>OW026368.1:41152541-42402541 GCA_932273885.2 Leucozona laternaria | reverse complement strand
CCTATTTGCAATTTAGTTTTTTTGAATAACTACCAGCTTTTGGTTAGTTTTGCCCCAATGTGCGACGTAGTCCGGTTCTTTAGAAAAATTTATATTTCTTCACCTCTAGTCCCTCTACTCTTGCATGAACCAAAACAGACGTCAAACATACAACACAAATAAACTTGTTCGTAGTTAAGAGAAATATAAATTGTGTGTGTTAACTTTGAAGAGCATTAAAAAGAGCAGAGTAAATAATAATCTATTCACAATCAGAATTCATAAGATTGGAAAAGAGTTTCGGGGAAATCCCGAATTTAAGTTTAAAATTTGATGTAAATATAAAATCATGGTTGAAAAAGCCGGTACAGTTGTAGTGTTTTCGAAACATTTTACATTGCTTTATTACTCAGATACCCTTTTATAAAACTTATTAATAAAATCTGACAATTTTCTATGAAAAACCAAACAAATCCATGACAATTGAAAAATGAAAGATATGTAACTGAGATGTTTACTTAAGATTTTATTAATATTGTAGATACATTAGGCATTTGGGTAGAGTTTTCGTTGGATGGATTTATTAAGGGTGTCTCACTGTCGGAGGGTGTCTATTTTTTTTTTATTTATGTTCAAGGGAATAGGTTACTACCTACCTAAATAATGTATATGCTCTCCTCCTATGCAATTTTCACTTGGCTAAACTTACATGGCTGTTTGGCCTATATTATGCGAATGAACCTGCATACAAAAATGTAGGTATTTTATTTCTCGTTTTCATAGTCACTTTTAAACTCCAGTTTATCTTAGACTGGGGTTAATTCTATGCCTATGAATATGCCCCATTATATACATAATGTAGGTACGGTTGTTTTGTATTAGATGCGACATTTTTCTCAAAAACTAGCAAACATTTGAACGTCTGATTTTTAGAGTTTTACTAAATCTATTTCACTCATTCTGACTTTTTTTGAAGTGAATTAAAATGTTCTTTTTCATTTAAAAATATTTATTTTATTTTAGAGATGGAAGAATTCTACCATTCAATAAGTAAGGCCATCAACATTGACCAAGACCGACAGGAGTACACCAGACTATATGATTTCGTTAGAAACTCAATAGTAAATGGCCTTAAAGAAAACGAAGTTTTCAAAGCACTTTTTGCAGATTTAAGTCTATGCGGTATGTACAAAAATATTTAAACCCAATACAATTTGAGTTTTAAAATTTAATTTATAACTTTGTTTTCTTCACAGGAAGCTATGCAGATAATTTGAAAGTCAGTAAGCCTGATGAGTTTGATCTCGTAGTTAGACTTGAGTTTCCATTTCAAGACGAAGTTTATATAGAAGAAGACATGGTTATGGGCGGAAATGTCTACATAAACTTATGCAACGTAATTCATAAAGTAGCCAAACAGAATCCAAAAAAGGAATGCATTTACAAATTCTTAAATGATATAACAAACGACAATGGATATTTATTGCAAGATAAATTCCAAAGTTGGTTCGAAGGAACTTTAACTAGATATTTTACTAAAATTGAAAGTAAACTAGTTTATAACAGCGAAAGAATTTTTCTCAGATATATAAAACAAGGACCAGCACATACAATTAAAGTTCGCAGCAGCAGTTATAGTGAAATTTCAATTGATGTTGTTCCTGGATTTCGATTTTCTAAGTCGCAAAGCATATCTCCAGTGAGTCATCTTATTGATGATAATGATTGGTGGGAAGCTATTCCGAAGCCTATAAACGGAAAATCGAGTAATCCATCATTTCAATGTTCATATACGGAGTCCGAAAAGAGGCTTTTAAGCGGCAGAAATCAGTTCAAGAATACGTTGCGTATGATGAAGAAATTTCGCGACATGAATCCTGCATTGACTAATTTAAAAAGCTATTATATTAAGACGTTGTTTTTGTGGCATAACCAGTCAACTGGTCAAAATCATTGGAACCAATCCAATGACACAATCATGGCTGAAGTAACTATTAACTTTAGTTTTTATTTTATATTTTATTTAATCTTCTTTTAAAAAGTAATACACATTAAGGTTCAGTTTTTCGGTGTGAGATTAAAGTTAAACCCGAGTTAACTTATCGAATTTGGTGAGTTAACTCAGGATTAACTGAACAGGTGCTTTGATATTTTATCCACCGATTTTGTTTAGTCGTTCCACATGCATTCTTAACCGAAAAATTGCTCCCTCCCTATTAGGGGGGTTCACATTCAACGACATGTTCATCAACACGTGTCGTTATGTCAGATTTTTGTAGTGTGAACACCAGTCGAGCGACCGTCGATCGACTTACTCTGTAGTTAATTTTTTTTGAAAATTTGCTCGGTCGGGCGACCGCTGTAGTAAATGTGAACTCCAGTCGAACGACCGATAACTTCAATTTTTCATCTTTTTTTCTGTTTTTTTAAGTAAGATTTGAAGAAAATGGGTTGCAATCCAATTAAACAACAAAAAGAGAGCGGAAAAAATAAAATGGATGGACTAGGATTGGTGTAAATAATGAATTTAGCAGCATGTTGGCTCTATGAAAATTTAAAATCACGAAAACAAAAACAAACCAGCATAAAAGTGTTCATATATGCGTTTCGCCCCGATGTAATGGCTGGGCTCATCAGAAGATGACCATTACACCTTGTCTTGACGCATATTTTCCCGAATGAATCGAGATTCCATATAAGCCGAGCTACAAAGAGCAACTGCGAATTATATAGTCGCTACAAGTCTTCTAAGAAGATAAATTGTAGCTATTTTTATTGCCTTGCTATGGGACTTTTGAAGAAGGAATATTTGACTGTTAACAGTCGAATTGTTTTATCCTGAACACCGTTTATTTTAATGAATATGATTTAAAATCACGAAAACAAAAACTATTTTTAAAGCTATTTTTATAGCTACAATTTATCTTCTTTGAAGACTTGTAGTGACTATATAATTCGCAGTTGCTCTTTGTAGCTCGGCTTATATGGAATCTCGATTTATTCGGGAAAATATGCGTCAAGACAAGGTGTAATGGTCATCTTCTGATGAGCCCAGCCATTACATCGGAGCGAAACGCATATATGAACACTTTTATGCTGGTTTGTTTTTGTTTTCGTGATTTTAAACCATATTCATTAAAATAAACGGTGTTCAGGATAAAACAATTCGACTGTTAACAGTCAAATATTCCTTCTATGAAAATTTTCTTGAAAATGATTTCGGTAAAACAGTCGTTCAATGTGAACGCTAGCAAAACGACTCGGCTCGAGCGACAGGTCGTTTAATGTGAACCCCCCCAATGACTCAAGAAAAATAATAAATTTTTTTTCTGTGCTAAAATATAAATCATTTTCTAATTGATACAATATAGATGTTCGAAGTTCTTGAAAATGCTTTAGAAAAAGGAGAAATACTATTTTTTTGGGATAAAAGAGTAAACCTCTTAAGGCTCAGAGCATCAGATCATCAAATTGATCGCATGTACTACGAAGTCAGAAATGCAAGGAAGATTATATCTAAACGCTCAGATCTAGTTAGCACAGATCTACAAAAGATTAAAGATCTTTTCTGTAAGTATTCGAAACTATGTATTTGATTTTATTTTTGGTACATAATGTATATTTTAAAGTAAATTTTTTGTTTTTATTTTTAAGTAACCCGAGAGGAGCAAGAAGATATACCACCACAACTTGAACAAGAAATCGAAAGAAATTTTTGGGAAATTGCAAAGGATACAGTCCAAGCTGCGGCATCATATCTTCCATGGGTTGTAGGTATTACAGCCGGAGCAGCTGTGCTTGGTGCAGCTTTTAGTGCCTGGCGCAGTAACCGACAAAATAATAACTGAGAATAATGTTTATTTTTGTCAAATGAAAAATTGCATCTTAAAATGTAATTGTAATTTTTTACTAATTGTATTCCTGGGGATGACTGTATTTTATGTGTCAGTAGTAGATGACTTTTTATACTAAAATAATGTTGAATGTCGACGATAGTTTGGCACATAAGATATAATATTAATTTTTTACTTTTAATATTAAAACAAATTTAATACATATTTAATAAATTTATATTAGTTTATACCTATATATTCAATGTACCAAATAAATACCTATATTTAATAATAAATTACACTATAGAAAAGTGTGAGACAATTACGTCACTCATGTACACATTCTTAAGAATTTAAATGTTAGGTAGTATATTACCAACAACTATATTGGCTCATAATTATAACTGAGAAGGTGAGAGGACTCAAGAACTGTGTCCTGCCTTTATTTTACTTGACACTATGAAACTAAAAGCTATTTATGTAAGATTGGGGTGAATCGGGAGGATGATTGGAAAGACTTAGTTTAAGGCAAAGTGATCTCAGTTTGAAGTCAAAACGGTTAAAGTTTGAATGCACCATTAGCATCATATGAGTATAAGATATTAGTTGGAGCCATAAGTAGTTGGGCAGATAGAAGAGACGAGGATTTCTTAGTTGAAAATGATAGGAGTTGTGCAGTCAAATGGAACTTGAAAAGAGTCGATGAATGAAAAGAATCTCGCTTATTTCTCTTCTTTCTTCCAGCCAGCGTATTTAAGTTAATTATAACTGAAGGCGCGTCTTAGACATTTAGAGGTAGGATCTAGGATCAAGGCATCGTTTCGAGGGACGTCGCGATTGTTAAAAAGAGGACCAGTTTTGATAAAGGCGTATTCAAGATGAGGCTTATGTAGAGGCATAGCGTCACATAGGGGTTGGAGAATTCTTGGGACCAACAATTGTGTTGACATTGAGAATTGGACGAGACTAAAGAAATGCCAATTTATAATAGTTATAACAGTTTTCCGCCATTAAAAGTAAGTGGGCATGAACTTACTTCCCATGCCTTGAAAAAAGGTCGGTTACTTAAGTTTGCCCACCGGTGGAGGGCGTTGGCAATTTTTGAGGCGCCTGTCGTGATCTAATTGAAAAAAAATCATGTGTCGAAGAAATGGTGAGATGTGAGAATGTTTGATGACTATTTCAATATCGTTGATGGCCAGAATCAGAATGAAAAGAAGAGGATCTAAGTGGCTCCCTTACTGGGCCCCGGAGGTAGCCAAAAAAGGGCTGGAGCTTGCAGATCTGAAACGAACATTTAAATAAGCGGTTTACAGATAAGGGAAAATTTATATCAAGAAAATATGTTCACAGCAGAGGATGGACAGTTTGAAATCGTGTTTTTTTTTAAATATTTGTTTTCATATCGTGGAATACCTCCATTGAAAGGAAATGACACCTGAATAGGTACTTTATTTTTAAGTTCTTAACTTTGCTGCAATTCGAATCGGAGATTTCACGTTTGCTCTAAACGTGCGACTTCCTTACGCTTTTTTTTTTTTAATATTGTTGTATCTATCCCGCTAAGGTGCGTGGTTCAGCCGCAAACAGCTTTTAAAGGAAATTATATTATTTAAACCGGTAAATTGTTTTAAATCAACAAAATAAGAAAGAAATTGATTAAAATACTTTGAATCTATTTAAACCCGACGCGATGTACACCATCTGATTTCTTATATGAATTTTAATTCATTAGATACAAATTTTGAAAATCGTATTAGGTTTTGAAAATAATTAATAAAATAAAGATATATAAAATTTCGTCAACATTTTTGAGAAAAATAATTGGTACGCTAGTTTTAAGTTTTTATTAATGTTGAGTTAAATATTGAACTTCACAAAAATACCTGCTAAAAATTTTCGAAATGTCGAATTTTCAAAAAATAATTTTGAATTTTTTAAAATCCAAAAATCATTTCTTAGAAAATTTTGATACGCACTTTTATTTATCTTTGTTGCAAGCTTCTGTATAAAAAATCTAGTTTTATCCGGTTGATCAGATATTGAAACCGTTCAGTGAGAGATATGTTAATAAATTTAAAAAATTTGAAATTGTAGATCGTACTCAAACAGAAAAATCTATCACAAAAAAAAAAAAAAATGGGAGCGGTGTGGTGGAGGGATGTATGAGCTCAATTATAAGAACACGGTTAGAATCGCCTCCGCTTATTTAAAAAAAAAAATACCTATTGGGAAAGTAGGAAGTGTAAATAAAAAATGCAAGTAGTCGACGGTGCTTACCTTTGGAAGCCATTAACTTATGTTTCAATAGTCCGATCACCAAGGTTTTTGTCTTAAAATGAAGGTAAAATATCAGGCATATCAGGCCGTTTTTGTTGAGTATAAAGGGAACGAAACATTTTATGTAAAGCTAATGTAGAAATACGTTCTGTGTACCAATTTTGTTTTTAATAAACAACAGTATTTTTTTAATATCTTTATTTACAAAATGCTTAAGTGTACGAGACATATTAGCCTACTTCATCACTAAAACAGCCTTTTCTGGTTCCGAAATATATTTAGCTTTGTGTGTTTCGAATAGTGCTTTTAAGTCATCCATAAATTTATGATGAAACTTTTCAACAACTTCTTCATTCGGATCGTCAGATTGTGGCACATCAATTGGGGCGCCAACTTTAAAAATATAAATTTTGTGAATTACTTACAAGTTTTCAAAGTTATCAAACAAAGACAAAAAAAAAACTCACCAACTTGGACTATACGTCTACGCTGAGGTAGCATACCAATGTTGTACTGGAAAAATCCTCTTCCCAGAATTATCAATGGAGAAATACCGGTGATCTTTTTCACTATCAACTGCATCTTTCTCACAAATGAATTTGGTGGATTATCGACTTGGTCGAAGACGTCAACTTCACCAAATGAAAATACTGGTACAATGGCAGCACTGAAAAAAAACTCTTAATTTGATAAAATTGTTTGGAAAATATAACCGACCTAAACTTACCCAGATCTCATGGCTAGTTTTATGAAACCTTTTCGGTCTTTGATAGTTATGATGTATTTTCCGGGCTTAGAATCAAGTGCCTCCTTTGCACCACCTACCACAACTCCAACAGCAGAAGCAGTGTATCCATCAGAAGCATTAATAGGATCTTTAGGATCATGCGAAGTAGTAAGATTGTTGTAAAGAGATTTCTTTGTCACTGATATTAAGCCCCATGTCTTGACAATATGACGCCAAAAGGGTGTGCTAAACTGAAATGCCAAAGTTGCTGCTTTCGGACGAATTTTTGGAAAAAGTTCATTCCATTTTGAAATATCTACGCCCAGGTTTGTAAAGACACCAATGCTAAATTAATAAATTAATTCTATATAATTGCAATAAATTCATTCAATCCAATTTTGCAAATAAGTATAATTACCCTGCTACTCCATGTGGATAGCATGCTAGCAAGTAGTTCCTATTCGGTGATAGTTCTTCGGTTTTAACTAATTCCACTGGGAAATAATCCCGAAAGTGTTTCCAAAAAAAATTATCTCTCATCCATCTTAATCTAAACGAAGAAAATTGGTTTATTTATATTGGTTGATTTTATTTCCATAGAAATGCCTACCCTGAGCCTCTGACTTCATTCTCAGACTTTTCTTTGTCCAAATAAATCCAGATTCCGTAAGCAATTAAAAATGCTTTCAAATAATAATTTCCAAATACCTAGAAATAAAAAGAAAAAAACAAAATAAACGAAAATTTATTTTTATTTTTTTAATTTGTTCACAATTGTAACATACAAAAACCTTAATTATGTATATCTACTTGTTAGAATCAACGCAACTGTAGATTTCATTAAATCTTCTTACATTTTCCAATATTTCTACAAAACCCAGTTGAAAAGTTTTCGAGAGAGCGAACAATAAAAAGTTGGTTCTATGCTTTATGGGCCGTTGATTTTGCCTCAGGGGCGTTTCAAAGCGAAACTGAGTTTTTAGTTTCGTTTCTGTTATATCCGTTGCCATTTTGTAGTTTCCCCATATCGAGAGCTAAGATCTTTTTTGGGCAATTTTAGATGTTTCCATTCCTAGGCGATTTATTATTGTGATTGTTTTTTTTTCTAACTTTGTATTTTTCAATAAAATTATATTAAGAGACAAAGCAATTAAAACCTTGTTAACAGTTTGCATGCAAAAAATAAATTGCTATGCGAAAATTATCGCATGCCAAAATTATTGAGGTAGGTAAATGCAAATTTTATTTACATTAATTTCTCAAAGTTCAACGAAATGCACATTATATATGTAAAATTTTTATGGCTGGCTTCGAGACGAGAAAAGTATCTGTTTGGTCTCGGAAAACCGATATTAATAACACTTCTTCCAAAGCATCGGAGGCGAAGGCCATTTTTGGTCTGACATTTACGCAAAGTCTCGGCGTCCTAGGGCGGGTCTCAGCAAAAAAAAATTTAAATTATAAAATAAAATTTTTCAATGTTTATATTTAACAGCTTTTTATATTATACAAATTCTAGGTCGTAATTTCTTCAACAAAAAAAAAAAAAAAGTATCGACACCGAGGGCCGAGACCGATAACGATACGATACTGTCATTTTCGATCTAAACAAGACCGAGACGACAGTCTTAAAAGTCTGTGTCGTGGGCAGCCGTTATAATTTTAGTAGCATGTCAATTTCTAACAAATATATACTTTTGTCTATGTTAGATTAGCCAGCTTAAGGAATCTCCTCGCCCAAGGGAACTTTCAATAATATGAAAGACTTGGTTTGTTGAACCAATAAGAGAATACAAAATAAGAGAAAATATTTATACCATATGCGTTTTTCTTTTTTAATTCAGAGCAGAGCCTGAACTGTCAAACAAAAAATTGTGTTTCTTTTTTCGCTCTGAGTGTTCAGAGCACAAATTAGCCACATGAAGATGAGAATCACTGGCAGCCATTTTAATTTGCCTACAAGCTTGAACTGTCAGATATCAGATAAAAAATGAGAATGTGTGTATAAAAACCTCACACATAGACAGTAGGGATCATCAGACACCGGTTAAATTGTTGTTGCAATTCATATCTATTCATCGACGCGGGAAGAAATTGCAAATACAACAATGTAAACAAATGGGTTTTGGAGGGTGAAACGTACGAAACATTCTCATCTTCATATGGCTAATCTGTGGTTCAGAGCTTCAAATTTATGTTTCTTTTTTCGTTCTGAACGTGCTCTGACGTTCTGAGTGTGTTTAGAGTGTGCGCTCTATGAGCTCAGAATAAAACAACTGAACACGAACAGACAGAGTTATATGCTGAACACTAGCATTTGACAGCTGTCAAGTGTCCCCCGGGTGTGTTACGAAAATAGTTCGGAGTGCTCAGAACACGCTTAGTTCAGACTCAGAGGACGTTCAGAACATGCTCGACAAGCTCGGACTCCGTTCAGAGCTCTATTCTGAACTAAAAAAGAAAAACGCTTCAAATTGTCAAACAAAAATAATTTGTTTCTTTTTTAGTTGAGAGCGCTCATAGCTCAGAATTTGTGTTTCTTTTTCGTACAGAGCTAACTCGGAACGTGGTCCATATGCTCAGAATAAAATAACCGAGTAAACGGAGTAAAAAGCTGAGCTTAGCCAACTTCATACAGTTTTCATGCAATTTGACAGATATGCCAATTCAGTGTTCAGGTGTATTTCATAATTAAATCGGAGTGCTCTGAACACATTCTGCTCAGAGTTTACTCGGCTCGCTCAGGTTCTCCTCAGGGCTCTGCTCTGAACCAAATCTGAACTAAGAAAGAAAAACCCCTTATAATATAGGTAATCCAACCTCTGTTTTCTTTGTGATCGACACGTTAACTACGTATTCCCGATATTTACCCTATCAGATTTTAGTTAACTGTTTTAATTATTCTGCTCTATCAATTATGAATATTTAAATGACTAAGGTTTATAGACCAACGAAAAAACTAAGTTACTTCTGGTTAAAATTATCGATATCTACTCTGTTATCACTGTTTTTTCAGATAGTTTTGTTCAGATTCCAACATTTCGTTCTACCGAATCAAAAATAATCTTAGAAGCCTTTTATTGCCAAAGAAGTTTTTTTTTTATCTAAAATTGATAGCATTTTTGGGCTATTGCATAATTCTGATAAAACCTTGGTAAATATGGATTAGAGCAATTTAAATATTTTAACTTGTTTTTTTTTTTCAATTTATTTTTTAGAAAAATACTTTTAAAAACCACTTAAAAACACAGCCAACTGAGTAACTAACAATAATTAATAATATCCAAGAAGTTAATTATTTAAAAGCTTTTGCATGTTATGAAAAAAAAAACAATGGTTGTCTCTTAAGGAATAACCTTTGACACTGAAGCAAGTAATGGGAATGACAGTCACACAAAACAAAAACTCTTATCCCAACAATATTTTTTCGCTTACCAGTAATAGAATATATGCAAGATGTGAACACAGGCCAACACCTAACATAAGAAATGAGTAGAAACCAACGGTAAATGTTTGTATTCGCCTTTTTGGTGGAATATTCACCGGTGCCCATTCAATTGCAACCATATTTTAAAACTATAAATTTTATCTAACTGATTTTTTTTTTTTTTAATCCACAAATGATTTTAATTCCTTCACTTTCCGAATAATACTGCTCTGTCATCTGTTAAGACCAGTTTGTAACAAAGAAGTTAGAAACTTTTACTTGTTGCTCTTGCTTGCGATGATAAAGGTAGTTTAAGGCAAGTTATTGACTCACAAAAAAAAAATTAACAATAAATATTATCCAAGGAGAAATGTAAAAAAATTCGAAACCATCAAAGTGTAGATTTTATAACTCAATTGTCTTTATTTTAGCATCGGAATTACTGTCCCTTTTGGCATCAGAAATACTGTCAATTGAAATCGTGTGCGCGTTAAGTTATTCAAGGTTAAATGTCGAAAATTTCTACCTATAACTTTTGAACGGTAAACGCCATCAACAAGCAGTTCCTACAAAACTTGAAGATCATGCAATTTTTCACAACAAAGATTCAGACAATATTTTTTACGACTGACCGTTTAGAAGACATCGCCATTTAAAAAACGTAAAATGTCGAAAATGTCAGTTTTTTGCATATACCTAACTACGAAACGGTGCTTTTTATCGAAAAGAACTTAATGCAATGTTTGTAAATTTCCTAAGTCCCTACAAGAAAATATTAACATTTTTTTCCAAAAAGCAATCATTAAAAAGAAATATTTTTTTTAAATTACCGTTTTTTTTGCTTTTTTAAGCCTAGTAGCAGATCGCGCTAAATTTTCGTTTTCATACAAAATTCTCTCCAAAGCTTAGCCAAGCTAAAATTTAGCCAAGCATTTTAGCCGAGTGGTACGCAGCTGCAGCTAAAATAATCAAATGTTTGTTCCATACTGTACATCACTATCTGTCAAAATTTAGCCCACTAAATAATTGTTCGGCATATTAATTCTCGAGCTAAATTTTGAAGGTTCCTATAATTCTTGAATTTTTTTGTGAATTTTGCTCTGTAAAAATAAAAAGTGACGTGGATAATTTTTGGAAACAAAGTATTTATCTCAGTTAAAGAGAAGAATCCATTTTATTTGCTCAAAATTACTTGAAATAGTGAAAAAAAAATTCTTTGAAATTGTTAAATATTACTTTTTTTCAGATAACAGCTGTTTTGTGTGACACATTCTCCACAACGCTCTCATGTCAAAATTGTAGTTGATGTTTGTAGAGAAAAGTGGGAGCTAAAATTTAGCGCAATCTGCGTACTAGGCTTTACTCTCTAAGCCAAGTACGCGGATCGCGCTAAATTTTTGTTTTCATACAAAATTTTCTCTGAAATTTAGTCAAGCTAAAATTACCCAAGCCGATTGGGACCTACGCAGCTCCTGTTAAAATATTTAATTTTTGTTTTTTACTGTACATCACTATGTGTCAAAATTTAGCGCACGAAATAATTGTTCGGTACATTAGTTATTCAGCTAAATTTTGACAGATTCTATTATTATTGAGTTCTGTGTGAATTTTATTTTTAAATGAAAATCAACATGGAGGAATATTTAGAAACACACGCTTTGTCTGAGTTAAAGAAAAGGATCCATTTAATTCACTTGAATAATGAAAACAACTTCTTTGAAATGATTAAATATAATTATCAGAGAACAGCTGTTTTCTGTTACATATTCTCCACGGAAGTGACTATAGACATGCCAATTATAATAGTACTGTTTATGCGGCCTCGCAGGGCCAGGGCCCTCCGCCGGCGGTGGGCATACTTGAGGCACCCAGAGGTTTTTTTTTCACGCCCATTTTTAATGGTGAAAAACTGTTATAACTGTTACAAATTGGCATGTCTCTATACTCTGTTCAATTTGAATGTGCAGTACAGGGAAGATAGGATATTTGCCTTTCGCCCATGCTATTATGGATTTCAATCAGCAATCTGCATTTTAAAGCTCTTACATGGTTGCCGTAGTGAGCATCACAAAAATAATTCTATCAAAAGCTCTAAAAAAGCTTAAATACTGAAAGTTACAAAGCAAAAACCAAAGAAAATGCCATATGAATTTCCATCAACTAGGCAATGGTAACTCTGATTCAACACAATGTTTATGTTGGTTGCAAATTGGCAAACAGTCTCCTTTCACTCGGGGAGCAGATAGGTTTTATGGTGGGATGTACGTGAGCTCAAAGAAGATTAC
This sequence comes from Leucozona laternaria, assembly GCA_932273885.2. Taxonomy (NCBI): domain Eukaryota; kingdom Metazoa; phylum Arthropoda; class Insecta; order Diptera; family Syrphidae; genus Leucozona; species Leucozona laternaria. Next base: position 42,390,010 of record OW026368.1, on the reverse strand, counting down.
ACAAACAATTTAAACGTAAGTCAGTGATTTTGTTTCTTGTTTCAGTGGCAATTTCTTAAGTTAAGGAGCCGTGCAAGCAGCAGCAGGCACCAGTGTGTTTGAAAAAGCTCACCCATAAGGCCTGTACTGCACATTCAAATTGAACAGAGTATAGTCTCGTCCATTCTCCACAATAACGCTCTCATGTCAAAATTTAGCTAGGGTTTAGCTGATGTTTGGAGAGAAAAGTGGGAGCTTAAATGTCGAAATTGTTGAAAAATAATTGAAACTCAATTTGTAGAACATAATGGCGCAAAATTTTAAACAGCCTGGATGTTAAAGTGTTAGCATGATACTAGTTAACACTTTACTAACTTTAAAACTCTTTAATAAAATGTTTTAAGTTTTAAAAACTTTTTAACTAGTATCATACTAAACCCATTTTCTTACGAAACTCAAGCACAACGCGTCTAAAACAGTGACATTTCGTGCAAAAAAGTAAGCAAACATACCTTTTTAAAATTTTTCTATGTCAAAGTGACATATGGATTTAGTAATATTTATGTAAAAAAGATAAAACAGCAATCTGGCGATTTTAACTTTAGAAAAATGTTAAGAGAAATAGCATCATGTTAAACTCGTTTAAAATTAGCAAAATCCTCTTTTTAAGCAAGTATCACACTAAAAATGATTTAACACTTAACTAAATCGTCTAAAATTTTGCGCCAATATTCTCTAAAAAATATTATGACACTATTTGTGACACAAGATATTGCTACAAATGTGGAAAATACATACATTTTTTAATTTTTTTTATATCTTTAAGATTTTTTTTTATTTTTTTATTTTTAATCATTAATATCTTATTTAAAATATATTTTTTTATTATCTTTATTAAATTTAAACAAAAAAACTTCATTTTTCATATTCAGTACTGTTATTGAAATTGGTAAGATATCTGAAAGTGAGAATGTTCCTTTAAAGTATTTTCTTTTTAAAACTGTTTCTTATCGAAGTTACTATAGTATCGTTTGACCAAAATTAAATAAGGGTCATCAAAGTTTGGTGTTTGTATAGGTAGATACTTTTACTGTAGATTGTAGATGTTTACGTACGGATACCTACAAATTCAATGTTCCGAAAAAAATACAAAGAACTAAAACTGTACAACCCCATTTTTTATTTTTGTTTGAAAATATAGGTACAAAGAGATTTACAGCTGCAAAGTTGTGTATTTTAGCCAGCTGTTCCAGTTTCAGTTGCCGCCAAAGTTGGGACTTAACTCTTCGGTACACCAGGCCATTTTACGGGACTAAGATCTAAGCACCCCATACCTATGTGGGATATTCGCAAACAAAATACGCCTTCAGTGAATAGTCAGAAAAGGTCACCTATAGTTTCCGAATAGAAAACTGCAAATCATTATCAATGGTTAAAGTTTTGCAAGGTCATCACACCTCATTTGTGGGATTTGAAAAAGGTCTTAGCGACTTCATATAAGGTCAACTATACTTTCTGTTATTGGTCAGTCATGGGTTTTTTTTATTGAATTTTTTAAAGATTTTTCAAGGTCACATTAGATTAACAATCTAACCTTGAAAAAACTTTAAAAAAATGATGAAACTCTTTGACAGTTAATGATCGATCATTCAGTGACCTTTCAAATGGCCTACTTTTTGCTAAATGTAACTTATCAAAATCCGAAACAGAGCGCATCTAATTAATACTGATCCAAGCTGACAGTTAAAGCACATTTATTTTCAAGAATATATAAAAGTTCTCTCACCCAGCAATTAAACCGTAGTAAAAATGCGAAGCTAAGGCAACACCAAACGCAGGGAATGAATTCATATAAAAGCCAGTTGTAAAAGTTTGCAATTTTGCATTAGTCTTCGAAAGGGTAGATATATTTTATGGTGCCCTCTCGATTTTCACCAAGTTTTTTTTTTAATAAGAAATGTAATTAATAAAAAACTATTATTTGAATATCCTCTCGGCGCCAATGATTAATACAGACAGACGAAACGTTCCATTCGATTAGGGGCCGCACTGAAAGGGCTATCTCTTGATTCTTGAGACAAAACTTAGCAATGCTGATAAAGTGATAAATATAGAAATAAATGTTGTTTCTAGCTATATAATGAATATTCAACAAGTGTGATTACGAAAGTTCACCTAAGAGGAAAATGCTTAAGGGCTGATCTAAGCTTTATCACTTTTGTATTTAGTTTTTTGTAGAAAACCAACCATATAAAAGGTTTCGAATAGTGATATTTCCGCAACCAAGCCTAAGAGTAAGTAAGAGGCTGCGGTTTTCAGTACAGAACGGAAACTTAACAGAACTTTCAGCCGATGTAAACACATTTTTACAAAAATGTTATCTATACCCCTTTGCTCCTAAATCCAAAATTTGAAATCAATGTTTCCGAAACTCATCAATAAATATGTATGTATGTACATACATACATCCTACAAATCAAATCTTATCGGAAGGTCCGGTTCTCGAACAATTTTCATTCGAAGTGATATTACGATGTTACGGAATTTCGATTCGAGCCTCTACAATAGTGTTTGTTTAAGCGAGGCTCGAAAGTGGATGCGCTTTATAAAATTGTTTGTTATCAACTCGCAAGATCTTTCTAAGAACGAGGTTTGGTTCTCGAAATATTTGCATCAAAAATTGATAGATTAATCACTTTAAAACTGCCAAGCAATGTCTTGCTCTATTCGACCGATATAAGGCTATAAGCCGGAGAGGAGTCGTTATTGAGCTTCGAAGCCTTTAACTATATAAACACATTAGTTTGGTACTGACTTCAAAGTAGAATACAATATTAAATACATAAATTATTCATTCATATACTTATATCCTATGGCGAATTCCTTACAACAAAGAAATCGAATTTTTTCTAAACAGAATCGAATTTTTTCTAAACAAAATCGATTCTTTTCTGTCAAAACAAATCTTGCGTTTTTAGCAAAGTTTTCACACTGATTTGCAAACACACTATGAAGACTTGACATTTCTAATACGTCAAATTGAAAGTCGCGGAATTTTTGGAAGACGAGTTGTTTATTTTTTGATTGCAACGAATTCTACATAAGTTAACAAAATATTCAACAACATATTCAGTCAATACAGCTATAAAAATAGAAGTTCAAACAAATAAAATGCACCAAAAAATTGGCACCGTAGGTATAAGCTGGCTAATATCTTTTATTTATTAATTTAATTCTATTGGTAAAACATTTTTCTCAGAACAAAAACAAACAACCTTAATAGTCTTGTGCATAATTTCTTGACGTTTTGCGTCAATTGCAGCTATAAAGTAACACAAACACAATCATACCAAAAACAAAATCGATTCTTTTACGAAATACGAATTCCTTTCAATTGACAGAAAAAAATCGATTCTGTTTAGAAAAAATTCGATTTCTTTTTTTAAAGGAATTCGCCATTAATAACTCTCCGAATTGCCTTACATTTGCACATACTGTCATGTCATCTATTTTTGTGTAACTCCTTTTAAGTATTCCCATTCGATAAACTGACGCTGCACATTACCTGATGGCTATTCTTGTGAATCCTGAACGCGGCCATTATGTCGCTTAAATTACATTTCTTTTATTTGTATTGCACTAAAACTGTCTTCTTTATATATAAATTTAATATGTTCATATCTATCTAGTTTTCGAGCAGTTAGTCACTTAAGAATATGCCGAATAAAATTTGCAGACTATTACCCCTGTTACACGCCTCAATCGATTTACCATGTTGACGAAGTAGTTCGTTCTTGTATGGGCATTCACACGCCAATACGTCGACGTATAATTATATGTCAAAACCAGCTGTCAAATCGAAAAGTTGTCAATTCTAAATTATTTCTAGCAAAATTACTATTTCAGAATGAACCCACACTTGCTTTTGTGGTCTATTTTCCATTTGTATTTTAGTATTTAGCTTCCTTCAATAAACTATAACACGAATTTAAAAATAACGAGATGAAAAACACAAGTTGACAACAAAAAACAATAACAACATACAAAACTGAATCGGTGAACTAGTTCGTTCCTTTTTACACGCCCCGTTTGTCGGCATAATACTTCGATCTCCAGAGTTCGAACGGCAGTGTCGACACACTTTCATTTTACACGACCAAAAAACCTTGCCGACATTATAAATCGATGCAATCGATCGAGGCGTGTGATAGGGGTATATAGGTACAAAGACTTATAAGACTTGAGTGTAACAAAAAGAAAATGCTAAGTTTCATTAAAATTTCGAATTTGATTTTTTCTTACAAATCACACACATCGAACCTATACAATTAGGAAATTAAGAATTTAAAACAAACAATAAATAATAATAACATTTATACTTTAGCGTACCAACAATTCTAAAAAGATAGCAAGTTCTTGGAACCGAGACGTGGACATTAAATTTTATACTATCAAGCAAACGAAAATCATTTTTTGTCGTAAATCTGATATGCGGAAAAACTTGATAAACGGATTAATTGCTGTTTCGTATAGAAACCGACAAAATGACTAATCCACTATTATAACATACATATGTACATAAAATCTCACTCAGTAGATTGAAGAATATTACGAAGTAATGTTTTATAAAAACATTGATTACATACACTTTGCCGAGCGCCGGCCGTCGCGTCGTACAATGTCCAAAGTATTTTGACATTTTCTTATCAGTCGCATCTACCTAAGAGTAGACTGTTCGAAATGCCTTTGCTTATAAGATAATACATAATTTTATTTCAAATATATTTAAATATATGTAGACACACGTGGTATATATGTACATAGACGAGTTCATTCTTCAATTTTGTTGTCATAGGGATTCAAGTTTAAGAGTTTTTTTTCCATGTTATTTGTATACCTAACCTATTGACAGAAAACAAAGCAGTAAATTATGATGATTCATCGTTGAAATGACAATAAACGATACGTTAACAAAGGTCCAATATTCACAAGCATTTTTATCGACTTATTATTAATTGTATTAAAAAATTGTGTAATTGATAAAAGAAAAATAAAAAAAAAAATGCGTAATTTTTGTTTTATCATTTACAGAATTTATGGGAGGGAATACGGAATAATGGATTTTAGTATTTTGGAATACAGAATTTTGGATACATACAGAAATTAGAGCTACAGAATTTTGAAAATCCACTTTTGGCACAAAGAAATCTTCGTTTATTGGTTGGTTTTATGAACAACTTACTTTTAAGCATAAATAATGGCATGCATTGCGGTCACAGGAGTAATGAGAACCACTCCGACAGCGGGGCTTGAAGCCATACTTAATCTCAAGCCTCTTGACTTATTTGTGCAGGAATCAGCAGCAAAGAGTGCACTACGACTAAGCCAGACAAATGTCTGGAAACACAGTCAAGTAGGCCACGCTCAGATTCTAAACAAATATATAGGCAGTAATGTGTGCACTGACTAAATTACCCCCCACTTAGATTTCTATAGACCATTCAATTCTAGAATTCCGAGCAGACAAGAATGGGATGCCGCCCATCTACACATTAATTACCCAACGGTAGCAGTCTTCACTGATGGGTCAAAAATGGAGTGTGGAGTTGGAGCGGGATTCTTTTCGGAAACTCTTGACTTAGCCAGCTCATATAGACTCCCTGACAACAGCCGTGTCTTCCAAGCTGAGGTTTTGGCCATAGCCAAAGCAGCTGAACGGCTGTCAATGTTAGCGGTACCACTAGCTGGTATTACCTTCTTTATTGACAGCCAATCAGCCATAAAGGCACTCTTTGCCATCGAAATAAAGTCAAAACTCGTTTCCTGTTGCCGCGAAGAGCTCAAGATTCTAGGCTCGCAGCACAATGTTACGCTCTGCTGGGTTCCTGGCCATTTAGGAATTCCAGGTAACGAGAAAGCAGACGAACTGGCACGTATTGGATCCTCAGCTGATGCTAGCCAGGCAGAGCCAAACGTGAACGCACCCATCTGTTCCTTTAAACAGAAGGTGGAAAAGAAAATTCTTGAAAAAACAAATGAAAGATGGACCCTACTTGACTCTTGTGCGAATACCAAGAAACTTTGGCCGCTTTTTGACAAGGGTAAAACGGATAAGCTCCTAAAATTAAACAAGAAAACACTGTACTCTCTTGTGGGTATCGTTACCGGACACAATCTGCTGAAGTACCACAAGAAAAAACTGAGGCTCAGCACAGATGATTTATGCAGAGGTTGTGGCGAAGAAGAAGCACATGAAGACACTTCTCACTTCTTATGTCACTGCCCAGCACTCTCGCAACTAAGACACAAACATCTAGGAAGATATTTCTTTAACGATCTGGAAGAGCTCTCCAACTTTTCCGGTGTTAAACTGTCGAAATTCATCAAAGCCTCCGGATGGCTTGATTGTCCATGAAATAATTTTATAGGTTAACTTATATGGAGTGTTCAATCCTCCGGGGTATCACAAGGGATCTACATTGATCTAAGTGTGATGGAAATTAGATCCTCTATCAGCCCAAAAACCTAACCTAACCTAACCTAAGCATAAATAACATTTACAATTTTTGCCTGGCTGGTAGAAAATGTACCTTTCCTTTTTTATCAAAGGCAACCTACTTAAGGATGAAATTGGTTCTCAAAAACTTAACTTAAAAGTAGTATATTCTTACTTCGTATGCAGTAAAGGGTTTATTGTTAATTTTGAGGCGATTGAATACAGCTTATAACCTTGAATTGTTATTTTAGCACTATTAAAAGTTTTTGAATATGTTTATAACAATTAAATTTAAAGTCTACAGTCTGAAACGAGTTATTATGGTGAGTTAACACATGAATATGTGTCATACAGTCATAAAAATAATAATACAATAAAGTAAGCAGTTGGAGAGTATGATCTCATTCATTTTGCATCTTCCGGAGTCTGGGATCTTAGGGTATCAATTTCAATCTTGTGGAAGATGCTCTTGTGTCAACTGAATCTTAAATGGAAACAAATGCAAATCCTTGTGCAAAATTGTGGCCCAAGTTGTTCTTTGTAGACCAAGCTCCTGAGCACGGCGTCGAATTGAGGTTGATGGACTGTTGTGAATACTCTCTTGAGCAGCAGTAATGTTGCTAGCCGATCTTTCAGTACGTTGTGGTCCATCCTTGGGCCTATCAACTACAGACCCTCTTTCTTCGAAATGATTCACTACACGATAAATAGTGCGTTTTGTTGGCACGTTGTTTCTACCAAAAATTTCACGTAACTCTCTCATCGTCACAGTAATCGATTATTGAGTTTGATAAAATGTTTTAATGATTAAAACACGTTGGTTTATCGAATATTTTTCCATAATAAATTTGCCACTTGTCTACTTCCCGACTGCCAAATGTGAACTCTCAAGACTAATGTTTACCAAAATGGCAGCAAAACAAAGTAGTATACCTTTCCGGCGGACACGCTGTATTAAAGCGGTTGATCTGCTTGATGCTGAAACACGAAGAATTTGATACAGGTATGTTGGCTGGCGTGTTTGTAAAATAGAGAACAGTAATTTTAAGGTGCGAAATTTAACAAACAAATACTAATAATAAAAAAAAAGAAATAATAATAGTAATTGTAATAGTTATAATAAATTAAATATATAAGGTGAAAAACTTCTAGAAAATGTTAAGACATTGCATTTATTTTTATTTAGTTTTAAGCAATTTTCATCACACCATTTGGAAAGGATGCTTAAGTCATGCTGTAGTGTACATTCAGGCAATCATTAAGATTATTTATTTTGAGAAAAAGTTTTAGATCATCGGCATATATTACGCATTGACAAAACTTAATTCTCGTTGCTATGTCGTCAAAAAAAAATTATGAATAAATGCGGGCCCAAATGACTGCCCTAGGGTACGCCAGATGTACATATTATAGATCTTGATAACTTATTTTCGATAGCTACACACTGAGTTCTACCAATAAGAAAAGAAGCAAGCCAATTAAGCATTGCAGAGTGGAAACCGAATTTTTCAAGTTTTTTTTAAGCAGGATAACATGACTAACTGAATCAAACGCTTTACTAAAATCATTATATACTGAATCTAGTTGCGATCCATTTTCAATGGCATTGGTAAGATAAGAAGTAAACAGCGCCAGATTAGTGATTATTGATCGACCAGCCATAAGGCCGGGTTGATTTTCAGATAAGTGTTCCTTAATTTTAAATTGTAACTTGTCTTTGATGATTGAATCAAAAACTTTTGGAATCGAAGAAAGTTTACTGATACCTCTATAATTTTCAATTTTATTTTTAGAACGCGATTGAAGAATTTGTATTAAAAATGAAGATTTCCATTCATCAAGAAAAATACCCGAACTATGGTATTCCATCGACACCAGGCTTAGAATTTGGTTTGAATTTAAAGAGTGCATTTTCAACGTCAGGAATATCAAGTTTCGCTATTCCTATATCAATCTTTGATTCAAAATCAAAATTTGTATTTATGCTGGAGCTTGAAGCCAAGTACACTGATTCAAAAAATTATGCAAATAGATCCATGGCATGATCAAAGTCATTAGACTCAATATCATTATAGCTCATAGTTTGTGGTATTCCTATAGACTTTTTCTTGTCATTTACATAAGACCAAAAAGATTTTGAATCAAATTTGAGCTTGCCTTCTGTATCAAAAATGTAATTTCTATATAGGAACTTGTTCAAAACTTCGAAATCTTTTTCCTTTAAGCAGCAAACAAATTGTAGACAGTTGTACTCAGTATTTTTTTGTACTTTGCATGAGCTTTATTTTTAAGATTTTTTTGGTGAACTAGTTGATTGTTGTACCAAGGGGGCTTTAACAATTTTGCAAAAGATTTTTTTCAAAATATTTGTAAAACACTAATACATTTCTTGAGTATTAAGATAATTGAATTTAAATTCCCAGTTATTATTATTATTTAAGAAATTATTAAAGCCCGAAAAATTCGATTTTGCGAAATTGAAAGCTTTTCCAGAATTAAAAACACGATTCAAGAATGTTTAACCTCTGATTTCAATTAAAATCCGATTGTGATGATTAGAGTTATTTAATAATTTATCGGGAGATTCAAAAAGATCCGTCTTAACATCATTATTATATACAAAAACTAAATCAAGAATTTTTTGTAAAGAATTAAATATTGAATTTTTCTGTACAAAATTTAAGGAATATAAATATTCAATAAATTCAAATTCGACGTTTTTTCTCATATTACAAGGTATTAACATTTTTTTGCCTTCAGCTGTTTTACAACAATCAAAACGAAACACATTGTAAATTTTACAGTCAAATATCTCCGTTGACAAGATTCCATCATAAAGCCACGATTAAGTTATAATTATGACATCATATTCAGTATGACACGAAGCTTTAACTTAGACATTCACTTTAGTTCTTAATCTACTGGTATTATGATAGTACATTTTTAGATTATTGTTGAGATTATTAACTAGAGACGTTACGTTGTTCTCATTTATCTGCGAACAATTGTTTACACGTTCTTTGAAATGAAAACAAATGGACGAATGATAATCCCAGCAGGCCAAACTTCAGCACTGTAGACTAAATCGACGAAATCAATTGATACACTTATAGTTTAAAGTTCGCAAATCTAGCACTACGTTCACTCTCCTTTGGTTTGGTGATTAAAAAGCAGGAGAAATCAGTTGAGTTTGCATTTATATTCGATAAGATGTATGATATTATTTCATCTGAGGTAGTTTTTGGATGGAAATTCGAAATATGAAACCATTCGATTTTAGGCATTACCTTAATATTTCCAAATTACAATCACTTCCCAACAACACCTGCAGGATGCTTAGGTCGCAAACTCGAAACATTACTAGTGTTAACAGATGTGGCAGTTATAGCATTGTAAAATGAGAGTATTCTCATTAGATGTAGTTATTTGTTTCACAGTCCACATCGGTTGTCGTTGGATCTAATATAGGATTCACAACAACATCACGAGGCATTATTCACATCATGCTTGACACCGAAATCAGCAACCTCAGCAACACCAGGAACATTAGCAACATCAGTAATATCAGCAATACCATTAACATCAGAACAACAGCAACACCTTTAACTTCAGCAACACCAGTCACATTAGCACCACCACCTTCACCAGCAGAAACTTCAATAATTTCAGCAACATTCTCTATAGAGCAGGCAGCAACATCACCACCATTTGCAGCGTTGGCAATAGCATCATCGATTAGTAATAGATCAGATACATAAAGAGCATGCACATCGGATTTATCTGAACTATCAGACAGAGAGTGCAAGCAACCAGTAGTCAGAGTGTCAGAGAATCACCAACTGCCACGGACTTCTCCGCAGCCATATCAACTTTTCCACTCTCAGCAAAAGAGTCGGAGTTAATACCCGCTATGGTATTAAAAAGGTTTTAAGCGGAGGAGCAGCTGACTTATTAATTTGTTTAAGATCTACAACATATTGCATTTGAAATGCATTGCTTTGATTATTTGTTTGATGTCAAAACCCTAGATACACATAATTCAGGGGAAATTCAGGAGAAACACGCACACATATGCAGAATTCGTCCATTCACCACCATTTATTTGCACACATAGACATAATTCCTTCCATTCACCACCAAAATGTCGGTTATTTTAAAAATATCATGAGTACATAATGTTCAAAAAGTATAATATATTCAGCAAACGAGTTATCAAGTGCTAACCCGACCTTATATGGATAAGTTTGTGGAAACAAATTTTGAAAGTGAAAATTTATAATCGATTTAAGTATATTCGATTGTCTTTTGTTTTTTACTCCCAATTTATTGAAACAAACAGTGAATATGATAAAAAAAATAAAACAATAATATAAGAATGAGAAATCAGAGAACTAACGCAGCTGTGGTAATACAATTTTAGGCTTGTTTTTTTGCAAGCCCGGAGGAAATAAGTCGAAAAACACAACGTCGGGGCTAAAGGTAGAACTAGAATAGTCGGAAGGCCACGCAAGTGGTCGCACGAAACCGAGCGAATACAAAGAATTCTTTTGTTGTGCACATAATTGCGATTTGGTACTGTTTGTCTAGTTTTCGTTAATTTTTGCCGTCGGATTCACAACAACATCACGGGCATTATTCACATCATGCTTGACACCGAAATCAGCAACCTCAGCAACACCAGGAACATTAGCAACATCAGTCACGTCGGACGTGAAGAGCGCCCATTAGTAATTGAGCAAAATGGTGAAAGCAAACTAAAAACAATTGACGCTTGGTGCTTATTTTTTGACTTTTGATGTGTAAACATCTATGCTGGCGGTAGAGTGAAAAAAAAAACGTGAACGTTCGTGTGCAACGTTACGTCGTGCAACGTTACGGTGTGCAACGTTACGATCTGCATACTAGGATGGGTGCGTTCAGTGAAAAAAAATCTTAAGATCCCCTTCAAGCAAAAACAAGTCCGTTTTGGATCCGCGCACGTTGATGTTTACACATATTAACCGTGAGTCCCGGCACTCACACAATTTTTTTTTTCTGATTTATGATGAGTGAAGTGAAATGTTAAGTTTTTTTTTAATTAATTTATATCAGATCGAATTTAAATGGTTTCGCAAAGTAAATAATTACAAGCCTATCACTCTGTGCTGTGAAAATTGACATTGAACAAACAATTATTTAATTTGTTTTTTCACTTTCAACCACTTAAGTGCATTATGGATGACTTGTGAAATTGACGTTTCGGAAAGCTACTTTTTGGTCGGTTTTGACATAAGCTTCCGGTAGCTTCCGCCTATCCTAGTTCTACCTTAATAAATTACATGTAAAATGCAACAACAACTAATCCCTCTGGGCTTAGCTAAGCGCGCAGAATTCTCGGGTCTTAAGTTAAGCACGGAGAACAAATCTGTTATTGGCTTAAATTACATACTTGTAATCAATAGTTTTTATGGAAACTAATTTTTTTTTATGTGATGGCGTCGCTAATCTCCAATGTCATTTTTTCCAACCAAATCACTGCGGGCTTTTATGAGCATTATGATGCGGAACCAATAGAAAACTATCGAAGACCGAAATTTCAATGCGTAAATAATGCTAACTTTTCACGTTTTTTATTTTATTACTGACTTTTCTGTGATTCTCTGTCCAATAAATTTCTTTGGATTGAAAATCACAGTTCAGCAAAATGTTATTATGAGAGTAAAAGAATGAAGGTCAAACATGGTGTCATTCACGGCAATACGAAATACTGCTAATATACATACGGTGACCATATTTTAAATTCCAAATAATGAAAAAAAAAAACAAAAATAAACCAATTTTTTAATTATTAGTTTTTAGTTAAAAAAAATAATTTAATAAAAAACACAAAGATTTAGTCTTTGCTTTAGTTAATTTAAAATAATATTACAGAAGAAACGCTTAGTACCTAAATAAATAAATACAATTCAGTCTTTACTTTAACTTAATATTATAGTAAAATAAAAGATTAAAAACTAAATATGTATCCTCATTATTTAAAATAAGGACCCAATGCAGGTAAAATTTATTTGTTAAAATATTCGAATACTTTCCTGAAGTAGGTATTGATTTGTCTGAACTCCAAACAGGTAATTTCATAGTTAAATTTAGTAATCGAAATAGATTTCATAGTTCCGACTTTATCCTCAGTAAATTAGGGCACGTTCGCATTATAATTTTGTTGAAAGAATTTTGGTTTGGTTAGTTTTTCGTTTTTGTTTCAACAAAAATTCAATAAAATACTGAACAAATAATGAACAGCTTTTGAAATAATGAACATTTTTATGTTTTTTAATACAAAATAAATCATAATGAACATCTACTTCAAATAATGAACAGTTCATTATAGTAATGAACGGATGGTCACCGTAATTAAACACTACTTGTTTTTAGTCATTACTTCTTTTGAACATAAAGAGTGGATCATGTGGGTCGTAGGCCAAATTTTGGCCACTGATTTTTGACATTTCTAATTGTATTCCTTGTTTATTTAACAAGTCGCTTAATTTATTTCTGGTGTTTGTACACCTGTATGGTTGTTAATATACATACATATATGTATATAGAGAGCATGAAAATTTTAATAACTAATCAAACTAAAGGGAAATTCAAACTTTGAGTCAAGATTTAAATATTAATGTGTTTCATAAAAAGTTTAAAGAATTTTTATCACGCCAAAGTCGTCGTGTAATAGCGGACTTAGAATCATTAAATTTGTGTTTCTTTCAACACAACCCGATATCCCACCTAACATCCCCCATCATGGTGAAAAGCTGGTGAGTTGAAATGTTTTTAAAGATGGCTGCGTTATTTGCACATACAAAATGGTCGATCTAGCAAAACAGAACAAACCCACCCCATTAAATTGTTGTTGCAAATCACATCTATTCATCGACACGGGATGAAATTATGTACAAATACAACAATGTAAACAGATGCGGTACGGTACCATTGGCCATCGAAAATTGATGGATGGACATTTCACCACCGCCGGTTGAGTGTTGGATCTTTAAGTGCTGCCGTTTAGTGCTCAATATTTGAGTGCCACCTATTTTAGTGTCAGATTTTTCGTGTCTGGATATTTTGTTTTCGTGTTGGAAAAGTAGTGTAGATTTTATTAGAAATGGTTAATTCACAATAAGAATTAATTTATATTGTTTTCAATAACAAATCGTATTCTTCTTCAGCTTATTTAATCATTTGCATTTTATTTGGGAAATTTAGCAGAACAGCAACTTTTGCTAAATAAAACACGAACACTAAAAATAAGTGATACAATTTAATAGAAAATCGTTTATTAACACTATTTTTACTGGCGATGGCGGGAGGCAATTGTTACATTTTTTATTGCAATCATAGCAAATTGAAATTTGCGTCAAAAATTGAAACAGAATACAGAATTCGCTTGTTTAGCTAGATTTCACTTTACATTGCAATGAATAAAATGTTCTAAAATGTTGCACCATGCAAAAGTTGTCAAAAAAAACATGGCTATAACTGGCAAATCTATATTCTATTGTGACTAACCACATTTTTATTCCAAAGGAAACAATGGCCATATGAATAATAAGCTCTTCATTGTTCAGTACCTGTCTGTAGGCAGTCTAGTGTTGAAAGATCGAGAATTAACTACCCAGTGGCGGAACCGCTGTAACGAAAATTCCAAGCACTAAAAGGCTGGAGGTGAAAATCTGGTGGTGAAGTGTCAAACGGTGAAAGTTCGGCACTGAATTGTCCTGCTTCTAAACAAATGGGTTTTGGAGGGTGAAACGTACGAAAGATTGTCATCTTTATATGGTATATCTATGGTCAAAACCTACTCTTTGGGAATGTTGCACTCCTCCTCGTGTTTGGGCACTAATTACACAGAGTCGAACTTGAGACATGAAATGTTCAAAATTTCAATCTGAATATTTTTCGCTCACATATTTTTTCCCTTCGACAAAAGGCAATTGAAATAAACCAATTTCAAATAAAAAAGGAAAAAATATAATGAGGGGGGAATGAGGGGGGATTGGGAACTTGCGGGAGAATACGTCAAATAAAAACCTATTTTTTCCCTGTTTAATCACAAAATTGTTATTTTGTGTGTTATTAGCTCAGAAAAATAGGATCTCCAGACACCTCATCAATGTCAAAAATATGAACAGCACTATTCAGCAAAGTTACATCAGGTAGGCAAAAAAAAAAGGTGTATCAAGTTAGCAGGACACTTTTCATAATTTGGGATAAAAAGTATGCAGTAGCTGCACTTTCGGATTCCGAAATATTGGGTGTCCTGCTAACTTGACGTAAAGCAGGACACCCGATTTTTCGGAATCCGAAAGTGCTTCTATTTTTTTGCGTAACTAACTTGCGTTTAATTCATTTCCAACAAATGTCCACTTTCGGAACGTTTATATGTATTTTTTGGGAAAGGTGTCCTGCTAACTTCACGTCAAGTTAACAGGAAACTCAATATTTCGGAATCCGAAAGTGCAGCTACTGCATACTTTTTATTCCAAATTATGAAAAGTGTCCTGGTAACTTGATACACCTAAAAAAAGATGTTGGATTCGCTTGATCACTTTTTGATGAAGTAAATTTTAATAAGGAGTTGCCTATTTCTGAAAAGTTCATTACATGCTTAACGTTTAATTTAGATGCCATGCTTACATACATTTAAGAGTCGATTTTTCAAAAGCCAGTACAAAATCCAGATAGTATAACATGTATTCTTCAGATAAGGCAAAAATTTGTTCTAATTTATTCCTCTGATAGTTAACGTTTAACTGATGATTGAAAAATCGATTTTATAAATCATAGTTTTTATTCATGTTACTTGCTTAATGATTTTGGTTTGGTAGTCAATTTAGTCAAAAAATTAACTGATATTTGGTATAGAACATACATTGACGCAATGGCGGATCTACGTGGGTGGTTTTCGGGTTCGGAACCCCGCCCCCATTGGGACCAGATATTTTAACTTGGCTTACTGTTTTGATTTGATGTGATAATTTTTTCACTTCTAAAATTCCGTATAAAATTGCACTTAAAAATTAATCGATTTGAAATTTTTACTCGGTCTCGAAAAGGGTTTCGTCACACCGTCCGTCGCGTCGGTTGGTCTGTAAGTCTGTGCCAGCGTGTGTCCACTGTGATTTTAGCTAGAGCCTTCGACAGATTTGCTTTAAATTTTGGTACAGAGCATTTTTATGTGATTCGCTAGAGGATAAATCAGAATTTTTGTTTAGCTTATCAAAAAGGGGTAGCTGCCATTCCAACAACGATTTCAGTTTTTTTTTTTTTTAAATATTTTTCGAAAACTATTCTAATGATTTTGCTTAAACTTCATACCCCTAATGACCAAAATAGTTGTTAGAGAACTGTCTTTCAGGTTTTTGCAAAAAAACGCATTATGGAAATAAGTAGAGTTATAAGAAAATTGCCTTATTTTTCTTATACTTCTTTTAAGAAAAATTTTTAGTCATAATGAAGGCTTAAAGAAGCATTTCAAATGATTCACTCTTAATTGGCGTGGCAGTCTGTTTTTTTGTTTTATTTTTTTTTGTGATACGAATGTGGGATATGGATAGCAAAAGCAGTTAAAATCTGAATATATATATATTTAAAAAAGTCGGTTCAGTTACAACACTTTTAAATCAAGAACGGTTTCACCGATTTTAATGATCTGACGATGATTTAATGATGTAGGGTGAAATAGGGTAAAATGATAAATACGTATCCGGTTAAGAAAAAACTCAACCTGCGTTTCAAAGGTTATTCTTGGGAAGTGGCTTCAGGGATATTTTTTTTTTTAAATTACAATTTGTAGGGTGAGATGGGGTATTAATAAAAAAAAACTGTCCCATTTAAGAAATTCTTTTTGTGTTTGAATGGTTATTTTGAGTGGATGGCTTCAGGAATATTTTTTAATTTGGTATTTATAGGGCGAAGGGGCGTAAAACGAAAAGTAGTATCCGATCTCAAAAATTCTGTTTTTGTTGGAAAGGTTATTTTGAAAAATTTGATATTTATGGAGTGAAATGGAATAAACACAAAAGAGTGGTTTTTTATTACAAAAATTCTTTGTGTGTTGGGAAAGTAATAAAGGTTGGACTTCGATGATCATATTTTAACGAATTTTGCAATTCATAACGTGAAGTAGTTTAAAACACAGAAAGTAGCATTCAATTACAAAAATTGGCTTAAATATTTATTTATATTTTCTTTTGTTAATTTACTGCGAAGCTAAGGATTGTCTACCCGTGCGAAGTCACGAGGGTCAGCTAGTTTAAAATAAATTATGATGGAAACATAAATTAAACTTTTCTTAATGGTTTTGGTGCATTGATGCAGCATTGAACAGCGTTCCATGAAATTCTGTTTTTTTTTTTTTATTTACCGGTCGAAAAAAAGTTTAGAGGATTTGCATCCCTCCCTCCCCCCTTAACCGTCTCCTAGATCCGCCACTGATTGAAACGTTCAGATAAACTAAAGGTTAATGTTCTGTTTGACAAATATTTAACAGGTTTTTAAGTTTTTAAATGAAGTATTTTGTGTGGGATAAACGTCATTTTCAAAGGGCTTTATGAAATCGGCCATAAGTGACATTTGTATAATTTTGAGTTGTAATGTCCCATTTACACGATTGACAAATTGGCATTTTTTGGTCACTATATTGCCAAAAGAATAAATTTTTCCATTGTTCTGTTATTTTTTTGACAGTTAAATGCCAGAAAACTGCCAATTTATCAGTCGTGTAAATAGGGCACAAGAGTTCAAAGTCTCTTAATTAAAATTTTTGTGATGCATAATTAACTCCTTTAACCTTTATATCAATATGATGGAGCCAATCTAAAACCGGCTTCAAATTCGGGACATAATATTCTGAAAAGCATAATCTAGTTGGGGAAATAGAAGCAAATTTAATGTCACAACCCGGCCGGCGCGGTGTTATCTTCGCTCAAAAATGAGGAAAAATTGATTAAAAAATTAGGAGCTATTTATGCTGATTTGTGGAACTCGCAATACTGTATTCGCATTGATATGAATTTTGAAGTTCAGTGCTCTCCTTCCTCTTTACTCATTTGCACTGTGAATCCAGTATTGCTAATTCCATAACCTGCATGATTTTAAATAATTATTCTGAACTAGTGAACTCACTGATAAGCTAGAAGTTGATACCTACTTCTCGAAATACCTTAATTTTTAAATATTCCAAATGCTTGTTATAGGTAATATAGATAATGTTTACCAAAAATTGAATTTTGAATTTATAATCGATATTAGGTTATTTTTTGAAAACTTTTGTATTTGACTTGAATTTATTTTTTATTGAGTTAATAAAGCTTGAAAAAAATTATAATTTACTTTAGCAATAATTTAGTTTGTTAAAGCTCTGTATTTTGTTTGCAAAATTAAAAGGAAAATCCGTCTGCTAATGGTCACTACCTGAAATTTCGCCGCCGACCATATTCACGTTTATGTGTATAATGTACATACATATGTGTACATACATACGACAATAATCACATTTAGTATTGCATAAGTTACAGTTTAACAACAAAGTACTACTCATATGCAACTTATCGAAATCGGAAAAAGTAAGTTATAAACACTGTTCTTCAACTGTTTTTTATAGAATAGAGATTAGTTCTCTCACCAGCAGTAAAACGTAGTAAAAGTGCGAAGCCAAGGCAACACCAAACGCGAGGAATGAATAAAAGCCGGCTGTAAATGTTTCCAATCGCCTTCGGAAGGGTATATTTATTGGTGCCCACTCGATATTCACCATTTTTTTTTTTTGTTATTAAAATGTAAGAAACGTAATTAATTAAAAAAAATATTTTAAACAATTTTTTTGTATGTAAGATTATAATCTACAGCACATCTGAACTTCCTCTCGGCGTGAATGTTAAATACAGACAGAGGACAGACACAACATTCCATTCGATTTATTTAATATTGGTTTCGTTTTTCTCCGGCAGCCGGAGCACTGGCGATGGCGGGCTATCTCTTATTATGTCGACATTAATTTTTCGGACAAAACTTAGTAATGCTGATAAATATAGAAATAAATGTTGTTTCTTATGTGGAATATTCAACAAGGGTGATTACAAAAATTCACGCAGCAGGAAAATGCTTGACGGCTGAATTGAGCTTTATCAGTTGTAGGTATGTGTGTTTTGTTTGTTTGTTTTGATATGATGGATTAATGGTTTTCTGTCTTTGGCGGCTTTTACATCAGCGAAATTAAAAAAAAAAAATCGTATTTTAAATGTGTACCTAATAGATTTTTGGCTTAAATATTTCTACATCAGTGCTGTCGTTGAGGATTTTGAAATGTTCTCATAAAAAGGGTGCTAACAAAATAGTCGCCTTAGTTTAATTGACGGAACAATGGCCACTTTCGGGTAACGATCCAAAGCTATCCAGATTAGTTTGTGTTGTTGTAATCCCATTGAAATATTCAGCTGTTGTCAGAAACAAATCGCAAGGTATCCTTAAATTTTCGGCATACTAAACTATCCGATGGAAATTTGAGGAACAGCTGATCACAGCTGATTATACCTACAGCCTACTACCAATTTTGATTTATGGTGTTGCGTCTGATTTTGTTCGTTTAAGCTTAATATACAGTTCTTTTGAACGATAAATCAAATCGTAGTGTTAAAAACTCAATTGTTTTCCCTTTTATTAGCTCCCTTGGCTTTTGACAGCAAATGTTACCTATCCGGTTTTGGTCGTTCGCAAACAAATCGGAAACTAATATGTCTGTTTGGTAACTAAAAACGTAGTACGACGAAGAACAACTTGCTGTCAAATGCCATAAAATTTTTTGACAAGTAGCCAACAGTAGCAAGAAGTTGCAAGTTAACAAACAGACGTTATGTATCTCAGATAGCCTATCTGACTACCGCCCGAGCTCGGCCATTATTCTTAATAACAACAAATCTGTGTAGGCCTTAGAGGATATAATAATATAGAGTGCTTGTTTTTATTCGAATGCGTACCTTTCATAGGGATCGCTGTTCAGGTTTCGGTCTGAGTTTTCTGCATATTGGAAAGAAAACTAAAAAAGAAGATATTGAAATCTTTAAAATAATAAACAAACACTTATTAATTTCAAGAATTACTTCAAATTAGAACAATTTAGAGGAAAAATAAGCAAAATATGACTTACAATTGATAGCAGCTGTACGATCTTCTAAGACTTTATCTTAACCGAAAGTGAAATAGCGCCCCCTATCATGGCCCCAGGCACTACAATGCATTAGGGATACAAACGAGCACTCCATATTATATATCCTCTAAGGTGTAGGCAGGATTTTGAATTACAGTAAAGCAACCACCACCAACAAATTGATGAACCACTGTCATCACTATACGTCAAGGTTTAACGTGTCAACGTATAAAACATTGACGAGACCATCACCCAAATGACGCTAGTCAGTCAATGTTGTCCTAAAATACGTTGACCTGCTGGGATTTTCAACGCACGAACACGTAAAACGTTCACAATGAGACGACTTAAACACATCCAAACACATTGACGCTGTGTTGAAAAGTGTAAATTTTCACGTTGAAAATTACAAGACGTTGACTGTTGACCTGATAATATAGATAAGTGTCGATATCAATGTCGGTGTTCACATTGGATTAAATTAACCAACTAATTTTGACGTGAATGGATATTCTATTGCAGACACAAACTACTTATGTAATGTGAAAACAACCGACTCACTCTGACGTTCAGCAGACTAAAACAAAACACGAATCTGTTCTCGTATAAATAAAACACAAATAAGTAAAAGGATTAATTTTAAATTTTTGAATAAAAATTAAATTTGGTGGCGGGGCAGCTCGTGGAGAACCTTGGTCTAGTGACTTTGTAAATCTCAACCTTTCCTTTATGCGTGTTTGTTTGTTTGCCTTTGCAGGAATGGAGGGGACCTACAGTTCTCTGCTTAAACCGAACGGATAAGGTGAGAGGCACTTATTCTTTAGAAAACACAAGGGATAGGTACTCTTGGAGGATTTGTCACTTTCTCGAAAAAGGCAGGCTATAAATGAATAAACACCTCTGAAAATTCAAAAAAATCAAATTTTATTATAAAAATTATAAAAAAATATTCCATGAACGTCAAAAAATAGTCCTTCCTTTATTTTTTAAGTCATAAACTCAAACTGTCAAGTTCCATAAAAGAATGGCTAGGATGTCGATAGATCAAAGTCACAGATAGATAAATATACCTCCGGGAAATGGGCATTTGGAATATACTCTCTATGTCAAAAATTATTCTTCTTCTATATCTGTCAAGTTATATAAACTATCAAATTTTATATTCAAAGATGGCTACGAAGATGTCGATTGATTAAAAAAAAACTTAAAAAATTGCAAATGTTGTACTTTTATGAATTGATTTGGAGCTTTTGAGTGACATTTGAAACATAATACTCATTGTAGAATTATACATACATCAAAATATGCTTTGTCCTCTATAAATAGTGTGAAAAACAGTAGGTACATTCAATTGTACCGGTTGTTTTTTTTAGACGTGTATTTTTCAATCTGGCAATACTTTTTTCGGAGTTGGTCTTTTTGACAGATGTTGATTTGATTTATGCTCAGTTTGCCATTTTATAATGAAAAGACTGACGCCTGAACAACGCATACAAATTGTGCAAATCGGGCTCGAAACGAAAGCGTTGTTGATCCCGATTTTCAGAAGAAATTTTTTTTCAGCGATGAAGCTCATTTTTGGTTGAAAACCTACGTCAATAAGCAAAACTACAGTATTTGAAATGTAGATAATCCTCAAACCATTGTTGAGACGCCGTTACATCCTCAAAAAGTCACTGTTTGGGCAGAGGGAATCATTGGTCCATATATCTTTAAAAATGAAGCCGGCCATAAGCGCATTATCTTGCGTCGCGGGCCTGTGGCGGGGCCTCCAAGATCGTGCGATTTAACACCGCTGGACTATTTTTTGTGAGGCTATGTGAAGTCGCTTGTCTATGCAGATAAGCCCGAGACGATTGACGCCTTAGAAGAGAATATTTAATTTATTTTATGCGTTTTATTTCTTTTTGAAAACCTCAAGTCTAAAAAAACACCATTATCCATACATATATCGCTCCAAACAAAAAGCTATTTTATAACCAAATTTTCCGGTGACGATCCGAACTACAAGCATTTTTATTTGCGGTCGTCCATCTGTTTTTGATTCTGAAATCAAATTCAGAACAATTTTTCCTTCTTTCTGAAGAAGAACTGTCATTGTAAAAGATTTCGAAGGCTTCTAAATGAGCAATCTAAAAGGCAATTAACTTTATTTACAGACTTCACCGAATGTTTGACATTACGTAACGTTACGTTAAAACATTCTTTGATAGGTAACACTTATCCAATTAACAAATGGTGGTGGTATTACTTGCAATCTGCGGTCCACGTTTCTAGAGATAAAGCAAAAATTTATTTCTTATTGTTTTAAATGAAGTGCATGCTTAATAACTTTTTTAATGTAGATATACCTAATTTATTCAAATTGAAAGTCAAATGAAAATTAACTTTACAAATCTCAAACCGACTTGCAAACGAATCATAATGTTAAATAAGTGTTACAAAATTTACAAATGCGAAATTCTACAATTTTGCAATCACACCAATGAATAAAATTTTTATTATATTATATACTAAACAGCAAACGGCATAATTTATATTTACTTAACACATTTACTGTAAATAATTTTCACAAGAATCCATAACGAACCACCTTTTATTGGGTAGGTATATTTATTGGTCTAGTAAATTCCTCAAATGTAACCTTAACCATTTAAATATAAGAACAGGTAGGAACGTGAGACCCATTCATGTATTTTATTATTTCAAAGGTACTAACTAGTTCTTACCATTAAAAGAATGAAGTACGAATGACAACACAGTATAACGCCGAATATTATAAATACAAAAACTCCTGTTGTAAAGGTTTGCATTCTCCTTCGCGACGGAATATTTGTTGGTGCCCACTCGATTTTACCCATTTTAACTGATTATTTTTCAAAAAATGAAAAATAATAAAATAAAATTAAATAGAAATCCCACTTATTCACTTGATGAATTTTTAAATAATACTGACATTATAACATACAAGAACATAATGGTCTCTTTAAAATAATTTTTTTTTTAAATATATATCGCAGTTTTCATAATCTTTCCTGATAAACTTTGGAAATAGATTAATTTACATTATAGATTGTGTTTCGTGAAACGAAGTTATGTACCTATACTTGATAATTATTTTTTGAACCGTATTTGGCCCCCGATAAATGAGAAATTATAAAATGGCCTAAGTGCACCATGCATTGATGATTTCCTTTTTGCCAAAGTGGCTGAACACAATAGACGCGAGTCATGCTGCGCGTTCTTACCAGTGGAAGTTAAAATACAACCTTGATTCCTTGATAAAGAACGGTGTTCACATTGGATTGTCTCCTTCAACTTTTTTGACGTCTATGCAAGGCCGTAGCCAGCCAATTTTTTTCGGGGGGGGGGGGGAACTGCACGGAACTGCATGATATATACATATGTACATATAACGGGTGATTTTTTAAGAGGTTTAGAACTTTAAAAAAAAAAAACACAAAAAATTCGAAAAACTGAATGAAATATTTATTTGAATCGATAGTTTGAACCTTGCAATTTAATGTTTAAAGATAAATTCATGCAAATGTTGACCGCGGCTGCGTCTCAGGTAGCCCATCCGCTGAGTCCAATCTTGGCATACTCTTTCACACATATCGGCCGGTATCTCACGAATGAATGCATGGATGTTGGCTTCCAGTGCGTCAATCGAAGCGGGCTTGTCCCTATAGACATTAGCCTTGACATACCCCCACAAAAAATAATCTATTGGTGTCAAATCGCACGATCTAGGCGGCCAATTGACCGGCCCGAAACGTGAAATTAACTGTTCACCAAACTCGCCTCGCAATTGCGCCATTGTTTCGTGTGCTGTGTGGCATGTGGCACCGTCTTGTTGAAACCACATATCATGCAAGTCAAGAACTTCCATTTCGGGCAAAAAAAAGTTTGTTATCATCGCTCGGTAGCGTTCACCATTGACAGTAACGCTGCGATTCGCATCATCTTTGAAGAAATAGGCCCAATAATGCCGCCGGCCCATAAACCGCACCAAACAGTGGCTTTTTCGGGATGCATTGGTAGCTGTTGCAATGCTTCTGGCTGATCTTCACTCCAAATGCGGCAATTTTGGTTATTTACGTACCCATTCAACCAAAAATGAGCCTCATCGCTGAACACAATTTTTCGATAAAAAAGCGGATCCTCGGCCAGCTTTCCAAGAGCCCATTCACCAAAAATTCGGCGTTGTGGTAGGTCGGCTGGCTTTAGTTCTTGCACCAGCTGTATCTTAAAAGGCTTTACGCCCAAATCCTTCCGCAAAATTTTCCACGTAGTGCTGTAACAAAGGCCTAACTGCTGGGAACGGCGCCGAATCGACATTTCGCGGTTTTCTGTCACACTAGCTGATACGGCCGCAATACGCACAGTACGTAAACGTGTTGGTGGTTTAATGTCCAACAAAGTAAATTTGGTGGGAAATTTGGTCACAATCTTCCGAATAGACTGCTCAGAAGGTCGAGAATGCCGATCATAAAATGGAAGCAGCGCGCGATGAACATTTCGAACCGAGCACGAATTTTGATAGTAAAATTCAATAATTTGCAAGCGTTGTTCATTTGTAAGACGATCCATGGTTAAATTGCAAACCAAACTGAAGCTATTTGACAGTGACACAAGGTACTAAACACACGTCAGCTGTCAAAACCAGTGTTGCCAAAACCAAATCAGCTAAAAAATCACCCTTTACTAAAATCTCTGAATTGGAAAGTTTGTGTTCTCACTAGGTTTTCGAAGTTAAGAGTGATGTATATAAAATCATGCCTCGAAAAATTGGGAGCTGAAAGTTGGTTATACAAAAGAACTTTCTCAAGGTTGCTAATGAAAAAAAACATCCAAAAGCGTACTGGAATCGTTGGAAAAATGGGTAGGCGTAGATTTATTGACCGAAAAAAAGATTTAGAACGCTCATATCCTTAATTAATGACATAGATCCATTGCGATCCAAAAGGTTGCAGTTAATGTCACTACAAATAACTATGTTTTTTGTAGAGGGTCAATTTTGATGGAACGGTGTGGTCTGTACACAACTCCAACCAAGATTTGATTATCTCCACATAAATTATTACTGAAAAGAAACTACAAGGGGCAAAGTGTACCAGACAAGCTGCACAAACGTGTTTCAGTATTATATACATGTTTACCTATAATTCGCAAAAAGAATACAAATTTCTTTCAACTGCAATAAGCCAGTTAGATCTTCAAGCAAATACCTGCACAGTGTCCATCAAAGCTCTTTTACTGATTTATGGGCACAAGCACTGCAAACAGTTCTCCTCATTATTCACAAGCATATGTAGTTACTTTTGAGCCTGATCAAAATCAAAACAAACCAATGGCTCATTTGATTAAAACAGTTGATTCCCAATTTTTGTACCGATTTTTTTCAATATAAAAATGTCTTGAACGACATGTATTAACCAAATTCATTTAAAATAAGAATTGGAAATAACGCCCACAAATATGAAAATAACACCCAAAATTATGGAAATAATACCCAAAATTAAAAAGAAATACAATTTTTATTTAAATTTGTGGGCAATATTTCCCCTTTATAATTAGGGTTACATGGAGTTTTGAGCTATTTTTTTTGGCTTTATTTCCATTTCGGTTTTTACTTTTGGGAGTTAGAAATTATTTTGGGCTTTCCAAAACCCGTTTGGGCTTTTTTTCCTTGGGCGATATTGCCTAACGACTCTATCTGCAATCTGCACATGTAAAACAAAAGGTTGTGGAAGGCGAAGGACTCTGGTTCTCAAAATTTTTTCATTCAAAGTGGTTTTACGATTTTCTGTCCAAAACCACAAAAGTGTTTGTGTTTGGATAGCGATATTTTCCCAAGCGAGCGTCGAAATCGGTTGCGGTTTTCAAAACTTCTAAAACTGAAAATCAAAATATTCTTCGAGGTTTGGTTTTCAAAATACTTGAATCCAAAGTGATATTCAATTCCTGCAATTGATACCAACTCCAGAAATGATTTAGATGGCGACCAAGCCACTTCAAGAGGTTGCATTTTTCAGTGCCGTATACAAAATAAAAACACCTTTAATAATAATTTGATTTCTGTATTATTTATTTAATTATTAAATACTATCGATGGTTCTTCAAAAGTTATTGCATAAAGTCTTTAACTATTTCATGATCAGAACAGCCTCTTCGGAGTTTTCAATATATTTACTTTTATATGTATCAAATATTTTCTGCAAATCATCCATAAATTGTTGATGCAACTTATCAACTTCTTCTTCATTTGGCTCATCACATTGGGGTACGTCGATTGGGGCACCAACTTCAAAAACAAACAGAAAATAATATGATTTAGTTTTTTTTTTCAATTGAACAAGTAAATATAGATTCAGGCGGTTTATTTTTCCATGATATCTTAAATTAAGATTTTCTGATTCCTCAGAAGGCAAACTTACCAACTTGAACAATACGCTTGCGTTGTGGCAGCATTCCTACGTTATACTGAAAAAATCCTCTTCCCAAAATAATTAATGGAGCAATACCTGTTATTTTCTTGACAAGATTTTGAATTTTTCTTACGAACGAATTTGGTGGGTTATCGACTTGATCGAAGACATCAACTTCACCAAATGAAAATACTGGAACAATGGCAGCACTGGAAAAACCAATTAGAAAATCAATAAAATATTTCCTCAAAGATACAAAAGTACATATTTTTTTTTTATATCTTACCCAGATTTCATGGCTAATTTGATGAATCCTTTCCGGCTTTTGATGGTCAAAATGTATTTGCCAGGCTTCGAATCCAGTGCTTCTCGAGCCCCACCAACAACAACAGCCACAGCAGTAGCAGTACAATCATCGGCGATGTTAAGAGGATCCTGGGGATCGTGTGAGGTTGTAAGATTATTGAAAAGTGAAGTTCGGGTCACAGAGATCAGGCCCCATGATTCAATAAGATGACGGAAAAATGGAGTGTTGAAATGCAGCGCAAGTGTTCCGACATTTGGACGAACTTTTGGAAACAATTCCTTCCATTTAGAAATGTCAACTCCCATATTTGTGAAGACTCCAATTCTACGAATGTTTTAGAGAATTATTTAAATTTTTTTATGAATTTTGATAAAAAAAAAATTGAGTTATTTATGTATATTTACCCCAAGGCACCATGAGGATAGCATGCTAAAAGATAGTTCCTATTTGGAGGTAATTCAGCTGTTTTTACTAATTCTATGGGGAAATAGTCACGGAAGTGTTTCCAAAAGAAATTATCTCTCATACATTTTAATCTGTTGAGTTAACAAATTAAAAATATTTATTTCAATGATAAATGTAAGGCATTGCCAGCTTTTCTAATTCTTACCCAGTACCTCTAACTGCTTTTTGTGCTCTGTGACGATCATAATATATCCAAATTCCATACGCAACCAGGAGGGCTTTTAAATAAATATTTCCAAAAAGCTTAAAATAGAAGACACAAATTTTTTTTTTTTGATTTTTTGTCTGGGATTGTTTTTATTTTTTTTTAAATAAACAAATTACAGTCGTGTTTTGGTGAGAGTGTTTAGCCAGCTCAGTAAAAATTTTAGACTCAAACTTGACACTTGACAAAATTGACACGTCTAGAGTCTTTTTCATTTTAAATCTAGTTATGACAGACATAAAAAGGTGTTTTCCTTTTGTACAAAAAATTATGGTTTTTTTTTCGAATCCAGTGGGATTTTAAAAAACTCATCTGGCATCACTGATTTTAATGGGAAAATATGACAAAGCATTAATTTTGGGAGGAAATTCAGAAAGTGATGGAGTAACGCAGTCAAAGTAAAGTAGTAACACAAATATATCATGCCAACAATAGGTGTGTTCCGTTGGACTGCAGTATCTACTACTACCAAATACTTCTGGCTGCAGTCAACTACTTCTACCCTGTAGTCGAAGTAGTTCAAGTTCAAAGTATAGTTCATTTATCTAGTTACCAAATGTTTCCAAGCAACAGCACCAGTTAAAAGAAAATACGTTATTAGATTATTGTTTTGACGTACTCAGATATTTACTTGCCGTCGTTGAACTCAATTCAGGTAGAAAAATCTGCTAAAGGGCATCAGATGTAAATACAAAGTCATATGAAATTTCCTAGTTTAAAATTCGGAAACTAGGTGATCCCATTATAGAATCAAAAATTCATAAATAATACAGTTTTCTCTTTATTATAAATTTTAGCATAAGAGATAAGTGGTACTAAACATTTTTTTTGTTGTATCAAAATTTTTGTAGTCTAGGGTTACCATCTTTATTTTTTTTTTGTTATGTTAAATTTACTCAAACAATATATTTTTTGCAAAACTGTTTTTTTTTTAAATTAAAATTCCCTGCTTTATTAAATAAATTTAATTTGTAAATTGCACCATCATGGTTGAACTTGGTTAGCTGAGAATATTGTTACTGGCCAATTTTTCTTCCAAGACGACGCACGATGGAAGAAACGGTACAGTCAATGGAAAGCGCTACCAATAAGGCATGATAACCAATTTCTTAGGGCCAGAAATTGACGATCAGTTGAATATTCCTAATAGTTGCAGCAAGATGCAGTCACGTTCCACACAAGCCATTCAACAATCGATTTATGGAATGCTAAGTTCAATAATCGTGCATATAATCAATCGTTTTAGGGTTGTTGCTAGCCCACTACAGAGCTGGAATTCGATGCTGCCGTTGGGCTTATTTTTGGAAAGTGTCATTAAAAATCGATGCTATGCAAAGAATTTACATCCGATTAAGGCACTGAAGAGAAATATTGGTTAAACTATTCGTGAAATAGGGGTCAAATACCATCGAAAATGTATTGAAAAATTGCGTTGGCATCAATTAATTTGAATGAAACAAACCTGAAAGTTTCAATTCTAAATATATTCATTGTGGTTATTTTTAACACTAACTTATAGTTCATCAAGTCATAAATGTTTGACTTATTGATTTCTCTTGAAATATATATCGCTTTATCTTAATATTTTTAAGATTTCAGATTAGGAATAATACAATTTATATAGATATACATTTATATTGGCTGATAAGTTTCAAAGAAATATGAAAACAAAAATAATTCATTAGCTTTTTAAATTTTCATTATCTTATTTCTGATAACTTAAAATGTTCATTCTTTAATTACATGGCATACTATACAGCTCTTTCGATAAGAATCTCAAATAGGGTATAATTTTGGGTTGGAATCAAAGGCAAACACTAGATAACCTTGCTTCACATAAGTATACACCTATTACTGTCGATCAAACTTTCCTTAAATTATTTACAATAAATACCTAAGTTAGAAATATGAGAGAGTATTGTGCCCATAAAAAATTAAAATTTTGACCTTCAATTCATTTTTTTTGTACTAAGTTTCAGAAAGAAAATTGTAAAGTTGAATTTTTAAAGTTCTGGAACAATTTTTAAAATTAAAGAAATTGAACTAATAACATGATTTCATGTCTAAAAAATGTAGATATGGCACAGACGATTTCAATCATTATTTGTAAGGCGTCTAAGATACCCCTCTCGTCACTACCCCCGAGCCCGACACCACTTTATCCCCTTTTCATTCTTAAAAAGCATCGTTTTAAGCTTTTTCAGTAACACACTTTCTTACAGCTTTCCCACAGTCAGTCAGTGAGTTAGTCATGAGCGTAGATAAATGTAAATAAAATATTGTAAATTATATTAATAAATTCACTTACAAGTATCAGAGCAAACAACATGTTTGAAAACATTCCCACTCCAAACATAAGGAATAAATAAACGCCCACGGTAAATGTTTGCATTCGCCTATAAGCTGGAATCTTAGCCGGTGCCCAATCAATGTGTACCATTTTCTATTGCTAATAATAATTCTTTTTTCGACAATAAATTATTATTTAAATTATTCTAGGGAAAATTCCAAATAATTTTAACTCACGGTTCAGATATAAATTTTATATTCTGTTCGATACAGACGGCGAACTATTTCCGAATAACTTGTGGGTTATATTTTTTTTTTTTTTAAATTTCATAACACTCAATTCTACTATCGCAATAAACATATGAAACTGATTTAAAAGTAACTGATAAGGGGGTTTTCATATCAATCATTTGATTAAAAAAAAAAATAAAAATTTGCCCTAAAAATAATGCTCAAAAGGGAAGAAATGAATACCCACATGTGCATAGAAAATAAGTTATCCAGCGACTGCATGGACATGTAGAATGTAGATGTAATTTTAAATTACATATTTTGTTTTATAGATTTCTGAAAATTGATAAGAAATTGTATTATCTGAGCGGACGTCACAATCTTAAGAGTAAATACAAAACTTTTAAATCAACTGATAAAGTATGTAGCAGCCAATAACAATAAGGGACGCAAAGGTTCAGTTCTCGAACATTCAACGTGAACTTTGGATTCGATCATAGCATTAAAACCGAGATAAGTTTATTGCTGAACACATTCATCCTCCTCTTAACTGACGAGAGGTTATGATATTATATATGCGTCTAGACAGGCTCTGTCTAGACTTTGGCTAGACGCGTATTCGAGACACAATTTCACTTCACCCCTTTTATAAAGGGTGTTTTTTTTAGACGTATGGTTTTCAAGAAGAAATAAAACGCATATAATTTAATACTTTGGCCAAGATTTAAATTATTTTACATAAATATTAATATTAAATTTATTATAAATATAAGGGTTTGCCATTATGTTTTAAAAATGATTTCAGGCAAGTGGCAGCCGCGGCTGGTTCGAATAAATTCAAGCCAAGAGCCCCAATTTTCGACTACTTTTTGCAGCAATTGGGCCCGTATGTCAGCAATAACGCGCCGAATATTCTCTTCTAAGGCGTCAATCGCCTCAGGCTTATCTGCGTAGACAAGCGACTTCACATAATCCCACAAAAAATAGTCCAGCGGCGTTAAATCGCACGATCTTGGAGGCCATGCCACACGCCCACGACACGAGATAATGCGCTCACCAAAAGTTTCCTTCAATAAATTGATTGTTTGTTTTGGCTGTATGGCATGTAGCGCCGTCTTGTTGGAACCAAAGGTCGTCCACGTCAAAATCCTCAAATTCAGGAACGACAAAGTCATTAATCATGGCTCTATAGCGTTCCCCATTGACTGTAACATTATGGCCGGCTTTAATTTTAAAGAAATATGGACCAATGATTCCCTCTGCCCATAGAGGATACCAAACAGTGACTTTTTGAGGAAGTAACGGCCGGCGGGCGTCTCAACAATGGCTTGTGGATTATGATCGCTTCAAATACGACAATTTTGCTTATTAACGTACCCATTCAACCAAAAATGAGCTTCATCGAATATTGGACGCAGCGATGTTTGCACAATTTGCAAACGTTGCTCAAGATTAAGTCTATTTATTACAAAATGGCAAACCAAACTGAGTATAAATCAAGTGACAGCTGTCAAAAAGACCAACTCCGAAAAAAGTATTGCCAGATTGAAAACTACACGTCAAAAAAAAAAACACCTTTTATAACGAGGGTGGTTTTTGGTTTTGATTTGGAATGAAGCTCATTACGATTAAATGATACATTTTAAAACATTGGCAGCCTTATTTATAAACTCGTTTCTGTGACGGATTAAAGTTACTCCGACTTTACAAAAGCCTCTAATCCTGAAAAATGTAACTATAAAAAAATACACGAGGAATAGAGCCGGGGGTCAAATAACGAAAACGAGGTATCTGAGAAATCTGTGAGAAATAAATCGTGACCTTTTATTATTATAGAAATAAATCTGTATTTTGAACGCAACTTGTTCGATTTTTCTAATAGACTTTTAAAGGTTTTTCAACGCTACCTATATAGAAGATTCAAAAAAAATTCTTAGAGCCAAAAATATCAGTAAACCCCTGCTATACTGGTATTAAAACACAGCCCTTAGGAAAATCATATTTAATAGAAAATAGCTCCAACCATACAATTCACACAATAATATTGTGGATATGTGTTAAAATTATTACGACCTGCCATTTTGCAGTAAATATTTTCCAAAAAGCTGTTGATGTTATCTAGCTTCCATAGAACGGAATTCTTGGTTTTCGGCTAAAAAAATTAAATTAAATTTATACAAAAATTTCATATAATTATACTAAATTTTCAAAAAATTGGTTTGGATTTAAAAAAAAATTAAAATTAAAATTAATTTCAAAATAATTGGTGATAGGTTATTTGTTGAAATTTTTCGTTTAACTGCAAATCAATTTTGAAAAAAATTAGTTTGAAATTTATTTTTCTTTTAAAATTTAAAATTTTGAAAATTGATTTTTAAAAACTGTTCGCTAAAATAACTTTATTTAAAAATAAAATAAAAGAAGAGAAGAGATTTCTGGCTTTACAAAAAGGAGTGGCGTCTCGTCATGGTGTGCAAGGTGTGCATTGCACACCCTGATCAAACGGCGAAAAATTCCTCATCGAATCCCTCATAACACACACAAACATGCATCATAATACAAACCATAATACCGCCTAAGACACAGCCTACACAAAGACATAATATTCATCTCTCATAATTGCTTTTCCGAAATTCCTTAATCGTTTAGTAAATTAGAGAAAAAAAAATTGTGTGAGTGCCGGAACTCACGGTTAATATGTGTAAACATCAACGTGCGCGGATCCAAAACGGACTTATTTTTGCTTGAAGGGGGTCTTAAGATTTTTTTCACTGAACGCACCCATCCTAGTATGCAGATCGTAACGTTGCACAACGTAACGTTGCAAGACGTATCGTTGCACACGAACGTTCACGATTTTTTCACTCTACCGCCAGCATAGATGTTTACACATCAAAAATAAAGTAAACTCGTACGAAACCACAGTGTGCACTTATTCTGTTGTATTCTTGTTTTTTGTCACATAAACTCATCCAAGATTTTCAAACTCCCAACTACGCCTACTAGATTTCCCCAGTAGCCATCCCATCGTTATTAATCGCCCGCTCTGCATACATACGTAATAATGATATATATTTTGATAAATTTGTAGTGAACTCGTGCGAAAGTTATGCGTGCACTTAAGTCTGTGCTCTTATTGATGTGTAAACATCTATGCTGGCGGTAGAGCGAACAAAAAACGTGAACGTGCGTGTGCAACGTTACGTCGTGCAACGTTACGATCTGCATACTAGGATGGGTGCGTTCAGTGAAAAAAATCTTAAGATCCCCTTTACTGGCTGAACAGAATAGACGCGCGTTCGATCGCGCGTTCGCACGCGCGTGATTATTAAAACTTATTTAACTCCCAGAGTCGCGTTCGCGGCTGCGTCTCCATTGTATTCACTTTAACGAAATTTTACGTATTTTAACTTTGACAGGTGCGAACGCGCGTTCGAACGCGCTTCTATTCTGTTCAGCCAGTCAAGATAAAACAAGTCCGTTTTGGATCCGCGTACGTTGATGTTTACACATATTAACCGTGAGTCCCGGCACTCACACAATTTTTCTATTCTATTTTCTTTTGTATCTGTTCCGTTTCCTTAAAGCATCAAAGAAGGTCAAAAATTCAATGAGTGTCTTTGTCACTTTTACGACTATTAATTTGATGAAGTTTTCGTGAAATCGTGCGAAAAATATCTTCGCACTTGAGTCTGAGCTGCTATTCTGTTTTTTGTTGTATCCGTCCAATCCACCAAGTTTCGTTAAAAAAAGTGAATTACTTTGCTTTTCGTGTATTAGTTTTCAAGTGGTTACAGTTTTTTGATGTGGTTTTGCTTTTTAATGCATTAGTTTTTTTTTTAATTCAATTTTGAAGAAAAAAGAATTACTAATACATAACATTAGACCAATGAGTAAAAGTGAAGTCGAAGATCGCGTGAATGAGTTATTGGAAAAAGCGTTTAGTTTTTATAAGTATGACGAAAAAAAAACGATAATTGATGCGGGCAGACTTACACCAAAGTGGCAAAGAATATGCTTAAAAAGCGAATTAAACTTTTTTTTGGCCGTGTTAAATTTTTGGAAGTCAAAGTAATGAAAAAGAAAAATTGTGGAGCACTTTTGGTTACACGGAGCATGAGAAGATCCCAAAGCATGAATCTTCCATTTCACACAATTTTTATTGGAGTCTTTTTTATAATAAAAAAAAAACAATTTCGTTACACTGTTTGTGTTTTAATTTTGATTTAATTTCTATAGAGATAACACTAAATAGAATTTTTTCAAGAAATTCATTGCAAAATCCCAATTTACTGATATTAAAAAAAAATATTTTCTAGAATCGCACACCCGTCTAAATAATCCACGAAACGCCACTGCACAAAGGTATATCATGGCAGTGTAAGTGGTACCGTTGTTTTTTAATAGATTTTTTCTACTTTAAGTCAATTTTTTATGTATAAGTTATAGCACCTTGATTATATTTTTCCTTCAAAATGTTCGTCTCTTTTTAATTATAACTTTCTTATTTTCAATTTGCTTTAAAAAACGGTATCAACACTTTTTCTTTGAGACCTATGGTTCTCAAGATATCGCGAAAAAAAAACATTTTACACCCCCTTTTCCAAGATGGCAGCCAAATAGGGTGGTATACTCACACTTACCCACCCTACACATTAAAAAAATAAAAATTCCTATACCAAATGCAAGGTTCATCCACAATTTTGTAACCTTTCAATGGACTATCTCCTCTTCATCATTCAAAATCGAAAGTTAAACAGAGAGTTAATCCATCTGTCAAAATGCAAAGTTGAACCAGTCAACTTGGAATAAATGAACACATTTTCTGAAGTTGGCAAGAAAAGTCTTCAAGTTGCGTTCAACTTCCAGTGAATAAAATATCCCTTGGCAATTTAAAGACCGAGTTCAATGCTCTTTGCAAGTTCTTCTAATTTATTGTATGCATGTTTTATAATATAAAATCTTTAAAATTCTAATCCACTTGGACCACACTAGTAAGTTCATGCGATATTATTTTAAAAACATCTAATTTGTCTCACTGTACACAAGCATTCATCTACATATCTATGAATATAAATAAAAATGTAAATGTTGGTTTGTTCCTAATCACTAATCTCTGAAAGTTCCAAACCGATTGCTTTGAAATTTTGGCACATTGCATTCGAATGCGCCCGTGTTTATATATACTTTGTTTTAGAGAAAAAAAAAAAACAGCGGGATTTGTTGGGCATAAAAACAACAACTGGTATACTGATATATAAGCAATATTGGAACTTTATTTATCAGTTTTTATTTATTCTCAGTTTTATTGTCAAAAAATTGAGGCAAAAAAAAAATACTATATAGAATTGTGTCAATCGTGATTGATTCGGTCTTTGTGACCCGTTCACCAAAAAGAACGATTGATTGCAATCACAGTAAACCGAAACAATCAATCCCAGTATCAATCATTTCAGTTTTCAAATAAACGAGGTGACGCGAAGTATGTTTCGTTCATTACAATCCTTCTCAATCAAATCACGCAAAAAAAGAAAAACACGCAAAAAAAAAAAACTGAAGCGCATCAAAAGGTAAAGAAACTTATCTAAATGAATGAAATAAATAACTACCACAGATACATATAATTATTTGTTCTCAGTTTAATTCCGTTTATTTGTGTTTGTAGTTTCTTGTGTTTCTTTCTCATATGGTTTGGGCAGTATTCAGTGTCTGTTTTGTAAGAATGAAACGTTTATCGTTCATGTGAACGATTGAAATTTGGATACATTGGTATACGGCACGGGTCACAACTCACAACACAATAACAAAGACCGAATCAATCTGATTGCCAATGTGAACGCTGCGATCTTTGTGCTTTAAAAAGTGCGTTATCAATAAAGGTATTATTTTTTTAATTTGTAAGGTAGGTTTTTTATCTACATTTATCTTTGAATCGCAACCAAAAAAAGGAATGAACGTTTGAAAAGAAGTTCCCATTTTATTGGCAACAAAAATGAAACTGAAACCAAAATGATTGAAAAAATGAACGATTGAAAAGAACGAATCATTGAACTGAACGACAAATGAACGATTGAAAAAATTTTATTAATTTTTGAAAAAAATGATGGACAACCCCTTGCATCTTTTTTTCGGCTTTTAAAAAATGTTTCCAAAACGCATCGAGTTATACATCAAAAGAAAGGTCTTTTCAAACTTTATCCGCAAAAGTTAACCAAAAGTGTGTGGAAGGTCTGGTTCTCGAAATATTTTCATCCAAAGTGATTGTTTGATTTTACTGCATTTCCGTGCAAAACATTCAAAAGCGTTTGTGTTTGGTAAGCGATATTTCCGTAATCGAGCCTCGAAATCGGTTGCGGTTTTCAAAAATGTTCATTAAACTTTTAAGAGCTTTCAAAAACTCAAAACCAAAATACTCTTAGAGGTTTGGTTCTCGAAATATTCGCATCCAAAGTCAAATTACTGTATTTCGATGCAACCCTAAAAAGGGCTTTAGATAACGATATTTCCGTAACCAAGCCTTGTAGGAGGTTGCAATTTTCAGTTTCGTATAGAAAATTAACAGGCCTTTTTTCCAAGCTTTGGTTCTCGAGTTATTCAGATCCCAAATGATATTACTTTGTGTACTTCGATGCTAGGAACCAACTAAAAAAGTTGACAATGGTCGGGTATTTTCCGACAATTCTATAAAATTGTCAAATTATTTATGGAACAGATCTTGACAACTATCAAGTTGCAAATTAACAAATTTTCACCACCAGTCACCTGCGGCAAATTTCAATTCTTATGAAATAGGGCCCTGGAATGAAACTTCCTATTTGACATTTTTCTTTGTGTGTGACTGCTGAAAATCTGACGATTTCGCATCACTATCCAGTGGATTCAGGGCTAAATTTTTTTGACCTTAAGCGTGTTTCAGCATCATCTGATGATTTCCGCGCGATAATTTATTCCTATTCATCAAACTTTTTTGGACTCTACGAATATTATGAACGATTTCTGAGCTTCTAATGATAAAAAAAGACAAATTCGGATCTTGAATTAACTTATTGTTATAAGTAACATTGAATCGCTCTAAGATGTCGTTTGAAAAAAAATCCAGAATATAGTGCAGTTCATACAGACTTCCCATCATCTTTAAAAGACTAAGCAGCTTCGATTTTAATGACGTCTTTCAGTCTTTCTTTCAATACGTCAGTAAAGGTTTTCTTAATTTGTTTATTAAACATGAATATCATCCTTATTCCGGTAGTTATTTAATCAAAACGCTTATAAAACAACATGGCTCCAGAAACGGCACTTTGTATTTAACTAAAACTGAAAGTTAAGTGGCCCCTCTCACTTCTTAATAGTCATATTACTGCATCGTCAATAGTCGCTATTAGGCCTATTTTCTGGCGTTTAAGTTAATCAATTTTGCATCAGCGTGATAAGACTAACAAGTTACATTTCATAACTCATGTAATCCAAGATTTCTAGGGGTCCCCAGGGGACCGTACCCAGTTGCCTTTCCGTAGATTCGGCCCTGTCTATGCATAAGATAGAGGTCAATGTTGTGCTCTATTGTTATCATATCGAACAAAGAACAAATTCATAATAATACTACTAATAATTTATCAACTACAATAACATAAACTAATGTGCAATCTCATGCCTACACAAAAAATGATTGCTGGTTTATTCTAACAACTCATTAAAATTAACCTCATTATTATATTTTCATAAATAACTATTTAGTATTAATGTTCCTAATTAACCGAAAACTTTGTTTATAAATCATCAAAACTAGCAATTACCATGTATGTACTTCTAAACATTGAGCTCTCAAGAAAAAAAAAAATAAAATAAATAAATTGCTGTTAAAAACTCACCAAGATCTGTGTGCATAATAGCGATAGTAAGATTGCTATGGCGGGTCCTCCATAAATGTACACTCCGACGATAATTGTTTGAATTTTTCTTTTAGGTCGATTAGTACCCGGTTCAATGTAAACCATATTTTATTTCAATTTTCACCTTTTTTTCTTTATTTATTAATAATGCACTCAATTAACTGAACTATATCTAAGACTATTTGATCAAAGCTCGTTTTTTTTTTGCAATTGTTTGCTGGCTCAAGACATCTCAAACCCTCAGTCGACACTTCTAAGTTCTAACGCAAATAAAAATACAACTATGTTTGCAAGGTTTTTGTTTTTCTACTTCATATCAATATCAACACGATCACAGCACAACCCTTAGCAGAAGTTCAGCGACTTAAAAAATCGTAAATAAATATTTAACACAATCTGGGTCAGTATTTAGCAAGTTTAATTATATTGGAAGCAAAAAGTCAATTTGTATTTGTTTAGTTGTGACTACAGAGGTACTTGTTAACATGTAAAATTTCTTATAAGTAAAATCTCAATGCAAAACATATTGTGACGGTTTGAGTTTGTGTAAAGTTCGCATGCTCGAATGGCGATCAGCTGTGTTTTGGAATTATTCAAGCTTATTGAATTAACTATTACGTTCTACTGGTTGGTAGCTCAGCTACTTGACTATTTGTATAGAAAAATGTATCTTTAAGGAGAACTGGTGCTGAATGGCATCATCGATGTGACAAATAAAATAACTTGCGTGTGCAATGAATCATGTGAACTTAAAGCTGTATATTCAAAGCAGATCGCATGATATTAGCTATTGTACTTTGAGGGAATATTTTTTTTTTACAAATAGCGAAACAAAACAAAAAAAAATCAATATGTAACAAAAAAATAAACTCGAACAACAAAAATGGTGTTCTCAAAATACAACAGGAAAAGGGTAACCAGCAATTCAACCGATATGACCCAAGGCCAGGTATTTTCATTT
Organism: Leucozona laternaria; assembly: GCA_932273885.2. Classification (NCBI taxonomy): domain Eukaryota; kingdom Metazoa; phylum Arthropoda; class Insecta; order Diptera; family Syrphidae; genus Leucozona; species Leucozona laternaria. The sequence goes on along the minus strand of OW026368.1, from coordinate 42,351,574 downwards.
GAGCAGTAATTTGTTGTTATTCAAAAACTCACATCCAGAGCTTATGGATATTTTCAGTAACTAAGAGTTATATTTATTAACAAATGCTTCTTGTTTTTCCCATAAACACGGCTTCTATGATTTCGATAAAAATTCTTTTTATACTTTTTTGTAGTTAAGATCTTTATAAAAAAAGGATACAACAAGTAATTTCTTCTATAAGCTTAACACAGGTACTATACCTATGGCAAGTCATGGATTTGTAATAAATCGAACCTGAGATTTGATCAAACTTGATATTACGATGATAGGGAAGGGGAAAAAGTGGTTCTCGCAAAAACGTCCGTCTGTCTGTCTGTTCGGCTATAGCCTCTAAAGATGGGCCGATTTTCTTTAAACTTGGTACCTATCGTTTTTTTTTTGACATTTCCCCACCACGTTTTTTTAAATAATTTTTGGGACCACAAATAACACAAAGAGCATACACAAAGAGAAAATCTTATTTTTCACAAAATTGGCCCACAGAAATTAAAGATCAATAAATTTTAATAGATATAAGCTGCCTTTCAATAAAAAAAAAACTGCGAAAAACGGTAATTAATGGTACCACCCACAGAAACATTTTTACTTGCTCTATAGGGCAAGTATTGGTTTCGTGTTAAAAAAAAATTTCGAGGTTATAATCAAAACTAACACTACGATAATCGAGAAGTCCGAAGCAGTAGGATTCGTCATGCCGTCCGTCGGTCTGTGCGTTTTTGCGTCTGTACGTCTGTGCGTCTGTGCGTCTCTGCGTCTCTGCGTCTATGAGTCTGTGCGTGCGTTTGGCGCGTCCACTGTACCACGAGCTAGAACCTAAACGGGTAGGCCGATTTGCATAAAATTTGGTACAGAGCATTTTTATGTGATTCCCGAGAGGAGAAATTCGAATTTTTGTTTCTTCAAATTTTCTCGAAACCGGCTCCAACGATTTTGATTAAACTTCGTAGCTGTAATAATCAAGTTAATTGTAAGAAAACTGCATTTCAGGTTTTTCTCAATGAAAATCATATTATGGAATTAGGTATTCAACGTTTTTTGAGAAAATGGTGTTATTTTTGGGTTATTCGCGTATATCTTTGCCATGGTTAAATCGATTTTGTTATAATTTTTCAATCTGATGCTTCTCAATAATTTAAACAATAATGCATTTAAAAACTTTCGAAAACATTATTTTATAAAAGTTTTATAAAATCTAACGAAAAATCAATTTTTTAGTGCTTTTGACTCTTTTAATATTAACTCGTTAAATGTATACATCATGCATCTTCAATGTTGGGTTACATACAGTATTTAACCACAAGAGCAAGGTCGTGCGACCAAGTCGTGCATATTTTTTAATTTTTGCTTTTCTCGAAAGCGGTTCAATTGATTTTAATCGATTTTTTTTAATGAGTAATGATACATAATTTCTTAATAATTTTGTGTAACAAAAAAGAAATAAAACATTTTTTAATTTTTAAAAAAAGTTTGATTTTTTTTTTCAAAACTCAATATTTCAAAAACGACTTCGTCCATTTTTATTAAACTTGGCAAAACCCAGTTTTTCAACATTAGATATCTGGATGATTTTGAATTAGAATTATTCTTATAACCAAAAATAACGGTACCTCCTATACAAATATGTAAGAACCGTAAAGGGAAATGTTTTTTTTGTTCAGAAACGATTCCTAGATGCTATTTTGATAACAAATTTTTGTGTTTCGAAATAAGTCGATTAATAAAATAAAATAAAAAAATAAAAATAAAAATACCTTTTTGTACAGAAGATTGTAAAAAATCTAAATACTATTGAGTTTGAAAATTTTCAAACAATAATAAAAATTCAAAATTAAATAAAATTATTTTTTGAAATTTCTATATGTATTTCAAATACTTGTTGAAGATTTTGTTTTTTTTTTTGAAATTCAATTTTTAAGTCCACATTATTATAAATACATAAAATTTGCGTACGAAGATTTTTTGTCATAAAAATCCTTCCAAAATTTTTTATATACAAAATTAATTTAATTTGAAAAACAGTCCAACGATTGTTAAAATTTTTTTTTACCACAAATTAAGATTTATTAAAGAAATCAGATTGTGTACCTACATTGCGTTGGGTTGAAAACAGTTACAGTTATTTAAGTAACATTATATTATTTATTTCTAATTTTGTTGATTAAAAACAATTTTCCAGTTTAAATAATATAATTTCTATGTATCCATATATGCATATGTGTATCACGGTGCTATTGTTGGTTTCTGTATACATAATATTCAAATAATACTACGTTCAACTAAACTATTTTGGGACTCATAACCAATTTAATTCAGTCTACTTAAGAATTGTGATAGCACATAAGAGCTAGTTCGTGCGACCTAGTCTTGCAATATTTTAAATTGTGACCTTCAAGTTATCGTCTCAAAATACTTTATCCAGGAGTTCAAGGTATCACAATTCACAAATAATACACATATTTGTTTTATTTTAATTATATACACATACATATATACGTTTTGAGACAGTAAATCAGACACAGTTAATCAGTTACTTAAAAAAGATTTAAGCGATTGTAACAAGGTGATGATCCTAAGATAACAAACAACTTATCTGTTACAATAGGGAATAGACCCAAGGTTGAATTTTTGTACTTGCAATACACATATGTGATCATTTTGTCTGCGGTAAGAAAGAAGACCTTTCAACAACTTAAAAAATTTAAGATTAAATTATATTTATTTAAAAGTTTTGTACTTCGTATAACATTTTTTAAAGTTTTCACAATAAATACATAATAAATATAACAAAAAAAAAGGACAAAATAACAAATACTTTAAATATTTGCTCATATAAAGGGTTTTCCAATAAGAGGTGTTATTTTGATATTCAAAGAAAAATAGCATTTTTTGAGATAAATGATCGGATGTTTATTTCATTATAAAGAGGAAGGTATGCCGTTAATAATGAAACACAACATCAGCCAAATGGCCTCCACGACCACGCTTACAGGACCATATCCTTTTCATGAAATTTTCCATTGCCAAATCGCAAAGTGGCTGCCCTATGTCCTCGATAGCCTCACGAATTCCATCTTTGAGGTCTTGAATCGACGCTGGGCTGTTGGCGTAGACCTTATCTTTCACGTGGCCCCAAAGGAAGAAGTCGCAAGGTGTTAAATCACAAGATCTCGGTGGCCAATTGTGATCACCTCTTCGAGAGATAACACGGTCCGGAAACTTTTCCCGTAAAAGATCGATGGTTTCATTGCTTGTGTGGCACGTAGCGCCGTCTTGTTGAAAGTAAACGTTGTCCAGATCAATACCATCCAATTCCGGCCATAAAAAATCATTAATCATCTCTCGATAGCGCAATCCATTGACCGTAACTGTTGCTCCAGCCTCATTTTCGAAAAAGTAAGGTCCAATGACCCCGCCGGACCATAGACCGCACCAAACAGTCACGCGTTGAGGATGGAGAGGCTTTTCAACAATAACTCTTGGGTTTTCCGAGCCCCAGATGCGACAGTTTTGCTTGTTGACGTAGCCTCCGAGGTGGAAATGGGCCTCATCAGTCAAGATGATTTTTCGATGAAATTTCGGATCATTTTCATGCATTTCAAGGACACAATCAGCAAAGACACGACGTTGTTGATCATCAGCCGGCTTGAGTTCTTGTGTTAACTGAACTTTATAAGCCTTAAGACCCAAGTCTTTATGCAAAATACGGTGTAATGACGTTTGTGGAATGCCTAATTCCAAAGAACGACGAGGAATGGACAAACCTGGGTTTTCTTCAACACTTTGGGCTACAACAGCAATATTCTCAGTTGTTCTTGAGCGACGTGCACGGGTTTTATTCTTCATATCACTAACTTGTCCCAACAGCTCGAATTTGTCCAGCAATTTCTGTATTGCGGTCCGACAAGGTGCTTCACGACGACCCAAAAATGTTTTAGTTTTACGAACCGTCTCTGCCAAATTTTCACCATTTTTATAGTGAATTTTAATAATTTCAATGCGTTGTTGAAGCGTGTATCGTTCCATTTTTACTAATGGCGTAGTTTCTACTTGTCAAATGTCAAAAAATGACAGCTTCAAAAGTGACAGCTACCGAAATAGCGGGCTATTCAAAATAACACCTCTTATTGGAAAACCCTTTATAAAAGTTTTATTCGAAGAAAGTTTTAGTTTTTGTAATTTGTAATTTGTAAAAAAAAAAAACAGAGGACACGAAAACGAAAAAGAGAACTGTCCTCTCAAAAAGAGGGCGGATGGTCAGTTAAGGTGAGTTTAGGATTTGTAAAAAAAAACGAACTTGAAATTTTAATCAAACATGACGTTACACGAAAAATTTGGTCCCTCAATTCTGTGTCTGTCTGTATGTCTGTCTGTATGTCTGTCTGTATGTCTGTCTGTACCTCGACCCACAGCCTAAACGACTAGAGCCATTTTCTTTAATTTTGAACTTAAGGTTTTTTTTTATTTTTTAGACGATCGTCTAGAGAGCAGATTGCAATTAAGTTTTACTCTAAGAATAACCGTATCTGTCATACAACTGTCTTAAAAAAAAATTATTTATCTCGGAAAACGGCTCTAACGATTTTAATAAAACAAATTTTGTGTCCTTTACTGTAGGTATATTTTTCATTTTGGAATAAAACAAATGAATTCAGCCGATAACTGTTATACTTATGGTACTTGTCATTGAACCGATTTTGATTAAAAAGTTTAATACCGGAACTCCTTTAATTTTTTTTCTTAACATTCCTTTTCTCATGTCAAATATTATGCAGCAAGTGTTTATTAGATTTTATTCATTATTTTGCCACTTTTCTGATAGAAATAATGGCAATTTTCCACTAGTGTACATGCGGTATAAGCCTTATTAGGCAAGGAGTTGCGGTATTTCCATATAAGCAAATATACAGGCCCTCTCACCGCTGTTAAAATTTTGACAAACAAATATTTTATAGATTTTGGAAGAAAAACATGAATCAACTCTTTGCGAAAAAAAATTGATTTCTTCAACAATGCTTCCGGTTCCGATGACCTAAAAGGGGCTTTGTCCTTAAAAACGGAGTGCGGTCTCCTAAAAGGGAAGTGGCTGAAAGGTATATGTGCAGCAAAAAAGAACGTGACCAAAAAGGGACGTCATCACAAAGTTGAGGCTAAAAAAAGGTGTGGTCAAAAAACGAGTGTGGTCTAAAAGTGGGCGTGACTTAAAAGGGACATTACCTCAAAGAGACATGCCCTAAAAGTGGGCGTATGCTGAAAGGGTCGTGGCCTTAAAAGGAATTGCCCTAAAAAGGGGCGTGACCAAGCCGTTTCTGATAAGAAAAAATAATACGTAAATGTTCTATTTGTTCCTCAACGTAAACTGCTTCAATATTTAAGTAGTTTTTTTTTTTTTTAAACATTCATAATCGTACGACAACCCCATCAACAGAACAAGTTAAATGTACAGTGAATTTCATATTGCCTTATTTTGCCATATCCATAAGCGTAAGATAACAAAACGGTGAGATAACTAAACCGTCAGATAACAAAACAAGCTTAATCAGTTAGCCTAAATTGGGAGTGTTTCTATAAAAAAAAAACATGATCTTTATTTTATTTATGTTATTTTTAATTTTCTAAAGAACTAGATGATATTTAAGCAACTGGTTTTGTTATTTGACCAACAATTAATATGAATATTGAATATTAAATGCAACAATACAACTAATAACGTACAATTTTGAACAAAATTAAGAAATTTTTTTTTCAAAATTCCGAGTTTGAAAATTAATTTTTGAAAAACTATTCACTAAAACAATTTTATTTAAAAATAAAATAGAAGAAGAGATTTCTGGCTTTACAAAAAGGTATAGCATGGTATTGTAAGTGTTAGAGTTGTTTTTAATATTTTTTTTTCAGCTTAGTCATTTTTTTTTTAATAAAACTGCACCTAATGGATAAACGGGGGCAGGGGAATATGCCACCCCTCTCATTAATTTTTTTCTTAGCTCGAACCAACCTATACGTTCTAGCTTTTTGTCACAGCTTATGCGAATCACCCTGTATAATGTTTTGTTTTATATTTTGCTCCCCCCCCCCCCCCCCAGACAAAATCCTAGCTACGCCACTGAACCAAGTGAATGTGAGTAGGTTAAAATTATTTTTTATAATTTTCGAGTTCGATTTGCGAAAGCTATTAAGTACCTGCGTGGTTATTTCCAATTTTCTTAGTTAAGGTCACAAACTTCGAAAAAAATACACATACCTAGACAATCCCATTCCTTCGTCATTCAGAGTGAGAAATTTATAACGTGTCACGAGATTGAAAATTTAAACAATGGGTTTCTTCATTGAACGAGGCTAGAGAAATGCCCATTTACAACAATTATAACGGGTTTTAGCCATTAAAAGTGGGCGTTTTCAATTTTTTATCAGATCTGGAGAATCTGTGAAAATGGCGGATGCAGTGCCTCTTCACTTGTCAAAATGTTAAATGTTAACACTCGAGGTATAGATAGCATGTATTAATTTTCCTGCACCCTCGCATGATAATAATACTTTTTGCCAGTATTTTCTGAATATATAATTAAACCATTATGTATTCCCAATTAAAAATAAAATAGATAAAGGTCTACTTATTCAGTTTTCTGTGTGTTCCAACTTTAATAAAAAAAAAAATCTGTTTTTAAGTTTGACGTATACAACGTCAATAATGCGCACTGCTTAACTCCTAAATTTTATTTAAAACTTAATTTAACATCGTCTGCATTTTGTATGTACTTTGACTTGTGTGTTTCGAAAAGATTATTCAAACTTTCTCTAAATAGATTGTGATAGTTTTCAACATCTTCCTCCTTTGGATCACTACATCGTGGCACATCTATAGGAGCACCAACTAAAAATAAATGTATGTAAAAACTCTAGAAGGTGCATTATTCTAAAATTAACTTACCAACTTGGACTATGCGTCTGCGTTGTGGGAGCAAACCAAAACTATACTGGAAAAATCCCCTGCCGAAAAACATCACGGGGGGTACACCTGTTTTTTGTTTTAGGAATGATTGAAACTTTCTTAGTTTCGATTCTGGAGGATTATCCATTTGATTGTATACGTCAATTTCTCCAAATGAAAATACTGGCACAATGGCAGCACTATTATGTATGTAAATAGAATTATTTATATTTAAAGTCTATAAATTTTTATTAAAAAATGTAATGTATGTATGTATGTATGTAATGTATGTACCTACCCAGATTGCATGGCAACTCTAATGAAGCCCTTCCGGCTTTTAAGAGTCAAAATATAATTGCCAGGTCTAGCATCTAAAGCTTCCTCTGAGCCACCAATTAAAACACCGACAGCACTGGCAGAGTAGCCATCCCTATTTACTGGATCATCAGGATCGTTTGAAGTTTTGAGATTATTTAACAGTGAATTTCTTGCAACAGAAACCATTCCCCAGGATTGAATAATGTCGCGCCAAAATGGTGTATTGAAATGCATTGCAAGAGTTGCCAAATTAACTCGAACTTTTGGATATAATTCATTCCATTTGGATATATCGGAGCACATGTTTGTAAAAAGGCCAAAACTAAAAAAAAATAAAAATTCGAATTATTGGAAAAATGGTTTTTTGAAAGGAAGTGATTCTAGGCATGCATATTATAACAGTTTTGGTTTGTAAAAGTACTGTTTATGGGGCCCCGCAAGGTTAGGGGCCTCCGCGAGCCGTTGGGCTTACTTCAGGCACCCAAGTTTTTTTTTCAAGATACGTTAACGCATGCCCACTTTTAATGTCGAAAAACTATTATAACTGTTATAAATTGACATGTCTCTAGTTTCGTCCTCTTTAAAATTGTAACATTATATTATAAAGGGTGTTTTAGAGGGGTGGTTTTCATTCTGGCAAAACTTTTTTCGGAGTTGGTATTTTTGACAGCTGTCACTAAATTTATGCTCAGTTTGGTTTGTCATTTCATAAAGAATAGACTTACTCCTGAACAATAGACTTACTCCGAACCATTATTTTGGTAATAAATGTGCACGATTTGCAAACGTTGTTCAGGAGTAAGTCTATTAATTATGAAATGGCAAACCAAACTGAGCATAAATCAAGTGACAGCTGTCAAAAAGACCAACTCCGAAAAAAGTATTGCCAGATTGGAAACCACACGTCTATTATACCTTATGACTCCATGTGGAAAACATGCCAGAAGATAGTTTCTGTCTGGTGGTAGGTCAACTGTTTTTACCAATTCAACAGGAAAATACTCCCGAAAATGTCTCCAGAAGAAATTATCTCTCATCCATCTTACACTGAAATTAAAAAAAAAAAAAGAATTGAAATGTTATTTCTTTGAATATGGTATTTTTGAACATTTTTATACCCTGGTCCCCGAACACGGTTATGGATTCGATCTCTATCACAGAAAATCCACACGAAGTATGTTAAAATAAGCGCCTTCAGATAAATGTTTCCAAAATACTGAGGATAAATACAAAAATCAAAATCAGGTAGATACTTGTATGCAAAAATATTGATCTGGATTGAGAATGTAGTATAATTTACTCTCACTTCTCAAGGTGAGAATTGTAAAAATTGATTTACCCGGAGGCCACACGGCCAAGTACTGGCAAGCAAGTTGCAAATACATACACATTTTTTCACAAAGACATATAAACCCAAGCAACCCAAGCTCGTCAACTGGCTTGCCTTTTTCGAAGCCAGTTGAGCAGCCAGTAGAAGCAAGTATCATCGTTCCTTTTATTAACATTTCTAAAGTAATTCGATTTTGGCAAAGAATAAGTTCAAATAAATTTAGTTTGGAATTTGATTGAATTTTTAATATGTTATGACATTGCTTGACAGAATATTTGACGTTTGCGAATATGTCGTTACAAATCACCAAAAAGCTCTAAAATTGTCGTTTTCAAAAAATAAAATTTCAATTTTTCGGATTTGTAGGGGTTTTTTTAATCCATTGACATTGTAGACATCGTTCAATGGAATTTGTAAGTTTTGTGTTTGACAGAAGGATAGCCAACAAACTGTATTTTGACGTCTGTAGAATATTTCGCTACAACAAATTGAAGTTTTTTTTTGTACATATGAATTTTAGTTAAAGTATATGTTGTTCCCACTTTTGTTTCGTTGTCCATTATTTCTATTATTATAGTGTGTTAACCATCTTTGCATTTTTCTTGTTTATTCATTCCAAATGTATTTTGATTTTTTTCAATCCATTTTGTTTTAAAGGTCAACCAAAGTTGCTTACTATAGTAGAGAAAAAGAACGACCCACTTGCAAGCAACTTGCTTGGCAAGTGGAGTGCCACCTTCGTCACAGCCGGTACACAGATACGAATTTTAAAGGCAGTATATGAACCCAACTTGCTTGCCAGTACTTGCCCGTGACTATTAAATTAAAGTTAGTGACTCAAGAAATGAAAATTATTATAGTTTTGGTTTGTAAAATTACTGTTTATGGGGCCCCGCAGGGCAAGATTCTCTCGGTGGGCATATCTTGGACACCTAGAGTTTTTTTTTAAGTCGCTGGAAACGCCTTAACGCATGGCCATTTCTTATTGCGATAACTGGTTAAAACTGTTAAAAATTTGAATTTATCTATTCTCGTCCTAAATTAAATGGACGTTATTAAGTGAGAGTAGACTAATGCTGCATTTACACGACTGACAAATTGGCATTTTTCTGTCACTATACTGCCAAAAGAATGAATTTTTGCATTGTTCTGTCATTTTTTTGACAGTTAAATGCCAGAATACTGCCAATTTGTCAATCGTGTAAATGCAGCATAACGTGGTTCGTGCGATTTAAGAAAAAAAAATCTGAGTGTCCGAACTATGCCTACGGACGACAGAGGGCCCTGGCCCTGCTGGACTGCATAAACAGTATACTTTATGTAAACGAAAATGTTATAAATTGGCATATCGACGGTCACTTCCAAATTAAATATGAATATAATTCATAATGACCAAAAAAAGATATTACTATTGCAAGATACGTGTAACGCATCACTGCAATAATGATGCTCGATCCTTAGGTGCCAGTTATAGCTATCACTGAAAACCATCATTGAACATTTTAATTGCCAATTTTGACATGTTTAGAAAGCAAAATCAGTTACTTTGTTGATGCGAAAATAAGGCTGATCGCTTGAACTATTAGTTTAGTGAAAAAGAAAATAAAGCCAAACCCAAACTTCGCCGCCATAAAACAACGCACGTTTAATTTTGTAATGATCATTGATAAGGTAGTTAAATCATTGAAATAATAAAAGTCATTTTATGTGGACGGTTATTGGGCCAAAACAAATATTTTTTTTCGGCAAGAATTAATAATTAAGTCACCACCTTCATATTGTCATCAATATATGCACTGATTTTGCTTTTAAAGTCCCTCAAAACCAAACATTAAAATTTTCAATGATGAGTTTCAATGAAAGCTATAACTGGCGCCTTAAAGTCGAAAACATTTAGCATGACTTTAGACGCCAATGTTCATTATTGTAAGGTTTCATAAACTGATGCGTAAACTTTAAGCAAAGAAGCATCGAGAAATATATTGATAAGTTGTTGATGACGGTGATCGACTAATGAGAATATGGCGAAGTAAAATGAAAAGTAAGAAATTATTACTTTTGCTATCATTGGCGCAAAATTTTAAACAACCTCATGTTAAGGTTTTAGCATGATACTATTTAACACTTTACTAACTTTAAAGCTCTTTATTAAAATGTTCTTATTTTTAAACACTTTTTAACTAGTATCATACTAAACCTATTTTCTTACGAAACTCAAGCTGAACGCGTCTAAAACAGTGACATTTCGTGCAAAAAAGTAAGCAAACATACCTTTTTAAAATTTTTCTATGTCAAAGTGACATATGGATTTTGTAATATGTTAAAAAGATAAAACAACAATCTGGCGCTTTTAACTTAAGTAAAATGTTAAGAGATGGTATCATGTTAAACTCGTTTAAAATTAGGAAAATCCTCTTTTTAACCTAGTATCATATTAAAAATGATTTAACACTTTACTAAATCGTCTAAAATTTTGCACCATTATTATCAATTATAGTTTTTAATAATATTACTACCATCATTGATAATAATTAAACGAAATCAAATATTTTTCAACGTAATACGTAAGACAGAAGACCGATCAGCATCGCATTGGTAACAGCTGTTTAAGCATCAGCATCGCAAAAAAACAGTGATGCGGAATCGCTGCGCAGAAATTTGACGTTTGTGAATTTACTCTACATCTTTATATTTAGTTTGAAAAATCTGCTCTGGTGCGCCTCAGGATTCTTTGGTCAAAAATCGCCATGAAGAGAAAACTAAGGCGAAAAAATCACGTAGCCATGATGGGTTAGGGTATGCCAAAACGTTTGAAACAAAATTCCCTCTCCTAAGGTTCTCCGATAGAAAGAGTCAAACATTGAACACGAGCAATGCGCATATTCAATATTTTATTCGATAAAAGACTCTTATAATCCGACAAAAAATTACATACGGTTGTTCATTATGTTTCATTGGAAATCAAACGTAAGTTACTCGAACATCATGGTATAAAGACGGCATTCATTCACCGTTGAATTTTTCGTTCTGTGCATCAACGTCACTTGATGACAAAACCCCATACAGAAAAAAAGAGAAACAGCAACAAATATGGAGTGAATTAGGTCACTCGGTGACAACATGCGTGAGAGAGATAGGATAAGAATATGCGCAATATCATACTATGTAGTCTATACCTACACCTTGTTTTGCAGTTTCCATTATAGCTCAATCCAGAGCCCACAAAATTTTTGAGTAATAAAAATATTTTAACAGTTTAGTAAATAATGATTGTCTTACAACTATGAACTGTCAGAATTTAAGTTCTTAACCCTGATTCATAATGCAACGAGGAAACGAGACGTGAGCGTGACGAAAACTCGTTATAATTGTCAAACAAATTTGAAGCATTGGGCACGTTCAATCACAAAATCTGAAAACTCAGATCTGAATTTATGTTCTTAAACGCACAAAAAATCTGAATTTTCAGTTGAAAGTTGTTGTGCCAAATGCTAGAACTTACCCAAAGTATTTACATTAAAACGAAATGAAATAGAACTTTCATTATATTCTTAAACTAAAAATTAAACGTCCGTAGTTCTGGTGATGATATATGTAACTAAATCAGTAACAAAATACAGCTAGACTGTGCAAAGTTCAATGAAAAAATAATTCCACAATATTGCGATGGTGAATTCTGAGAACGTTATTCTAAGAATAGTCAATCTTCTTTACATAAAAAAGTATTAATTTGTTCGTGACGAAAATTAATTAATTAATCATCACAAATAAATCAACCTGAGCGAAAATCATAAAGTTCAATTAAGTACTTCAACATTTTCCCCACCACTATCGCTTTATTCTGAATTTTCAGATGAGAATTTTTGGCTGAAAATTCATATGAAACGTAAGCAAACGTAACTAAAAGTCATCTAACTTTTTATGGCAGCTGGCCAATCAGAAACTCCAAAAATTCAGAAATCTGTAAATTGAGATATATAAAACGTAATGCGTTGAAAGCGCCGATTGAGAGTTTACCAGAGTTTTTACTTCAGATTACAGCAAAACAGCAAGCAGAAAAAAAACATTATTATTATTTCAAAATTTTTATTGATGATCTAAAATTTGTTTGGTAGCTTTCAAAATTATAAAATTTCTATCACAATCGATCAGATTTGGTCTTAAAATCATTTTCATTAAAGAATATCAAAGTTTTATCACACAACTTAGTTTTAATACCTTGCAAACATTTTGTATTTGCTTTTTTACATATTAGATATGTATGCAATGCATTACAGCCACTTTCATTCATTTTTAAATTTTGTACCATCTTCTGACAAAAATCTATTTTGAAGCCCCAATTATCGAATGCATACAACAAAAAGGCAGTACTACTGAATTCAGCTTCCCCAAATCATATAAAAAAAAAATGTTGCTTATATTTTTAGTATTTTGAGGGAATTGCCATTTGAATTCAAGTTCGATATCTCAGCATTGTATAACAGGTCGCAAATCATACCTAATAATAATAATACTGCATTCAGCTGAAACTTCCTACGATCAAACTCTCATGGTTTTGAATCTCAAATTGTCGTCTCTGACTTGAAAAGTGACTCTTCTTTCGACAAAAAACTTATACACCGACTTGACGGTTACAGTTTACCGAATGATTTTACTTGAGGCTTTGATACTATAATCGCAAGGTTTTACTAATTGCTACATTCAAACACAAATTTTCTTAGAACATGAAATTAATTTTGCTTTGAAAATATTCAGCCTTATTGTGAGTTTCACCCGAAAAATCTTTCACTTTAAAATTTCTTGTTCACCCGGAATTTTAAAAGCTATTGTGAGTTTCACCCGAAAGAAATTTTGTTCGCCTACAAAAAAGAAGTGAAAATGACATTACATTCCGTCCGAAATGAATGTTCACAATAAGAGGAATATTTCTATCATGAAATTTCGGGGGAAACTCACAATAGGTGAAAAGTGAAATGTCAAATTTTCCGGGTAGAATGTTGTTCGGGTGAAACTCACAATAAGGCTGATTATATTTACAAATTAGAGGGCCTTTCAAGCCTGTTAAAATAATTAACTAGAAGAAAATCTTAACACTTATTTAAACTCACAAGGATAAGGCCACAAATCAGATACGAATACATTCCCAAACCAAATAACCAAAACAAGTAAATTGCCACAGTTAACGTCTGCATTCGCCTTCGTGGCGGTATACAAACTGGAGCCCATTCAATTTTAACCATGTCACTGGTATTAATATTATTACTTTACATATAAATTAATTGCAACTTAATTGACTTGAATAATATCTATAAAGCCAGATTGTTCTACGAGTTCGGATGAATCGATGCGAAGGCGATGTGATTTGAATAACGAGCACTTAGGTCTGACACTGATGGAATATTGTTTTCAAATAATGAGCCATCAGAACGCTGCAATATTTTGTTTCATTCTTAGTCCATCAGACATCGAAAAACGTTTGGTCTTTTTGACCCCAGTTCCGTATCGCAATCGATAATGATACCAAAGTGAACAAACATTTTCGATTAGAAGAAAACATGAATTTATTTTTTATTAAGTCCATCAATAGCGCGCCGCTGACCGCCGCGTCACATTATTATAGTACAATACTAGCAGTTAAGAAATTATTTCGTGTACGAATATTTGTAAGATCGGTCACTTCAAATCATATAATAGCCCATTATAAAATGTAATGATGATAGTTTTAGGTGTATGTTGGATTGTAGAATTTTTTTTCTTTTTTAATGTTTAACACTTGATAAAGCTTTAAGAAAAAAACAACACACAAATATTGATTTCTGAAATTTTTTTTCATTTGGCATTAAAGTAAAATTAAACTTCTACGACTATAATCTTTATTTTTAGCAGAAAAAATAAAATAAAAAAGTGTTCTGTTGTAGATTCACCGTAAATTATATTTTTTCTGAAAAATGATTTTTACCAAAACATGAACTTTTCATCAACCAGAGACCAAAAAAATTACTCTCAATATTTACAAAAATACTGTCTCCATTAAATCTAAATGAAACTAATATGTATCTATGGTTAAGGCGCCCTTATTGGGAGTGTCATTTGTTTATTTCGACTTTTGTCGAAAATCAGACAACGAAAATTTAAGATATAATGAAGTTTTTGTTGCATCACATGCCATCAGCTTTGTTTTCAGAAGTCGTTAAAACCACATAAAGCTATCCAGATATAGCTTTGGATAAACATTTTAACGCGCCCATCGCCCAACGATCGACTTTTATCGAATCGTAAGTTGAACGACACTCGCAATAATAACAATTTTCACCTATGGACCAATGGGACCATAAAAGAAACAACCACACAACAAGCTGGAAAATGTTTTCTTTCCATAAATCATTCCGAATTTTGTGGCAAGTTTTCTTGGAAAGCAGGATCTTGGGTGGACCGCTTCGAGGGTGGACTTTCCTCTGTGCGACGTTACGAGGTCACACTTTACGATGTAGCACATTACGTCACGAAAAACTACATAGCAGGATATTGGGTACGTTCAGTGACAAAATTCTAAAGATCCTCTTCAAGGAAACTAGTCCGTTTTGGATCCGTCCACGTAGTCAACAACTTATGTGGACGACTTCACATACGGATCTAAATATGGATACTCAAAACTGCGCTTGGACAAACGTTGATGTTTAGACACATTAACAAATTTTTTTGACAATAGTATCTCCAAATGCATGGTGGTAAAAGTTATGAAACCAAAAAATTTCGAACTTTCACCAATGTTGCTGAAAAATTCAAAGTTTCGCCAGTAAATTGCTGAATTTTCCAATTTAGAGTTCTTACAAAATTGTAGATAAAGGTTGTAATAAATATTTGTAGGAAATTAGTTCTTAAAATAAAATGAACTATAATTAATTATGGCAAATATTTCTTTATGTTTTAAAAATAAAACAACCTCCTTTTACCCTAGGAAAATATATATAAGCTTTAACAATAATGTAGGTATGTACTGTACATACTTGTTAAACATTAGAGAATTAAATAATGTCCACACTACTTAAACCACTAAGTATTTCACAATATGTATTAAGATCGTTTTCAACAATTTCGCCCATATAAAGGTCAAGTTGTTGATAACAATATTATTTAATTGACATTGATTTATGTTCTCACTTGCAAATAGTTTCTATAAACGCGAACGAATAATTGATAAACAATTTCAGGGCCAGTTTAAGGGTTAAATTCTAGAATTTAAAGGAAGCCTTGCTACTCTACTACTCTTTTGACTTTTGACGAATAAAGGCATTTGACTTTTGAAAATAAAAGGTCATGGTAGTGCAGTAGCCCTTCTTACAGAAACGAACCTATTTGGAATGACAATATAGTTTTTAATGATGCCCGCTAAAGTTTAACAAGCGGCTAGCAAGAGGGGCACTATCGAAATTGTCTAGAATGAACCCCTTTGCATAGAGACAAACAAAATAGAAAACAAAGTTGGTTCATTCGGGATTCTACACTGGCAGCTTCCGCTTGACCATCTATATACGAACCCAATAACTCCAGAGGAAATCCAGCACTGCCAAAAAATGTCCCTTGTATAATTACTTAGGACTTTTCAAATGCATGTATCCGTTTAGGACATAAATGCAAGTGCTCTTCCGCTATGTTGACAAAAACTCCTTCAAAGTGTTGGTAAAATTTAACCTTCCCTTAGCAACGTGGAAGTCATTCGCATTCCCAATTCCTCGTTGGTATAAACGCCTTCATCAAAAAAGCTTAAGCAGATGGGTAATTTAGTTATTTGGGTTAGGGATCCACCAGATAGGCTATCTAACTATTGGCGTTTTTCTTTCTTGGTTCTGAGCAAAGCTCTGAGCAGAGGCTGAGCGATCAGAGCAGAGCTGTAAGCAGATTATGATCAGAGTCCTCAGATTTAATTATGAAACACACTTGAGCACTGGAACTGTCATTTCATAGGGAATCTATTTTTAATTTTTAATTATGTGTGAAGTTGGCTTCGCTCAGGGTTTCTCTGGATTAGCTCGTCATTTTATTCTGCGCTAATTGAGCAAGCTCTGAGCTAACTCCGATGGAAAAAAGAAACAAACTTTTTATGCTCTCATATGTCTGAGCTAAAAAAAAATATAGAATTTTTTTTTGACAGTTCCGTGATCTGCTCTGAGTTAAAAACGAAAAACACTGTATCGAAAAAATTTCAGAAATCTAGCTTTTATTTATTGTTGTGTTGCACAGCTGGTCATTAGCTAATTTTGTAAAATCAAAACTTTTTTGGCAGCTTATATGAGTACAGACACACATCTAATTTCAAAAATTTTGCATGCACTGTGGTGCTTTCTTTTTATAACTAAAGTTAACTACATAGTTACCTTTCATCGTTCCTTTAATTCAAGTTGAAGTGTCAGAAAGTAACTTTTAGTAACTATTTCCAACACATCTCCAAATAATAATTTTTGCAATAAATTTAATGTAATCGCGATTTTGTCTTTATTATTCATTCCAAATGTTTTTTGATTTATTTTTTCAAATTCCAACTTTAATTTTTGACACATCAACCATAGTTAACTTTAGTTAGAAAAATAACGCACCACTCAGCCTTATTTTGAGATTCGAACGAATAGCTATTTCGATAGAATAGATCTATTCATTCGAATGAACTTGGCATATTTTGAGAATCGAACGAATAATATTCATTATCGAATGAATGCATAAAATGAACATCAGCTCTTTGACATTTACTGGCATTTCTATTTAATTTAGTGTGACCAAGCTGTTTTCTTCGAAGAATTTTTGTTTTTATAAAAATGATGGTCAAAATAATGCGTTCTCACTTAAGAAAAATAAAGTAAAGATAAGTAATGTTAAAGGCCCGGTAAAGTTTACTATTTAAAAAACATCAATAAAAACTGAAATTTTGGAGCATTTAGAAAACAGTATGGTAAGTTTATTGACATGAAACAATAACAAAATAAATTTAAAACGTTTGAATAGTAAAATACTAGATTTGTTTTAGCTTTCATGTCAATTTAATTGTGTTTAAAATTGATTAACAAAAAAAACATGCGACTTCAAAGTCTCACTTTACTTTATACACACCTGGTCACACTTTCCAATTTTCACCAAAAAAAAAAAAAAGAAGTGAAATCCCTCTCCGGTATTTTTTTGTTATTTGTAAATACTTGTACCTCATTGTTATTTGCTAGTTCATGAGCAAGAGTTTATTGTTTAATTTTCAAGAAAAACAGATGGCAATTATTTTATTTATAAGAAGTGAAGACGGCGGCGAAGAGCAGATATGGAGGAGAAGGATAATGGATGCATCAAATCCATTCAAGATTGAAAATCCCTTGGCTATCTCCGGATTTTCTTCCATCAATTTGATGAGAACTTCTTTCTGCTCCCGTTTAGTCCAATTGGAATGCGACCTTTAATTAAAATGTCAACAAATAATTCATAAAAGTATTTTATTTTCTTTATTTTTCAACAAAAATAGTTGAGCTCACATGTTTTTTTAATCTATTCGCCAGAAATTTTTTAACGTCAAATAAATGACATTTGTTTCGAATGATTCGAAAGTCAAACTTTGCTTAGTTTTCAACAAAAAATGAACTTTCGTTTGATAAAGTGAACTTTCGATTCGTTCGAAACTCAAAATGCAAACTATTCGAATTCGACTTACTTTCGCATGAAAGTGAATTTCAAAATAAGGCTGACTGCTAATTGAATTCGGAGGGTAATCAGAACAACCTTTTTTAAAAAGCATGGACTCAATTTTGGCTTCCGTTTCAAAATTCGCTCGGACATCAGAAGAGCCTTAATAGGGGGTATTTTTGATGAAATAGCAAAACTAGCTCAACAAGTGTTTCAGTGTTCCCAGTTCAAAATTCCAAATCCAGTCAAATCTGACTTGTTGACTGGATTTGTTTCTTCCGAATCCAGTAGAAAAAAAACAGTCAAACATAATTTTTTTTTCAAGTAAAAAAAACAGTCAAATATGAAAATACAGTAGTCCCTCGATAATTTGAACTAATTAAAACAAGGGTTTTTCGGATTTAAGAGGGATTCACATTACTGAAACATTTTTCAGTTCTTACAAACTGATTGAAACAACTTTCGTTTTCATTTATAACAAGGCAAAATAATTTCCTAGAGAAAGCACAGTTTCAACATTTATTA
This sequence comes from Leucozona laternaria, assembly GCA_932273885.2. Taxonomy (NCBI): domain Eukaryota; kingdom Metazoa; phylum Arthropoda; class Insecta; order Diptera; family Syrphidae; genus Leucozona; species Leucozona laternaria. The sequence continues at coordinate 42,332,795 of OW026368.1, read as the reverse complement.
AGTTTAGAAAAAATGAAAAATGAAATAATGATCATAAAACATCATAACAAAAGCATGGCAATGTTAAATGTTTGTACACAACTCGCAGGACATACTGTCTGGCCTGCAGTTGCATTAAACACCTTGTAATATGTCTAGACAAACAACAGTTAATTAGTTCTTCATATCGCATGCAAAATTAACAAGAGAAAAAAGAGAAATATAAAACCTTTAACAAAAGAAATTCACATTTTAGAGTTCAAAAACTTCAGAAGTTCACATTATAGAGATGAAAATGTAAAGTTTTGCCGGTTCACATTTTAGAGAAGTTCACATTATTGGTAATTCACATTATCGAGGGGCTACTTTACCAATTTTTTTTCTAACGCAAACAAAAATATATCTTATTAATATTGGATAGAACAACCAGCAGAAGTTCAAAACAAAATTTAACACAAAAAAACTTTGCCATTGGCATTTGGCTGTACTGTTTGTTGTTGTCAACTCAGGGGCCGAATTATCGCATCAGTTATCGAGCAACAAGGTACATATGTATATTAAAGGTAATATCATTAGCGTTTAAATTTTTGTTCAGTTCTGCGCATCTGTGAAAATGGCGGATCCAGTGTCTCTTTACTTGTCAAAATGCTTATATTTGTTGTTGTTTCTAGTAATGCCATGTGCAGTTTTCGTAGACACTCGAGCCGCCATGTTTAATTTCTGACTGACAACCTGCGCAATATATTACCTTAGATTTGTGTACTGTGATCGAGTAATACGTGACTGAATTATGTGAGTTTGGCATTACCGCTCACGTTATGGAGTCATCATCCCCATAGGTTTTACTCGTTCATTCGATCACTGATGGCAGTCACTCGATCAGTCACTGATGCGGTAATTTGGCCCCAGATGTCTTGTCAAAAATGTATGTGTTCGTTGATTTCACTGCATAATTACTCGTTTACACTTGGTTAACACTGACCTGGAGGTGTATTTAAACATTTTTTTTTGTAAGTTCAGGTGCAAAGTGAATTATTAAATCCTGTCAAAAAAACAGTTGACTGGATTTGTTTTTCATTTCCAGCTAACGGCGATTAAATCCAGTCAAATCTGACTGGAAACCAGTCAAAATGGCAACACTGGTTTTTAGTAGTAAGAGCGTAACAAGTATTTAACAAGTTTCCTTCGTCTAGATTTTCTAAAGTTCCGACTCCCCTCTAACGTCAGTACCAATAAAGTCAGAAACTTCCAGTTCACAATATTTGCTAAGTTGAGGAAGCACCAGGCGCATCAACCTACTTTCTCTGAATTGTTATTAATAATTGTATGGAGAACTTTGTCGTAGTTCGTAGAATATTATCGATTATATGGAGCACATTGTCGTAGAATGATGAGATTTGGTAGAGCGATAGGGCTGTAGCTTAGTGCATTGAAAATTTAAGATTTTCATTTTTGCAAAACGATAATAATGAGTTCGTTATAATTATGTGATGAAAATGTTTCGGATTGTGTAGAAGACATTAAACCTGAATGAGATAGGATTTCGGTGATATCATTATCGTTCAAAAGGTTGTAATTGTAATTGCTAAGGAGGCAGTTGAACTCTTCAGTGTAGCAACCGATTAATTATCAAACCGAGAAAAGAACATTGTGAAAACATTGTCCAGATATCTTAATGTTAAAACACAAGTAATATGTGTAAGTAAGTAGTACCTACTGACTTTTAAACTAATAATTTTGGACAGAATCATAAAAATGAACCACATTTAACAATTAAAATGTTCAATTATGTGTTTCAATTATAACTAGGGTCAGTGGCGTAACTAGGATTTTGCTCTGGGGGGGGCAAACAATTTTTGTTTAGATGGCAAAAAATATAAAACAAAATATTATAAAGGTTGATTTGCATAAGATGTGACAGAAAGCTAGAGCGTGTATGTAGGTTGGATTGATACAAGAAAAAAAATCGTATAGGATTGGTGTCGATTCCCCCCGTTTAGCCCATAGGGGCATTTTTTCTAAAATATTTAAAAAAATTGTTACAAAACAGCTGTAATACATATTTCCAATGCCATGCTATACCTTTTTGTAAAGTTAAAAATCTCTTCTTTTATTTTATTTTTAAATACATAATGTTGTTTCAGTGAACAATTTAAAAAAAAAATAATTTTCAAACTCAAAATTTCGAAGGAAATTTTTTTTTAAATTTTGTTTTCAATTTTCTCAAAAAGTAGGTACAAGAGATTTATAAAAGCATTGAAATTATAAAACAAAAATACCAAAATTTTAAGTTTTAAAATTAATTTTTCAAAAACTGTTCACTAAAACAACTTTATTTAAAAATAAAATAAAAGAAAGAAAGAGTTTTCAGTGTTTGATTTTGAATTGATGATGAGGATGTACCTACTTAACAAAGTAAATTTAAAAAAAAAAAAAAATGAGATTAAAAATAAAATTAATTTGACAAAAAGTATTTCCTCAAAAAAGTTGATTTAAAAAGAATGTTGATAAATGGAATTTTAGCTTTAAGAAAAGTTATAACGGAATATAAGTAAGTAAGGGTCGCTGTTGTTTTTGAATAATATTTTTTTTTTATTTGAAGACTCTTTTTCATAAAACTGCCCCCCCCCCTACACCATACGATTTCTTTTTTTTTTGTTTTGAAAAAGCCCACATACTTTAGGTTTTTGATGCATCTTATGCAAATCACCCTGTAGCCTGTATATCTGCCTACAGATACAGGCTAGTTATTAGCGTTACCTAATGGAGGAGTTCTTTTTCACAGTTTATGATAAAGTGGTGTCATATTTGCAGCTCTATTCTTTTTAAATGTTTATTTGGAACAATTTCTCAAAATGAGCTTAATATCAAACATTTGTATAGGTATTTTGTATGGTTCTGGGGGGGGGGGGCAATTGCCCCCTTTGCTCCCCCGTAGTTACGCCAGTGACTACGGTGACCATATCCGTTCATTATTATAATGAACTGCTCATTATTTGAAGTAGATGTTCATTATGAATTATTTTGTATTGAAAACATAAGAATGTTCATTATTTCAAAAGCTCTTCATTATATGTTCAGTATTTTATTTAATTTTGTTGAAACAAAAACGAAAAACTAACCAAACCAAAGTTCTTTCAACAAAATTATAACGCGACGTGCCCTAGTTTACTGAACGTTATTTTAATTTACTTAATTTAATTATGAAATGACTTGTTTAGAGTTCAGAGAATATTTAAAACAAAAACCAGATTTAATTAAACAAATCTATACATAACTCACTTCAGGAAAGTATTCAAATATGTACAAAAATAAATGTTACCTGCATTAGGTAGGTCCTTATTTTAAATAATGATGATTTTTATTTAGTTTTTAAGCGTTTATTTGACTGTAACATTTAGTTAAAGTAAAGACTAAATTGTATTTATTTTGCCTATAAGGCCCAGTACGCTGCTGATCCGAATCGAAAAATCACATACAAAAATAACACAACGAAATCATAAACGAAATATTTCGTCCTCCTTTTCGTTTTGTTCGATAAGCAAAATTGATAATTGTAGCAGATTATTTAGCGATGTCTCCATTCTTTTTTCGCACTCAGACTCAATTAATTGCCCGGACCATTAATTGTTTGCGGAAAAGTGACATTTGAGGTTTTTTTTGGTTTGTATTTGTTGTATCTTTCATTGCAGCATGGCTCTCTGTGATTTTTTTTGTTAGTTTTTTTTTTTTTTTTTTTTTTTTTATTGGTGTGACGCTTTCAGTAGTCATTTTTTTCGTTGTGGTTTCCGCAAGCATTTCGTTGTCGTGTTGGAGACCAACGAAAAATTTCGTTTCGCATCAGCAGCGTACTAGGCTTTATAGTGAAATCTCCCTTGAGCGGACAGCAATATGGTGCAAAATTTTTTGTCTGCCTAAGTGAGTTGTCCGTTTAAGGGAAATCAAATAAAATAACATTTATTTTCGAAACTGATATACGTACCTATGTAGTAGGTATTGATTTATTAACAGAAAATAAAAAAAAAAACCTTTGAAACTTAGTTGCTGTTTTAAGTAGGTATGTTTTCTTTTTATATTTGTCCGAAAAGTTAATTAAGTCTCTTTTAAAGTTAATTTAAAAACGAGATTTGTCTTAAGACGCTAATAATACCAATAATGCTGTTCGGATGTGAAATTTTTAGCAACTATGACTATGGCCACATGCGGAAACTCAATGTGGCCTACAACAGTATAGGGTGGTATATTTTTGGTTTAAAAATGCATAGCCAACTTCAGCTTTTTCTAAATCTATTTTTGGTATCACCCAAATCTCTTTAAAATGAAAAAATTGACTTTGCTTCACAATGTTATACAAATTCGTCAACCAATGTATTTGTACAGCAGGATTTGTTTCACCCAATCAATTACAACTCTACATCCCATTCCAATTCGATGTAATTGTTTGATTTCAAACGACTATTTTTTATCCACGCGATACACGTCTATGGAATTCGCTTCCCCGAGCCATTAGGCTCATAAGTAGCACAGCCCTGTTCAAAGTTAAGCTAAAGTAATATCTAGAAGTACCTAGACGATGAAAGCATTTTCTTAAGATTTCTCATGTTCCCTTCTCAGCATTCCTCTCTTTTTTTATTGCCTATTTTCTAATACGGTTTTCACACCCAACCGAAATCTCGGATTTCGGCAACAAGATTACTAAATCTCGTTGAATCGTTCACACCACACATAAACTAGATTTTGTTTCACATTTCAAACGAATCTCAGTGTTGATAGAAACACCGAAAATCCATTGCAATTAGGGAAAAAAGTCCCAAACAAATTAAACATATTTGATTTTCTCTCTATTTTTCCTTTGAAAACCCCACAAAACGGAATGAAATCCCACTACCTGAGTACACTACACTCAAAAGATATAATAAACTCTCTTGTCATTGACTTTTTTTTTGTGACTGAACTTTTATATTGAAGAGAAAAATGAGTAAATTGCATTTGTTTCACATTCATACTGTTCCAAGAAGATTTTGAGGAGATTTCGCAGTAATCTACTAGATTATGAAATCTGACAATGTATGGGAAATCTAGTTGATTTCAATGAGATTTGGTGCTTTTCGCTCCAAATCTAGATTTTGATGAGGTGTGAAAAGGCTATAACTCTATAGCAAATCTTGCTCTCCCTTGTATAATAATATGATAAAATATGTATAATTTATAGCATTTTTTTTTGATTGCCATTATAAACAACATTTTGTAAAAATTTGAATTTGAAACAGATTACAAGTCATATTACGTACATTGACAACTCACAAATAATATTAAAGTAGAAAAACCTTCTACAGGTTTTCTATTTTGGCAAAGTTGGAAGACACTTACCACACCACTTTCGAATTAACTTTCTATGCAAAAAAAAATAAAAACAAAATGAATAACTTCCGCAACCGAATTATAAATTGTTTATTTTATTATTAAATTGTATATATATACAAAAACAATGATTTTCTTTTATATTTCATTATTATTAATATAATATCGACAACCTACGCTAGAGTAAAAGGGGGAAAAACATAACAATTTCTTATAGACTTTTGCTAGTTCTTTCAGCATTTTATCATCATAATATTTTTCGTTTTTAACTTTAGTTTTTTTTTTAATTATTTTTTTTTTTAACACATTTTATCTAGGTACGCATAATATGAATGAAAATGTGCCAAATGGAATAATTTATTTAAAAAACACTGCTTAAGGTTTTCTAGTGAAAAAAAAAATAAAAATATAGATATTTCTTACATTAGAAACTTTATCTTTTGCTTTGTTTTGTCCAACAAAATTCATTTATAGTATTTTTTTTTTTCTCTTTTTTTAAGTTTATAGAAATAACAAAACTTAAAAATAACAAAAATATTATCAACAACTACTTTTCTTTTATTTTTTGTGAGACGATTAAAAATGTTCCATTTAATTTATTTTTTAAATGAGAGAAAATATTATACAATATAAGTTTTTTTTTTTCTTTGAATGAGAGAACTATAATAGTACAATTTTTTATGTTCAATGCAAATATAGTAACTTTATTTTTATTCACGATTTTTTTTTTTTTTGTATTGTTTTTATTTAATACTTGGTGGAACGAGTCATTACTACCATTTAATAGTATGCAACAATAAATTCATTATCGATAAATTAAGGTTATTCTATGTTTTGTTTGCGTTTTACTATTATTTTTATTTTTGTCTATTAACGTTGGGATTTTTGTATTTATTTTTTTTATTTTATGCTTTCATAATATTTCTATTTAAGGCCAATTTCGTAATAATCATATTTGTTTATTTGCATTGTTTTATTTTTTTTTTATAGATACATTGGCTAAATCGAATGCTATGTTCAAAAAGTTACTTTTCTTCTATTAATATGTTTAACCGAAATTTTATAGAAATATTAGGAATCCAAAGGAAATTTGAAATAATTTCTTTTTGTTTTTTATATTTAGTATTTTATTGACTTGGCACGCTAAATTAGTTTTACTTGGTTTAGAATATAACAAGATATATAAAATATTACATACGTGCTAAAATTATCGGTTCAAAAATAAATTGAAAGTCCCTTAAAAAATAAAATATGCTCGAACAATATTGGCTGAGAGTAGGTATTTCCTTATTACTTTTTTTTTGGTGTTGGAGGAAACACTCAATTTTGGTGTGAAGTGTGAACTCCTAGTTATGATTTAAATGAAAACGACTTTATTTCAACAACCGAAAGAGACAGAGCTGAATGGTAAAAATGTACAATAATTATACAAGCCACAAGCAAGTGACCAATTATGTATGTTCTTCAGTCGAATTGGGCTTTATCTGTGCTAAGCCTTCCTGACAGAATATTGGTTATCAATTAACTATACCTTCAAGATTAGGAACAATCCGAGTTTTCGAATGTAAACTTTATTCAATCGGCCTTTTTGCAAGAAAGTCGAAATTCACACCAAATTAAGTATTGCTTTCATAACAATTTACTTGTAGGTTCCCTAAGTTTGTATTAATGCTCCTCAATAGCGATTTCAGTAAGTCGAACAATTGGACTTAACGAAACATCTGAACGAATAATACCTATGTATTTTGACACTATAGTTTAAAAAGAGTAGTGAAATGGAGGGCGAGTTGTTGCAGTTTTACTGATGGGAACTTTTTAACAAAATGTAGTATGTAACAACTTGAGCGAATAAACTGACGATACATGTGTGAATAAATGTCTAGGTTATTTTGTCTATGTTCTACCGTAGCAAGGTTTTGTATAAAATATAATTTTATTTTATGTTCTATTTTCAGTTTTATTTTATTTTATTTTTTTCGTTCAATTGCATTACATATTTTTGTTTTGTTAATTTTGTTTATTAATATACGTCGCTTGTAAATATAGGTCAACATATTTTTGTGTTGTATTCAATTTGTTTTAGCATTTTTATTCATTAAAAACCAATCGCCCTGAGTGTTACTGCGGTAATTGATCATTCAGAGATTGTTGTGATTGTAATATTTTGTTTTTTTTTGTTATATTTACATGTAAGCAATTGAAAGGAAGAGCCAAAGTTCTCGTTCCAAAAAGATGATGAGCAGTGTGTTTTAGTGGGGAGTTTTTTTTTGTTGTTTTAATATCGAACAATGTCGCCATTGATTTTTTTTTTTGTTTTTGTTAACTTTTTTTACGATATAACGTGGTTATTTTTTTAATCTCAATTCGATTGTATGGATCCGTATGTAGCAATAACAATTTTTTTTCATTATTTTAATAACTTTTTTTTTTAAATTTTTTATATAACGATTTCTTTTTTTTTTTTTTTAATTAGTATGTACTCTCTACCATCATAAGAATGATTTATCACCTACATAATCTATTGGTATTCACTGTTCCTAGAAGCATAATGTTTTATCTTTTTAAGTTTTAAATAAATTTATTTTTATATCCAAATTAGTAGATTAGGTATTTTTTTTGTTTGTTAAGTTATGAATGAATAAAATAAAATTAAAGTAAAAATAAAAGTATATAGATTGAAACATAATACATAATAAGTACGAAATATAGATTATTGACTTAAAATTTAAATAATAATTTTCATATGTTGATTTTTTCAAGCAAGTAGTCTGGCCTATGTGGGCGTTTGAACAGGAGTAAAGTAGTGAAGCCCATTTGTCTATAAAGAAAAAAGTTGTAATATTTATTCGGTATAATTTATTTAAATATTTTGTTTTAACTTACAGCCATATCGTATTCGGTAATATATGCGGGAATTTCTAGTTGATCTTTGGAGATAGCAGAATACAAGTGCTCAACACCAGGTAGAGAGTGAACTTTTGCTTTGATTGCAGGAGCCATAAAGGTTGTGAACCACCACGTCATCATCTGGAATAATAGGGAATTTAAATTTGTTTAAATGTCGCAGGGATTTGTATAGAAATTTCTACATAAGGTGGAGAAGCAACGAATGAATATAAAATCAATAAATCAAAATTATTTAAATTAAATAAAATTTAACAACAACAAAATGCGAAGTCAAAAGAAAAACAAAATAATAAGCACCCAAAGAAAACAATGCCGCAAAATTTTAGTTGATTAAGTACTGTACTAAAACTATTTTAGTAAAAAAGACGATATTTCTACTTATAATCTTCGAATACTTATTTAATCTTTTCAGTATCGCATGTCCCCTTTCACACGAAGAAACTGAGTTGTCAACAACTTTCAGTTTGTAGGAGAGAAGGGCACAAAGTGGGGTGAACAAAATCTCCCCTGTCAACAATTGATGAGATTTTTTGACGTTCCCTCTCACACTTAAGGTACTGTGTGTTCAACCAACAGACTTTATTTGGAAACTACCGAAAATCTCTTACGATTTTGTTTCTTCGTGTGAAAAGTATAAGAGATTTCAGAATATATTAAAAGAAACCGTCAAAAAATCTCCAGCAACTTTATTCTTCGTGTGAAGCCTGTTTCTCAATGCGACTAGTAAGCGCGGCGTGAGCGAGACGAGAAACGCTATCTTCTATTTCTAGTTATAAAATCGTTATCCAATTCACAATGTAGCGAGCGTTTTTACGACAAAAACTCGTTTTTGTAAATAAATTAAGTATAAACAAAATAACTTACAAAACAATAGATTTATCAATAACTTTATTTGTTCATTTGTTTTTGAAAAAAATATGGAAATTATTTAACAAAAATGGAAATCGTCGTCACGTTGCGTCTTTTTTTCAATTTTTCGAATTCTTGGCGTGACGTGACGATGAGAAATACCTTATTGTGTATATCCAGATATGCTTTCATTGTTTGGAATTGCTTTGACAACTACAACGAGTTCTCGTCATGCTCACATACCGGTTCCTCGTGCGTCGCACTGTGAATCAGGCATGAAAGGAGACTATCGTATAAACACTTTGACATTAATGAATGTCATAAATGTTTGTTTGTTTAGTTTTGTATACAAAATGTCATTGTTTAAGGCATGTTCAGCATTTAGTTTAGTAAAGACATATCAGTTGAAAATTGTTTAAAATTAAGAATGACTATATTAATTGCTTTAAAATAAGAAATATCTTGTCATGACATTAGGCTGTTCAAAATATTGCGCCAATTTTTTTTTCTAAAATGTCAATTTAGCAAAAATAGGAGAATTATATCATTTTGTTTATATTTTATTATTCCTCAAGAAGTTATAAGCGTTTTAACTAGAAAATAATAGCTTAGCATTTTTGCTTTTGTGTTTAATATAAACTAGCTGGCCCGGCCCGCCCAGCATCGCAAGGGTAGACAAACTTAAGCTTCGCATTAAAATTACAAAAGAATTTTTGTAATTGAATATGAAGTAGGTACTTTCTGGGTTCACCTTATGAATGCCGAAATTCGTAAAAATATGGCCATCTAAGTCCAACCTTTATACTCTTGGAACACAGAAATAATTTTGAATAAAAACTACTTTTTTGTGTTTATCCCATTTTACTCTTTAAATATTTTTTTTTTTTTAAATCGGATATCCATTTTATGTTTTTACCCTTTTTTTTCCCCATGAATATCAATTTTTTGAACAAAAAAAAAATTCTAAGGCCAACGCCTAAAAAAACCTATGATATAAAAAAAGAACTTTTGAAATCGAATACAACTTTTCATGTTTACTCCATACAAGTACCAAATTTTTGAAATAAAAAGGCCATCCACTAAAAATGACACCAAAAGAATTTATAAAATCGGACAATTTTTTTATTTTTACCCCATTTCACCTTAGAAATAACTAAATTTGAAAATGAATCTTAAGCCATTTCCTAAGAAAGACCTTTCAAAACAAAAAAGAATTTCTCAAATCGGACGATTTTTTACTGAAAAACGTAATGTGTGCCTACAGCGCCACCTGTTGACAATTCTCCAACTTTTGTTTTTTCCAAACTGTTCGCGTAGCAATTACGAAAAAACCCGCTGAAGTATCCAATTTGGTCCAGTCGTTTTCAACCTTTAAGCATCCGAACAAACTTCGATCTATTTTTATAAAGGGTTCTCCAATAAGAGGTGTTATTTTGAATAGCCCGCTATTTCGGTAGCTGTCACTTTTGAACCTGTCATTTTTTGACATTTGACAAGCAGAAACTACGCCATTAATAAAAATGAAACGATACACGCTTCAACAACGCATTGAAATTATTAAAATTCACTATAAAAATGGTGAAAATTTGGCAGAGACGGTTCGTAAAACTAAAACATTTTTGGGTCGTCGTGAAGCACCTTGTCGGACCGCAATACAGAAATTGCTGGACAAATTCGAGCTGTTGGGACAAGTTAGTGATGTGAAGAATAAAACCCGTGCACGTCGCTCAAGAACAACTGAGAATATTGCTGTTGTAGCCCAAAGTGTTGAAGAAAACCCAGGTTTGTCCATTCCTCGTCGTTCTTTGGAATTAGGCATTCCACAAACGTCATTACACCGTATTTTGCATAAAGACTTGGGTCTTAAGGCTTATAAAGTTCAGTTAACACAAGAACTCAAGCCGGCTGATCATCAACAACGTCGTGTCTTTGCTGATTGGGTCCTTGAAATGCATGTAAATGATCCGGAATTTCATCGAAAAATCATCTTGACATCTGGGGCTCGGAAAACCCAAGAGTTATTGTTGAAAAGCCTCTCCATCCTCAACGCGTGACTGTTTGGTGCGGTTTATGGTCCGGCGGGGTCATTGGACCTTACTTTTTCGAAAATGAGGCTGAAGCAACAGTTACAGTCTATGGATTGCGCTATCGAGAGATGATTAATGATTTTTTTTGGCCGGAATTGGATGGTATTGGTCTGGACAACGTTTACTTTCAACAAGACGGCGCTACGTGCCACACAAGCAATGAAACCATCGATCTTTTACGGCAAAAGTTTCCGGACCGTGTTATCTCTCGAAGAGGTGATCACAATTGGCCACCGAGATCTTGTGATTTAACACCTTGCGACTTCTTCCTTTGGGGCCACGTGAAAGGTAAGGTCTACGCCAACAGCTCAGCGTCGATTCAAGACCTCAAAGATGGAATTCGTGAGGCTATCGAGGACATAGGGCAGCCACTTTGCGATTTGGTTATGGAAAATTTCATGAAAAGGATATGGTCCTGTAAGCGTGGTCGTGGCGGCCATTTGGCTGATGTTGTGTTTCATTATTAACGACATACCTTCCTCTTTATAATGAAATAAACATCCGATCATTTATCTCAAAAAATGCCATTTTTCTTTGAATATCAAAATAACACCTCTTATTGGAAAACCCTTTACATATTTAGATTTGAAGTTGTTCCATTTGGAAGTGACAGCAACCTGGGCTTAGTGACAAAACGATTTCTTAAATTAAAATTAAAAATAAAATTGATTTAATTATTTTCCAAGGTCACCCTATGGCCGATTGCATGCCATGTACGAATGTTGTGAAAACATTACCAATAAAACCTTATATATTAACAACCTATTCTCTTCGATTATATTTAGGCACGTTTTTATTAACTGTTAAATTTACGACTAGAATACTATAATGCAGCCCCAAATCAATCGCTGAGCATATTTAAAAAAAAAAGAACTTGGTTTTAACAAAGAGAAAAAATAAATAATTGTACGTAGTTGTTACTCCTCAAATAGAAGGTATTTATGCTCTCGTATGTATTCCAATTATTATTATTAAAGCACTCTTGATTTTCATTCATTCTGTATTCATCAATTTATTCCATTTTGAATGACTTTATAAGGCCAAGGCATTGCGTTGTTTGTTTGGAAATTTAAATTTGTTTCTATTTTAAGATTGAACAGAAAGAGTTATAAATAGAAAAAAATGCCATGAAAAGACTTTTCTATTTTTATGAATGAATTTTTTAATGGAAGTTCGGAATACTATCTATTGCTAGTGACGTACATGAAGAAACAATTAACTAGTATTACTGATTCAACTATACCTACTACCTACATCTGGCTATTGACTTGTTTGATTGATTAAATAAAAGAAATAATCAATTTTAAAATTTCAGTTCAATTACTTTGAGGGACTCAGGCTAATCACTCCAATAACTTATTCTTACCTGGTTTTCTTTAATCAACAAATGAAATCATTGATTATCCAATTTTGATTGGTAAACGTGAAGTCATTTTCAAGTCTTTAAACTTGAAGTGTATCGTATTTGAGTTTTCACACAAAACATGACTCCCTCCATTGAAGTAAGCACGTTTAGTTGGAAAACTTCCAGCGGATATTTTTTTTTTATTTTTCGATTTGCAAATGGATTTTGAGCGGCTTGTTGAAATAGTAAGAACAATTAAATGAAAAAAATTAAAACTCTGTTTAACTATCCTTTTAGAATCCATATTGCACACAAAATTCTGATTCTGATTATTGACATTTAACTGCGGGAGAGTCGGGATATTTTCAACTTAGTTTTATTTTAAGAGACTTCGATAGCAAATTAATGCATCAATGTTTTTAATTCACCAACAAATGAAAATAATTGTATGCAGAGGGAATGATCCTCGTGAATATAAAAAAAATGAGTCTTATTTATCACCTGTTTGGTTTTGAAATTTTAAGACAGATAAATACAAATCCACTGCACCGAAAATTTTCTTTTTATAGCTCTTTAAGTTCTTTAAAGGTGATTATAAAAAAGTGAGCTATTTACGATAACGATTATTGAGAATTAAAACTTATTTAACTCCAGTTCCATGTTATTCATTTCAAGAGATTTTTTGTATTAGAACTTTGACAAACAAATGTGAGTCGCGTCAAAGCGCCCAAACGATATTTTTACCGTAACCGTCAAGAGGAAAAATGAATTGTATCGAATTAAGACTAAAACAAAAATTAAAATTCAGCTGAGGCAAAAAGTTTTCAATAATTAAAATGAAACGTAATAGACTAAGCACCACTAAAAGGAATCTGATGATCGGTCTGGCAGCCGTGAAATAGCTATAACTCCAGCCTATAATGACTTGGTGGTAGGTCACTCAGGTGGTTGTTGTTTCATTCAAACCTGATAGTGCGTAAGCTTTGAAGCCTTAGTGTTATCACACAACAACCAACTTTCAAAAATTAACCATTAGGGTTAGATACGTTCTTTTTCGAAATTGAACATGACTTAACTTAAATGAGAGCATATGATATAAGAAATAAATTTTACAAGCCGATAAAAATCGTGTTGACTATTATATTTTTATTAACTTTTTTTAAAACAAGTTTTTATTATAAAGGGCCCGGCAAATAACTTTTTTTTTTGAAAAAGGCGCAAAACATCGAGTGTAGCTTCGGCTGTGTGGCACGTAGCGCCGTCCTGTTGAAACCAAATGTTGCCAATATCCTCCTCTTCAATTTTTGTGAACAAAAATTCGTTCAACATGGCCCGATAACGATCGCCATTGACTGTAACGGCCACTCCTTGCTCATTTTTTGAAAAATGGCCCAATTACGCCTCTGGACCAAAATCCGCACCAAACAGTGACTCGTTTTGGGTGTATCGGCTTTTCAATGTATGCATGCGGGTTTTCTGTGGCCCAAATGCAACAATTTTGCTTGTTTACTACCCGCCAAGATCAAAATGAGCTTCATCTGAAAAGATGATATTTTTGGCAAAATCGGAATCTTCTCTAAGTCGATCGCAGGCCCACTTAGCGAAGCGTATACACAACCATATTCGTTCAGCGGAAGGATAAAACTAATTATCTGTCAAATCAGACATGAGCTAGGTGTTACCACCATCCACGAAATAAGGACTAGTTGAAAAAAAACGTTAGATGGCGGACCCTTTAGGTAGCAACACATATTTTTTTTGAATTTTGATCATTCGTTACACTTTAGCCAAGATATACAGAAAACCACAAAGGGTTCTTGTGTGATTGCACAGACGCATGCGCATACATACATATGTAGTCAATTGACTAAGAAGACTCATTGTATTTATAAGTCTTTTAACTTACTAAATGACTTAAACTCAAAAAACTACAGCCAGCAGCCATTTGAATTATTCTGACTTTGCAGTTAGCTAACACTGTCAGTTGTCCAGCAGTAAATTGACGGCAGTACTTCTTTGACTGCTTCCAGTCTTTTAAGTAACTTAAAAATCAACCTTATATCCTAGTCAATCCTAGCAGTCAGTAAGTCAGTTGACTGCAGTCTTTTAACTTAAGTTAAATAAATGTAGTCTTCAATTGACTGCAGAAACTCAATTTAACTAAATGTAACCTATTGTATTTATTTGTTTAAACAAAAACAATTTGCATTAAAATAATAGAGAATATTATTACCAACAATTATGTGTTTCAATTTTTCCTATACAATATACTGGAGCTGAGCTATGAAGCATTCAATGGACCTTACGTACCCTCTTTCAAGAAAGATTTAATAAAAAAAAATCCTGTGTTAGTGGGGGCCTACATAATATTTTCTTAAATCTTATTTTGTTTTATAACTTTACGACCTTCACTCTAAGCTTTACCTACAATAATGATTTAGAGGAATGAATCATCATCCCCGATGTCTGCATTTATAATTAATTTGGTGTTTTAGCCAAAACAGGTGTTAAATTGAATGGACAATCATTTAACGAAGACAACCTTTATTCAAGTCACTGAGGGGGGTTGGGCTAGATAAATACTTTTTTTTAAATAAGTACTTTCTTAGTTTGCATGGTGACTTTTAATTTACATATAAATGATTAATTACAAATAAGCTTTGAAGCATTCCAAAAGAATCTGTTTGAAAAATGTATTTGTCGCTAAACGGTTTTGGTTTATGCGAATTATATTGGCCGTGTTTTATTTTCTACGGATCTGGATCAGGATCATTTTTTGCTCTGTATCTAGATCAATTTTAAAGATCCGAAAATTAGTTCTTACTTTTGCGGGTAGATGGCTTCTCATTGTAAGGTAGTGTGAAATGTAGTGTTAAGAAAAAGACAACAAATAAATGAAAATATAAATCAAAGTAAGGAAAAAGGGATAGGTATACAACACAATTGTCCACTAAGATCCGTATCATTTTATTTTTATGGGTTGATCTGTATGGATCATTAGCGATAATAAAACACGGCTATTGATATTATTGGGCACAACTTTTGGTGGTGTTGAAATCAGCGAGGACGAGGACAAAACGTCACTATTGATAGCACTTATTTAAGCACCAGTTATACCTTTCATCGAAAACCCTTATTGAAGATTTAAATTGCTTATTTTGAGGCGTTTAGAAAGCCAAATGAAGGTCATAACTTAATTATTAATTCTTCCTAACAAAAATTTCATACCGGCCCAACCAACCCTTCTTCATAAAATGAATTTTATTATTTAAATGTAGTTTACCTTACCAATGGATCATTGATATCTTAAAAGTGTGGACGCCCTACTAAATCCTTATCCGTCCTGCTTTGCGGAGCTCGGCACCGTGTGCTAAGCGATAAGTAGAACCAGAGAGCTGATGCTAGACTCATTCGAAATAACATTTCCTTGACGGATACATATTTGGTCCTGTGTGCGAGGATAGCAAATGGAGAAGCTTATACAACCGCTTGCTCTTTTAGTGGATGTAATCTTAAAAGCAAAAACACGTCGACTACGGCTCGGCTAACATCGGGCGAATGAACAACAATGCTCCAGTCAATAGAGTCTTCGAATCCCAGCCCCCAGGTTCTAGGCGACAAGGAAAACCGAATCTCTCGTTTAGAAAGAGATCAAGCCACCGCAGAAGTGCCAGGGCGCTACGTCTAGTTGACTGTAGGGTAGGCAGTGTGCCCAGAATCAAAGAGGATCGAAAGCAGGCATGTCTAAGCCTGGAAGCCCGTTGAGAAAGCATAAGTATACAAATTTGTGAACATATTTAAAATGCATTAATGAATTATTATGTTTTCAAATAAAGCTGATACGAGAGAATTAATAAAATAAAGAAGATAAAAATACTTCATGCAACAGAAATGGTAATTATTTTTTTAATATTAGACTGACCTTAGTCCAAAAAGTTGGATGTACAATATAAAATGCTTTCAAATTCTTCTTGTATCTAGAAAAAAAAAACAAAAAAAATAAAAATGATGAATAATAAATATTTACAATTGTATAATAAATCATCTAACTTGTATGGCAGTACACTGTAAACCTCACGTAGCCATTGCAATGAGGGATAATTGTTTGTTGAAGTTAATGTGTGGAAGTACGCTATTACATAATCGCTTTTAACAATTGGATCCAGTAGTTTTATCAGGTACAAGAGTGCCTAAAAATTAATGGATAATATTTTAAAAATTATTTATAATGTATTTCGTGTGATTTAATATTTTTTAAAAAAAATATACCTTTTCTAAGTCAATATCTTGAGCAGGGAACCATTTCCCACAAAACACAATCACAGGTCGGCCCAGACGATCCACACCACTTTGGTAAAGGCATCCGATTCCGGAAACCTCATTTAGATCTTCTACTTGCGCACGGCGGAGTAAGCTTTCGTATCTGTTAGTAAAAAAAAAAAAAAACAAACAAAAATTTTAGAATTTAAATTTAAAAATTTTGTTTGTTTCTTTACTGTCGAAGAATAAAATTTAAGAGATCGCTACGAGCGGTTTTCGGTTCATAATAATATCCTTATTTATAAGCCCTATTAATAAAAAACACTATCCGCTCCTTAACACACGTGTTAGCTGAAACACGGATAGGGAACTTGTCCGCTTGATAACTTCTCTTTTCAATAAACATATGTTTGCTTTATGATATCTCGGTAGTCTTTATAACTTGAAGAACGAGAAAACTTCATCTAAATGTAGCAACATTCCAATATGTGGGTTACATAATGTAGATTTTAAAGGGTGTATGTGGTTTTCAAGAAGAAATAAAACGCATATTATTTAATGTTATGGCCAAGAATTTAGCTTTATTATAAAGATAAGGGTTTGCCATTGTGTTTTAAAAATGATTTCGGGCAAGTGGCCTCCGCGGCTGGCTCGAATAAATTCCAGCCGAGGCCCAATTTTCGACCACTTTTTGCAGCAATTGGGGCCGTATGTCAGCAATAACGCGCAGAATATTCTCTTCCAAGGCGTCAACCGTCTTGGGCTTATCTGCGTAGACAAGCGACTTCACATAACCCCACACAAAATAGTCCAGCGGTGTCAAATCGCACGATCATGGAGGTCACGCCAATGCGCTCACCAAAAGTTTCCTTCAATAAATTGATTGTTTCGTTGGCTGAATGGCATGTAGCGCCGTCTTGTTGGAACCAAAGGTCGTCCACGTCAAAATCCTCAAATTCAGGAACGACAAAGTCATTAATCGTGGCTCTAAATCGTTCCCCATTGACTTAAGCATTATGGCAGGCTTCATTTTTGAACAAATATGAACCAATGATTCCCTCTGTCCATAGAGCACACCAAACAGTGACTTTTTGAGGATTTAACGGCGTCTCAACATACACTTGAGGACTATCATCACTCCAAATACGGCAGTTTGTTTATTGACGTATCCATTCAACCAAAAGTGAGCTTCATCGCTAAACAAAATTCGCTAATGAAAATTGGGCATTTGGGCACGATTTGGAAGCGTTGTTCAGGAGTTAGTCTTTTCATTATGAAATGGCAAACCAAACTGAGCATAAATCAAGTGAGAGCTGTCAAAAAGACCAACTCCGAAAAAAGTATTGCCAGATTAAAAACCACACGTCTAAAAAAAACACCCTTTAAATTGCTTTAAGTCTTCGTCATCTTATATTCTTGAGATTAATCTGACAAACATTATTTTCTTTTAAAATGAAACTACTTTGACTGCCTCTACAAACAAAATTACTGGTCCAAACGAAATATTGTTTTTGGATTACTAGGGCTCCAAAACATTTGCTAATTCAGTAGACTTAAAAATTTTTGGATAATAGAACCACCGGAAAATTGATTTTTGCAATCATTTTTTTACCTAAATGAGCCACTGTGTGGTTGGACAGTCGAATTTATGTGTAAAATCCGGGACATCTGGCAACACTAATGCATAAAATAGAAGTTGGCTTGTGGATTCAAATGCATTCTACTTTAAATATTGCGAAATTGCTTAATAAACAAAATACATGAATATTTTTTTTTTTCTAAAAACAGCTATGCCTTCCGCCCCCCAATCCCAATCAGGGAGGTCATGTATGTAAATGAATACGTCTGACTTACACGAATGTCTTTGTTTGGCCTCGATGTAAAAGGGTTGCATTTTCAGCTGGTAAAGATAATCTTTTTGACATGTGGTCGATGAGTGCATCTGGGACATATTGTTGTTTCTTCTGTTTAGTTTTTTTGTTTTTTATAATTCTTTTATGATCGATTTTATTTTTTAATTTAATCGAACAGTACGTTTAAAGAATTTGAAAATATGATACTTTCAAAATGCGTAAATCCTTGAAAAATTTTCTTTTCCGATGGTTCTATTTTAAATTTTATGAACGTTCGTTAAGTAAATATTTATTCTTAAAAAAAGCGTTTAAGACAATTAGAATAAACATAGGAAGCTTCTCGTTGATATGTTTATCACAATATTCTAAACCCCACCCACTAGCAATATTAAATCAGGAATTTTTCGCAACAATACCTCTTGTTTACTTAGTGTTGCAACACATTTCCTGCAGTTAACCTTCACTGATTTTATATTTCGATTTTAGCTTAAACTGGAGCCACCCACCCAAGAGTTCATAATTTTAATAATATACATTTCGAAGAAATACATTAAATTGTATTTTTAGAACAAAATTAAAACTGACTCGCAAAATATAAAAAAAAAAAAACACTTCAAATAGGGATGTCCAATAATTATAATTAAAGAATTTGCGATGCCAGTGATTCATTAATTTGTATGGGCTGTTTTATTCTGAATAATGAATGGTACCCAATGGTACCTTCTAAAGCAAAACCTGATACTGTTATAACGGGCTTGCTGTATATGAAATTCTCAACACCAAAATTTGTATTTATGACGGAATACCTCAGTTAAAAACGCTTGTGGATTTTATTATAGAATCAAAAAAAAAAAACTGGATGAAAAACAGAAAACCATCGTCCTATGCAGTTGAACAGTTTATCTCAGGAGAGATAGATGAAGAACTATTTTTTGGCTAACATAAAGTATTTCCTATCCTGAAAAATGAAATGTCAATTTTTGAATGTTTCAGATATTTTTAATCACAATTGACATCGTAGCCATGCTTTGACTTAAAATGTTAACTTTGTGGCAAATCGAAAAATAATAATTTTTGCTTTTGTCAACGCAGCGTCAACGGTTAACGTGTTCGAATGCATTTAGGTCGTGTGATCGTTAACGTTCTACGTGTCATTTCGTTAAAACCGAAGGGTACAAATCACGTTGACGCTTATGTATTAAACGTGAACCTATTTTCGGCCAACATTAACAGACTAGCGCAATTCGTGTAGTTGACAATGTTTTATCCGTTAACTCGGTGAACTTTAGGTGCGTTGGCAGGGGGTTCATCAATTTGTAACCGAGATCAGGGAGTCAACGCGTCAAAAGTCTAATCGTAGATTTTTCCTTTCTTCAATAATGCTTTCGACGCCACTGGCTATTCCCCCCCGTTTGGCCAGGAGGGACAATTTTCAATTTTGTAAAAGAAAACATCCGGTTTTCTGATTTTGACTAAAAACTAATAAGAGTATTGAATTTTGAAAACAAAATTAGTACTTAATTACGTAAAATTTTGAAAAAAAATTAGTTTAAAATTTTTATTTTTCAAAAATTTTGAGTTTGAAAAAAAAAATTATTCTCTAAAACAATTTTACTAAAAAAAACACAATAAAAGAAGAGATTTCTGGCTTTACAAAAAGTATATCATGGCTTTGTAAGTGTTTCTGTTGTTTTTAATATTTTTTTTACTGTTTTAAGCCATTTTTTAATAAATGGCCCGTCCTGGATAAACGGGGGGAATAGTCCCCCCCCCTCTCATACGGTTTTTTTGTCCTGTCTCAACCCAACCTACACGTTCTAGCTTTTTGTCATACCTTATGCGAGTCACCCTGTATATTGCTCTCTATTGTGCCAGCGCTGTCCCACACAGATTATAGAGTGTAGTACTTTTCTGAAGTAGGCTCCCCAAATTGAAAATAATACAATTTTCATATTGTTTTAAAATTTGCTAAAGCATATTGGAAACAAATTGTTACTTAAGGAAAATCAATTTGGGGTGGAAAAATTAAAAATTCGTGAAAATGCAATTATGTGAATGCATTTTTAAGAGCTCCCTTAGAATGGATGGCTGTTATACAAAAATTTATTTTTTTTTTTCAAATTTTCTAATCGAAAACTGCTCAAACGATTTTGATTAAACTTTTTACTTTTAATGACCAAAAAATTAGTATAAGGAAATTCCATTTCAGGCTTTTGGCAAAAAATTTACATAACGGTAAAAGTCGTTTCCAAGTTTTTTTTTTGAGAAAATGGTCTTATTTTTTATTTATTCGC
This sequence comes from Leucozona laternaria, assembly GCA_932273885.2. Classification (NCBI taxonomy): domain Eukaryota; kingdom Metazoa; phylum Arthropoda; class Insecta; order Diptera; family Syrphidae; genus Leucozona; species Leucozona laternaria. Next base: position 42,311,860 of record OW026368.1, on the reverse strand, counting down.
GCATCTCTTAAATGGTTGGACAGATTTTATTATAATTTAGTAAACTAGTGCTTCTAATTATTAAAATCAATATTGCATTTGAAAATTTTGATTTTTTTTTTAAACAGAACAGAAACATTTTCTCGTTAAAGATACATAAGTGTCATAATAAATATCAAGTGTGTTTTTCTTTGACCTCCCTTCTTTGCTTAAAATAGGAGTGCATAAAGAACGCCATCGCCGCTTACCCTAAGTATAACAGTTATAATTCTACTTCAATTTCGTCTTGGTTCATAAGTGATATGTTTATCGTGTTGTTGTTCTTGTATTCACAAAGAAATTATTTTTTTTAAGCGGGTATGCAATACTTGCACTAAAAACCACATTCCTTTTATTGAACCATTAACATGTATCTTCACTGTCTGGGTGCATTACAGGTTGTTTACCATAAGAGCAAGTTCTTCCCATCCAGTCGTGTATATTTTTTTAAATATCTGGTAATTGCGATAGACATTGGTACATACATTATATCTTACAAACATTTTGTTAAGTTTTACATTTAATTAAAAAATAAAGAAAATCTTTATCACTTTCCTTCACAAATATCTGAAAAATATGTATGCACAACGTAAATATTTCTTGCATGTTTTTTTTGTTTTGTATTTTTATTCTCAAACTTGTAAAAAGTAGGACACCAACTATATAAGAAGACCTTCGGACTAAGAAGAGTCCTTCAGATGCCTTTCGAACGTGACATAAGCATTATTTCAGTTTAAATTAGGAACACGCATAGTCGCATATACCTAACTAAACCCAGAGAAGAAACAACACAAATCGCACGAATCTAAGACAACAAGAAAATATCTTATTAATAGAAGAGCGCTTATGTAGCCCTAGGATGTAATTATTTATTAGTTATTAATAAGACTATGTACTACGAATAATGTCTGCTTTACTTTCATGATGGGGTTAGGTACATATAATCAAACTTGTTATATTTACTTCTTTTGGTCGGCAATACTAATTCCACCGAAAGCGAACTTATTTTTGTAAAATTTGTTCATTCTTCAATAAACAAATTCATAAATAATAAATATACCATAGCAGTGCGAGGCAACTTTCAACAGCCAAATTGGTTCTATTGTTTTATTTGGTTTAGCCAATTCAGCGACCTTAACTGATGGCTGAATAGTGGTATACACCTGTAGGGCTAGCAAAGAAATATACCCCTCTATTAATAAATGGCGAACAACGGCGTGATAGAACTTAAACATCTGTCAACTTGTAATTCATATTAATAAATATGGAATTATTTGCGACTTATGTGACAGCCAGCAGATAACCGCAAAATTTTGTATTTGAGAGAAACATAACTTCTTAACATGCATACATCTTATAGAACAGTGCATGTAACGGGTGTTTTTTTATTCAATCTGGCAATACTTTTTTCGAACTTTGTCTTTTTGACAGCTGTCACTTGTTTTTTGTTCAGTTTGGTTTGTCATTTCATTGAACTGAAGCGCGTCACACATTCGGTGAATGGACCCAAAACTAGATGGCACCGGTGCCGATTTTCACAAGAAAATTTTGTTCAGCGATGAAGCTCATTTTTGGTTAAATGGGTACGTTAATAAGCAAAATTGTCGTATTTGAAGTGATCATAATCCACAAGCCATTGTTGAGACGCCGTTACATCCTCAAAAAGTCACTGTTTGGGTTGCTCTATGGGAGAGGGAATCATTGGCTCATATTTCTTCAAAAATGAAGCTGGCCATAATTTTACAGTCAATGGGGAACGCTATAGAGCCATGATTAATGACTTTTTCGTGCCTGAATTGGAGGATGTTGTTGTGGACAACCTTTGGTTCCAACAAGACGGCGCTAAATGCCATATAGTCAAGAAACAATCAATTTATTGAAGGAAAATTTTGGTGAGCGCATTATCTCGTGTCGTGGGGCTGTGGCGTGGCCTCCAAGATTGGGCGATTAACCACCGCTGGACTATTTTTTGTGGGGTTATGTGAAGTCGCTTGTCTACGCAGATAAGCCCGAGACGGTTGACGCCTTGGAGGAGAATATTCGGCGAGTTATCGCTGACATACGGCCCCAATTGCTGCAAAAAAGTGGTCGAAAATTGGGCCTCTCGGCTGGAATTTATTCGAGCCAGCCGCGGCTGCCACTTGCCCGAAATCATTTTTAAAACATAATGGCAAACCCTTATCTTTATAATAAAGCTAAATTCTTGGCCATTGCATTAAATTGTATGCGTTTAATTTCTTCTTGAAAACCACACGTGTAAAAAAAACACCCTTTCCTTAAGTTATGGACTTTTGAGGAATTCAAACGTAAAATATTTTAACTGTTCTCTGAAACATCCTGTGAATATTTTTTTCCGTTATAAATGTAATAGCTTTTGAAATTTCCTCCAAGCCGAATTTCACGATATATCTGTATTAGTTTAAGGTCCAGTTTTTCAAGGCGAGATTTAAGTTAAACACGAGTTAACTCATCAAATTTGGTGAGTTAACTCAGGATTAACTAAATAGATGCCATTGATATTTTAACCACCCAGGTTGTTAAGTCATTCCGAATGCATTCTCCACCAAAAAACTTCTTCCTCACTTAAGTTTGGGTTAATTTACTTCTAGAATTAACTAACACTGGTTTAAATCACAACTGAAAAAACTGGCCCCAAAAAAGTCAATATGAGCCACTGTGCGTCGAATCGTAATTTCCTCGGTTCGTAGACCCCAAAAACGCTCCCCTACCTTCAGATCTCACCACCACGTTACGCCATTGTTCTTTTATTGAAGGGGCTAGTATAAAAATTGAAGAATAATTGATTAAGAAGAATATCGAAAAAAAAAAAAATTAGAAGTAGGTACTTGATATTTTATGAATTCATCCAAATTGGTCTTAAAAGTTCGTTTTAGAAAAAAGAAAATACCTCCGCTTCTTGGAAAGAAAATTATTGTTTATGTTCAAGAACAACAATAAATATGTTAATTATAGATCAGTTATGGGGATGTTAAGCATGGATATTGATATTTGCCATATTTTTCATCTTCGAGTCATTCCAATCATATGAAAATAAAATTAAAGCGCGTTATTTATTCACGTATAAGTAACCTTCATACGTCTGAAATCTAATTATTAAATAAAAATTGTACTTAAAACAAAAAATAAAGAAGAATGAAAAAGCATTCTAGTGTTAACAAATCTGCTTTTAAATGTTTACAATTAGCTCAAGTGTCTTCAAGTGATTTATCAGATTAGTCAACAGTAACTTCTTTAAAACAAAAAAAAAAAAAAACAAAAAATAAAAACAAAATAAAAATATCTTACAAACAATACAAATTATATTGCAACACACTTTTTATCTTATGTGTATGAATATGTGTGCTTACTTATTTAGAGTACCTACATGTACTTCAGTCTATGAAGAAAAACAAAAACGTATAATCTCTTTTGGAGCAACTGTCAGGAAAATGATTAATCACGGTCCACGGCCCATATCATATTTTTAGCACGTGACGTTTTATTATTGCTGAATATTTATAAATCTATCGCTGAGCTTGCTATGACAGCAGCTTTAAATGAAAATGAGGAAACTGTGTGTTAGAAAATTCTAACAGTTGAACGTCACTTATGATTGAGTGTTGCGAGGTTGCGCTTATTACCTTTTTAAGCAAAGAATAAAATATTCTTTGACGTAAACTTTAAAAGGGCTTAATTATTCCTTTAGTACCAACATCGCCAAGAGAAATGATTGTGAAAAAATAACAAACAAAAATAAAAAATACTTGAAGGCATTGATTGTTTATTATTTCTTCTTAAATTGAAGCACGTAGATATCTTTGATTCAATTAAATAATTTTCTTTTAATCCACTTTAGAAAAATAACTAAATATAAATTTAGGAGTTAATAAAGGGTTTTCCAATAAGAGGTGTTATTTTGAATAGCCCGCTATTTCGGTGGCTGTCACTTTTGAAGCTGTCATTTTTTGACATTTGACAAGTAGAAACTACGCCATTAATAAAAATGAAACGATGCACGCTTCAACAACGCATTGAAATTATTAAAATTCACTATAAAAATGGTGAAAATTTGGCGATAGACGGTTCGTACAACTAAAACATTTTTAGGTCGTCGTGAAGCACCTTGTCGGACCGCAATACAGAAATTGGTGGACAAATTCGAGCTGTTGGGACAAGTTAGTGATGTGAAGAATAAAACCCGTGCACGTCGCTCAAGAACAACTGAGAATATTGCTGTTGTAGCCCAAAGTGTTGAAGAAAACCCAGGTTTGTCCATTCCTCGTCGTTCTTTGGAATTAGGCATTCCACAAACGTCATTACACCGTATTTTGCATAAAGACTTGGGTCTTAAGGCTTATAAAGTTCAGTTAACACAAGAACTCAAGCCGGCTGATGATCAACAAGGTCGTGTCTTTGCTGATTGGGTCCTTGAAATGCATGAAAATGATCCGAAATTTCATCGAAAAATCATCTTGACTGATGAGGCCCATTTCCACCTCGGAGGCTACGTCAACAAGCAAAACTGTCGCATCTGGGGCTCGGAAAACCCAAAAGTTATTATTGAAAAGCCTCTCCATCCTCAACGCGTGACTGTTTGGTGCGGTTTATGGTCAGGCGGGGTCATTGGACCTTACTTTTTCGAAAATGAGGCTGGAGCAACAGTTAGGGTCAATGGATTGCGCTATCGAGAGATGATTAATGATTTTTTATGGCCGGAATTGGATGGTATTGATCTGGACAACGTTTACTTTCAACAAGACGGCGCTACGTGCCACACAAGCAATGAAACCATCGATCTTTTACGGGAAAAGTTTCCAGGCCGTGTTATCTCTCGAAGAGGTGATCACAATTGGCCACCGAGATCTTGTGATTTAACACCTTGCGACTTCTTCCTTTGGGGCCACGTGAAAGATAAGGTCTACGCCAACAGCCTAGCGTCGATTCAAGACCTCAAAGATGGAATTCGTGAGGCTATCGAGGACATAGGGCAGCCACTTTGCGATTTGGTTATGGAAAATTTCATGAAAAGGATATGGTCCTGTAAGCGTGGTCGTGGCGGCCATTTGGCTGATGTTGTGTTTCATTATTAACGACATACCTTCCTCTTTATAATGAAATAAACATCCGATCATTTATCTCAAAAAATTCCATTTTTCTTTGAATATCAAAATAACACCTCTTATTGGAAAACCCTTTATATACAAATCAAAACGTATTAAATATTATTGTTTGTTTTGGCAATTATCTACAAACAAAAATGACCTCAATCAAGTGACGCAGAGCGTATGTATACTCATTTCATGGTAATTCTTCTTAATCTGTAGGAGAAAATATTTTTTACTTTAATGGACACGGTTCTAGACACAAATATGTGATCTAACCGGTACCTAATTGGCAAAAGTCAATGGGACACGACCACCGATCACACTTTTAAGCCACAAACTAAACGTATTAACCGGTTCAAAGTTATTAGAACAGTCTTGTTAATTATAATTATCAATATCAATTTCAATAACAAAAAAAAAAAAAAAAATTGTTCTGAACTCTTAGTCAGATCGAAGTGTACGAACTAAAAAATTCTTAAGAATTGCAAGTATTATAACTAGTAAATTGCTCATACCATATTCAGCAGCCATTCATGTATTTTAGAACTCTTTGCTTACACTCCAACCATTTGACAACCGAAGACGAGAGGAAAAAAATTTAAAAAGACAGATTGTCCAGATGTTAGGCTTAGGAAAAAGATTTTTATCAGCGGGCGCTTGAAGCTAACTTTAATGAGAACTTAGAGATCTCTGCAATATCAGAACAGTATTTCTTTGAAAAATTATCAGTTTTCCTTTCAAATACTTAAATTTGATTGCTCAATTTTAAACGACACTAAGGCCTAGTTTTAAAGTGTTGAGTTAAACTAGAGTAAGCTAACTCAAGAAGTAAATTAACCCGCATGCAGTGAACTGAGGAAGTAGTTTTTTTTTGGTGAAGAATGCATGCGGAACGACTATAAGCAAAGTCAGCGGATAAAACATCAAAAGCATCTGTTTAGAGTAAACTCACCAAAATTGATGAGTTAACTTGGGTTTAACTTTAATCTCGCGCTGAAAAACTGGAGGACTTAAATGTAAAAGATCTTATTGAAGTTAAGTGGCTTAATTCAGTTGAAAAATTTTTCGAAACTTTTAGTCCAAAGGCGTTTCGTTTCGCCCATCAGGCATGACAGTAGCCCAACTGTCAAAGATATGATATGTTAATGTGAGTGTCTTATTAAATTTTTGTTTTAATTATTTAGTATTATGAACAATGTATGTTTAAGTTTATTTAAAATTTTAAAATCATTTTAAACAGCCTGATGTTAGGGTATTTTTATCTTCTTAACAATTTTCTAATTTAAAATTTTTTTTACTAAAATGTTCATAGTTTTAAACAATTTTTAACAAGTTTAGTATATGATCTAAACCTAATATCTGAATAAACTCCAGCTAAACACACTAAACAAAGTGACAGTTCCTGCCAAAAAAACAGGAAAATATATCTTTTTTTATATTTGTAATTGTCAAAGTGACATATGTATTTATGAAGTTCGTATGATGTACTAAAAAATAAGGACGAGACTAGAGACATGCCAATTTATAACAGATATAACAGTTTTTTTCGCCATTAAAAGTGGGCGTACATTAACGCGCTTCGCGCGACTTGAAAAAAAACTCTGGGTGCCTGAAGTATGCCCACCGGCGGAGGGCCCTGGCCCTGCGGGGCTGCATAAACAGTACTTTTATAAACCAAAATTGTTATATTTGGCTTGTCTAGAGTCACTTCCAAAAAATAAAATAGGATTATGATGCTTTTATCTTTAACAAAATAACAAAAAGATAGTCCGATGCTCATTCGTTTAATAAAAGGTGTTTTTTAGACGTGTGGTTTTCAAAAAAACGCATATAATTTAATGTTATGGTCAAGAATTTAGCTTTATTATAAAGATAAGGGTTTGCCATTATGTTTTAAAAGTGATTTCGGACAAGTGGCCGCCGCGACTGGCTCGAATAAATTCCAGCCGAGAGGCATAATTTTCGACCACTTTTTGCAGCAATTCTGGCCGCATGTCAGCAATATCGCGCCGAAAAATCTCTTCCAAGGCGTCAATCGTCTCGGGCTTATCTGAATAGACAAGCGACTTCAGATAACCCCACCAAAAATAGTCCAGCGATGGTTAATCGCCCAATCTTGGAGGCCACGCCACAGGCCCACGACGCGAGATAATGCGCTCACCAAAAGTTTCCTTCAATAAATTGATTGTTTTGTTGGCTGTATGGCATGTAGCGCCGTTTTGTTTGAACCAAAGGTCGTCCACATCAACATCCTTCAATTCAGGCACGTAAAAGTCATTAATCATGGCTCTATAGCGTTCCCCACTGACTTAAACATTATGAAATATGAACCAATGATTCCTTCTGCCCATAGAGCACACGAAACAGTGACTTTTTGATAATGTAACGGTGTCTCAACAATGGCTTGGGGATTATGATCATTCGAAATACGACAATTTTGCTTATTAACGTACCCATCCAACCAAAAATGAGCTTCATCGTTGAACAAAATTTTCTTGTGAAAATCGGGGTCAACAACGATCTCGTTTCGAGCCTATTTTGCACGATTTGCAAACGTTGTTCAGGAGAAAATCTATTCATTATGAAATGGCAAACCGAACTGAGCATAAATCAAGTGACAGCTGTCAAAAAGACCAACTCCGAAAAAAGTATTGCCAGGTTGAAAACCACACGTCTAAAAAAAACACCCTTTATTATAACCTAAAAAAATGCTTTAACATCGTACTAAATCGTCTAAAATTAAGCTTCAAAACAAAAGTTAAATTGCTTATATATTATTGTATGATATGAAAACGTTTTTTTTTTTATTTTAGTAGAACTATACATAGAACATAGTTATTAAAAAACTTTGTTTTTTTTCTTTTCTATTTCAAACAGATATAATTATACCCCGAAGATTGATGTGCCAACTTCATATGCTTACTTTATTTAGTAAATCAAAAAAAATTGGAGTGTGCCGTGACATAAGGTCATGCGGCATAAAGCTATTCTTGAAAATATGGTCGCAAAGTAGCATAAAGCCATATTCGAAATTACATGGCCTTTTATTGATTTAATAGTGGTCATAATGGGCTCCAGGATCTTACCAGACTATCTGTGGGATATTCCAAAAAAAATATACCAGGTCTCGATGAACTAATAAAAGGTCAATAATTACTTTCAGTATTTTGTCAGCCGGATGTTATTTTTAATATGTAGATTAAAAAAAAAAATTGGTTATAAACTCAGCTGTATAATAAATGAATGTTTTGTCACAAATAAACATAAACTTTAATTAGCTACTGCTTCAATGATCAAGAGTGGTAAGATGAAGTGAAGTGTTAAGATGATGATAAAGAAATACAAATACAAAAAAAGAGATTTCGAATGAAAGCATAGCTGAAGAATAAAATAACATCAGGTGAATCAGGTTTGACATGAGTTTGAACAAGATTAATCGACTCCTTGTTAATCTGGCTTTGGATTTGGTTTGACTTCGACCTACACACAGTTCAATTGAGGTGAAAGACTCGTAAATGAACTTTAACAAATTAAAATATCTTTTGATTCTCTTCAACTCAAATTCAAGTACCATTCATTGATTGATTTGATCAACAACCGACTGAGTTGACAAATAAGTTAAATCGTGTTTGGTGGTATGATAAACATTCCACGTCAAATGTTGCTTTCGAATTTGAATTCACTCATAACTAAGTGGAAAAAATTCTGTCCACGTTGATTTTTTTATGAAAATTTAATAGAAATTTAGCCTTTTTTCCTCTCCAAAAAAGTCTTAAAACTTAAATAAATTGTGACAAAATTATATTTAATTTATTAATTATAAATTAAAACAAACATTATAATTGAAATAGATAGATACATACATTATGTAGTTTATTTATTTAGTTATCAGGATAACACTTAAGTTTTACTTAAAAAAAAAAAAAAAAACAACATAATTTGGTCAAAAATGTTCCCAAAAAGAAAGAGTGTAGCAAAAAACTTTCTATAGGCGAATTGTTAAAAAGAATGTTATCTTAAAATTTTGAGATTATAGATATTTCTTTTAAAGGAGGGAGTCGGTAATAATGCCAGAAAATTTCATCTAATTTCAAGTAGTGGTTCACTCTCCAAACAACCTACACTACTGTGCGACCGTGTAAGTTAACCTATCTCATCGCTGATGTTGAAACAAATAATACCAACCAATTAAGCGATTAATAACACCTGAAAAGGTTGGTGCAGTTAGAAAATGTCCTTTTCTGGTTGCGTTTTGGGTTAGTAGGAATATAACAACTAGCTGGCCCGCCTGTCTTCGCACGGGTAGTCAAACCTAAGCTTCGCATAAAAATTACAAAAAAAATATAAAGAAATATTTAAACTACTTTTTTTAATCGAATCCTACTTTCTACGGTTTGAATGACTAAATTCATAAATGGTCTAAGTCTAAGTCTAAGTCCAACCTTTATTACTTTCCCAACGAAGAAAGAATTTTTGTTATCAAAAACCACTTTTTTATGTTTATTTCATTCCACTCTATAAATATCAATTCTTTAAAAAAATAACTTTTCAAACACAAGCGCAATTTTAAAAATCGGGTATCCTTTTTTTGTTTTCACTCCACTTCTATCTATAAATATCAATTTTTTGAAAAAATTGAAAAAGCCTTTGATATAAACATTCGTTTTGACCCCATTCCACTCTATGAATACCAAATTAAAAAAAAAAAAACCCTAAGGCCATCTACTAAAAATGACCTTTCAAACACCGAAAGAAATGTTCCTAAAGCCATTTCCTAAGAAAAATCTTTCAAACAAAAAAAAATTGCTTAAATCGGACAGTTTTTTTTATCCTGATTCACCCTACAAATAGCAAAACTTGTTCATCGTCATGTTCCAAAGAATCTTTTCACAAAGTTTCGTGAAAATAAGTTTAGTATTTAAGACGGTATAGTGGCACAAAGAGACAAACACATTTTCACATTTATAATATTATTAAGATCGGGATTGTTTCTATTTATTTATTTTGCATTTTACACCTGAATATTATATAATTTTATATTGTTTTCAACATGTTAAATGCAAAGTAAAGAAAAAACACAGAAACGCGTCAACAACTCCGTACACTTGGTCCATAATCAATTTTGTCGCATTTCTTTACTTCAAAATATTCATGAAAATTGTGATTTCCTCCAAATGATAGGTCAAATATAAAAATACAGGTTCATTGCATGTTAAAATCCAATAATAACAAAAATCTGAGCACAATGCACTTGAAATCTTATTTAAACTCCATCCATTTACTTCAGAAATGAAAAAAAAAGATTGATATACACACAAATTTTATATGAAAAATCATTTTCGAAGAGAATAAATAAAAGATTGTCTGCAAGAATAAATATCAAACAACAAATGATAAGAAAACAGGATGTCCTCTCTTTTTTGACAGTTTGATTGTGGTCTATTTAATGGTTAGTCACAATAGATTGTAAAAAAAAAAAACAAAAACAGGTCACAATATAAATAACCTGCAGGGCAGGTACCTATGTACATCTCGTGATATATATATAAAAATCAATTTAAATACTTTGCAATTCAAAGATTTATATACAAAATAAATAACAAGTTCAAAAATGTTTGCATGCATGTGAAAACCCTTGGGGGTTGGTTATCAGTCTATACACAAAATTCCATTGACATTCAAAGTCAACAACTAAATGTATGGAAATTTTAAAGAAATTATCACAAAAACTAAATACCATTATGAACAATAACAGATAAACAAAATTCACACTGCACATTAATGATTAACGCGTACAATTTATTGTAAGCAAACAATGAATGAAAGAAATGTTTTAATTTGCATGAAATAGGTTTGGTATTCATCAGAAATAATTTTGAATAAATGAATTAATTTAAAAGTTTTATTTTTAATATTTAATTGAAAATAAAGTCGGGACCAGAGAACTGTGATGGGACGACAGGTGGAGGTAGTAAAAAATATGCAGTTTTTTTTTTTTTTAACTCTCATTGAAGACAAAATTAAAAAAGAAAGAAAAAAAAACTTCTCCTGCTTGTGATTAAGGGTATGGTAACACTATAAAGCTTTCAAACAATTCACAATAAAATGTATATGAATAAAGTTTCCTTGTTTATTTTTTGATATATGAATTCAAAAAAAAAAAATATAATAAAATTATATAAAAGGCGATGACACACCGAGCTAATTTCATCGTACTCTCCCAACTAAAATGTCCTTTCAACTTAATATATGACATCACACTATCGAGCTACACACCCGTTTTGACACTGACAAACAAGGATACACAACGGTAAGACGGCGGCGGCGTATCCCTAAATTGATAAAACTCCATACACAAAGCATGACGCATTCTTGAGCACACATTTTTTTCGTTTATTTAATTTTTTTTTGTATTGTAGAAGTTGTCATTCAGGTCATTCAGCGACAACAAACAAAAAACTACACGTATAAATCGAGAGTACCTTCATTTGTAAATACCTATTTATGAAGAAATAAATCGATGAGAGTATCCTTTGTGCAAGCACATAGAACGTCATTCTAAATATTTTTATTCCATTCCAATCGACCTCCACCACCACCCAACGTCCTGGAGGACTCTTTTTTGGTTTTCTTACAACCAACAACAACAAGAACCATTTTGATTAAAGGTTATTTTTATGACAATTAAAGATATTGTAAATAATGAAAACAAACCTCTCTTCAGGTGTTTCAATGACATTGGAAGTTTCTGGTGGGATAGGCCCTAAATCGATAGACGTCATCCCTTCCACCATCGCCATCCTCGTGGGTGTTATTTTTTTTATCTTTTTTTTTTACTGTGATGCGAACTATGAACTTGCTATTTGCGAGCGCCAATCGAAAGAAATTTCTTTTTAATTATGTAGGTATGATCAAAAACCCAAAAGAAAACAAATTTTATTTTTCTTATTTTTCGTTAATCGATTACGAGATTGTAACTATGAACGTGACACGACGGACGGTTATTCGTTGTAATAGAAAAAAATCTGTAAACTTTTTTTCAACACTATATTTACGTATATCAAGGGATGAATTTCGAATACGAAAATATTTTCGAATAATCAACTTTTCAGCTTGAATTATTTTTTTTTTTTTTTTCTATGCCGCGCGTCTATGTTCTAAATTCTAATTTTAAATTGAATTCGAAAACTTAGAAGAGGAACAAAAATGTATATTTTTTTTTTTCTTGTTACAATTTTTATTTTACTATTGGCCGCTTTTAACTTTCGGTTTTATGCAAGTTTTTCTTGAAACACACGTCGTCGCTTTGAAGTGAACATTTAAACTGAATTGAATTGCCGTCTGGTTGTGGTAGTAGCACCCACAGTAATTTTATTATTTGTAGCAGAAGTACAGAGGCATGCGATGATGCTTCTTCTCTTTTTTCTTGTATTTATAGTATTGTCGGACAGGCAGTGAAATGTATATAAGGCAAGTGACACACAACTGAAGGGCGATTGTTTATTTTTATAAATAATAAACATACACTTTTTTTTTTTTGAAAAAATATCTTAAGGATTAATTAAAACTTGTTTTTTTCAGTATTTTCAAAATTGAAATAAGAATTTTCGGAAGTGTTTTCACTTTCTCTTCCATCATCCTCTTCCTCACCATCATTAGAATCAAAGTAACTATATTGGAAGAGAGCGAGAGAGCGGCTAGAGTTTGTGTACGCAAGCTCGGAAAAGAACATACGATGCTTTGAATTTGAATAACAGTGTTGCCGGGTGGTTTAAAAGTCTCTCCTGGATATACATAATTACTCATTAAATTCGGGATTTATTTCCAAAACTACCAATTCCGACCAATTTTACTTCAATTTAATGACTGAATTTTGGACTGCAATTGGTAGTTTTGGAAATTAAACGAACAGAGGTATTATGTTCGGACTGAAATTCTACCTTTCTGTAAGCATTCGTGAAAGCATTTATGTAAAAGGTGTTTTCTTTAGACGTGTGGTTTACAAGAAGAAATAAAACGCATATAATTTAATGTTATGGCCAAGAATTCAGCTTTATTATAAGGATAATAATGCCAAGCATTATGTTTTAAGAATGATATCAGGCAAGTGGCCGCCGCTGTGTCTCGAATAAGTTCCAGCCGAGAGGTCTAATTTTCGAACACTTTTTGCAGCAATTGGGGCCGTATGTCAGCAATAACGCGCCGAATATTCTCTTCCAAGGCGTTAATCGTCTCGGGCTTATCTGCGTAGACAACCGACTTCACATAACCCCACAAAAAATAGTCCAGCGGTGTTAAATCGGGCGATCTTGGAGGCCACGCCACAGGCCCATGACGCGAGATAATGCGCTCACCAAAAGTTTCCTTCAATAAATTGATTGTTTTGTTGGCTGTATGGCATGTAGCGCCGTTTTGTTTGAACCAAAGGTCGTCCACATCAACATCCTTCAATTCAGGCACGAAAAAGTCATTAATCATGGCTCTATAGCGTTCCCCATTGACTGTAAAATTATGGCCAGCTTCATTTTTGAAGAAATATGAGCCAATGATTCCCTCTCCCATAGAGCACACCAAACAGTGACTTTTTCAGGATGTAACGGCGGGCGTCTCAACAATGGCTTGTGGATTATAATCACTCCAAATACGACAATTTTGCTTATTAACGTACCCATTCAACCAAAAGTGAGCTTCATCGCTAAACAAAATTCGCCTATGCAAATTGGAATCAACAGAAATCTTGTTTTGGACCCAATTTGCACAATTTGGAAGCGTTGTTCAGGAGTAAGTCTATTCATTATGAAATGTCGAAAAAAATGAAGCACAAATCAAGTGACAGCTGTCAAAAAGACCAACACCGAAAAAAGTATTGCCAGATTGAAAACCACACGTCTTAAAAAAAACACCCTTTATGTAGTTTAGGGATAGTATTTTTTTTTTTAATTTTATATCTATTAAGGGCCAGTTGTTTAGTGCTGAGCTAACTCCGATAGTTAATTTATCTAGGTTGGTTAATCCTCCAAATAATTTAAACCAGAGTTTTTCAGTCGAGTACTTATTTTAACTCCTAGTTTTGAAAAATCTATCGAAATCTATATATAAATCAACGTTTTGCTACTAAAGTCGAGATGGCGCCATACTATTAAAGCGACCCTTTCCATAGCGTCGTACCTCGACGTAAGAAATAATAATAATTTAGACGGATAAAAACATGTTTCAGGAGTAATCTCGGGTTTAATCCTGGAACTAGGATGATCTTGCACTGAAAAAGACATTCATTTCAAATTTATTTGTTCTCTAAATTCTAAACAATATACCAAATTTATTAAGGCCCAGTTTTTCAGTGGTGAGTTAAACAAGAGAGTAAGCCAACTCTTGAAGTAAATTAACCCACTGTGAAATGAGGAAGCAGCAAGCAAACTCGATGGATAAAACATCAAAAGCATTTTTTGTTGAGTTAACTCACTAAATTTGATGAGTTAACTCAGGTTTAACTGAAAAACTGGACCTAAGTGTCACTCTCACTTGATCTTATGTTTTGAGGCCAAAGAGTGTCTGAGTAATGTGTCTATAGGTAAGCATAATAAAGGCTTTGTTGGTTCCACTATTAATGTTAATTGGATCAAAAATGGGAGGTGGAAGTTTTTTGAACTTTTATTGGTTCATACTCAAATTTTTAAGTTTTTTTGATTTGTGTCACTTTTGTACTACATGTGCGAATAGTGTATTAAGATCAGTTGATTGGCCTTCACCGACCTTCAATTTGTCGCTTAGTCACCCGAGGCAGTCATTGGAATGAAATAATTTTCCTTAATTGATTGGAAGGTTCACTCGTTTCAATAAAGCAACAGACGTTGAAAATTCCCACTTAGAAAAACAATCTTGTATTTGATGAGGCCCTAGAAAGTGAGGCCAAGGGGATTGCCTCGAGAGACAACAAAAATAAAACAAAAATTGGTTTGTTTCAACTTTTAGTTTACTAGTTCCAAACTCATGGGCTAATTCGCTACACAAGTACAATGTTGAAAATTAATACCTTTATACACTAATTTTCCATACCATATTGTATGGTGATTATGAAGTCATTGGGGGAAAATTTTAGACGATTTAGTATCGTCGTGGTACAATCTATTTTTCTTGCCATTCGAGTTTTGAATTCTGCAGTTCTTCAGTATAGTTGCAGAGAATTTGATCCAAAGGTTTGACTTTACAAGGGAAACAGTTTTAGACACTGTGGACTGGTCTATACTTCAATGTCTTCTCCAACTGCAATTTGAAAACCTGGATCACCTATGAAGCGAAGGAAAATTCGTATTTTTGCAATGCTTGTTAAGGCACCACCCCTTGTTTCTGAACTACTCCCCAGAAAATGATTCGCCAAAATATCCACATTTTCTGTATAGATAACGAAAATCATTTGAAAACCTTTCACTTTTTCTTTTATAAAATTCGAACTTGCCGTTTAAAATTGGCATGAACTTCGCCATTTACGGAAAACAAAATTATAAAGAGCTATTTACTTCAACGTTGAGCAATCAAATGATTTTACTCACAAATAGGAGCAGCTGCTTCTCTCGATGGAGTACATGCTTTGCTTTATTCATACCTTTTAATGGAGCAGGTGCTTATTTTGAGGAGGTGCTCATCAAACACGTAGATGCTCAATCCTTGAGCACTCTTGGGCTGCATTTATGTAGCATTGTTACTATTAGAACTATAAAATAAATTTCCAAACCCCCTCCGGGGAATCATCTTAGGGGTAAGTCCAGGTTGGAATGAGCCCTTTTAAACATTCGCGTCCTTACCCAACATTAAAACACATTCACAAAAAAATACTCTACTCCCTTCCATCACACTTACATCACTATTTATATGTATTCGTTTTAGTAAAAAGTACCTAAAACCAGCTCACATTAGTTTGAGTAAAGATTTGTTTATTAAAAGATTCATTTGGCTGTGCGGATTTTCACTGAATAAAAGCATCAATTAATATTTCGAGTGACTCATAAAACGAGTTATATGTACTTGTTTCAGTTCTCTGAACCATAAATTAGCAATTGCAAAAGTAATTTAATTTTAATGTTAATTGTAATTAAATAAAAACATTTCTATTTGTTGGAAACATCAGGAATTTTAATGAAAGCGAATAACTAACTGCTTTCATATCTTAATTTAACTTAACTTGGAGCCACTTGAAGGCATTCAAATTTGTAAGACCTGCAAAACACTCACGTTTCAAAACTGTTGTGAATGGATTGATTTGATTGAATGAATTCTTTGAGTACGGAACTTTACACATTCAGATGATCATGAATGCAAATTAATCTTATTAATTATTCTTGACTCAAAACTAACGTTCACTGTGACCACTATGACTTCAGTATTAAAAAAACCAATAAAATTCTCAGATACATAAGACTATTCTCACGGGATTTTCGAGATTCTTACGTACTGAAGTTTCTTTTTATATCATTTTTAGACCAATACTGGAACATGGCTGTGCAGTATGGCCCCATACAATATACAGTTCACATAAACAGACTTGACAGTATCCAGAGAATATTCATGCGTTTTTGTCTTCGTTTTCTTCCATGGTCTCAAAGATCTGCACCACCTCCTTACACTCAAAGTTTTATGCTAATAAACCTTCCTCTACTCTCAAAACACAGACAGTATTTTCAACTTCGTTATATTATTAAACTAGCTGGCCTGCCCGGCTTCGCACGGGTAGACAAACATAAGCCTCACATAAAAATTACAAAAGAAAATATAAATAAATATTTAAGCTAATTTTTGTAATCGAATACTACTTAATGGGTTTTAGCCTACTTCACGTTATGAATGGCTAAATATGTAAACAAAATGATATTCTAAGTCGAAAATGTATTACTTTCCCAATACAGAAAGAAACTACTGTTTTGTTTTTATCCCATTTCATTCTATAACTAGCGATTTTATTTACTAACGTTTCAAACACAATCAGATGCCACTTTTTGCATTTTACCCCATTTCACCCTGTAAATGACAATTCCCTGACAAAAAATCTCTTAGGCCATTCACTAAAAAACAACCTTTCAAATCGGACATTTTCTTTATTTATACCTCATTTCACCCTACAAATAACAAAATTGGATAAAGAATATCGCTCAAGCTATTTCCTAATAAAAACCTTTTAAACTAAAAAAGAATTTCCTAAATCGGACGTTTTTTATTTTTACCCCATTTCACCCTAAATAACAAAATTTGAAAAAAATATATCTCTAAAGCTATCCCCCCGAGGAAATACCTTACCAACAAAAAACGAATTTCTCAAATCGGACTTTTTTATTTTTACCCGATGACGCCCTACAAATAAAAAAAGTTGAAAAAGAATACCACAAAAGCAACATCCTAACCGCTTACAGCACCACTTGTTGAACGTTAATTGAATTGAACTGAAAAACGAAATGTGCGCCTACAGCGCCACCTGTTGAGACTTTTCTGACTTTTTTTTCCTAAACCTTCACGGAGCAAATACAAACAAACCCGTAGAAATAAGTATCCTATTTGGTGTAGTCGTTTTCAAGTTTTAAGCATCCGAACACACCACGATCCATTTTTATATATATATTTAGATTAATCAATGGATCCAGAATATCTCCAACTGCCCGTGGCGTTTGAATTTCAGCTTCAACCAGACTAGTATATGGACACGGTTGCTTTTATGTCCGATATTCAGTCGGACTAACTATGGTTCTTATAGGGCCCATACACACAACTTTTGCGTGCACACCGGTGTCATGACACTTCCCCATACACATCACACCAATGGTGACACCGACACAAAAAAATGAAAAATGTTTGACTTTTTGTGTCGGTGTCTCGATTGGTGTGCACACAAGTGCTGTGTCTATGGGCCCTAACAGCAGTGTTTTTTGCAAGCGCCGAGGAAATAGATCGAAAACAAAAACAACGTCGGGCCTAAGCAATGTACATGCTAAATGGAACAACAACAAGTCGTTTTCGGGTTAGCTAAGCGCAGAGAATTATCGGGGTTTAACTTAAGCACGAAGAAAAACTTTGTTACCGGCCAAAATTGCATACTTGTTATCGGTAGTTTGTATGGAAGCTCCATTTTGTTTCTGTAATGGCGTCGCCAATCCCCGATGTCGTTGTTTTCAACCAAATCACTCCGGGCTTGCAAAAAAACAAGGCTAATAGTCTTTTAAACCAATTGATTTCACTCATTCAACAAAATACTATATTTTGATTTCATCTATAAATGACAATTTTAAAAATAAAAAATATAAATAAAGATTTTTTTAACACATTAAGTTTGTTCCAGAATTTGTTGGGCAAAAATGGTAGTCTGTCAAATTTGGTGGAGGAGTGGCGATGAAATCCCTTCAGCAAGAGGAGCAAACTGCCAAACAAATTTGGAACGCTTTTAGGGCAACAATTCTTGCCACGTTTTAAACGTCAAAACAAGAATCGGCTAGAGTTGCCACGGATCTATGATAAATAAAAAAAATTAATAAATCATAACTAAAACAAAAAAAAGTTTTCAAAATTTTCACGTGTACATTTTACTGTAATAGAACACAATTTTCTTTAATTTACCATTCAATTATAGAACATATATTTATTCTGATGTCAAAAAGCAATAAATTATGCAAGAAATTCATGAGTTATAATATCATTTACTTTTTCAGAAAAACGTTTGATAAACGAAAGATAAAAGCTATAAAAATTAATTGATTTACTAATAGATTGCACAAAATTCTGCACCTAGCACAACTACCAAAACTAAAATAAATAAATATAATAGTAACACTTGGGCAACCCTTAGTCAATAGCTTTATTTGAATTTTATTATTATTTGAATTTAAACTGACACTTTTTGACAGAACACAAACCTGCCGATTTCTGCCCAAATACATTTCTTGGGCAGAAATTGTCAGGAAGTGGAAATGTTTTACCCTCGCGTGAGCGCTCTCTTTTGCCCAAAACTACCCAATTTGTGAAGTGTGGAACAGGATTTGGCAAAAATAGGCAACAAATTGTGACAATTGGCAGTTTTGGTCAAGGTCTGGAACAAACTTATCGTTGTATACTTAGGTATTTTTATAATATGTGTTTGTATTTGAATAAGTTCTAAAGTTTGTTTACTTAACGGATTGAAATAAATAAATAAATGCATAAGCACAAACTATCATTTGACTACAGCATTCATAAAGCTCTCTCTGATACGGACCGACAGTCATATACAGAGAAAAAAAAACAGGAAGTGGGAAACTGATACAAAAATTTAAATATGTATTATTTTTTCACATAGTTAACAAACCCCCCTGTATGTTAGTAAATGTATTATTACTGAACGTCAAAAAATTTATAAAGGTTTTTTAAGTGACAATCCAGTATCACATCAGAAGTGTTGTTTTTGTGTTAAGTTTTATTTCTAGACAAGAAGATAACTTGTAGCAAATTTTGTAGGATTGTGCGAAAGTCATTTAAAGCCTCTATGGGTACCCTACCATAGAGGCTTCAAATTCCTTTCGTATAGTCTTAAAGGTTAAAAGTTAACTATTTTCAATGAACAAAAACGAACAGAATTAAGCCTGAACAATATAATTAAATTGTAATGCATCATTAAAATTAGTTGTGTGTCATGTGTGTGTTTATCAAATTGACACGAACAAGTAAAGAATAGACGTATGTATAAAAGAATCTATAGTCCGCTAGGTAACGTTGTTTGTTTGATATCTGAACATTTATCCCGCCGCAAGTGAAATAAAAACGTGGACTTTCTTCTGTGCGGCACACGTTACGAGGTCACACTTTACGATGTAGCACGTTAAGTTACGAAAATCTGCATAGTAGGATATTGGGTACGTTTAGTGACAAAAAACTGAATATTCCCTTACAGCAAACTAGTCCGTTTTGGATCCGTGCAGGTAGTCAACAACGTATGGTAGACTTCGCATTCGGATCCAAATATGGATCCTCAAAACTGCGCTTGGACAAACGTTGATGTTTACACATATTAACCGTGCGTGCTGCTAGTCACACAATTTTTTTGATGTGTAAACATCTATGCTGGCGGTAGAGTGAAAAAAAAAAACGTGAACGTTCGTGTGCAACGTTACGTCGTGCAACGTTACGGTGTGCAACGTTACGATCTGCATACTATGGGTGCGTTCAGTGAAAAAAATCTTAAGATCCCCTTCAAGCAAAAACAAGTCCGTTTTGGATCCGCGCACGTTGATGTTTACACATATTAACCGTGAGTCCCGGCACTCACACAATTTTTTTTAGAGATTCACTCTATACCTCGAGCATGTATGGTTTCGTGTAAAATAAAAAAAATTGAGGTTGTTATCGAAACAAATACTACGATAACGTTCGTCGTCGTCGGTCTGTGCATCTGTGCGTCCATATGCCCACTGGAATTTGAGCTAGTGCCTAAACGGGTCGGCCGATTCTCTTCAAGTTCGGTTCGGTACAGAGCATTTCTATTTAAATTCGAATTTTTGCTCTAACTCACTTAATGACCTCGAAAACGGCTCTAACGATTCTGATTAAGCTTCGTAACTGTTATGAGCAATGTACATAATTGTAAGAAA
Organism: Leucozona laternaria; assembly: GCA_932273885.2. Taxonomy (NCBI): domain Eukaryota; kingdom Metazoa; phylum Arthropoda; class Insecta; order Diptera; family Syrphidae; genus Leucozona; species Leucozona laternaria. Next base: position 42,291,138 of record OW026368.1, on the reverse strand, counting down.
ACTCAGTTTTCGGTTTATGGCAAAAAAAAAAAAAAAAACGGAAACATAAGGGAAATAGCAATTCAACGGTTTTTTGAGAAAATGTCTTATTCTTGGGTTATTCGCGTTTCACTTTAATTTTTGGATCGATCTTGTAATAATTTTACAATTTAGTACTTATAAATAGTCTAGACAATATTACGTTAAGAAATTTGGAAAAAAAAATTATTTAAAAAAAAAAAACAAAAACTTGACTTTTTAAACCTTTTTACATATTAATGTGTCTTCAATGTGTGGCTATATTACAGTTATTAACCACAAGGCCAAGTCCTTGTGACTAAGTCATGCATATTTTTCGTAATAAAAATGATGATATCATTTTCTTTAAGTCCAAAGACTTTGATCTTGACGATTCGATTAATAGAACTCAAGATAATATAAAGGGTTTTCCAATAAGAGGTGTTATTTTGAATAGCCCGCTATTTCGGTAGCTGTCACTTTTGAAGCTGTCATTTTTTGACATTTGACAAGTAGAAACTACGCCATTAATAAAAATGGAACGATACACGCTTCAACAACGCATTGAAATTATTAAAATTCACTATAAAAATGGTGAAAATTTGGCGATAGACGGTTCGTAAAACTAAAACATTTTTGGGTCGTCGTGAAGCACCTTGTCGGACCGCAATACAGAAATTGGTGGACAAATTCGAGCTGTTGGGACAAGTTAGTTAAAAGTGTTGAAGAAAACCCAGGTTTGTCCATTCCTCGTCGTTCTTTGGAATTAGGCATTCCACAAACGTCATTACACCGTATTTCGCATAAAGACTTGGGTCTTAAGGCTTATAAAGTTCAGTTAACACAAGAACTCAAGCCGGCTGATCATCAACAACGTCGTGTCTTTGCTGATTGGGTCCTTGAAATGCATGTAAATGATCCGGAATTTCATCGAAAAATCATCTTGACATCTGGGGCTTGGAAAACCCAAGAGTTATTGTTGAAAAGCCTCTCCAGCCTCAACGCTTGACTGTTTGGTGCGGTTTATGGTCCGGTGGGATCATTGGACCTTACTTTTTCGAAAATGAGGCTGGAGCAACAGTTACGGTCAATGGATTGCGCTATCGAGAGATGATTAATGATTTTTTATGGCCGGAATTGGATGGTATTGATCTGGACAACGTTTACTTTCAACAAGACGGCGCTACGTGCCACACAAGCAATGAAACCATCGATCTTTTACGGGAAAAGTTTCCGGACCGTGTTATCTCTCGAAGAGGTGAACACAATTGGCCACCGAGATCTTGTGATTTAACACCTTGCGACTTCTTCCTTTGGGGCCACGTGAAAGATAAGGTCTACGCCAACAGCCCAGCGTCGATTCAAGACCTCAAAGATGGAATTCGTGAGGCTATCGAGGACATAGAGCAGCCACTTTGCGATTTGGTTATGGAAAATTTCATGAAAAGGATATGGTCCTGTAAGCGTGGTCGTGGCGGCCATTTGGCTGATGTTGTGTTTCATTATGAACGGCATACCTTCCTCTTTATAATGAAATAAACATCCAATCATTTATCTCAAAAAATGCCATTTTTCTTTGAATATCAAAATAACACCCCTTATTGGAAAACCCTTTACATAATTAGCTTAAGCGAACTTGATCGATTTTTTTTTAATATCTTTTGCAAGGCAACAAAGCAAAAAATTCTGAAAAAATAGCCGGTATGCTTAGAAAGCCTATGGCTCGCTCTGGCCTGGGGACTTTTGCTACCATTTAAAACAAAAATACAGCCTTGATGATTTCTGCATTTATTTTATAATTTTAGGTCTTCGTTGATTGCACTAATTAGTTACTATAAGATTTAAGAATTTTTCTGTTACTTACGAAGCCTAATGGTCTGTTGTTGTCAAAACTCTGCTCTTCAAAAATGTTAACGGGCGTTTAGCTATTAAAGCATAAGGAGAGGGGGGATGTTTCAAAAAAAAAAAAAAAAACGATTTAATTAAAAAAAAAATGCTTTGAAAAGCTTCGGTCAAAAAATTACATAAGTAACGAGTTTCGATGAGGCTTTATGACTAGATACGAATTAAGAACACTGCAAACTAAAGATTAATCGCATCGCTACCTTCCAGACTATACAAAGAAACTAAATCGTGGTAATTGTTGTTAATCCTTTGATGGAATTTCTTCATTGAAGGGATTCTAAGTAATTGCAGAAAATGCGAGGGAAGAAAAAGTGCTGACATAGGATTTTTCCGTTGGTTATATAATTGCATCTATAGTGTTGGGTATTAAGTGAATTTCATTCTTTGTGTACGTGACTTTGAATAAAATATAGATTTTACTATATATTCGAACACTTATTGATTTAACACGCAATACATTTTTAAGTGAATCATTTAACGATAAATATATACATTATGTTATAATGTAGTTGTTTCAACGGATTTATCTTTAAGTATAGTAAATATTTTTGTTTGTATTATTTTTGGTGGCGTGGAATAGTAGGTATGTATATTAAAAGATGTTACCAAATGATTATATATATTATATATGATTATGATGATAATAAAATAACAATCATTTTCTAATAGCTATCTGTGTATATCTGATGATGCGTCATCTTAAGAGACTCGACACTCCTTTTGTATGTACGATTACATCAGCTATCTGCCAATATGAGCTCATAATATTTACACATTTCGGATGATTCATTGCATTAGTGAATATTCTGATGAAAGGACCAACCTGATATAAAATTTTTTTTTTTTTAAATATACGTATGAAGGTATGAAAAGTGAAAGAAAAAAGTGAAATTAAAAATTCCAAGAAAACCAGTTTTCTGTGGCCCAGTATCAAAAAAAAAAATAATTTATTAAAGAGAAAAAAATTGGCTGATTTAACACACGAAAGTGATTAATTTAGAAATACCTATTTCCAAAAAAAAATAAAATTACTGTTCCCCGAATTGTTCTAGCTGTTCAAAAAAGACGGCGCCGGTCGTCTTATCATAACCAAATGTAGTCATGGTTAGGTGCTTCACAGTTACCTTCTTTCTAGCCGGCGCAGCGGCTTCATTTTTTGAGTCACATGGACCAGACCATAAACTATACCAAACAGTTGTTTTGTCGGGATGCAATTGCAGCTCTTTAAGCTCTTCCGGTTGATCTTCAGCCTAAGTACAGCAATTTTCTTACTGACATAGCCACTTAGTCAGAAATGGCTTTTATTGCAAACAAAAAAACGATAAGTCGAAAACATTAGATGTTCTTCAAAGTTTTCAAGCTGCAGAGATACTTCGAAGATAAACTAAGACTTATTGTTAGGAACAGTGTGTTCTGTATGAGATGCATCAATACTCAAGAGCATTGTAGGTTGGGTTGAAACGAAAATAAAAAAATTCATTTCGGAAAAATGACTCATAGAAAAGAAGGTATAAAAAACAATGACGACACCATTTTATTTTTTTACTTTTTCACTATTTTACAATAGGTAGGTACTATAGTGCAAATTTATGATTCGTGAACAAAATCGAACTAGAGATTTCAACCAAACATGACATAAGGATAAAAGATAACACGAAAAATGTGGGTCCCGCAATTCTGTCTGTCTGTACGTGTTTGTCTGTACCTCGACCTACAGCCTAAACGACTGAAGCGAATTTCATGAAATTTTGAATTTAAAATTCTTTAGTAATTCCTTAGAGGGGAAACAACGGAGTCGGAGTAGGTCCAAAATATATAAATGAAGGGTCATGATTCCTTTTGGTGTGACATAAATACATAATTGAGATAGACTGAGCAATTGTGTTGCATTGGTTCCCAAGGTGGTTAACAGTTGGTATGCGACAAGAGGGTTGGTGTAGGGAAACTTTTTCTTATTCAAATAAACAAAAATAAAAAAATAAAAAAATACTCACATGTCTATTAAACAAAAGTGCGTATACGCCCAAGTGTACGCATAAAATGAACTGAATATAGGTGCAAATGTATATACAGGGTGATTCGCATACGGTGTGACAAAAAGCTAGAGCGTGTAGGTTGGGTTGAGCCAAGATATCGAAAACAAAAGTCTGGCAGGTTTTTTTTTTGCGCCGGTGGTGGGGGTGAGGGTTAGAAAATATGGATTTTTACAATTTTTATTTAGAAGCATTATCACTTAAATTCATTTTTTTTTTAAATAAGAAATAATGCACTGTTAAATATAAGAGTTTTCATGTAATTTAACTTATGTTTTAAGCTCGGAGCGGGGGGAAGGAGGGTAATTCCAAAGACGGACTTTTAGGCTAGAAGAGGTTAGAGTCGAAACATTTCATGTACGTATTATTAATCCGCAGCATACGACTGAGAGGTTCGTTGGTGCCATAAGAGCAACTCTGGGTGGGTAGATGAACGTGGAGTTCTTATATTCGGTGGGTTAGTGTTTAAAAATAAAGAGTTGTAGAAAGGTGTATTTAAACGATTGAGAAAAAAAAATATGCACGACTTGATCGCACGAAATTGCTCTTGTGGTTAAATATTGTGTGTAATCCCACATTGAAGATACATGATGTACTTATATATTTAACGAGAAAATATTGAAAGAGTCAAAAGCACTAAAAAATTGATTTTTCGTTTGATTTTTTTTTTGTTTCTAAAAAAATGTTTTTAAAAATTCTTAAATGCATTATTGTTTAAACTATTGAGAAACATCAGATTGCTGAATTATAACAAAATTAGTCCAACCATGGCAAAGATATACGCGAATAACCCAAAAATAAGACCATTTTCTCAAAAAAACCTGGAATGCCTAATTCCGTAATGTGAATTTTTTGAGGAAAACCTGAAATGCAGTTTTCTTACAATCGACTTGGTTATTACACAGGTATGAAGTTTAATCAAAATCGTTAGAGCCGTTTTCGAGAAAATTTGAGGAAACCAAAATATTTGTATGGCAGCTACCCGTTCTAGATGAGCTAAAATAAAAATTCGAATTTCCCCTGTAGGGAATCACATAAAAATGCTCTGTACCAAATTTCATGCAAATCGGTCTACCCGTTTAGGCTCTAGCTCAAATTACAGTGGACGCACCGACGCACAGACCGACGCATGGCATGACGAAACCCACTTTTTCGGACTTCTAGATTCTCGTAGTGTTAGTTTTGATTACAACATCAAAATTTATTTTTTTACACGAAACCAATACTTGCCCTATAGACTATAGAGCAAGTAAAAAACGTCGGCTTTATGATCAAGGAGCCATAAAACTTACAATTTTATAGGAGTATTCAAAATTCTGCCTGGAGCTTTATGCTCATATTACACTCAATAAATTCTATTGTTTGATTTTTCATACTTATAAAAGGTTACGGAGAAATCGTAAAAAAAGACTGTATTTAAACGAATGAAACGCAGTGTAGGGTATATACGACCTTCTTTAATAATTGTCAGCAAACGGAACTATAATGACAAAAAAAGAACTAAGACAGGTAGCTACATACGAGTACAAACATACATACATGTAGGTATGTACACAGTTAAAAACAACATTGTATAAATTGGAAAAATTATCGCAAGCTTTTCTTGAAACTAAGTATAATAACCAAAATAGCGTAACGAAAGGCAGTAACCGTGGAAAATTCCTTATTTCTTGTAGTAAAATTGTCCTTCGATGAGGGTGGCATTCCGCCACAAAGTACATAAAACACCCATTGATATATCATCACCGAAAGGGAGTTTTATCCTCTCCATTTTGTATTATACCTATTTACTAAACTGACAGCTTGCTGAGTCAACTAAAAGCAAAGCAACAATTATTATTTTGTTAAGAAACAAAGGTAGTATATAATTATATCAATACCTTCAAAAACCCACAAACAAACTAAATGCCATTGTGTTTTTGATTGATTTGTAGAAAATCAAGGAGTCTAATCGCGTTTTGACATTTTATTTTTCATAAAATATTCAACCATTCACATTTGTCGTTAATTACGGAGAAAGAAACAAATGCCAAATCATAATTTATATTAATCGGAAATAGAAATTGTGTTTGGGATTTTAAATGAATTAAACTGGCAAGTTGCCATTGTTGTTGTTTTTTGCTTTAGTGCATTTAAACTTTTCTTATAGAGAAGTTTTTTTACGGGTTATAGCTCGGGAGGCATTTCAAATTGAATGGTTATTGCCCTACATTCGGAAGGGTCATATCTTTTATGGGTCAATGCAAAAAAAAAAAAGAAATTCGAAATGATTTCCAACAATAATAATGGTACTGTTTGGCTATCAATGAATTGAGGCTCCGGGATATTAGCACCCCATATGTGGGATTTTCGCAAAAAAAATAATATTCTATCTAAAACGTCAGTAATTGATTAAAAAAGGTCCATTATTTTCAGAAATTGATCAGCAATAGAAAATTTGTAATCAATGGTTAAAGTTTTTCAAGGTCATAGAGAATTTCAGCACCTCATTTGTGGGATATTCGCATAAAAAGTCATCTGAAAGGTTTTAGTGATGTCATATACAGCCAACCAGTTTCAGAAATTGATTTTTTTGCTTATTTTACAAGTTTTGAAAAATCTTTTTTTTTGTGAATAACCCACATATGAGAGGTGCTAAGCATCCCTGCTGTTGACCTTAAACACGTAAACAATTTATTGAAATTTTTCTATGTCTGACATGTGTCTGAAAATAGTTGACCTTTTTTGACCAATTTCTTACTCACCTTTTAGATGGCATACATATTTTGCGAATATCCCCACAAATGAGATGCTAAAAATCTATATACTGTGACCTTGAATTTTTTTTTTAAATATTCATAGACAAATCTATTTCTGACCAAATACTGTAACAAGTTGAACTTATATGAGTTAACTAATACCTTCAGATGAAATACTTGTTTTGCGAATATCCCATATATGGCGAGCTCAAATCCCGGAGCCATTATGTAATATATTTTATTTTATAATATTTACGGGATTTGGGACTTTCGGAATTTCGATTTAACGGGATATTGGATTTTCTGGTTTCCGGAATATCGAGTTTTTCGGGAATTTGGGTTTTGTCGACTTTCGGGATTTTGAGTTTACTGATGGATTTTGGGCTATAACAATTTTGGGTCTTCTTAATTTTGGGAATTTGAATTTTCTGGATGTTGAGTTTTTGGGATTTTGAGTTTATTTTCGGGATTTTTTGCCAATTATTGTATACTAAGAAACACTCTTGTCTACTCGTGTCCAGAAGTTAACCGATTTTTGCAAGCCCATGTTATCTTTCAACTTTAAATGTAGGTATTAAGAACAAAAAATATCGAATAAGTTGCTCTGTAAAACTTCAATTTGATTTAATTTTAATATATCAAAACCAGGTACATATCTACCTTCTTTATAGAAAAATTAATTTTCGAAAAAGAATTTTCCTAATAGGTAAATACACTTCTGTGAATTTATGTTTACTCCATTAAAATATGGCTGCTAAATTACTGTGAAGAAAATACAATGCTTCTTTGATATTTCAGTCTCATTTACGATAATTATCGTAAACACACTAATGTCAAAGCCAATTTTAGATTTATTCAACGGCGCAAATGTAGGTTTTTTTTTTTCGAGCACGTACATACTTACTTGAAAACAAATCGATTAAAAGCTACTGAAGCAGTGCACCCTTAACAACCATATTCTTAATAAATATTTAATCATCTTACTAAAATTTCACTCAATTTGGAAATAAAGTATTTATGTATACATTATGTACATACAAACATATGTATATGAAGGCAGGTAATTGAGTGTTAAAGTACACTTTATACAATATACCTATTCAATTATATGTATATCCTCACATGAACACTGCGATTTACTTAAATAGGTATATTTGGAAACGGTGTCAACAATAAATCAAAAGGGGTTATTGCGAATAAAATTTCCCTTCTTCAAAAATTATTATAAACGTGAATAGGAGGGTTCACATTAAACAACTTTTTAACTGACATCATTTCCAAGCTAATTTTCAAAGAGAGAACATGTTGCGAATTTCAATATTTTCACCAATTCTATTTTTTTCCGCTGTCTTTTTGTTGTTTACTTCGAATGCAAACCATTTTCTTCAAATCTTACATAAAAAATCGACTGGAGTTCACATTTACTACAGCGGTCGTGACAGAGAAAATTATTAGAAAAAAATTGAACTATACAGTAAGTCGATCAAAAACACTCTATATGAAGATACCAATCCTTCGTACGTATCACTCTCCAAAACCCATTTGTTTACTTTATTGTTTTTGTAATTTCGTTTTATGTTCATGGACGTGAATGTATGTGAATTGCAACAACAATTTAACGGGGTGGGATTGTTTTGTTTTGCCAGATCAACCATTTTGTATGTGCAAATAACGCAGCCATCTTTAAAAAAATTTCAACTCACCATTTTTTCACCATGAAAATGGCGGATGTTAGTCGGGATATCGGGATGTGTTGAGAAAAACACAAATTTAATGTTGCTAAGTCTGCTATTACACTACGACTATCGAGTAATGAAACTTCTTTAAATTTTTTTTTTGAACATTCATCCTGTGAGTAGCGCGCTGTTACACAATGATTTTTTAATCTTGACTCAAATTTGGCATTTCCCTTTAGTTTGATTGGTTATTGAAATTTTCAATGCTCTATATATACTTGTAGGTTATGTATATAAACAACCATACAGGTATACATGTGCGCTCTACAAACAACGGAAATAAATGAAGCGATTTGTAAAATAAAAAAGGAATACAATAGGGAATGTCAAAAATGAGTCGGTAAAAATGAGTCGCCAAAATTTGGCCTACGACTCACATGCGGCTTTCCGTTTCATCGTTCAAAAAGAAGTAAAGACTCAAAAGTAGTCTTGCATAATACCAGTATTTTGTATTGCCGTGATTGACACCATGTTTGGCCTTCAATTTTTTTTACTCTCAAAATGACATTTTGCTGAACTGTGATTTTCTATCCGAAGAATAGAATAGAATCACAGAAAAGTCAGTAATAAAATAAAAAAACGTGATAAGTTACGATTTATACATTGAGATTTCGGTCCTTGATAGTTTTCTATTGGTTTCGCATACGTCTGCGCTCTTCGCGAGATTTAAAAAAAAATCTCTGATTTCTCATTCGTTTTTTTTTTTTAAGTCGATCCACGGTCGTTCGACTGGTGTTCACATTACAAAAATCTGACATAACGACACTTGTTGACGAACATGTCGTTGAATGTAAACCCCCTTAATAATATTCGAAAGTTTCCCTCAGAACTTATTGGTGTCGGGAATAAATTTTCAAAACATTTTATATTTTCGGGAAAATAAAATATTCAAAGTAAAATAAAATTTTCCTCGAAATTGCTGATATGTTCCATTACTTAACTCTATTTTGATTAAGTACTAAGCTTAGAGCTGAAAATTAACTTTCGTGAAAATATTTAACGAACAATAATTCCAAGTCTTCATGCACAATATTTTACAACACACCATGAAGATTAGACAGTTTTCTAAGGTCACGCCCGTCGCGCAACTGAAATGAATTCTATAACTTCACGATGCATTTTTTTCTTAAATTCAGAATTTATACCTTTATTGAAAGGATGTTACGAGTATGCGTTCTATAGATTAGGTACTCATGATTGGAAAAAAAGCGCCTTGGATATGAACGCAAGTGCTACTGATGTATTTACGTGTAAATCCCTTTTTTTTGCACACAACTTTATTCAGACTTGCAAAAAAACACGTCAATCTGTCCAATGGCATTGTTAAATTAATTATCATTTGAACAGCGTTTTAATGATTATTACAATGTAATAAAATATTATTGCTACAAAAAGTTATTAAACAAATTGCCCTGATGTATAATTTCAATCACCTGATGGGCCCTCCCGTAAATTGAAATAAAACATTTGGTATTAAAATTTTTCGTTAAAAAAAAACAATTTAATGAAAAACAAGAGATGTTTATTATTCTTGGATTAATCGCGCATTTTCATATCTTTATACAAGAGGCGTAGTAACCTAAAAATAGTGGGCCATGGTTTGGATATGTGTGTTTATTTGATCATTCCCATAAATTGCGGCGGACTGGATGTGTTTTTAACTTTTTATAAAACACGCGGCAAAAACACTTCCGAATATAAATATTTTGCTGTTTTTCACCTTAAGTAGCGTTTTACCTTGTGTTTGTTGAGGGTAAACACTAGAAGTGTGAAATGAATGAATTATAGTGAATTTACAAGTTTACTGTGCGCGTGAAAATGAATATACCTACACTCCTCATCACTTGATAGGAGTTAGATTTTCTTGCAACACTTTTCGTTACGTCTCTTTTTTATAATTGTTTTACGAATCGATGATAAGCTACTTCTTGTGGTTTAAATTGGACGGTATGGATACCGACGACAATAGAACGGCCGGCGGCACACATCACATCACATGCCTACCTCGTGCGGCAGCGACGTGTACAGGCCACCGAGATCGGGAGGTTTAACTGCTTTGGGGCTTTCTTGATTCATAGGTCTTAAGGTACTAATAAATCAGATGCAATACGAACACCATTCAACAAAGTCATTGAAATCGAAACTCCGAATATATGCCACCAAGCCAAGCCGCAGCAAACTTTTGCATGACGCACAGTGGGACAGAATGCTCTAAAATTTGGTAACAATTCAATTTACACAGCTAGGACCTTGAAATTTTGAACGTTTGAGACCGACATTTACATATTCACACCTCCAGGAGTATTCGTTTACTCTTCTTAGCCCAAATATAAAATGTAGCCTTGCCAACTTTGAAAAAAAAAAATTTTAACATATTTTCAAAATAAATCGTATAGATGGGGGTCTATTTCCCGATTTAATCAGAATGAATGTGTTAATTTCATATTCCTCCCAACTAATGAAAGTGATACCAGACGCCAGCAAATTCAATGATAATGATCCATAAATGCAAGAGCGAGTGAGCAACTGCGCGGCACGCGGTGACGACGCACTTCTGCAAGAAAGCTGAATCTGACCGAAAAAATGACCTGATCGAAATCCGCGAATTCCGATTGGCAACCAGCTTAGGATGTTAAAGATTTTTTTTTCTACACTAAAATATGTGCTTTACAAAGAAAATTTTTAAATTGTTGTGTTTCTCCAAAAATAAGTTAAAAGTTCAGAATTTCTCTACTTTTAAGTAGACAAATTTGTAAATTTCCCTCTGAAGGAAAAATCCTCTTTTTTTAATTTTTTTTAAAAGCGACTTTTATTTCTTATGATGACTAATTGTCGGAATGTCTTAAAATTTTGATATACAATTTACTTCCTTTGAATATTTATGCTAATTTGTATGCAATTATTGAAGGTGCCATCACTATGATTAGCCCTAAGACTTTTGGACAGAACTTCTTTCAAAAAAAAAAAGAAGGAAATTGAGTTGAGTGGAAGTAGCATTAGGTCTGTTTGTTTACTTCCCAAAACTGCCAATCGCTAATCGCTACATAATTTAGACAAATTTACTTAAATCCTATTCTTTTTTCAGGCAAAAGTGTGCCTATTACTTTTGGGCAGAAGAGAGTCGTCACAAAAGAGTAACATTTCCCCTTCTTGATGATGACAATTTTTGTCAAAGAAAATTCTTCGGGTAGAAATGTGAGCTCTGTCAAAAGCTCGCTTGAAGTTAAATAACTAACATTGACTGACGTTTTAAAAGTGGCAGACATTTTTGTTCAAAGAAAAGAAAATTACATACCCACCCAAGTCTGCGAATGCAAATCATTGCCCGATTTTCTAATGCCAATTTTTTTTATTGTTGTAAACGTGTGAGATTTCGATGTACAGCCGACATGTTCCAAACGATTTTTCCATTCTCTCTCATTCGATTGCAACAACAAATAAAATTCGGCATTAGAAATATCAGGAAATGTAAATGCGGACAAACAGATTGCAAGTGCTACCTGTTGCATTTCGAATTCGTATTTGAACTTGTCATAGTTTTCGTTATTTTTTTTTTCCTTTGAAGTCGGGTTAAAATCGTTTGTGCAATTCGTGTTTGTTCGGTTCGCGTCAGAAAACAATTTGCAAAAATTTTGAAAAGCTGAATCAAACGGGGAAACCTGAGGTCGGTAACAAATTGAGTAAAGTTTTAACTCATTTCGTATAACTAAATTGTGAAGCCTAGAATGTATCCATATAGAATTAATCCAATAAGAATTTAAATACCAAGGTAATGAGACTGTAATAAAGCCTTACCTTAATTTTAAGTTATGTATAAACTTTTTTCGCAAGGAATACAAAATTCTATTAAAATCAACAAAATTAAGTGACTCGAAACGTACAATATTATGTAGGCATAGATGTTCAAATTTTCTTTTGCTTCAATGTCAAACAAAACAAAACACATCGGCAATAAATTATAATAAAATTATTATTTATAGCAGAAGTGACGAGTGAGCTATAAAACGTGCTTTTAATATTAAATAAATGTGTAATTGGTACTTGCCCCCAAAACAATGCAAACTAAATTAAATGAGCCTGTATGCCCAGGTACTGGTACCTCGCCTTAAATGTAGGTATTATTTCAAAGTTCAATGATCTAAGAAATATATTTGATCGTGATGTATTTTAAGGTGACTCTGGGTGGGTACATGAGCATAACTTGATTTAAAATTGTATTTATAGACAACAAAAATAAAAACAAAATTAAAATTAAGTAATTTATTTTATGAATATTTTATTGTGTTTTATCACATTTTGAGTATATATAAAGGCGAGGATTGGAAGGAAGACATAGGTACTGCAGGTTAGGGTTTATATAAATTGTTACTAGATACAAATTAATTTGTAAATATCGTTTGAAAAAGCTCATAAAGTTCTTGAAGACAAGGTCTGTGATGTTAGCGTAAAAATTTTCACAAAAGGAAAGGAATTTTTGCATTTCTATTTCGTATTTTGCAGCTTATTAAATACTGGGTATAGTCGCATTTACCGCTAACTTCATTGTGGAGATTATAGTTGATTATAACGTCTGCCGCCTAGATGTGAACAACCTTAACCAACATCAGGAAGATCGTTGATCAGGAGTGAGAATAGAAGTAGTCCCAAAATAGAACCCTGTGTTACTCCTGATGAGTTTACTGATAACGGAAAAGAGGTTATACTTTCAACTTTAACCGTTTGTTCTCTATTTTTACAAATAAATACCAAGAAAACGAAGAGATGATGTAGAGAACTTGAAAATGCTTTAAAATTAATGAATAAGAATGAGTGACAAATACGATGAAAAGCCTGTGAAAAGTCCAAAAGCAGTATGATGTGTTGTCAGCATCCAAAGCAAAACAAAGATCGGACGTAACTTTTATAACCACCGGCCGTCTCACAACATTGATGTTTGCTCTTAAAACCTGACTGCCAATTAGAAAGTTTTTGGCTTGTATTATAAGTAGGTTAGCTTATTACTTCGCTGTTTATGAGCTTCTATAAAAAAGGTTCAAAAGATATGATAACGCACTAAAGGGTCTGAAATCGAATGGAACACTTTTGAAGCCGAAAAAGTCAAATGGACTGGATAGAGTCTCCAACCAACGCATTTTGAAAAGGCTTCAAACAGCATCACAGGTGATCCTCCGCACAATTATCATAAACAACTTTACAGTTTGATCGCATATAACAAACCAATCTCAACTAAATGCGAGAAGCTGCTCTTTGCAGACGTCTCGCTCACTTACGCACATCGATGCCAACACTTGTAGTTTTTTCGGAGAGTCAAGGGCCACTTTCACAATCTTCAAGTTCTTCATAAAGTGGGATATTTGAATCAACATCTCCAATTCGGAACTTTTTTGCTTCAGAAGCCACTTAACCGGTAGGGACATTCGAACGTCTGAACAGCGCCAAACTGCAGAAACCTTATTTTGAAATTTCCAAATGGATCTACAATGGCAACCAAAAGCCACGTGAACACAATGAAATTCAATCCGAACTCAATGAATGTTCAAGTTGTTGAAAGGCAAATACAAAAGATCTGCACCGGATTTCTATTATACTACAGAAACAACCATCTTTCTATTATTCCGGCGGACAAATTCCTATACTGCTTTCGGATATTAAGCTGCATTAAGAAATTTTTTGGCACGTAGAATACTTCAACTTATAAAGCCTTCATTATATTTGAATTCGAAACCGATGTTGCTCTTCTTGTTTCGACACTATCAGGTCATTTTTAACAACTTTTTCGCACATTTCGGGCATCATCTCGGCCATACCTAGAGTAATGTTGGTATTTAATGCGTCTAGAGTTCAAGGACTATTCGCGTAGACACGGTCGTTAGCGTAGCCCCACAGAAAAAAATCTAACGGTGTCAAATCGCATGATCTTTGTGGCCAATTGATGTCGCCTAAACGTGAAATTACGCGACCAGGAAACTTCTCACGCATTAAAGCCATAATTGGTCGTGTTGTGTGGCAACCACATATCGGCCGGGAAAATCGATAGTGGGAAATTGATAAATTCGGATCATCAGCCACACTTGCACTTACAATATTTTCGACTGAGCGTGCATTACGATGATGCACAGGCCTTACGACATCAGTAACGCTTCCACTCTCTTCAAATTTCTTCACAATTTTACCGATTGCATGTGTAGTCGGTCGATTATGACGACCATAATCATCGCGTAATGCACGAAAAGTGGCTACGTTTGAATCACCACTTTTAAATAGTAAGTTTTAATAATTTTAACGCGTTGTTCGATTGTTAAGCAATCCACTTTCGTAAATGGCAAACATTCAACAAATATTATGACACTTTAAATGACAGCTGAGTTTGACAGCTGTTTTTCAATCGATGATGCAAGCGCTACCAACTTGAAACCACGAAATGAATGACCCTGTATTTTCAATTGTAAGTACAAGTACAATTCAAAGCCAATGATACCTTAAAGTTCTAAGTTCCAGTACCGGGACTTGAACTTGTACTTAAAAATGTTCTTTTTCAATCATTTTGTAATTCCTAAGTACTTCTTATTAATTCTAGGCGGAGTAAAGTAATTATATATATTGCACGTTGAGTACAACTTAAGTACAATTTCCCCTGTACTTTAAATTCTAAAGTAAGTACAAGTACAATTCCATAATAATTGTACTTAAAAATTCTAAGTACCAGTCACAGGAATATTAATTGTACTTAGAGTTTTAAGTACAAAGAAATCTAACTTGTGATTGTACTTAAGCTTTAATTGAAAAAATCTGCTTACAATGAATGTCATAGCATTTTTTAAAACCAGAAATCCGTCGCATTTGGGGCACAGAAAACCCGCACGCATACATTGAAAAGCCGATATAACCAAAACGAGTCACTGTTTGGTGCGGATTTTGGTCCAGAGGCATAATTTGGCCATTTTTCGAAAATGAGCAAGGAGTGGCCGTTACAGTCAATGGCGATCGTTTCGGGCCATGTTGAACGAATTTTTGTTCACAAAAATTGTGAAGAGGAGGATATTGGCAACATTTGGTTTCAACAGGACGGCGCACAGTGGTGCGAGAGCGGAAAAAAGTCTTTTGAAAAAGTCATGTCTATCGTTTTAAACTTTATGTTTAAGTACTCTTAGATAACCCGAGCGTATGATTTAAAAGTATTTTTTAACATATATATTGTATGTTCTGATTTACAAGCCCTCAAAGTTGAAAAATAATTTTACTCAAATCGCGAACTGTATTTTCAACAAATTTTGAGATGTTTTTTTCTGAAGTTCCTGTAGATAAATTCTCTAGCTTCTTAAATAATTTAATTGGTCTATTTTCGATTATCTAAAAATAAAAAAAAATATTGATTATTTATAAAAGATACCTTCTATAAGTAGCCTGAAGCTTTAGTACTAAGAAAAAATGCTTTTTTTTAAACTTTTTGATTTAAAAAAACAGCTCCAAAAGATACCAAAAAAGTAAGTATGCCACCATATGCTCCATACATTCATGTTAAAGCACAGAAAAAATCAGCTGCAGATACGTGCAGATGTGGAAGTTATGCTCAAAAATGTTTCACTTAATCGGATTTCAAAAAACTCCGTCTTGACGGTGGTGTTTACCAAAAAGTTTGATTACTTCGGTATTAATTGTCAGAATGAACTAGTTAAGCCCATTAATTTAAGAAAATATGTCAAACTTTATTTTAAAAACAAAACAAAATTAATACATTGACCCAGGGCTGAGAATTTCGATTTTTGCGAAACCATTTATTTCTGCCTGGAAAATTTTTCAACTTTCAACTCAATTTTCTTGAAAGCAACACACGAAAAATAATATAGTTTTATGATATTTTGAATTATATGATAGAGCTTAATACAAAATAAAGAAAAGGATTAGGGATAATCTTTTATTTTTTTTTAATTTTTCGCTAAAAGTAGGGCAGGTAAAAATTAAAAAGGTGTTTTTTTTTTAAGTTTTATTGCTTTGTTTTTGTTGTGTATTGCGTAATTTTTTATTACCTGTAAGGATTAGTAATGGCTTATTAGAATAAAATCTCTAACTTAAATCTATATATATAAAGGATTAAAAAAAAAAGTCAGTATTGAGTTATTGAGCATTTGTGCAAGGTGTGTAAGAAAAATTTTTATTCTTTGATCAACCAATAAGTGAAAGTGAAGTGAAATATAATAACAAACATATATAGTGAATTCAATACATTAAAATATACATAGTTAATAATAATATTTTGTTCAAAATAAAAAGTTAAGATTTTACTAAAAAAAAAATTATTTAAATATAACATCAAATCCCTCAAATTTTATAAAAATGTCAAAAACTTTTTTTCTAATAATTTTTTCTTGAGCAAATTTTGACCAAGCATGTATAAGACTAATCTTAACATGTGTGTCAAATTTAATTAAAATTCGTTTAATAGTTCAGATTTTACAGACTTTTTTCCGTTCTCCCATAGAAACATCAAAACCCTCAAATTTTAGAAAAATGTCAATAACTTTGTTTCTAATTATTTTTTTTCAACCAAATTTTGACCAAATGTGTATAAGACTAATTTTAAATTGCGAATCAAATTTCATCTTAATCCGTTAAGCAGTTCAGATGTTACAGATTTTTTTTCCGCTCTCCCATAGAAACATCAAAACCCTCAAATTTTAGAAAAATGTCAATAACTTTGTTTCTAATTATTTTTTTTCAACCAAATTTTGACCAAATATGAATAAGACTAATCTAAACATGTTTGCCAAATTTCATTTAAATCCGTTGAACCGTTCAGATAAAACAGACTTTTTTCCGCTCTCCCATACAAACCGAACCACTGTGCGGCGCTGCGTGCCACACAGCCGCAACTACACTCGATGTTTTGCGCCATTTTCAAAAAAAAAAGAAGTTATTTGGCGGACCCTTTAGCATAAACGTAGGGGTAAGAAATGGCGTCATAATTTAAACTCAGATAAATCTGTGAATGAGTGACACATGTTGTGTCGTAATTTGTTTTACTAACACGTTTTTCTTAAAGATTTATGGATTGTTTTGTATTTTTTTAAATAAATAAACAACAAATATCCCGCAGTAACCACAATAGGCAAGGGAGTTGGTTGAAACTCAAAATAAATTTATCACCCTTATAACGGTTAAAATAATTTCTATAGAAGTGTGATGATAAGACAGATGACATGGTTGCTCAAAGAAAAATATATTAAATAAAATAAATATCAAATGCAGCGCATACGAATGTCAAATTCAACCTTGTGGTTTGTATATCTATGTTGTTGACAAAAAAGTACCTGTGAAGTTTATTTGTCAGGGTTCCGAACTGTCATTTACATTGTTTCATTGAAATTCCTGGTTACAAAACTGACAAGTTACATAATACAAATAATAATGTACCTACATATATGTATGTACCTTCATTACATTTAATCTGATGATGATTTATGTCGGCTTCCTACGGCTGGAAAAATTGCCATAAATTAGGTCATTCTTTTTTAATCGCTTTATAAATTAAATTAATCAACTCAAACAAGAAGGTTTTGTTTTAGGGAAGACCGGAGTAAATTTTTGAAATTGATTATTTCTAAATAATATTTAAGCATAAAGATATCGCAAGACCGTTTTATTCTTTTTGGCAGGATATCCACCACCTTTGCTCAAGCTTGTCTCAGTTCCCAAATGTCCGATTTCAAAAAAATATTTTTGGGTTTGAAAGGATGGGATGGCATAAGGGATA
This sequence comes from Leucozona laternaria, assembly GCA_932273885.2. Lineage (NCBI taxonomy): Eukaryota > Metazoa > Arthropoda > Insecta > Diptera > Syrphidae > Leucozona > Leucozona laternaria. The sequence goes on along the minus strand of OW026368.1, from coordinate 42,272,978 downwards.
GTTTTTGTTATCAAATTGTTGGTATTTATATGCTGAAATGAGTTAATAGGGGTGTATCCGATTAAAAAAAAAAGTATTTAAAAAGTAATAAAGGTTGGACTTTGAGGTTCACTCAAGGGCTATATATTTTTCTTAAGTTAGCTTTTTATAGGGTAAAATGGGGTAAATACAAAAACTTGGTATGGGATTTTAAAAATTAATTTTCTGTTTGGTATAGGTAATATTTAGTGAATAAACTTTGAGTATCACTTAAGGGTTAAAAATTCCTTCGTAATTTTCATTTAGCTAATTATGTATATGGTGAAATGGGGTAAAAACAAAAAAACGGTATGTATGTAATTAATTTTAAAAATTCTTCTTTTTGTTTTGAAAGTTATATTTTAGCATGAACTTCAAGGATTACTTTAAGATAAAATATTCTTTATGAAATTCATCTACGTATTTATAGGGTGAAATTGGGGCAAACACAAAAAATGGTAATCGATTTTAAAAATTATTTTTTTAAGGTTAGGTATGTATAGAAAGAGGATGAACTTAAAGGCATACTTTCGGACGAATTTTTTTTTTTTATTTATCTATTTATAAGGTGAAATGGGATACAATCAAAAATGGTATTCGATATTGAAATTTGTCTTGTTTCAAAGGATTCTTTGAATTTTGCTGTTTATATGGTGAAATGGGGTAAAAACCAAAAATGGTGGTTTATTTTAAAAATTTCTTTTGTGTCTGTTTGGAAGTTGATTTTTAGAGATTCGACTTCCAAGATCGCTATTTGAAAAATGTAGCTTGACTTCCATAGTAGCAATTCACTGTTAAATTTATCGACTCGCAATAGTGTTTAGCGAATTTTCTTTCTTTTTTTATTTTGAATAAAAACGTAAACCGACCATTTTGCTAACAAATTTCATTCATGTTTTGTTATCGCGTCGTTGTTCCAGTGTGGAAAAAGATACAGAAATGTCGATCAGTTGAAATGAGTATCGCCCGAGAGTCAACCTGGCGGTTGGATTTGTAATATTGTACTGACGCAAGTATTGAAGCCGAACAACCATTTATAGACAACGCCATGAGTTGGCTAATTTTGCGCTGGAAATGTTGGACGGAGAACCGAATTTTGCCCAGCAAAACATCATATCGGTCAACTAGCAAAGTTACCGTTATTGGAGCGAACACAATCCACAAGTGTTCCACCAAGCACATTTGCATCTACAAAGATTGACTGTTTGGTGCGTTTTTTGGCGTATATCTCACAAATATTGAACCGAGTCATCAAAAATTGGACCGATCGGACAGCTTGAAGCACTGCCAGAGAAGCCGAAACGGCCATTTGAAGGATGTGCTATTCCAAACATATTGGCATAAATGTGGCTTCAAAATAAAGCTAAAATCAATTTTATTTCTCACACCCTTGTTGTTTTATTTACATATTTTTTCTTATCGCACTTATCTGGTCACCTTATAGAAATGTCTGTATACAAAATTTAATCAAAATCTCGAGAAAATTGGATATTAAAAATAACCGATCTATTAAAGGGACCGTTAGTAAGTGTTTTTCAGAATAAAAAAAAAAAATAATGAAAAATAGATCATGTCTTTAAAAATAAACTATTACATAAAATGCTAGAGAAAATCATAAAAAAGCATGTAACTCATTCTTTAAATTAGTAAAGAGAAAATAAAAATTTATGAAGAGAAGTACCGTTATACGTTTGGAGTTGAAAAGAAATAAATTTCGCCACCTAAACAAAAATCTCAAGTTTGAAGAAAATCGCTTCAGTCAAGTCTTTTAGACAAACGAAATTGCGGGATCCATTTTTTCGGGTTCGTAATGTCATGTTTGATTGAAACTGAGTTCGATTTTGTTTATGAATTAAAAATCTTGTTTTGAAACTGGTTGAAAGAGGCAAAAGGCAACATAATACAGTAGCAAGGCATTGCTATTTAAATAGAGTGATTTTCATTTGAATGTCAAAAGCCAACGGTTTGTTAGGCACCACGTTACTATTTTCATTTTAAACCGGACCACCCATTCTTTTTTTGCTTAAATAAAAGCAACATTGTGATATAATTATTAATACATGTTTAATTCTTAAAACTGCTTATTATTTATACAACAAATAAATCAGTTCAGAATCTAAGAGCTATACAATAATTAAGCAAACAAAAGCTTGCACCTACCTATGCTTTTGTATTAAATTTCAATATTCAACGGTCACTCTTGGCTAATTTTATAATATAATTTAAATTATTCGCTTACCTTTCTTGATGTTCTAGGCCTTCAAGTCCGTCTTCTATTACACTTTCGTAAACACCACTTCTCTGACGATCACCAAGCAGGCGTTGCCGATCTAAATCACCTTGCTGGAAAAAAAAAAAAAAAAAATGGATAAAGTTTAATTTAAATATAAATTTATACATAATAACATACATATGATACTGTTTATACAAGGTAGCGCAAAAGTCATCATACCCTATCGGTAGATGCTATAATTTTTTTTTTCAAATGGCGCCAAATGTCAATAATTATTCTACTTTGACAGTTGTGAAGTTAACGGATAGGAACAAAATATACAATACATCTCAACAAGACATGAATCACTCTACTTCTATAAAAAGCGCGGAATAATTCGTAGGTGATGTTACCAAAGAACATTTTGCGCCACCTTGTATGATCTAACTAGCTGCAAAACCCATCGAAAACGACGGTGAATGAAATGAAAAAGTGTGTTTTTCATGTGCAAAACTGTAAACATCTATGCCGACGGAAGGGGTGAACATAAAACGTGAGCCTTGAGTGGAATAGTCTAATACAAGCCGCGTTTTCTTGAGAATTATTTACAGCATAGTAAAAGCTTTGCAACAAAACAATGGGGAACAATTAAGGTTAGAAAGCTCTTTTTGTATGTGAATTCCATAGTTCCAAATTGTTCCAAAATATTTATCGAAAGTCACATTTGACTGGAGAAAATACGTAAAGTAATTGGCATCCATTTATTGTTGTTGCATTGATGTCAAAAAAAAATCTATACGAACCAAGATTAAAGAAAATAGCCCCATCGGCTACAGGAACAGACAGACGGATGTTTTTGCGAGACCCACTTTTTTCGTCTTCCCTATCATCGTAATCACCCCGTTTATATGCAGGATCGAGAGCTCGAGTTGGATAAGGGTCGGATTTTCAACCTAGGTTTTTCGTTCCTAGAGTTCAGAGCTCGATTTGTAGTTGAGTTGAAATGGGGTTGAGATGCAATCATATTTATTATTTATTAATTTATATATTTGTATTGTTTTTTTTTTTTTTTTTAATTTTTCAAAGCCGACAATAAAGCCATCAAAAAAATAAAACACGAGACCAAGAAAAATTAGACGTAAACACGTAAAATGGTACATAATAGCCGTGTTTTTTTGCAGGCCCGGAGAGATTTGGTTGAAAAAAAAAACGACATCGGGGATAAGCAATGCCATTAAAGAAACAAACTGGGGTTTCCCTACAAACTATCGACAACAAGTATGTAATTCACGCCGGAAACACAGTTTTTCTCCGTGCTTAAGTTAAGCCCCGAGAATTCTCCGCGCTTATCTTAGCCCGAAGGGGATTAGTTGTTGTTGCATTTAACATGTATATTGCAGGTCAGAACGTCGTTTTTTTCGACCAAGCTCCTCGGGGCTTGGAAAAAAAAACACGCCTAATGTCAAACTAACACCTCAACCCAAGTTTTTTGGCACAAATTTCAAATCGACTCCGAAATGAAGTCGAGTTGGTTCAAACTCATTTCAACTCAATGCAGGTTTATAAAGTGTCGAAGCGAGCTTCAAGCTTTCTTCAATACCTCATGTAAACGAGGTCTAGTTTGAACGAAATCTCAACTCCATTACTTGCCATATAAATATATATTTAGTACCTACTATATGTTTATCGCCAGTAAAAAAGATTGTACTTAAAAATGTAAAATTTGAAAACTAATTTTTCAAAAACAATTTCTGGTTTTATTATAAACTATTGCATTGTTATACTCCCCACCCATGTATATTTTTTCTGATTTTAACTCTACCTAAAATCTATGTGTTTTTTTTTTTGTGTCAGTCACTGCTCTCTATTTTAACAGTGCTGTGGAAAAAAATTTGCCCAAGGGAAGATCAATTTTAATTGTAAAAATTTAAAATTCTCGCGAATTTGATCATCTTTTGGGTATGTTTTTTTCCGCAAATTTTGAAACATTATTAATAAACTATAATATTTTTTTCCACAGCACTTTCAGCAAAGAATCAAATGAATGATTCAACATTTTTGTCATATCACGAGTTACTGACTGGGTTTTAACCGGTAAATTCGGTTGAAGTCGAAAAACATTAATCGATTTTGAATAGAGAACGAGTTTGGGACCTGTTAAACATCTTTATTGTAAACGCTTTCCGTTCAAGAACCTGAATTGTGCACGAATATCCGTTATTATTTAGTAATATTTTTGTTTGAGTCAAAAAAATAACTAATAAATATACTCAATTGTAGAGAAAACAAAACTGTTATGAGTTATGACCAAAGCGGTAGATAATTAAATTTTGAAAAATTGTTCCTAAATGTAATTTTTTTGTCAAAAGTTGAAAATGAAAAAAAAAAAAAACAATTTTTCGAAATACAAGATGACGTCCAACATAAAGATGGAAGAAGTTCGAAAATTTCACGTTAGAATCCTTATGAAGCCCTCTTTAGTGACAATTTAGTAATAAAAAAAGTTTATAATCTTCATTCTACAAGGTCGCGCAAAATCAATCACCCTATTGGAAGATGTTATAATTTTTGCAAATGGTGTCGTACGTCAATCATATTTGACATTTGTGAACTAGACAACTTCAGTATACAAACAGACAAGCAATGGAGCGCTATACTCCGCTGTCAAGCCATCTTAAATCTCAACAACGAAGAGGACGATTTTGTATCGAAAATCATCATGAGCGACGCGACGAGGAGCATTTCTACTTAAGCGGTTACAATAAGCAAATTCTTCGATTCTGGGGCACTGAAAATCCGCGTGTAATGCACGAAGAGCCATTACATGCACTCAAAAATACTGTGTGGTGCGCCTTTCACGCGGGAGGAGTGATTGGGCCGTATTTTTTTGAGGACGCCATCGGCAATACGGTCAGTGTTATACTAGCGCACGTTACAGGACCATGATAAACGACTTCTTACTGCCGGAATTGGAAGACGGTGCAACCGCACACACAGCACGAGCCACAATGGATATTGTACAGGAAGCGTTTCATGGTCGTGTATAATCTCCCGTTTTGGCGATTTGCCATGAACAGCAAGATCGCCCGATTAAGCCATCCCAGACTTCTTTCTTTGGAGCTACTTGAAGTCGGTCGCGGGTTTATGCCAACAAGCCTCAGACAATCACAGCCGTTAAGGAGAATATTCGACAGGAATGCGAACATTTATCACCGGAAAACTTGCGGAAATGTCATGGAAAATGCGATAAAACGGGCACATTTTATATATATTAACACTGGCGGCAGCCTTTTGACAGAAAAAATTGTAAAGGTCCAAATAAAGGTTTCCATAACTCAAAATCATTTTTTTTATTTAATAAAAAAAAGTAATTCAAAACAAAATTGGATGATTAATTTTGCGCCACCAAATATTTGTATGCTTAAAGGTAGAACAATAATAAACGGAAGCTCGCTAAAGCCAACGAAAACTGGTCATAAACCTACGAAAACTGGTTTGAAAGTGAAATCCCGCCTGGAAAAACAATCTAGTTTTTACAGAGACCGTAGAAAGTTTTACATAGATACTGACAAGGGGCTAGAAAGGTTATCGAAATCGGCTGGGCCCTTGCTAGTTTTGAACCATTTTGCAAGTTTTTATTAGAAAGGGCTCCAAGAGTAGATATTTGACATGTTTTCTTTGTCTAGATTTTTTTACTTAAAAACTTTTTTCAGGGCCTTTACTAAACTTTGCTTTGCAATTTTTCCAGTCAACAATCTTAAATAATCGTACAAAAAAACCGCCTGATTTTTGTGTAGGTACGATTATTTAATCAGATTTTTTTCAAAATTTAAAAGGACCATTCTGCGATAGTGAATTAATAATCGTACAAACAAATTAGAATGCTCCTTTTAAATTTTGAAAAAAATCTGATTAAATAATCGTTCGAAAAAATCGCGCGATTTTTGTGTATGATTTTTTAATAAAATCTGTATATTCTATTTTTATACCTATTTTGAAAAAAAAATGATTAAATAAATCGACCCAAACTGAAAAATGAAAAAGGCCCTAAAATATGAAAAATCACAAAATTGATCAATTTGTGTTGTTGCTTGTCATTTACATTTTTTGGGCCATTTTTCATTTCTGTTTTGATTTAATAATTTATTTTGGGGTATTTTTTTCATTATTTTGGGGAGATTTTTCCAATTTGAAAATGAGGCTATTTTTGATTATGAAAAAAGCCCTAATTTTGGGGCCAATTTTCATTTTTTGTTTGGGGTCATTTTTCATTGGGGCCTAATTTCATGTAGCCAAATCAGCAATTATTTTGATACAAAAATAAAACTGAGGGCTTAAATTATAATTTTTGAAGAAAAAAAATTGATTCCGGCCCAAACTTCGCCATAAAATGTAAGGTAGTTAAATCATTGAATTAATAAAGGGTTTTTCAACAGGGACGCTACAAAAGTAGAGCAACAGGGACAGCAAACGACGCCATATTTCTTGCCGCTCTTTTGACATTTCTCTTCGTATTTCTTCCATTTCATGATGGAAAGAAATACGAGCCAATAACGAGTCGAAATTATTAAAATTTACTACCGAAATTCAGAGTCAGTGGCCTCAACGTTAAGAGCGCTAAAAATCGAAAAATTATCTTCAGGGATGAGGCTCATTTCTGGCTGAATGGCTTCGTCAATAAACAAAATATGCGGTATTGATCAGGCAGCAATCTACACGTACTCCATGATTCATCATTGCATCCCGAAAAAAATTACGGTTTGGTGTGGTTTATGGGCCGGCGGCGTCATTGGGCCGTACTTCTTCCGTGATGATCAAGACCGGCACGTTACTGTGAATGGGAATCGCTACCGTTCAATGATAACCGAATATTTTTGGCCCCAATTGAATGATATGGAGTTGGAGGACATGTGGTTCCAACAGGACGGCGCCACAAGCCACACAGCGAATGTCACAATCAATTTATTGGAAACCAAGTTTGGAGAACGTGTTATCTCGAGAAATGGTCCAGTCGCTTGGCCTCCTCTGTCGTGCGATTTGACGCCGTTACACTATTTCCTGTGTCTATGTTCTATGCCAACAAGTCAGCGGCGATTGATGAACTTCGTACGAATATCGAACGTGAAATTGCAGCACTATTGGCTGATTTATGCTTGAAAACCGTCGAAAATTGGGTTCAGCGTTTACGATTCACCTGAATAGCAGAATAGAGCTGAATAGCTTGTAAGATCCCATTCGTAATTAGTATATAAGTCGCAAAAGTAAAACGATTTTACTTGATATTTTAACATATCATATCAAGGGCGTATTAATATATTTTGTAAGAGAGGGAGAGGTAGAGAGAGAGAGATAAGAAATACGCTTAATACAATAAAATACATAGGATTTTCCATTTTTGTGTGTGAAAAAGATAAAAAGACTCACCTGCATCTGGGCAAATGTATTTGGTCCATTGCTGTGATAAGAGTTCAAACTTAATCCATTCAAGTCAGATAGTCCGCATTCTAAATCTGAGTTATTTCCGTCCATTTCATGTGGATTCGAATCTGATTCGTCGTCAGCTATAATTAGAAAAAAAAAAAAGGATAACAAATATAAATATTTTTTAAAGTCAAAAATCAAGTCAACAAAATAAGATACGAAAACAACAGACATATAGAATCGAAATTATAATTACAAGAAAACTGAAATGAATCGTTAATCATTGTTGTGTGTGCTGTGTGATGCTTCGGCAATTATTTAAGAGAAGTTTATCATGTCAGAAGAACTTGATACCCTATGGTCACGCCAACAACTGTCAATAAAATTTAAATTGTTGGTTTGCAACTTTCAAGATGCCTGCACAACTTTTACGAAATTAAATCTGCTAAAATCAAAACACAAGCTGACAATCAAGATGAAGAGAAGTAATAACAGTGAGATGTCCCTGACGGGCCCTGATGCTGGTTGCAGATGCACTCTTTGAAACCAGAATCAGAACACCAGAACACAAAAGTGAGAAAAGTATAATAACGCGTGTAAACTTTTGCCAGTTAAATTCACGAACGTACAACTACATAATTAGAAGTTTATCTTATTCAACTAACGATACGGACTGGCGACGAGCTAGTAAGCACAATGGGACAACTTGCTCTGAAATTTGAACCAAAATGTATAGGTTAGATACAAAAAGTTGGTTGGTACATGAAATTTTAATTGCTCGTTGATCCTGTTTGACGACCTTTGCATTCGTTTATTTCAATTATGTTTTAAAACATATTAAGGTCTAGTTTTTCAGTGCGATATTTAAGTTTAACCCGAGTTAACTCATAAAATTTGGTGAGTTAACTCAGGATTAACTGAACAGATGCTTTAAATTTTTTTTTAGTTTTATAAGTTGTTCCGCATGAATTCTTCACCGAAAAACTGCTTACTCATTTCACTGTGGGTTAATTTATCTCTAGAGTTAGCTAACTCTGGTTTAACTCACCACCGAGAAACAGGGGCTAATTATGTTAAATAGGATGTGGCGTAGTCATAATTATTTTTAAACGTATGCAAAGTTAGAAGTTAGTTTAATTGAAGTTTCTTTGACTTATTATGATTGTTGTGTTTTACTCTTTCAGTATTTGAAGTCGAATAATTGAATAAACTAATATTTGAATCAATGGTTATAAATAACTGCTGTAGTTTAGTAAAACACGGCTTTATCAAACGACTATGAATGTCTCCAATGTGCGTTGATTTGATTTAACTTGCCAAAACGTTTGATAATAACGGCCATATTATTTACTTTGAATTGAAATGGACTTAAAATCCAGATTTATGAAACTTATGTCCATATTATCTTTGTACAAGATAATCTGGATGTAAGAACTGAAACTGACTTCCTGAGAGCAGATTAAATTCAATTGGATTTATCTACATTGGGGCATATTCATAGTCACTTTTAAACTCCAGTTTATCTTAGACTGGGGTTTATTCAATGTTAATTAGATGGGATAAACCCAGGTCTAAGATAAACTGGTTTTTAAAAGTGACTATGAATATGCCCCATTGAATTTAAAGAATTGTAAAGGGTTTTCCAATAAGAGGTGTTATTTTGAATAGCCCGCTATTTCGGTAGCTGTCACTTTTGAAGCTGTCATTTTTTGACATTTGACAAGTAGAAACTACGCCATTAATAAAAATGGAACGATACACGCTTCAACAACGCATTGAAATTATTAAAATTCACTATAAAAATGGTGAAAATTTGGCACAGACGGTTCGTAAAACTAAAACATTTTTGGATCGTCGTGAAGCACCTTGTCGGACCGCAATACAGAATTTGGTGGACAAATTCGAGCTGTTGGGACAAGTTAGTGATGCGAAGAATAAAACCCGTGCACGTCGCTCAAGAACAACTGAGAATATTGCTGTTGTAGCCCAAAGTGTTGAAGAAAACCCAGGTTTGTCCATTCCTCGTCGCTCTTTGGAATTAGGCATTCCACAAACGTCATTACACCGTATTTTGCATAAAGACTTGGGTCTTAAGGCTTATAAAGTTCAGTTAACACAAGAACTCAAGCCGGCTGATCATCAACAACGTCGTGTCTTTGCTGATTGGGTCCTTGAAATGCATGAAAATGATCCGGAATTTCATCGAAAAATCATCTTGACTGATGAGGCCCATTTCCACCTCGGAGGCTACGTCAACAAGCAAAACTGTAGCATCTGGGGCTCGGAAAACCCAAGAGTTATTGTTGAAAAGCCTCTCCATCCTCAACGCGTGACTGTTTGGTGCTGTTTATGGTCCGGCGGGGTCATTGGACCTTACTTTTTCGAAAATGAGGCTGGAGCAACAGTTACGGTCAATGGATTGCGCTATCGAGAGATGATTAATGATTTTATGTGGCTGGAATTGGATGGTATTGATCTGGACAACGTTTACTTTCAACAAGACGGCGCTACGTGCCACACAAGCAATGAAACCATCGATCTTTTACGGGAAAAGTTTCCGGACCGTGTTATCTCTCGAAGAGGTGATCACAATTGGCCACCGATATCTTGTGATTTAACACCTTGCGACTTCTTCCTTTGAGGCCACGTGAAAGATAAGGTCTACGCCAACAGCCCAGCGTCGATTCAAGACCTCAAAGATGGAATTCGTGAGGCTATCGAGGACATAGGGCAGCCACTTTGCGATTTGGTTATGGAAAATTTCATGAAAAGGATATGGTCCTGTAAGCGTGGTCGTGGCGGCCATTTGGCTGATGTTGTGTTCCATTATTAACGGCATACCTTCCTCTTTATAATGAAATAAACATCCCATCATTTATCTCAAAAAATTCCATTTTTCTTTGAATATCAAAATAACACCTCTTATTGGAAAACCCTTTATTTAACTAGCGAAAAATATGGAATTGGATTAAATGTGTCCTTTTAAATAAATTTAAATCTGGTTTTAATTTGGATTAAGCGAATGAATAATATGGGCGTAGGAATGCAGAATAAGTCTATGAAAATATATAGGGTGTGGCGTATGGGGTTAAATGATGTTAAATTCACAGTAAAAATTTGTTCTATATTTTTTGTCTGCGTTCTTCTTTTTTCGTAGTCTTTTTTTAGCCAGTTTTAAGTCAGATGATGAAACTTTCTTGGAGTGAAAAAAATAACTCAGCGATCAATAAGATCATTTTTTTTAGAATCATGTCATTTAAGTTTTTATGGAAACATACCATTGTCTACTTAATAATTTTATTTTTAGCTAACTTTAGGATTATATTTGCCCACTATAATGTTAGATGGGTGTATTTTTGCTTTTCAATACAATAAGACCACTGAATAATCAGTCATGAAATAAATACTTGCGAGATGAAATGTGGATCTGGATTTTGTTTCATTTTTAAGGTTGGTGAGTGACGCAGAGTATGCAGATAAGAAGAAGTTATCTATTTATTCATTGAAGGTAGTGTATACAGCGAACAGCTTTGAGTTCATTTTATTTTTTTACTTTGAAACCTAATGGTATTAAATTGTTGTGGTTACATCACTTTTGCTTTGTACCATACATTTTATTTGAGAAAAAATGAATTTAAATTAATTGTTTCACTTGAAGAATTTTTTTTGTTTAGAGTGTCGTATCGAATTTGGTCATTTCTATAACGCTGATTAACGTCAGTATTTCATGGAATTCAGAAAACATGCAAATCCGTGCAAAACAGACTGAACTCAATGGAGACGGAGTTGTTGCTGTAACTTTAGCCGGAAAAGCCGTCAAAAATATTGAATACCCACACACATTCAAAATGTTAGGAACACAACAGAACGTAACTGCAATTGGAGCTGGACGAGTTCGCCAACTTTTAACTTTTCACTTACCTACAGTACTTTTGACATTTCAAAAAAAAACAGACGATTTGCATCGTGAAAAAATTACAAATTAAAAGTAAAAATACTCACTGTGTGTAACCACACATTTAAGACGCATGATGTATATAATGTATTTAACGATAAAATAACGGGTGATTTTTTAGCTGGTTTGGTTTTGCCAACACTGGTTTTGACAGCTGACGTGTGTTTAGTACCTTGTGTCACTGTCAAACAGCTTCAGTTTGGTTTGCAATTTAACCATGGATCGTCTTACAAATGAACAACGCTTGCAAATTATTGAATTTTACTATCAAAATTCGTGCTCGGTTCGAAATGTTCATCGGGCGCTGCTTGTGTTCAGCGATGAGGCTCATTTTTGGTTGAATGGGTACGTAAATAAGCAAAATTGCCGCATTTGGAGTGAAGATCAGCCAGAAGCATTGCAACAGCTACCAATGCATCCCGAAAAAGCCACTGTTTGGTGCGGTTTATGGGCCGGCGGCATTATTGGGCCTATTTCTTCAAAGATGATGCGAATCGCAGCGTTACTGTCAATGGTGAACGCTACCGAGCGATGATAACAAACTTTTTTTGCCCGAAATGGAAGTTCTTGACTTGCATGATATGTGGTTTCAACAAGACGGTGCCACATGCCACACAGCACGCGAAACAATGGCGCAATTACGAGGCGAGTTTGGTGAACAGTTAATTTCACGTTTCGGGCCGGTCAATTGGCCGCCTAGATCGTGCGATTTGACACCATTAGATTATTTTTTGTGGGGGTATGTCAAGGCTAATGTCTATAGGGACAAGCCCGCTTCGATTGACGCACTGGAAGCCAACATCCATGCATTCATTCGTGAGATACCGGCCGATATGTGTGAAAGAGTATGCCAAAATTGGACTCAGCGGATGGGCTACCTGAGACGCAGCCGCGGTCAACATTTGCATGAAATTATCTTTAAACATTAAATTGCAAGGTTCGAACTATCGATTCAAATAAATATTTCATTCTTTTTTTCAAATTTTTTGTGTTTCTTTTTTAAAAAAAGTTCTAAACCTCTTAAAAAATCACCCGTTACTTTCTAGAAGCTTCTACATATTAAAATTAATCAAAATCAGTTCAACCGATTTGGAGATATGTAATCGAAAACAAAAAAAAATGGTTCTATTAGAGGTGCCATTTATAACCTTTCTTTGGAAAAGTTTTTTGTACCGATAGCTAGCTTATACCCATTTAAAATAAATAAATTTGATATTCGTGAGGAACTTGCTAATAAAAACTGTTTGGGAAGGTCTTGATGCTATCTACTCAAAAATAGCACGTATACAACAAAATAAGGAATTTTATAGCCACCAAACAATGGAATGAAAAATTATCATATATAAAGGTCGTTTTTTTAGAGGTACATAACTTTAAGTTGGCAGCACTATTCTAACTGCCGGTCATTTTGTCAGCTATAAAGTGATTTATTTTTAGTTTGGTTTAGCATTTCAACATGAATAGACTGACGCCTGAACAACGCTTCCAAATTGTGCCCAAATGGGCCCAAAACAAGATTGCCGTTGGTCACAATTTTCATAAGCGAATTTTGTTTAGCGAAGAAGCTCACTTTTGGTTGAATTGATATGTCAATAAACAAAACTGCCGTATTTGGAATGGTGATAATCCTCACTAGTCAACTGATGAGTCCAAGTGAGATCACCGGGACGAAACGCCAATTTTTATGGACTAAAGGCCGTTAAAAGCTATTTTGAATCAATAATTCAACAAGTCCAATTAAATAGTGCTAAGTCTTCTACTTGGCTGATGTATTTCAGTAGTATATAGAATTTGTATTATAAAAACCTTCATATAATCCTCAAGTGTATGTTCAGACACCGTTACATCCACAAAAACTGACTGTTTGGTGTGCTTTATGGTTTGGTGGAATAATTGGTCAATGAGAGCCATGATTACTGAGTTTTTCGTTCATTAATTCAACAACCATGATGTGTAGGAGCTGTGGTTTCAACAAGACGTGCCACAATTGATTTATTGAAGGAAACGTTTGGTAACCGCATAGTTTCATGTTACGGAGTACGGACCCGTGAATTGGCCTCCAAGATCGTGCGATTTAACGCCACTTGACTATTTTCTTTGGGGATATGTGAAGTCGCAAGTCTACGCCGATAAGCCCGAAACGATTGACCACTTGGAGGAGAACAAAAATCGAAAATTGGACATCCAGGTTAGACTACGTCCGAGCCAGCCGTGGCGGTCATATGCCAAAAATCATATCTAAATTATAATACCAGAAAATTATCTTTAGAATAAAGTAAATTTCATGTCAATTTAAAAAAATCATCTATATTTTATTCCATATCAAAGTTCTATGCCTCTAAAAAAAAACACCCTTTACTAAAAATAATTTATTTTCAACAGCGTAAAACTGTATTGTCATTTGGATCAGTGGTAAACGTATCGGACTGGAAAGCGAAAGGTCCCAGGATCGAATCCAAAAACAACTAAATATCTAAAACTTTCAAGGTCTCATTACAAACTAGACTGTTTTTCAGGGCTGATGTCGATAAAAAATTTTAGAAATCTACTTCGATTACATCTTTCCAAATCTTTTTGCCAGAAACTATTTTCCAGGGATGGCATTATTGCTTTTTGGTGATAAAATGGTCAAGGGTAAACCTTTCAAATAAGTCCAGTCTAGTCCCGCCGCGCCGACTGCTTTTAAGTGATCATAAATAAAAGTTAGGTATGCATAAGTGTCTTTTTAATTTTGGTTACCGATGTCTTTGGACAAATACCATAGACATTTCAACAAGACAACGCGCCAATCCACAACGCGAGGATCATTAAAAGTTGAATAGCCGAGAAAGATGTTACCTTGCTTCAATGACCACCGTACTCTCCGGACCTAAATATTGTTGGTGGATGGTTCGTAGGGTGTACGATTCTGGACGTCAATATGACGACAAAGAATCACTTGATGCTGCAATCAGAGAAGCGTGGAGTGCAACAACAACTGTATGAATCACTTCCCAACAGGGTTTTCGAGGTTATTTCAAATAAAGGTGGTAGCACACATTATTAAAATATTATTATAAATAAAAAACAACCCACTTTTAATGCAATTTTTCAATGTGTTTCCTTATTTAAAAAAAAGTTTTTCTATTCAAGTTTTGCAAAAAACAATCAGTTTTTTTAATGTAGTAATTAGAAAAGTCGTACAAAATAACCTAATGGTATTTTTCTGAATTATTCTGCCCATGCAGTTTTATTCGCAATAGATCCCTCTCAAAAGAACTTAAACAAAAATGTGGATTTCTAAATGTACGAAAGCGCCATACGCTCTGATAATTAAAAAAAATTATGTTTCTATTCAAGTGGAGTGGAGTGTATAGCAAACAAAGGCGTCTTTTTAAATTTGTATTTTTTTTTTTGTCATTTTTTAATTTTTTATTATGACATAATAATTTGCTTACAGGCCAATGAATTTTAAAAACGATACATTTGAAACAGCTTGTTTTTTTTAATTGCATCGTAAGTTCATTGTCACAAAACCTTATTATAAGCGAAAAACAAACATTTCTTAACATTTAAAGGAGAAAAATGTATTTCAGATACTAACTGGTTACCATATTGAGAACAATTAATAACGATAAGTTGATTTATTATAAATCAAAAAACCTTTTAGTTGTTAAAATTTACAGTCACCATAAACAAAAAAAAAAAGCAGTTAAGTGATGTCACTTTAATTTCAGGTTATTCACTCAAAACTTAAGCATTTAAAACCTTTGTATGAGGTTATAAGGATTTTAAGGGACAGTAACAGGACATACTATCCCAACTTAAAATAACACACCACTTAGTTTTACTGTACCAATTTTACAAAAATAGAGTCCTCTCTAGTCCGATCTCTTTCATTAATAAAATAGTCCATTTGATTGAGATCTAGGCTATATTTTGATTTGTGAATATGATTTTAAGTTCACAAATCAGAAAGAGCTTGGCAAATTAATCACTGCGCCAATTTACAAATCTATACGAGCGAGCTTTTGAATTAAATCTTATTTAATTTGCAAGTGAAAAAGAGCTAACGAAATGAAAAACCACCAATTCTTAATTTGATATTGAGCTTATGTATTCAATTTTGATACTAAAAACATTAAATTGGCGTTTGGTGATTTTAACTTTAGTAAAATGTCAAAAAGTTTATTTTTAAATTAATTAAATCTTCATTTTTCCATACTTAAATTTTGCGCCGATAATTTTATTATTCTCTTTCTGATTTTGACAGTTCAAATGATGCACATATTGGCGCTGGCGCTGGCTGAGTGGAACCTTAAAAAAAAACTGATTGCTGTTGAAACTAAAGCTATGATTAGACGGTCAATGTAAAAGTTCAACGCATTGACTCTCTGACGTCACGAAAAAGTAATCCACACACTGCCAATGGACCGTCAACGTTGACCATGTCAACGCATAACACATTGCCGATCACGCGAATGACGCTAGTCCGTCAATGTCACACGGAAGTCAACGCAGACTACGTTACAACGTTGGGATTATGATCAACGCTTTGCGTCAGTGTGTCCTAACATTTGTTCAGGGTGATAACACGTTCAACGAAAAAAAGTCAATGCAAGTCACGTTTTTGAGATATTTTTGTTTCAAAATAAAAAAAAATTGTTTTTTCACTGTTTTTGAGGTTATTTTATAACGTTAGGTAATCTGTTTCTGCATATTTTATTTATATATAGTTCTCGCTCTTAAATTATGATATTTTTTTGCAGAAAGTCTTCTAATAGTTTGCAAAGTTGTCATTCTTCATTCCCACAATAATTTAGGATAAGAAAAAGCAAGCATATTGACAGCTCGCGGCTAATATTTGACTAGAAGTTAACAAAAACTCATCTGACTGAGTCAGTAGGTAAGACGTGTTTTAACTAAAACTGTTGAAAGATGTTCCAAGGCGTTAGGAGACTTCCATTCGGATTAAAAACTCTGGAAGCTGGATCGTTAACCCGGAAGAAATCACAACCTAAAAAAATTTTAATTCTTAAGAAGCTCTTTCAAACCTTCCCATTTGTCACTCCTCCATTATAACTAGCGGTTTACACGGATTTCAAGCAATTCCTGTTAGCAAAGGAGAGAGGTATATCCCAGACCACATCCTCTTGGCATGCTAGTGGGATCGGTGCGGGGCCCTTGCTGACGTAAAGACTTCACGATTGTTACGTAATTCCATGCAAGAATTTTTTTTTTTAAACACGAATCTTAATCACTCCCAAATATTTTTGTTTTAATATAGTGCCACGTAGACACGGAATAACAATACTTGATAAAAATAAACAAAAATATTTAAAAACCACAATTGCTCATCGTTACGTAGTAAAAATGGCCACACTGTAGGGAGTAGAAGATGTTTGGTATTTTTCAAAAAAAAATTTAAGCTCAAAAATGCTTAAAAGAGCCACGTGAGCGTGACAACAAAAAATGTACAGAATCGAAAATCGCGAACTGTTCAACAAAAATTATCAGTACAGGGAAGATAGGACGTTTGCCTTTCATTCTGGTTGCATATTCGCTTGCATAAACCTGTCCCTTTTTAAAGCTCTGACAGGGTTTTCGATCATGAAATGCACTGTGAATGTTTCAAAGCCTCCCATAAATAACTTTTTTCTTCTAAAAGACTTAAGCTACGATTAGACGGTCAACGCAAATGGTCAACGTCAGAATGAAGTAAAATACCCACGACTTGGCAACATTGAGATAGTACTTTACGTCATTCTGACGTCAGAGAGACAAAGCGTTGACCATTTGCGTTGACCGTCTAATCGTAGCTTTAAAAGCTAATAAATTTTAACTGCATTTTAAGCGACAACATTTCACATACTCAACTTTATAAATTTGTTCTCAAAAGCTTCAAATCCCAAAAGCTCCCTAGTAAAATCCACTGAAACAGCTCTTAAGTTGCTAACTATTGGCAATGGTAACTCTGTTTGGATGCGCATTGAGTACAATGACAATGCACCATTTCTTTACACACATCGTAGATGACGACGACGGCGACGACAAGCGCACGATATTTAAGCAGTATCCCATCAGCAGCAATGGGATGGGATGGGATACAACGGTCGGGATGGGGTGTACGACTTTTTGCGGAGAATTACATCAAACATTCATAGTCAGTGGCTTTAGGGGCATTTTTCCCAATTGAGTGTAGTGAGCATTCATCAGGCGAAACTAAAGGGTTTTCCAATAAGAGGTGTTATTTTGAATAGCCCGCTATTTCGGTAGCTGTCACTTTTGAAGCTGTCATTTTTTGACATTTGACAAGTAGAAACTACGTCATTAATAAAAATGGAACGATACACGCTTCAACAACGCATTGAAATTATTAAAATTCACTATTAAAATGGTGAAAATTTGGCAGAGACGGTTCGTAAAACTAAAACATTTTTGGGTCGTCGTGAAGCACCTTGTCGGACCGCAATACAGAAATTGGTGGACAAATTCGAGCTGTTGGGACAAGTTAGTGATATGAAAAATAAAACCCGTGCACGTCGCTCAAGAACAACTGAGAATATTGCTGTTGTAGCCCAAAGTGTTGAAGAAAACCCAGGTTTGTCCATTCCTCGTCGTTCTTTGGAATAAGGCATTCCACAAACGTCATTACACCGTATTTTGCATAAAGACTTGGGTCTTAAGGCTTATAAAGTTCAGTTAACACAAGAACTCAAGCCGGCTGATCATCAACAACGTCGTGTCTTTGCTGATTGGGTCCTTGAAATGCATGAAAATGATCCGGAATTTCATCGAAAAATCATCTTGACTGATGAGGCCCATTTCCACCTCGGAGGCTACGTCAACAAGCAAAACTGTAGCATCTGGGGCTCGGAAAACCCAAGAGTTATTGTTGAAAAGCCTCTCCATCCTCAACGCGCGACTGTTTGGTGAGGTTTATGGTCCGGCGGGGTCATTGGACCTTACTTTTTCGAAAATGAGGCTGGAGCAACAGTTAGGGTCAATGGATTGCGCTATCGAGAGATGATTAATGATTTTTTATGGCTGGAATTGGATGGTATTGATCTGGACAACGTTTACTTTCAACAAGACGGCGCTACGTGCCACACAAGCAATGAAACCATCGATCTTTTACGGGAAAAGTTTCCGGACCGTGTTATCTCTCGAAGAGGTGATCACAATTGGCCACCGAGATCTTGTGATTTAACACCTTGCGACTTCTTCCTTTGGGGCCACGTGAAAGATAAGGTCTACGCCAACAGCCCAGCGTCGATTCAAGACCTCAAAGATGGAATTCGTGAGGCTATCGAGGACATAGGGCAGCCACTTTGCGATTTGGTTATGGAAAATTTCATGAAAAGGATATGGTCCAGTAAGCGTGGTCGTGGCGGCCAGTTGGCTTATGTTGTGTTCCATTATTAACGGCATACCTTCCTCTTTATAATGAAATAAACATCCCATCATTTATCTCAAAAAATGCCATTTTTCTTTGAATATCAAAATAACACCTCTTATTGGAAAACCCTTTACTTTAAAAAAGCTCTCCCATAAGCCCTGTACTGACAATTTTTGTTGTGGCCCGTACAAATTTAGTTGCCTAAGAAGGATTATACTTTTACGAAGATCTTCGATGTCATGAATTCGAATCCGATCTCAGAATAGCTTAATTTGGTACATTTGAATCTAGAAATAAAGTATTTAGTACAGCTTAATCAATTAGTCACGAAACCACACCGTTAACAATAAAGTCGGGAACTCAGATTACTAAAAACATTTCATTTAAATAACTAACAAAAAAAAAACTTATTGAATTCGACCTTTTTATACCTGAACTACCAATAATTGTTTCTTGGCGAAATAATTAAATCCTAGAAATCTTCACACAACCAGTAAGCTTCAAAAAATAGTTCCTTAAGTAAAGTATACGCATATTTTAAGTATTTTGATTATGTACTTAATTATTATTATTAAAATCAAATAACCTCAAAATTTGAACATGAGGGGAACGATATGATATTAGAACAGGTACGTTTATTGTAGTAGAACTACATACAAATATATAATAGGTTTTCGAACTTATACAGCCTCTAAGACATCTCCAGGTTTGAAGAAGGGGTATTGGGACAGCATGAAGGTTCATAAAGTTCAATCAAAATTATTTTAGTACAATCTAAACATATGACGAATGATGTAAAGGTATCCTTAGTGCTAAATCTCATGAAAATAAAACCAAGACGATGCAAGCACCTTTATGGGCCTTTTTTATATAACCGCATTTCAAGTACAAGATATAAAGCTATTACCGAAGAAACCTGACGAGAAAAGAATTGTAGTGAAATAGTATCGGCTCGTTCACGAAGTATGGCAAAAATGTTTCACTTCTCAACACAATCAAGAATACATAGAAATATCTGCCCCTCAGAAACTCACAGTTCATTTTGTGTACAAAATTCTATCAAAGTTAGAATTCTCTTGAATAGTTAAAATAAATAACTAAATAACGGGTGATTTTTTAAGAGGTTTAGAACTTAAAAAAAAAAAAAAACACAAAAAATTCGAAAAAATGAATGAAATATTTATTTGAATCGATAGTTTGAACCTTGCAATTTAATGTTTAAAGATAATTTCATGCAAATGTTGACCGCGGCTGCGTCTCAGGTAGCCCATCCGCTGAGTCCAATTTTGGCATACTCTTTCACACATATCGGCCGGTATCTCACGAATGAATGCATAGATGTTGGCTTCCAGTGCGTCAATCGAAGCGGGCTTGTCCCTATAGACATTAGCCTTGACATACCCCCACAAAAAATAATCTAATGGTGTCAAATCGCACGATCTAGGCGGCCAATTGACCGGCCCGAAACGTGAAATTAACTGTTCACCAAACTCGCCTCGCAATTGCGCCATTGTTTCGCGTGCTGTGTGGCATGTGGCACCGTCTTGTTGAAACCACATATCATGCAAGTCAAGAACTTCCATTTCGGGCAAAAAAAAGTTTGTTATCATCGCTCGGTAGCGTTCACCATTGACAGTAACGCTGCGATTCGCATCATCTTTGAAGAAATAGGCCCAATAATGCCGCCGGCCCATAAACCGCACCAAACAGTGACTTTTTCGGGATGCATTGGTAGCTGTTGCAATGCTTCTGGCTGATCTTCACTCCAAATGCGGCAATTTTGCTTATTTACGTACCCATTCAACCAAAAATGAGCCTCATCGCTGAACACAAGCAGCGCGCGATGAACATTTCCAACCGAGCACGAATTTTGATAGTAAAATTCAATAATTTGCAAGCGTTGTTCATTTGTAAGACGATCCATGGTTAAATTGCAAACCAAACTGAAGCTGTTTGACAGTGACACAAGGTACTAAACACACGTCAGCTGTCAAAACCAGTGTTGCCAAAACCAAACCAGCTTAAAAATCACCCATTATAATAAATAGATGCGCGAGGAGCCTGGTCAACAACAAAATGTAGTTTATCGTCTCCTTCGGCAGAACCCATATTATAAATGGACGAGACTAGAGAAAACCAATAAATAACAATTATTGGCTTTCACGCGACTTGACAAAAAAAAAAACAGAACGTTAATAGCAAATCCAAACAATTTAGAATTTCCATTAGAAATAGCTAAGTTCCTCGTAACGCTTTCATCGGATTTGGGATATGTCTTTTTTTATTCCAATTTCTTCACAGAAATACTAAGACAGCCTAGTACCCAGTCTAGCTAGACCAGATACTAGCTCTGGCATTCGGTTCTAATGAAAAGTAAGTACCTGACCATTTCTTCACATCACTGGTACCGGATCTAAATTCAAAAAGCGGTACTAGCACTTAATACGTCTAAAACTGGTCTAATTCTGATTTTAACAATATTTTGGCCTTTCAAATATTATTTTAATGTTTATTCGACTGAGTGATTTTTATTTCGAATGGATTATATATATTTTAACAAAAAGAGGACATAATATCCATTGGGAAAATGAAGAATGCCAATGAAGTCCTACCGATATTTACAGCTTAGTCTCAGTGGTGCTCTGTTCTGAATCAGCTTCCAGATGAAAAATTTGATTTAAAAACATCATTGTGTGTTATTTCTTGCGTGGAGGCTTGAAGAAATGCCTTTTATTATGTGCATTTTATGTTCGGTTCATGCAATGCATTGGTTGCGTTCGGGGAACTATCCAGAGCTATCAGGATAGGTTTATGTTTGTTTTAATCCCTTATGAAAACAACTAATGCAAAATAATAACGCATATCTGAAAATGTTGGGATATGTGCGGAAGGCCTTTTGAATAGATTTTCGAAACATTTCTACAACACTATTAATCGTGGCAATTATGTTCTTTAACGACTGCATTAACATCCATGCAGTACAATATATCCGTTCTCATTATGTCATTCCACGTATGTAAAGGGAACACTTATTCTTTACTGTGCACTTGTACGTAAAGTTGCAGTTGGAGTTGGAAAAATATATAATTCAATATGGTCTAACGATTAAAATGTACTAAAGTAAAGGCGGGGTCATTACGAAGTCTGCTGGCAAAACTAATATTTTAAATTGCGACCACCAAAATTTAAATTCAGTCCCTACACTTATATGGCCATTACTAAATAGGTAATCCTATACCTACATACATTATGTATGTATATCCACCATACAAAAATTAAAAATACCAAAAATCAATAAAAGGCGAATTTATTACCTACATATTTAATAAACAACAACCAAGAAACTATCGAAAATCAGCAACGAATTTAATTAAGAAAATGAAAGAACTTACTCTGATTCAGGAATTAGCGCCACTAGACTGCCAATTTTAAAGTTCTAGCTAATAACGAGTCCTAAATAGTACTCGGTACCAACTTGACAGAACTAGGGCTTAGTACTTATGTGAAGAAATCATTTGGTACCAATTTGAGTACTAACAACTGGTATAATATATAACCAGAAGGAGACAGCTGGTACCGCTGGTTCTAACTTATACTTGGTACCAAATTGACAGGACTAGGACTTAGAACTTATGTGAAGAAATGAGTTGATACCGATTTGAGTACTTATTTTAGTAGTAGTACCGGTACTAGCATTAGGACTCTGTGAAGAAATTGGCCGTAAGCAACTTGACTATAATGTTTATTTAGTTTTGTATGTATTGTTTTAAGAACCACAGCGACGCACTTCGTAGGTAAGCGTTATAATATTTTGTACTCAGTGAATGGTTTTACTTTGTTGAGAGATAACAAATTGCAAACAAAATGACATCATTTTAGTTTTTTTTTTCGAAATTACATTCACAATAACTGTTAAAAAATAAGATCATTGTGCTACATTAAACTCTGATTCATTTTATTGTTATTTATTTAAATTAAACTATAATTATTTTTACTGACTTTTCATATTGATGATTGATTTTAAAAGTATACCTTTTTTTTTTTTTGTTAAACAAGAATTTTTCCTCAAACACCAAAACGAACTGAATTGTTTATTAAAAATAAAAACTAAGCTTTGCAATGGTTAGAGTCTGAGTGAAATTGTATTTATCTATATACCTTAATGCCAATCGTAAAACGTCAATGAATGTATCTTATCTTATCGAAATAAACTTTGATAAGTAAAAGGGGGACAACGAAAATATACATACATACCTACTTATAAATAAAACAAAAACTTACTATGCCTCATTTTTACAGTGTGTTGCGGATTGCGTATTATACGAATTTGTCGATCTGGATGATGAGGTTCACCAAATTCACCACCAATATCTTTGGGTAATTGCCAAAGTGCACTGCTCTCTTCTAGTTGATCCCTTGGAAAGTATAATGGAGCTAATACTTCATAGATACCACGTTCGTGTGCATCAACACACAATATCACAATTTCCGATTGAAATCTTTCTAAAAATCTACGAATAGTGCCTGAAAATGGGAAAAGATTTAATTATTAAAAATTTAGAAAAAAAAAATGAATTATGTACTATACTAACGTAATGCTATGTGAGCTTCTAAATCCGCTGGAAAGTTCCTTTGAATTGTACTTATATTACATAAAGCGATTGTTTTAAGATTCAGTTCTTTTGCTTTGTATAGAACGTTTCTGAAAAAAATAGGAATATAAATTTTAAAAAAATTAAACAAATTAGGTTTATTTTTTTGTTTAAATGTTTGTATCGAGTTTTCTACTATGACAGTTTTTTACTTGCTCAATAGGGCAATTATTGGTTTAATGTAAACAAATATGTCGAGGTTTTCATTAAAACTAACATTACGATGATCGATATGGCTTCGTCATGCCATCTGTCGATATGTGCGGTGCGTCAGTGGGTGGGATGCACGGCCACTGTTATTCGAGCTAGATTCGCTGATTTGCTTCAAATGTCCGTACAGAGCATTTTTATGTGATTCCCTAGAGGCAAAATTCAAATATTTTTATTTTAGCTCATCTAGAAGTTTTAGCTACCATACAACGATTCTATTTTTTTTTTTTTAATATTCTCTTTATACGATTTTGAATAAATTTCGTACCAGTAATTTACAAGGTGATTGTAAGAAACTACTTTGGTGGTTTTGGGAAACAAAACTCACGCAACGGAAACAGGCATTTCACGTTTTTTTTTAAGAAAATCGTCTTATTTTTGGTTTTTTGCTATGATCAGGTCCTCTTAAATAGTTAAAACAATTTCAATATTTTGAATAAAAATCAAACAAAAACACAATTTTCTCCTTAAATGTCTCATCACATTATTGAACCATTAAAATGCATCTTCAATATGTGGCTACATCACAGTTTTTAACCAGAAGAGGAAGTTTATGCGATCCAGTCGTACATAATGTATGTTTTAGTTGAAGTTGTCGAAAAGAAGGGATACATTTTGTCTAGTCTATTATTCTAATAGTCAATGTTATGGACAGTCACGTAAAAACTCCCACAAAATTGATAAAAATGAAGATGACATTTTATCTGCATATATGAAACGACTACTTAACATGCCACAACACAAAAAGAAAAAATCTGCTTTTAGAACACGATATGATTTCATCTGAGGTTTCAGACCCAGAAATTGAAAATTTTAAAGCATTTTCTTTGGTAAACACTAGAATCAGCCTACTGGTAATAAATTGGATAATTTTGTTTAATTATTATAAAGGGTCCGCCAAATAACTTCTTTTTTTTTTTTTGAAAATGGCGCAAAACATCGAGTGTAGCTTCGGCTGTGTGGCACGTAGCGCCGTCCTGTTGAAACCAAATGTTGCCAATATCCTCCTCTTCAATTTTTGTGAACAAAAATTCGTTCAACATGGCCCGATAACGATCACCATTGCCTGTAACTCCTTGCTCATTTTCGAAAAATGGCCCAATTATGCCTCTGGACCAAAATCCGCACCAAACAGTGACTCGTTTTGGTTGTATCGGCTTTTCAATGTATGCGTGTGGGTTTTCTGTGCCCCAAATGCGACAATTTTGCTTGTTTACTACCCGCCAAGATCAAAATGAGCTTCATCTGAAAAGATGATTTTTTTTGGCAAAATCGGCATTTTCTCTAAGTCGATCGCAGGCCCACTTAGCGAAGCGTATACACAACCATATTCGTTCAGTGGAAGGATAAAACTAATTATCTGTCAAATCAGACATGAGCTAAGTGTTACCATTCCCGAAATAAGCACTAGTTGAAAAAAAAACGTTAGATGGCGGAGCCTTTATAAAGTTATTCATTTTCTATAGCAGATCAGCCGCCTAGTTGTTAGCTTATCGGACTAGAATAATAATAATCTAGAATTGAAGTATATTTGGCAACACTATTGGATAATTCGAACTTCACTTTTTGGTAAGTTTAAAAAAGGACGACAGACAGAGACACTAGACGAATAGATATATTTTTTCTAGTCTATATTTTTTAGTCTCTCAATGCAAAATGGTACATAACTTGCGAGGGCCTAGCTATTTTCGATATTAACCTTTGCTAGTGTCCATCTAAAACTCTCTAGTGCCTCTTTAAAAACTAGAACTTTAATCAGTTTTTATATACCTAAGACAGTCCTCTTTAATAAACCAGTGGTTGGACAGAATTAAAGAATACAATTTTAAAATAATATCTTTTTTAATAGTCAGGACCTAGACTAGATGTCCGTTAGGGCAAAACGGCACATAACTGAACTAGTGAGGCCCTAGAGAGTTTCGCTAAGTTTCCCTTACTAGGCCATAGTTACTATTGCAAAATTGCAATGTCAATGCCGAAAGAATACTAATCACTGACGACAAATGGTTAATTTTAAGAAATAATTACAAAAATATTTCGGAGTGAGATAAAATAACTCAAATAAATCTTTAACATTCCTGATGATGAAAGTATAATTTAAACTGAAAATGTTGGTAAAAGTTTTGTATTTTTGATTGAAAATTCAAATATTTTTAATTTAGATAGGTACGTACATACATTATAAATTGTATGTGTATAAAATAGATGCAACAGAAAAAAGTAGAAATACCTACTGAAAAGCCTGTACTTGTAATACATGCGATTTAAAAAGCGAAAAAAAAAGTACTATTTACTGCGGGCTACGAACATCATTTCAACTGAACCGTAAACTTTTCGTTATGCATCAAAGTTCATGAGTTTGTGATGAACACATTTGCGGGCTCTTCAACGAGGGCATCTAACAAAAGAAAACTCTCCTCTACCTCTAGCATTTACATCCTATTTTGATATGAATGCCATGCATTGAAATTACAAAAACAAAATCTACAGCAAATAGGACGCCACCGCTTCAGCTTAATAGGCCGACATACAAAGTCATGAAATATACAAACTAAAAAAAAAAAAACTTAAAAAATATTTAGACCAAGCCAAATGAGTTTCAGGAGGCCGACTGCAATGAATAGTTAGTTAGAATCTAGTCTCTCAGTTAAGAACAAAAAAAAAAACATCAATTCAAATTAGTGAAATGTTGTTCATCATAGAAAAACCTTGAATCTTTTAATTTAAAACAAATGTAGTTTTGAAAACCAACCGTAATTTTTTTTTTCTGTACTTTTAAAACTCATATAGAAAGATTAAATCTCACCTATAACAATAATGCAATGTGTTTTCTGCAGCAGTTTTAAATTTGTTTTTATAAATGGGCCCAACAGTATGAATGATATAAAGCGCTGGCAAGTTGTAACCCTTTGTTACCTGAACTTCCCCAGTGCGGCACTCTGTGAATCAAGCATGAAAGCGCAAAAAATAAAGTTAATTTAGCTTAATGATTGTCTAGCTCTATTGGTATTTTATAAAAAAAAATTAATAAAAAAAAACCTTTAATATGATTTTGGATTTCGTCCTTGAGTTGGTTGCCTGCCGCAGCTAGTACTCTATCTGATATGATATTGCTTTCGGTCAGAGTTTCATCTGTAGTATTTGTGATAGCATCGACTTCCAGAAGTGTTATATCACCATCCCTGAAAGTATTAAATAATAAATATTAATCTAAGTATACGGGAAGAAGAAAATAAATGAATAATTTATAAATGATGATGTTATACCAAATTATTAAACGACTATTAATATTGTCGGATACAGGAAAAGGACTGGTGCTATGACGTGGTAGTACAACACTTGAGTAATTGGTTATAGGTAGTGTTGTTGGATTCTTTTCCAATCCGCCCCACTTTGACAGAGTTTCTATTTTTATTTTCTGGAAAAGAATAAAACAAAAATTGGTTAGAATTGGTTTCAGCACAGATATTTACATACTTACATTATTCTTAGCACCTAGGGATTTAAAATCTTCATTTGAGTTAGAATCAAGTCGCATCTCTCTGAAATTGAAAAAAAAAATATTATAATTAATTAATCTTAGAGCTGTGGGTTTTTGTATAGTTTTGAATAATTAGTTTTTGGTAGAGAAAATCTAGACGAGAAAAACTTAACAGCCACTACCAGTCCCTCGTTGCGAAAATGTGTAAAATAAAATACTCGTGAGGTTTTCTAGTAGTTTACTAATAAAATATTTGATTACAAATTAATAAAATCAGTATCATATATGGGGTAGCAAATTAAGGCTAAGAATGTTCTCTTTTGACGAAACCTAGTGGTAGGACAGACTTTTGTTGTATAGGGTTTTTCAATGGGCAGGTATAGATGTTGAAATTTAGCATTGTGGCGTTCGCTGTGTGGCACGTAGCGCCCGCTGTTCAGTTGGAACCACATTTCGTCCACATCCATATTATCCACTTATCATCGATCGGTAGCTATCCGTTGATTCTGATGGCAATGACATCTTAATTTTCAAAGAACTACAGATTCTCAGAGACAGCGACGATGTTTTCAGTTGATCTTGCGTTTCGTTGACGCAAGGGCGTTGGCTGATTGTTCACTGAATCGGTCGACTCAAATTTGGCCACCACACATTGGATAATCGACTTGGAAGTACAACCATATATGAACCGTAAAATGGGCGCCAAGCACGTATTGTTGCCCCAAAAGTTTTTGATATTAAAGTTTTATCATTTTGACATGCTGTTCAATCGTTCAACTTGCCATGGTGATTTGGCATCAGTAACTGAATAATAAACAACAGATTTGATAGATATCACCAAAATGATATGGCCGCCAAAGTCTACCCGCGCCAATTCCAAAACATATAAGTTGTTAATATTTGACTTAGCTAGTCTAAGAGTATGTCGAGGCAAAACGGAACATAACTGGCGGGTCCCTAAGGGCTAAGCTTCCCTCTCATCTCTAGGTCTTTTAGGCTACGCAATACTCAAATAAGACCCTTACCAAAACCAAAATACAGCTATCATGAAATACAGTCAGGCAGCTGTTAAAGCCATTGATTCGGCAATATCATCATCAAAATTGGTTCAGCAATATCGGGATGAGCTCACAAGCCTGAGTCACTCTAATCTGGGTTCCAGGACATTGTGGCCTGACGAACTGGCCAGGCAGCCCTTCATAGCTCACTTGCGGAAAGAGTTAACATTCCGCTTGGAGTTATGAAGGGCAATATATTCTCAATTTTGTGTACTGAATCCTATATCGTAGGTGGCGAAGTTAACTGCGTTATATCCAGAAAGATATGGCCTGCCATTTCTACCTTTCTGGGCCCTAGTTAGTAGGTTATTGATTGAAAACTCTCTAGTACCTCGTCGAAAACTATGTATATTGTTTTTTTTTCGGGGGGGTTAATGCAAGGAAGGTCAACGGACAAATCCAGATTGCTTAGTTTTTTTTTTTTGATCGGTTGCGAGGTGTCCTTTAAAGTGTATTCTGCATCATTTACATTTTGCAAAGCAAAGCAAATATTAAAAGACCCGAAGCAATATTTAACTATGTACAGAAATTACATTTCGCCTGTCTTTCTCTTTATATACAGTATTTTCAATAAAATTTACTTTTGATAGGAAGAAAATATTTTCATAATTGGATCGCATCGACCTTGTTTTGCATTATGTATGGAGTCTGCCTTTGTTTATTGACATCGCATAGAAATCAATTCAATAGACTTTTGTCTGTGATAAATATATAATTATATTTATTGATTATATTCTTGAATAAGAACAATTTATTATTAATAAAAATGTTTATATAAGGACGGAATCAATTCAATCTACTATGTATTCCATGATGTGATTATAATTGATTTAGCCAAAATGAGTTATTAACCCCCTGACATGCATATATGATAAAAGGAAATCCATAAACACTACCCAACATTGTCTGTGATAAAAAATTAGAAAATTAGGAAGTTTAATTGATATTATTGTGGTTTTGGAAATCAAGATTAACAGATAATATTTGTATAGATAAATATGGATAAAGAGATGACGTAACGTTTGACATTTTATTTTGAATTTATGTATTGAACTTTATAAATATAATAGAAATTATTTATTCGCTGCTCAGTTCATTTCTCAAGCGTAATTATTTTTCGAAAACACTAAAGAAGTTAACACTTTAAATATGGTTTTCACAATCGAACAATGTTAAATTTACAAGCACTTTCTGGAACAAAATTTTGAAAGTACGTATTTAAAAAAATCTATTTTAGTATTTTTTCTTGTAGGTACAAAATTCATCGATATCTCGCTTTAATGCAGAACCAAGTCACACTGCCAATGAGACAATTTTTTTGAAGAGAGCGATTTAAAACTTTTTAAAATTTATAACTCACCGTTTTATGAAATTATATGAACAGGTTAGGATAGGAGACTTAAGCCACTTGCTTTGTATAGCACAAAATCGAATATTTTGAAATTTTGGAATAATAGGCTAAGTGTGATTTGCGGCGAATTTTACTTATGTTTTTATAATGCTCTTATTAATTTTTAGTCAAACACCAAAAACCATAAGCTAAAATCTCTTCTAGATCTTGCTCTAAAGATCCTATTTGAACTATGTAGGTATAGTAAAGAAGATTTAGTTATTTTCAATTTAATATAAAAATTACAAGACATTTAAGCATCCGGTTTTCTATTTTTTAACTAAAAATGTATAAGAGTATTGAATTTTGAAAACAAATATAGTACTTAATTAAGTAAAATTTTGAAAAAAAAAAAAAAAAAATCGTTTCAAATTTATTTTTTTTTAAATTTAGAGTTTAAAAATTAAATTTTTGGAAACTTGTTCACTAAAACAACTTTATTTAATATGAAAATATAAGAAAAGATTTCTGGCTTTACAAAATCGTAAAGCTAGCATTGAAAGTGTTACCGTTGATTTTTAGTAATTTTTTTTATGTTTTAAGTCAATTTTTCAGAAAATTTAATTGCTCGGGAATGACTTAGTGGACTATGGGACCAGCAACCAGTGGCGGCGCGTGAGTAAAATTTGTAGTCGTTCAGTTCATTTTTTTTTTCTATTTAAAAATTTCTATTTCTAAATTACAAATTGACATTGAAATAGCTACATATTGATGGGTATTCTAATTTAAACCTTCTTGATTTGTTCAACAAAATTTTTATTACACTTTCATAAAAAAATATCTTCAACTTTTGTCTAACTCCTTGTTTGCTAGGTATAGGAATTATTCAAATACCTACTCAATACTTATATTTCAGGACAAACTTAAAACATATCATCATTCCGAAGTTTTATCTTTTCAAAAAAATTAGACCTTTAAAATCTTTTTCAATTCACTACACGTTGTCATTTTTATACCGTATGTCAAATTTTACACGCAGAGGATCAAAAATGCTTTTTTTCATTGAAAAAGTCTCTTCTTATAAAATAAATCAATCCTGGCACAAATAAAATTTCCCATTTCGTTCATATTCTTTCAGCACAAATAATTAGAACCAAATCGGCATATAAAACAAGATACAACCAACCATGCAACCAGAGATTATCCACATACAACAATCTCCTTTTCTAACCAAACAACACTCATCTTAAGAAAAAACACAATAATTGCTTGATTTCGTTCACAACTAGTTTGAACAAAATGGTGCATACGTTTTGCGTTTAATTTTTTTTTTTTTTGTATACCTTTGTTGCGTACATTTCGTCCCCAACTCATTTGAACGAGTTGATGTTTGATGGTCAAAAGGCAATGAGTGGAAATGGGATATTTTGTGTGTATCTGGTATTGGATGTGGATATGGGTATCAAATCCATAATACATTTCGTTGCTAAAGTATTTGAACGAGTTGAAGATGTTGTATGAGTGGGAAGTATTGCTGCAGGTATAATGTTGTTTTGATTTAAATTGAGTGCACGAAAGGGTTGCACTGGGATACTTAATTAACTGTGGAACTTAATCTAATTAGGAGAAAGGTAAAAATCATTTTGTGCGTGGTTAGGTTGATGGAAAAATGGTAATAATATTGTCTGAAAGTTAGGCGTTCATGAACGAAATGAACAATAGGACGCTTCGCCACTGCCAGCAACATAAAGTTGCCGGCAACTTAGTTCCACGAGCAACTGCGACCAACTTAAAGTTGACGGCAACAAAGTTGCTCAAGGTAATTGAATCGGGATCAGAGATTAAAATGAGCGTGTTCGAATCAGTTCGAACAAAATCCAATTTTTGTTTATGATCGTTCATACTCGATCGTTCCGTCTCTATACTCGTAAGTAATTTTATTCACGAGTAAAAATACTCATAAGCTAAGTAAAACAAATTGGTCGAACTCATGAGTATCAGTTGCCTTCTTTATCCATAACCAAAATTACTCATGAACAATTGCAACAATTTTCGGGTACTCAAAACAAAGCGAGTATACTCGAAAGAAAATGGGTAGGTATTCGAAAATATTGTGAACATCATGAATAACCAAAGGCAATGGGATCGTGGATCGGTCATCGGTCTTATATCGTAGTTCGTGCAAGGGTAGGTAGATTTTGTGTATTTATTTTTATCTATTCATTGTTTCTAGATACATATATGTTCGGTGGTTTCAATTTGCAATAATTTGCAAGAAGCAAAACCGGTTGTTGTTGTTTTTTGCTTTTGTATGAATAGATTTATTATTGGGTTGGTAAAAAGATGCAACACATGATCGTCAATATCTGCGAAAAGTGTATTTATGTAGATTAAGTATTTATGTTAACAATATACGCAACCCTAATAAATATGCGGTATAATGCTGTATTTTGGAATTTGTTTTAAAAATGGATGACTGTTTTGGTTTCTAGGTCTAGGTATATTGTAGCTTAAACGATGTGATGTTTATACAGTGTTTTTTAGGGATTGGTTTGAATTCGCAGACAAAAAAAAACTGATATTTGTTTTTTGTGATTAGGTATATTGAAAAGATTTATTAATGGGTCGATATATATAGAAAATATGCAATTATATGCTACATAATCATCAATATCGCGACAAATGCTTTTTTGTATGTAAGTTATGTAGCTATATAATATACACTCGAACGTCATTATGAAAGTTTGGGATGTTGCGGTTTTTATGTCATTTCTTTAAAAAGGATAACTTCTTTTGTTTTTGAGTGGGAGGTTTTTAAACACCTTCAAAAAAATAAAGGATCCGTCATCTAACTTTTTTTTTCAACTAGTGCTTATTTCGTGAATGGTAACACTTTTAGCTCATGTCTGATTTGACAGATAATTAGTTTTATCCTTTCGCTGAACGAATATGGTTGTGTATACGCTTCGCTAAGTGGGCCTGCGATCGACTTAGAGAAAATGCCGATTTTGCCAAAAAAAATCATCTTTTCAGATGAAGCTCATTTTGATCTTGGCGGGTAGTAAACAAGCAAAATTGTCGCATTTGGGGCACAGAAAACCCACACGCATACATTGAAAAGCCAATTCAACCAAAACGAGTCACTGTTTGGTGCGGATTTTGGTTCAGAGGCATAATTGGGCCATTTTTCGAAAATGAGCAAGGAGTGGCCGTTACAGTCAATGGCGATCGTTATCGGGCCATGTTGAACGAATTTTTGTTCACAAAAATTGTGAAGAGGAGGATATTGGCAACATTTGGTTTCAACAGGACGGCGCTACGTGCCACACAGCCGAAGCTACACTCGATGTTTTTGCGCCATTTTCAAAAAAAAAAAAAGAAAAGCTATTTGGCGGACCCTTTATAACTGATGAGCCTGGGCGAAGCACATTTGGACTAAAGGTTAAGGTTGCAAAAAAACATTCATTTGAATTTAATCCATTACAGTCTTCTAAAACTAAAACAAAAACAATGCATTTTCGTTTTCCTTTTTATTATTTATTATTTTATTATGTATTTTATTTACAAACTACATTACAAAGCGTATTGATTTATATTGTTTTAACTACATAATTTTTTTTTTAATTAAATTTAATTGCTTTTTGTTACTCGAAAGTAGCAACAAATAAATAAAGGAAATAGCGTTTTGCCATATTTTCTCGCGACGGACGTAAGGAAACCATGTTCTCAAAACATGGCATTCGATTTTTAAATTGTACAAATAAAAATACGCTAAGTTTAAAAAGTTAAATTTCGTGTTTTTATTGTAAGTTTTTTAAATATTTGTGGTCAATACGAGAAGTTTCTTTTTTTTATTAAATTATACTTCTACATGTTTGATAAGCACTACCTCAAGATAAGTACCTACTTTATGCTTAGGTATGGATAAATCGAAGCACGTGCTCCATCGAGAGGAGTATGTACTTGCTTCTCGTATTAATATGGGTAATCTTATTTAGTTGCTCCAAGCAAATGATGTAGTTGATGCCAATATTTAATCAAAATGATGAATTTTATAAAACGAGAAGAAAAGAGAAAAAAGGGTGATGGGTCGTCCCGGGATCTTAGCACTTCATTTTGTGGAATTTAAAAAAGAAAATCCAAGCATACCAATTGATAGGTACCAAAATTGCCATAAAAAGTCAACTATAGTAGTTTCTTTAATTGTTACCCTAACAAAAAAAATAGTCCGATTTAAGAAATTCTTTTTATTTGAACGGTTTTTTTTTAGGAAATGGATTTAGGGATATTCTTTTTCAAATTCTATTATTTGTAGGGTGAAATGGGCTAAAAATAAAAACTTTCCAATTAAAGAAATCCATTTTATGTTTGAAAGGTTATTTTAAAAAAATGTTATTTATAACGATGGTTTTCGATGGTTTTCGATTGGTTTTCGAACACAAAAATTGTTTCTGTGTTGGGAAAGCAGTAAAGGTTAGACTTAAAGGATCATATTTTTACGAATTTCGCCATTCATAACGTGAAGTGGGTCAAAACTCAGTATGTAGTTTTCAATTTCAAAAATCAGCTTAAGTATTTATCTATATTTTCATTTGTAATTTGTATGCGAAGCTTTGGTTTGTCAACCCGTGCGAAGCCGGGCGAGTCAGCTAATACAAAATAAAAGCTTAAAAATTTGTATTTGAAGTTGGACAAACGATTTTTGTGTCTGGACAAACATCAAAATACCTGATAAAACCAAGAAATTGATACAAAAAAAAAGACAAACAACAAACTGTAAACAAACTCCTGCATTTCGAATACTAATGGGTGATTTTTTAAGAGGCTTAGAACTTTTTAAAAAAAAAAACACAAAAAATTCGAAAAAATGAATGAAATATTTATTTAAATCGATAGTTTGAACCTTGCAATTTAATGTTTAAAGATAATTTCATGCAAATGTTGACCGCGGCTGCGTCTCAGGTAGCCCATCCGCTGAGTCCAATTTTGGCATACTCTTTCACACATATCGGCCGGTATCTCACCAATGAATGCATGGATGTTGGCTTCCAGTGCGTCAATCGAAGCGGGCTTGTCCCTATAGACATTAGCCTTGACATACCCCCACAAAAAATAATCTAATGGTGTCAAATCGCACGAAACGTGAAATTAACTGTTCACCAAACTCGCCTCGCAATTGCGCCATTGTTTCGCGTGCTGTGTGGCATGTGGCACCGTCTTGTTGAAACCACATATCATGCAAGTCAAGAACTTCCATTTCGGGCAAAAAAAAGTTTGTTATCATCGCTCGGTAGCGTTCACCATTGACAGTAACGCTGCGATTCGCATCATCTTTGAAGAAATAGGCCCAATAATGCCGCCGGCCCATAAACCGCACCAAACAGTGGCTTTTTCGGGATGCATTGGTAGCTGTTGCAATGCTTCTGGCTGATCTTCACTCCAAATGCGGCAATTTTGCTTATTTACGTACCCATTCAACCAAAAATGAGCCTCATCGCTGAACACAAGCAGCGCGCGATGAACATTTCCAACCGAGCACGAATTTTGATAGTAAAATTCAATAATTTGCAAGCGTTGTTCATTTGTAAGACGATCCATGGTTAAATTGCAAACCAAACTGAAGCTGTTTGACAGTGACACAAGGTACTAAACACACGTCAGCTGTCAAAACCAGTGTTGCCAAAACCAAACCAGCTTAAAAATCACCCTTTATATTATACTTACAAAAGCTTTAAAAAACCATTATTGAAATTTTGTCCATATGAATGGCTTAACCATAACTATTTATTATTTAAACCTCTTTCATAAACTTTGTCATAAAATTTTACCTAACCTCATTACTTATGAATAGGTATGTGTACAAGTGGGCTTTTCGCTGAAAACTTATTTGCAATTTAACCACACGTATGCAATGCACTGTACTTAATCGAAATACCTACTTTTTTATCCGCATATTTTCTATAATTTATATGTAAATATGTGTGTGTTCCCGCAATATATCCAGGAACATACATATACATATATTTTTTTAAGACTTCGATAATTTATAGGTTAGGTAAATGCCAAGGCAATATACGACATTCTAAATTTGGCCAACGTCCAATCCGTGTATCCATCCATTTATATCCAGAATATAACCCATCTCACCAAATTGGAAATTTTCTCATAAAAGCATCTCGTCTCCTCCCCCATTCCAAAAATGAAAGAGATGGTGCAATTTTATGTAATATTGCGGCCTAATTGAAACCCCCAGCCTCTTGTAAATGTTCAATTCGATGGACAAATAATATTTGTACGTGCTTTTCAGCCCAACTGCATACAAATCGACAGACAGACAAGTTTATATACATATAAAGAAATATGGATTTGGAGATTTGGAAGTGTAACACTTTATAGGAAAGGAAGCTACCTAGTTAGTGTTCGACTGCATTGTGTATCGATTTTAGGTGAGATGTCCGTGACAGCAGCTACTATATAGTTTGACCTTCTTAGAGCCTTGTTTCACATTAAGACTTCTTGGTTTTGTCTATAACCTCATGCATATTCAAAGAGTTGCGCTTGGCTCTAATTGAACTGCCTCCACATCACATGCAAATATACCGAATACACATCAGTCTGATGTGGGTTCATTGAAAAGCGACATGCAGTAGTTTTTGAGTTCATACAACCCCTCTGTACTATTGACGGAGGAAAAAACTGGCGGTAGATAGCGAAATTGTTTTTTTTTACAAAATGCAAGTCATTTGTTTTTCAAGTTGAAATTTCTTTAAAATGATAATATTTTCGTGCAGAAGTACATTATAGTTAAAAAAAAAACAGTTAACAGAGCTACTGAAATAATGAACTTCGTGGAGGGTTGTAAGTCCTAGATGGTAAAAGCGTTGGAAAACGTGATCAAGAGCCTTGAATTTGCGTTCTTCTTAAATAAAAAGTTAAAATTTTTGTTTTTCTTCTATGGCTGTGTGAAAGGCTTTAAAATATAATTGGCTACTTATAGGAACAAAAGTGATGAAGTTATATTTTTAGAAAAACTAGAACTAAGCAACTTAAGTCACAATCTGCACTAATAAATTATACTACAATCAGCGAAAAATTTAACAAGTGTCTTGTACAATTGACAAGGTGCACTTTCCCATATGAAGCGGTAGAAAACGAATAAACTTGCCCGATCTCAATAACATTAAAAATATTCATGGGTTAACTCATACGGCACTATTTTGATAAAAATTTAGTAGATTTAATAAGATGTCATGTTATTTAAATATGAAATTCTTGTTAATAAAAAAAAATGTCAGTATGGCAGCAGGGTTAATTTTTAATAACTCCGTGCTATTTTTGCATGGTCTCTTGTAAATTGCTATTTTACTACATAGCCCGTTGATTTCACGTTTCATGTTGTTATTTTTACAATACACATAATTATATTTTCTGACGAACTGAAACTTATTTTAATTAAATTTAGCACTTATGTGGTTGTTCATTTAAACATAAGAAAAATATAGTGCCGATAATTTCTTAAAAGCCCTTTCTACCGATTTGGCAATTTTGATTTTAAAGCATATTCTGAGCTAGGGCACTGTGTCCGATTTTTTTTTTTTTTTGTATTTATTTGTGAACGCTAGATCATCAAATGGTATTATTTTAGGATCTTAGGAAAAGTGGCATGCTAATTTTACAATTCTTTTGTGTTGTTTCAACACGACGTTTAAATTATTTTTAATTTTAATTATTTAACATAATCATTAGTGTTGAAAAATAACAAGCTGATTATTTGATTTTACCTGATATTTTCTATGAGTGTAGTATAGCCAATATCCCAATGCCCGAAATTCCATCATTCAAACTCACACAATAGTAAGCGTGTCGATGTACGTATAGGGCCAACCGGCCAACAACAACTGACACAAGGACTCTCTATGAGGACATTCAATTTCCCAGCCAATATTTCCTTCAAAAGTGTATTCTAAATGGGCTCCGGGATTTTGCCACCCCAGATGTGGGTTATTCGCGAAACAAATTTGCTACCTAAAAGGTCAGTAATTATGGTCAAAAAAGTACAACTAGTTACAGAAATTGAGTCAGTTCAATTCACTTTGTCAATGAATTTTGGCTAGAAATGATTCAATAATTAGTATTCATTTTAAGTAACAACGGAAAGGTTGATTTAAATTCTTCAAAACATACTCATTATACTGTGGTCTAAATAGAATATGTAAGAGTTCTAATAAACATTCACTTTTAACCATGATTTATTAATCATTATTGAATTATGTAAATGAGTCATATCGATTCAGAAATTAATTCATAATCAATTCACACAATTTAATCATTAATGAGGCTCCGGGATCTTAGATCCCCATATGTGGGATATTCGAAAAAAAAGAATGCCATCTAAAAGGTCATTAATTGGTAAAAAAAAAGTCAACAAGTTTCAGAAATTGTTCAGCGATAGGAAATTTGTGTTCGACGATGGTTTAAGTTTTTCAGGTCATCAGCGATTCGTAGAACCTCATTTGTGGGATATTCGCAAAAAAGTAAAACATCTGAAAGGTCTTGGTAAATCCATTAAAAAAAAGGTATGGTTTACCAATTACTGAAACTAGCTGACCTTTTGTGACCAATTACTGACCTTTTAGATGGCATACTTTTTTTTGCGAATAACCCAAATCTGGGGTACTTAAATCCCGGAGCCCATTTATAATACACTTTTGAATCCTGGATTAAATTTTCAATCTGGATTAAGTAAGTGAATAATATGGGCGTTAAAGTCGATTGGGGCTAGGAAAATAATCCCACCATCTGACCGTGTAGTCAGAATAAGCCTGGGTATCAAATCCTAATCTTTGTGCCTTTAGTTGTAGTCACCCCGTGTATCCGCTTTAACTTCGGTCAAGACTAAACATTTAAGCCCAAACTCCGTACCGTACCTACCTTAAGTTCAGCTAATTTTAGGGAATTTATCCCACCGACTGCAAATTCTATGAAATAACGTGTTTATTATTTAAG
This sequence comes from Leucozona laternaria, assembly GCA_932273885.2. Classification (NCBI taxonomy): domain Eukaryota; kingdom Metazoa; phylum Arthropoda; class Insecta; order Diptera; family Syrphidae; genus Leucozona; species Leucozona laternaria. The sequence continues at coordinate 42,234,257 of OW026368.1, read as the reverse complement.
TTGTGAAAAATTGTAAGTTCATATAAAATATAAAATTGTTTTTAACTAGAGTTCCAAACTTTTTACATACCGAGTTTCTTTGCTTTCTTCGGTTCGATCCTTGGACCCGCTGGTCTACCTCAGGTATAAATAAAAAAACCTTCAAAAGGCACTTAGGCAAATTGCTTAAAACTTAAAACACATTCTTCATTTTAAGCCATTTGCAGTTCGAAATGTCTTTTAGGCTTCACACAATAATAGGGCAATTCTTAACGGTTCCAAATATGACACTAACTAATTTTTTTTAAGTTTGGCACTTGCGCCCTTTTCTTATGAATGAAGATTAGTTCCATAAATATCGCACGAAAAAAAGAAGCGAAATGATAACTTTGATTCAAAGGCGTATACGTAAGCGCTTCAGCCATCGCAGCGACTTAGGCTACCATGTACAAGAACGTAAACAACATTGTTATGCCAGTTTTGTTTAAATCCCAAAAAATTATATGCCTTTTTCGTCGATTTGCGAGCAGCGTTCGATTCTATCAATAGAAAAGCCCTAATTTTCAAGATGTTTAGAGATGGGATCTTTCTTAAATTTGGAAACATAATTGAGAACATCTACAAAGAAACAAGATATGCAGTATGATGGGATGGGAAAAATTTATCAGATTGGTTGCTTGCGTTAGCTGGATTGAAACAAGGATGTAATCTAAGCCCCTCATTATTTTGCCTTTACATTGAAGAATTAAAAAAAATGACATGCCGTGTGGCATAACAATCGATGGACTTTCGATTAAAATACTAATTTACGCAGACGATCTTGTCCTTCTAGCGGAATCACCTGAATCCTTTCAGCTGATGATTAATAAACTACGGGATTATTGTTGTAAGTAATTAGAACCTTACTGTTAATCTCAACAAATCGAAAACTATGGTCTTTCAGGGAGGAACTGGACGTTTGGCTGCAAATGAAAAATGGTACTATGAAGACGATTTAATCGAAAATGAAAAAGAATATCAATACCTTGGTTTCATTGTAGCAAACAACCTAAACGCAGAAAAACAGCTTGAGAAAAAGCTGTCAGCATCCAAAAATGCTATTGGTACAGTATGGCAAAATGTCTATGGCTACACGGAACTTTCATTTAGTGCGAAATATATATAAAGTTTTTACCGCAACTCCTGAATCAGTAATGTTTTATGGTGCAGAATCAATGGGCTGGCGGCGGTCGGAAACCACCGAAAAACTCCTGTTATTCTTTTATAAAACGACAGTTTCGGCTTCCAGACACAACACCAAATTACATGCTACTCATCGAAACTGGATTATCATCAATGTACCTCACATCACTAAATCTAAGTTTTAACTACATCGTCAAACTTACGAACATCCAGTCTCAATTGCAGTCTCAATTATAAGATCTCAAACTTCATGGTTTGCAGGATGGAAAAATTTGGCAGACATGTGTGAACTCCCTCTCTACTTGAATTTGGATAAACTGGCAGGGTGGAAGCCATTTCTCCATATAAATTACTAGAAAGGCTCCATTCTAAAGCAAGAGAAGACAGTATAGTGAAGGCGAAAAATTCAATCCATAGGGAATCTTATTCAAATCTCCAATACGATCTATAGGTGAAGGCAACTATTTCAATGACACTTTTAGCACTGAGGAAATATCTTTCCTATTTCGAGCAAGAGGAGAATTGTTACCATTAAATTTTGTACCGCACCGCAACGACTTACCGCTAAACTGCTCCAACGAAAGGGAAAATGTAGTATACATTTCATCGAAAGGTGTCCAATTCTGGCAGAGATACGTCGACAAATATGGCAAAAAAACTACTCAGAAGAAACGGATTTTCTTGCAATTTTAAACATTTATCACAATTTATTAAGCATTGACTTATAAAGGGTTTTCCAATAAGAGGTGTTATTTTGAATAGCCCGCTATTTCGGTAGCTGTCATTTTTTGACATTTGACAAGTAGAAACTACGCCATTAATAAAAATGGAACGATACACGCTTCAACAACGCATTGAAATTATTAAAATTCACTATAAAAATGGTGAAAATTTGGCAGAGACGGTTCGTAAAACTAAAACATTTTTGGGTCGTCGTGAAGCACCTTGTCGGACCGCAATGCAGAAATTGGTGGACGAATTCGAGCTGTTGGGACAAGTTAGTGATGTGAAGAAGAAAACCCGTGCACGTCGCTCAAGAACAACTGAGAATATTGCTGTTGTAGCCCAAAGTGTTGAAGAAAACCCAGGTTTGTCCATTCCTCGTCGTTCTTTGGAATTAGGCATTCCACAAACGTCATTACACCGTATTTTGCATAAAGACTTGGGTCTTAAGGCTTATAAAGTTCAGTTAACACAAGAACTCAAGCCGGCTGATCATCAACAACGTCGTGTCTTTGCTGATTGGGTCCTTGAAATGCATGAAAATGATCCGAAATTTCATCGAAAAATCATCTTGACTGATGAGGCCCATTTCCATCTCGGAGGCTACGTCAACAAGCAAAACTGTCGCATCTGGGGCTCGGAAAACCCAAGAGTTATTGTTGAAAAGCCTCTCCATCCTCAACGCGTGACTGTTTGGTGCGGTTTATGGTCCGGCGGGGTCATTGGACCTTACTTTTTCGAAATTAGGCTGGAGCAACAGTTACGGTCAATGGATTGCGCTATCGAGAGATGATTAATGATTTTTTATGGCCGGAATTGGATGGTATTGATCGGCGCTACGTGCCACACAAGCAATGAAACCATCGATCTTTTACGGGAAAAGTTTCCGGACCGTGTTATCTCTCGAAGAGGTGATCACAATTGGCCACCGAGATCTTGTGATTTAACACCTTGCGACTTCTTCCTTTGGGGCCACGTGAAAGATAAGGTGTACGCCAACAGCCCAGCGTCGATTCAAGACCTCAAAGATGGAATTCGTGAGGCTATCGAGGACATAGGGCAGCCACTTTGCGATTTGGTTATGGAAAATTTCATGAAAAGGATATGGTCCTGTAAGCGTGGTCGTGGCGGCCATTTGGCTGATGTTGTGTTCCATTATTAACGGCATACCTTCCTCTTTATAATGAAATAAACATCCGATCATTTATCTCAAAAAATACCATTTTTCTTTGAATATCAAAATAACACCTCTTATTGGAAAACCCTAAAACATTGGTTAAAATCATCTGACTATCATCTGGCTGATGGCCACTCTGGCCATGCCTTTATAGATTTAAGTAAATTCAATACAAGGTTTTTTTATAAATTTTTCTTGATGAATCAATAAATGCTATTCTATTATTTAAATTCTGAAGATTGTTTTTTTTTTAAACAAATGTTAAACTTACCATATGAGTAGGTATCGCATGTAAAACTGAATTTGAAAAAGATATAAGATAGTGGATGTAATGCACTGAAATTATCTCTCAAAATTACAACTTAATAAGTGAGTAAGAAATTTATTAATTAATAAATGTATAATTTAATAAAAAAAAAAAAAAAAACCAAAAGGGGACAAATATTTTCACACGAAAATAATAGCTTATAGTTTTTACTTTATTTTCAATCCTTTATACACATAAGTACTCGTGTATCTAACAATCATACCTACAATTATTGTGAAAGCTATTTCTTAATTGAATTTATTCAACAAAGGGAACATTTTCTTAAACAAAAATTGAGTTAAAATGATAAAAAAATTGAGTTAAAATAATAAAAAAAAATTGAGTTAAAATGATAAAAAAAAAATTAAAAACCCCCGGCAGTACTTATATCGGGTTTTTCAATAAGAGCGCTACAAAAGTTTTTTTTTAAATAAAACAAAAATGGTTTTGGATATCAATGAAATTCTTTATTTCTGTGAAAGTACGTTCGATGCCATTATGTATGGAACTCGATTTCTTTTGCATGGCCACCACGGGCACGCTTGCAGAAGTCCAGACGCTGAACCCAATTTTCGACGGTTTTCAAGCATAAATCGTCCGAATACTGCTGCAATTTCACGTTCGATATTCGTACGAAGTTCATCAATCGTCGCTGGCTTGTTGGCATAGACCATAGACTTGATGTAGCCCCACAGGAAATAGTCTAAAGGCGTCAAATCGCACGACCGAGGCGGCCAAGCGACTAGACCATTTCGTCAGATAACACATTCTCCAAACTTGGTTTCCAATAAATTGATTGTGACATTCGCTGTGTGGCTTGTGGCGCCGTCCTGTTGGAACCACATGTCCTCCAAGTCCATATCATCCAATTGGGGCCAAAAATATTCGGTTATCATTGAACGGTAGCGATCCCCATTCACAGTAACGTGCCCGTCTTGATCATCACGGAAGAAGTACGGCCCAATGACGCCGCCGGCCCATATAAACCACACCAAACCGTATTTTTTTCGGGATGCAATGATGACTCATGGAGTACGTGTGGATTGCTGCCTGACCAATACCCCATATTTTGTTTATTGACGAAGCCGTTTAGCCAGGAATGAGCCTCATCGCTGAAGATGATTTTTCGATGAAAATCCAAATCATTTTCAAGTTGTTGCTCAGCCCAATTCACGAACATACGACGCTTCTGGTGGTCAAGCGGCTTCAGTTCTTGCGTCAATTTAATCTTGTAATCTTGAAGGCCAAGATCTTTTCGCAAAATTTGCCACAACGACGTCACAGAGATGCCCAACGCTTGAGAACGACGTGTGAGAGACACATTTGGGCTTTCCGCAACAGCGGCAGCAATATTCTCGACACTACTCGCACTTCTTTGTCTCACTGGCACGGGAACATTTTTAACTGTGAATGTGGATTCAAATTTTTCCACTAGACGCTTAATTGTTGATCTGCTAGGACGATTATGACGACCATAAATTGGACGTAGCGCTCTTAACGTTGAGGCCACTGACTCCGAATTTCGGTAGTAAATTTTAATAATTTCGACTCGTTGTTGGCTCGTATATATCTTTCCATCATGAAATGGCAAAGTTTACTGAAGAGAAATGTCAAAAGAGCTTTTTGGTGGAACAACCATCTAACGCCCTCAGTTAGACAGCTAAATGCCAGACTAGGCACTTTACTGTCAGACCTAGAGACACATAAGGTTTATCCCCCAGAGATGTAGTTATAAAAGATTGTGGTTGAGGTATGTCGTATGTGATTTGAATAAACAACAATCGTTAGGGGGAATGAGGAATGACACAGACACTCGCCCAAGAAGATCACCATTCGCACCAGAAACCATCGTCACTGCGCCATGCCTTTCCAAGTAATTGTACCATAAAACGGGCTAGGGCAGTGCATTTATACAGAGGAAGTGAACTAATGTTTCCTTTTCCTGTTGGTTCGCAAAGCTACGACAATGGGTGTTGGAAGAAATACCCAGTTTCGCCGCAGGCTCTTCTATTGGCCAGTGCCCCGGTCTTGTGATGGTCTTCAAATTAGATCTTTTGTTCGGGACTTATTTAAAGTCTATTGCTCTTCATAACTCCGAGAGAAATGTAAACACTTTCCGCAAGTGAGCTATCAAGGGCTGATCCTTGGCAAGCTATTGCCTAGATAGATAGATAAGAGTGGCACTAAGATTGATGTTCAGGCTTGCCTTGGTTAGAGCGGGCCACCTTAAAATCGAAAACAAAGGCGATACAATATTTCTGGTGTCGGTGTTAATGACAATTGTCATTTTATGGATGTACAATGACATGCTTTATGATTAAAGCAGATGTGCAGCTTTCAGCATGCAACGAAATGAAATAACATAGGTTCTTATGCGAGTATAGAGTGCAGACACTCAAGGGATGGAAGCAGCCCAGCTCTGGACGATGTTTCTATTTCTAAATTTGCTGGGCGGAAATGTATAAAGGCGTTCATCCCCAATCCATTACGCACAAGTAGCCATCAAACTGAACGATTCGAAGATTATAACTTTGGGTTTAATTTTCGGATCTTTAGTTTAGGTCTGGGTCTTTTATGAAAGCTAAAACGTCTCACTTCATTTGAGTTTAAAATTACTAAGTTGGGGACAAAAAATCCATAGTTAAGGGGTCATTTGGTTTGCTGCCAATTTTATGCAACATGAAAAAGTTTATAAAAAGTTCACAATTTTCACCTTAAAATTCATTTTAATTTAAAAAAAAAAAAAATAAACATAAAGCTCGATTTGGTTATCTTCAAAAAATTATAACTTGGCTTCTAATAACGGGTGATTTTTTAAGAGGTTTAGAACTTTTTTTAAAAAAAAAACACAAAAAATTCGAAAAAATGAATGAAATATTTATTTGAATCGATAGTTTGAACCTTGCAATTTAATGTTTAAAGATAATTTCATGCAAATGTTGACCGCGGCTGCGTCTCAGGTAGCCCATCCGCTGAGTCCAATTTTGGCATACTCTTTCACACATATCGGCCGGTATCTCACGAATGAATGCATGGATGTTGGCTTCCAGTGCCTCAATCGAAGCGGGCTTGTCCCTATAGACATTAGCCTTGACATACCCCCACAAAAAATAATCTAATGGTGTCAAATCGCACGATCTAGGCGGCCAATTGACCGGCCCGAAACGTGAAATTAACTGTTCACCAAACTCGCCTCGCAATTGCGCCATTGTTTCGCGTGCTGTGTGGCATGTGGCACCGTCTTGTTGAAACCACATATCATGCAAGTCAAGAACTTCCATTTCGGGCAAAAAAAAGTTTGTTATCATCGCTCGGTAGCGTTCACCATTGACAGTAACGCTGCGATTCGCATCATCTTTGAAGAAATAGGCCCAATAATGCCGCCGGCCCATAAACCGCACCAAACAGTGGCTTTTTCGGGATGCATTGGTAGCTGTTGCAATGCTTCTGGCTGATCTTCACTCCAAATGCGGCAATTTTGCTTATTTACGTACCCATTCAACCAAAAATGAGCCTCATCGCTGAACACAAGCAGCGCGCGATGAACATTTCGAACCGAGCACGAATTTTGATGGTAAAATTCAATAATTTGCAAGCGTTGTTCATTTGTAAGACGATCCATGGTTAAATTGCAAACCAAACTGAAGCTGTTTGACAGTGACACAAGGTACTTAACACACGTCAGCAGTCAAAACCAGTGTTGCCAAAACCAAACCAGCTTAAAAATCACCCGTTATTTACTTGGATCTTCAAATTCAAAGTATTGAAATAAAGCTTAAATGTCAAGCTGCAGTCGTGTATATAATATTGAGGGGGGGTTCTGTAAAATTTCATACTATAGAGGTGATTAAGTATTTTTCGTCATAAATATTGATGCGCTCAGACCTGCTGGACATCTGTTTTAACCATTAGAAGGCAAATACTTTGATCAAACCTTGGGATTTTGTATGGAGGGGTTAGTCAGCTAATGCTGATCGACTAATTTTTTTTGGTTTTGCGTTTTACACAGCTGTTATACTCTTTAAATCGAGACTGATGTCCCAGCGACGCAAGTTGGAAAAAAAACTTTAAGTGATATATAATTCTTCATGAATTTTTATCCGGCGAACCCAATGGTACCAACTGTCTTTTTTATGATAAGAGTCAATGGGAAGTTATGAGTCCTTCATGGTAGGGTATACTGGGGAGGGTCAGGCGAAAACTAACAAACGATTTCTCGAAGAAGCAAAAGAGAATTCAGTTTTTTTTTTTCAGTAGCGTTTCGAGTTTATGGAATTTTCCTATTTTTACTTGCTCTATAGGAATTGGTTTCGTGTAAAAAAAAATATTTCAAGCTTGTACATAATCAAAACTAACACTACGAAGATCGAGAAGTCCGAAAAAGTGGGTTTCGTCATGCCGCCGTCCGTCGGGAAAATTCGAATTTTTTTTTGTTTTAGCTCATCTAGAACGGGTAGCTGCCATACAAATATTTTGGTTTTTTTCTCCAAAACGGCTCTAATGATTCTGATTAAACCTGTATTAACCAAGTCAATTGTAAGAAAACTGCGTTTAGGTATTCCACGTTTTTTGAGAAAATGATCCTGTTTTTAAGTTATTCGCGTGTATCTCTTCTATGATTATACAAATTTTGTTATAATTAGTTTTGTAGTTTTGCAATTTGGTGCTTCTTAATAGTTTAATTTTGCATTTGAAAATTTTGAAAAAAATATTGTTTTATAAACAAAAAACAAAATCAAACAAAATATCAATTTTTAAGTGGGTAGTACTTTTGACTCTTTTAATACTTTCTCTCGTTAAATATGTACATCATGCTCTTCAATTTGTGGTTACACACAGTTGTTAACCACAAGAGAAAGTCGTCTATATATTTTTTATTTACTGAGTCCGAAATTGTCAGACCTTGGCAATGAAATTTTTACAAGAAAAATCTGATAGTGGACCTTTTTTAAGCAACTACTCATGTCTGAAATGCCCCCGACCAATTTTGGATAAATTCTATATATAATCACTATAGGGTAAATTATTTTTGTTCGAGATACTTGTTAGGTATGGTTCTATAATCCATGAGGTGTAGATATTATTCAAAATATGACTTTGCGGTCTCATCAACATTTTGAAGTTCTTTTTTTAAGTCGTCATTTGTCCTGAAGGCAAATATTGTACCCCAAAAAACATTATCAAGTAGATCACACCACCCAGTTAAGCAGTTTTGAATATTGTTTTTTTCTACCTCCGCCCCACTGTCTGACATATCAGTTAGTTATAAGTATTGTTTGGTCATGACAGCTGAAAGTTGGGTGGGGGTTGAAACAATACAAAAAAAATGTCACTGTTTTCATAAACTATCATCGCCAGCCGGCGGTCGTCCGAAGTGTGGGAGAAGGGTTACAACAATCAATATCACCTGAATGTGTGATGAATGGATATGATGGTTCCCGTGTCACTTATACCCACCACCACCACCAGCTTCATCTAACACACCCATGCCGATGCCGATGCCGATGCCGATGCCGCTCCATCCCACAGCATAATGCCCAGTCAGCAGACGACGACGACGACTGGTGGTAAATTTGATTAAGCACCCTTTGTTAGGTCTGCTTCAGGTTGTAGTTGGTGTTTTAATTGTTGTATGTATATAGCAGCTTGTATGTTGCTACATCATCAGGTGTTGGCCCGATAACTGAAGGCTTGCATAATTATTGAAAAAGAGCCTTTTATTGTTGCGGTAATTGAGATTTTAATAAACATTAAAAGGTCTTCCCCCATCACCATCATCATCACCACCACCATTTTCCTGACTACAGCTTATTTTTTTTTTAGTTTTAATCTGCACTTTATACCCTATAAGAGGAGAATGCTTTGCTATTGCTGATATGGTAAAAAAAAAGATATGAGTGGTTTTTCAACTGAAATGCTTAAATGAATTTCTTTGAAATTGTGTAGTGGCATATTCTGAACGTCAGAATACCAATTCCCTTTGACATAGATTTATAAAGGGTTTTCAAATAAGAGGTGTTATTTTGAATAGCCCGCTATTTCGGTAGCTGTCACTTTTGAAGCTGTCATTATTTGACATTTGACAAGTAGAAACTACGCCATTAATAAAAATGGAACGATACACGCTTCAACAACGCATTGAAATTATTAAAATTCACTATAAAAATGGTGAAAATTTGGCAGAGACGGTTCGTAAAACTAAAACATTTTTGGGTCGTCGTGAAGCACCTTGTCGGACCGCAATACAGAAATTGGTGGACAAATTCGAGCTGTTGGGACAAGTAAGTGATGTGAAGAATAATACCCGTGCACGTCGCTCAAGAACAACTGAGAATATTGCTGTTGTAGCCCAAAGTGTTGAAGAAAACCCAGGTTTGTCCATTCCTCGTCGTTCTTTGGAATTAGGCATTCCACAAACGTCATTACACCGTATTTTGCATAAAGACTTGGGTCTTAAGGCTTATAAAGTTCAGTTAACACAAGAACTCAAGCCGGCTGATCATCAACAACGTCGTGTCTTTGCTGATTGGGTCCTTGAAATGCATGAAAATGATCGGGAATTTCATCGAAAAATCATCTTGACTGATGAGGCCCATTTCCACCTCGGAGGCTACGTCAACAAGCAAAACTGTCGCATCTGGGACTCGGAAAACCCAAGAGTTATTGTTGAAAAGCCTCTCCATCCTCAACCCGTGACTGTTTGGTGCGGTTTATGGTCCGGCGGGGTCATTGGACCTTACTTTTTCGAAAATGAGGCTGGAGCAACAGTTACAGAGAGATGATTAATGATTTTTTATGGCCGGAATTGGATGGTATTGATCTGGACAACGTTTACTTTCAACAAGACGGCGCTACGTGCCACACAAGCAATGAAACCATCGATCTTTTACGGGAAAAGTTTCCGGACCGTGTTATCTCTCGAAGAGGTGAACACAATTGGCCACCGAGATCTTGTGATTTAACACCTTGCGACTTCTTCCTTTGGGGCCACGTGAAAGATAAGGTCTACGCCAACAGCCCAGCGTCGATTCAAGACCTCAAAGATGGAATTCGTGAGGCTATCGAGGACATAGGGCAGCCACTTTGCGATTTGGTTATGGAAAATTTCATGAAAAGGATATGGTCCTGTAAGCGTGGTCGTGGCGGCCATTTGGCTGATGTTGTGTTCCATTATTAACGGCATACCTTCCTCTTTATAATGAAATAAACATCCGATCATTTATCTCAAAAAATGCCATTTTTCTTTGATTATCAAAATAACACCTCTTATTGACATCGGTACTTGAATACAGGAAAGTTTCATTTACCAACTGATATGATCAGGTGACTGCATTTTGCAATTACTGTAACGTATGTAAACTTATGATGGAATACGGAGGTGCATCATGGTGGGTTAGGGTATAGAAAATACATAGATACAAATGTTGTTTGAAAATATAACATTTACAACTCTTAAAACTTCTTTAACACAACATAATATGGAGTGGGTTTTGTCGAAATCTATTTTAGAAATTATATTTGCCATCGTGTAGATCGAATTGATCAAATAGGTGGAGGTGTAGCAATTTTAGTGAAAAGGTCAATTCAACATTTTCTCTTGACAGTTGTAAGAACTCGTTATATTGAGAATGTTGGTGTTGAGATACGACTGAGAAATCATGCATCAGTATAAAAATGTTCTGTGTTTATTTTCCAGGTAAAAATTCTTCTGAAGAGAAGAGAATGCATTTTAAAAGAGATTTGAGAAAATTAATAATAAGAAACGAAAATTATATAATCGGAGGTGATTTTAATTGTAGGCATAGGGATTGGGGAAATGTTCTTGCTTATTTCCGCATTCCATGTTTTTTCCATTTAGTCCAACTTATTTTCCGTCTGGATCGAGAGGTTCTCCTTCCATTCTTGATTTTTTTTTCATAACTAATGCCCCCTCGTTTTTTACTCATCAGCCTGTAACAATTAATGAATTAAGTTCAGATCACAATCTAGTTTTTTTTTTTTAAATGAACGAATCAGCTGAGTACAGAGAACAGTACGTCTTGGACTTAAAAAATGCAAATTGGAATAGTTTCAGGTCAGAAATTAGATCCAAACTTAGAACTATCCCTACTAATTTGGATGAAGTGCGTTCAAAAGAAGAAATTGATGCTCATGTCGACGTTTTCTCTAAACAAATACTGAATTCAGTAGTCATTTGTCCCAAAAAAAAAAAATTAAAAAGTCATTTTTCTTTAAAATGCAAGAATATATACTAGAATACATTCGTATTAGAAATGCTCTTTATAGGCAGTTACCGATTATCGGAGTACCGTACTGAAGAGAAGAGAAATTATACAACAAAAAGATTGCTGACGAAATAAGTAAGTATCGGAACAGAAAATGGAACGGAAAACTAAGTCAGATGGACAAAAATGCAAAACCTTTATGGAATATTGACAAAATCATTAAAAACAGGCAAGACTCAAGAAAAGCCAATATATAGTTGCATCAACCTTTTTAAAAAACCATACTGTGTTACAACACCTTAGTGATGACACTACTAAAAACATTGTTAGTAACTCGTTGAACACAGTCAACATAGTAAATAATGATACCCCTAGGGATCAATTTATTTCTAGACAGGAAGTGAAACATATTGTATCCGATTTAAAATCCAGGAAGTCAGATGGGCTAGACAAAATCAAAAATATTTACATTAAAAAAACTCCCTAAGGCAGGATTTATATTTCTTACATTTTTGATAAATGCCTGCCTCCTCTTCAGCCTGGCGTTGGAGAAAGCAATCCGTGACTCTGGCACGGCAACAAGAGGGACCATCGTCAACAGGTCCAGCCAGATACTGGCTTACGCAGACGACATCGACATCATCGGAAGAACTGAGCAAGCTGTACATGATTCCTTCATCCAGATCGAGCAGGCGGCACAAAATCTGGGGCTGCACATTAGTGAAGGTAAAACAAAGTACATGGCGGCGTCGAATGCGAAAGGAACAGTTGGTCATACAATCAAGGTAGCGGAGCACGAATTTGAAGTGGTGCAATCCTTTAAATACCTTGGGTCAATAGTAGCAGCCGATAACAATATAGAAGAAGAAATACGCGGGCGGCTTCTCAAATCCAACAGAGCCTACTATAGTCTGTCAAAGCTCTTCAAATCCAGAAATCTCACCATAACTTCAAAACTGCTGCTGTACAGGACCATGGTCCTGCCAGTACTCACATATGGATCCGAGACTTGGGTGCTTAGCAAAAGGCACTCCGACCTTTTAGCCGCGTTCGAGAGAAAAGTCTTAAAGAGAATTGTTGGCCCCATATGTGAGGAAGGACGATTCCGGAGACGGTACAATCATGAATTGTACGCAATCTACCTTGAAGCAGATATCGTGACAAAAATTAAGCTCGGTAGACCGGGACGCCCGGAGCCTTGGGGTGCGCAACTGGATGGCGGCGGCTCGAGACCGGGATGGGTGGAGAGACTTGTTGAAGGAGGCCAGGACCGAACCCCGGTTGTCGAGCCGACGATGATGATGATGTCTTAAAGTACAAGACTTTCCAATAAGTTGGAAATATGCTAAAGTAATACCAATCTAAAAACCTGGAAAGCCTGTGAAACTCCCTACCAGCTATCGACCAATAAGTTTGCTCAGTTGTATTAGTAAAATATTAGAAAAAGTTCTTCAACGTAAAATATTAAAAATCGTTGATGAGTTAAAAATCTTTCCAAATGAACAATTTGGATTCAGAATGCATCACAGCACTAGAGTTTGTGAACACGTTATAAAAAAAATCGCTCTGTTGGAAAATCGACTGGTCTCATTCTACTCGATATAGAAAAGGCATTTGACACAGTATGGCAGGATGGTATTGTGCACAAGATGTTAAATTTTAGATTTCCCATGTATCTTGTAAAAATAATTCAGAGTTTCTTGTCCAATCGTCGCTTTAGCGTTTTTGTTAATAATAGTCCGTTGAAATGTTATCATGTTAACCAAGGTGTGCCGCAAGGATCAGTACTGGGACCTTTTTTGTACAACATATACACAGCTGATGTAGGTAAACTGTGCGGTAGCTTACCAAATGTAAAACTAAATACGAAAATAAAATCTATCTATCTATCTATTTTAGAAATGAAGTAGGATAATTTGAAAATGTATTTCTTTTTCAAAGAGCATAACAATGTTTGCATTAAAGGTACATCTAACGGGGTCTTTAGATGGTTTGACAAAAAATTGTATATTTCTTTTTATATATTTTATACTATATTAAGGCCGAGTATTTCAGTGGTGAGTTAAACCAGAGTTAGTTAACTCTAGAAGTTAATTAACCCATAGCTAACTGAGGAAGGAGTTTTTTTTCTTCGATAATGCATGTCAAACGACTAAACAAACTCGGTGGATAAAACATCAAAACTGCTGTCATTCCTTCAAGTTTTAAGGACGCTCTAATTAGGCCCATTCACAAGAAAGGAAGCACTTCGAGGCCAGAAAACTATCGGGGTATTTCGTTGTTGAATGCCTCTTACAAAGTCTTTACCACTGTGCTGAAGAACCATCTCACTGAATGGATAAACCAAGAAAATATTCTCAAGGAATCTCAGGCTGGCTTTAGGACAGATTACTCTACTGAGAACCAAATATTTGTCCTCAAAAGCATTGCGGAATGGTCAGAATCATAATAAGTACACGTTCTTCATCGATTTTAAAGCAGCATTTGACTCAATTGAATGTAGCTCTTTATTCTACAAACTATTTCAAAAAGGAATGACTCCTAAGTTTGGAAGAGTTCTTCTCTCTATTCTGGGACTCGCGCATAGCAGTATGGTCGCGAGAAGGGATCTCTGAATTGTTTAAGAAAAAATCAGGGTTAAAGACGGGATGTGCTCTAAGCCTAGACCTCTTTTCACTTTTCATCGATGACTTACTTATTGGATGACTTACCTGGAGGGGTGGTGTATACTGACACTAATATTAAGAGTCTTATGTTCACAGACGATGTCGTTTTGCTAGCCAGTTCTCCTGATTCACTACAATTAATGGTAAACCACCTGCATGACCATTGTAAACTTTGGAACCTAGTAGTTAATTGTGAAAAGTCTTATATTATGGTCTTTAGAAAAGGGGGAGGAAGACACAGCTCTAAGTAAAAATGGCATTACGATGGTTCAGAATTAGAAGTGATTGCTGAATATTAGTATCTGGGCGTGCTTCTAACAAAGAACCTTAGCATGAACAAACACCTTCTTGAGAAATTTTCCAAGGCTAAAAATGCAATCAACGCAACTTGGAGACGCTGCTTTGCTAACAGTAATATTTCGCACAGTAGCAAGTATAGAGTTTTCGAAGCGGTATCTGAATCAGTGATGCTATATGGTGCTCCGGTATTTGGATATACGATGATGTACGATCCCGTGGAAAAACTTCAGAGGTTCTGTATCAAGCGAATTTTTCATCTCCCTTCAAATACACCAAACTATATGCATATGGTCGAAACAGGACTTTCACCCTTAGCTACACGTCGATTATAATATCCTGAAAGTAATGAATATGCTAGATGTACGTCTTCCATAAAAAAAGTGGCTTAAAGAACTGTGGCCAACAAACCGAGCTGGTATGGAGAATGGCTTGACTTTGCATTGTGGTAAAGGAGTCGACTTAAGTATCGAAAACATCGTCAATTGGAAATCAATTTTATACACATTAATTGGGAATGTGGATCTACTCCATACAACAAAATACAGGGAAGAAGCTGCAGCATCAGTGCATAGATCAATTTATAATCGCTTCAGCCATAATCTATCAGGAAAAAAATTATTGTCATGACAAAAACAGTGTCCAAATGATATCAATAATGATGAAGCTAAGGGATGAGCTTTTGTCTCTCCACTATACATTTCCACATAGAGATGACCTACGAGTTGTGTAATCTAAAGGAACGAGAAGATGTTATACATTTCTTGGGAAAATGTCCGATTCTGTGTGAAACCAGCCAACATTTTGAAAAATTGTTTAGCTTCTCCAAAATTGCTTTAACATACAGAAATAAAATAATAAGTGGCGACATTTGAAATATTTTACTTCTTATTTGAAATACTACAAACTATACATAAAATACTTTACTGTCAAATTAAATTCATTCAATCATAGAACAAATTAATAATAATTGTCAATTCGGCAAATACCAAGCCTACCTATTATTGTAAAAACAAAAAAAATTGTATGAAAATATGAGTGCTTAAATTAAAACTTAACTAAATATCAAAAGCATCTGTTCCGTTAATCCTGAGTAAACTCACCAAAGGGAATGCCCATTTTACTATGAAGCTTTGGCCCAGAGTGTACACGAACGAGTTTGGTATCAAATGGAACAAAATCTAAAATCCTTATTTTGCAATTGGCAACTTCAAGCCCAAATATCTCGTCTTTCCCATTAAAGATTTTTTGAAATAAAGGGTTTTCCAATAAGGGGTGTTATTTTGATATTCAAAGAAAAATGGCGTTTTTTGAGATAAATGATCGGATGTTTATTTCATTATAAAGAGGAAGATATGCCGTTAATAATAGAACACAACATCAGCCAAATGGCTGCCACGACCATGCTTAGAGGACCATATCCTTTTCATGAAATTTTCCATAACCAAATCGCAAAGTGGCTGCCCTATGTCCTCGATAGCCTCACGAATTCCATCTTTGAGGTCTTGAATCGACGCTTGGCTGTTGGCGTAGACCTTATCTTTCACGTGGCCCCAAAGGAAGAAGTCGTAAGGTGTTAAATGACAAGATCTCGGTGGCCAATTGTGATCACCTCTTCGAGAGATAACACGGTCCGGAAACTTTTCCCGTAAAAGATCGATGGTTTCATTGCTTGTGTGGCACGTAGCGCCGTCTTGTTGAAAGTAAACGTTGTCCAGATCAATACCATCCAATTCCGGCCATAAAAAATCATTAATCATCTCTCGATAGCGCAATCCATTGACCGTAACTGTTGCTCCAGCCTCATTTTCGAAAAAGTAAGGTCCAATGACCCCGCCGGACCATAGACCGCACCAAACAGTCACGCGTTGAGGATGGAGAGGCTTTTCAACAATAACTCTTGGGTTTTCCGAGCCCCAGATGCGACAGTTTTGCTTGTTGACGTAGCCTCCGAGGTGGAAATGGGCCTCATCAGTCAAGATGATTTTTCGATGAAATTCCGGATCATTTTCATGCATTTCAAGGACCCAATCAGCAAAGACACGACGTTGTCGATGATCAGCCGGCTTGAGTTCTTGTGTTAACTGAACTTTATAAGCCTTAAGACCCAAGCCTTTATGCAAAATACGGTGTAATGACGTTTGTGGAATGCCTAATTCCAAAGAACGACGAGGAATGGACAAACCTGGGTTTTCTTCAACACTTTGGGCTACAACAGAAATATTCTCAGTTGTTCTTGAGCGACGTACACGGGTATTATTCTTCACATCACTTGCTTGTCCCAACAGCTCGAATTTGTCCACCAATTTCTGTATTGCGGTCCGACAAGGTGCTTCACGACGACCCAAAAATGTTTTAGTTTTACGAACCGTCTCTGCCAAATTTTCACCATTTTTATAGTGAATTTTAATAATTTCAATGCGTTGTTGAAGCGTGTATCGTTCCATTTTTATTAATGGCGTAGTTTCTACTTGTCAAATGTCAAAAAATGACAGCTTCAAAAGTGACAGCTACCGAAATAGCGGGCTATTCAAAATAACACCTCTTATTGGAAAACCCTTTACTTAACTCATGTATCGAGCTTCACGTCACCTTTCATTTGATATCAAACTCTTTCGTGTACACTCTGGGCCTGAAATGGGCAATTCCTTTTGATGATTTAACTCGGGTTTAACTAAAAGTATTATTTTATTTTTTTAAATTTTTTCGGGAACATCTTTGTTGCGTTCACTCTGTTTCGCTTTTTTTCGAGTGGGTGTTCGATGTTCGTTAACAATACTCGATACTCGTTTTATTCTCTGCAAGTTAGTGCGATCCACTACTGCATATTTTTTTCATACTGAAACGCTTAAAGTGGGAACCCTTAATATAAATTTAAAAAAAACTTAAAAACACCAACTTACTTTTATATGAATGAGCAATAAAAAAAAAAAAAACTCTTTACAAAGCAAATTAAAGAGTAATCATTCAACAACAATCTTATTTAGCCCATATAAGAAAAAATCTAACTTAGTTTGAGATCTAACAACTTAAAAAGACCGAATAGCTGTTTTCATTCAATCTTTAAGGTATAATTATTTTTATATGAGCACAAATACAAAACTTACATGGCCGTCTGACATCATCACAAGGTATTTAATCGTTAATCTTAAATTAAAAAAAAAAAACAAAGAACACAAGTAAAAATAGCGGATGATGGATGCGTCATTTTATTGCTGGCTTTTGACAAAATGAAAAACAAATATTTGGCAATTTTAGCATTACGCTGTGATATTATAATTCTATCTACCCAATGTATAGATATGTATGTAATTATATAATTAAATTAGTATTTTTGTTAATGAAAATAAATCTACAAGTAATGTGTATGGGAAATGTGTAATAAATCTGGTAAATTGTTGCCGGAAGAAATATATATATTTACTACTAAATTATTACTCGCTTAGTTTACCTATACTTAGCTCTATTGCAATTAAACGTTCAAGTGACTTCCACTCCGAAATGCGTTTCGTCCAATATGGGCTCATCAGTTAGATGCTGCCGTACCCTTTTGTAAAACGCAAATTTTGGCCGATGTTTATGCTGGCGAACAATACACATATTATGTAGATGAATGGTTGAGAATATCAGTGACTAGTTCCTGGTCCTCTACGAGCTATTAGTTTATTTGTTTATTATTAGTCATGTAAGCCCATGATGAAGCCAAATACAATGAAGAGAGCAAACCTTAGGTGGACAGATATCACAATTTGGCTAAGCGAACGCTTCATAACGAGCTTTGAAGGGTTTATCGAGAAATCATGGTGTTTGATGAATCTTTTAAAGCTTTATGACGAGAAGTTTCTTGTGCAGAAGTGTGTCAGCTTCCAGCCACTTCAACCTATCCTTGGAGATAGACATAAGCTAGTTTTTTTTTTATAAATTTCACCAATATGTTCATATGTATGTATCGGGTTTTTTAATAAGGGCGCTTCAAAAGTTTTTTTTTTAAATAAAACAAAAACGGTTTTGGATATCAATGAAATTCTTTATTCCTGTGAAAGTACGATCGATGCCATTATGTATGGAACTCGATTTCTTTTGCATGGCCACCACGGGCACGCTTGCAGAAGTCCAGACACTGAACCCAATTTTCGACGGTTTTCAAGCATAAATCGGCCGATACTGCTGCAATTTCACGTTCGATATTCGTACGAAGTTCATCAATCGTCGCTGGCTTGTTGGCATAGACCATAGACTTGACGTAGCCCCACAGGAAATAGTCTAATGGCTTCAAATCGCACGACCGAGGCGGCCAAGCGACTGGACCATTTCGTCAGATAACACATTCTCCAAACTTGGTTTCCAATAAATTGATTGTGTCATTCGCTGTGTGGCTTGTGGCTCCGTCCTTTTGGAACCACCAAGTCGATATCATCTAATTGGGGCCAAAAATATTCGGTTATCATTGAACGGTAGCGATCTCCATTCACAGTAACGTGCCGGTCTTGATCATCACGGAAGAAGTACGGCCCAATGACGCCGCCGGCCCATAAGCCACACCAAACCGTAATTTTTTCGGGATGCATATTTTGTTTATTGACGAAGCCATTCAGCC
Source organism: Leucozona laternaria (assembly GCA_932273885.2). Classification (NCBI taxonomy): domain Eukaryota; kingdom Metazoa; phylum Arthropoda; class Insecta; order Diptera; family Syrphidae; genus Leucozona; species Leucozona laternaria. Next base: position 42,215,104 of record OW026368.1, on the reverse strand, counting down.
AGAAATGAGCCTCATCGCTGAAGATGATTTTTCGATGAAAATCCGAATCATTTTCAAGTTGTTCCTCAGCCCAATTCACGAACATAAACACGATTCTGGTGGTCAAGCGGCTTCAGTTCTTGCGTCAATTTAATTTTGTAAGGATCTAGGCCAAGATCTTTTCGCAAAATTTGCCACAACGACGTCACAGAGATGCCCAACGCTTGAGAACGACGTGTGAGAGACACATTTGGGCTTTCTGCAACTGAAGCCTCAGCGGCAGCAATATTCTCGACACTACGGGCACTTCTTTGTCTCACTGGCACGGGAACATTTTGTACTGTGCCTGTGGATTCAAATTTTTCCACTAGACGCTCAATTGTTGATCTGCTAGGACGATTATGACGACCATAAATTGGACGTAGCGCTCTTAACGTTGAGGCCACTGACTCCGAATTTCGGTAATCAATTTTAATAATTTCGACTCGTTGTTGGCTCGTATATCTTTCCATCATAAAATGGCAAACCTTACTGAAGAGAAATATCAAAAAAGAGCGGCAAGAAATATGGCGTCGTTTGCTGTCCCTGTTGCTCTACTTTTGTAGCGTCCCTGTTGAAAAACCCTTTATAACAAATTCAAATTCTTTTGCCAAGCAACGTGACCATGGTTCGGCTAGTAAAAAAATTAAAACAAACATTTAATTCTACAGAAAATTTAAATCGAACACTTAAGTATAGACAGTATAAAGTTGAAATGAAAATGAATACGATTCAGAATTTTAAAATGTTTCCTATAAAAGACTGCGTGGAACTTGCAGCACTTTCAATTTGTATTCCTCGAGAGAGATGGGTTTACTGCTAGACTTTAAACTTCAGTCATTATTCAGTTTAAGCCATTGCAACTTAAGCTGTGCTGACGGTAATTCTAAAATAAATAATATACATATTTGTTTTGTTTTCCTTGTATGGATGCCAGATTGAAATAAAATGTGATAAAATTTGGAACGAAAATTAAAAAAAAAATATTAAAAATAGACAAACAGTTTATTGGTTACGCACGTTTTGTCCATTACCTATGATATGTTTGCATACGTGATTATAATAATAAAATAAATCGTTATGCAACACTTTCATGCTTTTGAAGAGCAGTAAAGAAGTGGCAGTATAAATAAAATGAAATAATTATCTATATATAAAAAAAAAAACCAAAAAAATGCATTAAGCCGATTAAAATCAATAGTTTTGTTTTAGTGAGCTCTACCTATACATACATACATACATATATGTGTGAAACGTGACTTTATATTTGCAGAAAAATTATAATCATAAATTTTTCTGGTACCAAATGTATTTTTGAAAAGAATTAATGCATCGTAAAATAAAAATAGTTTGTTGTTTTTTCTATAAGTGTAATCATAGAGAGTGATCAGTATAAGGTGCACCAAAAAGCTAGAGCAAGTAGGTTGGGTTAAGACAAGAAAATACTTCAAAAATCTAAATATTTCCCCCCGTTTAGGCGGGAGGGGAAATTTTTTAAGAAATTGACTTAAAACAGAATAAAAATTATTTAAACACAATGCTAAAAGTTACAGTGCAATGCTATACCTTTTTGGAAAGCCAAGCCAGAAATCTCTTCTTTTATTGTGTTTTTAAATAAAGTTATTTTAGAGAATAGTTTTTGAAAAACTAATTTTCAAACTCAAAATTTTGAAAAAATTTTGTGAGTGCACGAAAATGAACATTATAAAACTGTGTGGGTGATTAATTTTTTTTTTTTTAATTTTTTTAATTAAAAAAACATACAAATGAATTAAATGAATTGAATTTTGACCCAAAAGAACAATCACTGAAATTTAATTTTTGAAGATAACTTCATTCGAATGTTGACGCGACCACGTTTTACATATGTGGACCATTCGGAATGTCTAATTTTGGATCACTCTATCCAGCACTTCGACCACTAGCCTCAGCCTCACTACACGAGTAGTGTTAACTTCAATGTTCAAAAGTGTGTTTTTTTTTTAATTCTAAATGCAATATTTTTTGAACTATTGAGAAGCACTAGATTTAAAAAATATATCAAAATCGGTTTAACCATCAAAGAGATAAAGGGTTTTCCAATAAGAGGTGTTATTTTGAATAGCCCGCTATTTCGGTAGCTGTCACTTTTGAAGCTGTCATTTTTTGACATTTGACAAGTAGAAACTACGCCATTAATAAAAATGGAACGATACACGCTTCAACAACGCATTGAAATCATTAAAATTCACTATAAAAATGGTGAAAATTTGGCAGAGACGGTTCGTAAAACTAAAACATTTTTGGGTCGTCGTGAAGCACCTTGTCGGACCGCAATACAGAAATTGGTGGACAAATTCGAGCTGTTGGGACAAGTTAGTGATGTGAAGAATAAAACCCGTGCACGTCGCTCAAGAACAACTGAGAATATTGCTGTTGTAGCCCAAAGTGTTGAAGAAAACCCAGGTTTGTCCATTCCTCGTCGTTCTTTGGAATTAGGCATTCCACAAATTCCTTGAAATGCATGAAAATGATCCGGAATTTCATCGAAAAATCATCTTGACTGATGAGGCCCATTTCCACCTCGGAGGCTACGTCAACAAGCAAAACTGTCGCATCTGGGGCTCGGAAAACCCAAGAGTTATTGTTGAAAAGCCTCTCCATCCTCAACGCGTGACTGTTTGGTGCGGTTTATGGTCCGGCGGGGTCATTGGACCTTACTTTTTCGAAAATGAGGCTGGAGCAACAGTTACGGTCAATTGATTGCGCTATCGAGAGATGATTAATGATTTTTTATGGCCGGAATTGGATGGTATTGACCTGGACAACGTTTACTTTCAACAAGACGACGCTACGTGCCACACAAGCAATGAAACCATCGATCTTTTACGGGAAAAGTTTCCGAACCGTGTTATCTCTCGAAGAGGTGATCACAATTGGCCACCGAGATCTTGTGATTTAACACCTTGCGACTTCTTCCTTTGGGGCCACGTAAAAGATAAGGTCTACGCCAACAGCCCAGCGTCGATTCAAGACCTCAAAGATGGAATTCGTGAGGCTATCGAGGACATAGGGCAGCCACTTTGCGATTTGGTTATGGAAAATTTCATGAAAAGGATATGGTCCTGTAAGCGTGGTCGTGGCGGCCATTTGGCTGATGTTGTGTTCCATTATTAACGGCATACCTTCCTTTTTATAATGAAATAAACATCCGATCATTTATCTCAAAAAATGCCATTTTTCTTTGAATATCAAAATAACACCTCTTATTGGAAAACCCTTTATATCTATTAAACTTTCTGAGAATAATTAATCATACCCGAAAACGAAAGCATTCATACTTAAACGTTTTATTAGGAGTTACAAGAAATGAGTTATAAAACCGTTTTAAGAAACTTAGGTATAATAAGCATAAAATATGTTTTTGCTTTTAAATTACAAAACCATTTCTCATATCTGCGAAACAAAGAAATAATATTTTGCATAAATTTTAATAATTTAATTAATTTTTTGTATGCACTTACAAAAAAAAAAAAGATTTTTTACTAGTTTTTTACTAGTTTTTACACTCAAAGTTAAAAAAAATTACTTTTTTTCTCATCATATCGATTTCTTAACTTTCACTCGCTCTACAAGCCAAACCATTCATCCAAATGAATTTTTTTCGATTACTAGAGCTCCAAACGTTAGTTGTGCAAGTGTCGACGTTGACAGTATATACTGATCATATTTTTGGTGACCTCAAGAATTCAATACGTTAACCCCACAAGTCATATTTTCAACGAAAATTAAGTGAATGCAAATATCGAACCACAATTAAATAATAATCTATTAGTGGACCCGCCGAGCTTCGCACGGGTAGACAAACCTAAGCTTCGCATAAAAATTACAAATGAAAATATAAATAAATATTTAAGCTTCTTTTTGTAATTGAATACTCATACAGAGTTTTGAACCACTTCACGTTATGAATGGCGAAATTCGTAAAAATATGATCATCTGAGTCCAACCTTTATTACTTTCCCAACGTAGAAAGAATTTTTGTTGTTTTTGTTTATCCCATTTCACTCTATAAATATAAAGTTTATAAAAATAACCTCTTCAACACAAACTGAATTTTTGATATCGGATACCATTTTTCGTTTTTACCCCCTTTCACCCGGTAAATAACAAATTTTTGAGAAAAATATTCCTAAGGCCATCCACATTTACCTTTCAAACACAAAAAGACTGTATTTAATCGAACAATTTACACAATTTGAAAAAAAAATATCCCTAAATCCATTTCCTTAAAAAAAAAACCTTTCAAATTAAAAATGAATTACTTCAATCGGATAATTTTTTTTTATTTTTACCCCATTTTACCCTACAAATTCAAAATAAAAAAAAAATGATATTGAAGCCATTTCCCAAGAATAACCTTTCAAATGCAAGTTTTTTTTTAATCAGATACGATTTTACCCGTGATTTACCCGATTTTACAAATTGAATTTTTCAAATATTTTTATAGTTATTCTCCTATTCGGGGCGGAGACGTACCCAACAAATCAAAGATCATTAAAATCGGTCCAGCGTTTCTTGAGCTATAAGTGTTGTAACTAAGACGACTTTGTTTTATATATCAAAGATAACATACAAAAATATTCAGCATTAGGAACTTGGTCCTTATTATTGTGGAAATATTTTTTTTTGTTCTCTTAACAAAATTCAATAAAATTTCGAATATAAAATGATGGTAATTGCTTAGAAGTTTAGGCCAAAAGTGCATCTGACAATAAATTAATTAGAAATATTTAAGGCAAAAAAAAAAAAATAAATTAAATTTTGAAAAGACCAACATTTCAGAAATGATGGGCTTCGGCGCAATAGCGTTTGTACAATTCATTAAGCCGTCAATTCTCTTACTTAAGCCCCACCCTGAACAAAGTATACATCATATATGTATGTACATCTATAGCTAAAAACCAATTTTTTCAAATTAGTCTGAGTGACACTTTGCAGTAAAAATGTCTGTGCTTTTTATTCGGGTCCGAAGATGGTGACGATGATTATTACCTGTTGACGCATACTGTCCAACCAAAATAAGAGAAAAAGTAAGCAAATACAAGAAGCCATACATTTTTATATTCATCACGTTTACTTAGTATAGGTACCTAGGTATATATACCTATTCGTATAATAATTTTAAGCACGATAGCTAATAAAAATGTTTTGCATTTCGGATTCATAAGCTATAACCGGAACGAAACATTCAATGAGAACTTTTATTTTTTTATAACCACAAATTTTTCGAGTGCTTCTTCTGGAGGTAATAAGTGGTTGAAAAAAAAAATGCAGCAAATATTTGATTGTGCGATAAAATGTGTCGACTATTCATGTTCTGTAACATAGCCTATGGATAATAAACTACTTTTGTTTGTGTGTTTTTTTTCAAACGAAGCCGCATTTTCATTCATAGCAATTTCCAGAGGCAAACTTATTTTTTGTGTTTTGTAGGAAAAAAATTGTATGAAAAGTCATTCTGTAAATGAATAGACATTAAACCTTGAAAATAATTGTAAAGCCACAATCTAAATGAATTGAAGTCCATGAACTTTATTTTTGTTTTGTTTTTTTGTATACGAAACTTTGTCCTTAAAATGAACTTAGTTTACACTACACTTACATAAATTATAAATAAATCAAACTCTGACAACTAAATTCAATTTTGACAGCTTCTGAAATGAATGTCTGCAAATTGGCGTTGCCTTTTATGAAGACTGGTTTCAAATAGTGAGAAGTTCAGACAAGTTATATGTAAGGTAAACAGTAACCTTTAAATGTCGATGTCCGTTCTTCCTTTCACCACTATCCGCCTCTATCCATCCGAGTATAGAAGAACTAGATCGAGACATTTCGACGGAAGAAGTACTATGTGCTATAAACAAATGCAATAACAAGAAATCGCCAGGTGAAGATAGAATATATACACTTCGAATTCTAAAGGGTCCGCCAAATAACTTGAAAATGGCGCAAACAATCGAGTGTAGCTTCGGCTGTGTGGCACGTTACGCCGGCCGTCCTGTTGAAACCAAATGTTTCCAATATCCTCCTCTTCACAATTTTTGCGAACAAAAATTCGTTCAACATGGCCCGATAACGATCGCCATTGACTGTAACGGCCACTCCTTGCTCATTTTTGAAAAATGGCCCAATTATGCCTCCGGACCAAAATCCGCACCAAACAGTGACTCGTTTTGGTTGTATCGGCTTTTCAATTTATGCGTGCGGGTTTTCTGTGCGCCAAATGCGACAATTTTGCTTGTTTACTACCCGCCAAGATCAAAATGAGCTTCATCTGAAAAGATGATTTTTTTGGCAAAATCGGCATCTTCTCTAAGTCGATCGCAGGCCCACTTAGCGAAGCGTATACACAACCATATGCGTTCAGCGGAAGGATAAAACTAATTATCTGTCAAATCAGACATGAGCTAAGTGTTACCATTCACGAAAACGTTAGATGGCGGACCCAAAATGGAGGTAATCCACCTAAAGAAAGTAAATTTAAAAATAAAGTAAATTTTTACAAAAAATGCAGCAACAAATTTTATCCAGTTTCTGACTTATGTATGGTTTTAAAAATATTTTCAGTACTGGAAATGTTCCCAATAGTTTCCAAAATAATACAAAATTCCCAATTTTTAAAAAAAGTGACCGAGTGATCAAGGGAACTACGGGGCAATTTCATTCCTTTCATTTTTAAAGCTTTTCACGAGCATACTTCTTGAACGACTTCTATTTGGGTGGAAACAAACGGGCTGCTGAGCGAGTTTAAGGTTGGATTTAGGACAAGCTATTCAACGATGGAAAGTGTTTTGATGTTTGCTGATGACATTGTATTGCTAAGCAGAAACGCCAAACATGATTCAATTTATGATTAATAGGCTTTGAAAAAATTGCCATGCAATGGAATCTCCATATCAACGCAACGAAATCAAAAGTAATGATATTCAGAAACAATGCAGGTCGTTACACAATGCATGAAAAATGGTTCGTAGGATCGGATTCTCTATAGAAGTTGTTAAACAATATCCCTACCTTGCTATAACCTTCAGTTCGACACAAGTAAAGGGTTTTCCAATAAGAGGTGTTATTTTGAATAGCCCGCTATTTCGGTAGCTGTCACTTTTGAAGCTGACATTTTTTGACATTTGACACGTAGAAACTACGCCATTAATAAAAATGGAACGATACACGCTTCAACAACGCATTGAAATCATTAAAATTCACTATAAAAATGGTGAAAATTTGGCAGAGACGGTTCGTAAAACTGAAACATTTTTGGGTCGTCGTGAAGCACCTTGTCGGACCGCAATACAGAAATTGGTGGACAAATTCGAGCTGTTGGGACAAGTTAGTGATGTGAAGAATAAAACCCATGCACGTCGCTCAAGAACAACTGAGAATATTGCTGTTGTAGCCCAAAGTGTTGAAGAAAACCCAGGTTTGTCCATTCCTCGTTGTTCTTTGGAATTAGGCATTCCACAAACGTCATTACACCGTATTTTGCATAAAGACTTGGGTCTTAAGGCTTATAAAGTTCAGTTAACACAAGAACCCAAGCCGGCTGATCATCAACAACGTCGTGTCTTTGCTGATTGGGTCCTTGCAATGCATGAAAATGATCCGGAATTTCATCGAAAAATCATCTTGACTGATGAGGCCCATTTCCACCTCGGAGGCTACGTCAACAAGCAAAACTGTCGCATCTGGGGCTCGGAAAACCCAAGAGTTATTGTTGAAAAGCCTCTGCATCCTAAACGAGTGACTGTTTGGTGCGGTTTATGGTCCGGCGTGGTCATTGGACCTTACTTTTTCGAAAATGAGGCTGGAGCAACAGTTACGGTCAATGGATTGCGCTATCGAGAGATGATTAATGATTTTTTATGGCCGGAATTGGATGGTATTGATCTGGACAACGTTTACTTTCAACAAGACGGCGCTACGTGCCACACAAGCAATGAAACCATCGATCTTTTACGGGAAAACTTTCCGGACCGTGTTATCTCTCGAAGAGGTGATCACAATTGGCCACCGAGATCTTGTGATTTAACACCTTGCGACTTCTTCCTTTGGGGCCACGTAAAAGATAAGGTCTACGCCAACAGCCCAGCGTCGATTCAAGACCTCAAAGATGGAATTCGTGAGACTATCGAGGACATAGGGCAGCCACTTTGCGATTTGGTTATGGAAAATTACATGAAAAGGATATGGTCCTGTAAGCGTGGTCGTGGCGGCCATTTGGCTGATGTTGTGTTCCATTATTAACGGCATACCTTTCTCTTTATAATGAAATAAACATCCGATCATTTATCTCAAAAAATGCCATTTTTCTTTGAATATCAAAATAACACCTCTTATTGGAAAACCCTTTACAATAGCTCGTCATTTTTTTTCAGAATATTTAATGCGAGTTATCGTGTGCAACTACCCACCCCAATGTACATTTTATCAATCTTAATAATTTAAGGCCGCGTTGAAGTTTTATTGTTTATACCATGCAGCAATTCATAATTATTTTTCACATGATTTGCTTACATATGTAAATTCGTAAAATATTAAAGTCATTTCTTATTCGAAACAAGTACCTACATAACTATTAAAATAATTTACAAAGTTGTCAAACATGTTCCTTGCGAAAAAAAAACAAAAACAGTTTAACACAAATTAATAATGTTGTACTTTATGAAATGTACTGCGCTTATTTCTTATACATGCACTTCAATGTGTAAGAAATAGAGTATACACATACCTACATTATGTAGCTACCTGAACTGGGTTGGGAATGTTGCGATGTGACATGTGAGTATAGCAGAAGTGGTTAAAAAGTGTAAATACTATATTTGTAGGAGAACTATACTCAGCTAGCCACTATGTACATATAGTCATTGTGTGTGTGTTTTTTTTTTTTAAAACAAATAAAAGACCTGCTATGGCTCAACTTAATCACTCTTAGTGCAATGTCCCTACATTGACTTTGAAAGGAGGGTAATTATAAAATAAGTTGTAATGTTAGGTATAGACAAGAAATTGAATACAGTACAACCTCTTTAATTAGGAATATGTAAGAAAAATATATATATCGACTTTTCATATCTAAAAGAAGAATTGAGAATTGGAAGAGGTTTTAAAATTATTGTTCCTTTTTTTCAAATTTTTGAAATTTTGAAAATAAGCTGCCGAACGTCGCAAAAATATTACAAATGGCGTCAAAAGTTGGAAAAATGCTTTGGGGTTCGTTTGTCCAAAAAAGTCGTCTACCAATTAATAACCTGGAAGAATGGGGCTATGTGGGTTCATTTGTCCACCGCTTTTTTATAAACTGTCAAAAAAAAATAATATATTGTTCATAATTACTTCAATAAATATTCAACTTGGTCCGATCTTTCTAAATTATGAATTGTGGATGGTAGGGCACCTTTTCTGATTTGTAAAAGTTGCTATAAAAGATAAATGTTGAATAGTTTTTAAGGCTGATGGTGGAAAATAAAATCGGACAATCGGAAAAAGACGATGGACAAACGAACCCACTTAGCCCCATCTTTGTAAGTTATCAATTGGGGGCAGTAGTCGATTTTATAGTTGGTGGGGTTGTTGCTATAAAAAAAAATGTATTGAATTATTTTTGAACTAAGGGTGGACAAACCATTTTTTTTTGGTGGACAATCATAACCAAGCGATGGACAAAAGACCACAATTAGTCCCATCCTCTTTAGTTTATGAATTGTAGACGACCCTTTTTTTGTTTTTGGGGGTGTTGCTATAAAAAAAATAATAGCGTAATAACTTTTTACCTGCGGGAGAACAAACGCTGTTTTGCTGGGACAAATGAACTAGTTAAACGAAAAAAAAAAAAAAAAAAAAACAAATAAAAACAAGGATTACCACATCAGGGATCAGGTCGAGTGCAGGCTAGAGAAGCTTTACTGTATAGATTAAATAATCTGATAATATCAATTGATGAATATTTTGTCCTTTTCATTTGATCAATAACATTATAACCTTAATTTAGGTGATTGCCTGCACAAACACTTACCTAAGGCCGGTTAATGGTATATTAAACTGATTGCTTTGGATATAGGGTTTGTATTAAAATCGTTGTTGATTTCAAGGACAATGACAAAATCCAATACAGATTGTAGCATCATACTACATACATACATACATGTATCTACATATATGTATGCACCAATGTTAAAGAATGAAAATGATGCGACAGAAAGGCTAGGGCGGGTGCGCGAGGGCCAATTTTTTTTTTTTTTTTAAATTGACTTGAAATAGAATCAAATATCAATAAAAAAAAAAACAACGGCAACACTGACAATAACATGCTATGCTACCTTTCCTCAAAGCTTCTTTCCTTACTTCGGTTCTTAAATCAAATTGATTAAGCCAATAATTTTTTGAAAATATAATTTTCAAACTCAAAATTTTGAAATAAAATGAAAAAAAAAAAATGTATTGCATTCGAAAAAATAATATTAAATATTATTCAATTCTCTTATTGATTTTTTATCCAAACATTGAAAACCAATTTTTGAGAAAATTGAAAATACGAGAAGGAAATTGGGCTTAATTTGACTTCAATCCGTTATTTAAGTTGCTCTAAAGATCCTATTTCCACTGAAGAAGTTGTAAAGTAAATTTGGGTGATTCGCTGTTAAAAGCTCCTTTTTGGCTTCGAAAATGGCCCCTTTTAAATTTTAAAAATGATAAATAACGCAATAACTGATAATTAAAAAGTGCGGCCATTTGTTTTTAAGGGTTTTAAAGCATTTTGTCATACTACAGAAATAACGCCTTCATTACGGAAATGATGGTCTGGTACGAAAATGACATTTTTTGTATTTACTATGTAGATAGTACTCAGAACAAATGTAATAAATTATAGTCGAAATACTCGATGTAAGTGGAATTGTTTTAAGGAAGAAACTCAATTGCCTATTTCACTGGAACATTGATTATACAAATAGCGGTAAAATAATGATAGACACATGAATGTTGCCGAGGGACTTAAGAGACTTTTTAAAGCTCTATATTAAGAGCACTTGCCCATATTTAAGAATTGTAGATAAGAAAGTTAAATGGTTAACTCTATATCAAGCGCTTTTAAAATATAAAGTGAATTAACTTACATTCTTCAAAACGATGTTAAGATTTGTTCCAGTGTGCGGTGAAATATCACAAAAGGACCTATTGCTACGAAAGTCCTACTGCCCCTCATAAAAAAGCTTTTGGTCTTCGAGTTATTTCTTCTGCTTAAAATTAATTAGCTTTTGTTTTTGGGAGGAAGGAACGAAAGTGCAGTTAGTCAATAGAGATTGAAGAAGGTCCATCTTTTATAGTACTATGGTAAAAAGCTTACGCATAGGGGCTCTGGCAGAAGAATACCTTTTAAGAGCAATAGCAATAGCAATACTATCCGAGCCAGAGGATTTCTATTCGTCGAGATCTTTCTAAACTCTTGCAAATGCACTATATGCAATCATTGAAGCTCTCAAGTACAGGAGGAGTCATAACACTCTCTCGCAGCGTCGAATTTACAGCAAACCGTACTGCCAGCGAATTGGGTCTAGACAAGTGTTGGAACCTATTGGCTCAATTTTTGGTAATATGTATACAAATTTGATTGGTCGAATCCGACCGCAACAGATTTTACTTGTACTTCAGTGTTTGTCGACATTCTTGAAGGATTTGCGATTAATCCCTGACTTTTTAAAGAAAAAAAGAATCCGAAGTCATTTCCGTAACCGTATCGGCATTAGTTTAATGCAATGAATAGGCACGGAAATGACGAAAATCGATGTTTCTTAACTTTTTAGTCAAGAAAAATAGAATGTTTTTTTTAATGAAAATATATATACATAGGTACTATATGGCAAGTTACGAATTCGTACAAAAAATCGAACTCGAGATTTCGATCAAACTTGACAAAAAAGTGGTTCTCGCAAAAACGTCCGTCTGTCTGTCTGTTCAGCTACAGTCTAAATTGATTGGATGATTTTCTTTAAACTTGGTACCTAGCGTATTTTGGGCATTACCCCCACAAATTTTTTTTTCTTTTTTTTTAGGACCAAAACTAACAGTAGCTGTTACACAAAATTTTTTGGCCAAAAAGGAAAAATTAATTTTTCTCAAAATCTTTTTAAAAACCCAATAAATTTAAATAGTAATAAGTTGCCGTTTAATACAAAAAAAAATGGTTATTAATGGAACTTCTGAAAGAACCATTTTTTTTGATTTTCGCTTTTCTCGAAAACGGTTCAACAGATTATGATGAATTTTTTTAAGAAGAAGAACCAATACATTTGAAATAAAATTGTGTAGATACCAATACATATTTAAAAAAAAACATTTTTTGGATTTTTAAAAAAAGTTTGAAATTTTTTTTTGAAAACTCAATATTTTGAAAACGACTTAGTCGATTTTTATTAAACTTAGTAAAAAGCAGAACATTTTTGACAAAAATTATTTTAATAACCAAAAATAACGGTACCTCACATACAAATGTTTAAAAACCGTTAAGAAAAATATTTTTTTTTCTCAAAAACGACTCCTACGATTTTTATAACTTTTTTTTTTTTGTGTCGAAATTAGAAAGGTCTAGCATTTAAAATTATTAAATTTTACATTGATCTATAACTAACAGTACCTCTCATGGAACGGTTTCTTTGATTTTCCACTATCTCAATATCTAAATAATAGAATAAAATTAGATTTTTTATACGGAAGCTTGTAGAATATATAAAAAAAATGATTTTTGGATTTTAAAAAAAAAATTCAAAATAATTTTTTTGAAAAGTCGATATTTCGAAAACTCAACATTCATAAATACTTAAAATTGGCAAACCAATTTTTTTTTCTCAAAAATGTTAACAAAACGTTACGGAAATGACTTTTGGACGTGAAATATTATTATTTTGTTATAAAGTGCTTTTAAATATTTAAAATTAAGGAGTTGACCAGTTAGGAACGTCCGTCGGTTACGCTATTTTGGATTCTAAAATATTTTTAATTTTTTTATGTGTTTAATCAAAAAGAAGCTTTTAGTGGAGAATCACCCATTTAGTAATTTTCAATTTTCTCAATAATTAGAAGCATAAATAGTTTTAAATGTTTGACTAAACATTGATAATATCTACCGTTAAATATCAAAAACAAAAATATTACTTAAAACAATGTAAAATGTAAAATTTTGACAATTTCTGTTTCAATTTATAGATTAAAATATTTTCCACAAAAAAGATTTAACATTTTTCTCCATACGAGCGATTAGTTACAAGATAGATATTGCTGATTCAAAAAGGCGAAGTGTTGATATTGCTGATTCAAAAAGGCGAAGTGTTGAAAATCAGTTAGTGATGCCAGATCAGCATGGCAAATTACACACGGTTGAACACCACGTCCAAATGATAAAACTGTAATATGAAAATCTTTTGGGACAACAATACGTGCGTTGCGCTCATTTGACGGTGTATATGGTTGTCCTTCCAAGTCGATTATCCAAAGTTTGGTGTGTAAATTTTTTTCATAAGAGGTATCAGTTACAAAAATTGCGATTTCAAGAATGGTCAAAGGGTCAAGTAATATAAGAGAAAATTTAACAACAACTAATCCATAAAATAATAAAAAAAAAAAAACACAACTAGTGGGTATACCTTATGCCAATATAAAGATAACTGCGTATATACATTTTTTTTTTGGCTATTTTTCGACTCCGAAATTTCACTTCACTCATTAAAGTAGGCTTAGCGAAATATTATTTTTGATCAAAAGAAACATTTCGCTAGAGTCAAACCAATTTTTTTTTTTTTTAAATGATTCCATATTTATGATTTTTTTTTTTAACAACTTCGCAAAAATTCCAGCAAATAAAAAACTCGCACACAAGAATGGTGGAGAGTTTATGTCACAATAAGCCTCGGCTCTCCACGAGCTGTCACACCTTAACTTTCGCAAAAGAACAACCTTACGATTATGATGTAATTCATTGCAAAATCATTAAAGTTTAATTTGTCAAAGAAACAAAGTAGGTATAATACCTATGAATTTTTTAACATGAAAAAATACCTTAACGGCTTTTCTTCATCATTATATCGGAAAATAGAAATCAACGTTTCTAATGATTGGGAATAAAATAAAAAAAAAAAAAAATAACAACTATGAGGCAATCACTGACATTTATTTAAAACACAGCAATGCATCAAAAACATAACAACAACAACAACAAAAAAAAACAAATGGGCTACATCCGTCCCAACACAATTTCCACGTTAGTTAAAATAACAATATCAAAAAGAAAAAACAACATTCACAGTAAACAACCCCAGTGGGTAAGGTAATCGATTGTTATTAAAAGTCTGATGATGCACCTTTATACGCCGGGCCGGCCGCTATGAATAATTAATTTATCGAGACTAACTCACTTACTATACAAAACACACACACAGAACCACACTCACACATACGGTGACCATTTTGTCTGCGGCATTGGAAAGAAGACAATCTTTCAACAACTTAAAAAATTTAAGATTAAATTATATTTATTTAAAAGTTTAGTACTCCGTATTACAACAAATACATAATAAATATAACAAAATTATAAATACTTAAATATGATCATACATTCAAGTTTTATTCGAAGAAAGGTTTAATTTTTTGTATTTTGTACGAAAACAAAAATGTCCTCTCAAAAAGAGAGCGGATGGTCACCTTACTCATACACAACAAATTGTTTATTGATCAGAAATTAGTTGCGAATCATTCACAATGTAACGTTAACTTACATAGGTACACTTGCTTTATTGTGGAGGGAAATAAATATTGGTCAAAACCTGAAGATTCTATTTCTATATGAAAAAAAGACAAAAAAAAAAAACAAATACGTTGAACTATGGATATACACTATCAGACAATCACGAATCACGGCTATGTTACGTATGGATACGTAAGCATATAATTAGTTGCAGGAGCGGATGGAGAATGGAGTCAATAGCCGTTTTTTTTTATTATAAGAGATAATCCATATAGAGCTTCAAAATATATGCATTACAACAACAACACGATATCCTGGGGCCGAATTACCGCATCAGTTTTCGAGTAATACGTGACTGAATTATGTGAGTTTGGCATTACTGCTCACGTTATCGAACAATCGAGTACCATAATTTTACATTTTCTCATCAGTAACGGAATTTCATTCGATAGATGGACAGCCGATTGACAGTGTGTAATGGATGCGAATTCTGAAGAAAAAATGAAAGAACTATTCAGCCTTATTGTGAGTTTCACCCGAAAAATATGTCATCTTAAAATTTTTTGCTCACCCGGAATTTTAAAACCTATTGTGAGTTTCGTCCGAACAAAATTTTGTTTCGCTTACAAAAAAAAAAGAAGTGAAAATGACATTCACAATAAGGGGAATTTTTCGATCATGAAATTTCGGGAGAAACTCACAATAGGCGAAAAATGAAATGTCAAATTTTCCGGGTGGAATGTTGTTCGGGTGAAACTCACAATAAGGCTCTGATTGTTTTTATTATTTTTTAATTTTATTTTTACTCGTTCATTCGATCACTGATGACACTGACTCGGTTATTTGGTCCCTGCTTTCTATCAGGATCACGTTTCATGAACCAAAAATTAAGTTTTCAATCTTGCGGGTAGATGGCTTCTCACGGTAAGGTAGTGTGAAATTTAATGTAAAGAAAGACGACAAAAGGAGATAGGTATACAACACAGTTGTCGCTAGGATCCGTATTGTTTTATTTTTATGAGATGAGCTATATATGAATCATTAGCGATAATGAAATGCGGCTAATGAGTGTTGTAATTGCCCTCGGTGGAATGGTGTTTATTTGAGTGTTCATATTGGTGAAAAATTCAAAGTGAATCGTCCAGCAACATCATAGCGCCATATTGGATTCAAAAAACGAGAAACATTTTTTTTTTTGAACAGAACTTAATGAATCTAAACATTGCATTCTCAGCCACGAATTTTCATATACCTGGGCTTGTGTTGGGGTACGAAATCTCGCATCACAAAATCCCGCAGCACAAAATCCCGCATGATCTACTGCAATGCGACAGCGCATACAATTTTTCTTTCCTCTAGGAAGTGGTGCCTCGATTGTATTTATAAGGATCACGCAGCACGAATTTTCCTACTATTTCTTCTGGGCTGATGTCCGGATCTGGTCGGTCGACGGGATTGGGTCTGGGGGGGGGGGGGGGGGTTCTGGAGGTGGGTCTGGAACTGGGACATAGGTTCTGGCCCTAGACCTGGGAAATAGGTTCTGGCCTTGGGTCTGCAACTGAGACGGAGGTTCTGGATCTGGGACAAAGCTTCTGGAGCTGGATCTGGAACCGGGACAGAAGTTGGACAAAGGACGAATTTTTTGTTTTTGGAAACAACATTTTTGCAAATTAAAAAAAAAAAAGTTCTGGAGGTGGGAACCAGGACAAAGGTCTGGAACTTCAACAAAGAACACATGTTTTTTTTGAAACAAGGTTCTGGAGTCGGATCTGGAACCAGGACAAAAGTTCTGGAGATAGGTCTGGAACTTGGACAAAGGACAATTGTTTTTTTTTTTTTGAAACAAGGTTCTGGAGGTGGATCTGGAACCAGGACAAGAGTTCTTGGGGCTGGTCGGGAACTTGGACAAAGGACATTTTTTGTTTCTTTTGGAAACAACTTTTTTACAAATTTAAAAAAAAGTCCTGAAAGTGGCTCTGGAATTTGGACAAAAGAAACATTTTTTTTTTTAGGAAACAAAACATTTTTCATAAACCTTATTACAAATTTAAAAAAAAAATGCCTTTTTAACCCCTTTTTTCGGTTTACTAAACCGCTCACGTATAAATCCGTTCAGTTGCCAGGCAGGCGTCTATGTCAACAGTTTTCTGGTGCAATAGTACCTTGGATGGCTTTTAACTACCTTTTTCGGGCGATCATCCCGCTCACGCAACTCCGTTGCTCCGGTTAGTGTATATTCAGGCGCCAATGTCAACAGTTTTCTTTGATAAAAGTGTTTTCTTGGACCAAAGTACCTTGCTTGGCCAGGACCAGAACCACCTTTGTCCAGGTTCAGAAATCCAGAAAAGTATTTTATTCGAAATCACCAACATTCTTCCAATTGCACTATTTTATTCGAAATCACCATCAAAATTCTTCCAATCTTATTTTTTTTAAAAAGTAGGTACTTATTGAAAATCCCGCAGCGTACTTTTTTTGCGGGATTTTGTTGTATATTTGTAGTTTGCGGGATTTCGTAACGATCCCGCTAGGCTGAAAACACACCGGAAGAGACAAAACGTTTTTGTTTCGTAAGGCAAGAAAACGTGTTTTATTTTAACACACACCAACGGAAACACAATTAAGCAAACAAAATCATTTCACATTTCGGTTTTGTTTGGTGTGTGCGGAAAGAAAACAAAACAAAACAAATTTTTCAAAGAGAACTTCCAAATAATTAAAATGCCCCTCCGGCAAACAAACACATCAACAACACAATTTTGTTTCTGAAAAGCAAAATTCCAGCCATCGACAACGAAGCTGCGTGAAGCCAAAACCCCGAACTCAAAATTTTTGGGAGGGGTTAATCGGGTTCGTTTGTCCATCGTTTGTCCACGTTTGTCCCGGAAAAAAAATCGTTTTTCCACCCTCAGGTAAAAAGTTATTAAGCTTTTTTGTTTTTATAGGAAACCCCAAAAATCAAAACACTTGTCCAAAAACCGCAATTTATAATTTAGGGGGATGGGACAAAGTGCATTCGTTTGTCCACCCGCCAATTATGATTGTCCAACAAAAAATTTCGTTTGTCCAGCCTCAGAAAAAAAAATATTCAACTTTTCAATTTTATAGCACCAAACAAAAAAATTTCAAAATTTACTTAGCAAAATCAAACCAATTGCATTCGTTTGTCCACCGTTTGTCCAGGCTAGTCCAGCAAGAAAAATAAATTTCCGACCTTTGGTTCAAAAATTATTCAACATTTCTTTTTTATAGCAACTTTCGCAAAACAAAACATATGTCCAAAAACCGCAATTTATAACTTAGGAGGATGGGACAAAGTGCATTCGTTTGTCCACCCGCCAATTATGATTGTCCAACAAAAAATTTCGTTTGTCCAGCCTCAGAAAAAAAAATATTCAACTTTTCAATTTTATAGCACCAAACAAAAAAATTTCAAAATTTACTTAGCAAAATCAAACCAATTGCATTCGTTTGTCCACCGTTTGTCCAGGCTAGTCCAGCAAGAAAAATAAATTTCCGACCTTTGGTTCAAAAATTATTCAACATTTCTTTTTTATAGCAACTTTCGCAAAACAAAACATATGTCCAAAAACCGCAATTTATAACTTAGGAGGATGGGACAAAGTGCATTCGTTTGTCCACCCGCCAATTATGATTGTCCAACAAAAAAATTCGTTTGTCCACCCTCAGAAAAAAAAATATTCAACTTTTCAATTTTATAGCACCAAACAAAAAAATTTCAAAATTTACTTAGCAAAATCAAACCAATTGCATTCGTTTGTCCACCGTTTGTCCAGGCTAGTCCAGCAAGAAAAATAAATTTCCGACCTTTGGTTCAAAAATTATTCAACATTTCTTTTTTATAGCAACTTTCGCAAAACAAAACATATGTCCAAAAACCGCAATTTATAACTTAGGAGGATGGGACAAAGTGCATTCGTTTGTCCACCCGCCAATTATGATTGTCCAACAAAAAATTTCGTTTGTCCACCCTCAGAAAAAAAAATATTCAACTTTTCAATTTTATAGCACCAAACAAAAAAATTTCAAAATTTACTTAGCAAAATCAAACCAATTGCATTCGTTTGTCCACCGTTTGTCCAGGCTAGTCCAGCAAGAAAAATAAATTTCCGACCTTTGGTTCAAAAATTATTCAACATTTCTTTTTTATAGCAACTTTCGCAAAACAAAACATATGTCCAAAAACCGCAATTCATAACTTAGGAGGATGGGACCAAATGCATTCGTTTATTTATTTATTTAATATTTATTACAATGTTAACAAAAAATACATCAAAATTTAAATATTAATAGTATTGAAATGAGTGTAATATAAAATTAAAGTACTAAAACACGAAATTTTTCCAGGAAATTTTGTCCAGGAAAAAAATGTTTATATTATATGTATTATGTTATCAAATAAAAGTCAAATCAAACATATAATAAAATAAAATAAAATAAAATAAAATAAAATAAAATAAAATAAAATAAAATAAAATAAAATAAAATAAAATAAAATAAAGTAAAGTAAAATAAAATAAAATAAAATAAAATAAAGTGCTATAAAATTGAAAAGTTGAATATTTTTTTTTTGAGGGTGGACAAACGAATTTTTTTGTTGGACAATCATAATTGGCGGGTGGACAAACGAATGCACTTTGTCCCATCCTCCTAAGTTATAAATTGCGGTTTTTGGACATATGTTTTGTTTTGCGAAAGTTGCTATAAAAAAGAAATGTTGAATAATTTTTGAACCAAAGGTCGGAAATTTATTTTTCTTGCTGGACTAGCCTGGACAAACGGTGGGCAAACGAATGCAATTGGTTTGATTTTGCTAAGTAAATTTTGAAATATTTTTGTTTGGTGCTATAAAATTGAAAAGTTGAATATTTTTTTTTCTGAGGGTGGACAAACGAATTTTTTTGTTGGACAATCGTAATTGGCGGGTGGACAAACGAATGCACTTTGTCCCATCCTCCTAAGTTATAAATTGCGGTTTTTGGACATATGTTTTGTTTTGCGAAAGTTGCTATAAAAAAGAAATGTTGAATAATTTTTGAACCAAAGGTCGGAAATTTATTTTTCTTGCTGGACTAGCCTGGACAAACGGTGGACAAACGAATGCAATTGGTTTGATTTTGCTAAGTAAATTTTGAAATTTTTTTGTTTGGTGCTATAAAATTGAAAAGTTGAATATTTTTTTTTCTGAGGGTGGACAAACGAATTTTTTTGTTGGACAATCATAATTGGCGGGTGGACAAACGAATGCACTTTGTCTCATCCTCCTAAGTTATAAATTGCGGTTTTTGGACATATGTTTTGTTTTGCGAAAGTTGCTATAAAAAAGAAACGTTGAATAATTTTTGAACCAAAGGTCGGAAATTTATTTTTCTTGCTGGACTAGCCTGGACAAACGGTGGACAAACGAATGCAATTGGTTTGATTTTGCTAAGTAAATTTTGAAATTTTTTTGTTTGGTGCTATAAAATTGAAAAGTTGAATATTTTTTTTTTCTGGGGGTGGACAAACGAATTTTTTTGTTGGACAATCATAATTGGCGGGTGGACAAACGAATGCTCTCTGTCCCATCCTCCTAAGTTATAAATTGCAGTTTTTGGACATATGTTTTGTTTTGCGAAAGTTGCTATAAAAAAGAAATGTTGAATAATTTTTGAACCAAAGGTCGGAAATTTATTTTTCTTGCTGGACTAGCCTGGACAAACGGTGGACAAACGAATGCAATTGGTTTGATTTTGCTAAGTAAATTTTGAAATTTTTTCGTTTGGTGCTATAAAATTGAAAAGTTGAATATTTTTTTTTCTGAGGGTGGACAAACGAATTTTTTTGTTGGACAATCATAATTGGCGGGTGGACAAACGAATGCAATTGGTTTGATTTTGCTAAGTAAATTTTGAAATTTTTTCGTTTGGTGCTATAAAATTGAAAAGTTGAATATTTTTTTTTCTGAGTGAGGACAAACGAATTTCTTTGTTGGACAATCATAATTGGCGGGTGGACAAACGAATGCACTTTGTCCCATCCTCCTAAGTTATAAATTGCAGTTTTTGGACATATGTTTTGTTTTGCGAAAGTTGCTATAAAAAAGAAATGTTGAATAATTTTTGAACCAAAGGTCGGAAATTTATTTTTCTTGCTGGACTAGCCTGGACAAACGAATGCAATTGGTTTGATTTTGCTAAGTAAATTTTGAAATTTTTTCGTTTGGTGCTATAAAATTGAAAAGTTGAATATTTTTTTTTCTGAGGGTGGACAAACGAATTTTTTTGTTGGACAATCATAATTGGCGGGTGGACAAACGAATGCACTTTGTCCCATCCCCCTAAATTATAAATTGCGGTTTTTGGACAAGTGTTTTGATTTTTGGGGTTTCCTATAAAAACAAAAAAGCTTAATAACTTTTTACCTGAGGGTGGACAAACGATTTTTTTTCCTGGACAAACGTGGACAAACGATGGACAAACGAACCCGATTAACCCCTCCCAAAAATTTTGAGTTCGGGGTTTTGGCTTCACGCAGCTCGACAACGAAATATGTTTTTCTGTTTCAATTTTGTTTTGTCTTGTGCGGTGTGTGGTGTGCGCTGTGGGTTACAACGTGTTTAATAATCGCAACGACGCACGCTGGTGTGAATTTAATCGGTCTTCGTTGGCCGTAAAACAAAAATATGTTTTTTTGTTTTGTTTCGCCTGATTGGTGTGTTCATGGTTCATACATTTCGATTCGCACCTGTTCGACAAATTAGTGACAGAGTGTAACTAGTTTGTGTTCGTT
Organism: Leucozona laternaria; assembly: GCA_932273885.2. NCBI lineage: Eukaryota > Metazoa > Arthropoda > Insecta > Diptera > Syrphidae > Leucozona > Leucozona laternaria. The sequence continues at coordinate 42,193,521 of OW026368.1, read as the reverse complement.
CAATTTGTTATGCAAAGCCGTGTAGTCCAAGCATTCATCAACTTCATATTGTATCTGCTGGAAAATGAGCATAAATGAATATAAAGCCACAAAGTTGTAAAGTTCGTGGAATTTAGAGTGCCATAGCGACATCAGTTATTATTTTTTATTATGCATACTATTGAGTATATCTATTTTATATACGAAATGAGTAGAATTTATTTTGTTGATAAAAATGCATAGTCGCCACAAATACCGGTTTATTACCTACATGGAAGTTAGTGTTAAGTGCAATTATTTTTTAATAACTTAGTAGATATTTAAAAATGCTGGTTTTGTATAAATTTCTATATACTAGTTTTATTATACACAGTTGAAATGGTAATATTTACAAATAAAATACAAGAATTCCTCTTGTGGTTCGAAGCTATAAAACCACTTTTTTTTATCAAAAGCCATACGTTCCTATGCAAATTTGTGGGAATTTTGCACTTTTAAAGTTTTAACCACAAGAAAAAAAATTCTGTATAAAAAAAATTTGTATTAAAACTTGTATCGAAATTTAATTTAGATACGTTTAAACTGAACCGGCATTTTTGGTGACTGCATTTTTGGCAGCAAAATTTATTGTCTCCCGAGTTGACTTCCCGTTTGGAGTAATAGCAAGTTCTTGCCGAGTTTAATCAAAGCCCTGGTAGGTTCTCAGTACAGAGAAAATCAAGACGAGGAAAACATGTAAAATATCAGTGAGGCCCTTGTTAGTAAGAACTTGTTGGGCAAGTTTAGCTAATTTCTTAAAAATATACCAACACCATACAGTGTTATAGTGGTGGTTAGTGTTTTGGCATGGTAAGCGGAAGGTCGCAGGAACCAACCAACTTTTTTTAATTGTGTCTCTCAACCAACAGGCTACATTAAAAGACAAGCGGGCATGCCAATTTCGAGAGTCACCGTTGCTATAGCCCCTTGTCAATATGCTTTCAAGGGCGGGTAAGTACCGTTTGTGGATGCAGCTTGTTGCTACAGAAAAGAAAAGCTTTATATCTTTTCACGAACCTGATATATACAACCCTACCCCCTCCCTCCAAATATTGAGTTCAGGCTTCACATAGCAGCTCTTATCTTTTCCATCTGACGTACTCTGCTGCATTCTCATTACGAGTGGATGGAAAACAGTCCAATCCGTCCCTAAGAAAGGAGAATGTTCTTCACCATGAAATTAGCTAATTGCATTTGCATACGTCCCTTCTTTCCAAGATAACGGGAACGCTGATTATTTTATTATAATCAGCTTAGCAGTATACGGCTACGGTAGCAATAGGTCCACTGGTAATCTGATTATAAAGGGTGTTTTTTTTAGACGTGTGGTTTTCAATCTGCCAATACTTTTTTTTCGGAGTTGGTCTTTTTGACAGCTGTCACTTGATTTATGCTCAGTTTGGTTTGCCATTTCATAATTAATAAATTTCCTCCTGAGCAACGTTTGCAAATCGTGCGAATTTATTACCAAAATATTGGTTCGGTTCTAGCGACGCATCGCGCGCTTCGTCAAATATTCGGTCGACATAATCGCAAAATCGCATAAATTAGAGCAACCATGGATCGGTTTCGCACCACGTTAACTCTAGTGGATCATGCGCACTCTCAGAGACGCCGTACAGTGCGCACCGAAGACGCTATTGCTGCTGTGGAGCAGCGTATCGAAGAAGACCAGAATGAGTCCATCCGCCATCGTGCGCAACAATTGGAGCTGTCGAAAATTGGGCCTCTAGGCTGGAATTTATTCGAGCCAGCCGCGGCGTTTTATTTCATAAATTTATTATATTTACATGTAACCTGTCCAGATACTGCAAGAAGAACCCTTAAATGAACAAACTAATGCTACTTAGTCTCCCTCATCAAATAATGTAGTTACGTGTAGTTATAGGCTTATTCCAACTAAATGGGTGGCCAAAATAAATACAATTTTAGACAGAATTATAAAATACACATATTTCATTTTCTTTTTAAATATTTTCATTTTTGTTTTACATGCAATTTTTAAACAAATTGAGTAACCAAAGAGCTGATTCACCACACGAATTCACTTCCTACATAATTTAGCGGTTGGTAGAATATTATTTTTTTTGTATTTTTATTTTAAAAAAAACAAAGAAAATAAGCGACCAAACAAAGAGCTCTCAGAGCTTAAATCAACGCCCATTATAGCTAACCTGACTTTTTTTTTTTCAAAGTTGGTGGTGCCATTTTGAAATTCATCGGCGTCATCAACAGAAGACTTACAGTTTTGTTATCGGATTTAATGGGTAATGGTACAGTGAAAGCTCTAGTAAGTGGACATTCATGGTTTCTTTAGATATTTTTGTATATGTTCGCAGATCCGATAATGATGGGTGAACGTTATACAAAAGTCGCTTATCAAGCCTATGATGAGGAAATACCTGTGAAAAAATGTAGTTCGAAAAATTTTCAACAGAAACGATGTATTTATTATATCTTTATAGCATTTCTGGTATGGCTGAAGAGGGCGCCAAACAGAAGGTGCTTTCTGCATTGGTAAGCTTTTCTTTCCGTCCCACCCCTGGCACGCCTCTAGCTCACTTTAGCCACGGAGCCGGTGCACCAGGACCCTCTAATTACTACTACTGCAATAGCATGGCTGGCAATTATGGCTATTAGAGGGTTCTGGCCCAGCGGCTCGACGGCTAAAGTGGACGGGAGGCATGTCAGGAGTGGGGCGTGATAAGGATAAAGCTTTTGTCGGAGTTCAGCTTTTGGGGGCGTGACAGGTGTAAGGATTTTGTAGGCGTGGCAGAAGATGAGCTTTTTGGGGCGGAACATCCGTGGGGGCGTGGCTAAGGTGGAGTGGCAGTAGACTTAGTGGGTGTGAATATCTAAGGGGCGGCTCGGCGGCTCAGCGACTCGGTGGATATGTGGAGTTTTCAAGACTTCACCTCTATATCAGGTTCTAAGAGTCGTTTTTGGTTCTTAACGACGTTTTTTTAGGTTCTTACAAAGGTAACAACTATACAGAGCCGCCGAGCCAACACCTCATGGCACACCCCTAAAAAGCCCTAAGCCACACACCTCGAAAGCCCCCCATCCCCCAAAAGCTCAATTCCCCCATGCCCTCCACACCCTACCACTTTTGGCACGCCTCCTTCCCACCCAAGCCACCGAGCCGCTGCGCCAGGACCCTCTAATTACTATACTACAGTAGAATGGCGTCCACGTATCCAAGTAGGTTTGATATTATTTATTGTTTTGAACAATCAATCAATTGGCCGCCCACAAAAGCTCTACCCCTTAGTCACTCTGTCACCCCTCAGTCACCAGACACGCCTCCTGCCCACTTAAGCAGCAGATCCCCTGAGCCATGACCCTCTAATTACGACTACTTATTGCCTTGTATACATCGGAATGATAATGATAGCTGTGTTCCATTGGGCCTTGCAAATTTTCTTTTTTGTACTTCCCAGTAGATAATGAATGAAACGCTTTCATTCTACCAAATGCAAAATCTAACCTCAATATAAATGTAATTTTGGCTGTTTGTTTTTATATTTTACTCTAAGTTAGAAAAACATCCACAAGAATAATTTACCACGTAATTTCTTTTTACTGATGGTGTCTTCTCTCCTGTTGATACATTTAGTTACTACAGTACTGAACTACTGTGAACTACTTCTACCACAGAGTAGAAGTAGTTGACTGCAGCCAGAAGTACTTGGCAGTTGATACTGGAGCCCAAGGAATACACCTCAAAGTCAACAAGTAAAAAATATAATATATGTACATTGCATTATATACTTATGTATACATATGCACGTACTTATAATATAACTTTTGATGGCACACTTACTGCATGAAGATAGAAGTAGGTATACAAAATGTATACACATAAAATAGTTTTGAATTGATAAATGTGTCGACTAAGCATCATATGAAAATGAGCCCCACACACTTTCAGTGTTTGGTCGTTTACCCTAAACACACAACATTGCGATTAGGCAAAACTAGAATTTACATATCATCAAAAAAGTTCAAGATACGAATTATGGTTTAGAATTAAATCGATGACACATTTTTATGTTAATCAATATTATTATATTAGAAGAGAAGCATTAAATTAATTTTAATTATTTATCATTGTAGAGTCAATCTCTACCGATTCAAAGAGTTTTATTTGGCTTTGAACCAATCCACACATTGAAATAGCAGAAAACTGCTGGAAAGGTAAGTGAAATAGGAGTTGTAGTCAACGGTGGTGTTTGTGTTGAATTTATCAATCGTCACTCAACATTACCAAAAAAGAATTACATATAAACCTGAAGTAGCAACTTTGAAGAAAATCGCTCCAGCTGTTAGCTTAGTCCGTAAGCCGAGACAGGCAGAATTTCGGGAGCCACTTTTTTCGTGTTCCCTATCATCATACTGTCAGGTTTGACTAAAATCTCGAACTCTATTTTTTTACGAACATCTAAAATTTGACCAACAGTACCTATAAATACCTATACCATACCTAAAAATAAGATTACGGAATTAAAAACTTTCTAGAGCTCATACTGTATCTGAATCTTAGTGTGGTTATACATATACCTATATATTTTATTTATTTGTGTGGTAGGGGGCGATGAGCTAATATAAACACAATTAACTGCAAAGAGAGATGTCAAAGTCGTTTTATTAAACAAAAATGTTTGTCTTTTTTTATCGGAATTAACATCGGAATGAGCTAATAATCGTTTATATGTGAAAAATCTTCTTTTAAAAATCACATAATAAATTCTATAAGAAGTCAGTCAATATTGCAAGTTTTTCTTTGCTTAAGAGATACTCAAGTATGTATGTATGTAGATGATGTAGAAGTGAAAACAAAGTATCAAATGCTCAATATATGTAGATAGAATGCTTTGCCAAGGAGTTTGTGTAGTTTTTTTTTTTATAAGATTTTAAGCGAATTTGTTTGAACACAAATAAATACAAACACATGAGCTCCTAATGATTTCTTGAACAAAATGAAATAGAATAAAAGTTGACATTTCAAAAAAAGCTAAAAAATATATCCAATAGCTTTTAAGACTTTATTTAGTACCTACACACGATGCACGATATGAACCCATTTCGAAATTTAGGAATCATTTATTGATTATAGTTACCTATTAATTTTTTTTTTAATAGAATTTATCTCGAAACAACAAATTTTTAATTTTGTGCCAGTCTTGTAGGAAACGAGCGATTTGATGTTAACTGGATGTAACATATACATGTGTGTATATACCAAGAAATAATTATGGCATCAGCGCGTCTGAAACTTGATTAATTTTGACATGTTCTTCCTACCTACTTAAAAGTGCCTGCCCACAAGGTCAATTTCTAAATAAATGTCGAAGTTCGTTGGTCGTGCCTCATGGAGCTGCGAAACCTGGCAAATGTAAACGATTTATTTTTGTTATTCAAACCATATGTGTGAAACATCAATGGTATATGAAAAGTACAAGTAGTACAAGTCAGTATAAGTATGTATGTATGTATGGAGAGCCTGTTGACCTCCGACAGCCCCATACATCCATATCAAATTATAAATAGTTATATTATTTGCATTCACTATTTAAAAATTTTGGCCGCAAGTCCTGGTAGCTAGCGCCTGTGTTCTTTATAATATTATAATGTATAAGTTTATTTATATTGTAATAAATAATAATAATAATAAATAAAAATGTTAACTCAAAGCATTTAATATTAATTAATTCCGAAATTTGTTGACAAAAAATTCAAAATTCTGATTTGGAATACATATTTGTTTTCAAAAACAATATATTGTAATAACTTGATTGAGTCCATGGCTTCTTAAATTCCCACTCTTGTTAAAATGGTGGATTAGACCTGCCCTCTAATACGATTTTTTTTTCTAAACATGTGTTCAAACATCATTTCCTAAAGTATTGACAGACAGGAAACGCTCTGTAAAAATTAAGAAAAATAAACGAATATAAAAAAATGGGCGTTTAAGTGGGCGTGTCGGGGGATGGGTTTGCAAATATTTAAATATCAATCTCAGAAGCAAACTCGCAAAATTTCAGGTTCTTAGCTCTATAGGCTGAATTGATACCGACTTTAAGGACATTCTGCCCCACTGTGCGAGTGGTTTACGATGTCAAATTCATTCAAATTGTCCCAAATCATTCGTGATATCCATTTAAAACGGCGGAGTTTAAAGTGTGAATCAGCAATAAATTATAACTGGTTTGTATATTCGTCTTAAGTTAAACAAGAAAACCCACTCCCAATAACGTGTTACCTTCTGTGGAATTTAAAATTTTATAAATAAAAACAAAAATGAAGCAAATCTATTATTTTCAAGTATGTAATTACTATTGACTCATATTCGAGCGAATCCTTAAACAAAAAGAAAAAACGTTTCCAATTAATTCCTTCAAACATGGTGCTTTTGCGCATCTCTTTTTTTTGTAAGTCGAATGTTACACTGCAAATTGCAAAGCAAAAAATGAGATGTAAGAAACAAAATTTGGTTCTGGCTGTTGGTGGAACTGTTTGGTACTGGGTTGTAAGCTTTAATTTAGGCTTATTAAAAAAGTAAGTGAATATCTGCATACCTATCCGATGGTCATTGAATGTGAGCCAGAAAATGTTATACAAAAATAAAGCTAACCTATAAAAATTTCCATTGATTCTTTTGTCATTTTTCATTGCAATGTGGAAGATCTACTATCAAAATCGAGAATTGCTATTTTGACAACTTATGTATACTATCCGATGTATGCGATGCTTCGACGATTACAACGACTGACAGCTCGATTAACTGGCTGAACACAATTGACCAATCAAAGTTAAAATACATGAAATCTCGTTTAAGTGAATATGTACAATGGAACTGTAGGCCCAAACGCGTCTCCGGAAGTTAGATACGTTTTAATAATCACGCGCGTCCTGACGCGTGTCTATTGTGTTCAGCTAGTATTCACATGTTCTTATGAGAAGCGACTCATAGGCAACGCATGCAACAGACGCAACGGAAAACGAACTGTACTGAACTTTAAACATTAAGATCGGTTGTCAATAGTAGGTAATTTGCAGTTTCTGTAGTATTTTTTTTGCTCCTCATGACAAAAATAAAATAAAATATAAAAGTATTTGTTGTTGTTCCAATCCGTCGAAAAATGGTACTTATCCATTGGGTCACCCTTCTCCGACCCTTCACTCCATGTCAACAGATCAATGAGGCTCATGAGTCCGGTTTTTATGTTTTCTTCCCCACAAACTTCCGTGATCCAGTATAACCCGATCTTCCCAATCTCAACAGCGTCTCGACGGATTCTTTCGGCCAAGGACTAAAAACATGTTCCCACATTTTTTTCCAACTTCTGACACGCCCACTTTTCTCATTCTATTGCGAAGCAGTTCACAAAACAGTTTACGATGTTGAAAATGTTTTTGTTTTTGAGGAGATAGCAAAACTTGCTCAAAAAGATTTTATTAGCAAGGGCTTCCCGAGTATTTTTTTTGTTTACATCTATGCAAAAACTTGTAATATTCCAGGAGGGCAGGATTCTATTTGGATCGACCTATTTTTGGCCATTTTTTATCCGTATATATCACGTATCCTTGAGCCGAATCGAAGGGTTATTGTGTATGAACCACCAGTTTAGACTTGGTGACTGTGCAGTGGAACGAACGACCTTGATATCAGACTGTCTGTCTATAAAGTTATCAATACTTCTATTGACTAGTTCGCATTGCCTCATAAACTGCAAACACTTGCGCTTGGAAGATATTTGGAAGGTTTATTTTTATGGATGGGTTTTCTGAGAAGATAACCGATTACCTCCTCGTTCATCCTGGAGCCGTCAGAAAATCCCGAAATATAGTTTACGTTTATGACAAGGTTTTTCCTCCCGAAATCCCGATGTTGGGATATCTTTTAGTGCTGCTGGGTTTAAATCTATGTACGGAGAAAAATAATGAGTTATTTTGAGAGTTATTATGGTTTTGCCCACCATCTTTATAAATCGAGTCGGTATAGTGAAGGGAAAGTTTCTAGAGTTGCAAATGGTGTAGTTTTAATGTCACTAGCTGTACTAATACCTGTCAGTCTCTGGATTTTGCAATGCTTCTAGATTGGTTGTCTTGTCCTACGGCCCACCACCAGAACAAACATGCGTATATTAGAATTTGCCTTATTATGGCTTTGTGCTTCCAATTAATGGTTGACGTTGGCGTTTTTTTCAAAGAGTCTACTGCAGTTAAAGAATGCTATTGGAGCCTTTATACTTACCTTTAGTTTACGATTAAGTAGCTGCGACACCAACATAATTTGCAGTACCACAAACCTGTAGCGGCATTCAATTAACGGTGGGCGGGGCTATACATGGAAGGATGTGTTTTCTTATAAAAAAAAAAAAAACTTCGTCTGTCTTCAGTGTGTTGTTGACATTAAGTCCACAGCTTCATGCACAATTACTGAGCTGTTTTGAAGAGCATGGCACAGTGTGGGCACGAATTTCCCTGAGGTCATTATTATGATGTCGTCAGCATAGGCCATGACTTTGAAATCGCTAAGGATCCCGTTAACGACGATTAGTCAAAGCAGCTAAGATAAGACCCTTGATGGAGTCGAATCAATTTTTTTAAACATTTTTAAAGGGCCAATTGATTGAAGAGCTGTCACAGCACATATTTGCCCTTCATGTACACATATCCAAGACAATACTTGGGATGTGAGTGCTCATAAGTGACTTCAATGCCTCAGAGCACGATTGGTTTCGGATTTTTTAAGGCCTTTTTAGGAAGCCTAAAAAAGTGTGGGCATTTGACATGATTTTTCTTAACCTAGCAGCATCATTTTTTTAGAAGCTATGTCTGTTACAAAATTTCCACCAGGTTGTTCTTTTTACATTCGTAAATCAGGTTTTGTCTAGAAGTAAAGTAACCCACAGTTAAATTGGGAAGCAGTTTTTCGGTGGAGAATGCATGCGGAACGACTAAACACTTTTTGGAACTGGAGATTCGATCTAACAAGCAGAAGGAAACAGATCCGGGACTTTGTCTCTTTCTTTCTTCAAATTTGTGCCTTTTAGGGCTAATGGTAGATATGACAATATGGTCTTATGTTGCTAAAGCCAATAACACACTAACAATAAGTCTATATTTATGAGACTCAGAGTCAGAAACTAATCTAGAGTGTTGGCTGATTGACGTAGAACCTTAAGAAATCATTTGCTTCGTAACCAACCTGATCTCGACATAGCTTCCTTCGAGAATTATCTAACCACAATTTTATTTTCTGTTGTTTTTGTTCTTCTTCTTTATTCTAACCACAAATGGCATTAAAAAGTATATTATAGGTATTTCATATTCCAAAAAAAAAAAAAAAATTAAATCACTGAATCACTGGAATCTATGAATATTTAATAGCTAAAAATTAAATCAAGAATAATGGAAGACAATTTTCAGTCAAATTAGGTTTTAACAGTTAAAATATTATAAGGTCATTGATCCACCAAACACAATATTAAAGGAAATAACACATTGAGTCCAGAAAAAAAGTTCATGCATTCCATATAAATTCTCCGGCGATAAAAAAAAAATACAATTGAATTGGGAACCTGCAACTTTGACTTTGTGAACAAAGTAACGGGTTTCAAAATAACAGTTAGTCACGCTACAATAACAAAAACAAACAAAAATCGGTTAAAAGAAAACAAGAACCGGCATTTCCTTACAACAATGAGAAGGAAGTGAGTAGCTAGGGGAACACGAAAAACGTTCTCTTTGAGGGGGTAAATATGTCCGCAACGACCTACGACAGAATTCATCGGATTCGGAACTACGCTACAAAGTTTAAAAAAAAAAAAAACAAAAACTATCACAGAATCCATACGTAATCACGTCCATTACAAATGGATTCATATATATTTTTTTACGAAGACGTTTGATGGTGAATTGAGATATGACAATGCAGACATTTTTCGAATCGGAAAACCAAAGAGCAACCTGATTATGTTTCCTCAAATCCTACACCTATCCAAATGGAAAATTGGTGCTTTAAATTGCACTCTTTAGCTTTCTGTCTTATGCAATATCAAAACTGAAAAATAACAAACAAAAACAAGCAAATCTTTGGTTCTGACCTTCTTGTTCTAATAACCTACGTTATAAGCTCCAGATTAAGGTCATAATGTTGGTAGGTAGGTAGGTACTTCACTTAGTATATAATGTATGTAGGCATAATTTTTATCCCTTGAGAATTCGACACAAGCAAACAGAGAGAGCACCTGGCGAAAGAATATAATACAATTAACAGTGATTCTTTGGGTTCTTAGCTTCAAGTTGATTTCAAAATATGTGTAGGTACTGTGATGACTATAACGATCTCCGCTTTGCTATCTGCCCCATCCCACACACCTGTGACAGCGAACAACACGAGAACTAAGACGGATTTGTGTATTGGGGGCGAAAATGGGTGGCGAAGTGCTTTTATGTGCTATGCTTGGTTTACCTTGAACAATGATTTTTTTTTTTTTGTGATTTTTGTTGTACCTACCACGACTGATGTCGTGACGTTTATTTACTTTATTTTTGAAAAAAAATAATACTGTAGTCGGAGACAATGTGCGATACAGGCACACGATGACACTGAAAATTGCCTGATACCGACCTACAACTGAATCCATTTAACGATTGTCATGCCTCTGACTCTAACCAAGTGGCAGGAGTCAGAACTGGGATATGGTAATGATCAAAAAAATTTACGTTTAAGTTTAATACTCACATTCTAGATAAAAAAAAAGTTGGTGTTTCTGCAAAGTGTGTGGACCTGGATTGAGTAGCAAACTTTTTGTAGTGATGAGATTGAGATGTTTTTTCTTTTGTTTCAGTTTCACACAACACACAAAAAAACAACAAACCAAAAAGAAACAAGGAAACTTGATTGAAAATTGAATAAAATGATATAATTTCCGATTGGAAAATCACAGAACTCGAATGGGATTATTTTTGGACTCCGATTTTTGTGTAAATTGCATTGAGCTGGAGTTGTGAGATTAAGATTCCGATTGAGATTTTTTTTCGTGCGATATTGATATGAAGAACCGCGCGTAGCACCTCCGAATTTTTCGTTATTTCGCCTTTCGTTTCGAACACCCGAAAAATCTAGCTAGCTTTAAACTTTCTTATTGGAAAATGCAAATTATATTAAAGAAACGCAGTATTTTCTGCTTTATTTTTTTTTAAGAAAAGATAAGGAAATTAATAATAATAATTAATGATACACGAATAGTAAATCAAACACTGTCAGTGTGGACTGAGCAAGAGCAACGAAACGAACAGAGTTTGAGAAAACCAAAGACACTTTTTCTTTTTTCCGCTTTTCCTTTTGCTTTGTGATGTGAGTTTTTTTTTTGTGAAAATGAACAAAACAGACTTCATGCAAAAGCAAATGTATCTGTTGGCTAGCGGCTAAGAAATAACGTTTCTGTAGATGCTCTCAAACTTTGTTGGAAGTGCTTTCGGATAAAAGCTCTGTAAGCTTACGACAGTCTATGGCTGAGGTTACACTTATTAAAGTTTATTTTATTCTTTATGCTATGTTTTCATTAGGGCCGAAATGTTGTAATTTGGCAAATTGCAGAAAAAGTGATTTCATCTCAAATTTGCAAATTCTTTGGACAACTCATTTAATTTTAAATTTGATTTCGCCGTTTAATATTTCGTTTTTGTTGATTTTTCTTTCCGTTTTGTTTTTCAATACAAAAGCTTTTTTTAAGCTTTTAAAATGGATTCCAATTGGGTGTGTTCATAAGGTTGGAACGTTATTTGCATGGTTTTGGTTTCAACTACCTCATTTCTAAATGTGAATTTGTATGCAAAATGAGGTAATTTGGAATCGAATTTGGAAATTTTCAACGAAATTACCTCATTTGCTCTAATGAAAACGTAGTATAAGGGTAAATTCACCCATCAAGTTAATATTACATTTTTATACAAGTAAATTCAAAGTAGAAAATGACAAGCAAGATACAAAATATTTTATTCGATTTCCAATTAATTTACAATTTGTAAACTTTTAAGTTAAGACTTTATTATAAATTTTAATGTACTGCTAACTACCTGAATAGAGCCGCATAAGACTGCGTATTGCCGCGAAGTTTTCTAATGAGAATATGACATCTGGTAAACTGTTCCACTGAGTAAAGTGCTTTTAAATAGATTCCAATTGGGTCTCCTATACCCTTCAAGCAAAACAAGTACGTTTTGGGTACGCTCACGTAGTCAAAATGCCTATAACAATAAATAATTTTTGTAGACGCGTGTGAGACACTTCGTTTCGCAATGATGCAGTCAAGACCTGGGTCAGTGAATTCACTTGAAAAGTTTGTTCGTGAAATCATCACGTTTTTTCCAACAAAATACATAGGTTTGTTCGTTGAGCCCTGTGGTCACCCCAGATGGTATTTTGAAAAACCTGAAATCACCGTAGTGAACAAATTCTGTGTTTTTTTTTTTAAACCTGCGGTCACCCTGAGCTCTCCCTAACCCTGAGGCCACACGAGCAAGTACTGGAAAGCAAGTTGGGTTCATACATTGCCTGCCAAATTCGTATCTGTGTGCTGGCTGTGACGTAGGTGGCACTCCACTTGCCAAGCAAGTTGCTTGCAAGTAGGTCGTTCTTTTTCTCTACTATAGTAAACAATTTTGGTTGATCTTTCAAACAAAATGGATTGAAAAAATACATTTTTAAAGAATATTAAAGAAAAATGCAAAAATGGTTAACAAACTTTAATAATTGAAATTATGGACAACGAAACATAAGAGGGAATAACATATACTCTAACTAAAATTCATGTACCAAAAAAAACTACAGACGTCAAAATACATTTTGTAAGCTATCCGTCTGTTAAGCACAAAACTTTCAAATTCCATTGAAGGTTGTATACGATGTCAATGGATAAAAAAACCTCTAAAAATCCGAATTGTTTTCCATTTTATTTTCCGCTCCGGAAAAATGGATTTTTAGGGCAATCGGTTGACATTTGGAACGAAATATTCTCGATAGGATCAAATATAATTTGTCCCCTATCTGTCAAGCCACAAACTTTCAAATTCCATTGAAGGATGTCTACGATGTCAATGGATTAAAAAACCTCTGAAAATCCGAATTTTTTTCCATTTTTTTTCTTCTCCGGAAAAGTGCATTTTGAGGGCAATCGGTTGACATTTGGAACGAAATATTCACGACAGGATCAAATATAATTTGTCCCCTATCTGTCGAGCCATAGACTTTCAAATTCCATTAAAGGATGTCTACGATGTCAATGGATTAAAAAACCTCTATATATCCGAATAATTTGAAATTTTATTTTTTGAAAAGGGCAATTTTAGAGCTTTTTGGTTTTTTGTAACGAAATATTCGCAAATGTCAAATATTCTGTCAAGCAATGTCAAGTTTCGTATGAAAGTGAATTTTAACATTTTTAAAATGCAATCAAATTCCACACTAAATTTATTTTAACTTATTTTTTGCACAAAATCTAATTAATTCAGAAATTTAAATAAAAGGAACGATGATTGTTGACTATAGTTAAAAAAATGAACGCCCTACTTGCTTCTCTACTGGCTGCTCAACTGGCTTCGAAAAAGGCAAGCCAGTTGACGAGCAAGTTGCTTGGGTTTATATGTGTTAGTGAAAAAATGTGTATGTATTGCAACTTGCTTGCCAGTACTGGCTCGTGTGGCCTCCGGGTAAAGTAGACTTTGGTTTTTTGCTGTGGCTAGTAGTTGTGGTTGAGGTTAAGACTTAAGAATAAACTGACAAAATGTCTGCTTGCCAGGTGTTTTTGGCAATTCTCAATGTTGTCAAGTAAACCTGGGTCAACCGTGGTTAATACTATATTTCCACCGACCACTAAACCAAGATTTGATAAGATTTGCCAAAATCTAGAAGACTTCAAGGAAAATCTTGTTAAATCTTCATAGGGCAATTAGTTTTACAACTCGAACCAAATCAATTTATGTCACGCTGAACGCATTCATTTGAAAAGCCAACTCTTCTTGCTTCTTTTGCCAAACATGAAACTTTCTGTCTCACTTCAACTTCATACGAAAAAATGAAACAACATTTGCATTTTGTGAGGTACTGTCAAAGTTAATCTATTTTTTAATCTTTTTGCGTGTTGGAAACACTACATAGATTTATTTAATCTTAATTGTGATAAACCTTCGGTGGGAACATAGTATTACCCAGAGCCACTCGAGCGAGAACTCGCTGTGTCTGTAATGTCGCTTTCGTTTGGATTTTGGAACTGTTCCATTCCTATTGAGAATGGAAAATTCGGAGTAAAAGGAGTGAAAAAGGAGTAGCTCCGAACGTCCACTCAAAAACGACCTAAGTTATTTTTTCATGCCTGTTAAACAGTCCTTTTTTGTAGAAGGCCTTAAATTTTATAAATATGAGTTCCTTAGATAAATTTTTAAGTGGTTTAATTTTTAACCTAATAGGTAGTGGAAGTGCGGCAAATATTGCCCATGTTGGTGATATGGCCCACCGTAATATTTCCCTACAACTTGCGAAGAGGTTACCCTCTGTGCATTTATTTTGAACATGCCCTTTATTGTTTTGATATGGGTATTTTAAAATGGAGACTCAGGCGTAGGAAATGTGTGCCCTATTCCGCACAATTTTTTACATTTTCCATATAATTTTTGTAAGTGTTTATTGTACACAAAATTTTGCGAAATATTTTAGAATCACTGTGAGACATTGTTGTGCTTAGACTTATATATCTTTAACGGCCATATTATTCACTCGATTCATCCAGATTAATAATTTAAATTTTTGTTGTTTTTTTTTATGTTTAAAGTTATGAAGGCGGATTATAAAATAATTTTCAGACACCAAAAGTGAATTGCCGAAAAACTGGCTGTTTTATTTACAAAAAAGTTAATACTATGCTTCCACCAAATGTTTATCTCAATTTAGATTAAATAAATCTATGTAGTGTTCCACCACACAAAAAGATAAAAAAAAATAGATTAATTTTGACAGTACTTTTCAAAATTCAAATATTGTTTCAATTTTCGTATGAAGTTGAACTGTGACAGATAGTTTTATGTTTGTCAAAAGAAGTTAAAAAGATTGAATTTCCAATGAATGAGTTCAGCTCGACATAAAAACGTTTAAATCGATGTAAAGCATACAAATTCAATGTAAATACATATGGAAAGTTTTAATCTGGATGTTACTAGTGAATAATATGGCGGTTACTCTAGCTATGCATAAAACAAAATGAGATCAAAAACCTGTTGGCTGTTGGCAATAAAAGCTGCATTTTATTATCATCCAGATCTGATCCGGATCAGATTATGGTAAGAAAACAAATAGGATCACAGTGGAAAAGTCTTGTATACCCATCTCTTTTTTTTTCCTTTTGTGTAGTTATTTTAATGTGTTCGTTGTATTTTTTTTTTTACTCAAAAAGCCATCTACCCGTCAGCGTTAAAACTAATTTTTGCAAAGAAATACAAAGGGTGTGTGTTCAAAAATTGATTGGCAAATCCAAATCCAAAAGCAAAGCTGGATCTGGAGTTGTTTTGTAATACATGTAGGTATTTTTGTGCCCAAATCCAATCCGGATCAGATCTGGGGGAAAATAAAATACAGGTTATATTGAAAACAAACATTATTTTTAATAAGACACAGTTTTTTGTTTTCTTTTATTTAAATTATCGCCTTAAAGTTTTAACTTTTAAAATATGTGTACGCAATAGCTACCTAATAAATTAAATTTTGCATGATTTTAATTAATCTCTTAAATCCTCACTTAGTTTCAAATAGGTTCATAATCAGAACTTTATGTATTTATTCATAACAATGACGCATTTTAGTTTTAATAAAAACAAAAAGAAGTCAAAAATAATTTAGGCTGAAAATTCAAAAAAAAAATTTACATTAAGTTAAGATACAATGAGCTCTGCTGATTTGCATTTTATTATTCAAGTTTACTTAAAATATTTGATAAACATTATTTTAAAGAGGATATTAAATTATCACGTTTATAACAAACAAAATAAATATCACGTTTAGAGACAAAATTTGGAAATAGTCTCATTAACCTTCCAGCTGAACCTCTTCTCATCGCTGTTCAGTTTTTTTTTTTTTAATAATAAATAATAACTAATGATTTAACTTATTTTATTAGTTGGGGGTTGAATAACTTTGTTATTTAGGTAATGTAGTTTATATCGAACTCCTTTCAACAATTAAATCGAATTTATTCTAAACCAAATCAATCAATTGATCGAAGTTCGTAAAAGAATCGATTTGTTTTGTGTGATTGTGTGTGTGTTACATGACACCTAAAATTAATTATTTTCATAGCTTTACCTATTGAATGAAAATATTCGTTGCAACCAAACAAAAAACAATGTATTCCCAAAATTCTGCAACTTTCAATTTGACGTATTGGACATGTCAAATCTTTATAGTGAGTGTTCAAAACTGCAAATCGTTGTGAAATTTTTCTCAAAAAGGAAATATTTGTTTTGACACAAAACAGCCTTACCGACATCATTTTTATTCTAATTTTTAAATAGAGACATGGTGCGAATTTCATTAATTGCTCCAATTCTAGAGCATCAGTTTTATTATTTTCCGCTCACTTTTTGTTGTTTACTTCGCTTGCAACCCATTTTTTCCAAATCTTATAGATAATGTAGGTATGTTTGTCCTGTAGAAGTTACACAGTCAGTCCAGTCGATCGACGGTCGTGCTCTGGTGTTCATTCATGCTATAAAAATCTGACGAAATGGTACGATGTGTTGATGAACATGCCGTTGAACGGGAACTCCCCTAATAGGATTAAAATTTCGATTAAATTTTATTCAAGATTAAGGGTGCTTTCATAAATGCATGGTTGCTTTGTTTACATGCGATCAATTGCAATCATATTAACTTCATACAAAATATTTGCGCATGTGTTTTACATTGCATTTATGAACACTTTCTGATTTGCGTCATATTTCATAGGTCATAGGGAAAGAATTTGGCATTTGGCATTTATGAAAGTTATGCATTTGTCAGACTTTCGCAATCATGCATTTATGAAAGCACCCTAAATTTTGAAGTTTGCCAAAAATTTAACTTTGGAACAAATTTAAAGCGATTTCGATCTAATTAAAAGAAGGCCCAAGATCGACGTTTTACTTTTAATCAAATTCACACTAGGCGTTAGAATTGAGGCCATAGAGTAAAGTTGGTTTCAGTTTTAATCACGAAACCATAACCCTGGGGGGTCATTCCAAAAAACGATTATCGTCAGACGATAGCGTTTCGGTGATAGTCGCGCTTCACGTAAGACTATAATCGTCAAAGTGATATCATCAAAACAATATCGTTTACACGAAGCTAAAAAGGTATCGTTTGGCATTGAAATCTGAATTTAGTAGATAAATAGAAGTTAAAATATTTCAGCGCAATTTATTTGTCTTGCAAAGTGAAAATGAAAATTAAGAAAAACTACAATTAATACGATTGCGAAGACAATTAAAAGATAAATCAGACCCTCTATCTCTTCCAACCCATATGTAAGCACAATGTTTTTATGTGTATGTACTATTGTAGAATATCTTTAATGGCACTGGTTGCTAAATAAAATTAAACAAACAAATACAGCCGAATTTATAAATGCATCATAGCGAGTGCATAGAACTATTCACTCCTTATAATTCAACTAAACGCAAAAATGTTATTCATAAAACTTATGCAACGTTGAAAAGAGGCATTAGAAGCTAAACGCGTTTGGAGGTTGAATAGTGCATACATAAGGATGTTTAAGTATCGAAATGTCACTTTGACTCATACACAGACGAGAATAAAATACAATGTTATAAGGGTGGCACTTATTTTGGGAATGCTTATGTATCTTTTTTGTCCCCTCCTGAAAGTGATCAAGCTTTATTATGAAACTACTTTGTACAAACCAAAATGTTGTTAAATTTTGTTGAAATCGGCTAAGGGCGACGTATCCCACCGAGAAGTTAAAACTCTTCATTAAAAATGCACGCAGTTTTCCGACTTTTACTTAAAATGTCGGTGAAAGTATAAAATTTGATGGAAATTCTTTATTTATAATATACATGTGCTTAGATATATGCCAAAATTGAGGTTTATTGAATATTTTCAGTGGGAGACACAAAATAAATAAAAAAAAACATTGCAAAAATAATTGCCACCCTAATAGATGTTCCTATATTCTTCTCAATTTGATCGCACTGTCAGTAAATGAAACAATTATTTCAATAAAAACCATGAATTTTTTGTTCTAAAATATTAAACTATATTTTCTAACACGGCACAAAAGAAACAGTAACAAGAATAGGTACATTATGCAATATTAAATGAAATTTAAACTAATCCAATCGGTGCAGGAGAATTCGTTTATTGACTTTTCACTTTCAGAGCTTTGTTTTGTTAATCAATTGTGGCAGTAAAACGTAATAGATTTTCCCTTCTTGGTACTTTATTTGACACAAGCGCATTATAACTATAATGTGTAGGGAAATATTTTATGAATTAGGATTTATGCAACGTTGAATAGTGGCTTCATAAATGCTTATGCACTATATAACTATTCAGCCGTTTAGAGGTGTTTAGCGAATTCTAATAAATTAGGCTGTATCAGCCGAATTTATAAACGCATCATAGCGAGTGCATATAACTATTCACTCGTTATAATTCCACTAAACGCAAAAATGTTATTCATAAAACTTATGCAACGTTGAATAGAGGCATTAGAAGCTAAACGCGTTTGATGGATGAATAGTGACTACATAAGGATGTTTAAGTATCGAAATGTCACTTTGACTCACACACAGACGACAATAAAATACAATGTTATAAGGGTGGTGCTTATTTTTGTTATGCTTAAATATCTTTTTTGTCCCCTCAATCAATCTATATTATGAAGGTACTTTGTACAAACAAAAATGTTGTTAAATTTGTTTTAAATCGGCTAAGGTCGAGAAGTTACAAATTTTCATTAAAAATACACGTAGTTTTCCGTCTTTTACTTAAAATGTCGGTGAAAGTGTAAAAGTTGATGGAAATTCTTTATTTATAATGTACATGTGCTTAGATGTATGCCAAAATTGAGGTTTATTGAATATTTTCAGTGGGACACACAGAATAAGTAAAAAAAAACATTGCCAAAATAATTGCCACCCTAATAGATGTTAATATATTCTTCTCAATTTGATCGCACTGTCAGTGAATGAAACAATAATTTCAATAAAAACCATGAATTTTTTGTTCTTAAATATTTAACTATATTTTCTAACACGGCACAAAAGAAACAATAAGAATAGGTACATTATGCAATATAAAATGAAATTTAAACTAATCCAATCGGTGCAGCAGAATTCGTTTATTGACTTTTCATTTTCAGAGCTTAGTTTTGTTAATCAATTGCGGCAGTAAAACGTAATAGATTTTCCCTTCTTGGTACTTTATTTGACACAAGCGCATAATAACTATAATGTGTAGGGAAATATTTTATGAAATAGGATTTATGCAACGTTGAATAGTGGCTTGATAAATGCCTATGCACTATATAACTATTCAGCCGTTTAGAGGTGTTTAGCGAGTTCTAATAAATTAGGCTGATAAAATTATTTTAAATAATTTATTAGAAATGAAATGTTATTCGTTTTTAATGTTTAAAAATTACTTAAATCATAATAACATCACCTTTTCTACGTACACCTCTACTGCTTGAAAATCTTAAAACATTCTTACTTTACACATACATTTTAAAATGTAGGTAATGTCATTTTAGCCATAGGTAAATATTATTTTGAACTTATAGCTATTAATATTTATAATATTTAGATAGATATTACTTTGCGTTGACATGGTAAAGAGTTTCTATGGGCTTCCGATAGTCTCTTTATAATTATTTACCAAAAAATCTATGGCAACTTGTTCTTTGCTATATTCGAATGCTGAACACCTTGACAAAGTAACTAGTTTCCTTCACCAAGCAGCAAGCCACCAAGCGCCATCACCACCGCACGAAACAGACCTAAGCGATCACATTACTTTGATTATATGGCTTTGGGTCTCTATCTCTAGCTAATTTGTTTAACTGGCATTTTTCGTTTATACTTTATAACGCTTTTGAATTATTTTTTTGTTTTTAAGTCTTTTTCAAACCAAAACAACATTAAGAGATCAACTGGCTATTGACAGGCGGTAGGTAGGTAGGTTGGAGGTATAGGTACATTTGTTTTCAATTTAATTCTTAGAAAAACCTCTTCTGCATAGTGTTCCAACCAGGTTCGAGACGCACAAAGTGAATACGGCTATAAGAGAATGCTCTTGGTGTGGCTAGAGGTCGATGTCGAATTTAAAGTTATTCTTGTGAAGTTGGAAAGGCATAACTATGGCTAAACCATTAACGATACTATGTAGGTATTTCTTCAGAATTAAATAAATTCAAATATATAATCAACATTGAAATGGACTGCTCATTTATTTTAATTATTGTATTTTAGGAAGGACTGATTGTAGCTGATGGTAAAGTTTATCTTTATAACCAGAAGCTAGTTCTTCCAGTTTTATTTGATTATTTTGTGAAACTTGTATATTTTCTCATATGTATCATACAGAGTCAAATTTTAAATTGTGATCTTACTAATGTCGTTTTCGTTTGGATTTCGGAACTGTTCCATTCCTATCTCAAATGAGAAATTTGGAGTAAAAGGAGTAAAAAAGAGTAGCTCCGAACGTCCACTCGAAAATGACATAAATACGAATATCAAACATTTTTTGTAAAGTTCTTAGATTCTTAGCAAATAATCGATATTTAAGGCCTCTTCTGCCTTATCTGTTAGTCTGATATGAATTTTCTTTATCATAATCATGAATCATAAAAGATTTTCACTATAAAATTTCTTTTAATTGGTATTCAAGAGTTCGATCTTTTATAAAATTCTGTTATTGATCTTCGAAAGAGAAATATGTACCTAAGCAAACAGAACTAAAATCTGTTGTCAAAATCATCTGTATACTCAATGGCCGCGTTCAGATTTGTACCTACAGCGATCTGTGCCTACGTTCTCTAATGTCGTTTTCGAGTGGACGTTTGGAGCTACTCCTTTTTCACTCCTTTTACTCCAAATTTTCAATTTTAGATAGGAATGGAACAGTTCCGAAATCCAAACGAAAACGACATTACTCTCGCATCGATAAAATCAGTCGAGAAACGATGAAAATTGAAACAAATCGTATGAGTTTTGTTCCACTTTTCATCGTTTCTCGACCAATTTTAGCCATGCGATAGATGTGTTGTTGTAATCACTTGTGAAAAACAGCTAATGCAACAACAACTCAAGGTATCTTAACCTTTTTGGGTAGGTTGACACCGTCTCCGATAGATTCTTGAACGCAAGGAATGGCCGCGTTCGGCTGTCTATCCCAAGCTATCCGGAATGGTCTATGTTGTTGTAATCCCATAGGAAAATTCAGCTGATGAACCAAACAGCTGTTACCAAAAATAAATCTCAAGCTAACCTAAAATTTTCGGTATAATAAACGATCCGATAGAAATTTGATCTTGGATCATTGCAAAACGTAGTGTCTCACGACCTATAAAAATTCTTTGTGTCTACGGGCATTTTGTTTTTATTTTCACCCACATTTAATTACGTTACTTCCGAGAAGACATAATTTGTATAATTCGTTTCTTATGAAAACTTGAGAAATTTTCTATTAATAATACAAATTTTAATGTTTGTCGTTCATTTAATTTTTCGTAGTTCGGCAAATTTTTTTGTTTTTGTAATTACTGATCAATAAAAATTCTTTAAATGAATAAAAGACATTGTTTGTTTGTTATAGGTGATATAGAACCCGATTGGAGAAGTAATTTTTGTTTGTTTTGATTTGGATCCGTTTTGGTTTCAGCTTTCACTGACTATGGTGAGGTCTCTTTCTTACAAAACATGCGCAAGTGAGTCCGTGGTGAATCTAATTTCCATAATTTGAGGAGCCAAAAGCAGTTTTGAGCACAGATTAGCCACATGAAAATGAGAAACTTTCGCACGTTTCACCCTCCAAAACCCATTTGTTTACATTGTTGTATTTGTAATTTCTTCCCACGACGATGAATAGATGTGAATTGCAACAACAATTTAACCAGGTGTGTGAAGATCCCTACTGTCTATGTGTGAGGTTTTTATACACACATTCTCATTTTTTATCTGATATCTGACAGTACAAGCTTGTAGGCAAATTAAAATGGCTGCCGGGGATTTTTATCTTCATGTGGCTAATCTGTGGTTTTGAGGATCCATATATTTCGTTCCGTATGCGAATTTGTCCATAAGCTGGTGATTACGTACACGGATCCAAAACGCACTAGTTTGCTTGAAGGGAATTAAATAGAATTTAATCATATTGGAATTAATTGGATTAAAATTTCAATGGAATTTTGACGTTTCTAGGTACAGATTCACTCCTAGTGAGTGAAAAATTAAATATGGGGTACTTACAATTCCGAGCGATCTTAATGCAATTCACACAAATTAAAATTAAATGTGAGATGTTCGAGTCACTATTCTACCTACACTATTGAAATCATATCATAATAAAAATCAGCAACATTATAATCAAGAAGGAATATTTGACTGTTAACAGTCGATAATTATTATTATAATCAACATGAACATTTTCTAATTTAACTTTGATCTTGGTATACCACTTTTCCTTCGTTCACAGCGTGTGTTTTTTATAAGTCCCGTTTTACAAAGAAACAAGTTGCTGGAGATTTTTAAAAGTTTTCTTTTAATTCCTTGTAAAATCTATTGTTCTTTTCACCGGAAGAAACAAAATCGTTACATCCTAAGAGATTTTCTATAGTTTCCATATAAAGTCTTTATGTTAAGCCCACACTACTTTGAGTGTGAAATGAATGTCAAAATAATCGACCGGGGAGATTTTGTTCACCCCGCTTGCTTCGTGCCCTTATCTCCTACAAACTGAAAGTTGCTGGAAACTCAGTTTCCTTGTGTGAAAGAGGGGACTAAGCTGCAACAAAGTATGTTTAAAGTTCATTTAACAAGCAGCAAACATACCTTAAAAATATCACCAGGCAAGTGTGATCGTGAAGACGTTTGTAGACTTTCACTAAATCCACTTTAGACTCTCGTGGGAAATAATTAAAGTTTAAACTCCTCGTAACGTCCTTTTCGAATGTATGTAAGCTACATTTAAATATAAATATGCACAATCCAGCAAGTAGCTTCTCCAACAAGGCATATATCATAAATCAAAGTGACATAAGTTTTTGCACCCTGCATGAAAGAAACGGCAGTGTGGTGTTTGCACCTCTGCCTGCTATAGGATGCCCGTCCTGACCTGGCTTAACACTCCAGCCAGCCATATTTTCTTATTGAAACTTGCACCTTGCACGAGTTATCGGATGATAGACATTATTAACCGGCAACGGACAACATTGTTTTCATTTCCGCACCTCGTCATCTATAGGAATGGCGACGCGACAACAGCGACAACCATCGTCGACAATCGAAAACGCCATTCCAATTCCATAGTGATGTCGCAATGCTGATGCCGAATGTCCCGCGGAAAACTCCTTTCCCAATTTTGTATGATTACAAACTTACAACAATAAATAACCTGTATTATATTGACTATATTACTATAGGAATAGGTGTATGTATTCGCAGAAACGCCTAATTTATGGCTGGCGAACTCCCGATGCTCGTAAACCGAGATAAACCGCCAGATAGGTAATGGGTATCTAATTCCATTGACTGTCACGCTAAACGGTTGTCCATGTCATTACTATCTTCTGTGGCACAAGGGACCCTATTAAATTAAACGAAAGTGATGAGTTAATTATGATGTTGAGTTTTAGTTTTAGTGTCTTTTAGAGGTTTCTTAATACAAACAGCATGGCGTCCTTGTTGTTTGCTATATTGTTGGGGCAAATGAATGCAGCAGCATTTTGCTGTCCAAGTGCATCTCCGTATAACAAGAGTTGGTGGATTTAACTTTTACAAATGGCTGTTTGAGATTTAACTGTATAGATAATTTGGCAGGAGCTTTATCGTAAAATGATGTAACAACGTTTGTCAAATAATTTACGTTTGGAAAGGCTGGTACCTAAACATTTTCGAGAAGAAAACAATTATGTGAATGTTAAAAGATTAAATATTTTCTTGTTTTTACTGCCGAGCTTGGACACCACTACCTGATTGGTTATACATATATGAGATGCCAAATTATGGCAAAATGCAATAGAATATAATTGCTGTATTACTTCCTCACCAGACAGATCAGATAAAATTGCAATAGGCTAACATAGTAACATATGTAGGTATTTTTTAACAAATAATCCCGACAACTTTCTAACTATGTATCCATTAATTGGCTTTCTGATATAAAACTACATTCTATATTTAAAAAACAAAAATTGTTTCGGTAATCGGTACCCGGTTGATTGGTGTAGGTATCTAATTAATTACACATTTCATACTTTCCGTCCTTTTTGGCATTCTTTGACGGTGGTGTTGTCCAACTGCAATTATATGTAATTTTCGATTGGACGTTCGGAGAACTCTTCTTGTCACAGATTATCCACATGAAGATGAGAATCTTTCGTACGTTTCACCCTCCAAAACCCATTCGTTTACATTGTTGTATTTGTTATTTTATCCCGCGTCTATGTATAGATGTGAATTGCAACAACAATTTAACCAGGTGTGTGAAGAAACTTAAACCTACTGTCTATGTGTGAGGTTTTTATACACACATGCTCATTTTTTATCTTCAATCTGACAGTTCAAGCTTGTAGGAAAATTAAAATGGCTGCCGGGATTCTCATCTTAATGTGGCTAATCTGTGACTCAAACAACCTTTGGAACAGCCGAGCAGCGTTGCCATAAGTGCAGATTTGTCAGATTTTGAAGACTTTCCAAATCCTTAAATCTGCCCACAAGATTTTGTCTGCACGTATATGTACTTAAAAATTTGTTCATATTACAAAATATTTTCAAAAATTCGTCCACACTATACCTGTCTTCGCTTAAGATACCCAAACATCAGGTTTTAACCTGGAGTATTGTTTTGAAACTTTAATGTTAAAAAACCGAAAATGCAAAAGATGAATACAATTGACCTAACTGTCATCAGAAACTATAAGGATTCTATTCATCCATCAATGATATCAACTTGAAATGTCATTAGATTTGAATATTTTCGAAAAATATTTACGTTAATTTTGTCAAAGTAAAAAAATCTTTATGAAGATATTTTACATTTAGAAAATCTTAATTGCAGATTTTTTTTGTCCTAATTGGAGATTTCTTAAAATATTTGTATGGCAACACTGATTCCGAGTAACGTTTTTCGGAGTGTAGGCGTATAGAATTTTTATAGGTGTGCGTGAGACACTCCGTTTTGCAAAGATCCAAGAAAGACCGACAAAGCTGGGTCAGTGAATTTGCTTGAAGGGCGGTGCAATCTACAGCTTTGGAATAAGACTAATTGTCATTCAGAATCAAACCAAATTGCATCGTGAAATTGGGATCGGCCGAACTATTTGGATTATCAGCCACTCAGAAATATATGAGCCAAACTGGCTCCAAGCTTACTGGCTCGGTCGGCGTGTATGGCCAGCTTAAGAGAGTTTTAAATCCCACCTCGCCAGGTTTGATCGAAGCGACAAGTATACTAAACCTCCGGCTTACGCACCAAGCCATTGCGGGATCTATAGCTAGAGGATACTCAGTGCACATGGTCGGATACCACGCCACTTAAATGGAGAACCTCATATTCTCTATAATATATTCCTTTAAGCACAACAAAACATAACGTTCGTTATCGGGAAGTGCTCCGAAATTTTGATTATTTGCCAGTCAGTAAGTTAGTCAGCAATGGTTTTAACGATTTTTTAAAGTTTACGTAAATATTATACTG
The DNA here is from genome assembly GCA_932273885.2 of Leucozona laternaria. Classification (NCBI taxonomy): domain Eukaryota; kingdom Metazoa; phylum Arthropoda; class Insecta; order Diptera; family Syrphidae; genus Leucozona; species Leucozona laternaria. The sequence continues at coordinate 42,167,528 of OW026368.1, read as the reverse complement.
GGGAATTCGCTCTCGTTCGCAAGTGAAACTGACATTCGGTGAAGAAATTATCTTTTCTAGAATTTGAATACTTTACTTTTCCTTGGTTTATGACACCAAAACTCGTGAACTTCCGACTTTTACAGTTCAACCTTAACAGCCATAATATTCACTCAATTAATCCGGTTTTAAATTAATATCTTGGATAAAGGTGAGTTAAGTCTTAAAACTCCAACCCAAGTGCATAATATTCACGCGATAAACACTTTAATAAACCCTATTTATTAAACCTTGTCGCGATTTATCCGATTCAATTTTAATTGCCCTTTAGGGAGCTGTTAAAGCAGTTCAACTCAGGTGTAAATTATATTTTCAGTACAATCACTCATTTTAGCCAAGCCACAATTTTAAATCCGGATGTAATGCATTTTTAATGCTCGGTTTGAGTGAATATTATGCACAAAAGGTAAATTTGAAAAGTTTTAAAAATTGCGGATTAATAGGACAGGTTCAAAATTCACTTAATCCTTAGGTATTTACACCTGGAGTGAATAATATGGCTGTAAGAGTTAGGCGGCGTTAAATTGTATACAAAGTTAAGTTCTTGACACTTAAGCCGTTTGTAAATTTGATTAAAATCGCGTTCAATTTTATCCGAAGATTAATTATTTTTGGCACCAATCAGGTGAATCGTCAAAATGTAATCTCTGATAAAATGAAATCGCAATTTAAATCCAATTCACACACGGCCTTATGAGTTGAAACATGAAAATTGAATCATTAATCTGAAGTAGAAGACTTTTCGCTTAAACTCGTAAAAATTCGTTTCCAGAAATTTAAATTCTTTTAAATTCCTTGGTACCTAATCCTTGCATTCACTTGTACAGTTTGTTTAAATTTAATTTTATCCGAGAATAAATTTTGACGTTTCCACGAACAGATTAACCTCTCATATGTGTCAAAAATTAATCTTGAGATAAAATTTAACGGGATTTTAATCAAATTCCCACAGGGCCTTACACACCCATATCAGCGAATTAATTGAAAAGGAACGACGGTTTAAAGTTCAAATATGTGATAGTAGCCGAATTCTTTTGCAAACTCGGAGGGATTTGGTTAAAAAATCGAAATCGAGGAATAGCGACGCCATTGCAGATACAAAGTCGAGTTTCAATACAAACTATCGATAACAAGTATGTAATTCACTCCGGTAACACAGTTTTTCTCCGAGCTTAAGGTAAGCCCTGAGAATTCTTTGCCCTTAGCTAAGCCCGAAGAAAGTGATTGTTGCATTTGAGATGTACCTAAACTTCTTACCCCCGACGTCGTTTTTTCGAACAATTCAATCGGGGCTTGCAAAAAAACACGCCTAACATATAATTAAATTCTTGAAACATCATTGAACCTCAGTTACCTAATCCATAGTTAATTGATGAGTTAAAATTTCTGAACCACGGATCAATATTTGAGCCACGTTTATACAACTGACCCTGTCTTTTGCAGTATTTTAGTCCTTTGAAATGTGTACCTAATCTTTTGGAGTCTGTGCGTGCCTCTGTCTTTTGAAGTCTTTTACTATCTATTGAAATTTTAGTTGGTTATTATTTGATAAACAAAAAGAGAAAGATATTTTTGATAACTCAAAAGAACTTTATTTATTCTCATTTAACTCATTTAACTCCTCATTTTAGAACATACAAAAATAAATAAAGATAACCTGAGTTCAATTTAGCTGACTAGACCTCAAAAGGAATTCCGATCTTCCAGTGAGAAAACCATACATCCAGCCATTAAAAGCCTTGTCTAATAAATTCATATTTCAACAAGACAAATAAGAGAAAAAAGAAACAATAGTTTTGATCGCTTTTAATCTGCAGCACCATCGACTAAAAGTTGAAAGTATACTTTGATACTTCATCGCAATGATTCCTCATCCTCATGCCTTGCTTGTACAGTGATGTGAAAAAAAAACATGTTCATCCTTCATTGACTCGATTTTTGGCGAATATTTCTAACTAGGAATTAAGGCTCTCCCAAACCAACGCGAAACATTTGCGCGAATATGCGACGACTGAATAATGTTCGAAGATTCGCATCGCGCCAGTGTGGGTGCTCCCATTAATATCCACGTAAATAAATTAAGACAGGCGAAAGTTTCGTCGTCGTTCTGAAGTATTCGCGTTGGTTTGAGAGAGCCTTTAAACTATTTCAAAATAGTGATTTCGATAAAAAAAAAATACTGAAACGTACTGGAATTTATTTAGTTTCGTCCCTTATATTAAGTTAGTTCTAAAGCTACCCTCAAACGGCATATGAAAAGTCGCAAACGTTTGCGACTCTGACGTCATATGAACAGTCGCAAATGTGTTGCAAATTCTATATCTACATCAATGCTCGCCAACGTGCATATGGGGGTGTCGATGGCGATATTTCCGCAACAAAGCCTCAAAAGGGGTTGCGGTTTGCAGCGGCGAATAGCAAATTATAAGACCTTTCCAGTGACGTAAAAATTTCGCCAAACTTTTTCCAAATTTTTTTTCTTTTTTTCGCCTTTTAAAAAATGTTTCCAAAACCCATCGAGCTTTACATAAAAATAAAAGTCTTTTCAAACCCTATCCGGAGGTCTAAACCAAAAGCGTGTGGAAGGTCTGGTTCTCGAAATATTTTCATGCAAAGTGATTGTTCGATTTTACTGAATTTCTGTCTAAAACATTCAAAAGCGTTTGTGTTTGGATAGCGATATTTCCGTAATGGAGCCTCGAAATCGCTGGCGGTTTTCAAAATTGTTAATTAAATTTTTAAGAGGTTTCTAAAACTCAAAACCAAGATACTCTTAGAGGTTTGGTTCTCGAAATATTCGCATCCAAAGTCAAATTACTGTATTTCGTTGCAACAATAAAAAGGCTTTGGATAACGATATTTCCGCAACCAAGCCTTGTAAGAGGTTGTTGTTTTCAGTTGCGAATAGGAAATTAACAGGCCTTTCCGCCGATATATATCAAAAAATTTTGCCAGCTTTGGTTCTCGAAATATTCACATCCAAAATGAAATTTATTTGTGTACTTCGATCTAACCTTAAAAAATATGCCTGACTTGATCGCACGAACTTGCTCTTATGCGCCAATCACATTGTGATTCTATAGTCTGAAATAAATAAGCTATGGGAGTCTATTTTATCCATTTTCCAAAACTTAGTTTAGTTGCAGGCGGTATTATGTGAACTGGTAAATTGTTGTAAATCAACAAAATTAGAAAGAAATTGATTAAAATACTTTAAATCTATTTTAACCCACCATCTGATTTCTTATATAAATCTTAATTTATGAGAAAAAATTTTTGAAAATAGTAGGAGCGGTTTTAAAAATAATTAATTATATTTCGTTAACATTTTTGAGAAAAAAAAAATGGTACGCTAATTTTAAGTATTTGTTAATGTTAAGTTATAAATTGAACTTAACAAAAAATTCTGCTACCCGTTTTCGAAATATTGAGTTGTCAAAAAATAATTTAGATTTTTTTTTGTATAAATCAAAAAATCATTTTTTAAAAAATTTTGCTACGCACTTTTATTTATATTTGTTACAAGCTTCTGTATAAAAAAAAAATATTTTATTTGGTTGATCAAATATTGAGATAGTCGAAAATCAAAGAAACCGTTCTATGAGAGGTACTGTTAATAAAAGTAAAATACAAAATTTTAAAATTTAAAATGGTAGATCGTACTCATTTTAACACACGAAAAAACTTTTATCAAAATCGTAGGAGTTGTTTTTGAGAAAAAAAAAAATATTTTTCTTAACGGTTTTTAATTATTTGTATGGGAGGCACCGTTATTTTTGGGTATTAGAATAACTTTTGTCAAATATCTTCTAGATAAAGTTAAAAAACTGCTATTTACCAAGTTTAATAAAAATCGACACAGTCGTTTTTGAAATATTGAGTTTTCAAAAAAAAAATTTAAAACTTTTTTTAAGAATCTAAAAAATATTTTTTTTTTAAATTTTGGTACACAATATTATTTAGAATGTGTCAATAATTCTTCATAAAAAAATTGATCAGAATCAGTTAAACCGTTTTCGAGAAAAGCGAAAATCAAAAAAATGGTTCTTTGGGAGGTACCATTAATAACCATTTTTCGGAACAATTTTTTTTATTAAACGGCAACTTATAACTATTTAAATTTATTGAGTTCTTGAAAACAAATTCGGTAGTGCTGGATTTGAGAAAAATTAGTTTTTCCTTTTTGGCCAAGAGATTTTGTATGACAGCTACTGTTAATTTTGGTCCCAAAAAAAAGAGAAAAAAACGTGTTGGGGTTTACAAAAAATCGCCCCTCCGTTTAGGCTGTAGTCGAACCGACAGACAGACGGACAGACAGACAGACGGAGTTTTTGCGAGATCCACTTTTTTCGTCTTCGCTATCATTGTAATGTCAAGTTTGATCAAAATCTCGAGTTCTAAGATCACTAAGATAAGATTGTTTTATTTTCAAGAGATGATCTTGAAAAGTGTCATCCCCGAAAGTAAGAGAAGATTTGAAAAAATGTTTAGCACAGCACTGCACCTGGTCCTGGTGCGCGAATCCAGTAATTTGATGAACGTGCATCCACTGACCATCATCATATTATATACAATATAAATACATACATAGATGACAATCATAAGCTACCACTAAAACCAGTCGGCCAAACCATCGCGCAAACAGCCAATTTACCCGCTGCTGAGGTTGATTTGTTTGGTGTGTTCAAACTATAATCGGTGGAGGGCAATAATCATCCTCTGGAAAAGACATAGCAATCGAGTATCATCAGCCAGGCTTAGTCCAACAACAATAAGCTATATAAACTCGGCAGATGATTGTGTCATAACGGCTGCTCGAATCTTGTACCATTCGAAAGGAGGAAGCTACCACGAACGAAGAAAAAAAATAAACTCTCTTGATTGTCCATACGGACCATCATCAGCATAGACCAGGGACCACAGAGACCAGACCCATGATTGGACATTTGGTAACCTGCTGGCTGGTGCCTCCAAGCTAAAGACGAACCAAACCAGTATCCGTAATCAATTTCTATGCTAAGAAAAGTGAAAGACTTCGGTGGCACTCTATCTCTGATGCTAAACAATTTCACACAAAGAAGGAAAGGGAATTCTCTCCACTGACTGTGGCGATGGCGTGCTGTGCTGAGCTGTGCCGTGGAAACCGTATCATTACTGAATAATCAAAACATTTACATGGGTGCAGTTTATAATGATGAAATAAAAGAACACAATTACAATTAGATAAATAGTGAGTACCACTCTCAAAAGGAGTAGGAAAGGCTGAAGGTTTTTGTTGTTTTTCAATATTAAAAAGTAGCAGAGTATTAACATTTTGAATGATGATCACCCTCCGGCTCCGGTGATAATAAAATAGCTGATGGTTGCATAAGGTATTGCAGGTGAACAAAGTGAACCCGGTTTACGTTAGGTAAATTAAGATTTTTTCTGCCAATGTTTAGTGTTCAATATTTGCAATTAACCGGTTCAGGAAATACTCATTGCAATTCCACAAAATATCATGTGCTTTTTGATATTTTTTTCTTGGCACCTTAAAATTTACTTATAGGTATAAAGCAACCTTTGCCACTTCAAATTTTTTTTGACAAAGGCAGCTTGTGAATAGCGTTAGTGCCTGATTACATGGGTCGTTTTACTGAAGAGCGCATCGCATGAGACAGGTAGATTTTATATGCGTAAAAAAGAGAAGGTAGATTCCACCTTCTCTTTTTTACGCACATAAAATCTACCTCTCTCACGCGATGCGCTCTTCAGTAAAACGACCCATGTAATCAGCCACTTAGATTTTATCAACAAAATAATCTTTGACACTTATGAGGTGAATCTATGGACCTCTACCACCAAATGTCAGAAGCACAGATAAGCCGTATGAGGATGAGAATGTTTCGTACGTTTCACCCTCCAAAACCCATTTGTTTACATTGTTGTATTTGTAGTTTCATCCCGCGCCGATGAATAGATGTGAATCGCAACAACAATTTAACCAGGTGTGTGAATATCCCTACTGTCTATTTGTGAGGTCTTTATACACACATTCTCATTTTTTATCTGAAATCTGACAGTTCAAGCTTGTAGGAAAATTAAAATGCCTGCCGGGGATTCTCATCTTCATGTGGGTTATCTTTGGTCAGAAGAGTTGAATTGATTTTATTGAGTCTTAATACAAGTGAGTTACATAGTTAATACTTTGGTCAGAAGAAAAAAAAATAATCTGAGAGCTCTCCCTGGGAGCCGATTCTGGTTCTGTGAATAAGTGAATCGAATAAATTGTTTTCACATTCGCTGTCATGCATTGCTTTCACTTTTTCGATTCACTTGGTACAAATGAGCGATTCTGGTTCAGTGAATGAAAATGGTGTGGTGAATTCAATACCATTTGCCGTGGTGGATAATTTGTTGTTGTCTCGTATGACTTTATCTACAATTGTGAATGCTTAATGTCAAAACGCAATTATTATTTTTCATTGTTGTTTCAATTTTGCCAAACGCTTATACATTTGTGATTTTATTTATAATAATACATTAATATATTCAATTGTTTTTATAGGTTTTTAATAATGCCTTCAATTTATATAAGAATTCTTATGGAAAGAAATAGGAGAAATGCTCAGAGGTTTGATAATTATTGGTGCCTCATATATATGTATTTTTGTATTGTATTAATATACATTTTTGTTTTGAATTTTTTTTGAATTATCAAGCGAAATTTGAGAGACAACGAAAATCCTTTCAAAATGATCACCGAGGAGCATTTCATACAATAGTATCGCTTTCCGAAACATTTATGCAGAACACTGATCGATGAACTAATCCCATTTCTTGAGACATCAACAAAAATTCATGCTGATCAATGGTACCTATCATGCGCAATCTCTAAATTTTATTCCAAAAAACTAATCAAAAATTCTTTTTGTGCTTGTGTCACACTCTTTCCTTTACTTTTTTTCAATAAAATCTCCATATCTTTCATTTTCATCTATTCACTTTGAATATTCACCATCGAATAAGAGCGTGAAAGCGAATTATCCATATGAATGCTTTTGACTTTTGGTTTCACTTTTTCGCAGAACGAGAATCGCATTTATGCGTGAAAGAGTGAAAAGCTATTCGATTCGCTTTTTCGCAGAACCAGAATCGGCCCCCTGGTTGGAAAACAAAACGAAATGTCAAAGGCACGAAGGCGAGCCAAAAAAGTCGGGTGATTAATAATAGTGATTAATATGTACTAAAATTAAATATTTTTGTAAAACACTCGAAAAAAATGTTCACTAAAATGTTTAGACACTAATTAATAGGTAATTCAAATATAAAAAATATTCAAATGACCGGATTTTTAACACTGCCAAGAACATGTAAATATTTTCCAACCAGGGAATATTTTGTTTTTGTTTTTAGATGTCAAATTAGAAAGAGAAATGACAAATCTTGGATGGGTTCTATACCCACTTGGAAATGTCAAAAATTTAATCGAAATTTTAATATCCAATTGATACGGACTAATTTGTTTGCATTTCGTGTTTTATGTTAGATTATTTACACATTAGTTAACATGATTTTATACTTTATAATTTTTGTCACTTTAGGTGTATTTATAAGTCATCATTTTTCGGCCATTATCAAAGCCTTTGAAATATGGGCCCTAATGGCTTAGTTTGAAGCTACCGCATATCTACTAAAAAAAAACATACATTTGTTTAAGTATTCGCTTGTCAAAATTATTGAATTGAATCTAAAAATATTTGTTGACATACCCATTGCTGTCATTGACGGTGTTCACATATTGGACTCACTTCTCTGACTTTTTTTTTGACGTGATTCCAACTTGTATTATTCGAAAACAAACTGACCGTGACAACGATTGGATACGTGTGAACCCTTCCTGAACGATTCTGAAAACAAAATCAGAAGCAAAATTTCTCTTCTTTTCAGAGGAAGAACTGTCATCCTGACTCCAATCGAAAAGGTCATAAGACGGTGTTCACATTGGACTCACTCCGCACGACTCATTTTGACATCTCTTTCTTTTATCTCACTCCACCACACTATATGAGAAAGTGAGGCAGAATTTTTTGATTTTTTTGAAAAAATCCTGCCTCACTAGACTATTTCTTTTTCATCATGAGGTGGAGTGAGATAAAACAAAGAAATGTCAATATGAGTCGCGCGGAGTGAGTCCAATGTGAACACCGTCTAATATGAACACAATCAACTCAATCTGATGTTCAGCATCAGTCTTGAAAACAAATCACGAATCTGTAGGCACTATAGGCTTTAAACAGAAATTTATCAAAAACAAAATTTAAATTACATTAATTCAATATGGTTTTTAGATATGTATGTATGTTATCAGAAATATCAAATTTTGTTAAAAAGGGGTCATTTAACTTTAGAAATCTTCTAAAAATCAGTTCAACACCTGTTGTATTATGAACTATCAAGATCAAAGGCGAATGATACCGAGGGTAAGAAAGCATCATTATCGGACATTTTTTTTTAGGCACACTTGAAGTTTTTAAATGTGACACTTGGCGCAGTTCCCAAATACCTACCTGACATCCATATATCAAAATTTATTGGAAAAAAACTTTGTGTAAAATGATTATGTTTTCGATACTCAAGAGGGATTTTCTATGAATAATTGGATAAAGCATTTCTATTGCGATATTTAAAGCGTACACAGGATACGCAGGCGGAAACTCATTCAAGAAATAATTTAGGTAACTTTTTTTTTATGTACAAAACAAATCACCTACAGGGGTCCACACGAGTTCAAATATGGTCCACGAAAGATTTCAAACTTTAAATTATTTAAAATTTGTATTCCTTTGCTACGCGAGCATTTTTGTATTTGTAATCTATCGTCTCTGTGAATAAATGTGAAATCCAAACCGATTTCACCTGGTGCTGTATTTCATGATATATACAATTTATAGGACGTAGGTAAATCGATTACGGCTGAACGTTTTATATGGTAATTCGGGTGCATGACTGGAGCTGTATAAGTTGATAATTATAATGCGTTGGCATAGTTTAATACTTCTCCTTGATGACAAAAACAACTAGGTATGATACGGTTAGAGAACGCAAACACCAAATGTCATAATGCAGATGATGACTGATAAATTCAATCATTACTTGCCAGATTAACTCAATACAGAAGTTAAAGCTGACCAAAAAATGATACGCAAGCTTTTTGGTTAACTCCAGATAAGAAATAAAAGAATATATTATTGCATTACAAAATGATAGCAACTGTTAGGACGTATTTGAATCTGACTCTAATACTTAAATTCGAGAAATAGCTTTGCCCTATACTATGCTTTTCTCTGCAACTTATTTTCAAGTACAGAAGATGCAAGCTCAAAAATCTCATTAATAAAATTTGAATTCCCTACCAAAAATCATTGTAATGCTGGATTTACACTACTGACAAATTGGCAATTTTTTGTCAGTATACTACCAAAAGAATGAATTTATCCATTCTTCTGTCAGTTTTATTTACAGTTAACTGCCAGAAAACTGCCAATTTCTCAGTCGTGTAAGTCCAGTATAACACTGTTAATGAATTTTATTTTTTTCTATTTTACCATTAATTATGTTCAACGTTTTGATAGTAATTAGTTGATATTTAGATTGATACAGTTTTTGTTTGTGCTTTTGGTCCCTGCTAATAAAATTGAATTAAAAGTGTTCCCTGTTTAAAAGTGGTTGGGAACTATACTGAATTCTAAAATAACTCCGAGGGGGGAGTGGATCGTCAGCAGATATTTTCAATACTTCATTTATTATTTCCTTCTCATTTTCCGTGACCATTTTCTTAGCATACATAATTCTGTAAATTTAAGCATATGACAAACATATCTGCCACCTAAGGTTTTTAAATTATTCAATTACCATTTAATCGATTTTTAATCATGGTTGAAAGAATCCAAGCTTTGACTCCTTTCAATCGAACTGGTGATGGTGGTACAAGATAATACTAGGGTAATATAAAGTACAAGTTTTGTTGTTAAGAAAAAAATTTTCTATTTTTCCAAAGATTTTACCACAATTCAATTTATCCAATAAAACTTTGTAGAGCGTAGAACTTGCAAAAAGTTTTGATTTTTCTTATGTTTATTTTCAACATATTTTCCCTTTTCATCTGGGAATCTACATTCAAGCACTACAATCAAGGAATCTACTTATAGAATCAAGAGCGATCTCTTCGAAAATTGAACTGCAGTTGATAATTTTTTTTTGAAGGGTTCACTGTTCTTGGCATTTGAAGTTCTGCATCAATTTCTTCTGCAATCGATTTCGAATTAACCATAATTTCTTCAGCTCACATGAGTCCACATTCGTTCGATGATCTTTTGCGAGATTTATGTATGATTTTGTGGATTTTTCAGGAGGTATAACTTTTTTGATTGCAGAATATTCACAATTGGTTCAAATTAAGCAAAAGGCATGTAATGAGTGTTGTTTGTGTAAAAGCAAAATGCTACTGAAAACCAGTTTATTTTGATGAAGAGTTTCCTTCAACAGAAAACTCTTTTAGTCCATTGACGATGCTGCCAGCCCATAAAGTTTTGCAAAATTCAAATCTAGTGTGCAACCTTCCGGACAAGAAATTTTGAAATAAATTTATAAGGAAAATCATTCCGATTGTTTCCATCTTATAATAATAATGGCATTGTGCCAAACGGAGTCAAAAGCCTTTTCAATATCAAATAGCATCCATAATGCTTATTAATTTCTTTTAAAACCATGTGATTTCCTCTTCAAAAACAAGTAAAGGGTGTTTTTTTAGACCTGAGGTTTTCAATCTGGCAATACTTTTTTCGGAGTTGGTCTTTTCGACAGCTGTCACTTGATTTATGCTTAGTTTCGTTTGCCATTTCATATATTAATAGACTTATTCCTGAACAACGTTTGAAAATTGTGCAAATTTATTACCAAAACAATGGTTCGGTTCGCGCCATTTTCACAAGAAAATTTTATTCAGCGATGAAGCTCATTTTTGGTTGAATGGGTACGTTAATAAGCAAAATTTTCGTATGGAGTGATCATAATCAACAAGCTATTGTTGAGACACCACGACGTTACATTCTCAAAAAGTCACTGTTTAGTGTGCTCTATGGGCAGAGGGAATTATTGGTCCATATTTCTTCAAAAATGAAGCCGGCCATAATGTTACAGTCAATGGGGAACGCTATAGACCCATGATTAATGACTTTTTAGTGCCTGAATTGGAAAATGTTGATGATGCGAAAGAAACCTGAGAACCGAGAAAACGCTGATCGAATAACCGTTAAACTGAATGGAGAGCGATATCAAGGCATTATAACCGATTTCTATGTCTAGAATGTGTCACTCATGACACATTAGCCGTCCAACAATTAATTTATTGCACACTAAGTTAAATAATCGTGTGTTTTGACGATCTTGCTTAGCCGCCCCAGATCTGCGATTTGACGACGCCGTTCATTTGAGATCAATGCTATATTAATAGGTAATCCACAGACGATTCAAGATCAATATTGCTCAAGTTGTTCATGAAACAGGGGCCAAAACCATAGAAAATGTATTGAAATACTTCGTTGACAGAATGGCGAACTACCTAATAAAGCATCAAACAATATTTTTCGTTATTCCTTTAAAAAAAAACTAACAGTAACAGAAGGCCCATGCTATGTAAATAATTCTCTGTTGCACATATTTTCCTAATACTTACCTAGTTAAGATACAGATAATTCTCATAACTAACTTATGTTGTAAGTGAAACACTTTTTATATTTTTTTATTTTTTTTTGTGGTATGACTTCAATTCACAAAAAATTATATTTTATTATAATTCTCAAGAAATGTTTTTTTTTTTTTAATTTTTTTTTGTGTTTATTTATAAGTTTAAATTATAATAATAATAATTACTAGTTTTTTATTTATTAACTATTTATATATAACAATATCAAAAAAAAAGAAGAAAAATACAAGAAATTATGGGTTTATATATTTTATTATTTACACATACACATAATATTTATTTTGTTTTGTTTTATATATGAATATAAGCTTTTGTATGTATGCTTTTATTTTGGATTGATTTTGTATTATCCTTTAATAATGAATAATAACAAATAGAAAGAAAGAAGGTTATAATATATAAAAAGTCAACTAAAGACGATGATGCATCTAAAATAAAATACATACTTTTTGTATGCGTGGATTCAAATGTTCTTGATCCATTTTTTTATATTTAAACCATTTAAAATAAAAAAGAGAAAAAGTACATGTGTTTGTTTTTTCTTCATTCTTTAAAAAACTAAAAATACAGTAAATTGTTAAGATATCTTTAATAATAGAAACATTTTAAAAAATATATTTATTTCTCATTGAATTTATATTTGAATTCGGAACTGAAAACATTGTATTTCACCGTTTTTTTGCAGAATACTTAAAAATTATATTTCCTCCATCTTCTTTTTTATTAAAAAAAAAAAAAAAAAACTTACAACAAATAATTTTGTATAAAGTCATTATTAATTCGTATTAATAAGTATTAAAAAAATGAATTTATGGTATTCATGAATATAATATATTTTATCACCACGTAGATGTTTTAATTTTTTTTTTTTTGTTTAAGAACTTATAAGAAATGTATTCTTTTTTTTAATTCCTTTTACCTCAATTTAAACAGGAATTTTACTGATTATCTTTGAACTTATTTAATAATTAAACAAAATTATGAGAAAAGATCGAAAAAAAAGCAGAACAAACAATGTGGTGTTTTTAGTTTGATTAAGTCATTCACCTTAAGATTTAACTAAGTTTATTATTAATCTGCATAGAGATTTACTTTAAGAAAATAATTAAAAGAATCGCAAGACAAATGACAGTCTGTATAAGATAATTAATATATTTTATTTAAATTTTAAAATACAAATAGGAAGATTTTCTTTTATCTCTGTTTAAACTTCAAGTTAATATCCAATTTTTTTTTTGTCCTCAATACATTTTTGATGTGAGTAGTTTGATTTGATTTTAAAAATATTTTTATAATTTTTTTGTGTATTTTTTTTTTTGTTGTTTTTCTTCAGTTAGTTTAAGACTTATCTTTTTATATGTATAAATTTAATAGGATCTCACATTAAAATAGTTTTTTTTTTTTAGGTTATAAAGTTTTTTGTTGTTGTTGTTGTTGTTGTTGTTGTTGTTGTTGTTGTTGTTGTTGTTGTTGTTAAACATCATGGTTGACGTGCTAAATATTTATATAATATGTGAGTGTATATTTTTTCATTCCGCTGTATTTGTTATTAGAGTGGATGTGGGTGTCGATGATCACCTACATGAAGCTTGAAGGGAAGATTGAGTCTCAGTAGTTGCACAGAGGCTGTCAACAACTGTCGTCGTTGTAGGAGATGAAGAGGAGTAATAAGTAGTACCTTTGTGTTGGTAATCTGCAGGGATGTCGATAGATGTTATGGTTGTATTATTTGGCCAAATGTAGTAAGGAAGAAGTAACTCCTCGTTGCAGTCACAGCTTAGACAGGGAAGTGTTGCATAAGAGCAAGCATTCGCTGAAATATTTTCTGAAATTGACGTAAAAGATGATTGACATGAAATTAATGAAGATGGCGCTGTTGGTGATGCGGATGATGATGATGATGTAGATGGCGTTGTTAATGAAGCCGATGATGGAGTTGATATTGACGTTGATGACTGTAATGATGTTGCTGCTGATGGAAGCAGTGATAATCACGTGCTTAACCAGGTTGAGTTGCATGTGCAGATTGTTGCTGGGATCACAGGTGCGTAATAAACTCCGTTGGCATAGATGAGACCAGGTGGACCGGCTTGAATTTGTATCGTCTGAGGTATGGTTGCTGAAGTCTGTTGTTGTGTTACGGTCAGAACCTGTTGCTGTTGGCCATCTTGAGACTGGCTGATACAGCAAGATGTGGATGCTTGATTTGACTGTGGCGACTGTTGGACCAAGACGTGTTGGCTTGTTGATGCATTTTGTTGGGCTTGCAAGTCAACGACTATTGCCTGTGTTAATTGTTGCTGCTGCTGTTGTTGCGCTTGTTGGTGTTGTTGTTGTTGTTGATGGTGGTGTTGTTGATATTGCTCATGTATTTGTGCATTATGATGTTTTTGTGATTCCCGGCAGAGCACTTGCATTGCTAACGACTGTATTAGCAGTAGAGTCTGCCGTCTCTCGTGGCCCATTAGGCACACTGTTGATGTCTCAACTACTTCACGTAAATGCATCAGGTACTGATATTGAAGGGGCTCCTCAACGATGCCCCAGAAGTGATTTCTCAGATATGCCTCTAATTTTACGGTCTGTGTATTTATATCGGGGAAATCAATGAAAAATCTCGAACACATATATCGCTCGAGTGTCTTGATTCGTTGTGTATCGACCGGTTTATAGTTTCGGACCAACAAGTTGCAGTACTTAAGGAGTCCACCACCGCGGATCTCCTCAGGCTGTCGTGTTGAGATCAATTTCTTTTGCAAGTGATACAAAGCCTCTTGGAAATCACCGTATACGGACTCGCCAACAACAGTTGGATAGAAGTTCTCGGATATTGGCAAAGCAGCACAGTCATAGAATAATAGAAGTGAGTCCAAAACAATTTGGAAGGAATCAACACTGAACTCGAACTGGCGACGCATTGTGTCGACGAATTTGAGTTCGACATTTTTGTGTCCTGGCGAATTGCCCAAAGAGATCAAACTCCATCGGTCACCATCGTTATTATTATTGACTTTGACCATTTTGCCAACATAGGCCTCCTTCAAGGCGCACGGCATGATGCGACGCTTGGATACACCCTCTGGCAAGAGATCGAGCAGTGTGTTGAGAACTGCTGTCTTGACTCGATCGAAATGACGATTTGAACTGAATTCAATGGCATAAATAAGATCCAAATCATTGTATGGCTGATCTTCGGATGCTAAGACATGACTAGCTGCTCCACCATTCAAGCGTATGTCCTTGACTATGACTCCAGCTCCACCAGCGGCTACATCTGTTTCGAGCTTTCGGCGTACGGAGTTGACTAAGTCTTTTAGTTTAACTTCAAGTGTGGGAAAATTACCACGGCCGTGTATGGCAACTGTTTCGTCCATGACGTCATGTAATTTGCGAACCTGTTCAAATGATAGCACAGCCAAACGTTGTGCTCCTCCAGTATCGACACTCTCCAGTGAGCCATGATCTGAAGTCGATGCAATTGAGCTGCCCGAACTGGGACTTGGTGGTGGAGTTTCTGTTCCACCATCTGAATGGAAACCGTCGTCAATTTGAAAAGCGTCCATTCTTGTTGATCTCTGGTGGTGATACGAATCGGGTGCTCCTAATGTCCCGCACTGTAAAGAAAAAAAAAGGGTACACTCGTTAAAAAAAAAACTTCTTCACAAAAGGATAAAGTTAGAGTATATCTAAACCTACAATACGAAAAAAATCGATAATTCTATTCGCTAAAGATATTTCTAGACTAATTGACTGATTCTATATGAATAAGCTATTTCACATAGTCAGATAAGTTCTTCACACAAAAAATGTATCTGATAAGAGGGTTATTTTCTGTTTTAATTAGTTGACTGAACAACAATAATATTCAGAGAAAAAAAAATTTTTATCGATATTTTTGTTTAAGTGCTGAAGCAATTTGCAAACGTTTTCGGCTTGAACCCGCTGCACATGAGCAAATACGAATAACAATTGTTTTCGCCTTCATCAAAGAAGTTAGTCTATTCGTGGCAAAATAAAAAAATCACCGATAAATGATTACGGCCGGCGGGAAACTTAATTAATTTTCAAATACATGTGTATAGACAGAGAGAGAGAGAGAGAGAGAGATGGAGACATTATAATGGATACCGATTATTTTGATATCTAATAATAATTACACGATTTGATGACTAAACGGATATAGATGGGCAACGTTTTGAAAGATATAGAATTAATAATAGAAAAAATTCAGTTGACTCTTAGCCCAAATGCACTTTGCCCAGACACGACAGTTGGGCTCATCGCTCATCAGTTAGATATAGAAAGTATTTTTGTGTTGTAATTCTCCTAGTTTGTTGGGTTTCGAGAGTAATTATTTGTTAAGCTTACTTATCAAACAGGAACAAAGAAAAAGTGGACTAAGACTTAATTGTCTTTTTGGGAAGCCAATTAAAGAAGTCTAAAAAGCAGTAGGTATTTAGAAAAGCCAGGACCCAGATCAAGTGTTGGTTAAATATTGAAATAGTATCAATTTTTGTTTTCTTTTTGAAAAAGAGCTATCGATATTATCGATAAATTTCTAATTGTTTTTGAACAAAATTAATAGAAAAAAAAAAACGTTTCAATACGAAAGTAGTTAGTTCTTTTATTTCTATTTATTCAATTGCACATATAATATAGCATTCGTGTAAATAAATCATATTTATCATCAAAAATAACCCCCTTTTACTTACTATACTATCGATAAACTATCGATATTTAACCAACACTACCCGTCTACATTTGACGTTTGAAGTATCTATCTGATGTTTTAAAATCTATTAGATGTTTTAAAATCAAAATCGTTTGATCGACGCGATCGCCCAAGCCTTTTAAGGCCAATTCTCAGAAGGAAGGAACATTATTCCTCCAAAA
This sequence comes from Leucozona laternaria, assembly GCA_932273885.2. Taxonomy (NCBI): domain Eukaryota; kingdom Metazoa; phylum Arthropoda; class Insecta; order Diptera; family Syrphidae; genus Leucozona; species Leucozona laternaria. Next base: position 42,150,850 of record OW026368.1, on the reverse strand, counting down.
CAAATGCTTGTAACGATTATTTGAATAAGGCATTAACAATTTGGTTTCATGCGTTTCACACAAATTAGGGGTAAAATGGTTTCAATTATTATTTTATTGTTTTTTTACATTCCCGAATATATTATTTTATTTAAAATAATCTAAACTGTGAAGAGCATCAAAGCAGCAAATTTCTTTCTAAAATGTAAAATGAACATTCTGAATAGAGTTGCAAATAAACTTGAGTACTCGTTTTGGTATGGCTAAAGATATAATAGCCGTGTTTTGTTTACAAACGAAGAAGATTTTGGAAAAAAAAAACAGCGTCGAGAACTAGCAAGGCGATCACAAACAAAAAAAATATACACGACTTGATCGCACGAACTTGCTCTTATGGTTAAATATTGTGTGTAACCCCACATTGAAGATGCATGATGTAACTATATATTTAACGAGTAAATATTGAAAGAGTCAAAGCACTAAAAAATTGATTTTTGTTAGTTTTTTTTTTGTGTCTAAGAAAATGTTTTTAAAAATTCTTGAATGCATTATTGTTTAAACTATTGAGAAGCATCACATTGCAAAATTATAGCAAAATCGGTCTAACCATGTCAAAGATATACGCGAATAACCCAAAAATAAACCCATTTTCTCAAAAAAAAACCTGGAATTCCTAAATCCGTAATGTGAATTTTTTGAGTAAAACCTGAAATGCAATTTTCTTACAATTTAAGTTTAATCAAAATCGTTAGAGGCGTTTTTGAGAAAACTTGAAGAATCCAAAATATTTGTATGGCAGCTACCCGTTCTAGATGAGCTAAAACAAAAATTCGAATTTCTCCTCTAGGAAATCACATAAAAATGCTCTGTACCAAATTTCATGCAAATCGGTCCACCCGTTTAGGCTCTAGCTCAAATTACAGTGGACGCACCGACGCACAGACCGACGCGACGGACGGCATTACGAAACCCACTTTTTCGGACTTCTAGATTATCGTAGTGTTAGTTTTGATTATAACCTCGAAATTTTTTTCTTTCGTATCGTTTAAATAGATATAAAGCTTTTGTATCGTTTAAATAGATATAAAGCAGGATTACCCGTTGTTTTTATAATTAATTGTTAAAAATTGATACGGATTAAATCATGCGGATAATAAAATTAAAACCATTAAACAAAATCGCTATGAATTTGGTGAAAGATGCTAATTTTTCTCATCATTTCGTTAAGTTTTTATTAAGCCATTTAATATTTAATTTTTATTTAATACAATATTTTATTTTTTAATTTTCGTCCTCTTCCGAATAAACTTTTTATTTTAAACGAACGACGTTTATTATTTTTTTCCATCACTGTATATCCTCTCTTTAGTAAAAATCCACAGCTTGTTATCGTTCACACTATAATTGTTTACCGTTCAATTTATCTTAAAAACAATTGCAATTTGTTTTTTTGAACTACAAATAATAACGACCGAGCAATTAACTTTAATCGCACGTTTTAATTATCTACATTTTTCGTTTCTAACTTTCAAAAAAAAAAAAATGCGTTTTAAATTATGTCTATAAATATTTGATTATTATTATTTTTTTTTTTTTGAAATTGTACACGTTTTTCTCGACGCTAAAATCTACTTTCTGATTTTATTACGCAATTAATAACAAGTTTCCATAAGAATAATGTGAATACATAAAAATATATTTTATGTGTACTGTGCACATACAAAAAGAAAAATAAGGTACACCAAAATATGCAGAAAAAAAAAATATAAGAAAAAAAAAAAACGAAACATTGAGAAGAACTTTTAATCGAAAGTCCAACAAGTCAGTCCCACTTACCACCAACAAATATACTAAACTAAAAAAAGAAAAAAAAAAAAAACAACATAAACACAACACAACTCACCACAAAAACCAACTAAAAAAAAAAAAAAACACCAACTAGGTATAGGTGCTGCCACATTCATGGAGGAATGTGCAATAATATTATAGTAACACAATTAAAAACCTTGAGTTTGAATACGGCTGTTTCTGTTGTATTGGACTTGCTAGATAGCTAGCTGGAGCTGCCTTTCCCTTTTTAAATTGTCGGCCATAACTACGATTATTTCAGCCGCAAGCTATATAGTGCGGCTCAACTATCTATCTACTATATAGTGTATATCCAGCGGTAAGCACAACGCTTTTTACACTCCAAACGCCTCTCTTTGCAAGAATGATACTACACTTGTTCGCTTTTTTTTTTTAAGATCAGCTGCCTTTAACAAGTCTAAAAGGCGGTTGAGCTCTTGGTAAATGGCCATGGTTGGATTTGGAAAATAAGTGTGGCTAAGGGCCTTTTATTAAAGAAAGAAGGATCAGACTGAGAGAAGACCCACCTACACATTTCCACATTTCACTCATAAAATCTCATCGACATAGGGTATTGTATATTCAATAGAGAACCGAATTGAGGAGCTAAATTGCGAAAAGATTACCAAAAAGAGAACAAAATATTCAGCGTGCAATTTTGAACATAATGTTGTCATATGTTCGATTCTCTGTTGTCATTGTCTTAGTCCCTATTAATAAACGGCGAACAAGGACGTGATAGAACTAAAACGTCTGTCAACTTGTAATTAGTATTAATAAATGGTCTGCGACATATAATAGCGGGACTGGAAACTTATGAACAAACTCTTGGAAACATCTCATATAACAGTCACAGTACCGTTTACAACTACAATCCTAGTTTTCATATAAATCAGTGCATGTATGTGACACACGTATTGGATGCGAAGTGTTGCCGGTTATATAGTTATATCGGTTATATAGACTGGAAATATACATCAAGGCAAAAATATGTTTATTAATAAGAAAATTTATCAAGCGGACTCCGTGTGATAGCAAACACTCGTGTTAAGAAGCTGATAGTATTTTTTTTGTTAATAAGGCTGTGAGATGATAGAGAGCGCCGAAGATTCTAAAAATCATTCGGGTCAAAAAATGACTATCGGGGATAGTTAGACATTTTTGATGAAAAATAATTAAAATAAAATGTTTAATATTTTACGTTTAAAACGGACGACTAAAAGTTTCAAAATAACTTTTCCAAGCCGTATATAGTTTTTTCGTGACTATTTAAATGAAACACCGAGCTTACACTTTAAGATTACTTTTAATGAAGTTGAAGTTAAACTTATTATAGGTTTATAATTAATAATTAAACTTAACAAAGGCGAACAGCACCCAAACCACCAGCACGTCACGGCCACAGAAGAAAAATTAATTTTTAATTGACAGACGAAACAACAGGGTTGTCAGAAACTCTAATTTTAGGATGCGTCTCGAAATTCTCCGCTGATTCACACAGCGTCTGATTGTCGGATTTACACCTGTCGTGCGAGGGTGTTTACATTCATTTTTATTGCTGGCAATTGTTTTGATGTTCTTATTATTTGTATTATGTTGTGTTTTATCCACTATACCCCATATATTTAAAACGAGAAAAACGTGGATCTCTACACTCCTTACTAATATCTATTGCATGTTTCCTAGGTTTTCATTATTAACGTACGGCTCTAGGAGAAGTAATTCTATACTTTGAGTTTTATTAAAAATAATTATTTTCTGCTTATAAGTTTTGTGCCCGTAAAATTGTCCAATTGATTTAAAACTTCATACTGATGAGATAGTGTCATGAGCTATGTTTAAAATTCCAAGTATCTAGGTCATTGGGAAGTTTGTTTCCAATGTCTACCAAATGTAATCCACAGTTCTGTCAAAGTTCATTTTATAAAAAAAATTAAGTTAAACTAAAATTGGCAGTTTTGAAAAGTTAATGAACATACCTAATACATTATGTCAGCGTTGTAATATTTTTGTTTACATTTCTGATTCTGTCAGAGCAGTTATTTGGAGTTTCAGTGAAATCCAAGTCAAGTTCTTCTATAGATTTTGTTATTTTTTTTATCAAATTGGGCTTAATCTCATTTAATTTTTCAGTCGAATCATTAAGCTAGTGAATTCGTAAATACATTGAATGAGTAATTAGAGGTTTCATTTGTCTTCGTGTTGTTTTTTTGAATTTTGATTTGATCAGTCCAAGAAAGCATGATTGAAAGCTCTTAATGCAAGTTCTTCCTTGGCAATCAATAAGCTCATTTTGGTTTGTGTAAGAAACCTCTTTTTAAACAGCCATTCAGATCCTATTCAGCCATGATGCGAACTAATACAGGAATGAGTTAGTGCTGGAACTTGGAAGAGTACTCACTAACTCCCATATTAATTACTCACTTAATCTAGAGTAAAAATAAATCCAGAATTTAAATCCAAACATAAAATTCAATTCCACAAAAATTCATTGTTAAATTCACATTTAAAACCAATATTTTAGATAAATCCGATTGAAATTTAACTACTCTCAGGAGACCAGGGTTAAAGTTGGTACTTGCATCCAGATTATTTTGGACAAGGATAATATTGACATAGAATTTAATAAATCTGTATTAAATACGTTAAGATCCAAAGTACATAATATATGGGTGTACAAAATTAAAAGAAATAAAATAAAATGCAAATTATCAGATCTTTACACGGAGAAAAGCATAAGGTTATCGCAGCTAGGAGAGTTATAGTAAAAAATGTTTGTATCTGATGGATAAGATCTGAACATGTCAGATATTAAAAAAAAAACATCAATACCTCCTATATCTCAAGAAAAACTCTGTTTCCTACAAAAGGTGTTTTTTTTTCAATCCCGGAGGGAATTGTTTCAAAATTACAACATCAAATTTGACGTTTTCATACAAACTATCGATAACAAAAATTAATTGACGCCGCCCGCTGGTAATATATAGTTTTTTTTTTTAATCCCCAATGAATTTGGTTGAAAAAAATAACATCTCGAATCAGCGATCATAGAAAAAATAAATGGAGTTTCCATACAAACTATCGATAACAAGTATGTTATTTAAGTTAGTAAAACACTTTTTCCCTCTTGATTTAACTAATCCCGCAAAGTTTCAGTTGTTGTTGCATTTAACAACAATACAAAAAATTTAAACAGAAAAAATTGCGTAAAACTAGTTCAAAATGGAAAATTGTGTATTTTAATATTTTCTACGCAAACAACAACTTATATTCCGCGAACTTGTAAATCAACCAACTTAAGATTTTAATTTTATCGCATTTTTGTAGTTTCTTAAGAAGCTCAAATTTTTTAGCCACAAAAATTGTGGAGCGTAGAATTCCAAACATTTTGATATATTTTTGAAGATGATGCGATATCGCTCGTTCAAAGTTATAGCTCCGGAAAGTCGGAAGGGAAATTTGTGTTAAAACCTTCATATTCACCTGTTCACCGTCGTAATTTTAGTTTTTGGTAAGCGTTTGATGACAAAATAATTTTCGGCAGTATTTCGTACGAATTGATCAATCATGAAGACAATAGGCGTTGTCCTTTGGAGATGGCGAAGTACTTGTGAGTAGATGAAAACTAAAATCTAGTACCTTCATCTACTCATACTCTCTTTGCGAGTAGATGAGATTTGTATATTAAAACTAATTTTGTGCGTTCTTGCAAGTACTTCGCCATCTCTAAAGGAAAACGCCTAATAATTATTATTAAGGCTCAAAAACAACTTAATGCGGACCTGATGTAAGCAATTTTATAAAATTCCAAAGCAAGTGCTCTATAGCACTCTACTATAACGATACCATCATCGAACGATGCCATGGATAGAGTCATGTATTTCTGTTCTGAAAATATCTCGAAAACTAGTTTCAAGTTAAAATGATTATTGTTGTCTATTTTTTGCGTTTGTATTTTATTTAAGATACAAGTCCGAGACTATTCAACAAGAAATGTATAAAAATAGCATCACATGTATATACAAAATATTTTATATATCTACCTATAGAGGTATTGTATTTTTTGCTACAGCTCTTAATAACTTATTCCCGCCGCCACCACCCCTCTGGCTGTAACATAATATTCTAACGAAAGTGAAATATTATTCACCTCTAAGGTGCATCTATAGAGGAGCAACCTTTGGTGTTTACTTCTAAAGAGCTTATACTTTTGTTGTCCGTCCACCCCGACTTTTGCTCCACCATCAGTATTATAAAGCCAACAAAACGTGTGTTTTATGCAGGTACCTATATCTTTGAGCTACTCGTACCTCTTTATCTGGTACGGTATTAAATTACAACCACTTTTGTGGTAACAATGGAAGCAATATGTGACATGAAGTTTTCAAAAAAAAAAAAAAAAAAATATATAATACAATAAAATATTCGTATATTCGTATATCTCTGGTGAATGACTCTGAGTGAGATGTTAGTTACGACAACAGCAACTACAACTACCACGACTTTGACGGCCTTGACCCAATAATATTGATGCCTTAAACTGAAAGCACCCATGGAGAGCATATTATTCCATTCATAATTTATTATAAAAAGATAAAGGAACGTTCCGATCCGATCCGATCCGAGTATCAGCTGAAGCTTTTGTTTATGGGGTTTTGGGTTATATACCTATTGTTAAACATTATGTGAAAAGTTATTCATCCAGCAGGCATCAGCTAGCCAGCCAGACTCTGAGACTAAAATGACTTGTGAACAGGATAATTAAGTTGATGCAACTGAAGTGGTCTTAGTCTTAGTGAGAGTGATTGTTGTTATAAGACGCAACGCACTGAAAAGAAGATTCACGCCAAGGGCATTCAGATAAAAAAATACAATTTTTTTTGTTCTTCTTCAAAAGGTCATAAGTTAGATGAGGGGATTTCTGTTTTTGAGTTCTACATGATGAAACTTTATTTAAAAAAAAGTCACCGAGAAAAAAGAAGTTGTCAGAGATTCAAGGTGAGAGGATAATAAATGTCAACAGATGATTTTTCTGGATGCCTGCGTTAATAGGGGCAGACCCCTTTTTACGTCTTGAGAACATGGGCGCGTTCAACGGTTTACGTTTTACATCTGAATTTTCAGATTTCTGAATTTTTGGAGCTTCTGATTGGCCAGCTGCCATAAAAAGTTAGATGACTTTTAGTGACTTTTAGTTACGTTTGCTTACGTTTCAACTGAATTTTCAGCCAAAAATTCTCATCTGAAAATTCAGAATAAAGTGATACTGGTGCGGGAAATGTTGAAGTACTCTACATAGAAGTTGAACTTTATGATTTCCGTTGTGGTTAGTGGTTGATTTGTTGTGATTAATTTTAATCATACGAACAAATTAATACTTTATTACAAAGAAGAACTAATTGCTTATTGTTAAGTGAGTTTTTAAATCAAAAGATTGACTATTCTTAGAAAAATTTTCCCAGAATTCTCCATCGCAATATTGTGGAATTGTCTTGCTGTAATTTGTTGCTGATTTAGTTACATAAATCATAACCAGAACTACGGACGCTTAATTTTTTACTTGAAGAATAAAATGAAAGTTCTATTTTATTTCGTTTTAATGTAAATACTTCAGGTAAAAGCTAGCATTTGACATAACAACTTACAACTGAAAATTCAGATTTTTTGTGCGTTCAACAATATAAATTCAGATCTGAATTTTAAGATTTTGTGATTGAACGTGCCCCATGAGAATGAATTTATTAATTTAATCACAAAATTTAAAAACGAAATTAATTCAGAAAAGTTTCTAAAGGGTGTTTTTTTTTTAGACGTGTGGTTTTCAAGAAGAAATTAAATGTCATGGCCAAGAATTTAGCTTTATTATAAAGATGAGGGTTTGCCATTATGTTTTAAAAATGGGCAAGTGGCCGCCGCAGCTGGCTCAAATAAATTTCAGCCGAGAGGCCCAATTTTCGACCACTTTTTCAAACTACTGGGGCCGTATGTCAGCAATAACGCGCTGAATTTTCTCTTCCAAGGCGTCAATCGTCTCGGGCTTATCTGCGGAGACAAGCAACTTCACATAACCCCACAAAAAATAGTCTAGCGGTGATAAATCGCACGGTCTTGGAGACCACGCCACAGGCCCACGAGGCGAGACAATGCGCTTACCAAAAGTTTCCTTCAATAAATTGATTGTTTCGTTGGCTGTATGGCATGTAGCGCCGTCTTGTTGGAACCAAAGGTTATCCACATCAGCATCCTCCAATTCATGCACGAAAAAGTCATTAATCATGGCTCTATAGCGTTCCCCATTGACTGTTACATTATGGCGGGCTTCATTTTTGAAGAAATATGGACCAATGATTTCCTCTGCCCATAGAGCACACCAAACAGTGACTTTTTGAGGATGTAACGGCCGGCGGCGTCTCAACAATGGCTTGTGGATTATGATCACTCCAAATGCGACAATTTTGCTTATAAACGTACCCATTCAACCAAAATTTGCACAATTTCCAAACGTTGTTTAAGATTGATTGTATTCATTATGAAATGGAAAACCAAACTGAGCATAAATCAAGTGACAGCTGTCAAAAAGACCAACTCCGAAAAAAGTATTGCCAGATTGCAACCACACGTCTAAAAATAACACCATTTAAAAGAATCCGGAAAAAAACATAATTCTTTGTTTCTTTTGTTTATCAAGAGCCAATACCTACTATGTATATAGACTAATTTGATTAAAATTTTTTAGGTATTACCTATGTCAACAACATCGATTTATTTTAAACAGCCGCGAACGTGAAAAGGCAAAATGCAAAATAGATACTTAACATCCATTAAAGATTAATTTGCATGCGTGCATGCTATTTGAATTTTTGTTGTCGTTAAATTATGTTTATAGATACAATCGATTTTTTTTTAAATACTAAAATTATTGCAAAAAAAAAAAAACTTTGACCTTGAAATCCATGAATGAATATAATTTTGTGTATTTTTCTTTTTTTATTTGTAAGTATTGAGTAGATTAATGAATTAAGAGGGAATTTTATTCATAGAAAATATGTATAATGATTAATGGGAACCAAAGTTTTTGTTTTGGTAAATAAAATATTTATCTTGGTCATAGCATTATTAATTGAATAAGGGGATATCCTTACTCGTTTTTATTATAAAGCAACAAAAAATGCTCAGTGTGTTCGTAGGTCGAATATTTGATCATAGTAAACCACACAAATAAGTAGATTTCGAAAGACGATTACCTTTTTTACTTGGGATGCAGGTGCCTACCTTGAAATATAATATTTGCAGGTATATAGGTTAAGTTATGCAGTTTATATACAAAGATTCCTATAAATAAGAGATTCTAAAAATGTATAGGGTATTTATAGGATTATTGGCTTATACCAAAAAAGTAGACATTAACTTTTTGGATAGAACCTACACAAAACACTTAAATATACAAATTCTTGGAAGCGTTTTTGAGTTTTCTTTTACGTAACAGGAAGGTTGGTACGTTCTTACGTTTATTTGCGGTCCTACACGAACTTCAAAAAAAAAAAACCCTCTAGAGAATTTCTAAGCGGAACTGGAATGAGGGGAAGCTCCTTTTACAAACACAGAGAGACAGACTGCATCACGAAACCTTTTTTTAATTTGGTCAAAATTGATGATTTCAAATGACTTTGCTTTATTGAATCGTGGTATGTTCGGATGCTTAAAACTTGAAAACGACTGGACCAAATGGATACCTTCCTCTGCGGGTTTTTTTCGAAATTGTTACTCAAAGGTTTAGGAAAAAAGAAAAGTCAGAAATTCTCAACAAATGGTTGTGTAGGCTCATATTTCGTTTTTAGTAAAACAATTGCCCGATTTAAGAAAATCTTTTTTTAATGGTTTTTCTTTGGAAATGGCTTTAGGGATATTCTTTATCAAATTTAAAATTTTTGTAGGGTGAAATGGGGTACAAATAAAAAAAAAAAAAATGGTAAAATGTAGGAAATTCTTTTTTGTTTGAAAGATTTTTCATGGGAAATAGCTTAAGGGGTGTATTCCTTTTCAAATTTTGTTATTTGTAGGGTGAAATGGGGTTAACATGATAAAAATATACCTAATAAAAAAAATATATCCGATTCAAGAAATTCTTTTGGTGTTTAAAAGGTTCTATTTAAGTGGACCTTAGAGATTTTGTTCATAAAATTGGCATTTATAGGGTGAAATGGGGTAAAAACTAAAAGTGGCATCTGATTTTAAACATTCTTTGTGTGTTTGAAAGGTTATTTAAAAAAAAATTTTGCTATTTATAGAGTGAAATGGGATAAAAACAAAAAAGTGGTTTTTAATTACAAAAAATCTTTCTGTGTTGGGAAAATAATAAAGGTTGGACTAAGAAGATCATAATTTTACTTATTTTGCCATTCATAACGTGAAGTACATAACTTTAAACCCATAAAGTAGTATTCGATTGCAAACATTAACTAAAATATTTATTTATTTATTTTCTTTTGCAATTTTTATGCGAAGCTTAGGTTGGTCTACCCGTTCGAAGCCGGGTTGGCCAGCTAGTACCTTTTATATATTTGTAGAGCAATTAAAGTAAAGATAAATAGTCGGTATAAACAATTAAATAAATACATACTTGCGATACATTCCTTTTTAACGTTTAGCAATTAAAGGACTTATAATTACAATCATCTTCTACCATAGCTATCTGGAACGGATCCTATTCCTCTACTACTGTTAATCAAACAAAAGGCGGATGGACATTCACTTCCCAATAACCACAATTAATATTCAAAGCACGACTAAACCAAAAATAATTCTTCAAGAATCTAATCAAGGACTCAGTGGCTGCTATTTTCTAACCCCTATATAGTATAGTAGTCACTATATTCATGGCGTCTGTTGTTCTTTTTCCATAGCACTCATTGTCGCCATTATGTTTGACAAAAAAAAATAAATAAATAAGAATGCGACTTTAAGTGGTTATTGAGCACTTTGCAAACCTTATTTTGGTATTCAAAACACGAATTGAATAATAAAACTGGATGAACATAGTGTGAATATAGTTTGTTTGTCCGAAGGACACAGGAATCATAGAAATATGCAGCAAAAGAAATACAAAAAAAAGAAAAGTGAACAAAACATATGAATCACCTGGGTTTTTGATATTCAAAGAAAAATGGCATTTTTTGAGATAAATGATCGGATGTTTATTTCATTATAAAGAAGAAGCTATGTCGTTAATAATGGAACACAACATCAGCCAAATGGCCGCCACGACCACGCTTACAGGACCATATCCTTTTCATGAAATTTTCCATAACCAAATCGCAAAGTGGCTGCCCTATGTCCTCGATGGCCTCACGAATTCCATCTTTGAGGTCTTGAATCGACGCTGGGCTGTTGGCGTAGACCTTATCTTTCACGTGGCCCCAAAGGAAGAAGTCGCAAGGTGTTAAATCACAAGATCTTGGTGGCCAATTGTGATCACCTCTTCGAGAGATAACACGGTCCGGAAACTTTTCCCGTAAAAGATCGATGGTTTCATTGCTTGTGTGGCACGTAGCGCCGTCTTGTTGAAAGTAAACGTTGTCCAGATCAATACCATCTAATTCCGGCCATAAAAATCATTAATCATCTCTCGATAGCGCAATCCATTGACCGTAATTGTTGCTCCAGCCTCATTTTCGAAAAAGGAAGGTCCAATGACCCCGCCGGAACATAAACCGCACCAAACAGTCACGCGTTGAGGATGGAGAGGCTTTTCAACAATAACTCTTGGGTTTTCCGAGCCCCAGATGCGACAGTTTTGCTTGTTGACGTAGCCTCCGAGGTGGAAATGGGCCTCATCAGTCAAGATGATTTTTCGATGAAATTCCGGATCATTTTCATGCATTTCAAGGACCCAATCAGCAAAGACACGACGTTGTTGATGATCAGCCGGCTTGAGTTCTTGTGTTAACTGAACTTTATAAGCCTTAAGACCCAAGTCTTTATGCAAAATACGGTGTTATGACGTTTGTGGAATGCCTAATTCCAAAGAACGACGAGGAATGGACAAACCTGGGTTTTCTTCAACACTTTGGGCTACAACAGCAATATTCTCAGTTGTTCTTGAGCGACGTGCACGGGTTTTATTCTTCACATCACTAACTTGTCCCAACAGCTCGAATTTGTCCACCAATTTCTGTATTGCAGTCCGACAAGGTGCTTCACGACGACCCAAAAATGTTTAAGTTTTACGAACCGTCTCTGGCAAATTTTCACCATTTTTATAGTGAATTTTAATAATTTCAATGCGTTGTTGAAGCGTGTATCGTTCCATTTTTATTAATGGCGTAGTTTCTACTTGTCAAATGTCAAAAAATGACAGCTTCAAAAGTGACAGCTACCGAAATAGCGGGCTATTCAAAATAACACCTCTTATTGGAAAACTCTTTACTTGTTAAATTAATGAAATAGTTTTAGTATCTATACAGGATACAGGATATCACTTTTTCGACAATTTGCAAATACCTTCATATCTTCATAAATAAAATAATTAAACACTCTTAAAAATGAAAAAGTCATCATCAGAAATCAAAAATAACAATGTAAAATAAAATGGGGAGAGTTGTTAAAATTATAAATGAAATTTAAATGGCAGCCAATTGTATGGTTATTAGCACTTCACGTGGTCATAAAACTCAATTAAAATTGGGAATTTTAAAAGTCTTGACCTTAAATGACCATAAAAGTGCAGTTTGTTTGCAGTTTTATATTGACATGAATTCGAAGAGTTCATTACACTTGGAAGACGAGTTGTGTTTGCGTTTTTTTTTTTTTTTAATTTAAAGTTAAGTAATAAATATCTACAATTTATGTAAGTTTGACTTTTAATCGCTTATACTATACGTATTGGTTTCGTGAAAACAAAATTCAATGTTTTAACGAAAAGTCCAAGAAAGAACTCGAACGGTGAACGCAGAGCTTCAGCTTAGAAGCATTGAATGGGCATGTTAGCATACGATTGTTTTGATTTTAGTCCCTGGAACAAAAATGCCAATTTTTATGTTAGTCCAACTAAAAGGGACACAGCAAATAAAGGGTGTTTTTTTTTAGTTGTGTGGTTTTCAATCTGGCAATACTTTTTTTCGGAGTCTGTGTTTTTGACCGCTGTTACTTGATTTATGCTTAATTTGGTTTGCCATTTCATAATAAATAGACATATTCTTGAACAACGTTTGCATATTGTGCAAATTTATTACCAAACCAATGGTTCGGTATGTGCAAAGCATCGCGTGCATAAATTTGAGCAACCATTGATCGGTCCCGCACCACGTTTACTCTAGTGAATAATGCTCATCTTCAGAGACGCCGTACAGTGCACATTGCAGACGCTATTGCTGCTGTGGAGAAGAGTATCGAAGAGGACCAGAATAATGAGTCCATACGCCATCGCACGCAAGAATTTGATCTGTGGAAAATTGGGCCTCTCGGCTGGAATTTATTCGAGCCAGCCGCGGCGGCCACTTGCCCGAAATCATTTTTAAAACATTATGACAAACCCTCATGTTTATAATAAAGGTAAATTCTTGGCCATAACATTAAATTATTTGCGTCTTATTTCTTCTTGAAAACCACACGTCTAAGAAAAACACCCTTTTTTATTTTTCTAGAAAACGGCTTCAACTTTTTTTGACTTGATAGAAAAAACTGGCGGAGATTATGTTGCTTGAAATTCAATACCTGCAAAAAAAACCGTTTGTACATTTAAAATCTTATTTTTCTCAAATCGCTTAAACCGTTTTCGAGAAAATTAACGCATAACCCAACTATTTTTACATGGCAGTTTCTTGGTCTAGCGATGATCTAAACAAAAAAGTCGAATTTCTCCTCTAGAGGAAGTAAAAAAAAAACATTATATTTTTTAATATTTTCAGAAAAACAAGGCCATTTAAGCAAGTAAACAATATCTCCTTGGATACAAATTAAAACAAAAAATTAAATATTTTTTTCTAAACTAGTTTAGGGGGCGTCGAACTTGATTTTCAAAAAAAAAAAAAAAAAACAAATAAGAACCACTTTGGTGACTTTATAAAGAAATAAGTAGTCCACATTAATAAAGATTACGAATCACCTATTGAAATAAATATTTTATTCATGTTTTTTTTCAATATTAAGGGCCTGTTTCACAATGTATGAGTAAAGTTCTGCTTTTTTACAGGACAGATAATGTTTTCCACAGATCCAAAGGAGATGCAATTACTTTTATCTTTTTACCCATCTGAGTATGTAAATAAATTGTGGACTTATGTACCTGTTCCTGGACCAATATTTATGTGTCGATTAACTAATCAGAACTTTACTCAGACAGTGTGAAACAGGCAATTCTTCTTTAAAATTCGAACCCTATTCAACCTTAGAAAAGGGCAAATACGCGCGACGCAGTCGTGCATTTTATTTAAATTTCGAATAATTCCATTAAGAGTTATTTTGATCTTATTTTCATCACTCTGAAATACCCATGATAGATTCAAAACCTGTTGCCGTTTACTCTGCCCTGAAATAAATATCACTTCCGAATCAAGTTTAACCTCTTAAAATTTTAACATAAATGCAAATAGCATAATAAATATTAAATTTCTGATAAACAAGTTCAAAAAAGACAAAAATAGATACCAAAAAAAAATTGAATTATCTAAATCAATATAATACTAATATGCAACACAATTAAATCCAAAGCTTTTTATGGTGAATATTTGACAATATTTACATAAATTATTTTGTTTTTTTTTTTTTGAGGTTTTGTTTGATAATAACTTACAATACAATTTGAATTGATACTTGAAACATACCTGAAAGAAAACAGAAAAAAAAATATTGATTAGTCATAATAACAATAAAAAATCTTATTTAAATAATTTATTTACATAATATTTGTTTGTAAACTATAATGTTTGACATAAGACCGATAAGTAAAATAACTTTTTTTTTAATATCTACAGGGTGTTTTCTTAGACGTGTGGTTTTCAATCTGGCAAAACTTTTTCAAAGTTGGTTTTTTTGACAGCTGTCACTTGATTTATGCTCAGTTTGGTTTGCCATTTCATATTGAATAGACTTAATCCTGAACAACGTTTGAAAATTAAGCAAAATGGACTCGAAACGAGATCGTTGTTGGTCCCGATTTTCACAAGAAAATTTTTGTTCAGCGATTAAGTTCATTTTTGGTTGAATATGGGTAGGTTAATATGCAAAATTGTAGTATTTTGAATGATGATAATTCACAAGCCATTGTCGAGACGCCATCCATTACATCCTCAAAAAGTCACTATTTGGTGTGCTCTATGGGCAGAGGTAATCATTGGTCCATATTTCTTCAAAAATGAAGCCGGCCAAAATGTTACAGTGAATGGGGAAAGCTATATAGAGCCATGATTAATGACTTTTTCGTGCCTGAATTGGAGGATCTTGATGTGGACGACCTTTGGTTCTAACAAGACGGCGCTACATGCTATACAGCCAACGAAACAATCAATTTACTGAAGGAAACTTTTGGTGAGCGCATTGTCTCGCGATGTGGGCCTGTGGCGTGGTCTCCAAGATCATGCGATTTAACACCACTTAACTATATTTTGTGTGGTTATGTGAAGTTGCTTGTCTACGCAAATAAGCCCGAGACGATTGACGCCTTGGAAGAAAAAATTCGGCACGTTATTGCTGACATACGGCCCCAATTTCTGCAAAAAGTGGTCGCAAATTGGGCCTCTGGGCTGGAATTTATTCGAGCCAGCCGCGGCGGCTACTACCCCGAAATAATTTTTTAAACAAAATGACAAAGTCTTATCTTTATAAAAAAGCTAAATTCTTTTCCATAACATTAAATAATATGCGTTTTATTTCTTCTTGAAAACCACACGTCTAAAAAAAAACACCCTTTACCTTATATTTTTAAATAATTATATGAATCATTTGTCGGGGGGGGCTAGCACATTTCAGTAGTCACCCTTACATCTATGTAGAACTTTTGAAGGGCCTCATTTGAGCTAAATATTGTTTCTCTATGATGGCAATAAATAAAATTTAAGTAGGTACTACCTACATACCTACCAGGGCTTCTAATTTGCTAACAATTCCTCCGATGACAGGTACATTTTACCCCATACAATCTATTGTTTTAAATCATTCAGAAAACTCATCAAATACTTCAAGAGCCATTTACAACTATATTTCCGGTGAAGCACTTCCTGTGTCTTCAAGAATTACTGCGACTGGGTATGTCTTAAGCTCTCAAATAAAATATTCTGTTATTGTTAATTTACACATCAAACTAACAACAACAATAAATTAAGAACAAACAAGCAAAGAAATCAAAACTAGATAAATAAACCGCCAACACGTTGACAGTTGACACACAATTTGCAAAACAAAAAAAAAAAAAAAAAAAACAATTTCAAATTAAATATTAGATATCAACGATATCAGAATTTAATGGGTTCTGCACTGTTTTTGTTGGTGGTTGTTGTTGTATCTACTTCCGTTACTAACGGAAAGTTTCATCTAATTACGAAATTCAAGAGATAAGAAATTTTATTAGTGACCGACCTTTTATTTATTTGCTGGCTGTTCACATGAAACATGATGATGCAACTGATGGATCTGACGTAGCACACATAGTTGTGGCATATTGATGTCACATCTGACTGTGACTGTTAAAGTGGCAAAAAAATAAATAAATGAAAAACAATGCGCCAATGCGATGAACTGATGACCATCAAAGCAGTTAATCATTATTATTATTATTTTCTAGCGATATAATTTAATTTGTAGAATTTAAAAGAACAAATATGTGATGTCTATTTGATGCTTTCCACCAGAACTGAAGCCATAGAAGTGTTTCCTTGATGACCGTTCCATATAACTTGTCCGCCGACCAGTGTCTGGCGTGGGGTGTGTGACTAGGACTGAAACTGAAGAATTCAAATTTCTTCTAAATGAATATAATGCTTTTGAACTGTTTGGTCTTTTGTGGTAGTGAGACACGTGTTTTTTGGTTTTGCTTTGTTGGTGGTTGATTGATTTTAATTATTGGATCTAAACGCAACGTTTTTAATTTGTAGCTGAAAAGCCCAATAAGAATAATTTTTAGTTATAGAAAAAAAGATACTAATTCTAAAGGATTTTTCAATAAGAGCGCTACAAAAGTTTTTTTTTAAATAAAACAAAAACGGTTTTGGATATAAATGAAATTCTTTGTTTCTGTGAAAGTACGTTTGATGCCATTATGTATGGAACTCGATTTCTTTTGCATGGACACCACAATCACGCTTGCAGAAGTCCAGACGCTGAACACAATTTTTGACGGTTTTCAAGCATAAATCGGTCGATACTGCTGCAATTTCACGTTCGATATTCGTACGAAGTTCATCAATCGTCGCTGGCTTGTTGGCATAGACCAAAGACTTGACGTAGCCCCACAGGAAATAGTCTAACGGCGTCAAATCACACGACCGAGGCGGCCAAGCGACTGGACCATTTCGTGAGATAACACGTTCTCCAAACTTGGTTTCCAATAAATTGATTGTGACATACGCTGTGTGGCTTGTGGCGCCGTCCTGTTGGAACCACATGTCCTCCAAGTCCATATCATCCAATTGGGACCAAAAATATTCGGTTATCATTGAACGGTAGCGATCCCCATTCACAGTAACGTGCCCGTCTTGATCATCACGGAAGAAGTACGGACCAATGACGCCGCCGGCCCATAAACCACACCAAACCGTAATTTTTTCGGGATGCAATGATGACTCATGGAGTACGTGTGGGTTGCTGCCTGGCCAATACCGCATTATTTGTTTATTGACGAAGCCATTCAGCCAGAAATGAGCCTCATCGTTGAAGATGATTTTTCGATTTTTAGCGCTCTTAACGTTGAGGCCACTCCTAATTTCGGTAGTAAATTTTAATAATTTCGACTCGTTGTTGCCTCGTTTATCTTTCCATCATGAAATGGCAAACCTTACTGAAGAGAAATGTCAAAAGAGCGGCAAGAAATATGGCGTCGTTTGCTGTCCCTGTTGCTCTACTTTTGTAGCGTTCCTGTTGAAAAACCCTTTAGTTACCGTAAACATTTATTAACTTATTTATATTTATATAGACATTAATAATAAATTTAAAACTATCATTTACAATTTTGTAAGAGCGCTAGCATTAGAAAACTTTCAGCTCTTACCGTACAAATATGTTGAACACTCATTTTAAGAGGGAATGGAAAAGACACAAATATGGTATATTGTAGGTTTTTAATACAAAAAAAACAACCACTTGTGTGAGCTACCCACCAAGTCATTATAGGCTGGAATTATAGCTATTTCACGGTTTCAAGCCTAACAATAGACTCCTTTTAGTGGTGCTTAGTCAAATACATTCAATTTTAATTTGAAAAAATGTTTGACCAGCTGGGAATTGAACATAGACTAAGCGTATTCAGACCCATAGGCACTACGCATTGCACTACCAAAGTCACGTATTGAGGTCGAAATCAATGTAGATTCAATAGATTTACCATTGCATTTGAATCAACTAGCAGTTTTATTAGTTTTTCAAATTAAAATTGATCGTAATAGACTAAGCACCACTAAAAGGAGTCTAATGATCGTAAGACATTTTTGGTAAGATTTTGAGAAAAGTTCCTCAAACATTCAGGCATATCTTTTGGCACATTTACTCTGAAAGTATGAACTTTATAAAATAATCAGTCAGTTTGATTCATCTGCCCTACATTTACAATCGTAGTAAATAAAGTCATGATTTTGAAACTAGGCAAACGCATTTCATCGCATAACCGTGATAGTTTTTAGTTTTATTACGAAATTCGCCGAAAGTCGTATTTTCTTCGTAAAAATTGTCACTTTTCTCGTTTGATATTTTGGGTACGAATTGCAAAATTTTAAGCGAAAGCAGGGGGCCTAGCATGTAACATGTATGATACAATAGAGTTAAGTCCATACAATCGAGTATAGGCAGTTTCTTATTTGGCTCAGCTGATAGTTTTTGATTCGATTGATTAAAATAAGAAACGACCTATGCTCTATATAGCCAACTGGCTGAACCCTCGAATTTGAACAACTTTTCACATTGATATTCGATTCTTCCAATAGTTAATGAAGGGCAAATTAAGAACAACAAGAACAGCTTTACATGCTAAACTATGGATCCATAGTTAATTTTTTTGATTCAAAGAAAAAAAAATTCATCAATTTTTGCATTTTGAAAATTAATAAATCATAGATATTTATGGCGGACTAAACCATTGAATTTTTCCTGCCCCTTTCCAAAAATGTGTGTACATAGAAATGATATTCTGACATCATTTAAAGCTGTAACCTTGAAGATTCGACTAGTTGAACCGAAGTTATAATAGCAAATTCTTATTACTTCCATGAAGGACTTCTTTCGATAAAATATTATCATACAACAAAGTCAGTGACCGGTCTGAATGTTAAACAATCCAGAAGAAATCAGCATATTTAGAAACAAACTGGAACATGGGATAAATTATTTCTGTATGTATATGAGCCTTTTTAGAGAGGAGTTTATTGATGCAGATAAAATCTATGTTCAAATTTAATGTGAAACATGCTTAAACCATTTAAAAAAAAAATTACCTTTTAGCGTATTTATATAAGATTTTCTTAGAATATATCTGCCCAACTGGACAACTACCATTATCTACAAAGTTGAACATCTCCTTATTTATAAACGCATTCCAACAGTTGTCTAAATAATAGATCCTCATATAAACTCTGACCTCCCTGTAATCTGTCAAAGTTAGACTTACTTTGGAATAGGTTAATTAATAAGACTTTTAGTATTAAAAAACAAAAATAAGTTATCGGAATTGAACGACTTTTGTATACCTAACATTGCGCAAACTTATAATATCTTTAAAATGTTGAAACACAGTGTGAGCTTTTAGGAAAATTGGTACGATTTGAAAGGATTAATTACCAATGAAAGTTGCTTTTGAATATATCAATGTTAAATGGGAGGGTGGAAAAGCACACATTCGTGTAGTGTGGCTAAGGAAGGAATAACTAAATATTCACAGTGCGATCGAAATTAAATACCCAACTAGGAAGATTAGCTTTTGTTAGGCAGAACAGCTCAAGGAGAGTTTTTTTTTTTTTTTTTGGTGAAAATCAAGAGCAAAGTATAGTTTCCAGTCAAGTTCAGTGAAGAGCTTAGTACTATACACCCTTATTTAATAGAACCAATTCGGGCCATTTTATATCCACTCTAAGACTCTTACCAATCAACCAAGAAACATTAAACCTGCATAACTTACATATGTATATAATTACCAACACCGCATACAAGTCCTTACAGTAGATAATGGAGGTGCTTACAACAACAACTACGTAAGCAACAACAAAAAAAAAAAAAATGAGTGCTACTTGTGAACTGTGTATCTGTTGAGTGTTGGCTAAAAATATGCCGCATTCCTAGACCACAACCAAAGAAACAAAAATAATCACATGTACGAAAAAATAAGACTATAATAGTGAATATTTATAAAAAAAAAAAAAAACAAAACCATTAAAACCGCATTAACAAGCTCTTGTTGGTTTTCAGAATGTGATGATAATGGTGTGCGACATAAATTAAATTAAAATCAATTTGTTGGATGGCACACGAGGTTTTTTTTTTTTCATTTACAAAATAATAATATGTAAAAAAAAACAAACATCTTAAATAGGATAACAATCGAGTAGGGTCGGGTCGGGTGAAAGAGGAGAGATTTTTTGTTTAAACTGCTGAGAGATGAAATTGTGGATGTATATGTACCTTTATGATTCATCATCATTCATCATTTATAATCTGGGGCATAGTGTTGCATTTTGGAAATTACCAACTTAAGTTGTCAATTTACTATGGAGCCTTGGCCCAGAGTGTACACAAACGAATTTGGTATCAAATGAAAGGTGACGTGACGTCGGATACATAAGAAAAATACTTTCAAAATCGTTCATGGGAAAGTCGAGATATTTGGGCTTGAAGTTGCAAATTGCAAAATAATGATTTCAGTTTTTGTTGCAAATAATTGTCCATAACGGTCGAACTAATTTACGTAGAACAATGATATTGATACCAAATGAAAGGTATTTTTTTATTATATTGATATTTTAAATACACTTTGAGTTTTCACTTCTAGAAAAATCATTTTTTTGCGCGGTCTTTGGCACGCCGATTTTTCAAAAAAATTCAATGATGACATTAATTACATAAAAAAACGAAGTGTTCTTAATCAAAAAAATTCCTTATTGTAAACAAAACATATTTCAAATAAATCTTTTTCATTTGGTATCACTATAATTTTTCTACGTAAATTATTTCCCCCGTTATGGACAAAAATTGAAATCATTATTTTGCAATTGGCAACTTCAGGCCCAAATATATCGACTTCAGAAATGGGCAATTTCCTTTGTAGTCTTTAAATAAAGAAATAAATTGAACGTACAGAAAAACTTAATTTTTAATAATTTGTAGGTATATAGTTCTAAAAATTGATAAACAAAAATTAAAATTAGCTTAAGAATATTATTTCGACGGCACTGGCATAAATAGAGCAATAGAACTACAACAAAATATGCAACTATCGTGGTCCCATTGATCTAGGTAAAAATTTTCAAGCTTATAATCTTAAGGCGTGTAGCCAGGGCCGGCCCCAGCCAAACTTGCACCCTCTGTAAGATTTATAGAAAGAGCGCCCTTTTTTATATTTGCATACTGATACACATGCATAAGACTTTTCCACATTACGCAGAAGGTAGACTTTCAATGTGTAGGTCTACTGGGATCTTTAATTTTACGATATTTTGAGTTAAATTCTCCTTCCTCTTAGTTAGTGTACAAAAATTAACTTAGCCCAGTTGTGAGGGATGTTATTTTGAGATTATTTGAACTAGTCTGGTGGTTAAAATGCAAAATGGCAGTACATATTTGTTTGCGCAAGATCAGATTAGATTTTCTTGCTCCTGGTAAGGCGCCCTGTGCATTTGCAAATCTTGCACATATGGTTGGTCCGGCCCTGCGTCTACCATCACTCTGCTGAAATCTTTGACTAAGTCTAATCTTGGCTAAATCTTTGAGAAAATTTTGTATGAACTTTGAATAAGAGCTACTTCCATGCTATGCCTTAATGTAAATTAATTTAATAATTCAAACAAAAGTTTGTGCTTCTAGCTCTTATAGACCTTAGAAGGCAATATTTTATCAATAGGAGAGCATAAAAAATTCTGATGAATAAATCAATTAACTTTTTTTTACCGAAATTCTTGATTTATATTCAATTACTTTTACATCAACCCACATACATAACACATCAACTCTGTTATCAATTGAAATTTAAAAAAAAATAATTTACGATACTCGTAATGTTCATAAATATTTGTAAACTTTTTATGTTGAATTTCTTCATGCATCGTAAAATGTGTTGAAATTGGAGGATGGTGTTATGAAAAGTATTACATTTAATGAGTAAAAAAAAATCAAGCAAAAATGAAAGGTAGATATGTATGTATATAATTTAACTGTTTTTTGTTTTTAGATTGTTATAATGGGTAAGTCTCTCGTTAGATTGACGTTGATGGTATGTAAAAATGATTTATTGATATCTCAAGGAATTTGGTTTTTTTTTTTTTTATTTTTATTTATCATGCAATTATGCTGACAGTAAAGAATAAATTATGGAGTTTGCAAATATTACAAAATGTTTTAATGTTTATTGAAAGTATACGGTATGTGAAGGAACTGTTAATACTTTTGTAAGTAATTTAAGAAAATATAAAAATAATTCATTAAATTCCTTCTCATTTATGTATATACATTATTATTTCCTTTCTTTTTGTTTAACACACAAAATGCCAACACACACTATGTCTCAACACGTGTCTTATTCAAGCTCCATCACTTGTGGAATGCAAACACCATAAATTATGGTGTTACTGTTCTGTAGATTTTTTTAAATATAGGGTTTTCCAATAAGAGGTGTTATTTTGATATTCAAAGAAAAATAGCATTTTTTGAGATAAATGATCGGATGTTTATTTCATTATAAAGAGGAAGGTATGCCGTTAATAATGGAACACAACATCAGCCAAATGGCCGCCACGACCACGCTTACAGGACCATATCCTTTTCATGAAATTTTCCATAACCTAATCGCAAAGTGGCTGCCCTATGTCCTCGATAGCCTCACGAATTCCATCTTTGAGGTCTTGAATCGACGCTGGGCTGTTGGCGTAGACCTTATCTTTCACGTGGCCCCAAAGGAAGAAGTCGCAAGGTGTTAAATCACAAGATCTCGGTGGCCAATTGTGATCACCTCTTCGAGAGATAACACGGTCCGGAAACTTTTCCAGTAAAAGATCGATGGTTTCATTGCTTGTGTGGCACGTAGCGCCGTCTTGTTGAAAGTAAACGTTGTCCAGATCAATACCATCCAATTCCGGCCATAAAAAATCATTAATCATCTCTCGATAGCGCAATCCATTGACCGGAACTGTTGCTCCAGCCTCATTTTCGACCCCGCCGGACCATAAACCGCACCAAACAGTCACGCGTTGAGGATGGAGAGGCTTTTCAACAATAACTCTTGGGTTTTCCGAGCCCCAGATGCGACAGTTTTGCTTGTTGACGTAGCCTCCGAGGTGGAAATGGGCCTCATCAGTCAAGATGATTTTTCGATGAAATTCCGGATCATTTTCATGCATTTCAAGGACCCAATCAGCAAAGACACGACGTTGTTGATGATCAGCCGGCTTGAGTTCTTGTGTTAACTGAACTTTATAAGCCTTAAGACCCAAGTCTTTATGCCAAACACGGTGTAATGACGTTTGTGGAATGCCTAATTCCAAAGAACGACGAGGAATGGACAAACCTGGGTTTTCTTCAACACTTTGGGCTACAACAGCAATATTCTCAGTTGTTCTTGAGCGACGTGCACGGGTTTTATTCTTCACATCACCAACTTGTCCCAACAGCTCGAATTTGTCCAGCAATTTCTGTATTGCGGTCCGGTGCTTCACGACGACCCAAAAATGTTTCAGTTTTACGAACCGTCTCTGCCAAATTTTCACCATTTTTATAGTGAATTTTAATAATTTCAATGCGTTGTTGAAGCGTGTATTGTTCCATTTTTATTAATGGTGTAGTTTTTACTTGTTAAATATCAAAAAATGATAGCTTCAAAGTGACAGCTTCCGAAATAGCGGGCTATTTAAAATAACACCTCTTATTGGAAAACCCTTTAGAAATTTTAAGGCTTAGGATCACTTTTTCTTTATGGATCTATTAGAATTTTGTATGGCATTTAATTTTGAAAACAAAATCTCTTCTGAAAATTACTATGGGCAAATTTGTATGGACTTTGAGCCAAATTTCAATATTGCTCAACAGTTTTGAAACTAATGTCATGTGAAAGCTTATGGAGGATACTATATTTCATTTTATGTCAGATTAATTGAAATCGAGCGAAAAAGTGGTGCTTTTTTTGTTGCATTTTATTAAAAATAGTATATAAAATGGAAAAAAAATTATTTAAAAAATGGCAACACTTATTAAAAGTGTTTTACCTTTTTTTTGAAATAAAGAAGTCGGTTCTTTTATTTTATTTTTAAATCAACTTATTGCTATTAATAGTTATCGAAAAAATTACATTCAAGCTCAAAAGTGGTGAAAAACAGGAAAATTGAATTATCGGAGGGCACGCCGAATCATCCAACATCGACAAAAAGTCAAAAATAACATCACCACTACAATACAAAATGGCATTCTATAAAAGTATGAGGGATAAGTACGGGAATAAAATGTGCAAGACTTTGAAGCAACATAAAAACTCAGCATTACGAAAGTTAAAACAACAGAGAGCAGCAATTTCCTACTTAGATGCAGAAGACTAGGAAAAATTGAATATATACTGATTTTTTCAGAATTTTAATTCTCTTTTAGTAGTCTATTAATTCTTAATTGAACACCAAAAATTAGATGGTCTTATCACTTTCATTAAACACTTTTTAGTAAGTGTTGCATTTTTTTTAAATCATTTTTTTTTATTTCATATTACACACTTCTTTTTATAAAATATGCCAAAAGACTATTTTCGCGCTCGATATTAATTTGACTTGCATAAATAATGATATAAAGTACTCTCCACAAGTTTTCATAAGACATAAGTTTCATCACTGGTGAGCAATATTGAAATTGGGCCCAAAATACACATGGTCCAAAATACAAAAATACACATGGATGCAAAAGCAACGAGAGACTCATGAGTCACAATTACACCCACAGCTTAGAGTTTTTATTTTTTTTAACGCTATCGGAGAATTTGTGGTTTCATAGCAGGATGACGTCACGAACGCCCATGAAATCATTGACTTTCTGAGAACTCGAATAGAGTCTTTTGAAAATATAAATGCTGATAAACAAAGTATACATTATCCAGGTCTTGAAAACTAATGTTCCGCATGTAAGTGATGTAAAATAGCCTCAAATATGATAAAATGAGTATTGAAAACCATTTTTTATATAGATTTTTGTTGGTTTAAAACCAATTGTTGATCTTGATCTGTAAAACACAGATTTTGACAATTTTCGCCTTCATTTAGGCAAATAATTATTTAGACATTTTTTACTTTTTCGCAAGTTTTACCCCTTTTTTAACAAACATCTCTATACCAGCAGTTTAATTTGAAGGAATCATCAATTGACATCCACTAGCTCCATAGACATGATTGTTCACCAAAATCGCTATCCATTCTTGACAAAAAAAGAATATAAAATTAAAGCACCTTCACAAAAATGTGTGAAAGAAAAGATGTACAAATATGATCTGACAGGCCATCTCACACACAATTTGACTTATGTCACTTTCGATTGGAATTTCGGACTGTTCCACTCCTTTTTGATTCCAATCAAATATGAAAAGATCGACGCCCCAAATTTACACACACACTAGGTCCTGAACTTCGCCATTTAACAAAATGGTTTCTTCAAGCATTTACCACTTTTGACAAGTAGTCCGACGAAAAACTTTATATCTAAGTGTGTGTTATTCGTGTACTCCTCTATGAAATTGGAAATAGAAAAACACTCCGAAAATGTTATTCGGAACAGCTAGTCGAAGGCTTTTGGAGTAGTTGGAGTGCAAAAGGAGTACTCCAAATATCCAAGAGACAACGAAATAACCAACTCACACGATTTCACTTGTGTTTTTTATTGAATATTTTCAAAATTTGATCTGAATCCTTTACACTTTCTATCACATTTGACTTCTTGAGGTAATGCGGTGAAACTTTTTTTTTTTGTCGATGTAACAAAGGTGAAGCAAAATATGAAAATCAGTTCTCATTACCTACACAAATTTGACATTCGCATGAAACTCTTTAGCACACTCAATTTGAAATGTGTCAGAGAGAAATTATTTGAACGAGCTTTATATTTGATGACGAATTCCTTTCAACAAAGAAATCGATTTTTTTCTAAGCCGAATCGATTTATTTCTAAACCATATCGATTTGTTTCTGCCGAGTGATAGAAATTCTTAAAATAATCGATTTTTTTTTGTGTGATTGTGTGTGTATAACTTGGCAGCTGCAATTTATTATTTTCAAAGCTGTATCGACTGAAACTATTGTTGAATATTTTGTATAATTGTGTGCAATACCAACAAAAAAAAAAAAAAACAATTTGTCTTCCCAAAATTCCCCGACTTTTAATTTGACGTTTTCGAAATGCGAAATCTTTATAGTGTGTGTGAAAATTGGTGCGAAATCTTGCGAAAAATACAAAATTTGTTTTGACTGAAAATAACCGAATTTTGTTTATAAAAACATCGTAGCAAAATCGATTCTTTTATTGAAAAGAATTCACCATACAATTTTGATTTAGGCCTTTCTCTGACTTGTCGGTGCAGTATCGTTTCTGCCAGTTTGCTCGGTAAACATTCATATCACTGAATAAATACATTTCAATGAGCACCTCTTGATTTGTGCGCAGTATCTTCGGAATCAGAACAGGGTTACTCAGTTAGGATGTGTCATACGGAGCATCATCGGTACGAAGAAGCAGTATATAATCTGTATTTCCGAATTGTGGTAGGAAAAAATGACGTCTGATTAGAGTAATATACATATTCCATAGAAATTAAATTTTATTTGACAAGATTTATGTCAGAACCGGAGATATGAAGCCGCTATCGGTGTCCACTCTCTAAAGAAGGAAAAGCTGAGTCAAGAAATCGTACCAACAACTCAGGGAGTGGCCTTACACCCAAATCTTGCTTCTATTAATGCTTATTATTATTATATACATATTATACAGTTTCATGCTCATCAGTTTACGCTTAAGCGCGACTTTAGACTAACTGTCAAGCAGAGAGATTCGTGTTGTGCGGTTAATGAGAGATTCTTTCGGTTCCACGAATGTGGAATGCTGAACCTCTCATTTTGTTATTATAAACTTCAAAATCAATATGCATCTACACAAATCTTTTTTACTAGAGATGAGCTAAGCTGTGATTTTGTAATCACAGGTATAACTGTGACTGTGATTTCTGAATCACTGTAAGTTTAACCTGTGATTGTGATTGCCAAGTTTGGAATGAAAAAAAATTCCCAATAAAATATAAAGTAATTAAATGAGGACAACAAATAAGTATAAGGTACTTCAACCTCGTAGGACATAACCATGAATACAAAAATGCTAAAAATCTCGAATGTCTCGAATTCAAAATTATCGAATAGCAAAGTCTCGGATGTCTAAAATATTGAATGCCCAAAATTTCCAATACATACATACGGCGAATTGAAAATCGGAGTACGCCAATCGATTTAGGAGGTGGAAATTACCTTGGTGTCTCGCCCAGCTCTCTAGCTCCAGTGGAAACCCGAAAATTTGCAATGTCAAAATTTTAGTTTCACTTTTCCTTGTCCTTGTGTACAAAATCACAACCAGGTCAGGACCTCAGTTCACAATTCAGTTCTACTTTCTAGATCCTAAACTAAAAATAAAAGAATTAATCTGTTCTTCATATTGTCATCATGAGTCCTGAAATTTTGTTTTTCTGTATTGTGATTTCGTTCAGTTGCTAAGTTATAACTAAATCACGACTACAGTTCTCGTTCTGATTCATTTTACTCATTGTTGACTTTTCTCTCGTCGTGATTTTGTTCACAGTTCATAAAGTTCATCATCACGATTGTCGTGATTTGTGAATCGTTTCTTTTTGCTGTGATTTTACTACAGTTGTGATTTTCATTCACATTTAGGGCACTCACAGGTTTATTAAAGAGTCGCTCACAGGTAGTGATTGTGATTTTTGACTCACAGGTCAAAAATCGAAGGTCGTGATTTTTTGCTCATCTCTACCTTTTACAATTCTTCCATATTTTCTAAACTCTCACAAAGTGTTTAGGCATTTTAAAAGGAAGTCAAAAGTCAATACCCTTTTAGTGCACGCATATTTAATGTGTTGTAGCTAAAATCAACACATTTTCGAAAACAAAAAAAATATACGTTCTCCCTTTTCAACGTAGTTGCTACGTTCCTAGCTATTTTCTTCCATTTTCCCCACTCGCAGCCCTGGGAATCATTTTAATTTCCAAAAAAAAAAAAACATATCTAATTGTAAAACGGAATTAATGAATTTGTATGTATCCAAAAATGGCTTACATTGTGTACCACCAGTGTCTATTTTACAGTCACAGTCGGTAGGTACCTAATCAATTCATTAATTCAAATTTAGTTCTCCTAATCTTCATGACACTATTCGCCAAGTCACACACGCTTAATTTTTTCATGCATGCAAAGAATTGTAATTTCTTTTTTTTTATCACATTGCTCTCAAAAGCATATCTAGGCATTATTTATGAGCTTATCAAGTTGGTTTTCATTTCAATATCATAGATACAATATACAACACAAAAAAAAAGACACAAATTCTTTGGAAAATCCGAAATAATCAACGTATACGCAAAATGACGACGACACGACAACTCACAGTCACAGCACACCAGCAGCAGGTGTGAAATGTGTAAAATTAATTTTTAATTAAAAATGTATCGCATGTGTTGATGATTATTTATTTATTCGTTTTTCATTGGGACTTGTTGTTTAAATTTTTTTGTTATTTATCATTATCATTATCACCATCACCGTGATGTTGTGTTATACTTATACTGCACTGAAATTAAATTTTCAAAAAAATAAAATCGATTTGAGGTTACGTTCTAAATACTTTCGGCGCGGCGCGTTGTTCTTGTATATTCATGCGCAGCTAGTGTATTATTTATTTTTTTTTTTGCAATTTTATTTATGCACATAGTAACACGAGATATTGCTATTATTTGCTCGTGCTTACTGTACCAAAGCCAAGACATCAACCAATGCGCATGCCTTGTAGTTGTGATGATGACAATCAACCAAAAACAAAAACCACACAGAAAACGAAGGAAAACATAAAATAACTTGGCTTACTCAAATGTGTTTGATCGAAATTATATTTATACGTGAGCATATATTTTTTTTTTTTTATTTTTATAATTTTGCTTTTATGACAATTGCATTGAAAATGGTATAGGTATTTCGAAATATTGATAATGAAGAGCATTATTTGTGGCGTTTGAGGTCATTGGATTGGACGAAATAATAATATGTTTTGGTTGCAGCTAAATTTGTATAGGTAATTGCAACACTTGGGGCATACAATATACATTATTATTATATTGAGGAAGACAATCGAACCAATTAGACTTGTTGTACACGTTGTAAATAGATTACAAATTGTAATAGAAGCCAAATAAAAAACAAAAAAAAAAATTAAGAAACAATGTAAATTGCTAAACTTAGAACTAAACTTGGATGTTTTGTTGAAATGACAATAATAGCTCTAATATCTTTCCGTCAGCTGTTTTGTATAGGATAAATAACTGTTAAATTGCGCCAATAGCGCAGATGACATCTTAAGCAGATCTTAACACTATGTACATTGTAAAGGGTTTTCCAATAAGAGGGTTATTTTGAATAGCCCGCTATTTCGGTAGCTGTCACTTTTGAAGCTGTCATTTTTTGACATTTGACAAGTAGAAACTACGCCATTAATAAAAATGGAACGATACACGCTTCAACAACGCATTGAAATTATTAAAATTCACTATAAAAATGGTGAAAATTTGGCAGAGACGGTTCGTAAAACTAAATCATTTTTGGGTCGTCGTGAAGCACCTTGTCGGACTGCAATACAGAAATTGGTGGACAAATTCGAGCTGTTGGGACAAGTTAGTGATGTGAAGAATAAAACCCGTGCACGTCGCTCAAGAACAACTGAGAATATTGCTGTTGTAGCCCAAAGTGTTGAAGAAAACCCAGGTTTGTCCATTCCTCGTCGTTCTTTGGAATTAGGCATTCCACAAACGTCATTACACCGTATTTTGCATAAAGACTTGGGTCTTAAGGCTTATAAAGTTCAGTTAACACAAGAACTCAAGCCGACTGATCATCGAGAACGTCGTGTCTTTGCTGATTGGGTCCTTGAAATGCATGAAAATGATCCGGAATTTCATCGAAAAATCATCTTGACTGATGAGGTCAACAAGCAAAGAGTTATTGTTGAAAAGCCTCTCCATCCTCAACGCGTGACTGTTTGGTGCGGTTTATGGTCCGGCGGAGTCATTGGAGCTTACTTTTTCGAATATGAGGCTGGAGCAACAGTTACGGTCAATGGATTGCGCTATCGAGAGATGATTAATGATTTCTTATGGCCGGAGTTGGATGGTATTGATCTGGACAACGTTTACTTTCAACAAGACACGTGCCACACAAGCAATGAAACCATCGATCTTTTACGGGAAAAGTTTCCGGACCGTGCTATCTCTCGAAGAGGTGATCACAATTGGCCACCGAGATCTTGTGATTTAACACCTTGCGACTTCTTCCTTTGGGGCCACGTGAAAGATAAGGTCTACGCCAGCAGCCCAGCGTTGATTCAAGACCTCAAAGATGGAATTCGTGAGGCTATCGAGGACATAGGGCAGCCACTTTGCGATTTGGTTATGGAAAATTTCATGAAAAGGATATGGTCCTGTAAGCGTGGTCGTGGCGCCCATTTGGCTGATGTTGTATTCCATTATTAACGGCATACCTTTTTCTTTATAATGAAATAAACATCCGATCATTTATCTCAAAAAATTCCATTTTTCTTTGAATATCAAAATAACACCTCTTATTGGAAAACCCTTTACATGTATTTATCGCTTGGGAAAATTATGACCACCGTTGCAGTAAAAATATACAAGAGTGTAGGAACTTACTTTTTTTTTTAATTGTGTTCACTCAAAGATTATCAGGAGTGTTTATCTCTTAAAAATAATACGTGTATATGCTCTTCTGAACCTTGAAATGATATTTTTAAATTCAATCATGCGCGATAAAAAATTGGATTATTTGTGTTTTGAACTTGATTGTTCATATAATTGTTGTTTATTTTAAACCTGACAGCTTTGTTGCCGTCAGCTTCAGTGGCGGCCGGCGCGGCGTTGCTTATAGGGATCAGGGATATAATAAGGTATGTTTTTCTTCTACTTATACTGATAGTAATAATTTAACTCACTTTTAGATTATTATGAATAAAAAAAAAACGTTGCATTCCCACTTTCATTATCTGTCAAATTTAGCAAACGCATAGAGTAGCAAAAAAAATAATATTTACTATCTAATTTTAGACATAAAATTTGTTTATTGATTTGAATTTGTTTATTGATCTAAGAATTGCCTTGTTTTTTGTACATTATTTATTTTGGTTGAAACTTAGAATAAAATTCTTTGGAAAATATTTTTTTCGCGAAAGAAAAACATCCGACGTGAATGGAAACAAAATTTCGTATTCATCGTCAGTTGAAAGTTTATTTTGTTTGCAATAAAAATGTCTGAAAGGTTAAGTTCTATGAAGAGGAACACACAAATGCCAAACGTCAAATTTGTTTGTAATAAGTAATGTCAGTGACAGCATCACTCGATATGAAATACATGTAAGATCCCCTTCAGATTTTTGTCACTCAACGTGCCCAATATCCTATACTATCCACATTTTCATAACTTAACATGCTACATCGTAACGTATAACAGAGGAATGCCTACGTTTTTAGTTTACCCTACCCTACATCAAAAAATATACATGTACGTCTGTGTCTCACTTAGGGGAGAGTAAGTATACGAAAGTCACGGTTGTAACATTTTAATTTTTACGAAAAACTAAATCTGTTTACGTTAATTTTTTGATGAAATTTTTTTTGCAACTAAGTACAGAACGCACCTACAAAAATCCACATGTCCTACAAAAGTGAAATTGAAATTATATTGTACATGTAATTTTCGTTGGTCTTGACTTCATTAATAAACCTACACTATGTTTCACTTTGTTAGGTTTATTGGTTATCAAATAATGGCACGAAATATCAAAAATGTTACTTTTGTACCCACTCTCCCCTACTTAAAGTATATTTATAACTGATTGCCGAATGGAATACAGCCAACAAAATTCCGCCAGGTTACCTTACACCTTTTTTTTGAAGAAAATATTTTCAAACTCATAATATTGGTTTTTAGTATATTCAATGTTCTTTTCGATGATCAAAAAATCAAAAATACAATTTTGCTAGTTTTATTTATATTTTTTAATACTTTTATGTTCGGTTTCACAAATATTTAACAGGCTTTTAAATTTTTAAATGACGTATTTTGTATGGCACAAACGTCATTTAAAGATTTAAAAGCCTGTTAAACCAGTTAAAAGGGCTTTATGAAATCGGCCATTATTGTTTTTGATTTTTTAACAGAATTTAAAGTGAGTGAGATAAGTGCAACTGGTTAATCATCGAATTAGCATATGTTAAATGAATTTTCTATCAAGGAATTAATAAATTTGAGGTGTTTACCATGAAAATCGCTAATCAGCCGATTTTTTTTAATTAGCGCAATTCAATTAAAACTTCAGAACACTTTGAACAAACTGGCGCCTAAGATGACCCAAGGTGACAAATCTCATCTATAAAGGGTGTTTTTTTCAGAGAAAGATGTATTTTTTAAATTGACATGAAATTTACTTTTTTCAAAACCTAATCTTCTGGCATTATAATTTACATATGATTTTTGGCATATGTCCGCCACAGCTGGCTCGGACGTAGTCTAATCTGGAGGTCCAATTTTCGATGATTTTTTCCAACATTTGTGGCCGTATATTGGCAATTATGCGGCGAATGTTGTACTCCAAGTAGTCAATCGTTTTCGGCTTATCGGCGTAAACTAGCGATTTCACATATCCCCACAGAAAATAGTCAAGCGGCGTTGAATCGCACGATCTTAGTGGCCAATTCACGGGTCCGTAACGTGAGACTATGCAGTTACCAAACGTTTCCTTCAATAAACCAATTATGGCACGAACTGTCTGACATGTTGCACAGAATTCGCTTATGAAAATTGGGATCAACGGCAATCTTGTTTTGGGCTCATTTGAGCACAATTTGGAAGCGTTCTTCAGGCTTCAGTCTATTCACATGTTAAAATGCCAAACCAAACTAAAAGTAAATCACTTGACAGCTGACAAAATGGGCGCTAGTTAAAATAGTGTTGCCAACTTAAATGTCTATACCTCTATGGCGGAAAACAAGAAATTTTTCAAGTACATCATTGTGGCTGTTGTGGTTTTCCAAAACAGATTTAAAATTGAAGATAAAAATTTCGAAAATTATAAATACACCAAGGATTAAAGGTACGACTTACGAAGTTTCCAATATACAGACATAATAGAGCGAGAGTAACAGGAAATGGTAGGTAAGTTATAAGCCATGCGGATATGAATAGCAAGAATTTAAGATTGAATTAATCAGCATAGATTGCAAAAGAATGCAATCAATTGATTGCTGTAACATGAATGGAGAAAAATGATTGCAATCTTTTTGATGTCAAATTAATGGTGATTGCATAATTTAAAGTCAAAGACTCAAAGTGAAGCTTATGAATACATTCTTTTTATTGAAGTCATTGAAAATTGCATTCACAGAAGATTGTATTCTTTTACAATGCTGCTGTTTCTTTCCAAACTAGCTCAAAAAAATTACCAACATTTAGTCATATTTTTACTCTCCAAAACTAAGTTGTAATTTCAAAATTGTATCAGAAGCTTCTACATATAAGGAAATAAAAAAAAGTCCTAAAAAGTTTTTGTTTGTTTGTACAACGAAATATCTATTATATATTTTTTAAATTGTATCCATATGGCCAAATATCCAATCCTAAGTACAATTTGAAACTTATTACATCCTACTACATTCTTTCTATTCCAAATTTTCAAGAGAAAAATCAAAACTATTGTCAATATGTTGTCTTATCTCGTAGCGTTCATAAGCAATTTTTGTTGGCAGACGCATTCACTTGATTATGCGCACATAATGTAAATATAAACTTTTTAAGAACAATGCATTTGCGACTTTTCATATTTAGCTATTTTGTGTCTTATTCCATCAGACCTGAATAACTTAGAATTTCCTACATCCTTGACCTTACAACATACTTTGTAAGACATCTTCTTGAAATCTCATTACATTCTTTCTTAATTAATTCAATTGCTTTCAATAGTTAAGATTTAATATCAATTGAAATATGAAACTCAACTTATAGCAACCATTTAAAATATATGTACATATTCATAGGCATAAAGTCACTTCCATTTCCATTAGCACTATTCGTGAACACTTGCTTACTTTTGTAAGGTGTTTTTTTTTAGACATGTGGTTTTCAAGAAGAAATAAAACGCGTATAATTTAATGTCATGGCCAAGAATTTAGCTTTATTATAAAGATAAGGGTTTGCCATTACGTTTAAAAATTGATTTCGGGCAAGTGGCCGCCGCGGCTGGCTCGAATAAATTCCTGCCGTCAGGCCCAATTTTCGACCACTTTTTGCAGCAATTGGGGCCGTATGTCAGCAATAACGCTCCAAATATTCTCTTCCAAGGCTTCAAATATCTCGGTATTATCTGCGTAGACAAGCGACTTCACATAATCCCACAAAAAATAGTCCAGCGGTGTTAAATCGCACGATCTTGGAGGCTAAGCCACAGGCTCACGACGCGAGATAATGCGCTCACCAAAAGTTTCCTTCACTAAATTCATTGTTTCGTTGGCTGTATAGCATGTAGCGCCGTCTTGTTGGAACCAAATGTCGTTCACATCAAGATCCTCCAATTCAGGCACGACAGAGTCACTAATCATGGCTCTATATGGCTTTCCCCATTCACTGTAACATTTTGGCCGTCTTCATTTTTGAAGAAATATGGACCAATGCTTACCTCTGCCCATAGAGCACACCAAACAGTGTCATTTTGAGGATGTAACGGCTGGCGTCTCAACAATGGCTTGAGAATCATGATCATTTCAAATACGACAATTAACGTACCCATTTAACCAAAAATGAGCTTCATCACTGAACAAAATTTTCTTTTGAAAATTGGGATCAACAACGATCTCGTTTCGAGCCCATTTTGCACAATTCGCAAACGTTGTTCAGGAGTAAATCAATTCATTATAAAATGGCAAACCAAATTAAGCATAAATCAAGTGACAGCTGTCAAAAAGACCAACTCTGAAAAAAAGTGTTGCCAGATTGAAAACCACACGTCTAAAAAAACACAGCCTTTATAAATTTGTATCAAAGGTTTATCATACTTCAAGTGACAATTTTTACTGAATTCCCGGCTTTATGTTATTTTTTTATTTTCTAATTAATTGTTTTACAAGAAAAATAAAAATAAACTCCACCCTGTATGTGCTGCCACTGCCTCTGCTACTGCCGGATACAAGAACCAGTTCTTTCCTCTCCGAATGTATCCATAAGATAATAATGACGATTGAAATCTCTTTTAAATTTAATAAATTATTCTCGTAAGAAAAAAAAAAAACAGGTTCAAAGTATATGTACCAACTTCTTGCTGCACAGAAAAATAGAACACATAGTTATCTCGATATTATACGTATGTATATATTTCTGGCAGATCCTGTTTGTTTAAAATTGCCATTCTTTGAATTATAAAAAAAAAAAAAAATTAAAACCATCACTTGTTGAATTGCTATCAATTTCGGTTCGAAAAAAAAGAGAAACTTATTTTAATCAAATTATACGCGTGGCGGATACAAAACTATATTCCCAACCGGATGTCACCCGCCAAACGCCAGAAATAGCATTCCGCCATAATTAACATTAACACAAATGCCGCGCGCCACTGCCATGTTAAGAAGGAGGAGGTGGAAGCTTTAAATTGCGTCCGCATCCGTGTAGTGTAGTTCGTTTTGACAAACTCTCAATAATTGAAACCGCATGCTATATTCAAATGTAATACTAAGTAGCTGTGTTGGCCCATGTGTAGTGTAATAGCTAACCCCAACTTACCAAAAGTCCGAAAGGGAAATTGCCAAAAAAAAGCTACCACAGTGCCGAATTGTATCTGCCATGTTTGGCAGCACCTGATGGCGTTTCAGATACACCGACGTAGGTGGCGGCGGCGGCGGCGGCGGCCATGTAATGTGCCACATTTGATTAGCATTTTTGTTGTTGTTGGTTTTTGTTTTGCGTCTAAGAGAACAGACACTGTCTGGCATAATTTTGCCGGTCAAACAACCGTCTTGGATACCCTTAAGTGTAGTGTAGGCTGTGGTGTTAAGCAAAAAATAAAAGCTTCGTATGGGGACGACGACGTTTCGTTCGATGGCTTGGGATTTAAGGCCGTTTTCCTAATGTGACGACACGCGGATTACTCGCATTTCAATAGGGAAATCGGAAATAATTGAATGACGGCCCGGGTCGCATCTAAATTATCAGCATTGTGTTGTGATGGTGTCGCTAAGGGGTATCGCTTGTCTGTATATACGATTTTGGAGATGTACCGTTAGCCATGTAACTTTTGTACTTGTCATCGCTTGGCAATTGGAAGTAGTTTATATTTTGAAAACATACATAGTAAATGCTATGCAACGCAAAAGCAAAAGCAAAAGCAAAAGCAAAAGCCGTGAGGTGTTTTTTTTTTTTAACTTTCACTTTTGTACGGACAGAGATCTCGCTAACGACTTGATTGTTCATCACGTTTATGCGGCCGTTAAGTCTGGTGTTTCTCACCATATATCAACAACGGCTACGACCAACAACAACAAAGAATAAATTAAGGTTTTTATATCACTGCTACTTCTTCGTCTTGTTGTTGTTGTTGGTTTATAATAATATTTTATTTTAAGCTTTTTGTATACATTTGGATATTAATGCGATTGTCTGTGGGCAGTCTGTGGTGTTTTTTTTTTTTTTTTTTTACTGTGTATGGAATTCTATGAAGCAATTTGATTACTATCGTGATTAGGAGAATTGGTTATGCATAAGATACTTGTACATCAGAAATAGAAAAAAAAAAACAATGTTTTCGTTGGGGTGAAGGGAAATGAATTTAGACATAACAGGAGTATGGAGTACTCAAATATGAATATGAATGCAAGAGTTTATAATTGGTGTTGTAATGCAATATAAAAAACGATGATATGGACAATTTTGAAAAGTAAGGCTATTTTTGTTTGTCTTAAGGCAAAGTTGAAGTTTTCCTTATTATATTTTTTTTTTAATTTATTTTTACTAAAAAATCAATAATTCAACAAGTCTAATTAAATATTGCTAAGTTGTTTTATACTTGGCTGATATATTTCAGTAGTATACAATATAGAATTTGTATTATTAAATCTTGCTTTTAAAAATGTACACTAACTTTGTATTCTTACATAATATTATATGTACACAGGGCAGAAGTAGCTGTCGGGCAGAAAAACCGACACACTTAGACCAGTTGTTGGTCCTTTGTGAATTCTGATGGAACATGGATCTAGGAAACTTCTTCTCTTAGTGTTTCTTAATTTATCTATTTATTTCGCAATCTAACTTTGTGAAGACTATGGTAAAATAAAATAAACAAAATTTACGATAATGTAAAATTTATAAAAAATTCAGTACCTACTTCAGTCTTAATTCCTATCCTACAGAATCAATTTCTTAGTAGGATAATGTCCATGTGACTTCGTTTTGCTCGGTATGTTCTGTATGCATTTAGTACACATTTAGTACATAATTTAGTACACATTCAGTACATAATTTAGTACACATTTAGTATACTTTTAGTACACATTCAGAACTCATTCAAAAAACATTTCACAGACATATTTGACGATTTTTTAAATTGTTCATTGACTTATACTAAATTTCATCCACAAACTCAAAACAGACACCGATCAAGAGAGATTTGAGACAAAATAAAATTCATATAAGAACGGAGCTTCTGCTCTCTCAAGTGCAGCGAGTTTTGCAAACAGAAACTTTTCGTTTTGCACGAATCTCGAATATTCTCCATCTGAACCTTGTCAACTTGAAATTTATTCTAACTCTCAAAACTGACATTTTGTTCCAAAAAAGCTTTTAACGGCCTTTAGTCCATTAAAATGTGCGCTTCGTCCCGGCGATCTCACTTGGACTCATCAGTTGACTATAGTGAAGGCCTTGTCAATACGCAATTTTTATTAAGTTCAGTTCAACTTACATGAACTTTTTGACAAAAATCCAATGTGACATTTTGTTGTTCAATTTTATTTTGAGAGGCAGAATATGAGTGCTCTGGCACAAAGATCACATTCTAATTTCTTTAATGATCGAAATGTGCCTTCAGCAACAGCGTTTTCTGCATGACAAAAGCTCTGTTTGTTTTTTTTTTTTTTCAAAAATCAAGCACTTGCAGTACGTTGTTTATTTGAATTCAATCAACAAATCCTGTTATCGCCAAATAAAATTTCTTGGACTAAAACTGGTATAAGGAGGGGAAATGCTTTACCATCACTTGAGTGCTCTCTTAAGCAAAATATAGTACAATTGTTGCTGTGTGGAATAGTTTTCGACTAAAAATAACTAAATCTGAGGCGGGTCTGAGAAACTGTTTGAAACTAGGTGCGGAACTTAGCTTATGACAATTCAGTGATGAAGTGACCTTCATAGCAAATCACCAGTGTAAGGAATTCGTTGATCTAAAAAGTAAATAAAAATACAAAATTGATCTCCAAAAATGGAAAAAAGGGATTTATTAGAAAAACACTGAATTTAATTTTATTATTTCGAATGATTTCGAATGATCAAAGCTACTATAGTCTGTCAAAGCTCTTCAAATCCAGAAATCTCACCATAACTTCAAAACTACTGCTGTACAGGACCAAGGTCCTGCCAGTACTCACATATGGATCCGAGACTTGGGTGCTTAGCAAAAGGCACTCCGACCTTTTAGCCGCGTTCGAGAGAAAAGTCTTAAGGAGAATTGTTGGCCCCAAATGTGAGGAAGGACGATTCCGGAGACGGTACAATCATGAATTGTACGCAATCTACCTTGAAGCAGATATCGTGACAAAAATTAATCTCGCTAGACTCCGGTGAGCAGGGCACCTAGCTCGCATGAGCGAAGAGGAACCTGCTCGGAAAGTTCTTTGTGGTACATTCTATGGTAGACGACAGCGTGGTAGACCATGCTTGCGCTGGAGAGATGGCGTAGACCAGGACGCCCGGAACCTTGGGGTGCGCAACTGGATGGCGACGGCTCGAGACCGGGATGAGTGGAGAGACTTGTTGAAGGAGGCCAGGACCGGACCGCGGTTGTCGAGCCGATGATGATGATGATGAAGAATACGCTGATATAATATTTTTGGAGACATTTTTCAAATTGGCTCTCTCAATTACCATCAACAAAGAACTAGATACCTAGGGTTCTGAATTAACTGATATAGAAAAACCTAATCTATTGATCTTTTGGAAGTTTAGTGGAGGGTTCCCCGAGCCAATATTATTTTGATGTTTTAAAGACTATAGTCTGAGGTAAAATATTAAAATTAATTTCTGGGAGCGTTGGAATTTTGGTACGATTTAATCCATCACATAGGTTCATTTCTGTTTCTAGACTGTCAAAAATTAAACTAGGCATCAAATCTGATGCACTTTTCAGTCCAATTTCCTACAAGTTCTTGAATGTATTTGAATTTACAGTAACAAAACAAATTTTGAAAAAAATATTAACAAAATGCTTAATATTTTGAAAAAGGCAACAATAACAAAAAAAAACAGAATAATGAATTCAAAGTAAAATAGAATATGTATTCATATTTGAAATCAAGAAGACATGAAACGTGTTTGTTTAAATTCACTACTTTCTTACGATTAACTAAAAAAAATCCAACGTTAGAAAAATCTTATCCCTGCTGATCTCACTTTGCTCAGAGCTTAATTGATTTATTCTGGTTCTGCTCATTGCAGACATTTATATGAGCAGTGTTTTATTGGGAAATTTATAGAAGGCGCAATAGAAATTCTGCCCTCGGTAAAAGTTGCGTATTGAATAGCATATTACAGGAGAAATAATAAAATAAAAATGGAAGGGTACTTTTGGGGCTCTACCGCTGGTTGAAGTTTTGAAAACTAAGCAAATGATCCTTGTTTTTTTTTTGTCCTCATTTCGTATAACAACAATTCTTTAAACCTGTCAACTTAACTTCTTTTAGTAATTTGAATGTTTTATTTGCATTTGAGAACTTATTATTTTTATATCATTTGAAGGAATATGTTTGCCCCAAGCGGATCAAATGTATTTCAGTAAAACTGTCATCGGCATTGTTAAAAAAACTGACGCCATTAAATAGTCAAAAGCCACTAGATCGAAAAGAAAGTAGTGCAATCTGTATAATCAAAAGGCTGCCTCCTATCTCCACTGCTTTACTAACGGTTAAAGTCGATACATTAGAGTTAATCAAATAAAGTATAAAGTTAGTCAATACTAAACAATTAGTCGAGACTGTAGAACCAAAGATATTTTCATCAGTCATCTTAAAATTCTGCAACGTCGGTCGCCGTCATCAAGTTAGCGAAATTCTACTTGTTGTCATACAGTCTGTATCAAGAGTTTGTGATAAGTATGCATTTTTGGTTCAATTTTGATCTCCTGCAGCTGTTGGTAATGCAGTCCTGTAGGAGAATGGAATACTATAACATTATTACGAGATTCGTCGCTTCTAGTTTATAGATATGAAAATTTGTTACATGACAGCTCGTGTAGAAACAGGTGACTTATATAACTTTCAACCAGCGAGAAGAAATAGAGGGGACCAACAATTTTTTGCCGAATACGAACGATTATGAT
Organism: Leucozona laternaria; assembly: GCA_932273885.2. Taxonomy (NCBI): domain Eukaryota; kingdom Metazoa; phylum Arthropoda; class Insecta; order Diptera; family Syrphidae; genus Leucozona; species Leucozona laternaria. The sequence continues at coordinate 42,109,752 of OW026368.1, read as the reverse complement.
GAAGCGCACTATATCATGACAATAGATACTTTTGAAGGATTTGTCCCCGCAATACACAGTATCTCTGAGAAAAACATTTTTTAAAGTGCCAAAGCAAGGATTTGGTAGAGGCCCAAAAGTTATGTCCAAATAGAAAAATACGTACATATTCTGAATCTATGCGTTAAAAGGCAACCTTTGCTACCCCTTTCGAAGAAAAATTCGAGAAAACATTAGTCTCCATATAACGACGGGACACCCTGGCTACATGTTTTTCGATGCAGAACTAAACAATACATTTTTAAGCCTTCAAACTGCGTTTTAATAAGTTAAGCGTCATTTCGCAGACTTTTCAGTCAGTTTTTCATTTCGCAATGATCGCTTCGCAATTATAAATCTTTCATTTTTATCGTTTCGCATTTAATCACCACTGTTCTTAATTCTGATTTTTTATAAAATACTTTCATTTTCAAATTCCAGGAGTTTTGAAAACTAGTAGAATTAGTGCGCTTTGATTATAAATCGGATTGAAAATAATCGACGTTTGGAAATAATTAATAATTTGAGTTTTTATGTCCGAATCGGAATTGACAACATTAAATTGTTTTTTTTCAGCCAAATATGCGCAGTAGTAGGTTGTTTCATTGTTTTTCTTTTTTTTTTTCAATAAATTAGACGTTCTGAATTAAGTTTTTACTAATTTCGTAAAACAAAAGGTTTGAATACTGGCTAACGTGAAACGAACACTTTTTTGAATTCATGCGGAAATCAATTTCATTTGCCAAATTTCGTTGGGCTAGTTTTCATTTCGCAATATTATTGTTTCACAGAAAAAATATCATTTCTCATATTTCACCTCCAAACTTTTTATTATTAGATCTTATCACTTTGATTTATATTATTTCCAGTGAAATTTATTCAAATAAATGGTGCAACAGGTCGTGGAGAGTTTATGTACTTAGCGACATTTTATCAACTCTCAACAATCTCTGTATGCATGTTGTTAGTCAGATCTATAATTTTCCGCCGAATTCAAACGGCTAAGCTGAGAGGTATTTTATCATGACAAGAGATACTATTAGAGGATCTGATAGCAAGAGTCAGTACTCTTCAAAATCGTTTTATACTGCTGGTAGACAAAGCTGAAATTCCGGGATCGAATCACTCGATCACTCTGATGTGATAGTCCAAAGGGAATTTATGGATTCCTATTTTGAGTGCAACAATTTTATTTAAAAAAAAAAAATAACAATGACATTACTAGTTTAATGCAGATTAATAAAAGAGGCAAGTGTTTTATTAGACCAAGATCGGAATAATAAATTGCATATCATAAACCTGCATGTACCATTGTTGATCTTGAAGGCAAATTAGCAGCAATCTCAGGGCTGATGGATGTAATTATTTTGTCTTGCACGACCTTAGTATGACCTTTGCCTGAACTAGCCACAAGTTCCCGCATAGCTGAAGTCTCGTGGTTGTGCCAACTGAGTTTTTTCTATTTTAAAAATTCCATTATCTTTTTGTGGTAAGCAAGTGAGCACTAAAATCAATTTTTTTATTTTTTTTAAGAACTCATAATCGTATAAAAAAACCTGTCAACATTAAGTTTATCGTTGTTTCTTTATTTGATTTAGATACAATCAAAATTAGGTTCTCCGCGAATCACACATTCCTCGTGTGTTTGAAAACAAATAAACCAGTGCAATTATCTTAATGCCAAGATAAAAGATACAAAAAAAAAAACTGGACATGAAAGTTTGTCAAATAATTTCTTGCTAAAAATTAAAATGGCTACGTAATATTAAGCGAAATAAAAAGGGAAAACTTTAGGGAAATTATCAGTTTTCGTTTTTTTCAGCTAACACGTACATAGACCGGAAGCACTAGCGAAATAGCATGAATATGATTGCAGAATAAAATTTGCAAAACTAGTTTTGTGAAAGATAAATTTGTAAAAGACCAATTTGGATAAACGAATTCTGTCCAAATGGCCACCACTTTTTTAAGATTGTCTTTTTGATGCATCGCAGGAAAAGTTGAAACTACATATTTTTTCATGATGGTCGTTTATAGTGAACAAAAATATTACGTCCGTAGACCAGCCTACGGCCAAAATGTTTTGATATCGAATTTCACACGACAAAAAACATTTCGTACACCATCCTGTCAGAGGAACAACTAGACATTGAGACTCAAATTACGAGTATTGGAATTATTTTTTCCATTTTGTTTGAAATGGCAATCAGTTGCCACAGGAAAAATAAATGGATACATTTTTAACAAAAAATAATTGTTCAATTAAAAATGTACTTCCTCAACAAATTCTTTGTGTTATTTGTCATCGATTAGTGCACCATTTGTGTTTGAAATAATTTCTTGCAATAATGAAACAATATAAATGAGAAGGAAGTGAGTAAATAATTATTACCTGTGCTTCGATTTCTTGTGTTGTTTACAATTTCTTCATTTCAACTTTGTTGTAGTTGCACACTCTTTAATTGCAATAGTACACTATTATCTTCTTTCAAAGCCAGTGGCAGCTGTTAATTATTATATTGTCTACCAAATTTGCTATCAAATTCAACCTTATTGATTTGTTTTAGAAATGCGAAATGTCATTCGTTTCGATTACCTACTAATTACCCTCAAGGTTGTTCTATTTGTTTATCTAACCTAATAACCAGGGTGTGGGTGCTTAGAGTAGAAAATGTAATCCACCCCACATAAAATAGTAGGTAGGTCGGAGGTACTTATTATGTATAGTAGGTACTTAAAAGTGTATTTCTTATTGTGAATTTGTTATTGAATTTGTTGAGCAGTAATTAAATAAACTTGAATACACATAAATTCTTCTTGTTGGGCAACGTATTTAAATAAACGTAATATATTTTGTTTGTTAGAAATACATAATTTAAAAAAACAAATAAATTGATAGTATGACAGCTGGAACATGGAGTACCAGGGGTAATAGTGACTTGCAACTACTCTTTTGCATGACAAGAGATATGTAGGTACTCTTGGAGGATTTGTCACTTGGAGAATTTGAAATCGTAAGAGACCGTATAACCTTGAGAAAAAACAAACAATTTTGATAGATGTCTTAGAACTACCGTTAATTCAATTTTTGGTGGCTAAAATATGAAGCTTTTTTGAAATTGTTAATCATTGAACATTTTAGTCATTAAAATTTAATTGTGTCGTGAAACTTTCAAAGACTCTAGTTTTTGTACAAACCTAATAAAAGTCAAATCTAAGGAAAAGCCCAATAGTTTTAGTTCAAAAAATCTCCAAGCCTTGGATTTTGGATAAACTTAATTGATTATAATAATTTTTCTAATTTGGAGTTTTTATTATAAATACAAAAGAACCATGGACAAAATTTAGAAAGTATTGCTACTTTTTTTAATAACAACATCATTTATTTTACATTTTAAATACTTTTTTTTATAAAATGTGCCAAAACACACCCTCTATTTCAATGTAGCTTCTATACAATGAAATAAAAAAAAAATCTCCAATAGCTTTCGGATGATATACCTTTCATCACTGTTGAGTAATATTGAAAAAGGACCCAAAATTCTCATGGTCCTTTGCTGAACAAATTTCGATTATTTTTTGCGAATGATTTTGTATGTAGATAAGCACCTTTTTTTAAATTAAGTTGGGTCATCTCTGGTCATATTCTACACTTAGAAAGATATAGTTAGTTTTAATTTTCTCAAAAAAACTATAAAACATTAAAAAATCAGGGTTTTAGTTTTTGATTAAGAATTAATAAGAGATTTTGATATTAAAAACAAAAATACTACTTAATAACGTACAATTTTAAACAAAATTTTTATTTTTTTTTTTAAGTTTTGAGTTCGAAAATTAATTTTAAATATAAAATATGTTCACTAAAAAACATTATTTGAAAACAAAATTAAAAATTGGATTTTTAGCGTTGAAAAAGATGAAACATGACATTGTAGGTGTTGCCGTTGATTTTTTATGATTTTTTTTTTTTTTAATTTCAAGTCGATTTTGTAGAAAATTGACAATTTAATTCCATGTGATTTCTTTCTTGTCTTGACCCAACTTACACTCCCTAGTTTTTTTCTTCGCATATAATGGAAAACACCCTGTATTTTATGTTTTATATTTTGTACATATTTCATATTTTATTTTAATCTATTTTATTTAATTTTATTTAATTTTAATTTATTTTATTTTATTTTATTTTATTTTATTTTATTTTATTTTCCTTTATTTTATTATATTTTTTTTTAATTTAATTTAATTTAATTTTATTTTATTTAACTTTATTTTATTTTATTTTATTTTATTTTATTTTATTTTATTTTATTTTATTTTATTTTATTTTATTTTATTTTATTTTATTGTATTTTACTTTATTTTATTTTCTTTTATTTTATTTTATTTTATTTTATTTTATTTTATTTTATTTTATTTTATTTTATTTTATTTTATTTTATTTTATTTTATTTTACTTTATTTTATTTTATTTTATTTTATTTTATTTTATTTTATTTTATTTTATTTTATTTTATTGTATTTTACTTTATTTTATTTTCTTTTATTTTATTTTATTTTATTTTATTTTATTTTATTTTATTTTATTTTATTTTATTTTATTTTATTTTATTTTATTTTATTTTATTTTACTTTATTTTATTTTATTTTATTTTATTTTATTTTATTTTATTTTATTTTATTCAACTTATTTTATTTTATATTAATTTATTTTTCTCTCAGTCATACGTTCATGAAATATTTGAATTTCACTTGTATGTCCGTAAGTACATAAGTTTTATTGTGGCTATCAGGGACCAATCATAGAAAATTGACTTCATGGTTAAAAAAAAAAATAAATAAATTAAGCATGACAAAAACCGATTGGGTAGATATCCCATGATAAATTAACACGACCAAATGCGAAAAAAATTCTTTTGCCTGTCTTGAAATTTGATGCAAATTATACCCGTCAAAATGGCGTACAAATCAAATACTTTTGGCAATTTTATTCAATTTAAAATCGACGATGAAACACTGGTACACCATGGCGTATACGCACTTTTCTTATATTATTACAAAAAAAAAAAATAATATTTTGAACATTACGGTGTTCGTCAGTAGCAATTGGTATTTTATTATTTTTGAAAAAATGGCTGATGTATAGTGTATTATCGACGCATAACCTTTATCTTGTATAACACCATATTTTAGAAACGGTGGTCATGTAAATTTTATCTGAATTTGTGCGTTTACATTTGTTTTGTCAAAAATGAATTATGAAAAGTAGAAAATTTTAGCTTGAACTTAACTTAACAAAAATTATATTTTAATGAAGTCTTTATTAGTCAAGTTATGAATCCAAGTGAGATCATAGGGATGAAACTCCTATTTTTGTAGATTAGAGACCATTAGAAGCTATTTGAATCAATAATTCAGCAAGTCCACTTATTTATATTTTTATTTGATTTTTTTTAACAGAAATGTTAGGAAATGAGAAAATGTTACATGTATATGTACATACACATACATACTGCAGAGTTTTGAAGTTGTTCCCATTGACAAAAAAAATGTAAAACTTGAGTCTAAGCTTAAGCAGAGTGGGGGCTATTATGAATAAAATTTCCCTGGGAATGTTTCCCTACTTCTAAAATTTGAAATGCTTATACTTTTCCACTACACTTCGTAATCTTGAATTTGGCTAGTCGAAATGATTGCCAAACTCCCCTGGAAAATAAATTCTCGATACCATTAAATTGCGATGGAATCTTTCGACCATTATTCACATTCTAAATTTTCGAAGGAGGGAAACATTTCCAGGGAAATTTTGTTCGCGATAGCCCCCAATATTTCAATATTTTCATTATCATTCATTAACTTGTATAAATGGCTGCACCAAAGGTCACAAAATTGCTAGACACTAAAGGTTAATTTTAAAGTAAAGAACTGACCCAACTGGTACTGTTTTAAATGCGATTAAACAGACCGAATTGCGGGATCAAGTTCTTTGTTAATTTGTATTATTTTAATCCAATGTCATATTTCATTTAAATCTGAAGTGCCATTTTTTTCCACGAATGCTAAAATTGTCCTTAGGTACATAAATAAATCTCAAACAAATAATGGGTTTCATTTTATTGTAATTTCCTAAACAACTAACCATAATATCGAAAAGCAAGTATGGCTATACAGACGATACGTATAGTCAGCCTCCGTAAGCCTCAGAGTCAATTGCGGATACAATTCGTAGATGGATGACGACATAGTAGTTTAACAATTGCAAATCTTGTGAAACTAAAAGAAAAAGTGAAAGACAGATTTTTTGTCGTTTTGTTTTGATATTTTATTTTATTTAACCACGATGTACAAACTTTACAATTACATTGTGCCTGAAAATCGATACCCATCGTCTTTGAATTTTAAACATAGATGTTTCTTTTTTTTTTGCACAATTATTTTACAAACAAAAAATAAAGCCAACGACATTTAAAGACACCATCAACCAACTGACAAGTTGAAATGTAAATAATGCCAATATCTCAATTAAAAATGAGAAAGATACAGTAGGGGCAATGGGAGATTAAAAATAAAAAGATACTGTCAACTCGTTATGCCAAGGTCTTTAGAGAAATACAAAGAAAGGTTTAATTTAATGTTGGCCTGTCAATGTTACGTCCTATAGTATTCAATGATGATTTATACCAAATATGATTTTTAGGTCTTCAATTTAGGATGGTCATTTAATTGAAAATTCTTCTATGCAAATGCAGAATAATACGTTTGTATCTTTTTTTTGTAGAATAGTAACACATTTGTCGCTTGCTTTGAAGAGTGCTCTATTGCAACTTGGAAGAGGTTACATGCAACATTTAAGGTGGATCTTTGAAAAACAATGCTTGACTGAAATACATTTTGGGTATGCAATATTACTCGAGCTTTTAAGATTCACTTGTTGGAGAAATTTAGTTAGTCAAATTGTTTCTGAGTAAATTTAAAAAAAAAATGTTAAAAACGACAAATGTTTAGTACGACAGGGATTTCTTTTTTTCATAAAAACTTAAATCGTTTTCTAGAAAATAACAAAAAAAAAAAAAATAATAATAAAAGCCTTTACATGAGAGGTATCTGCACAATCACATGTATGACATCACACAGTATTTAAAAATTTCCTTTTTGCCTTCCAGAATTTTAATTTTTATGTTTTTTTATTACGCAATTAAACACATAATGGTGTGAAACCCTATTTATGAAATCTATGGACATCAAAGTACATTACACATACAGACAAATTATTTTTAGTTTCGAAGAGATTCCTTAACTTGAATTACAAAACAAAATCTTCCTAAAATATTCCCTCAAAAATACCTACTCTGGAGCATAATAATTAATGTTCTATCTGAAAACTTTTCTCCAAAAATACTTCAAATTTCTTCAAAGATAAAGAATATATACCTACTCCTGTGTATAACATTTTGTTAGATTGAAAAATTCCAACTAAATTTTATTTATCCTTACGCAAATTCAATTTGAAATGTAAACTTATGTACCATATCTAAGAGAGGCACTCTCGTTTTAAACTTTGTTATGAATAAATAAATATATGCAGACAACAACTTTCACTATACAAATTATTGATTTTCAACGACAACGTATACGATGATGTTTCCTTGGAGTCTAGCCAGTTTTTTATGTAGGTCATAATATAAAAGCCTTTAAAATAAAAACTAAACCACAAAAAGGTCTACGGACTGAAACAGAAGGATAATACTTTGGGGAATTTACCTGCATTTTATCTATAAAATCCAGGTAGTAATGTCCTGATTGTGATTTATAGACACTTAAGTTGTTATGTAGCAGGTTTGCTTATTTTACAAACCTTTTGCTGTATTTATACAGGACATATTCATATTCAAATTCTTTACTTTAAATAAGATTACAATTCAATTCAATTCAATTCTTTATTGAGACTTTTTGAAACACAATTTCCTTATGTATATAGATATATATATCTTATAGGTAATTAGTAGCCAGGTTAAAAATATGACAGGCAAAACAATTGTAGTAAATAATTTTAATATACATAATTATTAAAGCAGTTGATAAAGTCATACTTATAAAGATGAAATTTAATGTTGGGTGTACGCTTGCTTCCGGCGGCGCGGCGTACGTTCAAAGATTATTTTATACCTTAAATTAGTGAATATAGAATCTAACAAAAAAAATGAGACGAAACAAAAGATGGCTAACATGCCATTCAACTTAATATTATTGTGCTTTGTGTATCTATGTATTTCTCCTGTATATACAAACTTTAAAACATGATATTAAGAAAATGAGTTGGTATAATGCGACTGTGTACTTACTGCACTAGAAATTGGACAATTATTATCCTCTTAAGTTGAAGCATGACGCTTTTTCGTAAAAGGGTATCAAGCAGTCACTGTTAATGTCAGGCTCTATTAATGGTATTGATCTCTCATTCATAATATTATATGGGGAAAGATAATAATTGTCATTCAAGCTGTCTGTTTGGTTTGAAACAAATAAGGATCTTATAAAGTCGTTTGGATGATGTTCAGTGCGTTTAAGTTTAAGTTTTGCAAGGTTTGTGTTAAATATTGGAGGAGCGGCGTTGTTTTGCAATCTTCATAAAGGGTTTTCCAATAAGAGGTGTTATTTTGAATAGCCCGCTATTTTGGTAGCTCTCACTTATGAAGCTGTCATTTTTGGACATTTGACAAGTAAAAACTACGCCATTAATAAAAATGGAACGATACACGCTTCAACAACGCATTGAAATTATTAAAACTCACTATAAAAATGGTGAAAATTTGGCAGAGACGGTTCGTAAAACTAAAACATTTTTGGGTCGTCGTGAAGCACCTTGTCGGACCGCAATACAGAAATTAAATTCGAGCTGTTGGGACAAGTTAGTGATGTGAAGAATAAAACCCGTGCACGTCGCTCAAGAACAACTGAGAATATTGCTGTTGTAGCCCAAAGTGTTGAAGAAAACCCAGGTTTGTCCATTCCTCGTCGTTCTTTGGAATTAGGCATTCCACAAACGTCATTACACCGTATTTTGCATAAAGACTTGGGTCTTAAGGCTTATAAAGTTCAGTTAACACAAGAACTCAAGCCGGCTGATCATCAACAACGTCATGTCTTTGCTGAAATGCATGAAAATGATCCGGAATTTCATCGAAAAATCATCTTGACTGATGAGGCCCATTTCCACCTCGGAGGCTACGTCAACAAGCAAAACTGTCGCATCTGGGGCTCGGAAAACCCAAGAGTTATTGTTGAAAAGCCTCTCCATCCTCAACGCGTGACTGTTTGGTGCGGTTTATGGTCCGGCGGGGTCATTGGACCTTACTTTTTCGAAAATGAGGCTGGAGCAACAGTTACGGTCAATGGATTGCGCTATCAAGAGATGATTAATGATTTTTTATGGCCGGAATTGGATGGTATTGATCTGGACAACGTTTACTTTCAACAAGACGGCGCTACGTGCCACAAAAGCAATGAAACCATCGATCTTTTACGGGAAAAGTTTCCGGACCGTGTTATCTCTCGAAGAGGTGATCACAATTGGCCACCGAGATCTTGTGATTTAACACCTTGCGACTTCTTCCTTTCTGGCCACGTGAAAGATAAGGTCTACGCCAACAGCTCAGCCTCGATTCAAGACCTCAAAGATGGAATTCGTGAGGCTATCGAGGACATAGGGCAGCCACTTTGCGATTTGGTTATGGAAAATTTCATGAAAAGGATATGGTCCTGTAAGCGTGGTCGTGGCGGCCATTTGGCTGATGTTGTGTTCCATTATTAACGGCACACCTTCCTTTTTATAATGAAATAAACATCCGATCATTTATCTCAAAAAATGCCATTTTTCTTTGAATATCAAAATAACACCTCTTATTGGAAAACCCTTTAAATTATCTTATTTTCGAAGTATTTTTTATTTGCTCTTCTAAATTTACCGCAGCAAAATCTTAGAATTTTCCTTTCAAATTTTTCAAGTTTCTTTGCTATTGTGGGCGAAATAGTAAACCAGGAGCAGAACCCGTATACCAAAATCGGCCGATTCAGGGTTTAATAGATGAAAACTCTTGTATTTTTAGGCATTCCTTTTGAATGCAATACTGGCTGAAGTCTTGCGGTTACAAATTTTGCTTTACATAATGTTTTCCGAGCATGTTTATTGAAAAGAAATCTATTATGGAAGTGAATACCTATTTAGGTACTTAAATTCGGATCTTAGTGGGATGGCTATGTTATTAATTTTTAAGGACAGTTTCTTACTCTCTTTAACTGCCAATCTATGACCTTTTCCACTGGCGTTTTGGATGTTAAACTACATTTTTCAATATTTATATCTAGACCCCACTTTTGGAAATACCCTACTAGTAAAGGTACTTTTTGCTGTATTTTACATAGAGCTTTTTGGGGTCTCACGTTACTGGCTATTATGGCGGTATCGTCCGCAAACAATATTCCATTAGGTTCTTAACTTGAAAAGTTACCAAATGGAAAGTCATACATATATATGTATATTAAACAAAATTGGGCCTAATATTGATCCCTGCGGGATTCCTGACAATACTGGGAAGAGATTCGAATGTTCAAATTTAACAAAAATTGAAGAAAATCGATTGTCAAGAAAGTTTTGAATTATTCGCACTATCCACTTCGGGAAATTGAGTTTGATTAATTTATAAATCAACCCCTTATGCCAAAGAGAGTCAAATGTCTATATTCAGGGAAATCGTGCACTTATTAGATCTCAGGTTATGAATAATTTTATTGCAAAGAAGAATTGTTGCATGTGCAGTGGAATGTTCTTTTCTGAACCCAAATTGAGTTTGAGGAAAAATGTTTTTATCCTCGCAAAAGGTATTGACTGGTTCAACTAATATTTTTTCGAAGAGTTTTAAAATGTTGAAAAGCAAAGATATCGGCCGAAAGTCTCTTATTTCTGTATTGGATTTAGTTTTAGATATTGGTAATAATTTTCCATGCTGAGGGAAAGTAGCCATTATTAATACAATGATTAAATAGAGATGACAGTAGAACATCGAGTGAATTGCAGCTTTTACGCAGGATAAAGTTAGATATTCCATCAATTCCTGAGGATTTTTTATTTTTGAGGCTATTTCTGCACATTTTAACATATTCTGGTGTTGTAAAGGGTGAAGTTGCTGGATTATAAGAGGGCCTTAAATAAGATTACATAGAAGACTAGGTTAAGACATATTTAGAAAGATTTTTGGTACCTTCTTTTAAATTATTTATATAAAAAGAGGAATCCAACAAATATTTCTTAAAAGTATAATCTTTTTTAGAAAAATAGAGCACCAAGGTTAAAGCTTCTAAAATTTTCCGTTTGAGAACGAAAATATTTTTCAAATTTATTTCACTACTTCAACAAATAACCTCCTTACAAAGTTAAACCTTAATATTATAGAATTATACTTAAAATGAAATCAAATAACTCTCCACTTAATAAGAAAAATAATATTTTTTAAGTTTTCTTCATGGAATTCATTAAAATAAAAATTTCGTAAACTGGAATGAGTGTAAATTACTCAGAAATTGAAATAGAAGACTCTGACCCAGTTGTACTAAATAATTTAACATTTTATTTTAGATTTAATTTAGTAATTATTATCTGCTTTTAAATTGCAAAATGTATGATTATAGACTATAATAAAGCATATCGTCAACCGATTTATATGGTTTCTCTTAAATATGTCAATATGGACGTTTACAAATCAAAGTATTTGCTTGTAGCAAAAAATTAAATCTTAATGATTTTTAATAAATTAATTTTGTATACTAAAAAAAATTTTAAAATGTATTAATAAGAATAAAAGATTTGAATTTTAACGATTATCTACAAACGCAAAACTGTGTAGGAGTTACTTCAAATTGAGTTAAGGTAGTAATCACTAAATTTGGCAGCTTTTTGATTAAATTTTGTATTTACATATTTTCAGTGTTGATTAAATTTTGAGAAAAAACTATGTGTTCGAATTTTAATATTTTTTTATCACGAACACCTCAAAATTGACAGTCCAGCTGCATTAATACCTTAATCAGATCATTTTTTGAATTCAACTCAAGAAACATTGGTATATTTTAATAATTTATTGCCAGTGGTTTGTATGATATGAAGCCATGAGAAGCAGAGTGACCTAAGTGACTTTCGCACTTATTTTTAAAAATGTTAAAACTAGTAAAAATATGGCATTTTTGAAGGAGTTACATATATCTATTCATTAAACAAGTATATAACTGTTTTAAGAAAAGTCGATTTTTTTTTCTAAAAAGTACATATTTTCAACTTTTAAAATATAGATACCAGAATCAGTTAGGCGATATGGTGCCTTGCAATTTTATTAGCATTTACCTAAAAATCCTATCCGGATTTTCTAATTTTATGAGTTCCATCGCTTACTTTTTTCATAAGCCAAACAAAAAATTAAAAAACAAATAATGAAAATATACAAAAATATTTCAAAGTCACACACCATTCATTTATAGCTCAAATCAAAGACCACAAAAAAAAATCTAAATAAATCTAAATGCAGGCTAGAGAGAACAATAACAAGCCGTAAACTCAATCAAACCTGAACGACTTTTACTTTTTTTTCAATTTTTTGTTGTTCCAACACTAAGCCAGCAGTTCACTAGCTAAAATCATTAAAATCATTTTTATAGTAAATGTATATCTACGTGAATAGATTCACATAGGTATAATATTATCTAACATTAAAAAAAAAATGTGGGCAGGTATTTGTGAATGTAGAGTGTGCTAAAAGCACTGCGCTGCTCCCGCTGCTATGCCACCAACAACCCATACTGTGTGTGCAGTGCATTCGTATCTAATAAATAGATTATGGTTTTCTCATTAATTTCTAAAGTGCCTGCTGCAGTTGTTATTGTTGGTTGGTTGCAGTTTGAATGCGATTATATACTTCTTCTTAACTGGAAAATAAAAATCCAGATTTGGAAATCATTATGATACAAACCGAACCGAGCATGTATTTAAGGTCATTGGGTTAGTGGTATAACGTATAATGAATCATTGTTTTTTTTTTTTTGTTGGATCAAAAGGAAAATGAAATTGAGAATGCAGATATCTGAGGAAAAAAAAACATACAAAAATAATTTTTTAAATTTTAATTGAATCGTAAAAAATTTTAATATAAAAGTTTGAATGAATTTTTCAAGATAATCTAAGTACATTACACCTGGGGTGGCCATCTATTGGCTTCTTTTTTAATCATATGATATTTTGACACTGACAGCTTTTAGCGTTCAAAATGCTGACAGAAACTCAGTTTTAAATTTCCGCGATGTACGGAATGGATTAATTTACGCAATGTTGGGAAACATTGAAAAGATACTTCTAAAGTTGATGCTGTGTTACCGAAACAGTGCGAATTTTGAATGTAAATTTTGCCAAAAAATTCATTAATTCCAATGAGGATGACGTAAGCAACTGTCAATCCAGTCCAGGGAGTCATTTCAATGAAATAATAATGCGTAATTATTTGGAGGGTTTTTTTTTCAATTTAGTAAAAATTTTTGAAAGAAAAAAAATTAAACAGAAGGAAGGAACATGGTCATATTAGGACCAAAATGAAAGAATCAAATCTCAGAGCCATAGAATCCATCAACTGCGTTGAGGCAACGGATCCTTCAACGTGGATGGATAGGAGTGACTCGATGAATACGTTGTTTCGACGGATTGGAATTATTTTTATACAAAAAAATTCTTGAACGAACTGTTTGCGAAAAGTAGCACAAAACTACAGAAACAAAACCACAAAAGTGCAAATTACCATTAAAAACTAATGTCAACGGATCTGCCAAGAGAAAACCTAAAAATCCGTCATAATTATGCATTGCTTATGGGGAGCTTGCTATAAGGGCATAATGTATTTAATCGAGCTGTCAGTTGTTCCGTCGACGCAACACATTCAACGGATTGTATGGGTCGGCCCCTTCATCCTATCGGAAGATACTATAACTTTTGCAAATGGAGGCAACTGTCAGTTTTATTTCAATTTTTGTGAAGTAAATAGATGCAGAACACACGCTGAAAAGCCATTATGTAGCGCTATATCCCTCAAAATGGCGTATTTTTTTAACGAAAAATGTAAACAAACAATTCACGTATCATTCACGAAGTGCCATTCCATTTTACTTAAAGTAACTCCATAGTGGGCCATTTTTGCGCTGGAGATGTGATGGGGCCTAATTTTTTAAACCGAAAATCACACTTGTCTCGTTTGTTGTGTTTTAAGAAGTGGCGTGTTGTAGCGCATAATGTGGGCACTAATCAAGCGTATACTGTGTTGCAAGCTGTCATGTTTGCTTTCATTATTTAATTATTCTCTATCTGTGACTTCTACGCGGCTACACAAAATGTCTACTATACACAGCGTGGTATGGTGCAATCAGAACAAGATGGATTCCAACACAACCTCTACAACACGTCACACGAGACAGATATGGTTTTACTTCTAAACATGTGAAATAGATAGATTGAAACGATAGCAACGCACAACATCGCACTCCGGTTCCGGATTTAATATGACTGGTGAGCAATACAGAACCATGATTAAGGAATTCTTACTGCCGAAAATTGATGAATTGGAACTGGGGCACATTTGGTTGAAACAGGAAAGTGAAACGGCAGAAAAAGGTCGTGCAGCAATGGACATTTTGAAGAATGCATCATTTAATGTTTACTTTTGGTGATTTGGACTGGCTAGCAAGAGATTTTTGAAGTCACGGGTCTATGAGATAAAGCCATATGGAAGCTCTCAAAGAGAATATCCCAGAAGAGTGCGAGAACTTATCGATCGAAGCTTTCGCCAAAACGATTGAAAATGCAGTAAAAACGCCCCAAATGGTCAACAAGAACAATTGGCGGCAACCATACTTTACCGATAAAATCTTAAAAAGTAATGCAACAAAAAATAGGAAGTTGTGTCGTTTCTTTTCAAAGACATAGCATACGAACAAACAGTGAAGTTTTTTGGGCCACCGGCTGCCTACTTTGTAACAATCCGACCACTCAAATATGAATATTTTGAGGGGCAGAGGGAAAACTCTTAAATTTCAGATTTTTGAATATAAAAACTAAGCGAAGCAGCGATAGTTCGGGTCTACTAGTTTGAAATAAAAAATTAAATAAATACATTTCATTGCGCGATAGCTTGTGCAGAGCCGAGGCTGGGATGAAGGGGCCGATTTGTTTTTATTAATTTAGGCGGATGAGTCTGGGAATAGAACCCAGACCTCCGACATATGACAGTTCTACGCACTTAACTAAAGATGTTTCAATATAAATTTTCAACTTTTCTTAATGTATTTCAATTTCTTTAAATAAATCTTAATTTTAGTATTTTCTTCATAACTTACTCAATTTTTAAAGATTTTTCACTCAAATTTGTGTTCATACCTGAAAGATAAATACAAAAATACATGTTAATTATATAAATAAATTATTTTCAATAAAACAAAATTAAATTTAAAAGTTTACAAAAATAAAGGAATAAAAAAAAAAAAAAAAAAAAACAAATTTGTTTTCTTCTACAAAATAAAATTGAAAACAAAATAAAAATACACAACATGTGTGACGATTGCATGGTATTATTTTTATATCGCAGAATTAATTCGCTGTGCGATTCTATTTAAAAGTTTCGACTTTCTTCATAGAAACAAAACACAAAACTTGAGGAACTCGTTTGAAAAGAATTTAATGGGAACATGGTGATGGTGATGGTGTTGCCATGCTTCCTTAAAGGTCTTCTCTTAAAAAAAAAATCGCAATAACAACAACAAACAAAAAGAAAAAGTTGTAAAAATAATTATTATTTTTATTTCTTTAGCTACTCGCGGGGAACGCACAGCACAGACTTGACTCAGTTAATTAAAAAGTGTACCACACCATTTCTTGAGTAGGTATTGGTGAGTGTTGAACATTGTTTGTGGGATTGTAGGTAAACTGCGCTCCCTACTCTGCTTTAATTTAATTATGGCAACAAAAAAAATAAATAAATAAAAATTTCATCAAAACACTTTGGTAATGTTGTGTTTCATTGTGTTTCTTTTTTTTCTATTTGATTGGTTTCCTTCTAATTTAATCCGATATACATAATTTGTTATTTATTTAATAATAATTTTATTCTCATTCCCATCACTCCTCCTTTGAGGGGAATTTTATTCGCAATATATTTTCTGACGTGCAAATTTAAAAAAAAAAAAAAAGGAATGATTCAAATATGCAGAATAGTGGGTGTGCTGTGTGCTATAAAAGTAAAAGTTTCATAATAGTTCTAAATTTATCAGAGTTTTGAATCATTTTAAATGCCATAAAATATTTAAGAATTGAGGGTGTGTTTTTAATTTGCATAAACTTTGGAGGTGTAAATGGAGTTTTTGTTATTGGTTTGACATTTTGTTTTTATATCGTTTTGTTATATTTTAGAATTTGTCATGGAAAAGAGCAATTGCACACGTGTTTGAAAAACTTTAATGGGTAACAGCAATCATATACCTTACGGAGAAGCTGGTAATGTGATTTGTTGCCACAAAAACTGAAATTTTTCCACGAATTTAAGAGAAAAAGTTAAAACTGATGGAAATAGTTTATTTAGCATATTAGACAAGAGTTTACCTTTATTATAATGATAAGGGTTTGCCATTATGTTTTAAAAATCATTTTGGGAAAGTGGCTGCCACAGCTGGCTCGAATAAATTCCAACCGAGAGGCCTAATTTTTTACCACTTTTTGCAGCAATTGGGGCCGTATGTTAGCACCGAATATTCTCTTTAAAGGCGTGAATTGTCTCGGGCTTATCTGCGTGGACAAGCGACTTCACATATCCCCACAAAATATAGTCCAGCGGTGTTAAATCGCACGATCATGGAGGCCACGCCACAGGCCCACGACGGAACGCGAGATAATGCGCTCACCAAAAGTTTCCATCAATAAATTTATTGTTTTGTTGGCTGTATGGCTTGTAGCGCCGAGCCGCGCCGCCGTCTTGTCGGAACCAAAGGTCGTCCACATCAACATCCTCCAATTCAGGCATGAAAATGTCATTAATCATGGCTCGCGATGGCAAATGGACTCATTCGGGTCCACTTCGATACTCTGCTCCACAGCAGCAATAGCGTCTTCGGTGCGCACTGTACGGCGTTTCTGAGGATGCGCATTATCCACTTGAGTAAACTTGGTGCGAAACCGATCCATGGTTGCTCGAATTACCGACTCTGCTGAGCGATTATGTCAACCGAATATTGGACGCATCGCGCGATGCGAATTGGACCATTATTTTGGTAATAAATTTGCACGATTGGCAATCGTTGTTTAGGAGTAAGTCTATTCATTATAAAATAGAAAACCAAATTAAGTATAAATCAAGTGACAGCTCTCAAAAACACCAACTTCAAAAAAAGTATTGCCAGATTGAAAACCACACGTCTATAAAAAAAACATCTAAAAAAGAAAATAACTAAATGCTGTTATCTCGCCAATTATTATATATTACCTTCTATTTTATCTTAATCACAATTTTTTTAAGTGCAAGTTTGTTTTAATAAAAGAACTTAATATTTGTTTCTACACATTTGTATAGCTTTATGTAATGTTAATTAACTTTCAGCCGTGCTAGCTTTGTCAAAATACTCAGTTCCTTGTACAAGGTGTCCGCCGAGAAGGTATACTTCTTTGTTTTTTTTTTATAATTTTTGATTAAATGAAAGAGAATGGATCTTATATTGATAAATGTTTTATTAAATGTCGGCAATTATGTATGGAATACAATATCAGGTAAATGTCCGCCTCTGTTAGTCTCACAAATGCGAACCCTGTTGAGCATATTTTCCATTACATTCTCCAAACAGGCGACGTGGAGGCCAATCAACATCACCATTTCTTGAAATAACTTGTTGTGGAAAGAGGTCTCCCAGTAATTAAATTTTAATCCTGGCTGTATGCGATGTAGCACCGCCTTGTTGATACCACATGTTAATCGAGCCCGACATGCAGTTGTGGCGTTAAGAAGTTTTCAATCATATCACGATGTCGCTCCCCATTCACAGTTACCCGTACGCCGTTTTCATTTTCAAAGAAGTAAGGTCCAATGATTCCTCCTGACTAAATTGCACACCAGACTTTTAACTTTTAATGGATGCAAAAGTGATTGATGAATAACTTGAGGGTTTTCCATTGTCCAGAATCGACTATTCTGTTTATTCACATATCCATTCAACTGAAAATGTGCCTCGTCACTCATTATGATTTTTTCATGAAAATTGTGGTTGTCATGGGCTAGCTGTAACATCCTATTGGCATATGTACGGCGGCGTAAATGATCTTGTGGAAGATGCTCTTGTGTCAACTGAATCTTAAATGGAAACAAATGCAAATTCTTGTGCAAAATTGTGGCCAAAGTTGTTCTTTGAAGACCAAGCTCCTGAGCACGGCGTTGATGGATTGTTTTGTTAAGGTTGCAGTAATGTTTTCAGCTGATCTTGCAGAACGTTGTGGTCCATGCTTGGGCCTATCACCTACAGACCCCCTCGAAATCATTCACTACACGACAAATATTGCGTTTTGTTGGCCGGTTGTTTCTCCCAAAAATTTCACGTAACCTTTTCATCGTCACAGTAATCGATGATTGATTTTGATAAAATGTTTTTACGATTAAAACACGTTGGTTAATCGAGTATCTTTCCATAATAAATTTGCCACGTGTCTTCTTCACGACTGATAAATATGAACTGTCAAGACTAATGCTTACCAAAATGGCAGCAAAACAAAGTAATACACCTTGCCGGCGGACACCCTGTATTTCCTAAAATATTTTTAAATTGTACCATTGTTATTAATTTTGCTAATTGTATATCATTTTCTCATTAAATAATACGTAATCCTTGCAGATAAAAATGTATCTATATCTGAAGTGATAAAATTAAACCACCTAATAAAAACACTCTTTATAAACACTACAAAAACTCGCAATACATACTTTTACTTTGCTCCAAAACTAATCCTATTAACCTAATTATGCATTATTTTGCAAACTCAATGTTCATGCAACAATTGCTATAAATACCACAGCACACTTTTATCGATTAAAATATATGCCATAATTGCTGCGTGTTGTACATTGTACAGTGCACATAACATTTCATACAAATTTAAAAGTAACATAAAACAATAACAAATAAAAACTATAACAACTTATGTAGCTTATTTTTTTCTTTTTTGATTTATTATAAAGTCATCAACCTTTTGTCTTAAGCCCGTTTAACCTACTTGAGTAAAACAAACTAAGGAATAAAAATTGCAGAATGATAAATATCTAAGAAAATAATTTTATTTTTACCTGCACTGCCGCTGGCGGGCATGTGCTCTACTCTATACATTTATATAAATATAAAAACAATTTATTTGCCTACTTAGACTGTTTCACTTGGTTGCAAAGTTATTAACCTTTCGGAAAAATAATAATTTTTTTTTTCTCTGTGTTTTTGTGTTGAACGTTTTCATTTGAAGTATTATTTTTTGTTCTTTGTTGTTGTTGTTGCATTTGCAACGTTCATCTACCTGTTATGCATCGATTCGCGCTATAACAGAGCACGAACAGCAAATTAACGATGAAATCTTGCCCCTTAAAGTCGTCCGACTTGCCGTCTCCGTCTTCGTCTCCGTGGCAATGTCGGTGCGGCTTCATCATCATCATTGCATCGTCGGCGTCGTTGGTTGGTCGGTTTTTCTTCTATATAAAACCACAAAATTGCTTGCGGATGCAACGAATTGTTTAACGAGTTCGAGTATATCTTTAAGCTCGAGCGTCTGTCTATGATGGCAAAACAAAATTTATTTTGAAATTTGATTTGATTTATACTGGCGTAATCTTTGGGTGGTAACAGACACCTTTGCCACAAAGCGCAAAAAAGGTGCACAAGCACATTCAGATGCACATTTTCCTATATGCAAATAAATAAATTGTTCTTCGATGAAATTTATACACGATTTTTGTTTGCATTTGCATTTATTGGCATCGAGATAAGCACCTCACCTGAGTATAAAGGTCAACTCAGTTAAAAAAAAATAAAAAAAAATAATCAAAATCGAGGGTATTAATCTTTATGTGTGATGCGACTCGCCTTTGGTTGGTTGTGCTCTTTAATTATTATATTATTGATGTTGATTTGTTAAAAGTGCTGCCATCATCAACCCCAGATCAGCATTATTTGAATAAAAGACAAAACCGATGAATTGCAAGAGTGTTACATCAGTGATGATATTTAATTTAATAATATGTGTTAATAGTTGTTGTCTTTTGAACTCATCAAAGTTCAAATTGATAGAAGCTATAGAGATAAAGTTGGTTAATATTATATTAAATGTGTGTTCGACAGTATTTTCTTGTTTCCGTATATTGCAAAAGGAAGTAACTCTAGACATGCCGATTATAACAGTTTTGGTTTATAAAAGTACTGTTTATTGCGGCCCCGCAGGTCCAGGGCTCTCCGCCGCGCCGGTGGGCATACTTCAGGAACACAGAGTTTTTTTTTCAAGTCGCGCGAAGCGCGTTAACGCAAACGCACTTTTAATGGTGAAGAATTATTACAACTGTTATAAATTCGCATGTCTCTAGTCCCGTCCATTGCATAGATAATCCAGCTCCATTTTGAATGTTAGATGTGCACAGTTGGTCTCAAATAAATAAACTAATTTATATGGAAAACTTGGCCTATAATATTGACTTAAAGCTCTTAACCTTTAACGTGTTTATGTTGTTAGTTGGTAAAAATGGAGGGACCTACAATTTTCTGCCAAATCTAAAGTTTTTTTTGTAATAATAGATACGGCAATACTGCCGTGTTAACTGAAAAAGACGTATCTAACATTTTTTGTTTTTTCTTTGGAGTCAGAGCCAAGTTTAAAATATTCGGGACAGATTTTAATAACAACAAAAGCTGTAAATGGCTTTTTAAGGGGTTAAACATTCGAAATAGTTCTTTTTTTTTCAATAAAAAATACTATTATTGCAATTAAAAAATGTCAAAACTAACCCTTAAAATCCTTTAAAAAAAATGTAGATACGTCATTTTGAGTTCACACGGCAGAATAGCAAGTGTATTTTTTTTTTCTAAATATGTGTATAATGGAAGTGACTCTAAACATGTCAATTTATACATAACAGTTTTGTTGTTGAAGTAGGTAGTGTTTATGCGGTCCGGCAGGGCTAGGACTTTCCGCCGCGCCGCCGGCGGGCATGCTTTAGGCACCCAAAGTTTTTTTCAAGTCACTCCAATGTCTAAATTTGTTATAGTCTCGTCCATCCATTTATAACAGGAGCTCGTTGCACACTTCATACCTTAAACTGCAAAATCTATTATAAATTATAATTTCTTTATTCTCCATATTATTTTGTAACATAACTTTTTTCTCCTTCTTTTAAAGCACCTTCAACTGTGAACTTACTCTAATACTTTAAACTGTCATATTTCTAACTGTTATAAATTTGGTGAAGAATTAAAAAACGTCTCTCTTTCTTTCACTTGACTGCAATAAGCTTTAAAATTTGGAAGAGACTAGGAAAATTCCAATTTATAACAGTTATAACAGTTTTTGACATATAACTAATAAGCTTAAAAAAAAAACTATGAGCGTGTTTAAATGTGCTTTGGTCAACTTTGTCTTAAAAAAAAAACCAGACGAGGGCCCTGGCACTGTGGGGCCGCATAAAGAGTAGTTTTATAAACCAAAACTGTTATAATTGGCATATCTAGAGTGACTTCCAATATTAATACTGACAACATTCTTAAGTTTTTATCTATTATAGATGACCATTGTACGAACGAGACTAGATAAATGCCAATGTACAACAGTTATAACAGTTTTTTTCATCGCGCTTCGAGTGACTTAAAAAAAACTATAAGTTCTGGAAGTAAGGCAACAGTCCAAAATTAACAAAACAAAGTTTTATAAATTGTCTAGAGTCGCTCCTTAGTTGTATCCTAGGTCCTGATATATGCCTTGACATGGTTTACCTTCTACAATTAAAAAATATGCACGCTTTGATCGCACGAACTTGCTCTTGTGGTTTTAATACTGTTTGTAACCCAACATTGAAGATGCATGATGTATATATTTAACAAGTAAATATTAAAAGAGTCAAAATCACTAAAAAATTGATTTTTCGTTTGATTGTTTTTGTTTATAAAATAATGTTTTTAAAAATTTTTCAATGCATTATTGTTTAAATTATTGAAAAGCATCAGATTACAAAATTATAACAAAATCGATTTAACCATGGCAAAGATATACGCGAATAACCCAAAAATAAGACCATTTTCTCAAAAAAACGTGGAATACCTAATTCCGTTATATGAATTTTTTGAGAAAAACCTGAAATGCAGTTTTCTTACAATTGACTTGGTTATTACATCAGGTACGAAGTTTAATCAAAATCGTTAGAGCCATTTTCGAGAAAATTTGAAGAAACCAAAATATTTGTATGGCAGCTACCCGTTCTAGATAAGTAGATAAGCTTAAACAAAAATTCGAATGTCCCCTCCAGAAAATCACATTAAAAACCTCTGTACCAAATTTCATGCAAATCGGTCCATCCGTTTAGGCTCTAGGTCAAATTACAGTGGACGCACCGACGTACAGACGCACAGACCGACGGACGGCATGACGAAACCCACTTTTTCGGACTTCTCGATTATCGTAGTGTTAGTTTTGATTATAACCTCGAAATTTTTTTTCCACGAAACCAATACTTGCCCTATAGAGCAAGTAAAGCGTTCGAAAAACTTCAAGAAATTAGGATAGATCTTACTCGACTCGTTTGGGAATCGAATTAGTTTTAGGTTAATTCTAGAATGCCATAGGGTTGCCAGTTAGGTCCTGATCTTTATATTTCATTTCAAATAGTGGCGATGATTTTTAATTGTTTTAACGAATGAGTTCCCAATTGTTGAATTCTTAATATCAATAACTGAAAAAAAAAACTATTAGTTTTACGAAAAAAGTTGTTTCAATTATTTTCTGAATGGTGTACTACTTTCAGGAGGAAGCAATACGATTTTTTTTTGGTATTCCATTTGATCACCGTTAGTGCCAAAGAACAGAATAGAAGATAATCTTATTCAGGGCCACTTTTTTAGTGGTGAAGTAGCTAACACTCTGAACACAGATTAAATTCAGTTAATTCAAACAGGAGCTTATCAGTGGAAGTTGCATGCAGAAGGACTAAACAAGCTCGAAAGATAAATTACCAAATGCACCTGATTAGCTAATTGAGAATTAACTCACCAAATTTGATGAGTTAACTCTGGTTTAACTTTAATCTCGTATTGAAAAACTAGGCCTGAGAGTTTTGAGAAAGATTCAATTTTTGTCTAGGTCTTCTTATGAGGATTAAAATACGCGACAACACCTCTCCTAGCCTATAATCTTTTACTTAAGTGAATTTTATAAAGAGGCTAAAAAGATGATGTCCATGAAGAAAATGGTAAAACCGCGAGTTGTTATGGATTCTTTGTAACACCAGCTTTGCTCCGAAGTTTTAAAAATGAAGATGTTGCTATTAGCCTGATCAAAGGTCTTTACAAAATCAACGAACATAATGTAGGACGGTGCGTACAAAATTAATTGATGATTCTTAATGTGACTTACCAACGTCACTGACTAAAAATAGCTTAAAGTTCACCAAACAAAAATAAAATAAATCTGTCAAAAATATAAGATTAACTGTCGGATCATCATCAAACAGTTTACATATTATTTTATTTTAGATGACAGAAATTTTTTAAAAAAATAATTTATGTGCATTAATAATAAATTCTGTCAACATATTTTAAATAACTTAAAAAGTTATAAGATCATGACACTGAATGATAATGATTTAATTAACAATATTCATTTGATTAGAAGAAAACTCTCTTATTTTTATTTGCTCTTTCTCTCTATCAATCTCTTTCTCCTTTGCTTCATTTTTAATAATCACTTTCTGGTTCAAAAACGGAAATGTTTTTTTTTTTATTAAAATTCACTAAAATTTGCTATTCATTATTGTGTTTCACTATTTTCAATTTCAACCCTCTATTCTCGCCTTAGGGTTTCACAAAGAGCAAAACGAATCAGAATATCAAAGAGAAATTAAATCACTTGACATTTATGGATATTTTTCTGCCTTACGATTGACTATTAATCAAAGTTATTAATCTATTTTAAGGTTGATAAAAGGTAGCTACTATATCCCGCTTCCCTCCTTAAGGAAAAAAAGATAAACGAAAATAAAGGACACAGACAGAAATGTGATTTACCTTAATTGTTTCATTTTTGCCTAATGCCTAGAGACCTATAATATGAAAATGATTTATCGATGCAATAGCTTTTTATTTGAGGGATAAATTCCTATACTGCCCTTAAACCTATGTAAATGAAAAAAATGAATTTAAATTCTGCACAAGCTTTCAAAAAGGTTATGCATTGTTAATTTTAACGTAACTTTCATTTTTTTCTAAAAAAAAAAAAAACAAAAACAAAAATATCTTCCAACCAAATAACCTTTTTTTTTTAAAAAAAAAAAAATAAATAGATTCAAGTAAAGGGGTTGATTAATATCATGGCCTACGGTTGGTTCATCATTTGTTCGTTATTGTTTTTTTTTTTATAGTCATGACCTGGACCCAGATAGATCCCAAGAGTCATTTTGACCTAATGCTGACCTTGACCGTACTTATGAAGACAATAAGCTATTTTACCTGTCAGTATATTGTATATCTGCGTGTACGAATGTATGTTGATCTAAAGTTATATTAGAAAAACAATTTGAATGAAATAATTTTCAATGTCAATCCTAATAGCGTATAAATAGTGTTATCCAAAGCTAAAAATCTTCGAAGTTTATATATAATAAAATGCTTGCGTGATTGACCCTAATTATAGGGCTGTCAAAATTATGTCTGATAGGTATACTGATTGCAATCCATTGTGAAATAACAAAAATAACAAAAAAATGACTGCGGTTCGGGCGGGGGAGGGGGAGGGGGAGGAAGAGGAAGAGTATCTTTTGTATTCTGATTTATTGTTTCGATTGTTATAGAATCGCCTCGACTTGATATGGTGTAGCAGTATTTTTGTTGGAACCGTTTCTAAAAACAGAAGCATTCAACTGTTGATAAAAATATTATTCAACTTAAGTTAGCTCTTTTATGTCAGGTACAAGACAAAACAATTTGAGTTTTTTTTTTTTAAAGAAAGAATTGTGTTTGTGTAAAAAATAAAGATTTAAATCAAACTGATAATAATGAGTTTGGAGAAGTTCAAAGTGTTTCTCTTAATTGCGCAACTATGGGGACAACGATGGCTGCACAGCTCAGTGTCCCAAATGGCAAAAGACGAGTTAAAAATCGAAATTACAATTTTTATTTTTATTCTTTTTGATTTCTTATATGAATATAACCCGAACTTCAACACTAGGGATATCAAAATATTTGCCTGAAAAGTCGATTGCTCTGAAATCAAACACATAAATATAAAGGGTTTTCCAATAAGAGGTGTTATTTTGAATAGCCCGCTATTTCGGTAGCTGTCGCTTTTGAAGCTGTCATTTTTTGACATTTGACAAGTAGAAACTACGCCATTAATAAAAATGGAACGATACACGCTTCAACAACGCATTGAAATTATTAAAATTCACTATAAAAATGGTGAAAATTTGGCAGAGACGGTTCGTAAAACTGAAACATTTTTGGGTCGTCGTGAAGCACCTTGTCGGACCGCAATACAGAAATTGGTGGACAAATTCGAGCTGTTGGGACAAGTTAGTGATGTGAAGAATAAAACCCGTGCACGTCGCTCAAGAACAACTGAGAATATTGCTGTTGTAGCCCAAAGTGTTGAAGAAAACCCAGGTTTGTCCATTCCTCGTCGTTCTTTGGAATTAGGCATTCCACAAACGTCATTACACCGTATTTTGCATAAAGACTTGGGTCTTAAGGCTTATAAAGTTCAGTTGACACAAGAACTCAAGCCGGCTGATCATCAACAACGTCGTGTCTTTGCTGATTGGGTCCTTGAAATGCATGAAAATGATCCGGAATTTCATCGAAAAATCATCTTGACTGATGAGGCCCATTTCCACCTCGGAGGCTACGTCAACAAGCAAAACTGTCGCATCTGGGGCTCGGAAAACCCAAGAGTTATTGTTGAAAAGCCTCTCCATCCTCAACGCGTGACTGTTTGGTGCGGTTTATGGTCCGGCGGGGTCATTGGACCTTACTTTTTCGAAAATGAGGCTGGAGCAACAGTTCCGGTCAATGGATTGCACTATCGAGAGATGACTAATGATTTTGTATGGCCGGAATTGGATGGTATTGATCTGGACAACGTTTACTTTCAACAAGAAAGCGCTACGTGCCAGACAAGCAATGAAACCATCGATCTTTTACGGGAAAAGTTTCCGGACTGTGTTATCTCTCGAAGAGGTGATCACAATTGGCCACCGAGATCTTGTGATTTAAGACCTTGCGACTTCTTCCTTTGGGGCCACGTGAAAGATAAGGTCTACGCCAACAGCCCAGCGTCGGTTCAAGACCTCAAAGATGGAATTCGTGAGGCTATCGAGGACATAGGGCAGCCACTTTGCGATTTGGTTATGGAAAATTTCATGAAAAGGATATGGTCCTGTAAGCGTGGTCGTGGCGGCCATTTGGCTGATGTTGTGTTCCATTATTAACGGCATACCGCCGAGGAGTAAAGACGTTCTTGCTCATAGTTATTATTTATAAATAATTGGCTCGATTGATGACGATTTATAATTATTACTATACATGTAAAATAAATTGAAGATCTCGAAAGGCGTATTTTACTTAAATCGGAAACAAATTGAAATAAATATCCGATCATTTATCTCAAAAAATGCCATTTTTCTTTGAATTTCAAAATAACACCTCTTATTGGAAAACCCTTTATTTGCGCCGCATGTTTCAAGCAGGTTCCATCTTTCATTGGTTTTTTCTGATTTTTTTTTTACCAAAATCCTGTTTGATGATACAGTTTGGTACTCTAATATGTCGTTCGGCTTGACTTGAATCAAACGACGATCCCGTTTTCGCCAGCTCTTCTGCTCTTTTGTTTGCCTGTACATTACTGTGACCAGGAACCCAGCAGAGTCTAACGTTATGCTGCATGCCAAGACCCCTAAGTTCTTTGCGGCATTAAGTTACAAGCTTCAAATGTATCTTGGTGGCACAAACTGCTTTAACTGCTGCTTGGCTATCAATAAAGAGGGTGATGTCAGCTTGTCATATAGCCATCATTGATATTTGCGTAGCTGGTTTGTGTCACTACCAAGACGTCAGCTTGGATGACGCAGCAAATGTCCGGAAGTTGGAAGGAGTTAGCTAGTCCCAGAGCTTCCGAGAAAATTCCTGCACCAATTCCAGTGTCCATCTTAAAGCCATCAGTGAAGACAGTTTTCGTAGATTCGTTACTGAGAAATTGGTTGTTTTTCCACTCCTCTCTATTAGGAAAAGAGGTAGTGAATGGTCTGTTGAAGTTTAAATGAGGTGTTGTGTAGTCTGTGCAAACATTAATTCCCACATACCTCTGAAGAATCTGAGTATGGCCCGTTGTGCTTGGGGTTTCAAGTATCGCTTCCAGTCCCGCTGTGGGGGTGGTTTTCCCGAAGGTTAAGAAGAAATTTGGATAAATCCTGGCTTTTCCTTTGGGCTACGTGTACATTCTATGGTAGACGACAGCGTGGTAGACCATGCTTGCGCTGGAGAGATGGCGCAGACCAGGACGCCCGGAGCCTTGGGGTGCGCAACTGGATGGCGGCGGCTCGAGACCGGGATGGGTGGAGAGACTTGTTGAAGGAGGCCAGGACCGGACCCCGGTTGTCGAGCCGACGATGATGATGATGATTTAATTATTTGTCTTAAGGGAAAAACAAAAGTTTTGAAACTAATAAAAATTTTTGTTGAAGGCTCTTTTGCCCATGTCTTTACAATTAGCTAAAAAATAAGCCATTTATTTCAAAATAAAAATCGGTTTCTTCATAAGTAGAAGTACACAATAAAGGAATCCAGAACATTTGAGACTTAATTTTGTCACCTGAGGAATTCTAACCCCAATCAGACGACGAACTGCTTAATTGACTAATATTATTATTGGCATAGATTTATGCTCATATAATATGAGCAAATGGGCCTTAACTTCATAATTTATTATCACCTATTCACAAACACATACAAACATAATTATTATATTTTTTTTGTCAAACAACCTGTTACAGTTGTTGAAGAATGAAGAGTATCTAATCGTTGACAGTTGACTCATATTTTTGTGTTCATTATAAAAAGCCTTCGTTTAGCCTATCTTCTTTCAAATGGCGCAGTATATGTATCTACAAAATGGCTATATCTATGTCAAAGTATTTATGTGCTTAGGCTTAAGATTAGCAAAGATTCATTTAAATGCATCATGTGGGGATGCTTGGCTTGATGTTCATATATGTATATAATGTAGGTATATCTTAAGTTGATTATGGAATAAAACTGCCCGCCATATCCATTTTGTTGTTGTTTCTCTATTTGCATTTAATGATAATATTGGCTATACACATACATATAGTAGCAGACTGAAGTTGTTATTGTTGTTGTGTCTATTGTTCATCAGTTTGAATAAATAGATAGCCCACTGACCTCAGTCGATCTTGTATGTCACTCATTTATCACAATGTGGTCAAATCTACATTCATCTCTCAACGACATGACATACAAAAAAGTCAGATATTTAAATTTTCATATAAATTTTCAATGGAATGAGATAGTGAGATGCGAGTGTTTTTTATGAGAGTGTTCTTGGCCGAAAAAAAAAAATACTCAAAATTATGGAGATATGTAATAATAATAAATATACAAGAAATATGTACAAATTGTATATAAATACATATGTATCCAATGAAAAGAAATACAAAAAAAAATGTGTTTTGGATTAAAGCAGTTTAATTTGGTTATAAATAATGATACTATCATTGAACACAATGTGAACAATGAGAGAGAAATAAATACCATAGTGACTATGAATTTTCAAATCGAGTTGTTGTGTTTTTTTTTTCTTTTTTTCTTCAAGATAAATTTCCATCAAAAAAGAATAATTTATTTTTGCACACGGACGTGACGGTCAGTGGAGCTTTGTGGAAAGAAAAAATGATAAATTAGGTGGCAATGCATTTTTTTTTTTTTTAATATTTTTTAAATATTTGTTTAAATTCTTTAAAATTAAAAACAAATTCATCGATGAAAAATATTGAAGTGAATTAGACGGAATGGTTATTCATTATCACCTTTAGTAGATTCAAACTAGAAGTTTTTACATTACCAAAATTTTGATTGTTCCACATACAAACAAAATTGGCTGTTTTCCCCCTCCTCTCCTATGCAAAGAGTCCGCCAAATAACTTTTCTTTTTTTTTGAAAATGGCGCAAAACATCGAGTGTAGCTTCGGCTGTGTGGCACGTAGCGCCGGCCGTCCTGTTGAAACCAAATGTTGCCAATATCCTCCTCTTCAACTTTTGTGAACAAAAATTCGTTCAACATGGCCCGATAACGATCGTCATTGACTGTAACGGCCGCTCCTTGCTCATTTTCGACAAATGGCCCAATTATGCCTTCGGACCAAAATCCGCACCAAACAGTGACTCGTTTTGGGTGTATCGCCTTTTCAATGTATGCGTGCGGGTTTTCTGTGCCTTAAATGCGACAATTTTGCTTGTTTACTACCCGCCAAGATCAAAATGAGCTTCATCTGAAAAGATGATTTTTTTGGCAAAATCGGCATCTTCTCTAAGTCGATCGCAGGCCCACTTAGCGAAGCGTATACACAACCATATTCGTTCAGCGGAAGAATAAAACTAAAAATTATCTGTCAAATCAGACATGAGCTAAGTGTTACCATTCACGAAATAAGCACTAGTTGAAAAAAAACGTTAGATGGCAGACCCTTTATTTATTTTAAAATAAATTTTAAAGTGTGCGGGAAAAAAATATTCAGTTTCAAGTTTTGAGTATTTCGTCGCCAGAGTGCAAGAACTAGGAAACTTGTTTTTTTCTTTTTTATTAACAGGGGTTTCCCAATTGGCACGGGAAGATTTTGGCAACCTGTGGCGGCCATGTTGTTTTGGTGAGATCTGTCAAATCTGTTGTTTAATATTCAATTACTGATGGCAAATAATCATATGACAAGAAACATGAGTGAATAGCACGTCCAAATGATAAAAGTTTATTACCAAAATCTCTTGTGGCAACGATGCGTGCGTTGCGCTCATTTTACGGTTTATATGGTTTGCCTGAGCCGACTAAGAGGCTATTCAATGTTTGGTGGCCAAAATTGAGTCGACTGATTCAGTCAACAATCAGCGAACACCAACAATCAGCCAACAGCTACGGCAACCCGCATTATCTCTCTCGGATCTGCGTGGATCCATTGCCGGCATAAAGGGGTAGTGTGAAGCTGGGTAGGGAGAGGAGGTGAGGGGAGCGAGTGGGAATTTTAGGTATGGGTATGGTGAGCCTCCCGCTGAACCATCCTGAATTCTGGATGAATTTCAGGATGCCAACCAGTGGCAAGATTGAGATGCCACACAGTTCATCGAAGAAGTATTCTCCGAGGGTATTTTTTCTGTTTCTGGCTTAGCTGGGGGATTCACAGAGGAAGTGATATATAAGCCCTCTTCCGCCTCTTCATCGTGACACCCTTTGCATAAGTCAGATGTCCTGTGGGTTCCCATTGAGTTGTGTCCCGTTAAACTATTCCAACAGGAAGGGATAGTTTAGGTCTGCTTAACCTGAATAGATAATTTGTTTTTTTTTTCTTAGAGATATTCGGCCAAACCTTCCTTGAAACCCGACAAGTGTCAAGTGATAACCACCTGTCGTTTTCGGCTTTGAGGAAGCTTTGGTGAACTCTATTCTTTTCATGCTCCAGTGGCATGAGTACCGATGATTCGATATGGCTTGTATCAAGTGATGACTCGTTTCATTTGCCGTTTTGTTCCCTTGCATATCACGGTGTCATGAAATCGAATTTAGGGTAACTGTGTTTGTGGCGCTCAGTAATCTCAAGTTATTACGACAACAATTCACCAGTTTTGATGTAAAGGGTGTTTGTTTTTAGTGGTATAGAACTTTAAGTTGGCAACACTATTTTACCTGGCGGCCATTTTGTCAGCTGTCAAGTGATTTAGATAGATATATAGTTTATTGATTATGTTTAAATTTTTTACAATGGTTTGTTACCGCACATTTTACAATATAGTGATTTGATATAATGTATCTTTCAACTAAAATAGTATGTATATATTTTTTACAATTTTTAATAAAGTTAATATAATTTTGTTTGGAGGAAAATACAATAAAAAAAACCTCCGTTTAAGGTTAGAATATATAGTAAAATCTTAAAGCTAATGACTAGTAAAAGGTTTAAAGTGTAACAGATTAACAAATGAGTAGTCAAAATCAAGATTATAATTTTTGAACATTAAGTATACATGAATATATAATAAATTAGATAAATATGTAAATGATTGGATGAATAATTAAATAAATAAATAAGTAAATAACTAAATAAATAAATAAAAATATAAATAAATAAGTAAATAAATAAATGAATAAATATATAAATAAATAAATGAATAAATAATAAATAACAAATAATAAATAATAAATAATAAAAATAATAAATAATAAATAATAAACATATAAATAAATAAGAAATAAATAAATAATTTAACAAATAATTACATACATAAATAAATCAATACACATAAATACATAAGTATCACAGTTCAAAATGTAGAATTTAGTTCACTAACCAAGTTGTTCTCAGCAAGATCAAGTCGATCAAAAAATTTTGTTGTGAGTTTAATATTCTATCTTCAATCAATTCGACATTCGCTTTTACGTGGAGATCGAGGGTGGAATGATGCCAAGGTACATTGAGCATCATTTTTAAAACTTTATTTTGAGCAACTTGTAGTTTTTTTCTATGAGTTTTAGCTGCGTTTTTCCAAACTGGACAACCGTACAGAAGCATTGCCTGAAATATAACCTTACAAATTATGGTTTTATTTTCGACTGAAAGTAAAGACTTCCTATTAATGAAAGGGAACAGCAGTTTAGTAGCTATCTTGACTTTTTTTTAGTGTTTGTGAAATATGAAGATTGAATGTTAATTTAGAATCAAGAAAAATACCGAGATATTTCACTTGATGGTCCCATTAAATCGCTCTACCTAAAACTTGTAAATGATTGCTTGGGAGATAACAAGCTTTTCTTTTTCTCGTGAAAAAGATGGCTTGTATCTTGTCAGCATTAAGTTTGATTTTCCAGCGGTTGTAATATTGATATAGTATTCTAATCGCATTATTTAAGTTGCAATTGTTAAGTTTAAGTTAAGTTGTCAGTTGTCAAGTGATTTATTTTTAATTTGGTTTGGCATTTTAACATGAATAGACTGACGCCTGAACAACGCTTCCAAATTGTGCCCAAATGGGCCCAAAACAATATTGCCGTTGGTCAGTTTTACCGGCCTCTATCTTTTTCTGGCATTATAACTCAAGAAAATCAAAATAATTTTTGATTCATAAAGAAAACCAACAGAAGAAAACATTCCAAACAATGTGTTTTCTGGTGTGGACAAACGTTTACGAGGCCCACCCGCAATAAAAATTGTTTTTCCATACGAAACCCATACTATTCCTGTAGAGCAAGTAAAAATAGCTTAAGCTATTCGCATGTCTCAATTTATACTCCATCCATCTACTACATATATTTTTCTTACAAAGAACTTTGCTTAATATGTGTAGGAATATAAACTCAAATAAACCTTCTTCACTTCATTTCTATCAATCAAGACGAAATTCTCTTAAATCCAAGGATTTCATCACAACAATAATAATATATCAAAAGAATGACATTTCCATGATAACTCAATTCAAACCCACTTGATTTCACTCACACAGTTAACATTCCAATTCAATTTGGATTCTCATTTAAAAAAAAAAAAAGAAAACAAAAAATACCTTTAAGGTTATGTTTGAAGCTCAAATTTTTGTAAACAAAAAAAAAAATAAAAAAACAGGCCCTTTGATATTTGAACACCTTTAGAGTTTAGAGTAGATACAGAGCTTAAAGTTGAAGGTTGCCTTGATCATCTGTAGAATGTTTTTTTGTTTTTTTTTTTTTTTTTTATGCAGAAGATGACTCGGTCATATCAAATCTCATGATAATTCTCGTGAAAAGAAAATAAAAAAAATTATAAAACCTCATTGACTGTAACTTAATGCCTGACAAATCAGTTATTTATTTATTGTATATTTTATAGCACCGCGCAGAAGGTATTTATAAGTAGGTATAGGTGCCCTACCTTTACAAAAAGGCTCAACATAAGTATGGTTGGTGAAAAAATCCAACTTAAAAATAAAATATCGACCATCGCACTTGTGAAGAAAAAGTTTTCTATTGGAAACATATTATGCTTCGGGGTTACGGAACCACTTCTTCGTCTCTCAACATGTGTAGGTGCACATACCTTTAAACCTATGGATTGTTCATTGTACCTATGAGAAAGTGCTGCAAAATGTACACATATGTATGTTGTGTATGAATTTACATGAAAGTTGGTATTGTTAGTTGAACGAGACTAAAAAATCAATATATTGATTTTGGTTTTATCACGATGGGTTGTGGTGCTTTCAGGCTGTAGTTAACATAGCTTATATGTTTTACATATTTTTACAATTGCATCAGGATTGAACCCATACAAAATTGTGCATCTCTCAGATAATTTTAAAGAGCTAACTTCGGGCTTTACCTCATTGATTAATTCAGTGGTTTGCTTAGGTCGTGTCAAAAGGTTTAATTTGTCTTGTATTTATTAAAATTAGTACAATACTGAATTAACAAAAATATCAAATCAAATTAGTTCAACTTAGCAACACGTTACTAATTCCCAAGTAAGACAAAAACTTCAAATAAAAAAAAAAACAATAAAGAAATGAGTTTGAACTTGTAATTCCATGTACTGTTTTTGTTTTATATCTTTTTTATCTGTAATGTCGAGGTTTAATATTGTTACAACAACAAAAAAAAATTAAATTACAATTGTGAATTAAAAATAATTATAAATAAGTTAATTAAAGGAACACCTCACCAAACACAAATGTTTTAATATTTACAACTTTTGTTATTACGTAAAGTTTAAAATTTATTTTAAATGCATTTATAAAATTATTTTATAAAATTATTTTATAAAATAAAATGAAATAAAAAAAATATTTTAAACAGATTGTGTGCTCAAAAAGTTACATAACATAACAGTGCTTGTTTTATTGGAACTAAAGTAAGTTATGGTTTTGTAAGATATTAAATTCGAGGTTTTAATAAAGCTCTAAAAAGTTAAAATTTTGTATATCGACTGAGCGATTTTTTTCAGATTGAAATATCTCTCGAAACGAAAGAATTTTTGAGATTAAAATGATTTCTTACGTTGCAAAATCGTAACTTTCAAATAAATAAAAACATCACAAAAAAAAATTGCTTTACATGATGTTTCAATTAAAAGCATGTTTTACTTTAAAAACAGTCCCATTAATATTTTGGATCTTCTAAAAAATAATAGATTTTTTAGCTATTTCTATGTTTACGAGTGTTCCAAAGTAAAATTGATCAGAACAGTGGATTGTTGCAGTATAAGCACATCAGAGTATCCTAAATAAATATAGTGATACATTAGACGTGTCAAACAGTGTAGGTAACAAGTAATCGGAGCAGCATATTAATAAATAAAATCAAATGGAATACAAAAATATAGAGGATGGTTTGAATTAGATGTAACAAAACGATAAAACTTGTAGGTTGGGTTGAAACGAGAAAGAAAAATCATTAAATGTGGGTCAATTTCTCCGGTTTAGGTGGAAGGAGTAATTTTCCAAAACAAAACATACAAACAAAATATACAAAAACAACGGCTAGACTGGGAATATCATGCATTTGAAATGAGTTGTTTATCTATATTGTTCAATAAAGTATTTTTCAAACTCAAAGATTTGAAAATAAAGTTCAAAAAAATAATTTAATTATTTTGTTTTCAAGTATTTCCTGTTTTTCTTATTAATTTTTAATCAAATTTTGAAAACCAAAGATAGTTTCACTTTTAAAATAATGAATATTACAAAACTGCTAAGAAATCTATTTGTTGGTCAAAAGCGAAATTTGTAATGAATTAATGGTAAGGATTATTTTTTTTTTCAAAAATATGTACGTGTAGGTTGTATTTGATTTAAAAAAATTTTTTTTTTTGGCGATTTTTCACATAGTAATTTCAAAAAAGATGTCATATGTCATTTTGCCAATTTTCATTTGATTTTCAGACTTAAATAAACACCGTTAAACGTTGTTTTTAAAAAAAATTATAATATCTCCGAACAGTGCAGAAAATTGTTTCTCCAATTTTTCATGCAATTTAAAAAAATAATTATAGTCAAAAATGATGGTAATTTGAGCCCGGTATATATGACGACTTTTCTTGTAGCTCTATTTAAACTCCAAAAAAATTATTAAAAAATTGTATTATTTTATTTATTAAAAATATTAAATGATTTTTTTTTTAAATTGACATTTCAATTTTTGTACAACTAAACAAAAAAAAAAAACACTTGAAGCCAGAAAATCCAGTTAAATACTCTGGCATTAATTAAGGTAAAATATTTTTTGAGTCCAAGAATAATTTTGAAAAACAAAATTTTGGCGTTAATTTTCTTAATTGTGCGGCCCCAAAAAGCCAAGACAATTTTGTTATCTCAATTTTTTTTAAAAGAAGACACTTTAAATTTTTTTCCATTCGACCATGATTCAAGAAAATTAAAAATAATTTTGTATCCCTTTATTTTTGACTGATTATTAGTAGATATTGGTACCTTTTCGTAACTAAATATTGCCTATTGCTAGTTAGTATGAAAAAAATAATTTCTAAATAATTTTCCATACATATTTTATTTTTTTTTTTTTTTTTTAAAGAGTTTTACGGTTAAAATTTGGTCAATTTTTGAATGATGAATGTTTTAAATAATTTTAATAGCATTGTTGAACAAACTAAAATAGAATTTCTTTAGATTTTTAAAACAAATTTTATTTTATTTTAAATCAATAATTGGAATATGAATATGACTTAAATTTTTAATACAATCTAGAAGATTAAAGAATAGAATTGAATTTTAAACTACGAATTACTGTTATAAAAATGTTAAGAAACTAAAATGAATTATGAAATTTTGATTTAGAACAGCTTGTCTGATTTTCATAAATACGTTTCGATGTGCTAAAGTTTAATTTAATTTAATTTACTCAAAAAAAATTCATATAGGAATGTTAATTATTGGAACGTAATGAATATATATTCTTTTATGATATGGGAAGTAAAAAGAGAAACAAAGAAAAGATTTGTGGAACAAAAAGGGAATTTTTTAATTGTCTGAAGGGATTTTTTTTATAAATGGCCCCCCCTACCACTGGTTGGGAGTAATTTAATATTATTCGGTTTATTAGCGATATCCATGATTAACATCTCAAATTATGAATTTTGTTGATAAAAATGTTGATTTACATGCACATTCACTGATTTATCAGTTGATCAGCTATAAACTGACCCTAAATATATAGTAGTTCAAATGTAATAAATTGGAAAATAAACACATTTGTAGCAGTTAATTAATAATCGGCGATCAACTATAAATTAAACATTGCATGGTCATTTTATTTTAAATCCATTTGAATGAGTGTAAAAATAACTTCCATTCAATTCCAGAGAATCGAAACACGCAACCTTTAACTCTCTTAAAACAATAAAATCTAAATGACAGCTACTATACTCGTATAATGAATTCATTGCATTCAATCACGCTCATTGCGGGGTGCGATTATAATTCATTAAATTACTATATGGAAGCCAATTCGTGATTTTTCGATAAATTATAACTCAATAAATTACAAATTAATTAGAAAATAATTTTGACGTTGATTTGTCATAATCGTGAATATAGAGAAATATTTTACTGTGAAAGCACATCATCAGTCTTCGTTTGAAATTTATATTTAAAATTTTTGAATTTGAAAATTCGAAAGTAGTTTTGAAATGTTATCAATTTATTTATAAAAAAAATTACATTTTTATTTTAAGATTCATTGCAAGTGTAGGTAGGTTAGTTACCTAAAAAAGTTTATTATCATTTAAGCTTAGGACCCTGTTGATGCGAAACGAAAAATTCAATACAAAAGTTACATCATTAATGACAAAATTCCATTCTGCTTCGCCTTGTGCAATGAATAATTATCAACAAAAAAAAAGTCGGCCAATCTGAGGAGAAATTCCAAGCAAAGCTTTTTAAACGAAATTATCTTTATTTTGACATGAAAAATATTGACTCAAACGTCCTTTGCAAATTTGTGTGCGCAGAAAAAGTTATTGAAGTTCAAATGGCGGAAATATGGATTTTTTGCATTTAACTTGACAATTTGATCATTTTTTAAGAAAAAGGTAGTGAAATATTTCTTGAAGTAAATATCAAAATCTATAAAGTGAGTTCAAATAATTTTTCAGCAACTGCACCATTTATAGGACAAGAAAGAAAAACCGGTATTTTTTTTTTGTTTTTGACAAATTTCTTAAAATATATATTTAAATCATGAATTTTCAAAAAAATTAAAAGTTTTGTATGTACATATATACCTTATTTTTGATAACATTTACCATTTAGAAGTTATGCGCGAGAAATTGACATTTTCCGTGTTTTG
Organism: Leucozona laternaria; assembly: GCA_932273885.2. Classification (NCBI taxonomy): domain Eukaryota; kingdom Metazoa; phylum Arthropoda; class Insecta; order Diptera; family Syrphidae; genus Leucozona; species Leucozona laternaria. The sequence goes on along the minus strand of OW026368.1, from coordinate 42,071,846 downwards.
AGATTACTGAAATTGTGATATCTTCTAAAGTCTAAACGATCAGTCGGAGGAAGAAAAATGTTGAAACCGTGTTTTATTTATAAAAATGCATGTTCTACAATGTTTTGTATGAAGTACTTTTCGATACCCTTTACAGTTTAAAAGTTATATGCGAAAAAAACGGATATTTTCGAAATTTGACCATCAATAACTGTTTTACATGCGCACATGATGTCGATATGTAATTTTTAGACAGTATTTTCAATTCCAACATGGAATCTACTTTTCAAAAACTACATTTGAATTTTTTCCGCAATAAAAGTTCATTTTGCATGGTCAACACGCTGGTCGAAGAGCGAAATTGATAATATTTCTAGCAGGATATTTGGAGAAGCCTCCACTCCACAGAATTGCACAGAATACTTTCTTATAATTTCTAACACATTTTGAAAATTGTCTTGTGTTATTTAATTTCGTACTTCATGATGATTTTTTTAAATTATATTCATAGCTATGGTGTTGGTCATACACGAAAACGATTTTCTCTTTTTACATCTGCTTACTTTTTTTGGCATTGTCATTTTATTTGTTTTGCCTATGTTCTATTATTATATCATCACTGATGGTGACACATTGATTTGTATTTTTATTATATATTCAGCACATATGGCTAAACTATATATGATTATGATGTGATTGTTGATCTCAAGGATCACCATTTTCAAAAGAAAAACAAATAAAGATAAATTCAAAAAATAAAAAATGCATAAATATGTTCTACTTACATAAAATAAGGCAGATAAGTCAAATCTACAGGGTGGGCCAAATACAAATTTCTTTTTAAAAATGCATTAACATGTACCAACTTCAATTTTTTCGATATTTTATTACTTTATTAGTAAGAGCAAACATTCCTATTAATTTATGGAACACAACGTAGTTCAAGTGGCTGCCTCGGCTGGCTTTGCATAAACGCATTCTCTCACTCCAATTTTTCAAGACCTTGTTGATGGTTTCGGACTGTAGCTCACGGATTGCTTGGATGATATTGGCCTTAAGTGCTTTAACTGTTTCCGGATTGTTGGCATAACAATGTTCCTTCATAGTTCCTCATAAAAAAGGGGTAAAATCCCAGTTCCGAGGCTACCAATTGACATCGCCAAGACGGCTGATAACACGATTTGGGAATTTGGTGCGCAAAAGATCGATTGTGGCATGGGCTGTGTGGCATGGCACACCATCCTGCATTAACCAGAGAGGTAGTCCAAATCCATGTCTTCCATTTCAGTTAAAAAAAAAGTCGGTTAACATGGCTCTGTAACGCCCAACGTTCACCGAAACGATGTTTCCATCCTCATTTTCGGAGAAAAATGGCCCAATGATGCCACCACTCCACAATCCCCACCACCAAACTTCCACTCTATGTGGATGCATTAGAATCTCGACAATAACATGCGAGTTTTCCCAATTTTGTTGGTTAACATAGCCACCGAGAAGAAAATGCGCCTCGTCAGAAAAGATAATTTTTCGCCTTTTCAAAAAAAAAAACGCACTGGTTGGGCTACACAGCACTCAATTTGGAAATAAATTTTCAATATTTCCCTACGGTGTTCAATCGTAAAGCGATTTATTTCGTTCCACTGAGGTGAGGTATGATACAGACTTTCTGTCAAGATTTCGAGCGGGAAGCAGCTGTCAGTGTCAAAATAAACTTTGATTTAAAAAGAAACCACTAGATGGCCCACCCGTTACAAAAATACAGAACATAAATATAATTTTGTCGATAATAATTATTAGTATTTAGATACTTAGAATAATAATTTAAACAAAAACTGGTAAAAAAGATCTTAATTCTAAGATAATCTTAGGTCGTTTGTGAATTGGATTGGAAAATTTCGATAAAATTGTATCCTAGATTAAATTTTGACGTTTCTATTAGTTTAGAATAAAGATCCACCACATTAGATTTAAAAATTAGACTTGTAATAAAATTTAACGCAATTTCAACCCAATTCACATACAGCTAGGTTCATTATTAACCAAATAGGGTCGTATTCATAGTCGCTTGCTAAGCTCATGTTTTACTAAACTACAGTTTAAGATCAAACGAAGTTTCAATTCAAGAATAAATCCTTATTTTAAATTATAAATTTACTAAACTATTCCTCCACATTGACATGAAAAACCTTATGGATTAAAATCTCAAATATCAAGGAATCAATAAATCTTCCTGTTTATTTGAGGCAACAATTTAAAAATTATTATGAATATGCCCTTAGTGTGATAGAATTGAACTATTGCGTAGCAGACATGGAAAATGAGATTTTTAAATTGCAATAAACCCATTCATATAGAAGAAGTAGTAAAATGCTATCCCTGGTTCTACTATAGGTACATGAGGGGTATTGTTCTGATTCTGTTTGGCCTGTGTGGAACCATATAGTTAGAAGAAGGTATACATTTATATGACATACGAACTTGTGAACATATAATTAAAATTACATTTAATTGATGCTTTTTTTGTCATTCTCATTACGTTTTCTATCTCTCTTAGTGAGTGTGTCATGCTAATATGATCACGTTTTGGTTTTGTGTAGTTTTTTTTTTTTTTTAATGAATTTTATGCAAATTTGTATAGTTTTCAAAGGGGGGGGGGGTGGTTGTTTTTAAAAAGATATATATGTCATTTTTGTTGCTATTTTTAAAAACACAATATTAATAATTTTTGAGATTTATGCATGAAGGTTTGATTTATTTTTGTCATATGAGATCATCATCAACAAAATTTGAAACAATTTTTTATAATGATGTTTTACAATGGAAAAATTTCCACATCTCTCCTAAAGTTTACTTTTGTATTGTTGGGGGTAGGCACGGAGTTTTCATATCCCATACGAATATCTCGAACTTTATATGCCCTGTAGATCAAGAACCTTAGTCAAAAATTAAAAAAAAAACTATAAGGAAAACAATTATTATGAAAATTTGAAGTTCTACAACTTTTGTGGTTTAATTAAGTAGAAAAAAAAAATGATAATTATAAACAAATCAAAGCCAATTTTTTTCAACAAAATACACTGTAACTTTTGAACGATAGGGGTTAGCGTAAAAATGTTTTCAAAAACTTTTGTAGAGAATTAAATTTTCTACAAGTTTGCACTGCAACTTTTTATCATATGATCAGAAATACTCATAGAAATCTATAGATTGCTATTGAAGAGATTGAAGATAGATTTACTCTAATATTGGCAAATGTTCTTCTGGTTACAAAAGTAAACATTTTTAGAAAACATTTAACTTTTTAAATGAACATCAATAAGTTTATCATAATTGCATAGTCACACCCCCAGCACTAATTTCGCGTTGACCTGTGATACTATCAGAAAGATTTTTTACTCCATGGAACAAAGCAACTGACCCATATGTCAATTTAACACGATTATACCTCGTATATCTCGAAAGTTTTCTATAAGTTCCAATTGAATTAAACTTTTACTTTTGAATCCGAATAAATACATCGATATTGCTGAATTTCATCATCCCTCAAAGGGTTTGAATTTTACATTATTATATTGAGGTAGCCATCTGTTGGTTTCTTTTTGAATCATGTTATTTTGACAAACTTTGGTCGAAATAATGCACCAACTGAAGAATGTCTGTGAGACTAGTTGACTCTGTTTGATAACCAAATTTATTACTGTGTTCATCCTGTTCGCTCAATGGAGAATATTGTAGCTGATGCCGTAAGCAAGCTATTGAGCTACATTCAATGGGCAGCACTACCGAGGAATAATAACCAATTTATTATGGCCTACATTGAAGGTTTTGACTTGGACAGATGGCTTTGTTTCCAACTATACATGTGGCTACATGCCGTCCAACAATCGATGTATTGTACACTTAGGCCCGCAGTTTTTTAGCAGTTAATTAAAGACCCAACAAAATTTTCGCTGTAAATTTTACAAAATAAGGCAGCCTTATATTCAATTAAACACTTCAAAATGTGTATATTTAACAGAAAACGTGCTCACATTGACAATTAATTGGAAGGCTAACAGCGTTTGCTTTCGTTTTCACAATATAATTGCTTGTTGTAAATTTATACAAATATACAAATTTTTAAAATCGACAGCGAGAAATTGTTAGATCTACAGTAATTTTCTCTAATAATTACAACAGTTTGTAGAAAACTTTGTCATTGTAGTAGCTGTAAACTATACATTGTAGTTGCAAGTGGGGTAATGGTTAGTGCGTAGAACTGTCATGCTGGAGGTCTGGGTTCGATTCCTAGTCTCGTCAACCCAAATACAAAAAAACGGATACTGCCTCTTGTGAGGATACTCTAAGATTGTCTCTTGTCATAAATAAGCCATAGGCTTTCCATGAGCTGTCACCACCAAATTTATTTTTGTTTATTTATGCTGTATTAAACAATTAATACTAATCGACAAATTTTCTAACTGTAAAATTTACAACAGATGTTGTTATTTTGACAATTTGGTTGTGGAATCTACAACCATGTCTCTGTTAAATTGAAAACAATGGTTGTTGGGTGGATTATGAACCAGAGTTAGCTTATAACTCTAGAAGTAAATTAACCCACAGTGAACTGAGGAACCAGTTTCTCGATGGAGAATGCATGCAGAACGACTAAGCAAACTCAGTGTTTGAAACATCAAAAGCATTTATTCCGTTAATCCTGAGTTAACACACACAAATTTGATGAGTTAACTCGGGTTTAACTTTAATCTCACATTGAGATACTGGCCCTAAGTTCCATAATGGTAATGGTGCTTGGGCGCCACGAATGTGCGATTTGACGCCGTTGGACTGTTTGTGTTATTAAAGATTGATGCTATGCAAATAACCAACAGACAATTCATGCTGAGCTATTCGTGAAATAAAGGCCGAAACCATTGAAAATTTATTAAAAAATGGAATGTATACCCTGCTACGAAGTGAATTGAGGCAGTCATTTTGAATGAAATAGTTTTCCATAAATTAATGGAAAGGCTTACTCCTTTTAATTAAGAAACAATTGTTGAAAAATATTGAACAGTGGAGTGAAGTCTTTTTAAAAAACCAACAGATGTTAAACTTTCAGAAGTGCTGTTTTCCAAAATATTGAAATAATCTGTCACACTACTTTGTTTTGCTTAATAAAACTATCACACCTGTTTTGAATTGCCATCGATTTAAAACATCATTTTGTGTTCAAGCTGTAGGTGTTTTGAAATAAAGGGTTTTCCAATAAGAGGTGTTAGTTTGAATAGCCCGCTATTTAGGTAGCTGTCACTTTTGAAGCTGTCATGTTTTGACATTTGACAATTAGAAACTACGCCATTAATAAAAACGATACACGCTTCAACAACGCATTAAAATTCACTATAAAAATGGTGAAAATTTGGCAGAGACGGTTCGTAAAACTAAAACATTTTTGGGTCGTCGTGAAGCACCTTGTCGGACCGCAATACAGAAATTGGTGGACAAATTCGAGGTGTTGGGACAAGTTAGTGATGTGAAGAATAAAACCCGTGCACGTCGCTGTTGTAGCCCAAAGTGTTGAAGAAAACCCAGGTTTGTCCATTCCTCGTCGTTCTTTGGAATTAGGCATTCCACAAACGTCATTACACCGTATTTTGCATAAAGACTTGGGTCTTAAGGCTTATAAAGTTCAGTTAACACAAGAACTCAAGCCGACTGATCATCAAGAACGTCGTGTCTTTGCTGATTGGGTCCTTGAAATGCATGAAAATGATCCGGAATTTCATCGAAAAATCATCTGGACTGATGAGGCCCATTTCCACCTCGGAGGCTACGTCAACAAGCAAAACTGTCGCATCTGGGGCTCGGAAAACCAAAGAGTTATTGTTGAAAAGCCTCTCCATCCTCAACGCGTGACTGTTTGGTGCGGTTTATGGTCCGGCGGGGTCATTGGACCTTACTTTTTCGAAAACGAGGCTGGAGCAACAGTTACGGTCAATGGATTGCGCTATCGAGAGATGATTAATGATTTTTTATGGCCGGAATTGGATGGTATTGATCTGGACAACGTTTACTTTCAACAAGACGGCGCTACGTTCCACACAAGCAATGAAACCATCGATCTTTTACGGGAAAAGTTTCCGGACCGTGTTATCTCTCGAAGAGGTGATCACAATTGGCCACCGAGATCTTGTGATTTAACACCTTGCGACTTCTTCCTTTGGAGCCACGTGAAAGATAAGGTCTACGCCAACAGCCCAGCGTCAATTCAAGAACTCAAAGATGGAATTCGTGAGGCTATCGAGGACATAGGGCAGCCACTTTGCGATTTGGTTATGGAAAATTTCATGAAAAGGATATGGTCCTGTAAGCGTGGTCGTGGCGGCCATTTGGCTGATGTTGTGTTTCATTATTAACGGCATACCTTCCTCTTTATAATGAAATAAACATCCGATCATTTATCTCAAAAAATGCCATTTTTCTTTGAATATCAAAATAACACCTCTTACTGGAAAACCCTTACTTTTCGTTTCTAATCCTGCCGGAATGAAAATACTTGACACTTAGAATAAATTTAAGTTTACATATGTCCGATTTGGAATTGAGGGAATTTAAAAATGTTGTTTCAACCGAACACGCACAGTAGGTACTACTTATGTAAGTTCTATTTTTTTCTTCTTGAATGTGTAATGTAATTTTTTCAACAAATTTGACGTGTCGCATTTGGTTTTTGCTGATTTTGTAAAAAAAGCTTTGAACACAGGATAACGTGAAAGTGAAATTTTTGTATCAGTTTGTTGATTCGGAATGTGAATCAGAACAGGGGTGACTATGTTCATTATGAACATATGTCTTATGTGGACCTAACACTACTCAATATTATTGCTCAGTATCAAATATTGCGCACTTACGTATTATATTGACCATGCTCAATTATTGTAGTCCGATCCATTTACAAGCTATATTTCTGTACACCGTATTTTTAGCAATAGTATTGTGTGGTGTAAGGCCTGCAGTAAAATAGTATCTAGAACTTGTAGATATTAATTATTGACAATATGGGATTGTTTTAAAAAAAAACTTAATTATTTCTTAGTTCAAGATTTTTCAAATTTGCCTGCAGCACAAAAAATGATTTTAACCTAAAAATCTTGTTCTAAAACACATTAAATTGCATTTCCCGATTCAATATTAATATTTTGTTAGATGATTTAAAAACAACACATTACAGTATTATTTTTAATTTAAGAAAATCTTGTCACAAGTTTTTCGTCACCCAAGTCTTAACCTTTGAAATTTTAAATTTAAGTTTTAGAGTATAGACTTCTCGGAAAAGGTTCATGGGAAAATTAAAATCAAACGATAGAAATCAGTAAGTTGCAAACAAGCTTTTAATAACACATCGTACATGACACGTATGTTTATTAAAAGTCGCATTATCGCCGTTACCACGTTTCTTAAGGGAAATTGTTGTGTAGAAATAATAAAGTGAACTCTAAGCTATATAATTGAGAATAGCATATTTTGCCTTCATATAGCCTAAAATACCATTCTCGTCACAATTAAGTCATTAGCTTCACTTTTATTAGATATAATTCGTTTCTGAAGGTACTTACCTACTTTGTTTCATTGCTTTTTTATTTTTTTGTAAGTGAATTCAAATTCTTGTCATTAGATATTCCTTAAATTGAAATTCAAATTAAGTGAAAATTATTTCTTTCTCCACATCTTGTCATTTTTATCACAAATTATTAATTTGTTCTTAATCTTAACTAAATGCGGGATTGACTTGGAATTTATTTATTTCTAGGTGGTAATAAGGATAATCGAAAGGAAAAGAAGCATATATTTTGAACACAATTTTGTGACGCGAATGACATACGTATTAGTATGAATACAAATTAGAAATAGGAGCCAAGTAATTCTTAATTTTAATTCATACTAACTTGGATACAAAAATTGCATATTTCAAATGTTTATAGGGTTTTTATCAGTTCAAATGTTTGTGACGATAATGACAAAATTTAGGATTTTTGTCGATACTTTATTTGTATCCGGCAGAAAATTGTAGGTCGACTCATACCGCAATGGTTGTGGACTAACAACAAACACACAGCAGTGGTTTGGAGTTGTAAGTCACTAGCCTCAGGTTCTTCATCAAATTTATTTTAGGTTTTATTAATATAAAACTTCAATGCTAAAAGCAAAACACATTTCTTCGCTCCTTATTGATAATATACAGAAATTAGTTACGTCCCAAACTCAAGAATTTTTTTTTGCAAAAAAATAACCACTACTGCACAAAATTAGAAAACACCCTACAACCGTCTTCTTTGAGGGTTTCAAAATAAAAATAAAAATAAAAAAAAATAAGACCATTTAGATTTAATTTGGGTATTATGAGCTCTCGCGTCCAAATAATCAATTTTTGTTAAAAAAAAGGGGCAATTCATTTCAAGAGGGAAAGAAAAAAACACTTAATTTTCGACAAATTGTTTCGTAAAAATGTGCTTTTAATTTCAAAAACACATATTCGCAAACTTATATATTGTATATGGTGGACTTACTCAGTTACTAATATAAAAAATGCTTCATTTGTTGGATCTCGAATGTATTTCCATCAATTTTCAACTTTTTTTTTGTTTTTGAAACAACAAATTTTGAGTTATGTCAGTATTGAAGCAAATCGGAGATATTTAGCAACATTATGTAGATACATTTATGTTCATCTTCTGTATACCAAGCGTTACCTACTTTACAATTTTTTTGTAATTCTAAGCTACTTGAACTATAGGTATCTATACAAAAGAGTAGTTATATACATATATGCCACCTAGTTTACTTTTTTTTTTTGTATTAATTTTCATTAAAGGACACTCAAGTTATTTCCTGGAAGTTCCACATTTGCATTTAGGTTTAGATAGGTATAGATGTTGAACACTACGCCTCAATTCACAGTGAATTTAAAAAAAAATTAGGCAAAAAAAAATCAATTATTCAACTGGTACAATAACCCCCAAGTATTTAATTCACTAAACCGTATATGGAAAATAAGAAAAACAACTTTTTCATTGCAACCATATGTTTCTCGAAAAAGTACTCCGTCATTCACTAACGCACTAACACACCCCAAAATAGTCTTTCTCTTCGCTCACTTAAATCTACAAAAAATAATGCCAAAAACCAAAAATTTAGCATTGTAATGTAATGTAATTAATATGACTTACCTTTTCATTGTAGGATGTGATCCAATTTTCCGATTTCATAAGAACGCTGTTTTATTTATCACGTTTCACAAATGGGAGACAAAATTTATTAAAACAAAAAAAAAAAAACCACAACAAAATTGTTTTCTTTTTTTTTTTTATTGTTGGTTGAATTTAATTGTTGTTATTTTTTTTTCTCGTTGTAGTTAATTTTCTGCGCTTTAGAGCTTATTATACTTTTTTTTTGTATTTACTGCGCCTTGTCGTGATGTGTGTCCAACAATATCAACTGAAACTCTCTCAATCTCAATCTCAATCTCAATGTGAATCTGAATTATGATGTATCTAAAATAAACTGTGTGTTTAGAAAAAAAAAAACAAAAAAAACACAATCTCACGAAGATGAACTTATTGCGCTCGATGATGATTTTTGTTAGGTAAGTATGTGTATTACTTTTTTTTGTTTAAACCCTCAAGTAAGCGTTTGTGTTGCTTGTTAGAGGGAATTTTTCAAATATGTAGCTGCTGTTAGTTTTCACGATAGATATACAACTTCTATGATGACCAATAATATGCGTTTCAACACACAATCAATTGAAATCGGGTATCTAGTCTTCGAATCACACTTCAACTCTTTAATTTAATACACTTCGATTTTTTTTTTGTAATAAATATTACTGAAATATTTGCTTAAAACAAAAATGCACTTTTTCAAATCACAATATGTTTGGTTTTACGCGAGGAAACGCAATACAAGTATAATTTCTTATTCACAGATGCGCATTTATACGTGTAGCTTATGAATATGTGCTTGCTAAAAATGTCCTTCCTTCTAAGTAGGTAGGTAGGTAAATGGTATATCGCCTTCTTCGTGTACGTAAAGCTTGGCACTTGAATTGGACAAGAATTGATTTTGCTTATATAGTGTCACTTGTAAGAGTTCCCTTATTTTGAGTCTTTTAATTTTTGTATAGGGTAGTCGCCGTTCAGGAATAGGTGCAGATACTTTTTATATTTTTTTTTTCTTTTTAAGTTCTCAATACCGCATACGATTTTCTAATTACAGCAGCTGTCAGGTAATGGTGCGCACATTTGTCATAGGTAAGTGTATAACGTAATTATATATATACGATGAAATAGTCAAAATGGATTTCACTTTAGTCGGCTTTCTTAAAATAGCTCCATACACTGAGTATATATCTCTAACTAAATTATATAGACGGGTATATTATGGTGCAAGAAGACAGACAAAAATGTTGACGAAGAACGGAAAACAACAAACGTGTAGGTATTGTTCAATTGAATTTCTTTTTTTTATTTTATTTTATTTTATTTTATTTTATTTTTTTTTTTATAAATAGCTTCAAGTTTGACCCCGTGTCACGTCACTTGAGATACAAAATAAAATTAAGATAGGTACAGTAACGGAGTATAGTGCTGAAGGGTTAAGTCAATTTCACTCTGCAATTGAGTTTTTGAGTGAACACACACAAAAAAAAAAAAAAAATGTTTCGAGAAAAGTCTTTTCTACGACGCCTGATGTGTATCTTTTGCTTTGAAAGAAAATTAACAAAATTTTCTTAGCGAATAATTTTTTTTTTTTTTTAAGGACAAACTTTGTCTTGAAAAATAGAAAAAAAATATCAAATCAAGTGTCTAAATATATTTCGCAGTTTTTATGGATAAAAAAGGAAATATAATATTATTTTTGTATAACACGAACGATCAACTTGTGAGTTTTATTATCTGCAGATTGCTTCTCATCAACTTCACTTTCGTACGCGGTCACACTCACTGAACGACTGGTTGCTTGCCAGTTTCATTATTCTTATTCCACTAATTGAGTGAAGAGTGAAAACGAATATTTTTGTTCCCCAATGTTTCTCTGTTGTATATACAACTTTTTGGATCAGCTAGAAGGGGGGCATAGTGCACGCATACAATGATACAAATAAATAGACGTAAGAAACTTGTTACGGTGACTCTTACTCGCAAGGGGGAGGCGCCGCCGCGTCGGGTGGCACCGCGCCGCGCTGCCGGCCGTAGCGAGCGACGTTTATGATACTAAAAGATACAAAAGTGTCTTGTTGTAGGTTGACGCGCTACTAGTGGATTAATTTCCCCAACTTTGGTCTACTGAACGACTTCTGTTCTATTGGGTTTGGCGTTGGCATTTAGTGTGACCACCACAACAATGCTATAAAAGTCGCATAGATGGGAGCTTTTTTTTGTAAATATTTTAAAGTCGAAGGGGAAAGCCTGCATACTTGTTAGAATGCCACCATCAAGTCTCCCCCATCCACCACCCCCGCCCACCCTTGGAAACACTGCTCTCTCTCTCGGTCTTTATCAGAGCGGTTTTTACGGTGTTGTTGATGGTTTAGGTGGGGTGTTTTAGATTCCCTGTATAGAATACTGCGCGAATGCAATTCCGTCGTGATGCAGCGGATTTCGTGATTTTGGTTAAATAATACCGCCGATAAGGTATAAGGGTTCTGGAGAGACTGGGCAAAGCGAAAGGTTTTCTCTTCACCCCTCTGCATAAGAGCTTTATCTATTACGTCAGAGTATGGTGTCTTACCCCAGGCCTTACATTGCTTGTTCAACTTTCAAAAGCTCTTCGATTTGTATGGTATTATAAGAAGATTCTTGTATGCATCGTTGTCGATGTTGTTTTCGTCCCACTCTATGTTAGATGATTTAGAAGTCGTGCAGCTTTTAAAGAAACTTTTTTTCTTTTTTTTTTTTGTTGAATTGAGTACTTCGTACAAGTACTAGTGTTAGTTTATAGAGTAAAAAAAGTATCTATCTATGTACATTTTGAGTAGCAGAAACAGAAGCTTTGAATGGCATTCAGTTGTTGGTGGTGCTGAGTTGTAGGTATATTTTTTATTTTATTTTTGATACTGCAGACACACACACACCCGGTCACCTAAAGTGGTATATTTCGACCTGGTTATAGGTATTATGGCATATGGAGAGAATGGCAAAGTTATGTTTGGTTCATTGAGTTTTACTTTCAAACAATTGGGCTGGTTATTATATTAATATGTTTGTTTGGGAATTAATTATTTTGTTGATCGATTTTTTTTTTTTTTCAAAATTTATTCTTTTATTGTTGCATTGAAAATTAAAAAAATATTTGTATTCAAAATAATATAAATAAAAAGGAACTTTTGAACTAATACACCTGCATATTAATCTACCATACGCAAATGCACTTTCACTTTCAAAAACATATATACTTAGGTATCTATAAATGTCCTGGGCGAAACGAATTGGACTAAAGGTCATAAAACAAAACTTTATAATGAGTATATAGATATCTAAAAACGTTTTGGTACTTGTTTTTTGATATTTACAGATTTATACGATTTGATTTTCAAAAGACTTCCATTTAGTATTCTGTTGCCTAAAGCTTACTTCAAATAACATACTAACTTAATAATGCTAGGTGACATGATAACTTAGAATAATTTAACCAAAATCTTAGAAGTCCAATCATATTAAACAAAATAAAAAATATAAATAAAACATATAAAACAAATGATCAAAAACCAAGCTTAAAATGGTTCAAAAAGTTTTTCGGCTACATGATATTTAGCCCAAATTAAAAATGACCCCAAACAAAAAATGAAAATTGGCCCCAAAATCGGGGCTCTTTTCATAATGAAAAATTGCTCCATTTTCAAATTGGAAAAATCACCCCAAAATAATGAAAAAAAAAGGCCCAACATAAATTATTAAATCAAATCAGAAATGAAAAATGGCCCCAAAAAATTTAAATGTGAAGCAACAACAACAAAAATTGATCAATATGTCATTTTTCATAATTTAGGGCCTGTTTTCATTGTTCAGTTTGTGGTGATTTATTTAATCATTTTTTTGTTTCAAAATATAAAAAGAGCATTCTAGTTTTTTTATACATATTTTATTAAAGAATCGTACACTGAAATCGCGCGATTTTTGTGTACGATTATTCAATCAGATTTTTTAAAATTAAGAAAGGAATCTTCTTTTTTTTGAACATTAATTAATTCACTATTACAGAATGGTTCTTTTGAATTTAAGATTAAAAGTATGGGGCTATTTTTCATAATGAAATTTTAACCAAAAATGAAAAATGAACCCCAAAAACATGAAAAATCAACCCAATTCACAAAATTTAATCTTTTTTTTTGTTATTGTTGCTTTTCATATAAATATTAGGGGCTATTTTTCATTTTTTGTTTGAGGCCATTTTTGATTGGGGCCAAATTTCATGTAGCCAAGTTTTTTATCATCCAGAAAAATGATAAAACTCTTACGAACAACCCAACGCTCTTTTGGGTTGGGTACCTACCTACTTGCTACAAAGTCCATTTCCGAATCTAGTTTGCATAAAACTAATTCTTTTGAAAAATCGTATTTTTTATCTGTAACGTTATTATTCTGACTACAAGTGAAAAATGGCCCAAGAAATTTACATACATATGTATGTATATGAAAAACAATAACAAAAAAAATGGATTTATAGATTTACAGTTTAGGGTTATTTTTCATTTTTGGGCTTTTTTCAGTTTGTAGAGAAATTTCATTTTTTTAAAATGGCAGATTACAATTACTTAGAGAATAATCCTTTTAAATTTTGAAAATCTGATTAAAAAATCGTAAGAATCGGCTGTCAACACAGCCATTTTTTCTGAAGGCTTCTTGACAGTGGATCAATAATGAAATAGACCTTATGTCTTACAGAATTCATTCAGATCACTATAAAGTTCCAATTTACATTGCCTAACAGACCATCCTACAGTTAGAGCTCAATACAAATTTTCATCCCCTCCAGATATTTCTAAAAACTTTTCGTTCTTGGAAATAATTTGATCCATTTTTACATCAGATGGATATAAATCGATGCGATGGCGGGGTTAGTGGGGCGTATACTCACTAAATTTAAGTCTCTCCCAAAATAATGAAGGGCTACCTAGCTTTCTTCTGTGCCATTAATTGTTGTAGTACAACATTTTGAATAGGGAAAAATATGAAGCCGATAATTACGCTGTATAACATCGACCTACATCTTTAAAAAAAAAAATGCTCACAATATTCAAAGATCTTACAGAGCATGCTCTTATAGAATTCAGTTCAAAAAATAAAGTTTAACGCTATATGTGGGATATTCGCAAAAGAAGTATGCTTTTTGAAAAATCAGTAATTGGTCAAAAAATAACAACCGATTTCAGAAATAAGTCATCCATAGATTTTTTTTTCATCATCATCATCGGCTCGACAACCGGGGTCCGGTCCTGGCCTCCTTCAACAAGTCTCTCAACCCATCCCGGTCTCGAGCAGCCGCCATCCAGTTGCGCACCCCAAGGCCCCGGGCGTCCTGGTCTACGCCATCTCTCCAGCGCAAGCATGGTCTACCACGCTGTCGTCTGCCATAGAATGTACCACAAAGAACTTTCCGAACAGGTTCCTCTTCGCTCATGCGAGCTAGGTGCCCTGCCCACCGGAGTCTACCGAGCTTAATTTTTGTCACGATATCCGCTTCAAGGTAGATTGCGTACAATTCATGATTGTACCGTCTCCGGAATAGTCCTTACTCACATATGGGGCCAACAATTCTCCTTAAGACTTTTCTCTTGAACGCGGCTAAGAGGTCGGAGTGCCTTTTGCTAAGCACCCAAGTCTCGGATCCATATGTGAGTACTGGCAGGACCATGGTCCTGTACAGCAGCAGTTTTGAAGTTATGGTGAGATTTCTGGATTTGAAGAGCTTTGACAGACTATAGTAGGCTTTGTTGGATTTGAGAAGCCGCCCGCGTATTTCTTCTTCTATATTGTTATCGGCTGCTACTATTGACCCAAGGTATTTAAAGGATTGCACCACTTCAAATTCGTGCTCCGCTACCTTGATTGTTTGACCTCTCGCATTCGACGCCACCATGTACTTTGTTTTACCTTCACTAATGTGCAGCCCTAGATTTTGTGCCGCCTGCTCGATCTGGATAAAGGAATCATGTACAGCTTGCTCGGTTCTTCCGATGATGTCGATGTGGTCTGCGTAAGCCAGTATCTGGCTGGAATTGTTGACGATGGTCCCTCTTGTTGCCGTGCCAGAGTCACGGATTGCTTTCTCCAACACCAGGTTGAAGAGGAGGCAGGCCAAACCATCCCCTTGTCGGAGTCCATTAAAGATGTTGATTGGTCTGGATAGCAATCCGGCTATGTTTACTTGGCTTGTTACGTTGGTCATGGTCAACCTACATAGTCGTGTAAATTTATTTGGGATGCCGAATTCTCTCATGGCTTTGTAAAGTTCTACCCTGGATATGCTATCGTAGGCGGCCTTAAAGTCTATAAAAATCCGTAAAGAAAATCTATCAAATAAAGAAACTAGTTGACCTTTTATGAGGATATAGTGAGCTTTCAAATGTCGCCGTGGATGGAAGAGGACAAAAGATGGTCTTTCATCACCTATCGCGGTATTGAATGTTTCAAAATGGCCAATTTCCTCATGACTATGGCATCCCGAAAACCTGGATTTAAGCTTTTCCAATACCCTTCTTTCAGATAAGGAAAAATCAGCCGTAGACTGCAAAGACTTATAGGTTACATCTGGTAGATTTCTACTACAGTGGTCTGTGGCTAAAAGCTTAGAAATCATTAATATTTCTTTCTATTAGTGATTATTTTTGAACAACGCTTCAAACAAAAACTATCAATAAATATGTAATATTCTCTGAGCTTTGATTGAATCGATGCTGGAATCGTTTTTGAAGCTCCAACATAAACACACCCTAACTGCCCAAAAACAATCGAGACGGAACAAATTCAATGTTACGATATGTTATTTTATTTTACATACGTCTCAGTTGCAGCATTCTATCGTGGGAATCGTACTTTGATAGTTAGTGATCTGCGGTAAACATAAGAATAATCTCGCACGCTTCATAAGGAGCTAGAGGTGCTTTTGTGAGAAGGAAGAAAATCTTAAGTTGCGCGCAAACTGGCACGATTGCGGTAGCGATCGCAATTACAATGAGGATGACGCGAACCAATTAAATGGCATACATCTAGGCAATATGTGGATTGCGTTCACGTTCCACTTCTGCGTTCAGTTACGCAACTATTATTGAGAACGCAAGCAAGCGCCGTTTGGTCCCCGGATTGCACGATATTTGGACTAAAGTTGAACCTGGAAGACTGTTCTGTGAAAACTATGCATCTGAAATAGTTAACGGAAATAAGATATGCAAAGTTCTTTTCTTATTTATTTTTGTTTGTGATGCAAAGCTAAAAGTGAAGACTTTTCTTGTTTTTTTTTATAAGATTTGGGTTCTTGTGTCTAAAACTTCAATGTGTAACATTTTTGTTTATATTTTTTTTCGAAATTGCCCTTCGGACAATGTATCGCAATATGTCATTGATGCGAGCAGGATTTTTTTGGCATATCTTTGTCGCAAGATAAACGTTATCATGACTGCCACCGCCATCACTTGAGTTTGCGCATAGCTTTAAGATTCATGCGGTGATGTTAAAATGAACCAAGTACGTCAATTCTCCTTTTTGCAGCCGCTTCTTACTTACCTACCTAATTTGTAAACTATATTTTTTTGAACGAGACTAGTGAAATACCAATTTATAACAGTTTATCGCCATTAAAATTGGGTGTGCATTTACGACCTTCACGCGTCTTGAGAAATAAAACTATGTACCTACCTGAAATATGCCCCCGGTGCGTGGCGGAGTGCCCTGGCCCTGCAGGGTTGCATACAGTAGGTACTTTTATTTACCAAAACTGTCGGGTAGAAGGATCTTTGATTAATGCTGAGCTTTCTTCGGTAAGCTGCAGGTCT
Source organism: Leucozona laternaria (assembly GCA_932273885.2). Lineage (NCBI taxonomy): Eukaryota > Metazoa > Arthropoda > Insecta > Diptera > Syrphidae > Leucozona > Leucozona laternaria. The sequence goes on along the minus strand of OW026368.1, from coordinate 42,054,835 downwards.
GTACCAATAAACTATAAACGACCTCATAGTCAACATAACCCGTGACATCGCTCAAATTGAACCTGATCCATGCACCCGAGTCACCCAATAAAATTGAACCTCTCAGATACGGGCCAATCAACTAAGCCACGGTAGTCCTTAGAACCATGTAATATTGAAAACATAACATAATGTCATTCATAGGCTTAAAATAAAACGAAAATTCGTTGATATCTCACACACAATTTGTTTAAATCAACTTTAACATCTGCCTATCCCTATTGGAAAACCCTTTACTTGCTAAATTTTAGACTAGGTTTACTATAGGATTTCCCACATTTCAGGAATTTAACATAACCTAGGCAGACATATTTACATACATATTAAAAAAAATATATTTTTACAACCGCCTCTTAATAAATGTAATTTTAAACAGATTAAAAATTAACTTACCTCTTTGTCTTTTAGAATTAACAATATATGTATGTCCGACCAGTTTAAATTTTTTTTTGATGTAACATTTTTGTATGTCTGAATGAATGTTTATTTTCTATTTCACATAACTGATTCTGCGTTTATATTTAATTTTTGGTTTTATTTGAATATCTTCATCCAGCTGCTGTTTGTGTTTTTGCGCCCTTAAACGATATATGAGTTTACTTTCTGGTGACAATCGGCGCCAGACTGCAGCTGCTCTTTTTATTGATATTTTTTCATTTGAATTGTTATTTCGAATTTTTTTTACAAATATAAAAAATGGATTTAATAATTTCTTTTTTTCTAAATTTTGTTTAATTTTGTTTGACATTATAACGAAAGCATATAATTTAAACTACTTACATATTTATGTTTAAGGCAAATAAAGTATTTTTTCGTGAGAATATACTTAAAACTCAAGTAGGCAATTCAGGTTGAGACACTCGTAAGGACATTCGTAATAAGGATATTCGAGATGGAAAATTGACAGGTTCTATCATGAATGGGCTTCAATCAAACGGATATCCACCTTCATAGATTTGTGATGTGAATAAGGAATATGCTCAGTAGTAAGCCTTATCGGATTGGTAAGCGAAAGGTCGAAGGATCGACAAATGAACCAATTCTTGTTTTTATTTTTGGCGTTCGAGGAAAAAAGGGTATATAATAACTGACGAAGGCCTAGCCATTTCGAAAGTTACACTTCCTAGCCACTTGTCAGTATCTATGTAAAACTTTCTATAGAGCCTTATTATAAGCTATATTTTGCCGGGTGGGAAACCACGAAAAATATTTCAAATTAGAAATAAAAATTAAATAGAAAAAAATCAAAAATAGAAGTTGTGTGTTATTTAAATGGCTAATATTAGTTTAATTTATTAAAAAAAAAAAAAAAAAAAAACAAATTATAGAAAAAACAACATTGTAAAATATTTTTTTTTTAGATAGCAAAATAAACAAAATGAATTGCAAACTGACGGCTAAATCAGCTGATTACATTGTTAAATAAAACGTGTATCGTAAAATTAACAATTTTAACATTTTTGTATTTTTGGGTCAAATAATATCGATTTAAGAGTTCATTGTCCCAAAGTATGAAGGATTTTTTTTTTAGAAGCTTGATTTGAAGCCATAGGTATCAAGGCAATCAAGCTATAGCGATCTCTGGGTATCCCAAGGCAACTCGGTCAAAATTTCAATCATCAGAGCAATACACATTTAAATTATTGATGCTGAACGGTAATTTAGAAGATGTGTATCAGACGTAATAGGAGAAAAAGATTAAACAAACTGACTAACGACATATTGACCTCCAAACAAGTGAAACAGGAATAAGAACTAAGATCGTTCTTCTAAAAAAAAAACAAGGCAGCTGGATTGGATACTACATATTTATATCTTCTGAGTTTCTGGAAGCAAATCCCGAATTACAGGAACTTTTATTTTAGTTCCACTTGTTCGGGATGCTTTGGAGAACGATTTTTGTCCGATAAAAATGGAAAATTGGGGTAATTGTTGAGTAGTCGAAGAAAAGCGATCTAAAGAAAAGCAACAGTGGTACTTATCACCATTTTCTTCATTTTTTGAGAAGTTGATGACAAGCGCTCTTGAATTGAGCCTACAACCAAGAGGCACAAAGCAGGATATCACAGTAGATCAGCATCGATCATCCTTGAACAATCGTTGGAGTACCATTATGCCACTGAACATGAAATTCGTCAACTTTGAAAGAAGAACAAGAAAAAGAAAAAGAAGACGAAGCAGAAGCAGAAGCAGAAGTAGAAAGAAGAAGAAAGATAACGTAAAAATAATGAAACGAATATTTAGTCATATGTGCAAGGAGGACGAATAGCAAAGAAAACGTCGACTACATCTTGAGTCTTGACATCTAGCTTCGAATCCCAGCCCAATGTTGAAGGCGACAAAGAAGACCGAATGTGTAGTTTCAGAACCTTTATGTAACGGTTGTTTTTTCTAGACGTGTGGTTTTCAGTCTGGCAACACTTTTTTCCCAGTTGGTATTTTTGACAGCTGTCACTTGATTTTCAAATCATGAAATATGGGCTCGAAACGAGATCATTGTTGATTCGGATTTTCACAAGATAATTTTTTTTTATCGATGAAGCTCGTTTTTGTTTAAAAAGCTACGTCAATAAGCAAAACTACCGCATTTGAAGTGTAGATAATCCTCAAGCCATTGTTAAGACGCCGTTACATTCTCAAAAAGTCACTGTTTGGTGTGCTCTATGGGCAGAGGGAATCATTGGTCCATATTTCTTCAAAAATTAAGCCGGCCATAATGTTACAGTTAATGGGGGAACGCTATAGAGCCATGATTAATGAATTTTTCGTCCCTGAATTGGAAAATGTTGATGCGGATAACCTTTGGTTCCAACAAGACGGCGCGAGCTACATGCCATACAGCCAACGAAACAATCAATTTATTGAAGGAAGCTTATGGTGAGCGCATTATCTCGCGTCGTGGGCCTGTGGCGTGGCCTTCAAGATCGTGCGATTTAACACCGCTGGACTATTTTTTGTGGAGTTATGTGAAATCGCTTGTCAACGCAAATAAGCCCAAGACGATTGACGCCTTGGAAGAGAATATTTGGCGCGTTATTGCTGACATATGGCAGGAATTGCTGCAAAAAGTGGTCGAAAATTGGGCCTCTCGGCTGGAATTTATTCGAGCCAGTCGCGGCGGCCACTTGCCGGAAATCATTTTTAAAACATAATGGCAAACCCTTATCTTTATAATAAAGCTAAATTCCTGGCCATGACATTAAATAATATGCGTTTTATTTCTTCTTGAAAACCACACGTCTAAAGAAAACACCCTTTTATAGTAGCCACTACCAGCTGGCCCATAAAGATGACTTTTTGAAGCTAATCCTATGAGCAATAAAATTACTTCTTCTAAAATTTTACTAAAATAAAACTTACACATACTAATCCAAAATAGTTATAAGGTATACGAAAAGTATCCTTGAATCATACAAACATACATTATATTGTTGTTCAAACCCACAAGTGGTTTTCACAGAACAGTTTTGCATTTGTGCATTTGCATTTCCTTAAGCTCCCTCTCTTTTGTATAGCAACGCCATTAACCTATCAACTACAGCAGTCGATGACATGAAACACATTCCATGTATAATCCAGATACCCATGGAGATTTCAAAAATAATCCATCTCTAAGGTTGGATGAACTTTCAAAGTTTAAATGGCTCTTTAACATCCATCGAACACTCACTTCTAATCTTTCGACATTTTGCACATGAAGCCCATCGACGCCAACATCACTGCACGACATCATTACACAGTCGGGCACATGCCCACCGCCTCCTCTCGTCCTACACCCTCCAACTACATATAGTATACGTATACCACATGCAACTCTGTTCTGCCGCAAATACAAATAATAAGACACTTGTATCGTATAGCTTCGAGACTTTGCGAGTAGTCTCTACACAGACAATACCAACAACCATAATGCGAGGAAATCGATGAGCAAACGAATCCGGCGGAACGTCTTCTTTACATTTTCATTTAGTTTTTCGTTCCCTATATACGGTTGAGATCTCGCCTCTCACTCGGCACCAGAGTTCAATCTAAGGGGTTCCGGCAACCATAGTAAAAGTCGATATATGTTCCTACGTAGTACCTTTTTTCGACACCTCAAACATTCCACCCACTTGTTTTGTGGCGAACATGGAAACTACCTCAAACTCTGTCTTTCGTCATCATCATCGGCATCCATGGCATTCTAAAAACAAGCACACCACAAACAAGGAATAATCATAGAAGCGCAGATCTAAAAATAGCCAACATCCGCCCACCGAAATCATGCCTTCAGATTCAGACGTCAAGCCATTGTGATGCTGTGAAAATTATAATCATAGAAAAGTATCTGCATCAATTGCTGCTATATGGAAAGTTGTATTAGGACATCTTCTTCTTTCAAACCGAAGCCAAGTGAAGGTTATTCCTGCTGAGTAGATTGTTTTTTTTTTTTTTTTTTTGCAGACACGAGTCTTTTTTTAAGCTTTAAGCTTCTGCTTAAGCGTAAAATTACAACGTAGTATTCTTGGTCTCTTATAAATTTCCGTTGAAAAATTAATATTCACAAAACAATTTCGAAACACAGAGTATAGATGTGGAGGAATCCGGTACATTTCACTTGATTAAGCAATCATTTTCTAATCAGTGCATAATCTCTGTTACACGTTATTGACAGAATTTTAATTGACGTTTAGATACTTGGACAACAAAAATAAAATGGAAGGGAGTTGCGGAAAAGTACTGACAAAAAAAAACAATTGATAACGTTCGTGCATATTACCAGTTTCTTTGGAAATATTTTACGAATTGCTTCAGGATAATTTATTTAAGTTACAAACTTTGAGGTTAAGAAAATTCAACACTGCAATATGCTTTAAAATCCCAATTTAACGCAAACAGATTAAAACTGGAGAAAGTTCAAAGCTTCCCAGTGGTGGAGAGAGACATTGGAGGAACTGCTTGTTATATTATTATCAAGAAAATGTTATTTTCTCAGCTAAAGGTGGGCGAATCATAAGTTATTCATCCTATGGGAATTAAACTGACTATACATTCTGCAAAGAAAAGGACAGAAGTTGATTTCTCGTTAGAATATTTACAACTTACTCAAAGTTCTCAGTCCAGTTGTGATGGTGTATTAAATCCAAAGGGAAAATAATACGAAAGGACCAGATTTCAAGCTGCTATACTGTAATAACGTGCAGTGTATTTTAAATTAAGCCGGACCTTTAAGCTATATATCATAGAGTTTAGTTAATTTATAGTGTTTTTTAAACATAAACTTGGATTGTGATTTGGGAAATCTTTCTGATAGTGTTGTTATTGCTCGAAATTAGCATACCTAATTAGCAGATTTTATTAAATAAAGGGTATTTTTTTAGATGTGTGGTTTTCAAGAAGAAATAAAACGCATATTGTTTAATGTTGCGGCCAAGAATTTAGCTTTATTATAAAGATAAGGGTTTGCCATTATCTTTTAAAAATGATTTCAGGCAAGTGGCCGCCACCGCTAGCTTGAATAAATTCCAGCCGAGAGGCCCAATTTTAAACCACTTTTTGCAGCAATTGGGGCCGTATGTCAGCAACAACGCGCCAAATATTCTCTTCTAAGGCGTCAATCGTCTAGGGCTTGTCTGCGTTGACAAGCGACTTCACATAACCCCATCAAAAATAGTCCAGCGGTGTTAAATAGCACAATCTTGGAGACCACGCCACAGGCCCACGACGGAACGCGAGATAATGCGCTCACCAAAAGTTTCCTTCACTAAATTCATTGTTTAGTTGGCTGAATGGCACGTAGCGCCATCTTGTTGAAACCAAAGGTAATCCACATCAACATCCCCCAAATCAGGCACGAAAAAGTCATTAATCATGGCTCTATAGCGTTCCCCATTAACTGTAACATTATGGCCGGCTTCATTTTTGAAGAAATATGGACCAATGATTCCCTCTGCCCATAGAGCACACCAGACAGTGACTTTTTGTCACCGAACGGGCGACGCGTTTGATGGTCGTTTGGCTTCAATTCTTGCAATGGCAAACCAAACTGAGTATAAATCAAGTGACAGCTGTCAAAAAGACCAACTCCGAAAAAAGTATTGCCAGATTGAAAACCACACATCTAAAAAAACAGCCGTTAAAACGACGTATTCAAAAAAAAACCATTCGTATTTTTGAGTTTAAACATCGTGGAGATCAGTGATTTAAAGGTGAAGTTTTACCTTTAGGTAGTACGATGTATTTATATTTTATTATATGGTGCTCTGAGAAATAATTCCGAGACGCATTTTGACTTAATATTCGAAAGAGAATCACTACGCAAGCCTAAAACCACCTTTTTTCACAATTGCACCTGGTGTCGTTTGGCCGCCATTTTGTTTTTAATGGTGAATTTAATTTTCGCACTTAACTTGCGTATTTTTGACCAAGAAAAAAAAAATTGTTAAACACAATTGTAGCTAATTTAATTTCCTACAAAATATGTAAAATGTAACTTTTTTCAAAATTCACTCACGTTAAAAAGTTACAGTTTGTTACATTTTGTTAAAATAGTAGGAGTTAATTTTGTATATTCTGCAAATTTCTTTTTTTTTGTCACTAAAAAAAAGTATCGTAATAAAAGTTTTAGATCTTTTAATTAGGTATCTATCGGTCTCAACAATTTTCTTATATACGAACTACGGTTTTTGCTGTACAGAGCATATAAGTTGGAGAAATCCATATATTAATCCAATGACACGAAGAAGAATTTGGGCTTGGTTTTTCGAAATATTGAAATGGTATCACCATACGAACTGAGTAACTCCTTTAACACAGTTCTTCAATCTATTTCTTACTGGGGTAGGTGTTTTATTCAAGCGGTTCCCCGAAACCAAAGCGATGAATTCCTAGGTAGTAAGGAGCGAGTTTGGATTTTGAAACATTTGTTTATATGTTTACTTTTGGAGGGTGTACTAGCGCACCACTAAAGCTTTTAAGAGGACACATGCTACTATTAAAGGATCTCTTCTAACAAGTCAGTGTTACCATTGAATTTTACCAACTAGTAGTACCAAATTGCAAATTGTTACACAAGACAGATAAAAATAAAACCATATTTTATAGAACCGGTTTATGAAATTTTTGCCAAATACTTGAAACGCAGTTATTTTAGATCGACTTTGGTTATTGTGGGTACGAAGTGTAATTAAAATCGCAAGAGCCATTGTTGAGAAAATTTAAAAAATCAAAATCGTTGTACGAAAGCTTCCCGTTCTAGATGAACTAAAAAATAAATCCGATTTTTATGCAGGGAATCACACAAAAATACTTGCCCTATAGGGGAAGTAAAATGAAAAAAATTCTTCTCATTGCTTATCTATACGAAAGTAAGTAAATACTAAGTGTATTCATGCAACGTCGTACACTTTCCCTAGTGAGTCTTACGACACGCACGTTTCATGAACGCCCCTTTAAATTGCTTGCGTAAATGTGCTCAATTATATCTGGTAAACCAATAAATTGTTCGTTTAAAGTCAAACGTCAAACAATTGAGATTTAAATTTCTACTAATTATTGGAATTTAATAAAATTTCTTATCTGCTAGACAATGATGTCGAAAATTATAGTAAAAAAAATAAATGTCTTCAATGGTATCACAGTATTACTTTCAATAACTTATTAATTTTGGAGTAAATTGTGGGAAAATAATTGTATTAATAAATAATTTAAATTTATTTCCGTGGTTATTTTAAATTGTAACACATTAAACGTCAAAATACCGCTATTTAAAATTGTACCATCTTTTTGGAAAAATTTCTCATTCAAAATCACATTAACCACTTAACTGCGTTAAACACGCCTTTCTACCAAGCGACGTTGTGTGAATACCCTTACTATTAATCTAATCTTCTGCTAAAAGTTCGTGCCTGGAAAAACAATATAGTTTTAATGAGGCCCTAGAAAGTTTTACAAAGATACAGACAAGAGCCTAGAAAGGCTGAAGCAAAATTATCAAGTCCCTTGACAGTTATGTACCCTTTTGCTTCCAAAGACAAAAAATACAAGTAGGTTTGATTGGGATTCAATTCTGGCTTACCAGTCCAAAACGCCAACAACAAACTGAGCTAATCTATCTTCTATCTATCATGTTTTTCAATAAGAGCGCTACAAAACAAAAACGGTTTTGGATATCAATAGAATTCTTTATTCCTGTGAAAGTACGTTCAATGCCATTTTGTATGGAACTCGATTTCTTTTGCATGGCCACCACGGGCACGCTTGCAGAAGTCCAGACGCTGAACCCAATTTTCGACGGTTTTCAAGCATAAATCGGCCGATACTGCTGCAGTTTCGCGTTCGATATTCGCACGAAGTTCATCAATCGTCGCTGGCTTGTTGGCATAGACCATAGACTTGACGTAGCTCCACAGGAAATAGTCTAACGGCGTCAAATCGCACGACCGAGGTGGCCAAGCGACTGGACCATTTCGTGAGATAGCACGTTCTCCAAACTTGGTTTCCAATAAATTGATTGTGACATTCGTTGTGTGGCTTGTGGCGCCATCCTGTTGGAACCACATGTCCTCCAAGTCCATATCATCCAATTGGGGCCACAAATATTCGGTTATCATTGAACGGTAGCGACCCCCATTCACAGTAACGTGCCGGTCTTGATCATCACGGAAGAATTACGGCCCAATGACGCCGCCGGCCCATAAACCACACCAAACCGTAATTTTTTCGGGATGCAATGATGACTCATGGAGTACGTGTGGATTGCTGCCTGACCAATACCGCATATTTTGTTTATTGACGAAGCCATTCAGCCAGAAATGAGCCTCATCTCTGAAGATGATTTTTCGATGAAAATCCGAATCATTTTCAAGTTGTTGCTCAGCCCAATTCACGAACATACGACGCTTCTGGTGTTCAACTGGCTTTAGTTCTTGTGTCAATTTAATCTTGTAAGGATTTAGGCCAAGATCTTTTCGCAAAATTCTCCACAACGACGTCACAGAATTGCCCAACGTTTGAGAACGACGTGTGAGAGACACATTTGGGCTTTCTGCAACTGAAGCCTCAGCGGCAGCAATATTCTCGACACTACGGGCACTTCTTTGTCTCACTGGCATGGGAACATTTTGTACTGTGCCTGTGGATTCAAATTTTTCCACTAGACGCTCAATTGTTGATCTGACGATTATGACTACCATAAATTGGACGTAGTGCTCTTAACGTTGAGGCCACTGACTACGAATTTCGGTAGTAAATTTTAATAATTTCGACTCGTTTTTGGCTCGTATATCTTTCCATCATAAAATGGCAAACCTTACTGAAGAGAAATATCAAAAAAGAGCGGCAAGAAATATGGCGTCATTTGCTGTCCCTGTTGCTCTATTTTTGTAGCGTCCCTGTTGAAAAACCCTTTATATTAATAAAAATGTAAATTTTGGTTTGTTCCTAATCGCTAATCTCTGAAAGTTGCTTTGACATTTTGGCACATCATTGCATTCGCATACGCATGTCTTTTTTATAGGTTTCAAAAAACAGCACCATCTGGGGCCTATAACACAATACATAAAGTGCTTGTTGAACAAGTGAAATTCAACAACTGTTGAAAATTTGTGTAACACGTAACAACAAGTCTCGGGGATTTATAACAATTGTTTTGGCATACTGCAACAAGTGGGAAATTTCACAAATCCGCCATTTCTGTAACTGGAAACAACAAGAGTTAAAAAAAGAGAGAATTAACTTGTTGAATTGTTGATAAATTTCAACCGAGGATCGGAAACTTGTTCGAAGTCAACAAGTCAGGGTTTATCAAGTCAAAGGGTAGGGTTGCTTGTTTAAAATTTATTTATTTAATGTAATTTGAATATCTTTGCATTGGTTTGGATCTGGATATCGACTTATAAAATCAAATACGAGATAATCACACGAGCTAAGTTTCCTGTATTTACCCTTGCTGTACTGTTATTTTTGGTGTTATCTACTTTGGCTTTCACAAATATTTTGTTTTACTTTTTGGAAATATATTCTTTCTGTCTATACTTACCATGGCACATTTCTTACAATTTTGACAAGAAACACCACTTAAGTAGGTCCAGTATTTTCCATCAGGAACTATGTTCAAACTCTTTGACAGCAAAATTATCTCCCGCCATTTATCACTTTTATTGGTTTTAGTCAATAAATCAGAGAAAGCACCGAAAAGAATATGTTCGTTTTCTCTTATCTTAGACAAAATGCTTACTTTTTTTTCTTGCGGAATTTTACGACTCATCATATAAGACTTAATTATTCAACTGGTTCAACAAGTCGAGGGAAATTTTTGTTATTGACAATTGTTACTGTTTTTGTTGTGTTACAGAAATGATCTTCACTTGTTGAACAAACGTAGTTGAACAAGAAATTGTTGACTAGTTTACTTGTTGTTCTGTGTTATAGGCCCCTGTTGGACGTAAAAGCCAAGAGCGCTATACTGAGATCTCAAAAATCTCAATTAAAAGCGGAACAGGATTCCTCAATAAAATTTCTCAGTTTTGCTGTCAAAATACTGAAGAAAAATAAAAACTAAATCTTTTTCTGACGGAGCAAAATATCTGAAATCTCATTTTTGATTTATGTAGTTATTTCGTGACATTCGTGAGTAGAAGCATTGCTCTGAAATTGAATGGTGGAGACAAAAAAGTGCTCTGAGATTGAATGGAGACAAAAAAGGTATGTGTTGTGCCACCGGAAAAATTAAACTGCCTCTCTTAACTTGGAGTTTGCAAGACGTCAATAATTTATTGGACTGTCAGTTTCTTGTTTGAATTGTTTTCTTTAAAAACAAATTTAATTGAAAAATTATAAATGATGGATTCTTATGGAGTTTTTCATTGTTAAAATAAATCAATTTATTTTGATTTGGATCTGTCAAAATGGCGATTTTGGTCATTTTTAACTTTTCATATACTAGGTTAGTTAGAAGTTAGAAGTGGCTGTCGTCGGATAGTCGACGCACTTAGACCAAATGTTTGCCCGTTGTTATACCACATGGATATAGGAAAATCTTTTCCCTATACTCATTAAACCACTTTGAGCTCCTTATGAAGTGCGTAAGACACCTTATGTCAATGTCAGATCATGCACATCAAGCTCATTTTTCTCTTCTAAAATGCATCAAGGGATGAAGATTTTTTGAAATAGTGACACAGAATAATATTCCATTCGCCAGGCAAGATATAAATTTTTAAAATTGAAACACGAATTTATCATTCCATTCCAAGACTTCTTCGAATTCTTCCTTTAGACTTTCAGCCTGTGAGTTGTGTATAGGTCCGATCCTTTACTTTTTGCATCGAAACTCACAGACAGAAGATCAACGATTAAATTTAGCCTCATTGACAAGCTCGGCACTATACGTATTTGGCTTCTTCTTTTACTATCAGAATGTCATTTTGCTGAACTATGAATTTCTGTCCTTAGAAATAGCTTGAACAGAAAATCACAGATAGGGGAAATTTTTAATCATCTCGAGATGACTCTTTTCTGTGTAAAACAATCAATTTTTTGAGTACGGCTAAACAAAATTGTATGGCAGGTATTGTTATATATATTTACTCCTACAAAAAAACGTGTCCATTGAATATACAAAGCTAGGAACCAGCTTAAAAATCAAAGCATGCCTTAAGACTGAAATGAATTTTATGGAATGAAATAATACCAAATTGCAATTAAATATTGACTAGGAATACAAAATTTTAAAATAAATTTTTTAAATCACACAAAGTTAAATTTACGCCCAGTGAAGTAGGCGGATAACAGCTATAGTTCACAATAAAATGTTGAAAATTAATAAGCTTTTAATATGTAGCAGATAAATTAGATAATTTATCATTTTAATTGTATGGTGGTTATCAAGTTATTGTTTTTGTTTTATAAATATGGGTTATTTTTGGGGCGATAGCTAAACTTGTAATTACAAGTTCTTACTATTAAGAGCCACGAGTACATACATAGGTATTTGATATCTAAAAAATATAATTCGCTTAACTAGGCCTTGACAAAAACTTGGCAAAAACTTATCTTTTTTCCAGAGGGATACAGTTTTTACTATGGGCCCCTTCAAAAATCCAAGCGTTAAGCCACGTTAAACTTTAGAATCCACTAAAATATTTGAGCCCATTTCTGGCCCTCTGAAATCCTTATTTTGCAATCGGCAACTTCAAGCCCAAATATCTTGACTTTAACATGAACGATTTTGAAATAATTTACTTTTGTATTGGAATTCACGTCACGTTTCATTTGATACCAAACTTGTTCGTGTAAACTCTGGGCCAAAGCTCCATAGTACAATCAGCATTCCCTTTGGTTAGATATTGGTAAGGCCCTAGGTATATCCTTTCACTTCTATAAAACACCTGCTTCCGTTCTATATGCATAACATACCCAATGCAGATATTGAAAGAAATTTCCGGTCATATCTATGTCTAACATCTCTGCATAGCGGAACTTTTTAGTTTCCAGAAGTAGAATGTATATGTTTCAATCTAATTTCCTTCAAAAGTGTATTGTTTTCGTTACAGTTTTACCTCTAAGCTGACTATATAGCACCTTAACCTACCTTAGGTATACAGACAGAAATTGCAAGTAAAAAAAAAGGAAATTTTATAATTTATACCCACCTCTGTACTCATCTACATACCTACCTACCTACCCCAAATCTCTTTAATGTGAAATTCTGTTATGCCACGATATTCGGAAGAAGTTACAAGTACCTAGCTTTTAAGTGCCTTTTTAAACAACGTAAAAATAATTAGGTTTTGCGGCAGTTTTGTAAGTATACCTAGCTACTTTCTGGAAATACTCACTTTTGTTCAAAGGTTGTTATACCAACTGATTCATAATGCGCAACAAGTCAGCATTTCAAAGAGAAATAACGACAGTCTTGGAACGGTTTTATATGGATAGGACTTTTATTAAAGAAAATAGCTTCCATTTGACGATAATAAAAAAGTATAGATAGGTATGTTCCAATCTGACTATCTCTTTTATTTACCAAAAATAAAGGAATGCTGACGCAGTGGTTTATTTCTCACATTATAATCAAGTGGCCAATGGATTTATATCAGCACATCTATATCTATTTACAACCGGAGAAAAATATTTCGTCCACAAACACTCTCACACAGAATTTCAACACCCACGCTTTTGACTGTTATTATATTTATCAATCACCATAATTTCTGCGCACTGTAACGGTGACGTTCTTCTCTGCCGTTATAATATGGTGCCTCCTAAATACTGTTATTTACCAACATTGCCTCTGGCTCTGACAGACAAAAGCTCTCCTAATACCCCATTGACGTCAGCCTCAGCATCGTCGCATGAAAATCAAATCCAGCGAACAAGTTGTCCTACGTCATTCATTCATTAAAAAGGGTTTCCATTCATTCATGGCAGTTTAAATTGCAAACACAATGTAGATTCAAGGAATATATAGGTATGAACGGATATACATATATAAGACACTTACACTACCAAAGATTGTGCTTACACCCACACACATTCTATTGCGTAGTTTACTCTGATTAAGGAAGAAGCTGTACTCTTTAACTGTTCCCCAGTCAAATTTCGTTAACCTTGGTAGTTGTTGTTTTTTTTTTTTTTCGGGGCAGGAAATATATACGGGGAAGTTTAATATTCTAGAACATTTTTTTTTTTTTTTTTTTTTTTGAAATCCAAGGTTTTCGCCTTTACCTGACTTGATAACAAAAATTTTTCCGAAATTCAAAGTTTTTATGCTTCTGTATAAATCTTTGGGTACACTTTGTTAGTTTTGGCCGGAAGATCCTTTTTGAAGAAAAAACACCCTTCCATATGGTACTTACGTAGCAAAAGTCACATGGCGGATTGGCGGCTGAAATGGCGCTAATAACGTACAGAATACGTGCATACTAGTTTTGTGAATGTATTCGTGTGAGAGGAAGAGGAACAGTTTGAGTGATTTTTGCGTATCCTCGTTGCTTTCTGAATATCCTTTTTATCCCTTTATACTAAATATATTATGCTCAGGCTCACATCATGAATTTTAATTGTAATTATTATTCATCATCAGTAATTACCGATTCTGGACAAAGAGAAAGAGGATAGTGTGAATGAATAACAGGATAGGTTTTTTTTTTTCAAAGAACAACCTGATGGCGCCAGATGAAATCAATAGCTACTTCATTCCCTCTTGGCGTTGCTGTGCTGAGTTGGTACGGTACCTACTGTGTTTGACAATCGACGTTTGATGAGAGAGTGTTGGGGTAGTCCTTAACATTTTCGTTTTCGCCCACGTTTTTTTACTGTGGATACAAATATGTATATTCTTTTTTTAGAATTTGCTGCAAGGGTAAGAATAGTACATAGGAGTGGGTATATATGGTTGGAGAGAGTTTTATTTACTTTAACATATTTTTGTCTTCTTCATTTTATTGATAAGGTTTTTTTTTTCTTGCAGCCATTTACACCACATTGACAAAACAATTTGTTTTTATGTTTATCAACGTTGATAGAGAGGCATTTGCTTGTGTGCATAGCAACAACTGACAAAGAAGTAATCTACCTACCTACAAACATTTTCATAGATTGGATGTGAAGCAAATGTTAAGCGGAAGAAAGATAACATATGGAAGCATTTTGTTTGCTTCACGGCTAAATTAGGATGTTATTGACAATATTGACTAACATCCAGATGAGGGAAGTTGTTGTTTTTGTGAATAAGAATCAAATAATTAAATAATAATGCTCACATACATACATATACATATGTAGGTAGATACCCAAGTAGTTATAAATTTTGTTCGTTGAGCCAATGAATTTATTTCATCAATTAACCAATCAATGTTTATTTATTGATAAATGATTTTTTTTATTGAGTCAACGATTTTATTCTTTAAGTTAGTGTTTTCGCTTCTTTAGTTTATGTAAAAAGATACCTTTTATGTGAATATGAAGTAGCTAGTAGGCGGTCAGCCATCAGCCGAATAGGGGGAATAACAGGTAGCATACGAAAACATGCACGTGCCGTAACTATTCGGACTGGTGGAAGTGTGATCATAGCCTCTTCGCGGCGGCCGCTAGAAACAAGCCTTTAAAAAGGTTTGGCTAATATGATCAGGCTGGTTCCACAGTTTGGCAACAGGTTAATTCCCTGTTCCGTAAAACAAGAAGAAGAATTACGAGACCAACAACAAGCCTCGGAAACGGACTGATCTCACGACGACAACCCACGCAAAGAAAACGGAATAACGATTTACGAATTTTCTTATGGAACGAACGATCGCTCTATAGAGCTCGAGCTACTCAGCAGCTAGCCGATGCCCTGTCAAAATATAAAGCTGACATAACAGCACTCCAAGAAATAAGATGGACAGGGAATGGTGTTCTACAGAAGAAAGATTATGACTTATACTACAGCTGTCATACAAAACACCATGTGCTCGGGGTAGGCTTCCTAGTCGGCGAAAAAATGAAGTCTGCCATCATCGGCTTTAACGCTATAAGCGAAAGGCTATGCACCCTTCGCGTGCGAGGCAAATTTAAGAACATCAGCCTCATTAACGTTCACGGACCTACGGAGGAGTCCTCAGACGAAGAAAAAGAGACTTACTACGAACAAGTCGAGAGGGCCCTCAATGCCTGTCCAAGGTATGACGTAAAAATCATCCTTGGGGATTTGAATGCAAAAATAGGTCGGGAGCCGGTATTCAGGCATTACGCAGGCACCCATAGTTTGCATGAGAACACTAATGACAATGGACTTCGAGTCTTAGAATTGGCAGCATCGAAAAACATGGTCGTTGCGAGTACCAGGTTCCCGCGTAAAGATATCTACAAAGCCACCTGGGTATCACCTGATGGAGTCACTCGTAACCAAATTGACCACGTGTTGATAGACCGTCGCCACTACTCGAACTTGATGACGGTACGAACGTACCGAGGTGCCAATATCGACTCGGATCACTATCTTGTTGGTATGGTTTTCCGAGGGCGGATTGCCTTGCGAAGACGTATTGCATCCGCCGATCAGGTTCGAATCAACACGGCTGCTCTGCGCAATGAAAACACCAGTAACACCTTTGGTAATGCGTTAGGACTCGCCCTAGAACTGGGTAGAGTAAGTCCTGGAGCCAGTATGCTGGGCGTAGATGAGAAGTGGACACGCCTTAAGAATACTGTCATTAGTACTGCCAACTCCATCTTAGGCAGCAGTCGTAGAAATCGGAACGACTGGTTTGATGATGAATGCAAGCTAGCGACTGAACGTAAGAATGTTGCGTACCGAGCAATGCAACAATCTCATAGAACGCGGGCACGCGAAGACGAATATAAAGAGCTCAGAAGAATTGAAAAACGGCTTCACAGACAGAAAAAATCAGCCTGGGAGAAGAACATAATCTGTGAAATAGAGAAAAGCCGAGAGCGAGGTCCGCACCAGGCGCGGAAGTTCTACCAATCCGTCCGAAACATGACGCAGTACACACCACGCTGCACATACTGCAAGGACGGAGAGGGAAATCTGATCACCGATCCTCAAAGCATACTGGAGCGATGGGAAGTGTACTTCAATGAATTGCTTCATGGTCAGCTCACTGCAGAAGTGGAGGCTCCACTACTTCAAGAAGAGTACCCTATGTTGCCGCCACCAAGCATAGAAGAGGTTGAGAAGGCTATAGGCCGGCTAAAGAAAAACAAAGCCCCGGGAGCCGATGGTATACCAGCCGAACTATTTCAACACGGTGGGCCAGCTTTACGTCAAGCAATTCATGAGATTATAGTGCACGTGTGGGAGCATGAAGAAATTCCAGAAGACTGGCGAAAAGGTATCATTTGCCCCATACATAAGAAGGGAGATGTCACAACGTGCAGCAATTATAGAGGTATCACGTTGTTGAGTACCGCCTATAAGATACTCTCCTCTATCCTACAAGACCGGATAACCCCATACGCTAAAACCATCATCGGACAATATCAATGTGGTTTCATTCCAGGCAAATCAACAACTGATCAGATCTTTACCCTTAGGCAGGCGATGGAAAAATGTCTAGAATTTAACATCCCAACATACCATTTGTTTATAGACTTTAAGGCCGCCTACGACAGCATAGCCAGGGTAGAACTTTACAAAGCCATGAGAGAATTCGGCATCCCAAATAAATTGACACGACTATTTAGGTTGACCATGACCAACGTAACAAGCCAAGTAAAAATAGCCGGATAGCTATCCAAACCAATCAACATCTTTAATGGACTCCGACAAGGGGATGGTTTGGCCTGCCTCCTCTTCAACCTGGCGTTGGAGAAAGCAATCCGTGACTTTGGCACGGCAACAAGAGGGACCATTGTCAACAGGTCCAGCCAGATACTGGCTTACGCAGACGACATCGACATCATCGGAAGAACCGAGCAAGCTGTACATGATTCCTTCATCCAGATCGAGCAGGCGGCACAAAATCTGGGGTTGCACATTAGTGATAAGGTAAAACAAAGTACATGGTGGCGTCGAATGCGAGAGGAACAGTTGGTCAAACAATCAAGGTAGCGGAGCACGAATTTGAAGTGGTGCAATCCTTTAAATACCTTGGGTCAATAGTAGCAGCCGATAACAATATAGAAGAAGAAATACGCGGCCGGCTTCTCAAATCCAACAGAGCCTACTATAGTCTGTCAAAGCTCTTCAAATCCAGAAATCTCACCATAACTTCAAAACTGCTGCTGTACAGGACCATGGTCCTGCCAGTACTCACATATGGATCCGAGACTTGGGTGCTTAGCAAAAGGCACTCCGACCTCTTAGCCGCGTTCGAGAGAAAAGTCTTAAGGAGAATTGTTGGCCCCATATGTGAGGAAGGACGATTCCGGAGACGGTACAATCATGAATTGTACGCAATCTACCTTGAAGCAGATATCGTGACAAAAATTAAGCTCGGTAGACTCCGGTGGGCAGGGCACCTAGCTCGCATGAGCGAAGAGGAACCTGCTCGGAAAGTTCTTTGTGGTACATTCTATGGTAGACGACAGCGTGGTAGACCATGCTTGCGCTGGAGAGATGGCGTAGACCAGGACGCCCGGAGCCTTGGGGTGCGCAACTGGATGGGGGCGGCTTGAGACCGGGATGGGTGGAGAGACTTGTTGAAGGAGGCCAGGACCGGACCACGGTTGTCGAGCCGACGATGATGATGATGAAGTAGCTAGTGGCCTTAACAATATTTGATTTAAGGTTTTGAATTAAGTATCCAATATCGAAAATAGCATTTGTATTGTTTTACACATAATTCTCAAAAAAATGGCAAAAAATCAATGTTAATGAACGAAATCAAAAAATAAATATCATATTGAAAAGATGGATCACAAACAAGTCAACTGATGACTCAAAATGGGCTATTTGAAATCTTCAGTTGACTTGCGAGGCGGCTTTTCAACTTTTGAACGTATCCCACCTAGCTCTAGCTCTTAGACTTTTTGGTACAATCATCCAATCATCTACAATCATTCACCTTCTGAGTTCAAATATTCATGTGACAGTAGGAACTCTCATCATCAATGAAAAACTAAGCAGAATTATTCATCACTGAATTTGAGATTTTTATCACATGGCCTTCTTTTAGAATTGTAGCCAGCAAAAACCATATTAATTTCGTAAAATTAGAAAGAAATTGATTAAAATACTTTAAATCTGTTTTAACCCAACGCGATGCATACACCATCTGATTTTTTATATAAATCTTAATTTATGAGAAAAAAATTTTGAAAATCGTATTAGCGGTTTTAAAAATAATTGATTTTTTTATATATAAAATTTCTTTATCATTTTTGAGAAAAAAAAAATTGGTACGCCAATTTTAAGTATTTGTTAATTTTAAGTTAAAAATTGAACTTTACACAAACATCTGCTATCCGTTTCCGAAATATCGAACTTTCAAAAAACAATTTTGATTTTTTTTTTCAAAAATCCAAAAATATTTTTTTAGAAAATTTTGCTACGCACTTTTGTTTATATTTGTTACAAGTTTCTGTATAAAAAATCTAATTTTATTCGGTTGATCAGATATTGAGATAGTCGGAAATCAATGAAACTGAGGTACTGTTAATAAACGTAAAATATAAAATTTTAAAATTTTTAATGGTAGATCGTACTAATTTTAACACACCAAAAAACTTTTATCAAAATCGTACGAGTTGTTTTTGAGAAAAAAATATTTTTCTTAACGGATTTTAAACATTTGTATGGGAGGCACCGTTATTTTTGAGTATTGAATAATTTTTGTCAAAAATGTTCTAGATAAAGTTTGAAACTGCTATTTACCAAGTTTAATAAAAATCGACAGAGTCGTTTTTAAAATATTGAGTTTTCAAAAAGAAATTTAAAACTTTTTTTAAAAATCTAAAAAATATTTTTTTTTGAAAATTTTGGCACACAATATTTTTTAGAATGTGTCAATAGTTCTTCATAAAAAAATTGATCAGAATCAGTTTAACCGTTTTCGAGAAAAGCGAAAATCAAAAAAATGGTTCTTTGGGAGGTACCATTACTTACCATTTTCGGAACAATTTTTTAATTAAACGGCAACTTATAACTATGTAAATTTATTGAGTTCTTAAAAACAGATTCAATAGCGCTGGATTTGAGAAAAATAAGTTTTTCCTTTTTGGCCAAGAAATTTTGTATGACAGCTACTGTTAATTTTGGTCCTTAAAAAAAAAAAAAAAAAAAAAAGAGAAAAAAACGAGTGAGAGGAATGTCCAAAAAACGCTAGGTACCAAGTTTAAAGAAAATCGACCAATCCGTTAAGGCTGTAGTCGAACCGACAGACAGACGGACGTTTTTGCGAGACCCACTTTTTTCATCTTCGCTATATCATCTTAATGTCAAGTTTGATCAAAATCTCGAGTTCGATTTTTTGTACGAATACATAACTTGCCATATATTTAGTACCTATATTCGCAAGTAATAACACAAGGGAGTATCTATTGTTGGCATATATTATGATTTCGGCATAATTTCAATTTAAATCAAATTATCACTGAATGGGAACATTTAATCGAACTTATAAAGGATCATGAACGATTTAAATATCATTTGGCCAATTACATAAAATGGAAATCAACAATTTAGTCAATCTCAAATGAAAAAACAATTGATCATGAACCGTTCAAACAGCGACAAGAAAATTAATAGCGACTGAAGAAGCACCATTCAACCTATAGACGATGATGTAGACCAACAATTCCATCCAACCAATCTCGTCGAAGTGAAGATAACCATATCTTAACTGAAGTGCAATAAAGCCGCTGGAGCTGACGGCCTTGCTGCTCAGCTGTTGAAAACGGCGCGTGGTGTATGCACTAGCTGATCTGCAAAATATCGTCGAGGGATAGCATGTCCAGTCCAGCATTGTTTGCCCAATCATCAAAAAGGAGACGCTCTGAGTTGCTCCATCTACAGAGATATTAGTCTCCTTAAAATCGCTTATAAGATCTTTTCTGCCGTATTGTGTAAACGCCTAAAGCCGTTCGTCAACTACCTGATAGAGGTCCATCTCAGTGTGGCTTTAGGTCAGAAAAGCCCAACAACGTCCAAATATTTACATTAGGGCAGATCTAGGAAAAAACCTAGGAACCCATGGTCATTTAGAGCGAATATATACACCAAAGCTCCAGCTCGAAAAGTCTTTGAATCCAACTTTGAGGGAAGGCGGCGCAGTAGAGGAAGACCGCCGGCTCAGGTGACACACAAGGAGAAGAGGACCTCAACCAACTTAGCGTGCGAAACTGGAGACAGCTATAGCTAGGTACCAAGCTGTCTGTAGGAAGCTTATTGGTTGAGGCCCTTATCGACTTCGGACTATAGCGCCACATTAGATAAGTATCATAAGTAAGAGGGAAGTTCTAAAAATAACTGTTGCGTTTGTAGATATAATGTTTTGCTCGTCAAATAATTACAATTTTTAACGTTACATTCTGGGTTCCATTAGTTAAATAATTGATAATTTGGTTTTCTCAAATTTTTAAAGTTTCATATTTTGACCAACGTGTTTTCAATATTCAAAGGAGTTGAAAATTAAGCAACTCGTTTGTTTTTGAATAATTTGGTTCGGTTTGATTGAAGTTGGTTCCTTAGACTGGACAATCAAATACCTTAAATTGATATATTTTGGGGTAAAATAGTGTATTTCATTCCAAATACCATCCAGCTACCATTTTCCGCAGCATTGCAAAAAACTTAAAATTTCAGATTTTTCATCGGTTTTTTAGGCCATCGATATCGTTGCAACTCGGTTTTAATTTTTTATTCAATTTCAATCAAACAGTACGCTTAACCCGAGTAGATGGAAAATCAAAAACCGAAACGTACTGAATCCGTAACGGAAGGCAATTTTCTTGCTTTGCTTTAGCACACACCGAACCGAATTGTCTTTTGGTTTAGGTACACGCTAATTCGGTTTGAAAAAAAATTGAAACTGGTTTAGCTCGGTTTGTGCTTAACTTACTTTACTGTATGACATCCGTAAGCATTTCGCTGTCATGTTGGAGACCATACTGAAAAAAATTTCACTTCGCATCAACATCAGCGTACTAGACTTAACTTTCTAAGGATCTGAGGATGTGTTTATGCTTCGATAAACGATTCTAGCATATCGATTCGAGCATATTTGAGAAAATTTTAAATACATTGATTGTTTTTGCCCGTTGAATCGTTTATCGAAGCTCCAACATAAACTTACCCCAAGCGATTTGTTGGTATGGGAGACTTCACTGTATTAAACAATTGTATATAGGGTGTCCAGCTTTTAATTGCTCTTAAACTTATGTTCTTTACATGGTGAGATAAGTGAGAGAGCTATATCGTTCGAGGTGCGTGATTTGCGGATTTGCCAATTGCAATGATTCATTGGTCGGTGGTGCATTGAGCATTCGTGCGGTTGAACAATATTTAAAGACCGGTGATTTGTTGGTTCGAGTGGTTGGCATTTTGTGCTCACATCAATATTCGATGAGTAAGATGGAATGGATAGGCCGGACGTGAAAATTTCCCGGTATTTTATGAATAGGAACGGACAATGGTTAACCAAAATCCTCCGGAACCCTCAAAGTCAGCAGTCACGCCAGAAGCTATGACTCAAGTTCGATGCGTAATAATGCGCAATCCACGTAAATCGAAAGAAAAGTTTTGGAATACAAAAATCAACAGAGAACGTTATTTTGAAAATAGAAACTAAAGTTGCACACATACCAGGTGGAAATCAAGCAGTTTTCAACGAAAATGACAATTCTTTAGAAGAAACTTGGAAACATGTAATTCATTGACGAAGCCATATCGATGGCTATGTTAATCAACAGAATAATCAGAAGGAGATTCTAAGTGCCCCGATAACTCTTTAGGAAACGCCAAACTAAAAATTTGAGTTGTACAAAAACAACAGTGGAGTGTGAAGTGCAATTTCTGCCCGAGGGATTATTCGCCTTCTTCAGTCATTTTTGACTTAATTGCCCAATGATTGACGAGTTTTTGGTACTGCAACTTCAGCAGTTATAAAATGTTTATATGGCTGCCAGGGGCGTAGCTACCGCCGTATCAATGAGACAAGGCTCCTGAGATAAAAGGGCCCCGAGAATTAGAGGACGAAACACAATCTCAATTATTAGGAATGTACTTATTACAAATTAAACGATTCAAAAAGAGATCAGTATATTGTAGCGAGAAGAGTAGGTAGGCAATATAGAAACTATCCCTACCTAATACACAAGCCACTACCCCAGTCAGGGATATTTTATTCATTCGAATTTAACGATTCAATGAGAACAGTCGGATTTATTTTGTTGAGCAATAAAATAAATTTAAAACTTGTCGCATGTGTTATTATTTTGAGAAATAAGTCAGTATATTCATTCAACTGAAATTATCGATGTATTTAGGGCCAGTTTCACAGTCAGAAAAGTGGCACTTAAGTGGGCAATGTGAAAAATTAATGCGCAATATCACGGCACTTAAGTATCCGATGTTGGTGACTTAAGTTCCACTTACGCTGGCTATAAAATTTACCTTAAATTCCTCATATGGGAAAATTTAAGTGTCACTTATTCCGGTAAGTGTCGACTGTGAAACTGGCCCTTAATATTTTATATATCTTAAAACCAAATTGTTTTGTACATTTGTCTTGTCGATAGTTTTCCTTCCTATGTACATATACATATCTACATTCTACTAGCCAACGAGATAGTATTTGTGACTTTCTTCATTCAACTTAGAAATGTCATTTCTCAATTCCGAACTCTGTCCGTCAGTTGTCGGAATCTTCAGACATCGTTTAATTTCTTACAAGCCCGGAATGATTTGGTTTGAAAAAAAAAAACGACATCGGGGATTAACGACATTGTTACAGAAAAAATGGTGTCTCCATACAAACGATCGATAAAAAGAAGGTAATTCACGCTGGTGGTAACACAGTTTTTCTTCGTGCTTAAGTTAAGCCCCAAGAATTTTCTGCGTTAAGCGTTGAGCCTTAAAGTGATAAGTTGTTGTTGCCTAATCCCGACGTCGTTTTTTCTACCAATTTCCTCCACGATTGCCAAAAAAAAACGCCTATTTATAAATTATGCGTATCTGCGACCAGGGGAAGTTCCCTTAGTTGTTGAGTGAATTAGACAACAGTCTTTCGTCTAGTTTTCCAGAAGTTATCACTACTACTGCATAAGGTTCCTATTTTCGACACTTCTATTAACAACAACGGATAGAACATTTTCCAAGCTGAAAGTAATTACAAATTATCTCAGGACTTCTGTAAAACAAGAACGGTTATCGAACTTATCAATTTTGTCCATAGAAGAAAAAATATGAAAACATTGTAATAGTGTTCATCTATGGAAAATTTATTTGATAAATATGAAGAAAAAAAACAATATACAAAGTGTTGATGCAAGATCCTTAAATATCCTGATGGCAGTGCTTTAGTTTATTTTGTAAAAACAAAAAGATTAAAAAAATGTTTCATACGAGGCCCCCAAAGGACTAGCTACGCCACTGATAGCAGCTTACTTCGAATTGTGGGTTCGAGCTACAATTTTGTTCATATTGGTAGATATCCCAACCTTTAACTGTATGCTACATTGCCACCCACATGATCTCAAAAAGGAAAAACCCTTAAATCACTGTCAGCAAAAACAACCACCAAGGAAGCTTCAAATACAAAACGATCTAGAAACTGGTATTTTGGTATTTTCATACCGAATTGTGTTATTTAAGTTTTCGATTTCAAGTCGTTGACACTGTTCACAGTTGATATTTATAATAAATCAACCACAAAAAGATTCTAACTGCGAAGGTCACCAACTTTTTTTCTCTTTTCGAATATAATTTAATTAAAATGCATTTAGGTAAACTCTATACCATTTTATTTCAATTTAAAGTAAGAAAAAAAAAATTACCTACTTTATACAGAATCCGGTTCTAAATCCAAAAACCTCTTAAAGCAACATTGTATCAAAAAAAAAAAAAGAAAATACCCGTTTACCTACCTCTAATACAAAAATTATTTATTATTATAAATATAAATTACATTATAAGCTGATGGTGGAATTTTAAATGTTTCATTTTATATTCCAACTACACCAACCAAACCAATCTAACCGTCCATCCATCCGTCCAATCAAACTGGAATACGATCATTAAAAACTCGGTGACAAGTTTATTTAATCATTTATTCATACCGTTATGACTATATAAGTTACTTAATCTTAAACTGCATCAGAATAAAGGTATCATTTTTCTGTAATTGCCTAATTTACATGAAGGTGTTTTTTTTTTCTGTTGGTAGATTTTGAAATTCAAAGAACTTAGCTTGAACTGTTGAAATGAACGCATGCCACTAACCTAACCTGAGCAGCAAAGTGAGTGCGATAGTGATACTGGGATCGGGTTGCAGATTTCAAAATTCCCACTTTACGCAAATGCAAGAGGTGTAACGCATATAAAGTTTTACAGATCAACGCTCATTGAAATAACTTAAGGCAACCACCACCGCAACGTAACGCAAGGGTTGTGTGGTAGTACCACGATGCCGCCATGTTTATTTCATCAGTGCTGTCACTGCGACTGCGATTTTGCCTGCCTGTTTGCCACCCCATCAAAATCAGAAGGTGCGCGCGTCAAGTCAAACTTAAAAGTCCGACTTGTCATGTGACCTGTAGCTGTCACACTGAGGCGTCGTCGTTGTCGGTTATAAACAAATGACAATCAAATCAACAAACGATGTTGTTTGTTGCTTTCTGGTTCTGGCTTCAGTTTCTGGTCGGATTGCCATCGCATGCAGACCGATTAAGCCAGTTGACTATCACTCTTGTTGCTGTTGCTGCTGCTGCAATCCCAAATAAAAAATAAAAAAAAAAATTGAATTCGACTTCGTGTTGCTGGCCTCAGTGGTATGCCATTTGTATGGTTCTGGTGCAGTGGGAGCTACTGAGCCCCAAGTCTAAAGCAGCTTCAGTCAGAGTCTATGGCAATCGCGCAAACAATTTTGAAAGCACGGCATGCATGCCTCTCTATGTCTATATGCATGCGCCTAACTGGTAAGATTGGTTTTTTGTTTCAAGGACTTTCGGTGGACATTCACTTTTTGGTCTGCTATTAAAAATATATAACCTGAGCTATGAAATCAACAAACAAAAAAAAAAAAAAAACAAAAAATGGAAAGAGAGAATAAAAAGCAGAATAGATTGCATAAAGTTGCTTTGGAACTATCGCTTTGCGTTTGTGCATCAGAAGCGCACCACACCATACCATCAGCTTCTGCATCAGCGAGGGATTGTAGTTTTCAAATACAGCTGATTCTTTGAATGAAGCTGAAGCCTTTTGGATTATAGATACCTAGAAGCACTTTTAGACCTGTATATGTACATACATATATTATGTTTGCATTTGAAGCTTGCTTGCGTCTGATGGTGTCGCCGCACCGCCACCGTTGTCATCTGGAGTGAATGTATCTTTTTTCTGTTGTTGTTGTTGTAAATGTATAGATATCGCTGCATATGTGCACCACTTGTTGCAAGACATTTTTGTATTTTAGTACACTTCTACAAAAGGCTTTAAGAAGAATCAGAGTGATGGCGGTGTTATCAAATGGGTGGGGTGGTTTTTTTTTTTTTTTTTTTGTTTCTTCAAATACAAGGCTCTTCTTTGTCAGCATCAAACTTGTCTTTTAAATAGCAGCACTACAGCACACAAACAGATACATATATATTTTTTTTTTATGACTACATATCGAGTATGTTTATTTTATTACCATGGTATAAGTTGAATTGCTGTTAATTGATCAGATGAAACAATTTGATCGCTGTTGGCCTTAAAGTTCTTGTTTGGACGGCATCGACATGCCAATTCAAATTGCTATATAATAGCTATAATCGGTTAACTGGATTGGAAAATTGCAATAAGCGATTTAAATTATTTTAAACACGTTTTAAATATTATGGAAACTGTTTCGAAACAGGGTCCCTTAATTTGTTGCTTTAAACTCTCCAACATTTTAACTTAACTGAGTGATTATACAGGTAAGAAGCATTTTTTAATTGAACTTCTTAACCCGAAAATTTGATGTCGGCTCAAAGACTAAAAATCAACAAGCTTATTATTAATTCTGATGGAAGCATTAGAGTGCGTGTTTAAGGTCCATATCGGCTTTTGGTGATTTTTTTGTATTTGTTGCTCTGTGTAAATTCTCCAAAAAAGAAAGCAGATAAACCTTAATCTTAGTTAGTGAAATAACAGAGCATCATTTTCTATAGTTTTTATATGAATTCAAGTGCTCACACTCCTGATGTAAGAAAATAGCCTATTTTACATCCTTAAGTTCATCACCGTTTACTGGTCTTGTCTACTTGGAGTCTACTAGGCACGAGTGTTCAACTGGAGAGAAAAATAGCAACATTGAAATGCTCTGATGCAGCGAAAAAATGTACGGGTAAACGGCAACGCTTCGTATATCTCCGTAGTAATTTACTGTCACTGCATTATCCGGCCTGCTGGCCAGGAAGGACCTAATGGCCATCCTGGTTGTGTCGTCGGGTGGACTTCAATGTATCACATACAAATAATAATACCCGGATAGTGACGAATTAAGAGTATTTACCTGGAAGCGTGAGAATGAAAACACTTTACACTGCAGGGATGCTACTCAAAAGCTCGAGTCTGTCCTCACGCGGTATAAAGCAGATATCATCGTGATTAAGGATATACAATCCACCTATGGCTGTGATTCTTAACAAAGCCCTTTTTCAAAACATAAACAACCTTTTATACCTATGATGTTGCGGGTATTATCACCCCCTAGTTTGAAA
Source organism: Leucozona laternaria (assembly GCA_932273885.2). Lineage (NCBI taxonomy): Eukaryota > Metazoa > Arthropoda > Insecta > Diptera > Syrphidae > Leucozona > Leucozona laternaria. Next base: position 42,027,469 of record OW026368.1, on the reverse strand, counting down.
CTGTAGCGGAGTACAATTTCAAAATTGTAATTATTACAAATGACTATAGAAATTAGGTTTTGGGCGTGTTTACAAGTTAATTATTGACCTTCTACAATCCACAAGAGTTATTAAAATTTTTGGAATTAGAAAAAAAGTTCACGAAAATAGGGAAAATTACCTTCTTCTAAAGGTTGTTTTTTTAGACGTGTGGTTTTCAAGAAGAAATAAAACGCATATAATTTAATATATGGCCCAGAATTTAGCTTTATTATAGAGATAAGGATTTGCCATTATGTTTTAAAAATGATTTTGGGCAAGTGGCCGCTGCGAATGGCTCGAATAAATTCCAGCCGAAAGGCCCAATTTTCGACCAATTTCCAGCAATTAGGGCCGTATGTCAGCAATAACGCGCCGAATATTCTCTTTCAAGGCGTCAATGGTCTCGAGCTTATCGGCGTAGACCAGCGACTTCACATAACCCCACAAAAAATAGTCCAGCGGTGTTAAATCCGCTCGATTTTGGAGGCCACGCCACAGGCCCACGAAGGAACGCCCACCAAAAGTTTCCTTCAATAAATTGATTGTTTTGTTGCCTGTATGGCATGTAGCGCCGTCTTGTTGGAACCCAAAGTCGTCTACACTAACATCCTCCAATTCAGGCACGAAAAATTTATTTATCATGGCTCTATAGCGTTCCTCATTGACTGTAACATTATGGCCGGCTTCATTTTTGAAGAAATATAGACCAATGATTCTCTCTGGCAATAGCATAGCACACCAAACAGTAACTTTTTGAGGATGTAACGGTATCTCAAAAATACACTTGAAGATTACCATCACTTCAAATACGGCAGTTTTGTTTATTGACGTATCCCTTCAACCAAAAGTGAGCTTCATCACTAAACAAAATTCACTTATGAAAATTGAGACCAACGGCAATCTTATTTTGGGCCCATTTGGGCACAATTAGAAGCGTTGGTCAGGCGTCAGTCTATTCACTATGAAATGGCAAACCAAATTCAGCATAAATCCAGTGACAGCTGTCAAAAAGACCAACTCCGAAAAAAATATTGCCAGATTGAAATCCACAGGTCTAAAAATAACACACCCGTTAGTACTTCGTGAATATTTTGAAAACTAAGCGTATTAGCGGAAAAGACCTAACCCTCTGGTTTTTAGCGTTTGACTTAAGATTAATGGCAGCATTAAATACTAAACGAAAATTATATTAAATTTATAGCGAACAAAATGAAAAAAAATTATAAATAATTACAAATTTTTATTTTTTTTCAATTTTTTTAAATAAAAATTTTTATTTTTTAAACTGTTGACTAATAAAACTTGGTATACCAATAAAATAATAGAATAGGTTTTTGGATTGGATCAAAAAGCTATAGTGTAGTATTGTTAGTATTTAAACTGTTTTTAAGTGATGGATTATCCACTTTATATCAAATATGAAATGATCTCTCTCTTTATAAACGGAGGCTATAAAACAAACCCCAACATTAATTCACAAAGTATTGGCAATGACTTGGAAATACCCTGTAAGGTTCTAACTTTTGAAGATGCAGTGTTTTTCATTTGACAATTGAAAATGCACCAAATAAATAAAATAAGGATATTTAAAACTTCTTTAACTACCTACCCTCTCTTCCATAAAGTTAATGGAATTATCATGAATAAAATATGCCTAGGTATTATAGGGGAGAGTGGGTACGAAAGTAACATTTTTGACATTTCCTGCAGTAATTTGATAACCAATAAAGATATCAAAATGAAACATAGTGCATATTAATGAATGAACATTTAGCTACCATTAAATACTAATTTGGTTTCCAGCGTTGTCTTTGGTTTAAATGTATGACTTGAAAATGAGGACAAGGTCAAATGTTACAATCGTCCTTTTCGGTGTGTCGATTGTAACACGCTGAAAGGACGATTGTAACACCATATAAAGATATGAAGAAAAAATCTAAAATGGTGGTTAGACTTAGAATTTAATTCTAAGCCAATACTATAAATTAATTATGTATTATTATAATATAAATGAATGCCTATAAAAAGGCAATCTTATTCATTGCTAATAATAAATGGATTTATGTAGTATAACATTATTTGGAATTTATTTAAAAAAAAAAAACTTATTTTGATCTCTATCTCCAGATGTTGAATAAACAAAGTCACCAAAAATTGTGTGTGGACGGTTGTAACACAAATAATTATACAGTTATTTGTGCTTGTATTATGTTACAAACGTCCACACAAAAATTGTTACAACAGTCCACCCCACGCTTTTTTATAATAAAAATCAAAGTAAGAAGAAACCGGTATGCCTATCGTAAAAATATTGAATCTATTTGATTTTAGAAATATTGGATCACGGTAACGTCGCATACATTCAATGAATTGTTTATTTTTTTCAAGAAAAATTATGAAAAAACCCAAGACCAAAAAAATTACGTTTTCACTAAAATTTTACATTTTTGGCTTTTGTTGGTACATTCGACTGTACTGACTTTTAGATTTTTGTGCGTGCATTCAGGACCTAATTGCGAAGAATTGTGCATTAAAAAATGAACGCACATAGTTCTAGTTTTTCGTAAAAATTGAATGTTACAACTGACCCACCGTTACGTTCGTACCCACTCTCCTTTACTTTTTCTAATATTCTTTGTTAGTTGAATAATTAACGTTAAATTTTTAAGGCAATTACATGGTTTTTCAGATTTTTTTGACATTTCTACCCCTCGCATATCCCTTATTACTGCTCCCAGCAAAAATGTGAAATTTAATTTACTTTCATTTTGTGCTTAACTTTTTCCTCTAAAACGCTTGGTTTTCAAAATATACCCGAAATTCTACGAAAGGGGACCTTTACCCCTTCTTGACTTTAGCTCGTAGCCTGGGCTGGGCTGGGCTAAGGAGTTTTATTATGCTGTACCTGATAGCCCCCCTACCACTGAAATTAATAACTTACAATCAGACTACATGATTTTTTGCATTTATTTTTTCTTTGTTGACTTGACTAATTACACTGAATGAAGATTAGAAGATCCATTGCTTTTTTTTGTTTTTCGTGATAAGATTCCTGGCTGAGAAAATGTAGGTGTTTGTTTTTTTATTCCCAAAATTGTTTATATTACGCCTCATTCTTCTCTGCTTTCATTCTATCCATTTCATTCTATCCACTCTTCAAGCAAAAATTCAACTAAAAATCTATTTTTATAAATTGAAATTTATTAAATAAGTCGTAAAAGCTTTATAAGCAAAAATATAATAGTTACTAATCCATTAAAATAATACTCAGCGTTGCATTGAAAAATGAAAAAAAAAAGTAACAAGAGTAGGTATATACGATAGGTGTATAGGTATAAGTACTTCTTGCATCAGGCATGATAAATGAAAGGTTGCTCAGTTAATAATATCGAATTGAATATGAGACTGAAAGCCGGTCTTGAAAGGCAATAGTCCATATAAGTTAATCCGATTAAATTCAATTCTAACTCGAACCATTTAACAAACCATGGCATGGCAAGTGGCCATTGGTCTGCTTTCAAAAAATGCGCTCAATGTCTTGTTGCAGTGCCGCACCCAACTTTGTCTCTTAGATACATAACTATACCTATACCTATGTATTTTGTCCGTTCTTTTAGCTAAATTTGACTCTTTTCCATGTTTGTTTTTTCTTTTTTTTTTACCTTCAAAGCCACGCACCAAATTGAGGACTTTGTTTTTATGTGTGGAACCCGAACCACTTTTGATCTCTCAAAGATTGAATCTGTTAAAAATACATTAATCTATATATCTACATAAATTGACAACGCCCTGCTCTCAAAAAAAAAAACTTAAAATTGTAAAATAAATTTGATACACCGATGGCTACCGCGCACATTTCAATAAATTAACTATGCGGCTAACAAATCTGTCCTAATGGTTTCAAATTTGCAGTCAATTTCAAACCATTGGAAAGAGTGTCGATTTGAGAGGCTTTGAGAGGTTTTGACTAAAAACAAAATTTAATTGGTTCATCGTCGGTGTCGAAAGTGCACAAAACAATGCGCATGCGCAATAGAATTGGTGAGTTGGAGTTGCAGTAGCGGTAGTGGTATCGGTAGCGGCGTAAACTGATCGCTTAGCAATTTCTTAACAAGGTAATTAATACAATAACCGCCTGTGGGTTACTAGGCAAGTACTTAATGCTGCACGCGTCCGTCCACATCGACATCCACATCCGCAACACCAACAGAAACAGAAACAGCAACAGTGCAGCACCGCATACCACGAACTTAGTGACTGAGACCACGCGCGCGAAAATTTTGTTTTGTTTCTGTTTTAGGTTTAAGTCCATACTAACATCTCCATAGAAATAAGTTTTATATAATACGAGTACAGGGTAGGTACGTGCTTGGAGACTTGGAGTGCACTGTAGCACTGGTGTACACGATTACCACGCCTTTTATGAAAGACTCACCTCACCTTTATGATGGCGGGGGATATGGAACTGACCATCAAGCCATCAAGCCATCAAGAACAAGCGTTAGCGTCAGCAGCAGCTGCAGTTTGTTTGCGCTGAAAGGGATGTTGGATTTGAAAATTATTGAAAGTGTTGTACGGGTTGGACGGCCTTGCCGAAGGCAGTCTTTAAGCCCCATTTAATGGAACAACGCGATATGCGGGCACATAGTGGAACAAGTCAATGTGAGTATATGTATGTATGTGACGGTGCGCACTTGTTTCATTACACCTATAGCTGCGGCCATAAAGAACCTGTGTGATATTGCGGCTTGTTATTGTTGGGCTATACCTAGTGTAATAGGCTATTAAAATCCAAGCTAAGATATCTATGGACAGCAATGTTACCTTGCTAAATCAATCATTATACTGAACTGAAAGGTTTACGGATTCTTGTTATTTTTTGTGGTAAAAGGTTTAATGAGAATTTCGAAATGAATAATTCGGTGACCAAGGTTTTTTTTCTGTTAGAATTTTTGAGGAAAATATCTTCGTCACTTAAAATAATTAATTTAAGTATATGAATAGTCGTACAGGTTATAGTTCAAGAAAATATTAGCATAAAACATGTTTTTTTTTATTGCTTGAGTAGCAAAGCAGTTTCTATGTCTTTTTTTTGGTAAAGGGCACAAAAAAGCGGTATCTGGTATCTGTCCATATATGTGATCATGCCAATAGTGCTGATGAATCTATCTGAAAAGACCAATTTCAACTAAGAAAAAAGCTTGTAACCCATTTGTGATGAAACAGGTGCCATTGTAGCATCATTGAGTGTGACCCGAGCAAATTCAAGAAATATTAATAAATATGAAATTTCACGAAGCCTTATAAGGAGTCAAATACTAAGAAAGAATTGAGAAGCCAATAAAAGCGTCGAGCTAAGTGGACGTTTTCAATGATTTGGATGTTATAAAATTTTGTGAAAAATGTTGTATTACAGTTTGACCATTTGCAAGCGAAGCTTCTCGTCATAATTCATACATCATACATGCGTATACTACGCTTGTTTGTGGCTTCTGTGTAGCTTCGGTATTGCAGCTCGACCTTATTTGAATTCAATAGACATAGACAACCTATCAGTAAGCGTGAGCTGCATTTTATTGACAGATAATTTACACATTTTTAAGCAAAATGTGTTGTATTTTATGTTTTACGCATAAGTTTTTGTAATTTTGGTATTTAATTAAAGCATATTGAACTTGTTTGATAAGTTTAGGCCCCTTTAAGGCCTTTTTTACTTAAAAATAGGTGTGAGCTGAGTGAGAATTGTTGATGTGCAACTGCAACTACAACTGCAACTGCAACTGCAACTGCAACTGCAACTGCAACTGCAACTGCAACTGCAACTGCAACTGCAACTGCAACTGCAACTGCAACTGCAACTGCAACTGCAACTGCAACTGCAACTGCAACTGCAACTGCAACTGCAACTGCAACTGCAACTGCAACTGCAACTGCAACTGCAACTGCAACTGCAACTGCAACTGCAACTGCAACTGCAACTGCAACTGCAACTGCAACTGCAACTGCAACTGCAACTGCAACTGCAACTGCAACTGCAACTGCAACTGCAACTGCAACTGCAACTGCAACTGCAACTGCAACTGCAACTGCAACTGCAAACGCAACTGCAACTGCAACTGCAACTGCAACTCCTTGGTAATTCAAAGTTTTCCAGATACTCAAATTCCCTGTAGATGTAAATCTGGAGGAAGAACTATAGAATGAGCAAGATCATCTTACCCTAGGTGGGGGCACAGTAAATCTTTAGGTTGCAGTACAATTACCGCCCAATATCATTAATTCAGTCATTTCTGAGCACTTTTACAGTTGTAGAGTCAAAAGTTTTTTTTTTCGAGAAATATAAGGGGAAAATATTTCCAAAAAAAAAGTAGCATCGACTCAGCGTCAGTAGGATGTGAGTTTAACTATTTTAGACAATGACATGTAAGGTTTGCATGAAATTATCATTTTTGTGTCAACTGGCTTTGTGAGTTTTGTACACACAAACATGAAACGTCTTTAAAATCTCCACATCTGTTTAACTCTTTGGCAAAAATACTTTTCATTCAAAATATTGGCTTGCAAAAAAAGTATCCAGTAATTTGAAAACCTCCGTTGTTCGAATTAGGGTAGGACTCTGTAATAGTTAGAATTTCCAAGGACCTATTGTATAAAACTCAATTTAAACGGATATGATGATAAAAACGATTAGAAAAACTTACTCTGAATATACATACATACATGTACATATATAGTCTACTCATATGTCCATCTGTTATTCTATTACTCAGTAGCTACTCATTTAGCATTTTCATATTTAATCAAATTATGTACTCAGTATTTGTCTTAATATTGCTGAGTAAACAAAATGAGAAAAGGTAATGAGTATACGAAAAAAAAACCGGCTATACCACACCAAACAGTCATTGGAACATACCTGAAAATAAAAACAAAAGATATATTTTTATCAAATTGAATTGCAAATTGTAAATTTATAAGATCATGAAATATCTATCTGTAATATTGTGATGAAGATCATGGCGATTGCAAATTTTGAGGCGATTTCAATTTCTTAATTTTGTCATATTTTTTTAAATATTAGTGGCGTAAATTTGAAATATTTGTATATTTGCTAGATATTGGTAGGGGAATGTTGATTTTTGTTTTGTATTACACCAGTTAATTAAAATATTATCACGTCAAATTAATAGGGAAATTAAAAATGTAAATATTTAAAACATATTTTATTATGATAAACACAACAAAAGATAAATCTTTATATTAGTGAATTGTTTTGAAAAATATTTAATTATACATATATAAGGCTGCAAATATTTTAATTTTGATTTATGTCAGCCAGTATTGCTCAATAACCGAAGTTCCACAATTCAAACTTGCACAAAAGAATAGCTGACACGAACAAAATCTCACCATACACAGCCAACAGCCACATCTACTGCATGGCTGGCCAGACAATTTACCGGGGCCCCGTACTAAAATGAGAAGTCTTGAGAAAGATGAAAGGGCTATTTACGCCCATTTCGCATTACATAGATTAAATTTTGTTCTCAATGATGCCTCAATGGGTGTTTTACAAGAAACCCGAAGGTTTTTTTTGATGCCTTGTGCAGATTAATGTTTTCTTTGTAAAGGGTTTTCCAATAAGAGGTGTTATTTTGATATTCAAAGAAAAATGGCATGTTTTGAGATAAGTGATCGGATGTTTATTTCATTATAAAGAGGAAGGTATGCCGTTAATGATGGAACACAACATCAGCCAAATGGCCGCCACGACCACGCTTACAGGACCATATCCTTTTCGTGAAATTTTCCATAACCAAATCGCAAAGTGGCTGCCCTATGTCCTCGATAGCCTCACGAATTCCATCTTTGAGGTCTTGAATCGACGCTGGGCTGTTGGCGTAGACCTTATCTTTCACGTGGCCCCAAAGGAAGAAGTCGCAAGGTGTTAAATCACAAGATCTCGGTGGCCAATTGTGATCACCTCTTCGAGAGATAACACGGTCCGGAAACTTTTCCCGTAAAAGATCGATGGTTTCATTGCTTGTGTGGCACGTAGCGCCGTCTTGCTGAAAGTAAACGTTGTCCAGATCAATACCATCCAATTCCGGCCATAAAAAATCATTAATCATCTCTCGATAGCGCAATCCATTGACCGTAACTGTTGCTCCAGCCTCATTTTCGAAAAAGTAAGGTCCAATGACCCCGCCGGACCATAAACCGCACCAAACAGTCACTCGTTGAGGATGGAGAGGCTTTTCAACAATAACTCTTGGGTTTTCCGAGCCCCAGATGCTACAGTTTTGCTTGTTGACGTAGCCTCCGAGCTGGAAATGGGCCTCATCAGTCAAGATGATTTTTCGATGAAATTCCGGATCATTTTCATGCATTTCAAGGACCCAATCAGCAAAGACACGACGTTGTTGATGATCAGCCGGCTTGAGTTCTTGTGTTAACTGCAAGTCTTTATGCAAAATACGGTGTAATGACGTTTGTGGAATGCCTAATTCCAAAGAACGACGAGGAATGGACAAACCTGGGTTTTCTTCAACACTTTGGGCTACAACAGCAATATTCTCAGTTGTTCTTGAGCGACGTGCACGGGTTTTATTCTTCACATCACTAACTTGTCCCAACAGCTCGAATTTGTCCACCAATTTCTGTATTGCGGTCCGACAAGGTGCTTCACGACGACCCAAAAATGTTTTAGTTTTACGAACCGTCTCTGCCAAATTTTCACCATTTTTATAATGAATTTTAATAAATTCAATGCGTTGTCGAAGCGTGTATCGTTCCATTTTTATTAATGGCGTAGTTTCTACTTGTCAAATGTCAAAAAATGACAGCTTCAAAAGTGACAGCTACCGAAATAGCGGGCTATTCAAAATAACACCTCTTATTGGAAAACCCTTTATAAGCAGCGTCAAAAGTTGGGAGCTCTTGTCTGCCATTCAGTTCTAGTTTTTCAGTGAGAGATTAAAGTTAAACCCGATTTAATTCACAAAATTTGATAATTGTATGAGTTAACTCTGGATTTACCTAAACGATGCTTTTGTTGTTTAAAAGTCACCACTGAGAACTCGGACATCAACCAACCGAAATATAGAAAAAATTTCCACAGCTGAAATAACAAATAACTTTATCTCTAACCCGAACGTTATGTCGTTATAATTCTTTACAAGCTATCAGGAGCCTGATTCGGCTCAAAATATGAGTGAATAAGTTTGCCTATCTGTGTACCATATTTACTTGCGGAATCGCAAAATCGCGCTTAAACTCACGCTTGAGAAATTTTGAAAATTTAAGTATTTTGATATTTATTTTAAGGCACTTTCAAAAATTGTGATAACCAGCAGTTCAAGGCTCAAGCAGTATGAGAAAATAACAGTGTGGAAAGAGATATAAAATGTTGTTATACGAAAGCTCTTCAACACCCAAGCGTAAAATTTTTGTATGCATGCTTTAAGCTAACCATTTGGCTCGGCTCAACAAAATGGCTCGATCGTGTATGGCCAGCTTTAAACAAGTTCACGATGGCCAGCTTTAATTGTCTTGTTTGAAGGTTTTGAATAAAAAAAACAACCATTTCAGTGAGTTGTGATCGGGCCTATTCACTTCACTGGAACTAGACCAAATATCTTAATTCTATGAAATTCCAAAATGTTAGCCCCAAGACGAGAAAAAGTCTTGGTCTCATATCGGTATACCTAAAAGTCTCATCTTGTCTTGCCAATTCTCATTACAAATTCTTTACTTTGGAAAATCTTTGAATATATGTATTTTTTCCACATATACACTAATTTGTAGCTTTATTATTTCAAGGTATTATTGTCATAAGATTGATGTTATAAAAAGTATTATTTTTGTAATAGAATATTTTAAACAATAACAATTCCTTTTAACAATAACAAATTAACTTATATAGCTTATCAGATACACGTATACTTATAAAGAACACTCGATCCATAAAACCAAGTTAAGTAAATCGAACTCGATAAACTTGCTTAATATCAACGAGCGGGATATATAAAAATATAATTATTTATAGAAAATACATATACGTTTTTTATGTATTTTTTGTTAAAGACATAAAAAAAACATTTGCATGCTGGAATGTTCTTTAAAAAAATGCAAGACAAACAACCATAAACTTATGCCTCAGCATCATGTGGTTATTACCCGCAAAAATAATAAGCACAGCATGGTCGTATGTACTGGCTCACATTGAAACCAAAGAGCATGCGGTAGTCTACCTTGAAACTAAACGTTTTTTTTTGGCAGAGCGACTTTTTTTCAATTTAGAATCTTTTGGCTGAACTGCAACTGGTTAATTGGTTTTCTATGGCCAGAATGACGGACGTAACAGTGGCGTTCATTCTTAGCTTCGCAAAGTTGCGCTCCTTCCAAGACTTTTTCCATTTAATTTGCTCAAAATCGGGTTTATCTATCGAATATTGTTTTTTAGTTAGAGCTTTGTCTATGGCTTATTTACGCATAATCTTTCTTTAAAAATTCCACAAAAGAATAAATCAGGGAGCAGTTAAATCCGGAAAACGCGGGTAAAATCGTGGTTTTCTTCGGGATTTTGGAGGAAAGAAACCGCAAAATCGAGTCGCTCGCTGCTTAAAAGTACTGTGAGTTTTATCTCTTAAACATGCTGCTCTTTATGAAAAAACATCAATTCAAAAAAATCCGTTGAATTAATCTCCGCGACAGCCCAAGTTGCGTTGAACACCTCTCACTGGGTTAACTTTCTGAATATTTTCTTCAGAGCGAAAGGTCTGTAATCCTCCAGGAAAGTGATTTATCTGGCAATACCTATTGCATCGCATAAGATTGACAGCTTTTGACAGGCTGCGCTCTGAATCAACTTATGCCTTCCGTTCACATTCATAAAAGTCAAATTGTTCGAAACGTGCGAATGGTGGAAACGCACATTGCTTTTTGATAAAAAGGCCACCTTGCAAAACTTAAGCTACGGGAAAAATAAGGTTTGTTCTCTTAAACTTATCTTTAACTTTGAGTGTCATTTTTTTGTTCAAGTCTCTTAAGCCCAGTTTTTCAGTGCGATATTAAAGTTAAACCCAAGTTGACCCATCGAGTTTGGGGAATTAACTCTGGATTAATTTAACAAATTATTTTGCTGTTTTATCCTCTGAAGGGCCTAAGCCCTTCCGCATGCATGTTTCCCCAAAAAACGGTTTCTTGTATTAACTGTTGATAGATTTATTTGCAGAGATAGCTAATGCTGGATTTACACGATTGACAAATTGGAAGAATTCTGTCAAAAAACTGGCAGGAGAATGGAAAAATTAATTCTTTTGGCTGCCAATTTGTCAGTCGTGTAAATCCAGCATAACTCTGATGGTTTTACTCATGGAACTCGATTTCTTTTGCATGGCCACCACGGGCACGCTTGCAGAAGTCCAGACGCTGAACCCAATTTTCCACGGTTTTCAAGCATAAATCGGCCCATACTGCTGCAATTTCGCATTCGATATTCGTACGAAGTTCGCTGGCTTGTTGGCATAGACCATAGACTTGACGTAGCCCCACAGGAAATAGTCTAACGGCGTCAAATCGCACGACCGAGGTGGCCAAGCGACTCGACCATTTCGTGAGATAACACGTTCTCCAAACTTGGTTTCCAATAAATTGATTGTGACATTCGCTGTGTGGCTTGTGGCGCCGTCCTGTTAGAACCACATGTCTTCCAAGTCCATATCATCCAATTGGGGCCAAAAATATTCGGTTATCATTGAACGGTAGCGATCCCCATTCACAGTAACGTGCCGGTCTTGATCATCGCGGAAGAAGTACGGCCCAATGACGCCGCCGGCCCATAAACCACACCAAACCGTAATTCTCTCGGGATGCAATGATGACTCATGGAGTACGTGTGGGTTGCTGCCTGGCCAATACCGCATTGTTTGTTTATTGACGAAGCCATTCAGCCAGAAATGAGCCTCATCGTTGAAGATGATTTTTCGATTTTTAGCGCTCTTAACGTTGAGGCCACTGACTCCTAATTTCGGTAGTAAATTTTAATAATTTCGACTCGTTATTGGCTCGTATATCATTCTATCATGGATGGCAAACCTTACTAAAGATAAATGTCAAAAGAGCGGCAAGAAATATTTCGTCGTTTGCTGTCCCTGTTGCTCTACTTTTGTAGCGTCCCTGTTGAAAAACCCTTTACTTCTGCATTAGCATTGCGTTCGATAATGCAGTTTGCTAAAGTCACGTGTTAGAAAAAATCATCTGCGTTGCAGCTGTGCAGTAAATAAATGGAGGTGACGAATGAGACAGACATTGTTCTTCGAGAGATTGTTAGCAATTTAAAATTTTTGGATATCAGTCAGGGAGACAATTAAAAGATAAACATGTCGTGGCTGAAAATGACGAGCGAAAATGAATCTGAAAATTCTGATGAAATTGGCTTCTGTTCGAAAACATCAACTGCGCTTGCAAAAAAATCATTTGACGTTCATCAAAAGACATAAGTGCAAGCAAGACGATTGCATATTTGACGATTGCAACTTTTGCGTCATAAATGACAATCAATTGCCGGTTAAATTGACTTTGATTTGACGTTTTCAAAAACGGCCTTATAAAGGGTTTTCCAATAAGAGGTGTTATTTTGAATAGCCCGCTATTTCGGTAGCTGTCACTTTTGAAGCTGTCATTTTTTGACATTTGACAAGTAGAAACTACGCCATTAATAAAAATGGAACGATACACGCTTCAACAACGCATTGAAATTATTAAAATTCACTATAAAAATGGTGAAAATTTGGCAGAGACGGTTCGTAAAACTAAAACATTTTTGGGTCGTCGTGAAGCACCTTGTCGGACCGCAATACAGAAATTGGTGGACAAATTCGAGCTGTTGGGACAAGTTAGTGATGTGAAGAATAAAACCCGTGCACGTCGCTCAAGAACAAATGAGAATATTGCTGTTGTAGCCCAAAGTGTTGAAGAAAACCCAGGTTTGTCCATTCCTCGTCGTTCTTTGGAATTAGGCATTCCACAAACGTCATTACACCGTATTTTGCATAAAGACTTGGGTCTTAAGGCTTATAAAGTTCAGTTAACACAAGAACTCAAGCCGGCTGATCATCAACAACGTCGTGTCTTTGCTGATTGGGTCCTTGAAATGCATGAAAATGATCCGGAATTTCATCGAAAAATCATCTTGACTGATGAGGCCCATTTCCGCATCGGAGGCTACGTCAACAAGCAAAACTGTTGCATCTGGGGCTCGGAAAACCCAAGAGTTATTGTTGAAAAGCCTCTCCATCCTCAACGCGTGACTGTTTGGTGCGGTTTATGGTCCGGCGGGGTCATTGGACCTTACTTTTTCGAAAATGAGGCTGGAGCAACAGTTACGGTCAATGGATTGCGCTATCGAGAGATGATTAATGATTTTTTATGGCCGGAATTGGATGGTATTGATCTGGACAACGTTTACTTTCAACAAGACGGCGCTGCCACACACAAGCAATGAAACCATCGATCTTTTACGGGAAAAGTTTCCGGACCGTGTTATCTCTCGAAGAGGTGATCACAATTGGCCACCGAGATCTTGTGATTTAACACCTTGCTACTTCTTCCTTTGGGGCCACGTGAAAGATAAGGTCTACGCTAACAGCCCAGCGTCGATTCAAGACCTCAAAGATGGAATTCGTGAGACTATCGAGGACATAGGGCAGCCACTTTGCGATTTGGTTATGGAAAATTTTATGAAAAGGATATGGTCCTGTAAGCGTGGTCGTGGAGGCCATTTCGCTGATGTTGTGTTTCATTATGAACGGCATACCTTCCTCTTTATAATGAAATAAACATCCGATCATTTATCTCAAAAAATGCCATTTTTTTTTTGAATATCAAAATAACACCTCTTATTGGAAAACCCTTTACTACAAAAAATATTAATACTTTTTGCGACCCAACTCTTGTCAGAAATATAAAATTGGTTCTAAAACGCTTTAAAGAATAAAATGGGATCATTCAAAGCGAATGAAAAAATGATTGTTTCTTCCGAAAAAAAAAAAAAAACTGGATCAACGAATTTCCTGCATTTAAAAAATATATACTGTCCATTTGACGTACTGCACTTTACTTTTCCAATAGTATTGAGCAGACAAAACAAAATCGCGCTGCGGAGTTATAAAGTAAAGAGCCAACAAACTAAATTAATTTTGTTGCTCAAATGTGCTTATTGGTTATAGTGTTAAAAATCCCTCTCGCCGTAATAACCTCAAATGGCAAATAAAAAATGGCTTTTCTCATTTTTAAACGAGAATATTTCAAAAACCTGACCTGATAGAGCAATCCTGAGTTCGAATTCAATTTAGGCATACCAAATGATACAGTATTTATGAGAATCATTCGCCATTTTGTATTACAGCGAAACCAAAACTCAACTCGTAGATTTGATTGGTACTTTTTGTTCCAAAGGGAATAATATTCATTAATTCATCCGATATTTAGTTTCCGCCATTTTGTATCCACGATTTTATTTAGGAAAACCAATGTCGGATTTGTAATCAGCGACCTTTACAATTCCAGAATACGAACATTAGGCGTGTTCCTTTGGAGGTCGCGAACTTCTCATGAGTAGATCCAAACGATAATCTAGTACTACCAACTACTCGTGCTTTCATGACGAGTAGATGCCGACTTGTAGGGAAATTAATTCTGTGCGTTCCATTGAAAATGGCTAGCAAAGTACTCGTGAGTGCTTTGCCACCTCCAAAGGAACACAGCTATTAAAACCACCATTTTTAAATTACCAACCACTCTGCGACAATCCAGTTCTCAAAGGCTTAGAAAACAGCGATATGAGCGTGGCGTTGAAGTTATCGAATGTTTAAAATAAACTTCGACGATTTCGTTTGATGTTCCAGTCGTTAATCTTGTCATTTTGTATTTCCCAAGTCTTCTCTTTACATAATTCAAAAAGAGTTTGACTTTATTCGCAAAAATTTGATTCTAACATTGATTCGACATTAATGAGGGAGTCCTGTAAAAATTTTAGAAATCCTGTTCGACATGGCCACAACGGGAGAAGTTAATCTACGTTTTTGCTTTTTTAAATACTTCTAATTATTTTACCAAACAATTTTATTTACAATTACAAGTTCACGTGACCTTAACTCCAAAATTAATTTCATTGATCTGTATTAATAAATGCTTAAATCTTGCTTTTTTCAGGTTAATCTCAGAAACCACTTGTCCCGATTTCAAAAATTCTTTTGTGTTTAAAAGTTTATTTTAGTGAGATGGCTTTAGGTGGCTATCGAAAATTTGCTATTTATAGGGCGCAATCGGGTGAAAACTAAAAGTGGTATCCGATTTAAAAAAACAAAATTTATTTTGAAAAGTAATTAAGGTTTGACTTCGGCGAACACTGTAGGGCTATATTTGTTTCCAAATTTAACTATTCAAAGGGCGAAGTAGGTCAACCAGAAAAAAGTGGTATTCGATTACAAACATTCTTTCAGTGTCGGCAAAGTATTAAATGTTAGACTTAAGGGATCACTCAAGATCACTCCATATTTTTACAAATTTAGCCATTGATTAGATGAAGTGCAGTAAGACCCAAGAAGTGGTTTTTTATTACAAAAAATAGCTTAAAAAATAGTTTCTTTTGTAATTTGTATGAGAAGCTTAGATTTGTTTACCCAGCTAGAAATTGGTCAGTCGTAGGAAATTTTTAATCATTGTTTAAATTTTTTCAAGGTCATCAATTATTTTTAGCACCTCATATGAGGGATATTCGAAAAAAAGCTTATCAACTGAAAGGTCTTAGCGACCTTCTTAAAGGTTAACTTCTTTCAGAAATTGGTTAGAAATTGGTCAGAAATTGAAACTAGCTGTTCTTTTGAGAGGTCACTAAGACCTTTAGTTTCTTTTTTGTGAATATCTTATAAATTAGGTGCTAAAATTGTTTAAAAGAAATATGGTTGACCAGTTTCTGAAACTACCTAACCATTTTGAAAAATTACTGACCTTTTCGATGGCATACTTTTTTTTGGAAATATCCGACATAATATGTAGGTACATGGGATTCTAAGTTCCCATAGCCAATTTTCTTTCTTTATCTTCTAACATAATTTCTTGGAGAAATTTCTAAATTAATTATTTACAGTGGTCATTTTCAATATTAAAGAAAATATTTCGAAACGACCTCACTTAGCCACCTTTACCTACCCTACCTTTTTTTCTTAGTAAAAATGTCATTACAGGATGGGGACTACCTACTTTTGTTTATCATTACATTTATTCATTTCAGACAATTTCCATTTTTCAGCTCTCAAACTCAATCATTTTTAAACAAAAATTTGGTTTTAAAAGTAATGGAATTCAATAAATATTTGATGAATTCAAAGACATTTTAAGTTCTTAGGATTTTGTCACTCCTTTTTAATATTCTGATTTTTTTTGAATTTTGAAGACTCATTTATAAACTTTTGACTATAAGAATTATTATAACTAATTTTAACTCATGAACTGTCAAGCACTTCCAGAATCCATCCCAACCACTTCCAATTAAGACTGCACTCTATTCTAATTTTAAGATTTAAACTTGAATCGTTATGTGCAGACAAAGTATAGGTACATTCTTCACACTCTCGATATAGTTAAAGAAATAGCCCAATAAAATTACTTCCACTTCGAAAGAATTCTGACAGCGCTGAATATTTGTGGACCTAATTTTTTATAGTACTTTGTTTTGAATATTTAAAAAAAAAAATTGTATTTAAATTATTCACTATATAATAATGGGTGATTTTTTAAGAGGCTTAGAACTTTTTTAAAAAAAAAAACACAAAAAATTCAAAAAAATGAATGAAATATTTATTTGAATCGATAGTTTGAACCTTGCAATTTAATGTTTAAAGATAATTTCATGCAAATGTTGACCGCGGCTGCGTCTCAGGTAGCCCATCCGCTGAGTCCAATTTTGGCATACTCTTTCACACATATCGGCCGGTATCTCACGAATGAATGCATGGATGTTGGCTTCCAGTGCGTCAATCGAAGCGGGCTTGTCCCTATAGACATTAGCCTTGACATACCCCCACAAAAAATAATCTAATGGTGTCAAATCGCACGATCTAGGCGGCCAATTGACCGACCCGAAACGTGAAATTAACTGTTCACCAAACTCGCCTCGCAATTGCGCCATTGTTTCGCGTGCTGTGTGGCATGTCGCACCGTCTTGTTGAAACCACATATCATGCAAGTCAAGAACTTCCATTTCGGGCAAAAAAAAGTTTGTTATCATCGCTCGGTAGCGTTCACCATTGACAGTAACGCTGCGATTCGCATCATCTTTGAAGAAATATGGCCCAATAATGCCGCCGGCCCATAAACCGCACCAAACAGTGGCTTTTTCGGGATGCATTGGTAGCTGTTGCAATGCTTCTGGCTGATCTTCACTCCAAATGCGGCAATTTTGCTTATTTACGTACCCATTCAACCAAAAATGAGCCTCTTCGCTGAACACAAGCAGCGCGCGATGAACATTTAGAACCGAGCACGAATTTTGATAGTAAAATTCAATAATTTGCAAGCGTTGTTCATTTGTAAGACGATCCATGGTTAAATTGCAAACCAAACTGAAGCTGTTTGACAGTGACACAAGGTACTAAACACACGTCAGCTGTCAAAACTAGTGTTGCCAAAACCAAACCAGCTAAAAAATCACCCGTTATATGTAAATATAAGATTTTGTTCAAAGCTTGGTTTTTTTTTTTTTTTTTTTGTAAAACCAATACTTTCCCTGTAAGATAATTTAAAAATCAATATCTGGCCTTGACCTTTTTTGAATGGTTTTAGTGCAACAAGTAAACACCGTCGTCAGTCGTCGCCGGTCGTCGGTTGGTAGACTGGTTTGCGAAAATATTTTATTTAACTGATATTTATTTATAACTACCTACCCTGTCCATTGATCCTGGATCTTAAGTAATTATAAGTGAGCCCTCATGGAGCGAGATAGCGCGGCGGCGGCGTCGGACAAATAATAATAATTTGTGTTTACATCGTGGGTGTGTAACAACTCTCGCGGCCTAGTAACTGCCATTACACTCCTGTGTTTGAGCATTCTTGGTTTTTATCATTTACCTATCTAAAGTGACTTGACTAAAAGAATAAAATGTTGTGCACACAATCACCGCTACTGTGTGCGCTGATTTTAATTTATTACCAACGAACGTCATACAAATATATGACCATTTGTGCGAGCTGCAGAAAGCAAATTTAATAGCTTTAGATTATAATATGGCCATTAGACTGCATTATATACCTAGATTGCGTCTTATCAGAAGGCGTTACAAATTCGATGCTGATTTTGATGCAGGGGAGCAAAAGTCACACCACAATTGGTTTTGCTATATGCAAGCCGTGCAGCAAGATTGCTGGCTTGACCATTGACCATGGCATTATTGTTTGCATTCTCTAGGTGCAAAATACATTTATATACAAATATAATTTTCTAGTCCTTGATGATTGTCTTATGAGGGGCCTTCGGTTTTTGAAAAACATAGAATATAGAATGTCCAGTACCTACATACATAAAATATTCACTTCGGCACGCTTCGGTTTAAGTGTTCAATTTCCAACAAAATTGTATTGACTTTTATAATTATTGTTCTTTTGTTTCTTTCAATCAGATTTCTATTTTTTTATTTTTATTTTTTTGGTTGTCAAAGCAGAAAAAAACTTTACAGGCGCTAAGATACGGATAGGTAGAAAATGATTTTGATCCCGAAAATGAATGATTTTATCAATGTTACAAACGAAAAGCGTTCAAAGTAACAGAAATTAATTAATTTTTTAATCAAAAATGAATATTACATAAATACATATGTACATACATAATAACATAGATACAAGGCGCAAACATTAAAAACAAATATTTTTGATTTAAAACAACGCAAGGGCATTTTTTCAACCATAAAATTATTATTTACATAAATGTTTATTATTCCTTTTCAAATTTTCAATTTAGGGAGCCTTCTTCAGAAAAGTTTCAAAAATCAATACCTACTAGGGGTATTCATGCAATGAGATATATTTACGAACTTTGTATTGGAGTAAATGTATACTTCACTTTGCATGAACGCACCTATAAACAGTGGCGGATCCAGAGGGGGGGTCATAGGGGTCATGACCCCCCCCCCCCCCCCCCCCCCCCCCTCCCCCCCAGAAGCCTAGAGCAAAAGATAAACAGTCGTATTATATTTCCCTAAAAAACACTCTTGGACAATTAGTCATTGTCCAAATAGTTGGACATCTCTTTATTTTTAAACGCATTGTAACAGTTGTCTAAATATATCCTCTTATTGACATACTAACATCCATTTCATCTGTCTTTTGGAAACGTTCAATGAATATTTCATTAGTTTTAAGATAATTTTTCAATTCGTTAGTAGACTTACATTTGGCATTGCACGTATGTTCACTTTAAAATAGGTTTGGATATCCAATTCCAGTGTGTAAGTAAGACAATCGATGGAAAATATTTATAAATAAGGTTTTTGAGTTAAGCAGCTGACTAAAGTTAGACATATCTACTTAAAAATAGGTTTATAAGCTGTAGTCCGAAAAAAATTCTCCGTACCAACATCCACACATCCTTTAGGCTGTAGGCAGATGGATACAATCTAATTTTGTACATCTGGGGTAACTTGATATAATTTTTATCAAAGGCTGAGGTTTTGCTCGCTGGGTTTGATCTAACGAAGTTTATTTTAATAAATACCTTGTTTAATTTACAACTTTATTATTTTAAGTAGATTTGTATGTTATCTGGTGTCTCTGGATCAGGAACGGGTGACGTCCTTGTGCGTTCTCCCAATTCTCATTATTACAGTATGGATCCGTACCTCGGATATACTCACGGTAAGTAAAAGGCAGTGCGCGGCGGTTTGAGTAAGCTCTGAAAAACTAGTAAAATCTCGGGCGGATCTGGTCAAATCACAGCCGAAGCTGATAGAATCGCGGATGAATCCAGTAAATAAAAGTCGTGTGACGCTTTAATAAGAGACCCCTTATCTCTGATGGGCTTGTACGAAAGAGTCGAATGGTATCTTCCTTCTTCCGTAAGCTATGTCCTCTTAAGCTAGCTTGAATAAAAAAGATTTTTATTTACCTCTATAAATCTCTCATCGAATAATTACTTGCATTTAAATATTCTTAAATCAGAAACTTATGGAACGTTAAAAACTTCCTAAGAAATTTTGATGATATTAAAAATGTTTCCAAAAAAGTAGTTATTTTCATTCAGGCGACTTTAAGATTTCATAGTCGTATCGGTCTAGTAGAACTTATTCTCGTCTTAGTGGACTTGGGGCACTTTTGTATTATTGTGGATGAAATATTGAACTAAATTTTGAATCTGGAAACTACATACATTGAAAAAATCAATTTTATAATTAAAAATCGAAATGTTTTAATTTTGTATCTTTTCTGCCAACATCTGCTTGGTCAACTATACTATCGATATCTAAATGTAAGTCCACAAAATAATTAGTAAATATGGAAAATTTTAAAACTAGAAAAAAAACATTAAAAATTTCTTCTTAAATTCAAACTAGTAAAGTAATTATTTATTATTAAAGTAATATTTTTTTTTAATTATATTTTGAAAAAAATGTATCTCTCACTTAAAGCTTACTTTAGATTTTTTTTTTTCTTATTTTGAGTAACACAATCTTCTGCAGACAAGCCTATGGGCTTCGCAAGAACTTATATCATTGTTAAGTCTTTTTGAATATATGAATAAACTTAAATGCTTCTCATGCTTCCTAATTCTGACCAAAACCTTGTTGAATCCTGAAAAAATGCTGTATAAACATTCTAACAAAATTTTTTTTTAACATTGTATTTTACTAGTGTACCATTTGAAGTGTTTGAGTGCCACAGTGCCATTTAAATTAAAAGGTGCCAAAAAGTGCGAAACGCTGTTGCAGAATGTCTCTTTAAGTACACATGCTGCATGCTCACTTAGACGCTGTTTAGATTGGGAAGATTGAGTCCGGTATCACGGCAGTTTGTAGGCAAGAGAGGTGCGTGGGGTGAGAGATCTCGTGAGGCAGGAATAAAACATAAAAACCGGTTATTTGTTGTTGTTTCAATGTGCGAAATGTTGAAATTGTTTTTGTTTCAATGCATTTTGATGCGTCTCCAAGTTTCTAATATAAAAACGATGAGACTCACCAGTCCGTACTCTCAATTTTCCCAATCTTAAAAGGCTCATAGATCAATTAAAAAATAACTTGGTGGCGTATTTAGAAGAGCAAGGGGAACACTGTCACCAGGATGTGATGAACTTTAAACAACTTTATCAAGGACAATATAATTAAAACATTATGGGTGACAATACATTTGGGGGCTAGTGCGGGAAAGTATGCTTATATACTTACATAGAAGAGAGGCAAAAATTATTAATTATTAAAGCTTCTTTGTTTTCTTTTTGTAAGTTTTTTTTGACAATAAAACTGATAAAAATACATATCAAAGTTAGTTTTCCTTTTATACACAATTGAAATTAAAAAATGGAGATTTTTCTTAGAACTCGATTGGAGGAGTAATTTTTGTTTGATTCGATTTGGATCCGTTTCGGTTTCAGCTTTCACTGAGTATGGTGAGCTATCTTTCTCACAAAACATGCACATGCACAAGTGGGTCCGTGGTACTTTAAATTTCCATACTAATTTAAGCCGCCAAACGCAGTTTTGAGGATCCATATTCGGATCCGTAAGCGAAGTCGTCTATATTTTTGTTGACTACGTACACGGATCCAAAACGGACTAGTTTGCTTGAAAAGTTATGACTTCATTACATATGTCATTTTTGTATGGGATTTTTCGTTTTGCCCCCTCCACTGGACTTGAACAATGCTCGGATTATGAAAATGTCTAGAAAAAAAAACAATTGAGGCACAAAAATCGATCATTATATTTTAGCATATCTTTTTCTGTCGACTGGGACTGGCCTAGAAGTGCTGTTTAGCTAACAATTAGTCTCCTCATATCTCAAGATAATTTTGTTTATATGTATATTCTAAATCAAAGGAAATGAAAATCGAAAAATTACCGTCTATAACTGAAACCATTTTTAGCAAAATTAAAAACAGATTAGAAGGTGAAGACTGATGTAATCATGTTATTTGCAAACGTTTTTTAACCTATAAACCATTTTTTCATCTATAAGATTTTCGTGGGTAGCTCAATTTTTGTATTGTTTTTATGAATGATTTCTTCTTTATAATGTTTTTTTAAGTGCTCTTGAAGCTGTTATTCACTGAAACAGTGAAACAGTACACAGGATGCAATTGAATAATTTATTAGTAGAACTAACAAAAACGTGCCTTAAGTTTTTGGTATTACTTACTTCTTGCTACAAAACATGTAAAATGTTATTAAATTATTAAATGTATCCTGAAACTTGATGCCACAAACTTGTTTGTTTTTTTGACAAATTCAATATAAAGGGTTTTCCAATAAGAGGTGTTATTTTGATATTCAAAGAAAAATGGCATTTTTTGAGATAAATGACCGGACGTTTATTTCACTATAAAGAGGAAGGTATGCCGTTAATAATGGAACGCAACATCAGCCAAATGGCCGCCACGACCACGCTTACAGGATCATATCCTTTTCATGAAATTTTCCATAACCAAATCGCAAAGTGGCTGCCCTATGTCCTCGATAGCCTCACGAATTCCATCTTTGAGGTCTTGAATTGACGCTGGGCTGTTGATGTAGACCTTATCTTTCACGTGGCCCCAAAGGAAGAAGTCGCAAGGTGTTAAATCACAAGATCTCGGTGGCCAATTGTGATCACCTCTTCGAGAGATAACACGGTCCGGAAACTTTTCCCGTAAAAGATCGATGGTTTCATTGCTTGTGTGGCACGTAGCGCCGTCTTGTTGAAAGTAAACGTTGTCCAGATCAAAACCATCCAATTCCGGCCATAAAAAATCATTAATCATCTCTCGATAGCGCAATCCATTGACCGTTAGGTACTGTTGCTCCAGCCTCATTTTCGAAAAAGTAAGGTCCAATGACCCCGCCGGACCATAAACCGCACCAAACAGTCACGCGTTGAGGATGGAGAGGCTTTTCAACAATAACTCTTGCACTCTTGGGTCTTCCGAGCCCCAGATGCGACAGTTTTGCTTGTTGACGTAGCCTCCGAGGTGGAAATGGGCCTCATCAGTCAAGATGATTTTTCGATGAAATTCCGGATCATCGGACCCAATCAGCAAAGACACGACGTTGTTGATGATCAGCCGGCTTGAGTTCTTGTGTTAACTGAACTTTATAAGCCTTAAGACCCAAGTCTTTATGCAAAATACGGTGTAATGACGTTTGTGGAATGCCTAATTCCAAAGAACGGCGAGGAATGGACAAACCTGAGTTTTCTTCAACACTTTGGGCTACAACAGCGACGTGCACGGGTTTTATTCTTCACATCACTAACTTGTCCCAACAGCTCGAATTTGTCCACCAATTTCTGTATTGCGATCCGACAAGGTGCTTCACGACGACCCAAAAATGTTTTAGTTTTACGAACCGTCTCTGCCAAATTTTCACCATTTTTATAGTGAATTTTAATAATTTCAATGCGTTGTTGAAGCGTGTATCGTTCCATTTTTATTAATGGCGTAGTTTCTACTTGTCAAATGTTCAAAAATGACAGCTTCAAAAGTGACAGCTACCGAAATAGCGGGCTATTCAAAATAACACCTCTTATTGGAAAACCCTTTATTACAACTTGTTCGAAAGTTAAAATTATGCAAAATTAACTTGATGAGCGCACAAACTTGAGATATTCTTATTATGAAGTGTAATTAATTGAAATCAATCTGGATTATTATTCTAAAACGGTTCGAATGTTCATACGTAAGAGTACATTAGCCTTTCTTATCGTTAAATTCTCGTGATTTCACATTTTCATTTTTAATATTATATTTGTTTTTGATTTTGATTATTTTTTAATCAATCGATCAGATGATTTATGGTGAGATTTGAGATCAATGAATTTTTATTTCCGCTGCGAAATGTTGCTAAGTGAAGAATTTGTTATTTTCTGTTTTTTTTTTAATTTTTAAAACTAGAAAAATTACAAATTCTTGATTTGTGTTTGCAATTTAATCAGGCAGAGGCGGCTGTAAGCCGAAGGAAAGCATTCTATAGCTGTTAGACAATAAAAATGTATTGAGTCTGGAAAAGGTTTTAGGGGTGGGAAGCAACTGGCTTTTTAATTCTAGCCCTGTTCATAGAAAACTAATAATAACAAAATGTGAAACAAGAAATGTATTACACAAAATAAGCATGTGTTCCTGAATTTTCTCGAATTTCAGCACTCGTTCTCGTACCGGTATCACAATTCCAATTTTTTCATAAAATAGATACAGTTTTCGATCTATTCTATCTACTCCCCTTTAATTCCAATCGAATATTACGTCATTACGTCTTCTCCTCAATGAAATTTGGGTGCCTTCAATGCATTACGTTTGACATCTGAATTTTCAGATTTCTGAATTTTTGGATTTTTTATGCGTTTATGCGTTCAACAGCATAAATTCAGATGTGAATTTTCAGATTTTGTGATTGAACGTGTCTAGGGAACATAAGACCACTCCAAAAACATTATTCCAAACAGCCAATCGAAGGATTTTGGAGTAGTAGGAGTGAAAAAGGAGTGCAAAAGGGGTACTCCGAACATCCAAACGAAAACGACATAAAAATGTTTAAATAATCTTCAAATATCTCTCTTTGAAATTTTGAAGGCAAGAAATATCACTTATGTAAAATTTCAGTTGTAAAATAGTATGAAAGCCACACGTCCCACAGTAGTTCGCTTTGCATGGAAGATCGGAAAAAAAGTTTGTTAAATCTGAACTAATTAACGGATTTTTATGAAATTTTGCATGCATTTTAAAATTAGTCTCATACATATTTTTTTTCAAAATTTGGATAAGAAAAAAATGATTATAAAAATTTGTTAACGCACCAGATAATGCGAAAAACCCATATCCAGGTAAAAATCAGAAAATAAACACCTTTTTTTGTATTTTTAACTGCCCCTACTTTTTCGTGAAATCAAAAAAACTGTAGAATCCTCGCTAATCCTTTTAATTGTTCTTTACTAAGCTCTACCTTATAATTCAAACTTTTATAAAATTAAAAAAAATTTAAAAATTGAAAAATTTTGCAGGTAGAAATAAATGCTTTCGCAATAAATCGAATTTCCCAGACCTGGGTCAATGTATTAGATTTATTTTATTTTTCAAATAAATGTAGGTACATATATTTTTTTCTAAAAATGCTGGGCTTAATTAGTTCAATCAGACAAAAAGTACCGAAGAAATTATAACTTTTTGATATACCACCGTCAAGACCGAGTTTTTTGAAACGCGATTCAGTAGGACAAATTTGGACATAACTCCAACTATATGCAGGTATTTAAGGCTGATTTTTTAAGTGCTGTAACTTGAAAGTATATGAAGCAGACGTTGATATACATATGTACGGCACTACGTGGAGGCAAGTGAAGCTAAGTTTAAGACTCAAAAAGTTTTCATCAAAACTTGAGACTACTTATAGAAGGCTTCTTTTATGAATTATAATTTTTATATTTTACATATTGTCAACAATAGACCATAGTAAAATGATAAATAAAGTTACAGAATTTATTTTAAGAAACTTCGGAAAAAGACATTTACATATAAGTTTTTTTTTTGAAAATATCGTCAATCCAGTATATAAGTGATCTAAACGACAAAAAACCTAGTTTCTAGAAAACGACGAATTTTTAAGTTTGAATACGAATACAAATACAATAGAGAAAAACTTTCAGTCCAGATCAGAGAAAGTGAACAAACATTTTCTAGGTCTTCTACTTCTTCCTTCACTTTGACATTGACATTGTCACACTGCTACACTGTAACATTTGTACACTGCTACACTGTCACACTGCCACAATGTCACACACTGTCATACTTTCACACTGGCACTCTATCACACTTTGATACTTTTATACTTTCACATTGCCACACGGTCACACTGCCACACTTTTAGACTTTCACACTTTCAAATTGTCACACTGCCACTCCGTCACACTGTCACACTTTAACACTGTCATAAATAGATAATTCTAACTTGCGGAACACTGTTTTTTATTTACAAAAACAAAATTTTATTCAATGAGATATTTAAGTAAATTGAAATACAAACTTATTCTTGTAAATAGACATCGTTATTTTTGCGGCCGTCCGTCCGGTGTGTATACGAATGAATTATTGGTTTGTCAAATCAACGCGTGAACATGTCACATACATACATCAATTGTCTGCGGGTGAAACATATTTTGGTGTAAAGTGCCATCTTCTTAAGGAATAAATAAAGGGTTCTCCAATAGGAGGTGTTATTTTGAATAGCCCGCTATTTCGGTAGCTGCCACTTTTTAAGCTGTCATTTTTTGACATTTGACAAGTAGAAACTACGCCATTAATAAAAATGGAACGATACACGCTTCAACAACGCAATGAAATTATTAAAATTCACTATAAAAATGGTTTGTCCATTCCTCGTCGTTCTTTGGAATAAGGCATTCCACAAACGTCATTACACCGTATTTTGCATAAAGACTTGGGTCTTAAGGCTTATAAAATTCAGTTAACACAAGAAGTCAAGCCGGCTGATCATCAACAACGTCGTGTCTTTGCTGATTGGGTCCTTGAAATGCATGAAAATGATCCGGAATTTCATCGAAAAATCATCTTGACTGATGAGGCCCATTTCCACCTCGGAGGCTACGTCAACAAGCAAAACTGTCGCATCTGGGGCTCGGAAAACCCAAGAGTTATTGTTGAAAAGCCTCTCCATCCTCAACGGTCAATGGATTGCGCTATCGAGAGATGATTAATGATTTTTTATGGCCGGAATTGGATGGTATTGATCTGGACAACGTTTACTTTCAACAAGACGGCGCTACGTGCCACACAAGCAATGAAACCATCGATCTTTTACGGGAAAAGTTTCCGGGCGGTGTTATCTCTCGAAGAGGTGATCACAATTGGCCACCGAGATCTTGTGATTTAACACCTTGCGACTTCTTCCTTTGGGGCCACGTGAAAGATAAGGTCTACGCCAACAGCCCAGCGTCGATTCAAGACCTCAAAGATGGAATTCGTGAGACTATCGAGGACATAGGGCAGCCACTTTGCGATTTGGTTATGGAAAATTTCATGAAAAGGATATGGTCCTGTAAGCGTGGTCGTGGCGGCCATTTGGCTGATGTTGTGTTCCATTATTAACGGCATACCTTCCTCTTTATAATGAAATAAACATCCGATCATTTAACTCAAAAAATACCATTTTTCTTTGAATATCAAAATAACACCTCTTATTGGAAAACCCTTTATATTGCGGAAGTTTCAGCTAAATCGGATGGTTAGTTTTTAGAGCATAAACGAACAGCTTATTTTTAAATAGGTATACATATATGTAGATAGATAAAGACAGCCGGATAAAATATGCAAATTTCAAATTAACAAGCTTAATTCGATGTTGGTAATCAAAATCAATAAAAGTTATTATTTGCTAACATACTGTCAAGCTAAATTCATAAATCTATACACCTATAACCTGAAACTTTTCTAACGGAATTCGCTATAGGTCAACAACAAACAAATCAACTAGGTATAACGTATAACCACTTTACAAATCGAATTCATCAAAAGAAGCTCGCGTCGTAATCATTTCGCATGCATTTTTTTTTTTCATTTTCACTTCAAGCGTCGTCGTCATCTTGTTGTCGTGTGTGTGATGCATATTTGTTTCTTACAACCAATCATCGTCACTTCGCCCCGGCCGCCCCCTATATATACCACAACTAACCATCGAATTTTCTGGTTTTTCCTTTCTCTTTTCTTATTGTGTACCTTCCATACTCCCCCTATCTCAACTCACCCCCCGTCCTCGCCCACACATTGCAAGCTCACTGCATTCAATCATATTTTATTCTTCGCGGCAAAAAATAATGATAATACCTTAATAAACTTTAAAAATAATAATTTATTAAAAGGTGAAACTCTTATTTCTGTATTTTTAATTTGTTATAACATCGAATATTTTTTGCATTTTTATGGTTTGAATTTATCAAAGTCGAAGTCGAGGTGTGCTGAACTTTTCGAGGTGAGGCGAAATACCACCTAGTTTGAAGACCAATATCATGTTCTTTGTTGAAAGAAAATCTTGATTTGCGTAGCAGCGCCGCGCCGCACTGTACCGCACTTGGTGAAGTTGCAAATATTATTCTTTGAAGCTTATAGTGGAATTGGTGCAGTATCGATCTTTGAGCGAAACTTTTTTGAAAGGAATCGCATAAATTAAGAGATGATTGGGATGTACCTATGTACAAGATGCACATTTGATTATCATATGTGTTTTGTTCATATACAGGGTGTCCCAAATGTCTGCTTCAATATTTGATTGGTTAACTGATGCTTGAACGCAACAAATCTGCGAGGGCGTAGTGGACATTTAAATTGATTGGGTGGCTTTTAGGCATTCTGTTGTAATGGATCGTATTCTGGGAGCGGAGCGTGTGTGTCGTGTGAGTAACTCTACTGAGTTATTGGTTTTGTAAAACTCACGCACTTTTCGCAACCGTAAAATAATCTATTGCAACTGCATTTGCTAAAGCCAACTAATCGCGCGAAATTTCGAGCAGCTGCTAAAAAGGAAACTTGTTGGAGTGAGTGATAGTTCTAGCAGTACAATGGCCTGTGTTATAAGATCACCTTAAGGGCATCGATATTGTGGTTTCTTCGCATAGACACCTGCGACTTCAGAAAACCCTACTAATTGCATGACCTTGGTGGAAAATTCACGTCACCTCTGCGAGAGATAACCCTACCCTCAAATCGTTCATGTAGTGGCGATCGCTGAGTGGCACGTAGCGCTCTTCTGTTTGGAACCACATGTTGCTCACATCCATAATTGCTAATTGGAGCCAGCAAAAATTGGTTATCATCGATTGGTAGCTCTATCCGTTTATGCTGATGGCAATGACTTCGTCGTTTTCGAAGACTGGACTCTCACAGACAGCGACGATGTTTTCGGTTGATCTTGCGTTTCGTTCATGTAAGTACATTGGCTAATTGTCCACTGAATCGGTCGACTCAAAGTTGGCCTCGAAGTTTTTATCATTTGGACGTGATGTTCAATCGTTTAACTTGCCATGGTGATTTGGCATCAGTAACTGAATTATAAACAACAGATTTGACAGATGTCAGCAAAACAACATGTCCGCCACAGGTCGCCAAAATCTACCAGCGCCAATTGAATAAAAAAAACCCTTTATAAGCTGCAACCAGTTGTATCCATTTTGCAAGCTGCGAATATAGTCTTCTCCAATGGTGATTCTACCAGAATTTTACCTTCTCATCTTCTTTAGGATTGGACATGTTCCAAGAAAATTACCAATTTATTATTCTCTTTCGTGTAAATTACATCTACTACAGATGTTAATAATTGCAAATCTGTGTGGCATAAAGTTAAGACGAAAGGGCTCCCCCCCCCTCATCTTAAATATGATGCCAATTGGTCTACACGAAAAGTTTGGGTTGAAGTAGTTTGATTGGTAACTATATACCTAATCCTACTTCAACTAAAATATCCACTCTGTTAAAGCTCAAGGCTGCTCTATAAATGAAAACCTCTCGTTTGAATTATTTCATAAAGCACTTTACGCATTACTCTCTTCCATCCATCAATCCGCTTTAAGCTTGCGTCAATCCTCGTACCACATCTATTTCTATTCAACTGCATACTGCCATAGCTTATTCGGCCATCTTGGATTTTCCCGCAGTTTTTATAACGAATTTAATTAATTTTCAACGAAGAAATGAAGAGTGTTCGCAGGCCAGTTTATAGATAGGACATTATACTTAGGAGTGTTTATTCTTAAAAAATAAAGTTTTCCTCAGAAAAAAACTCAAAAGGTTATCAAAAATAAAGGGTTTTTCAATAAGAGCGCTACAAAAGTTTTTTTTAAATAAAACAAAAACGGTTTTAGATATCAATGAAATTCTTTATTCTTGTGAAAGTACGTTGAATGCCATTATGTATGGAACTCGATTTCTTTTGCATGGCTACCACGGGCACGCTTGCAGAAGTCCAGACGCTGAACCCAATTTTCGACGGTTTTCAAGCATAAATCGGCCGATACTGCTGCAATTTCACCTTCGATATTCGTACGAAGTTCATCAAGCGTCACTGGTTTGTTGGCATAGACCATAGACTTGACGTAGCCCCACAGGATATAGTCTAACGGCGTCAAATCGCACGACCATCATGAAATGGCAAAACTTATTGAAGAGAAATGTCAAAAGAATGGCAAGAAATATTCCATCGTTTGCTGTCCCTGTTGCTCTACTTTTGTAGCGTCCCTGTTGAAAAACCCTTTATAACACTTTCTTACTCCCCATACTAGAGGACTGTATGGCGCTTGGTTGTACGTCAACTCTATTCCTACTCCAAAAGGTATATAAGTTTTTGTGTTTACTACTCACAAGCTTCTTTCTGCATACCTCCAGTCTTCCTCCCTTGAAACTCTATATTTTACTTGAAACTATTATTTTTTATATAACGGGTGATTTTTTAAGAGGTTTGGAACTTTTTTTTTTTAAAAAACACAAAAAATTCGAAAAAATGAATGAAATATTTATTTGAATCGATAGTTTGAACCTTGCAATTTAATGTTTAAAGATAATTTCATGCAAATGTTGACCGCGGCTGCGTCTCAGGTAGCCCATCCGCTGAGTCCAATTTTGGCATACTCTTTCACACATATCGGCCGGTATCTCACGAATGAATGCATGGATGTTGGCTTCCAGTGCGTCAATCGAAGCGGGCTTGTCCCTATAGACATTAGCCTTGACATACCCCCACAAAAAATAATCTAATGGTGTCAAATCGCACGATCTAGGCGGCCAATTGACCGACCCGAAACGTGAAATTAACTGTTCACCAAACTCGCCTCGCAATTGCGCCATTGTTTCGCGTGCTGTGTGGCATGTGGCACCGTCTTGTTGAAACCACATATCATGCAAGTCAAGAACTTCCATTTCGGGCAAAAAAAAGTTTGTTATCATCGCTCGGTAGCGTTCACCATTGACAGTAACGCTGCGATTCGCATCATCTTTGAAGAAATAGGCCCAATAATGCCGCCGGCCCATAAACCGCACCAAACAGTGGCTTTTTCGGGATGCATTGGTAGCTGTTGCAATGCTTCTGTCTGATCTTCACTCCAAATGCGGCAATTTTGCTTATTTACGTACCCATTCAACCAAAAATGAGCCTCTTCGCTGAACACAAGCAGCGCGCGATGAACATTTAGAACCGAGCACGAATTTTGATAGTAAAATTCAATAATTTGCAAGCGTTGTTCATTTGTTGTTCATTGATCCATGGTTAAATTGCAAACCAAACTGAAGCTGTTTGACAGTGACACAAGGTACTAAACACACGTCAGCTGTCAAAACCAGTGTTGCCAAAACCAAACCAGCTTAAAAATCACCCATTACAAATAACTAGTATGCCTACATATAAAAAAGTGTTAATCAGATATTTTGAAGTAATTCAGAAGGCGTTAAACAAAACAATCAAGACCATTCTAGTATACATGCATATAACTCTAACTCTACGAATGTCGTCGAAATTGAAGTTTGTCAAATTTCTAAATTAAGTACAGAGATATAATAATTTAAACTGTCATTGTCGGCTTGCTATCGCTGAGTGTTTCTATTCACATGTATGAATATTTACATACATTATCTAAAGCTCATTATTTCAACTCAAATGCTTAGCTATCAATATGTAATTGTAATTAAATAATCTTGCTGCTGGTGGCAAGCTTATCGTTCATTAACCTCTGAGTAACACGATTAGACTAATTCTAAGTGTTTTTTATTTTTTTTTTTTTTTTTTAACACGATTTGCAACATCGTGCACTTTGCTCCGATTATTGACTTAAAATTATGAGGTACACGAGCATATACTCCTATCAACGTAAAGGCAATTTAAAAACAACAATATTTTCACAAAAAATATAATTATTTTCTTTTGATTGACAAGTGTGGCTAAATGCAAGCACAGCAAGCCAGTTTGACAGCTATAAAAATTTAAGCAGAACATCTAAACAAATTAATTCCACTTGAACTTATATAAATACGTAGGTATAGGTGAGGTCACTGACGACCTCAGCTTGTCCCGCAACGGGGGGTGCATTATCGCTTGTCGATTGATGATCCAGAGATAAAAATGTTAATTAATTAAAATATTTAAAGTTCAATCATTTGCTTATCAAAAAGAGAACTTTTTAAAGGTTGTTTGAAGCTCCAGTTCCAATGATTAAATTTGACATCGCTTCTATAAAAATATTTAACAAGGTTCTTAAAAGTGGACACAATGATCCAATTTATCCATTTTCTATTAAAAACTGGATTTTGTCATCAACATTGTGACTTTATCTATTTTTCGAAAGGTTTTTGATTGGCACAGGTTAGGTTAGGTTAGGTTAAGGTGGCTGGCAAGCAGAAAGCTTGACACACTTAGACCATAGTTGGTCTATTGTGATACTAACGGGTGATTTTTTAAGAGGCTTAGAACTTTTTTTTTAAAAAAAAACACAAAAAATTCGAAAAAATGAATGAAATATTTATTTGAATCGATAGTTTGAACCTTGCAATTTAATGTTTAAAGATAATTTCATGCAAATGTTGACCGCGGCTGCGTCTCAGGTAGCCCATCCGCTGAGTCCAATTTTGGCATACTCTTTCACACATTTCGGCCGGTATTTCACGAATGAATGCATGGATGTTGGCTTCCAGTGCGTCAATCGAAGCGGGCTTGTCCCTATAGACATTAGCCTTGGCATACTCCCACAAAAAATAATCTAATGGTGTCAAATCGCACGATCTAGGCGGCCAATTGACCGGCCCGAAACGTGAAATTAACTGTTCACCAAACTCGCCTCGCAATTGCGCCATTGTTTCGCGTGCTGTGTGGCATGTGGCACCGTCTTGTTGAAACCACATATCATGCAAGTCAAGAACTTCCATTTCGGGCAAAAAAAAGTTTGTTATCATCGCTCGGTAGCGTTCACCTTTGACAGTAACGCTGCGATTCGCATCATCTTTGAAGAAATAGGCCCAATAATACCGCCGGCCCATAAACCGCACCAAACAGTGGCTTTTTCGGGATGCATTGGTAGCTGTTGCAATGCTTCTGTCTGATCTTCACTCCAAATGCGGCAATTTTGCTTATTTACGTACCCATTCAACCAAAAATGAGCCTCATCGCTGAACACAAGCAGCGCGCGATGAACATTTCGAACCGAGCACGAATTTTGATAGTAAAAATTCAATAATTTGCAAGCGTTGTTCATTTGTAAGACGATCCATGGTTAAATTGCAAACCAAACTGAAGCTGTTTGACAGTGACACAAGGTACTAAGCACACGTCAGCTGTCAAAACCAGTGTTGCCAAAACCAAACCAGCTTAAAAATCACCCATTACAAGTATCTAGGTATACTTTCCTTCCTATTCGTTGAACCACTTAGAGCTCCTTACGAAGAGTACGAGATTAATTATGTCAACATTTACCAGATCACTAGGATCGTTGCAGTAGTACTCTCCGAGATGGAGTTTACGTCGTTGAGATAGATTAGGACAAGTGCAGAGGAGATGACGAATCGATTATTCCTCTTCCTCTTCTTCCATACAGCTTCTGCAGAAATCGTTTGAGAATACTCAAAGCCTCGTTGCGTGCTGGCCTATCAAGCAGTGCCCGGTTATGACACCTATAACGGAGCCGATATGCAGTCTGCTTAGAGATATTAAACTCTTAGAGCGCTTCAGGTCCAGCTTTGGCCATATCTGTTTTGTCGATACACAGGTGGTGATGTTGTTCCACCTTAGGTTTGTTTTCTCACTTGCATCTTGCTTCAGCATAAGTTTACACGCAGCAATGGGTATATGCCTATATTTGACCTAGTTGGTAACAAAGGTAGTACTGTTCCACTTCTGGCGAGTTCGTCAACCCTGCAATTTCCTGGAATGTCCCTATGGCCCGGCACCCAGCAAAGATGAATGTTGAACTGCTGCGCCATCTCAATGAGAGATGATCGACAGTTAAGGGCTGTTCTAGAGTTTGTAGAGACTGACTTTAGAGATTTAATAGCAGCTTGGCTGTCTGAGAAAATACGGATCTCAGTTGTTGATATCACGTTTTCTTTAAGCCAAGATAAAACTTCTTTGATCGCTAAGAGTTCCGCCTGGAACACGCTACAATGATTAGGAAGGCGAAATGAGAGACCTAAGTTTAGTCTGTTTGAGTACACTCCTCCACCAACCCCGTCATCGGTTTTTGATCCATCAGTATAAAAATGAACCGATTCGTCTACCAAGAATGTCTCATCCTCCCAAGTAGACCTGCATGGGATGGAAATTTGGAAGTTTTTTTTTTTTAAGTAATTGGGGTATGGTATAGTCAGTGTTACAAGAAAGTGATCTGAATGAATTCAGGATTGTGGAGTGACCGATCTCATTGTTGATCCACTGTGAAGAGGCCTTAAGAGGAATGGCTGTGCTTGCGGCCGTTTGTTTGCTTAAATATATCGAGGGGTAACAGATGAAAAATAGTGTCCATTGCAGCGGATGAAGTAGTACGAAGTGCTCCACTGTTCGTTGGACCTTACTAAGTTTTTCGCGATTTGTTGCTAGATCTAGAGCGGTCCACCATACTGCTACCCCATAAGTTAGAATCGGTCTTATTACGAAGTGTATAGCCAGTGAGTAATGCGGGGTTGAAGACCCCATTTATTCCCAATCGCTTTTTTACAGGAGAAAAGAGCTACTGTAGCCTTTTTGACTCTTTCTTGTATATTAGGTTTCCAGCTTAACTTCTTATCCAGAATAAGACCCAAATATTTAGCTTCATGTGAGAATATTAGTGGAATACCTTAAATAGAAGGGGGTCTATGTGCGGAATTTTATATTTCCTGGCAAAGAGGACAAGATCAGTTTTGTGAGGGCTTACACCGATTCCACACCGATCTGTCCATCGCTTTAGCTTGTTCAGAGCGTTTTTCAGGAGTTCTTTCAAGGTATTAGGATGCTTTCCGGATACTGCTATAGCAACATCGTCCGCATAGGCAATCACTCTGTAGCTCTCCTTTTCTAGGCACATTAGTAGCTCATTTACCACCAAGTTTAAACATTACTTCACGATTGTAGTAGACAGTGGTCTAATGTTTAGTGCGCAAGACTGTCATTCCGGAGGTCTAAGTTCAATTCTAAGCCCAGTCCACTTACTATAAAAAAAAAAAACCGGCTACTGCCTCTTGTGAGGAAGTGACAAATTCTACAAGAGTACCTTTTATCATGAAAAAGTGCATCTTACCTTAGCCGTTCGGATTCGGCAAAAAATTGTAGGGCCCCTTCATTCTTGTAAGCAAACATCACGCACACAAGAATGGTTTAGAGTTGTGTATGTCACTAGGCCTTGACACTCCACAAGCTATCGCTACCAACTGTACTTACAATCCAAGTTTTAAATTAAAGCTTTATTAAGCTCTAAAAATAAAGGCATAATAAACACAATTTTGTGTAGTGGAAAAAATATTTTTTTTTTTTTTGAAAATCGTGCTTGTGACGTTGATTAAACAAAATACAGGATTGGGTCGCACCAAATTGCTTTAATAGCTCCAATCGATTAGATAGTATTGATTTCGTTCTTATACTACGTTTTCACTGAGCACTAAATCGCGATTTAAGTGGATTTAGCGTAAATCCTCTTCAAATCTCCAAGATTTACCATACAAATTGAAATCTCCTCAAAAGAAGATTTAAAATAAATCTCATTGAAATCTTCTTGCAAGAAGGAGATTTTCAAATCAAACAATCCTAATTTTGTAAAAGGCACCCTTTGAAACGTCAGTTTTTCCATTGAAATAACAAAAAAATTATAAAATATTTTTGCGCGTTGGCTGTAGGACTAAAAATGCAAGTATTTACAATGTATTTCATATATTTATAATAATATTGTGGTAAACAATACAAATTCCAGATAATGCAACAGCCAAAACACACAAAAAACAACGGACAACCTAGACACTGGAGGATGGGGAGCTTCTCATTGAAGAGTGGGCCGAAAAATTGTGTTTTTTTTTCTGTAATTATAGATTTTCCTATACTCTAATGTTATTTTGAAGAATAAAATGGTGTGATAACAATAGATTTAGGTTACTAGACTCATTTTTAATAAATAGTTTTTTCCAAATTAATTGTTTTATTGCTCAAAAATTGTTTTTTCCGTTCGCTATACGTTTGCCGATTATATTTGTTTTACTCTTGTCAAATTGAGTTGACAATTGAATGGCAATTCAGACTGAAAACGTCAATTTAATCTCCTTTTTTGTGGTGAAAACACTTCAAGATTAATTTTAAATCTCATACCTTAAATCCCGGATTATCTCTTGGTGAAAACGTAGTATTAGAGTTGGAAAAAAAACTCATGAAACAGTTTGAGCCAGTGTTGCCAGATGAAAAAAAAATGTGCCCCCAGAAAAATTTAGAAACCCCCCAGATTACCACATTTTATCAACAAAAACCCCTAATTTTTTGATGTGTAAACATCTATGCTGGCGGTAGAGTGAAAAAAAAACGTGAACGTTCGTGTGCAACGTTACGTCGTGCAACGTTACGGTGTGCAACGTTACGATCTGCATACTAGGATGGATGCGTTCAGTGAAAAAAATCTTATGATCCCCTTCAAGCAAAAACAAGTCCGTTTTGGATCCGCGCACGTTGATGTTAACACATATTTACCGTGAGTCCCGGCACTCACACAATTTTTTTTTTCAACTTTATATTTTTTTCACAGCTCTTAAATTTGTTTTTAATTTTAAATTTAATTAATTCACACAGCTACGATAAAAAAACATTTGTAAAAAAGGTACCAACTAATAAAAGAAAATTTGTTTAGGGTTTTCTTCACAATTTCTGAGTAAAGTTCTGATTATTTACTCGACATTCAAATTATCCTCAAATTAAATCCTTCCAGTAAAAAAAACTTAACGTTTCACATTTTTTTCGAAATAATAAATGTATGTACCAATAAGATGTTCTAGTTTTCCAAAAAAAAAAGTTTTGTCTGATTAAAACTGGAAAAAAATAATGAATCATATTTAAAATGCCAAGTACATAAATTTGCTAATCCTAATCGACACTTAATCGGGCCACTAAAATACTTTGAATATTGTGAAACATAAGGGAGGTTGATAATTGATTAAAAAGTTCAAAATTGCTTATTTAGAACTTTAATCCAGTCCAGGTCCAGTTTTTCATTGCGCGCGATTAAAGTTTAACACGAGTTAAATCATCATATTTGGTGGGTTAAATCAGGATTAATTGAACAGATGCTTTTGATGTTTTATACAAATGGTTTGTTTAGTCGCACTGAAAAATGACTTCCTCAGTTAACTGTGGGTTAATTTAGTTCTATTTAGAGTTAACTCACCAGAAAATAATATGAAAATAAAAATATAAAGGAATTAAAATTTTTTGTTTGCACTTTATCGTCATCTTCGTTTTGTCTGTCACGTTGGTTTGATACATTTTCTCACTTGTGAAAGTTTTCAGCATTTCTTCTGTTGGTTTAAAGTTCTGACACCCAGAATGTAAGGAATATCTTACTCGTGGAATACTGTCAGCTGTTTAAATACCTATATACGATTTCTCAACCTTTAAGATCTGAATTAATCCCTCCAAACATCTCGTCCCCCCAGATAACCCCCCAAAGACAAAAAAAATCTAGGGGGAAAACAACTAAACTGGCAACCCTGGTTTGAGCTAAAAAAGTAGAATACCAACTAATTTCTTGATTTCTTACAAGCAAATATAAAGGGTGATGTGCATGTGCATATAAGGTACCTATACATCAAAAGGATAGAGCATTTAGGTTGGGTTAAAACATAAAAAAAAGAACCTTACAGAACGGGTGATCTATTTTTGAAATTTTGACCAAAAATAATAAAATTAATTTCTTTAATGCGTACTATTTTTGTATTTAATATTCAATGTTTTACTTTTTTATAAAATTTGGGTAAAGTAAAGATCTGATTAGTTACTCCACATTTAAATATTGCCGCAGTGTTATAAGTTCACAATCCAAAAAAAAAAAAAATATATTTGGATTTAAAGCCTATTCAGGTGGGTCAAATGACGACTGTGACTTTGAGAGTATTTAATCATAACTTTATTTAGATATTTTAAAAATTAGTATTTTTATTTGGATTTTTGATCAAAAACACAGCATTTGAAATTATTGTTTCTTAATTTCTTAAACATGAAATAAAATCGTAGGAATGGTTTTAAGAATAATTAATACACATATAAAATTTCGTTAACGAAAATTGGTACGCCAATTTTAAGTATTTATTAATGAAAATTTAAAAATTAAACTTCACAAAAAAATATTCGACCGTTTTCGAAACATCGTATTTTGAAATATTTTTTTTTTTAAATCCAAAAATACATTTTTGGAAATGTTTTATATGCAATATTATTTAACTTTTTTCGTCTACCCTTTCATCGTAATGTCAAGTTTAACCAAAATCTCAACTTCGATTTTTTATACGAATTCATAACTTTCCATATATGTATGTAGTAGGTACCTATGTATGTATAGTATATATCGCAAATAAAAAAAAAATTGTGTGAGTGCCGGGACTCACGGTTAATATGTGTAAACATCAACGTGCGCGGATCCAAAAAGGACTTGTTTTTGCTTGAAGGGGATCTTAAGATTTTTTTCACTGAACGCACCCATCCTAGTATGCAGATCGTAACGTTGCACACCGTAACGTTGCACGACGTAACGTTG
The DNA here is from genome assembly GCA_932273885.2 of Leucozona laternaria. Classification (NCBI taxonomy): domain Eukaryota; kingdom Metazoa; phylum Arthropoda; class Insecta; order Diptera; family Syrphidae; genus Leucozona; species Leucozona laternaria. Next base: position 41,988,475 of record OW026368.1, on the reverse strand, counting down.
CACACGAACGTTCACGTTATTTTTTTCAATCTACCGCCAGCATAGATGTTTACACATCAAAAATCTTTCTCATTGGATTCTTATTTTTAAAAAAGTGGTATCACAATTTAAGTTCCATTCTATTTAAAATATTACTTGAATAGTATATGAATTGCAATCACAGTAAATTATAACATTTCCATTTATTTACAACATGTAACATAAAGATCGGATATGGCATTCTCAGCATCACGCTTAGAATTATATTCTTTTATAAATAAGAGTACCTTCATAAAATGCACTTTTGAACATTGGGTAAAACAGCTCATAGATCTAACCATCACGTGATTCCCTCTCGGGGAATATAAACATAAACACTCCAAAAGGTCAATTTGTTTCTTTTTTTTTCTTGTCGTCACCGACTTATGTCTCGACACAACTGGGAAATCTATATTAACACATACACACTGTCTGCTCATAAATTAACAATATAATCGAATCAAACATTTTGAGATTGAAACATTTTTTTTTTATCATGCCAAGTACCCAGGGGTGGATTGCGTACGTAATGAGTTTACCACAGATGAAAAAAAATTGTGTGAGTGCCGGGACTCACGGTTAATATGTGTAAACATCAAAGTGCGTGGATCCAAAACGGACTTGTTTTTGCTTGAAGGGGATCTTAAGATTTTCTTCACTGAACGCACCCATCCTAGTATACAGATCGTAACGTTGTACACCGTAACGTTGCACACGAACGTTCACGTTTTTTTTCACTCTACCGCCAGCATAGATGTTTACACATAAAAAAAAACTACATTTACAAGTAAATTTATGTTAAACATTATGGGACAGATTATTTACAGGAAAAAGGAGCAAATAAAGTTTAACTTTTAGTTGTAAGAAAATGTATAGAAAAATTGACGTCTCACAATCGAAATCGAGATGGCACCACTTTAGAAATCACCCCTGTTTTGACACGCATACGCATCTGTCAGAAATATCTGTTTAGTCAATGCAGACGCAGAGTTAACTCAACCGAATTTATTGAGTTAACTCGGAGCTACCGATTTCCTTCTTGGACTACATGAAAGTTCCGCTTATGCATGTGAATCTCAATCTTAAGTATCAACTATCTATACTCTTCGCTATTCGCTGACTCCATATAACATTTAGCGCACTCCCCGCTTAGCAGGTAGAAAATTTATTTCGCAGTCGTAATTCTTCAGCATTGCGAGCAACAAGTAAACTCAAAGAATAAAATGTACGCATTTCTAACGATCAAGGCTGAATTCGAGAACCAATTAAATCAGCTGTTGGGCGTGAGGAAGGAACGAACTTTGCTGATGACAGACGACCGTTACAATGAACTAGTGCTGGAGACTAAAGAAGCCATCGAGAGGCGCCGCTATGGCTTAGAGCTGTCAGGGCTGCACTATCGCCGGCTGAAAAGGTTTGACATAATCACGATTAATGGTTGTGATAAGTTGGTCCAGCGTAATGAAAATGAAAAAGGATTAGCGAAAGCCATACACTATTGTATGGCCAGTGATATGTTCGAGGCCATTCATGGAGCTCATTTGAGAATTGGTCACAAGAAAGAAAAGGGAATGGAATTGGAGTTGAAGAAGATGTATTGCAATATAACTCGAGAGGTGATAGCTATCTATTTGAAGCTGTGTCAGACATGTGCTCTGAAAAGGAAATATAAGGAGAAATCTTCGAGCGCTAAGGTAGAGGCTCTACCTGATGACTTGAGCTCACGTTGCCAGGTTGGTTTTGGCTTGACTGTTTAATTTTCTTGCGAAGATTTTTGTAAATATATAATTCAATTCACAGATTGATATTATTGACATGGAAGTTGAAACAGATCAAGGTTTCAGATTCGTACTCAACTACCAAGACCATCTTACTAAATTTCTGATCCTTCGACCCTTGAAGACGGACACTTCCGAAGAAGTTGCTGAAACTTTGTTCGATATTTTCTGCCTGATTGGAGTGCCTTATGTACTTTTGTGCTCCAATGAGTATGGATTTTCTGAGAAAGTAATTTTTTTTTTTTTCAACAATTCTTAACTGCTGATACACACCAATCACTATAGCATTTCATTTATCTAGATTCTTCAGAACCTCTCCGAAAATTGGAATGTTAAACTAGTTCGAGGAGAATTCAGAGAAGACACTATTCACAAAATCTCCCAAGATATTTTCAAAACAGTTGCTGGTTGGATTTCACACAATAACTCGAATAATTGGATTTCTAGCCTTCGGATAATTCAAAGCTTGAAAAATCGTTCTTTCAATCCCTCTATTAAAAGTACACCATTTGAGGCGCTCTTTAGTAATCGCCAATCGAGTTCACATCTAGATAAGCAACTCAATTTGGAATTGCAAACCGAAGACGAACTAAGACTTAAAATAGAAGTATTCAAACGGAAACTGAATGAAGTCACTCAAATACGAAAAGAAATAAGCAAGAGTCACGAAGAAGCTCTTCAGAAAAATGGTGATATTGGGGAGCTGATTCGGTGTCTAAATTGTGATAAATTATTGACGTCGGAAGTTTTTTGTTGGAAATGTAATGGACCACTTCATTTTAATTGCGCTTTGACAAATGATAGTTCTGAGAATTCATTTTGTCGATTATGCGCAAGTAAGACTGCTGTGCATGTGTTGAGACAAGGACAGAAACGAAAATTGGAAGAACTTGAAGTAAATGAATTTGATTTACAACAACAAAGATGTCCTTCGTTTCGTTTGGAGAAATGTGTTAATGCTGGCAGAGAAGTTGAGAATTTAGAATTGAAAAAGTGTTTTTCACGTAGCGGTAAAAGCTAACGTTTGCTTAATTTGTTCTAAATAAAATATAATATAAATTTTTAAATTATACCTGCAAAATTTATATACGTTTATTGGAAAAAAAAGGATTTTTTTTTAATCATACTTTATTTTTAAAATATCAACCAGCAGACAGGTTGAACAAATATGAAATCACTATCTAAAGGGTTTTCCAATAAGAGGTGTTATTTTGATATTCAAAGAAAAATGGCATTTTTTGAGATAAATGATCGGATGTTTATTTCATTGTAAAGAAGAAGGTATGCCGTTAATAATGAAATACAACATCAGCCAAATGCCCGCCACGACCACGCTTACAGGACCATATCCTTTTCATGAAATTTTCCATAACCAAATCGCAAAGTGGCTGCCCTATGTCCTCGATAGCCTCACGAATTCCATCTTTGAGGTCTTGAATCGACGCTGGGCTGTTGGCGTAGACCTTATCTTTCACTTGGCCCCAAAGGAAGAAGTCGCAAGGTGTTAAATCACAAGATCTCGGTGGCCAATTGTGATCACCTCTTCGAGAGATAACACGGTCCGGAAACTTTTCCCGTAAAAGATCGATGGTTTCATTGCTTGTGTGGCACGTAGCGCCGTCTTGTTGAAATAAACGTTGTCCAGATCAATACCATCCAATTTCGGCCATAAAAAATCATTAATCATATCTCGATAGCGCAATCCATTGACCGTTAGGTACTGTTGCTCCAGCCTCATTTTCGAAAAAGTAAGGTCCAATGACCCCGCCGGACCATAAACCGCACCAAACAGTCACGCGTTGAGGATGGAGAGGCTTTTCAACAATAACTCTTGGGTTTTCCGAGCCCCAGATGCGACAGTTTTGCTTGTTGACGTAGCCTCCGAGGTGGAAATGGACCTCATCAGTCAAGATGATTTTTCGATGAAATTCCGGATCGTTTTCATGCATTTCAAGGATCCAATCAGCAAAGACATGACGTTGTTGATGATTAGCCGGCTTGAGTTCTTGTGTTAACTGAACTTTATAAGCCTTAAGACCCAAGTCTTTATGCAATGACGGTTGTGGAATGCCTAATTCCAAAGACGACGAGGAATGGACAAACCTGGGTTTTCTTCAACACTTTGGGCTACAACAGCAATATTCTCAGTTGTTCTTGAGCGACGTGCACGGGTTTTATTCTTCACATCACTAACTTGTCCCAACAGCTCTAATTTGTCCACCAATTTCTGTATTGCGGTCCGACAAGGTGCTTTACGACGACCCAAAAATGATTTAGTTTTACGAACCGTCTCTGCCAAATTTTCACCATTTTTATAGTGAATTTTAATAATTTCAATGCGTTGTTGAAGCATGTATCGTTCTATTTTTATTAATGGCGTAGTTTCTACTTGTCAAATGTCAAAAAATGACAGCTTCAAAAGTGACAGCTACCGAAATAGCGGGCAATTCAAAATAACACCTCTTATTGGAAAACCCTTTACTTAACGAGCGATGCATTTTCATGAGTAACGAGAGCCTTCGTTTGGTCCATAACGAGTAAGTCATTAATACAGAAAATCAAATCTAGGTGGGGTGTAGTCTCTGGAACTACTGAACCAATTCAAAATATTCTTTCGCTTATTAAAAGCTACAAAGTCCCAAAATAAAATAAGTTATTTCATATTTTGATAAAATTAAATTTGTATTTTCAAGTTAAATATTTTGGACCTTTTAATTTTTATTTTTATTTTTTTTAAGGTGTTATTTCAAGGAGATCTCTTTTATCTATTTGTAGATTTGAAATTTTGTTGAAAAAATCAAATTTCAAAGAACCCTCTTACAGGGCTGCAGAAGTGAGTACTAAGGGAGTATTCGCAATTCCCTGGCATTCACTGTACTCCCATACTCCCCTCGAAAATATCCAAAACTTTTGAAAAACTTTAGTGGAAGTAAAAAAAAAAAAATTAAAAGATGGCATTTCCGATTCCATCTGGTACATTCAACCCTTAAATGACCTAAATGTATTGATTTTTATAAGTTTGAACTCTGAACTAAATGTCAAAGTCAATCTTTAAAGTTTCATACGTGAAAAATTAATGGTTCTATTATCTTTTTTCTCTCTGTTTCTCTGGTTAAATAAAAGCACTTTACATTGACAAAAAATCTAGGATTCCTTCTCTGGGTCCTCTTATAAAAATATTTTCTAATCTTTTAACGGGTGAAAATTGTGACGAACTAGATGAAGAATAGAGTCTTTTAAGCGTCACTGAATCTCTTAACAGAAATTGTAGTTTGGATCTGGGAAAATTTGTTCGCTACTAAAAAAGCCTTTAGAAAGTGCCAACAGTGCCAATGCTGAACTAATTTTTTCTCAGTTATTTTTAATAAACACAAAAAATAGAAACTGTCTAGGCATTGACACAGTAAATGCCATTTTAATAGCAAGATGGATTATTCAAAATTTACATGCATCACAATAAGTGTCCTCAAAGGAGCGTTTTGTTTTCTATGATAATTTGTATAAAGCGTTGAAACTTGGATAAATGTTATAAAATTATAGATTTGGTGCCTCACAGTCATCACCGCAGACGAAAACCATGGGTTATATGCGTCTACGGAAAATTCGACTTAAAGAATTCGGCTAAAAAACAATTCGATTGTAAAAACATTTTGACTAAAAACAATTCAACAAAACTATTCGATGGAAATATCGCCAAAGTAATTTTAAAAAAAATCTTTTTCATCAAAACAACAATATGCCGTAACCTTTTAATTTTTGTTTAAATATAGAAATTATTTGGCCGGAATTGTATTTAGCCAAATTGTTCTTAGTCAAATTGTTTGAGTCGAATTGTTTAAGTCAAATCATCGGCAAATCGGGTTCCTGAGGGAGATCATATTAAGTCGAAGAACTTAAGAGATAATATTCGCGTTTTTACTTCTTTTTCGACTTATAACAGTTTTTATGGTTTTTAGTCTCTGGCTTTATATTTTCCAAACTGCAACCGGTTCAAAAAATCACGAAAGCATCTTTTACCCACCTAAAGTATCTGCGGATAATTATTTTCCCGTCATTTATTATCAAAGCCATATTTTTGTTTGTATCTTAAGGTTGTTTTTTGACTTTGCGATCATTTTTTCACACAAAAACAAGTTGTGAAGTATCATTTTTCCTTTTCTATTATGAAAGCCCAATTTGTTCGCTTAGTAACAAAAAAAAAAATGCTTTAAAAATTATTTACAAAATAAAAACAAAAAAAGGAAATTAAAAAATTTAAATAATGTATGGTTTGTAGCGAGTTATCTACAAAAGGTGTTCTGATTAATAGATTAGATGTATATTTTTTTATTCGTTTTATTCAAATATTTAAATTTTCTTGAATATCCAATTTTTTTGTTTTTATTTTGTTAACAATTTTAAACATTTGATTTGAATTTAAAGATCTAAAATCTTCAAGATCCTACTTATTCACTTCGCTGACTTAATTCTAAATATGTTTCTATACATTTTTCGGCCAAAATATGGGTTCTCTTCCAAACGCTCCGAAGATCAGTCAGCAAACAAACGGCGTTGCTATGGTCATGAACTTTGAGTTCCTTGGTCAGTTGGATCTTGTGCGGTTATTGGTGCAAGTCTCGACACAAAAGTCGCCAAGCTGAAGTCTGTAAAAGGCCGAGTTCTTGTACACGGCGAGGAATCGACTGCCTCGGGTTCGGCTGTACACTTTCATGGACCGCGGTGATGTTCTCGGCCAATCTTGTGTTCCTTTGACAAACTAATATTGGCTGATTGATTGCCGAACCGGTTGTCTCAAATTTTTTCCACCAAACGTTGAAGAGTCGACGGTAAAGGGAAACCACGTCTACCGTAAAATGGGCGCAATGCGCGCAACATTTGCAGTAAAGAACACTTATTTTGAAAATAAAATTTGGACGTGCTGTTCAATTCTGTAACTTTCCATGGTAATTTTTGGCATCAGTAACTGAATAATAAAAAAACAGACCCAAAATAAAGCACTCAAAATGATTCTGTGGCACTATTCAACGGAAGATCTCCACATATTGGGCAACATCGAAAAAATTTCATTTAGAATAACAAATTTATTTGAGCGATATAATGCATCTTGTACCTTATCAGAAAACTACCTGATTTCAAATTTAGCTATTAAAAAAAAAAACAAAAAAAAAAAACAATATATACAAAAAAAAAACCGTTAAAGCTTTATATTTATAATTTATTCATTTATTTATTTAAAATTATTCCTGTAATAATTTATTTATTTATTTCATACTAATTTTGTTTTTTATTCTTTGTTATTTATTTATTTATTTTAATTTATTTATTTATTAATTTTTGTATTAATTTATATATTATTTAATTGTTCAAATTATGTTCTTACCTTAGTAAGATATCTTTATTTTTTATTTACTTGTAAAGCATATTTGAGATAGCACTTGTCGGTGCTTACTAGCCTCCCATTCTCTCTAATCTTGGTTTTTGACAATTGGAAGAAGATTTTTCCTGTAGCTTTTCCTTCTATTTATCATTATATCAAACTGTGATTGTTGCTATAAAAATGTTATTATTTTTTTCAGAAGTAAACTAGAGTTAAACTAAATCTCTGTAAATTGTGAAATATAGTTTTAAGAAAAAATGTAAAAATTTTTGCTACAATAAAATATACAAAAAAAAACAACAACAGATTTGTCAGATGTCACCAAAATAACATGGCAGCCGCAGGTCGCCAAAATCTACCCACGCAAATTGAAAAACCCTTTATAATGTTGCTTTATATTTTGTTCCAAATAAAAACAAAAACCCTACTTACGCTACTGGGCCCACCTACAATAAATCCCGATCAATTGACCTGATATACAAAGACGGATGCGGTGAATGCAGTGCATGATACTGCTACCTTACCTTGTGGTGAGGGTTCGAGCCCCATTGGTTCTAGCCAGCATTCTTTTCTTTATCCCCCCCCTGATTCCATTGTACATACCATGAGATTTTATAAGACAATAAACACCTCATCAACAAACGAACAAAAATTCTTTCCTATCCTCTTATTCTTTTTAACTAAACTAGTTCCCTGCAAATCAGATTCCATTTAAAAAACCTTCAGTCTTACACGTAAGTAAAATTACTATAATTATAATTTAAGTCTTATCTTAAACCTGGCTGAATTGTAATATTAAAAATTTAATATTAATCAAGAACATCTTATTAAAAAATATACTGCACAATCACCTTATTGTTTATTATGACCTTGTCATATTTAAAAAAATGAAAATGAGAAGCAATTTAATGTTATGCAAATGACTGATAATACCGCTTGTCACAAATGTTCTTATACAATTGTTCAATAAAATACAAATAAGGTACATTACCTATATTGTTGAAAACAATATCCTTTAAACAATGCACAAAAAAAATAAAAGCCAGTTGTGTTTACTGAAGTGTACTAAATTATATATTTATTATATCGTTTAAATATTTTTTTTAATATTTATTTTTTAATAAGAGTGAGATTGATTTTAATTAAAAAACTTTTCACGTATCGATTACTTATGAGCAATTAGCAAACAATAATTACAATGTTTATCTAAAGAAATTAAAAACTTCAAGTAACAGATTAAATAAATTAATAACAACTTTACATATTGCATATTAAAAAAAAAAAGAAAATATTAATTATAACTTTTGTTAACATTTTTTTTTTAATACCGTGTCGTAACAATTTTCATTCAAGTCTTTAAGAATGGCTACAAAAAAATGTAATAATGGGCGTTTGAAGGTCGTTGGCAAAGTATAACAGGCATAGCCGTAGCCAAGTCAGCCATGGCAGCTGGTTGGACACCTTGTGGTGGAGCTATAGTAGAACGCAAAACGTTCAAGTGCATACGGCCTGCCAATAGTAAGGGGCGCTCCTTGTCAAATTAACAACTCGTCTAATAATTATTTTAATAGAAAAATGAGTTTAGTTTTTACCTCAAAACTATCCCAACTTCTGTGTTTTTAAGTGAGACTGTAAAATTAACAACAGACAATTAATGCTGTAGAATGAACAACAAATTAAAAAAAAATATCCTTGAAGCCATTCTTTCATAAAAATGAAATAAATAAAATATTAATTTATTATTATTATAATTTTTCTATTCAATTACAGTCCTAAATAACAGGACTTTATTTTTGAATTATTGGCAACCTGTTTCGGAATAATATTCCATTTTCGGGCTTGTCAAACTGAATGAGTTTTATTTCAATCGGATACTTCTTTTTCATTTTACCCCATTTCACCCTACAAAGTGATTTTTTTCCGATATTTATAGTTATTCTACTATTCGGGGTGGAGACAAATCTTACCAGAGGTCATTAAAATCGTTCTGGGCGTTCTTGAGATATAAATAGTGTGACTAAACCGCCATTGTTTTATATGCATATCAAGCAAATCAATCAACAAAATCGAGCAAAAAGAAGCAATGTTGTCGAAATAACAAGACATAGCAATTATGAATTCCTGTGCTTTTCATTGCAGGAAGGCGCCTTAACATCTAACTACACCACTGTGGCAACTATTACTGCTGCACCGTTCTAGACAATATCAAATAATATCGAAACCTTGATGCCGTATACTGAAAGCAATAACCGAGAGTTTTGTACAAACATATCTATGTATGTAGTTTGTCAGGGGAGCAATTAAGCGGGTATGTAGAATAGTATTTTGTATTCTTGTAAATATAACTACATCCGAAGTTGGCCAAAAAGAGAATGGCATCGTATTCTAGAAAACGTACACTAAACCAAGGTCACTTAAAAAATATGTATATTATATCGGTATACACAAAATTATGTTGATAAATATTTTCGAATGTCTTTAATGCGTTAATTGACTGTGGATGATGGTTAAAGGGAACAGGTTTCCTAATGAAATAAATCTTTTGAACTAAATTCATAACCCAGACTTTTAAATAAAATAAGAATTTATTTGGAATTAGTGTATGTGTTGAGCGATAGTAGTGCGATAACACAGAAGACAAAATCCATGAGCAATTATTTTTTTTAGTTGACACCATGAGTAGGTACCTTGTTATTAAAAAGTTGTATTTTAGCTTTTTAAGAAGAAAATGACTCCAATTTCTTTCACCATATGGGTGGCAATGGTGCACTGGATGTAGTGTTTGACTGCTAATTTAGAGGTGTGAGTTCAAGCCCTACTATAGGCAGCATTCTTTTCTACATTCCCCAAGTTAGAACTGAGCGCCACCCGAGGGATTCCATGAGATAATAAATACCTTATTTCTCAGTCCACTGTGCGAGCAAAAATTCTTTCCTATCCTTATAATACTTTTAACTATAGTGTCGAGCAATTCAGGTTGCATTTTAAAGACCTAAGGTCTTGCAGGCATATAAAGGGTTTTTATTTAGGTGCGAAGTTTTCGATCTGGCAATACTTTTTTCATAGTTGGTCTTTTTGACAGCTGGTCACTTGATTTATGCTCAGTTTCGTTTGCCATTTCATAATGAATAGACTGACTTCTAAGCAACGCATGCAAATTGTGCAAAATGGACTCGAAACGAGATCGTTGTTGATCCCGATTTTCACAAGAAATTTTTTTTTTTCAGCGATGAAGCTCATTTTTGGTTGAATGGGTACGTTAATAAGCAAAATTTTCGTATTTGGAGTGATCAGAATCCACAAACTATTGTTGAGACGCCGTTACATCCTCATTATGTCACCGTTTGGTGTGCTCTATGGGCAGAAGGTAGGTCCATATTTCTTCAAAAATGAAGCCGGCCATAATGTTACAGTCAATGGGGAACGCTATAGAGCCATGATAAATGACTTTTTCGTGCCTGAATTGAAGGATGTTGATGTAGACGACCTTTGGTTCCAACAAAACTGCGCTACATGCCATACAGCCAACGAAATAATCAATTTATTCAAGGAAAATTTTGGTGTTTTATATCCGTCCGGTTTCTTACAAAAATGAATTGCAAATGTTTTCGTCTCTGTGTCAAAATTTATATTTTTTACTAATATCTTAGCAATGAAAATAAACACAGTTTTAAAAGGTCTTTCAATAAGGACGCTTGATTTTTAAACTTTAATAAACCATGAATTATTGTGTGTTAGATATTTACTAATCATAAAGTCATTCATTTCTCGGTTTCGAAAGTAAAGCTAAATAAAAAACACACAGCGATACATTTTTGATGAAAATTTTATTTCATTATAAAGTTTGGACTTTGCCACCAAGTGTGAAAAACAATATCATTCAAATGGCTGCTTCGGGAAGATTCGCAGCATGCGACTCTTTTGAGGTTGTTTTAAACCATTTTTTTGCACATTTCGGGCGGTATCTCAGCCATAACTTGAGCAATGTTGGTTTTAAATGAGTCTAGAGTTCGAAGATTATTCTCGTAAACACGGTCTTTTGCATAGCCCCACAGAAAAAAAAATAACGGTGTCAAATTGCATGTTCTTGGTGGTCAATTGACGTCACCAAAACGTGAAACTACGTGACCAGGAAATTTCTCACTCAATAAAGCTTTAATTGTCGTGTTGTGTGGCTTTTTGCCCGGTCTTGTTGGAACTACATATTGTTCAAGACATGATCTTCATAATCGCCGACCAAAAAAAATCGGCTATCATTCCACCAATTGCTGCGAACGCCGGGAAATCGATAAATTAGGATGATTATAGCAACACTTGCATTTGCAGCAGCAATATTTTCGACTGAGCATGCAAAACGATGATGCACAGGAGCACAGGCCTTACGACATCTCAGTAACGCTTCCACTCTCTTCTTCAAATTTCTTCACAATCTTACCGATTGCTTGCGTAGTCTGTCGATTATGAAGACCATAATCATCCCGTAATGCGCGAAAAGTGGCTACGTTTGAATCACCACTTTTGTATAGTAAGTTTTAATAATTTTAACGTGTTGTTCGATTGTTAAGCGATCCATTATCGTAATTGACAAAAATTCAACTAACATTGTGACACTGCAAATGACAGCTGATTTTGACAGGTGTGAAATGCCAGTGCTACCAACTTCAAACCAAGAAATGTATGACTCTGTATTTGAAAAAAAAATTGTATCTTTGAAGAAACTGGAAAAAAATCGTATGGCGGGTCTATTTTATTCCGTTTAGGCAAGAGGGGTTTTTTTTCTAAAAAAAAAAAATTGTAAGACATATTTTATGAATTTCTGAAAATATTAATCCTCCTACTCTAATTGAAATTCCAAATAAATGGTCAAAAATTGGCGAAAGGGCATACCTAAAGTTTTTAATTTATGATAGTGGCAACCTTGAAAAGAGTTGATAGTCAAAAGTTTTGGATGAATCTTCATACATAGTAAGTATATAATGTAAGTATCTACAGTTTGTGTGTATATAACAAAAAAAAAACAACCCAACTAACCATCAAAATAAAAAAAAATTAATTATAAAGGTACTCTACTGCACTAACAATAAAACAAACATGAAATATTAATTAAAAATTGTTAAGCAGCAATATGTAATTATAGTCTGAATTACTTAATTATATTGAAAACAATTGTAAATCATTCATAATTGCCAACAATTAATAACAATATAACAAACACCAAATAAATATAAGTGCCATCTCCATTCGCTATGACAACAATAAACTTCCGCGAGAGATTAGTGTACACACAACAGGCTGGCAGATTTATTCTTACGTTATTTTAATGCCATCTAACCAAATGTCATGATTCATCGCCGATCTGTGGTCAAATGTGAAAAAAAGAAAGCTGTCAAAAAGCGTTTTTTTCGCAGAAAGAGAGAGAATTCCTTGAGTACCGAAATCTTCACATTTAACAATTACATTCGAATAGTTCGGTTCTATTAACAAATTGAATTTAAAAACAAATTGAATTAAATTACAAATTTCATTTTGATTTTTTGTTTTTTGATAATTTTTTTTCACAACAGAAAAAGACACACCAATTAATTTAGTATGAGAGGAAAAAAAGCTTTCAGGTTTATTCGTATATTTTTGTTGCATACTTTTAGGAATTTTAAATGATTTTAAATTGTTGCACGTTATTTTTGTCTTCGAACTAATGAAAAAATTTGTTAGTAACGTATGAAATTTAAAATACTAGACGGTAGAGTTGGACGAAATCATGAAGAAATACTAAATTAACTCCCTTGAGGAGACATAGCTAAATTTCTACCTGAATTTTCGTTGAAGGCCGGCATTCGGTTACAACGATATAAATATATAACGGTTTTATACGTGAATTTAAATATGTATAAAGGTACATAATTTAAAATAATGGACATTTATAAAATAATTTTTCGAATAAAGTTGCTAACAAAACGACAATATACCTACAGCCAAATTTATAAACGTGGAATAGCGTAGGGTTATGGCGAATTCCGTGGACTAAGAAAGTGCAAAATGTTATTAATAAATTAAAATTTCTAGCAAGTCGCGTTTACTAAGCTCAACCACCTAAATAAGTGGTTTAGCGAAGAAATAAGAATTAGATGTGTCAAATTTATTCTAAAATTAAAAATATACCTAAGTGAAGATTGGAAATTTAACTTTGAATAAAAATAATGATGTCTACTAGATTTATCGAGTTCTTAAAACATTTGCAATTATTGGACAATTAGCCACCAACGACAAGAAAAAGAAAAATATACAAAACCAGATATGATCCAACGCATATGCTTAGTGAGGAGAATTTCGGGAAGAAATATAGGCATCTTACTTATTGTAAAGGGTGATTTTTTAGACGTGTGGGATTTTAATCTGGCAATGCTTTTTTCGGAGTTGTCACTTGATTTATGCTCAGTTTAGTTTGCCATTTCATAATGAATAGACTTACTCCTGAAGAACGTTTGCAAATCGTGCAAATTTATTACCAAAGTAATGGTTCGGTTCGCGCGACGCATTGCGCGCTGCTTCCAATATTCCGCCGACATAATGGCAAAATCGCATAAATTTGAGCAACCATGTATCGGTTTCGCACCACTTTTACTCTTGTGGATAATGCGCATCCTTAGAGACGCCGCCGTACAGTGCTCAACGAAGGCGCTATTGTTGCTGTGGACCCAGCCGCGGCGGCCACTTGCCCAAAATCATTTTTAAAACATAATGGCAAACCCTTATCTTTATAATAAAGCTAAATTCTTGGCCATAACATTAAATTACATGCGTTTTACTTCTTCTAGAAAACCACACGTCTAAAAAAAACACTCTTTAGTAAGTAGTAGATTTTTTTAAGGTATTTTTCGTAAACGTCACTTTACTATTCCACGAACATTTTTTTTTTATTAATGAAAAATTTTAACCCATAGCTTAACTCTTACGCCATGTCCAGCGTAAGCACGGGCACGATTTTTCGGACGATGCGTTTCTCGCGTGCACCGCTTTTATTTGCGTGGAGTGCGTGTTGTGTCCAATTACAACACGATCTGCTTTTCTTGCACTTCTAAAATTAAAATCCTTCATCGCAGATTTTTGGCACGATACTGCGAGCAAAATCAAACAACGTTTGATTTTCAAACATTGAGTGCGATGAAGAGGCATCGCGTTGCACGCACTCACTGCAATATCGTGTCTACGTTGAACATTTACAAGTGTGAACGCAACTGAATGAACGGACTTCATTACCCGTGTCTACGCTGGAAACAGCGTTATTCTATGGTTTATTAAATTCGTGGAATAAAGGTGGCACAAGCGTTTTTTTATTAATAATGCTGCTAGAGTTTTGTGTTTTAGAAGAATAAATGGAGATTTGCCCGCGATAGGGAACTCTGCCCGCGTTACACTCTAAGAAGAAGCTTATAAGCTTATAGTTGCGGAAACAAGCCATGGCCCATTGAGTCGATCCCTGCCTTTAGATAAAATTGAGAAGAATAAACGGTGGGAAGTCTATATATGCTGATGCACCCGCATTACACTATTACAGTCAGAAGAAAAGTGTAGCGTGGGAATAATCTCGTTTGGATTGGCTTCTGCCTCTAGTATTAGAGTAGAATAATAAACGGGATCATTATGAAACCTCTGTTCGCGGTACACTTTAGAAGAAACATTTGAAACAAATGTAGAAACCACTTTTGTTCACTACGAAACGTACCCTTTATTACTATGGCTCTTTATGGCGTCTTTCTTTTTTTTTAGCTTAGAGCAGAGCCTTAGCTGACAAAAATAATTTTGTGTTTCTTTTTATGTTCAGAGAACTCCGAGTTTCAAATTTGTGTTTCTTTTCTCGTTCAGAGCTTGCTCGGAGCGTGCTCCTTGAGTTCAGAATAAAATGACCGAGCGAACGGAGTAAAAAGCTGAGCGCAACCAACTTCATACAATTTTCATTTTGCTTAAAAGATATGACTATTAAGTGCTCAGGTGTGTTTCATACTTTAATAAGAGAACTCTGTTCATATACTTTACTCAGAGCTTACTCGGTTCGCCCAGACTCTGCGCAGTGCACTGCTCTGAAAGCAAAAAATAAAATCGCCTTTTGAGGATTTCTACATGTCATCTGAGTAATGCCGAACACAAATTTTTCAATAAATTTAGCTCACCTTTGCCTTTCAAGAGTATGAAATAGTTTGGATTTGCAAATCCATTTTGAACACACACCCTTAGTAAAGGGTTTTCCAATAAGAGGTGTTATTTTGAATAGCCCGCTATTTCGGTAGCTGTCACTTTTGAAGCTGTCATTTTTTGACATTTGACAAGTAGAAACTACGCTATTAATAAAAATGGAACGATACACGCTTCAACAACGCATTGAAATTATTAAAATTCACTATAAAAATGGTGAAAATTTGGCAGAGACGGTTCGTAAAACTAAAATATTTTTGGGTCGTCGTGAAGCACCTTGTCGGACCGCAATACAGAAATTGGTGGACAAATTCGAGCTGTTGGGACAAGTTAGTGATGTGGAGAATAAAACCCGTGCACGTCGCTCAAGAACAACTGAGAATATTGCTGTTGTAACCCAAAGTGTTGAAGAAAACCCAGGTTTGTCCATTCCTCGTCGTTCTTTGGAATTAGGCATTCCACAAACGTCATTACACCGTATTTTGCATAAAGACTTGGGTCTTAAGGCTTATAAAGTTCAGTTAACACAAGAACTCAAGCCGGCTGATCATCAACAACGTCGTGTCTTTGCTGATTGGGTCCTTGAAATGCATGAAAATGATCCGGAATTTCATCGAAAAATCATTTTGACTGATGAGGCCCATTTCCACCTCGGAGGCTACGTCAACAAGCAAAACTGTCGCATCTGGGGCTCGGAAAACCCAAGAGTGCAAGAGTTATTGTTGAAAAGCCTCTCCATCCTCAACGCGTGACTGTTTGGTGCGGTTTATGGTCCGTCGAGGTCATTGGACCTTACTTTTTCGAAAATGAGGCTGGAGCAACAGTAACGGTCAATGGATTGCGCTATCGAGAGATGATTAATGATTTTTTATGGCCGGAATTGGATGGTATTGATCTGGACAACGTTTACTTTCAACAAGACGGCGCTACGTGCCACACAAGCAATGAAACCATCGATCTTTTACGGGAAAAGTTTCCGGACCGTGTTATCTCTCGAAGAGGTGATCACAAATGGCCACCGAGATCTTGTGATTTAACACCTTGCGACTTCTTCCTTTGGGGGCACGTGAAAGATAAGGTCTACGCCAACAGCCCAGCGTCGATTCAAGACCTCAAAGATGGAATTCGTGAGGCTATCGAGGACATAGGGCAGCCACTTTGCGATTTGGTTATTGAAAATTTCATGAAAAGGATATGGTCCTGTAAGCGTGGTCGTGGCGGCCATTTGGCTGATGTTGTGTTCCATTATTAACGGCATACCTTCCTTTTTATAATGAAATAAACATCCGATCATTTATCTCAAAAAATGCCATAACACCTCTTATTGGAAAACCCTTTACTTCCTTGCAAAAAGTAGTTTTAACGCTGACGGGTAGATGGCTTTTTGAGTAAAAAAAAGACAATGAACACAGTAAATAAATACAAAAAAAGAAAAAAGGTGATGGGTATATTACTGTGTTTTCATTGTGATCCTGTTTGTTTTATTATCAAGATCTGGAGGATAATAAAATGCAACTAATATTAATTTAATTTAAAACAAAATACCAATCCAAAAATAAGGCAATTTTATCAAAATAAATGTCAAACCATACTATTTTCATTAGATATGAGAAACGACCATGGGGCCATGGGCATTTTAGGCCCAATTTCAATAGCCGAGTTCCTTTGGAGGTGGCGAAGTGCTCACCAATACTTTGCTTCCCATTTTCAATGGAACGCACTGAATTAATTTGTCTAAAAATCTCATCTACTCGGCATGAAAGCACGTGAAAGGCAAAGGAACACGGCTAATATTACTCAACAGTAGCTGTGTTTTATTGGTAATTTATAGCTAGCGCAATAATCAAGTACCAATAAACGCTTTGGCTGTGTTAATAAAACGCTTTAGCAACTTTTGGCTGTGTTTGCTACAAATACTATAGATCACATCCATTTTGTCTCCACTTACCTACAAATATCATAGATCACATCCATTTTGTGAGTGAAAAACAACAATAAGGTTCAAGTCATGAATACTTTTCAAGAGCGCCATCTTCATCTTAAAAGCTCTAACTATGTATATCCACTTTTATATCCACTCTTTTACTGGCTAATTTATCGACACTCTTTGTTTTTGTTTTTGTTTGCCAAGGGAAATTTTACTGCGCTGGCTATAAAATTACCAATAAAACACGGCTAGTGATGAAAGTCATAACATATGAAAGCTTTTGGAGAGTACTTTATTTCATTATAAAACAGCTTAATTGAAATCGAGTGCGAAAAATGTTGTTTTGTTGTATTTTATAAAAAAAAAGTATTTAAAATGGAAACAAAATTATCCAAACAAATGGCAGCACTTAATAAAAATGCCCTTTGAACGTTCGAACTAACACCCAAAAGAGTCAACTCCCACAAAAATTAGGACTTAGTTCTTATGAAATAATTCCCACTTTTTTTTAGGAACTTAAGCCAGAGTAAAATGAACTAAGTTCCTAAATAAAAAGTCTAAAATTTATGAACTATGTTTTTCGATTAGTGGGAATTAGCTCTTTTGGGAGTTAGTTCGTAAAACCCCAATAGTATGCCAACATTGTAAATTTATATAAGACTTTTCTCTCCTCATAATACTAAATGTTGAAGAGAGGAATTTATTACTTGTCTTTCTTTTTAAAGTTTTGCCCTACTTCATTAACAATCATTTAAAATAAACAGCAACAAAATGAAAATTTTACTTACTCTATTGACAGAATTCAAATTAATTTTTTTTGAAAAGTCAAACATACCTGAAAAGATAAACAAAAAATTATGTTGTTAAAATTAATTTAAAACACAAAAACTATATTATTTCATAAGTAATAAAACACTATGAGCCCTATTAATAAAAAAAAAAACTTAATTGAGCTCTATATTCCGGAAGTTTAATAAAGCATGAGAAAGGAGTATGAACGAAATGAAATAAAATTTAGTTTAAATATTTATTTTGTTTTATTAGGGGTTGAAAAAAGATAGTACACACAATATTTTTCTTTTTAACATATGTATATTGTTTAAGATACATAAACCATATATGGGTTTGTATGCAGTAAGGCGATTTCCAGTTAACAATTTCCAGGACATAATGGTTTAGTAGACAGTAAATTTATTGGATTTTTCTTATTCGTATGGGGAAAATTAGTTTCTTCATCGGAAAAATCGCTCTCTGTCTCGGTGATAACAATAGAACTTCGACGATTTTGAAATTGACTAGGAACATATTCATCATCAGAAGCCAGATTATCATCACTTCGATAACCATCAACAGGTATAGGATTAACATGCTTATCATTTCCATAGAAAGCCTTTACATTATTTATAAAAACAAAATTAATTCCCACAAAACTTAGTTCACTAATGCATGAAAACCTATATTATGGGGTTTTAAAAAAAAGTCCAAAATAATGGGAATAGTTATCATAAGAACATGAAATAGAGTTCACAACTGTAAAAAAAAAAGAAGAATAAATACAAAAGAAATTATTTTTTGGCTATCATTTCGATGAGCCAAATTCGAGATTACGAAGTGAATTGGAAAAGTATTGGCGTTTCAAATTTTCGAAGTAGGGACACATTCCTAGGGAAATTTTATTCACGAAAGCCTCCCTTGGTTGCAATAATTTGGATGGCGTTTTATATTTTGAGGTCAAAACTTTTTAGGATTTTTTTTCTGTTTTATAAAATAAAATTATTTAAAGCACTTTAAATATAATAATATTATTTACATTTTACTTTGAAGTACCACATTACTAAATTGTTACAATATCAGCCAAGTCATTAACGAGATATACAAAATGAAGGCAATTTCCTTGACAAAAACAGTTAAAATGCTTTGAAATTTAATAAGCTTACTAATTTTTGTATTTTTTTTTTTCAATTATTTTAAAACTTATCAATTTTCAGATTGATTTGTTAAACAAAATGATAAATTTTCGATGTGGAGTAGGTATCTACACTAACACTACACATACTTTGTAGCATTAATTAATAATTATTATCAATTAAAAATATTTGATAGTATAATGGTATAAGTTAAGTACATATGCCTTTAAAAGCTTTGTCTGATTTCTGCAATCTGCAAGGTGCTTCAAAAACATTACAAATTGAAAGTAAGTGTCAATTTCCTTTTTCAAAGATTTACGAATTAAATAAAGTGCACAATTCGGTTTCTCGAATGGCTCTTATGACTATCATTAAAGAAATATCCACCATCTAAATGAATTGCAGATAAGTGAATTTGAAATAAAAAAACTGAACCCTGGATTTAAATTAAACCTAGACATTACGGTAATATAGAAACAAGAAAAAAGTTGGTCTCACAATTCTGTATGTGTATCGTTATGTCGTCTCTACCATAACTTATAGCCTAAGAAGGTTGTTAAAGAATGCAATCTTTTGTGAATACACCATACACGGCCTTTTAAAAATAATTCATTTAATTCAATTGAAAGATTGCATTCATTGACTTCACTTTGAGACTTCGAATTATGCAATCACCCATCAAAATGATTATTATCAGTTATTACCCCATTCATTTGAAAGCAATCAATTGAATGCAATCTTTTGAATTTAGCATTCATTCATCATCGTCGGCTCGACAACCGGGGTCCGGTCCTGGCCTCCTTCAACAAGTCTCTCCACCCATCCCGGTCTCGAGCCGCCGCCATCCAGTTGCGCACCCCAAGGCTCCGGGCGTCCTGGTCTACGCCATCTCTCCAGCGCAAGCATGGTCTACCACGCTGTCGTCTACCATAGAATGTACCACAAAGAACTTTCCGAGCAGGTTCCTCTTCGCTCATGCGAGCTAGGTGCCGTGCCCACCGGAGTCTACCGAACTTAAATTCGATATCCGCTTCAAGGTAGATTGCGTACAATTCATGATTGTACCGTCTCCGGAATCGTCCTTCCTCATCACATATGGGGCCAACAATTCTCCTTAAGACTTTTCTCTCGAACGCGGCTAAGAGGTCGGAGTGCCTTTTGCTAAGCACCCAAGTCTCGGATCCATATGTGAGTACTGGCAGGACCATGGTCCTGTACAGCAGCAGTTTTGAAGTTATGGTGAGATTTCTGGATTTGAAGAGCTTTGACAGACTATAGTAGGCTCTGTTGGATTTGAGAAGCCGGCCGCGTATTTCTTCTTCTATATTGTTATCGGCTGCTACTATTGACCCAAGGTATTTAAAGGATTGCACCACTTCAAATTCGTGCTCCGCTACCTTGATTGTTTGACCAACTGTTCCTCTCGCATTCGACGCCACCATGTACTTTGTTTTACCCTATCACTAATGTGCAACCCCAGATTTTGTGCCGCCTGCTCGATCTGGATGAAGGAATCATGTACAGCTTGCTCGGTTCTTCCGATGATGTCGATGTCGTCTGCGTAAGCCAGTATCTGGCTGAACCTGTTGACAATGGTCCCTCTTGTTGCCGTGCCAAAGTCACGGATTGCTTTCTCCAACGCCAGGTTGAAGAGGAGGCAGGCCAAACCATCCCCTTTTCGGAGTCCATTAAAGATGTTGATTGGTTTGGATAGCAATCCGGCTATTTTTACTTGGCTTGTTACGTTGGTCATGGTCAACCTACATAGTCGTGTCAATTTATTTGGGATGCCGAATTCTCTCATGGCTTTGTAAAGTTCAACCCTGGCTATGCTGTCGTAGGCGGCCTTAAAGTCTATAAACAAATGGTATGTTGGGATGTTAGATTCTAGACATTTTTCCATCGCCTGCCTAAGGGTAAAGATCTGATCAGTTGTTGATTTGCCTGGAATGAAACCACATTGATATTGTCCGATGATGGTTTTAGCGTATGGGGTTATCCGGTCTTGTAGGATAGAGGAGAGTATCTTATAGGCGGTACTCAACAACGTGATACCTCTATAATTGCTGCACGTTGTGACATCTCCCTTCTTATGTATGGGGCAAATGATACCTTTTCGCCAGTCTTCTGGAATTTCTTCATGCTCCCACACGTGCACTATAATCTCATGAATTGCTTGACGTAAAGCTGGCCCACCGTGTTGAAATAGTTCGGCTGGCATACCATCGGCTCCCGGGGCTTTGTTTTTCTTTAGCCGGCCTATAGCCTTCTCAACCTCTTCTATGCTTGGTGGCGGCAACATAGGGTACTCTTCTTGAAGTAGTGGAGCCTCCACTTCTGCAGTGAGCTGACCATTTAGCAATTCATTGAAGTACACTTCCCATCGCTCCAGTATGCTTTGAGGATCGGTGATCAGATTTCCCTCTCCGTCCTTGCAGTATGTGCAGCGTGGTGTGTACTGCGTCATGTTTCGGACGGATTGGTAGAACTTCCGCGCCTGGTGCGGACCTCGCTCTCGGCTTTTCTCTATTTCACAGATTATGTTCTTCTCCCAGGCTGATTTTTTCTGTCTGTGAAGCCGTTTTTCAATTCTTCTGAGCTCTTTATATTCGTCTTCGCGTGCCCGCGTTCTATGAGATTGTTGCATTGCTCGGTATGCAACATTCTTACGTTCAGTCGCTAGCTTGCATTCATCATCAAACCAGTCGTTCCGATTTCTACGACTGCTGCCTAAGATGGAGTTGGCAGTACTAATGACAGTATTCTTAAGGCGTGTCCACTTCTCATCTACGCCCAGCATACTGGCTCCAGGACTTACTCTACCCAGTTCTAGGGCGAGTCCTAACGCATTACCAAAGGTGTTACTGGTGTTTTCATTGCGCAGAGCAGCCGTGTTTATTCGAACCTGATCGGCGGATGCAATACGTCTTCGCAAGGCAATCCGCCCTCGGAAAACCATACCAACAAGATAGTGATCCGAGTCGATATTGGCACCTTGGTACGTTCGTTGCATTCATTGCAAATGCAAAACGCATTCTCTGCATTCTGTGCATTTTTTGCCATATAGTCACATATAGTCACTAGACGTAGGTGAGATGTTGTCATGTAAGTGAGCGAAAATTTGAGTGGTGCCAGAGCACGCTACGTTA
The DNA here is from genome assembly GCA_932273885.2 of Leucozona laternaria. Classification (NCBI taxonomy): domain Eukaryota; kingdom Metazoa; phylum Arthropoda; class Insecta; order Diptera; family Syrphidae; genus Leucozona; species Leucozona laternaria. The sequence continues at coordinate 41,966,129 of OW026368.1, read as the reverse complement.
ATGGAGTGCAAAAACAATACAAAAGAATCCAAAATATTGCAAAAGAATGCATAAGAATGCCAAGAATGCATGAATTCCCTAAAGATTGCATTCAATTGATTACTGATTACTTTCAGATTAATGGTAGAAAAATGATTAATGAATAATGGTTTTATAAATAAAAATTATTTCTTAAGAAAACCATTCTAGACGATTTTTAAATTTTATTTCGCAAAAATTCATAGTTTGCAATAATTTGGAAGTCATTTTATATTTTAGAAGTTTTGTTTTAGAAATTAAAAGTAAATTTTTCATGAGAGCCTCTTTACCATGTTCACCAATTCATTTATCGATTAGTTTATAATAATTCCAATATACATATTTAAGAACGTTATTTAGATTATTTATTTTATTTTCAAAATAATTATAATTTAGAGATGTAGCTATGGACACACCATACAATTTATTTTTCAAACTGTAGATACCGACAGAAATCTGAAGAAAGCATTTGATTTGATTAAAAGTTATTAAATCAAATAAAAAATGGTTAAAGATAAAAAAGTGTGGGTAAAGTTATTCATAAATAATAATAAAACTTGGTTTGAATCAGATAAAGTTTCAACGTCGAAATTCAATACTTATAAGACTTTATTGCCAGAGTTGTTTATCCCAAAATATGAATAGATGTGACGCAAATATAAATTGCAACTATGAAGGTACTCAAAAACAGACATACAAAAAAAAAACTCTTATGAAAATATTGTAAAACTCTTTTTTTTTTCCTTATGGCGATCAGAAAAATGCATCCGGAACAATTTTCCTCAGGGCAAATATTTGTTCTTAAACAAAGTGTTTATAAATTTTCCAGATGAAAATTTTGTAAGAAAAACGAATTTGAATCAGGAAAATTACTAAATGCTCTTCACGAAAAAATATTTGCCCCAAAGAAAATTGTGTTTTGCGAAAAAATTACCTCAATTGATTCATATTCTTTAAATTTTTCAAAATTTCAAATAAACATATTAAATTATCCAAAAGAACATTTTTCCAGACACGTTATCCTGATCGCTATAACCGGCTCCTTAACTCAAATTTATTTTATTTTTCTGGAACATTTTTTTTTTCCAAATCTATAACCCGCTCTAAAGCCTACTTATATTGCAAATTAGTTCAATAAAAATAGTTTCTCAAGTGCCCTTGAAACCAACAATTACAAAACTGTATATTTTTTTAATTTGAAAGTGATATATCCATTATAAATGTGTCAGAGTCTATCATCACCTGACTGTTTATCAATAGAAAAAAAAATAATTCGCAATAAAATTATCTTGTTTTCTGCACTGAATTTTTCTTTAAATTAAAACACTTTTATTATAAAAGTACCTAAGTACCTACTTCCCATGAAAGACATCACAAAATCTAATCAATAACTTTTTTTCTTTTGTCTTCACTATCACCCCATGCGTCGTCGTCGTCGACTCAAGATCAGACAGCGGTACCTGATGAATTCCGATTGAAATGTTTGCATTTTTTTTTTTGTATAATTCTTTCTGGTGGGTAATTTTTGATTTGTTTTTGTAAACAACACCATCGCAAGAGTTATGAAACTTAAACGACGACGCACATGTGTGCTAAGTGGCGGATTGCCAAAAATAACAAATAACAACAAAAACAAAAACTTAGCAACGCAAAAACAGATCTTGATTGGTGTGAGGGATACAAAAAAAAAAGTATCTAAACACGTAAACACTCAAAGGTTTGTATAAAAGATTAGAAATGCTAGCCAAAATTTGTGTTTAGTATCAATTTTTTTAACTTTTTTTTTTTTAATTATATTGCGTTGTATTTTATTTGAGTTTTGTTTTAATTTGAAGTCAAACAGTTCCGGCAGATTTTGTTTAAGTTTGAAGACAAACAGTTCTGGCAGACTTTTCTTCATCAAATGAAATGAATACAAACTATGTGATCTCTTACAAGGGTAAAAGGGGCACGGTAGTGACCAGCCACGTTTTTGAAACTAAAACTCTCTTTTATTAAACTCAGGCGACTTTTGACCACCTCACCAATAAAGCCAGAAACTTCATACTACTTGATAAACTAAAGGGTCCGCCATCTAACGTTTTTTTTTTCAACTTAGCTCATGTCTGATTTGACAGATAATTAGTTTTATCCTTCCGCTAAATGAATATGGTTGTATATACGCTTCGCTAAGTGGGCCTGCGACCGACTCAGAGAAGATGCCGATTTTGCCAAAAAATTCATCTTTTCAGATGAAGCTCATTTTGATCTTGGCGGGTAGTAAACAAGCAAAATTGTCGCATTTGTGGCACAGAAAACCCGCACGCATACATTGAAAAGCCGATACACCCAAAACGAGTCACTGTTTGGTGCGGATTTTGGTTCCAGAGGCATAATTGGGCCATTTGTCGAAAATGAGCAAGGAGTGGCCGTTACAGTCAATGGCGATCGTTATCGGGCCATGTTGAACGAATTTTTGTTCACAAAAATTGAAGAGGGGGATATTGGAAACATTTGGTTTCAACAGGACGGCCGGCGCTACGTGCCACACAGCCGAAGTTACACTCGGTGTTTTGCACCATTTTCAAAAAAAAAAGTTATTTGGCGGACCCTTTATATGGACACAAGCCACTGACTAGAGGTTTCTGAGATATAGGACTTCAGAAATCGCTAGAACCGTAAGTGTCTAACTGACTAACTGATTGACTCACTGACCACTGACTGACAGATCATTAACATTATGGAGCACTTTCCGACATGTTAAAATCTTATTATCTCGCATAACGGTAGACAGTGTTGCCAGATGAAAAAAAAATTTCCCCCAGAAAAATTAAGAATCCTTTAAGATTACCACATTTTAACAAAAACAAACCCTACATTTTGTTGAAACTTTTTATATTCATTCAAAGCTCATAAATTTATATTTTTAATTTAATTAATTCACAGCAGTATAGAGTAGCTACAGTAGAAAAAAATCTTTCACAAAGCCTGAGTAAAATTCTGATTACTTACTCGACATTTAAATTATCCTACCAGTAAGAACTTAGCGTTTTGCAATTTTTGGAAATAATAAATGTATGAGTCAATTAGATGTTCCAGTTTTCCATACAAAATAGTTTTGACTGATTAAAAACTGAAAAAATAGTTAATATTTTAATTGCCTAATAAAGTCTTTTCTGTAGCTCCATCAGCTGTCATAAAAAGTTCGGGAAAATCCGATGACATCTAACTTTTTATGATAGCTGGCCAATCAGAAGCTCCAAAAATTGAGAATTCTGAAAATTCAAATAAACGTTGAACGCGCCGCACATTGTGAAATGTAAGTGAGCTTGATAATTGACTAATAAGTTTCAAGTTGCTTATTAAGAACTTTATACTTAGACATTGTGAAACAAGCCCTTAATATAATAAATATACGATTAATAAATAAATATGAAAATTAAAATATAAAGAAATTAAAAAAAATTATTTGCACTTCTAATACTTGATCGTCATCTCGTTTTGGCTGTCGCATCGGTTTGATATATCTTCTCACTTGTGAAAGTTTTCAGCATTTCTTCTGTTGGTGTTAAATTGTGGCATTCAGAATGTAAGGAATATCTAACTCGCAGAATACCGTCAGCTCAGTTCAAAACCCATAAACGATTCCTCAACCTTTTAGCTCTAAATGAATTCCCCCAGATTTCCCCCCAAACATCTCATCACCACAAATTACCCCCCAAAACGACAAAAAAGCCCCTAATTCTAGGGGAAAACCCCTAAACTGCCAACCCTGATGGTAGGTCTAATAGTTCATACAGAGGAAAAAATCGAAAATTTCAAGTTTTCTATGTAAGTGGCGTGATGGTATACGCCGACTTTTTAATTTCTATGGAGGACTTTTAACTGTTGTAGCCTTATGAACATTGGTAAAGTGGTCAGAATAATTGAAGTTCATACAAAGGTAAAAATTAAACAGTTGGAATTCTGCTACAACTACAACTTTCTCAGAATTGTTGTCAATTATCTGAAGTATAGATACCTACTTTGTTCTAGAACTATGAAATTAAATAGAGCATTGGTGGTGTAATGCATTGAAAAATTCGAAATTTGAGATTTTATATTCAAGGGACTTATAGCCTTTTCACACCAAACCCAAAACTTGTTTTTGCTAATATTCATTGTTTGTTTCACGTAATCTTAATTATCGCGTTGTATTAAATTTTTCTGCAACAAACAAGCACAAGAGATTATGAAAATCGCATGAAAATTTGTCGCACGTTCCACGCACGTCCCACAAGTTTCATCACCTTTGAACACAGTTGAACGAGGAAACCTTGGCTTTTTAATTCATTTTGTAAGCAAACTGGCACGTTTATTATTTAGGATGCGCGTCACATCGCTTCGACTGTGTTTAATTTTAATTTCTCGGGACAAGATCCCGTCGGCTTTCATTTTGACGTTTGATTGAGCGCCGAATGTAACGAAAGGTGTGTTTGTTGAGTTCAACTCTGAATTTCAACATGTGGTTACAAAAATGTATGGGAAAACTTTTGTTTTCGATGTAGGTTTTACGCCAAAACCGATTTTTTCGCGAAAACCGAATTTTGGGTTTGATGTGAAAAGGCTATTATACTCCCAACTTGAGAATTTTTGAAAACTTAAGCAGTAAACCTACCAAATTTTAATCAGTATTCAGTGTTGTCACTTTACCACAGTTGTGGTAGATTTACCACTATATAAGTATTCTCCAACAATTTCAGTTTCCACTTCTACCCCGGAAGTAATATTTTCTTCTCTTATTTGCTAATTAAGAACAAAAAAAATATTTTATTAACAAAAATGTTATTGTTATTTTGTTATTTTTGTTTTGTACTGAATGCAGCAATTCGTTTTATCTGGCTCTGACTTCTTTACTCAATGTGAATTTTTTCCTCTATCTGTCATTTTGCGTACCTTTCGTGTACTCTTTCTTCCGCGTTACATAGGTATACCTTTGTACATATTTGTTTGTGAAAACAAAATTCTTATCTGCCTAATGATAATGAGGTTATTTTGTTGAACATTTCCAAATTCGATTCAAAATTACCTCATTTCCCATACAAATTCACATTTCGAAATGAGGTAATTTCAACCAAATTTGCTCGGAATTCAGTAAGAAATTACGTAAGCACTTTATGAACACACCCAAGTGGAATCCATTCAATGTGGAATTCATTGAAAACAACAAAAACAACCCAGATCAAAGTCAAAATGAAATGAGCTGTCAAACGAAATTAGCAAATTTGAAATGAAAACACCTTTTCTGTAATTTGCGAAATTATCTCATTTCAGCTCTAATGAAAACGTATAGTATAAGAAGAGAAAAAGATCATAAGTTTTAATCTAAGCAAAACTCATTGGCCATCCCTTGAAGCTACAGTTAACCGCTTGTTTGAACAATAAGAGCTATTAAAACATTGCTTTTTATTAATGTCCTTTGAAGAACTCAATAAATCATGTGTAGGTAGATGATATCCTGTATGAAGAAATAGATGTTACAGACATTAAAGAGATGCTGCTTAAATACAAGATTTATAAATCTGTTAAACTTCCTGATGAACTGAAAAAAAATATTCGATTTTTCCAGCTAACATCTTAAATTTCTTCAATGTTTAGGTCGAAAATAAATTCAAAAAGGCCAACATCAAACAATTTTACCCCTTATAAGAACTTTCTGAGGTTATAATAAATAGTAATTTTTTTCTAAAAGGTTGGATAGACTAAAGTTAGAAAATAAATATTTAGGATGCATATATTATATTCACAAATATTAGCCACCATATATGTAATTTAGGTGCACAGCGGTGCGGCAATCGAAAGAGAGTTTTTCATTATGAATAATATTTATATTCTACCATGAAAAATCTGAATCTACTACTATTTTCATACTTAATCTACTACTTTTTTTTTAAATTGGAAGTGACCATTAAATAACAAATTTCTCTTTTTATTTGCAGTCTCTCTTTTCAAAAATATTTTCCAACTAATTTATCATGAAGCATCGCTTCGTATTTTCTTACCTTTAGAAATATACAGGACAGTACCATTTTGTTAATGGATACACGAGAAACAAATAACAGGTTTATAAAAGAATGCAATCTTTAAAAATCATTCATTGAATTCAATCGCATGATTGTTCTCATATTGGCTGCGCTTTGAGCCTTCGTCTTTAAATTATGCAAACACCATTCATTCTACATCGAAAAGATTGCAATCATTTGGTTTTCCCATTGATTTTACAACCATCAATCGAATGCATTCTTATGAGGAATCATGCATTCTTTGTATTTTTTTGCATTCTTGTTGCAATCTGACATGAAATTACGATGATAGAGGGAAGACAAAAATTGGGTATTAAATATTTGTTTTTGTTAAAATCTATTTATTTTTTTTCTGAAAAATGGCATTTTGAGTTAGTACTGTTCGTATGATACAAAAAAGTAACATACAAAGTACAAACGTTTGAAATACCAACAGTGAAAATATAGTTTTAATTTCGTAAATGGCTCTGAGAATTTTGATAAAATGTTTTTTATGTGCTAAAATTAGAACTGTCTTACATCTAGGTGGAAACAATTTTTTCATAAACGGTTATTTTTTATTTTAAACTGTATCATTATCAGTTTACCCAACTGCGCAATTTTAATTTTATGCAGAAGCTTCTAATAATGAATGAGGTGTTCAGAATAATAATGGCCTGTGTCCACTTTAAGTTTGTGAATAACTAATTTTTTTCATTCTGTTTTTAAAATTAAAAGCTATTTGAAAAAAAAAAAATATTTCAAAAATAATTTTGTTCCCCTGAACTTAAATTTCCCTCATTTTGTTTAAAATTGAGTATTTCAGTCGGGAGAGCCCAAAATGCCAAAATTATGCCTCAAGTATACATAAATAATATTTGGTATCAATATTTTAAGATTTAAAGTTAAAACTATTTTCTAAAAAAAATGACAAGCATTACTTTTGTATAAACACAAATTTATTTTCTCGGCTACATTGATATTTTAATCTAATCACTGATACATTAAATCGCAGAGCTCTTAGATCAATCTACATTGAGTCAAAGCCGCTCAGAACGATCTCATCCAACTTACATATACATATATGCACGTACTTACGTTCTTTTGGTAGTAAGCACAGATTAGACATATGAAGATGAGAATTTTTTGTACGTTTCACCCTCAAAAACCCATTTGTTTACATTGTTTTATTTGTAATTTCTTCCCGCGTCGATGAATAGATGTGAATTGCAACAACAATTTAACCGGTGTCTGAAGATCCCTACTGTCTATGTGTGAGGTTTTTATACACACATTCTCATTTTGTATCTGATATCTGACAGTTCAAGCTTGTAGGCAAATTAAAATGGCTGCCGGGGATTCTCATCTTCATGTGGCTAATCTGTGGTAGTAAGCTTGTAATAAACAATGAAATTTAGCTAGGAATGGGACAGACTAAAACTGTCAAGTTAGGTTAGGTTATGGAAGGGGTGATAATACGACAAGCCACATCATCGCACTCAGAGCTCAAGATACAGGTGAGGTGAAAGAGGATTTAATATGGAGCGCAGGTAGGTAGGATGTTTAAAAATATAAAATGATCGAACAATATTTGAAATGTTTCTCTGGCTTCTCCGTGCAAATACGTCTCCGTAATAAAACAAATCATTATTAAAACCGTATATTTTTGGACATGCTGTTGATATTCAATATGATATGAGTAATACACAAACATTAAACCACACAATAACAACAACATATCGCGCTATTGAAAACGAAACCAAACATGGTAAGTTTCCTATTGCTCTTACTTTCATTCAAAAACCATTCAGCAAAAAGCAAAAGCAAAAGCAATTTAGCAATTAGCATTGAAGTTCGAGTTGCTTCGAGAAATCACAACAACAACAACAACAAACGAAAAAAAGCTTTTCGATTGACTGATTCATAAATTCTCTAAATTTACTACGCCTCTTCTCTTTCCGTTTCGATTTCCATTTCCAGTAGAGTGGGTGAGAGATTTTGTTTTTTTGCGAAATAAAATTTGACACGAGATCTCTCGTCAACAAAATAACCCACATGGATGCGGATGGCTATGGCTGGTTTGTGCTTAGTTGGTTTAGTACTGGTTGTTGGGGAGCAAAAAAAAAAGCTCAAATTAACCACGAATCTGACAGCAAAACAAAATCAGACAAAAATAAAACACAATATATACATACATACATACATAATTGTTTATTAATTTAGTCTACATGCGAAGTGTATTGTACGAACGAAAAATAACATAATAGTGTGTTAATGTTAAATTAATTTATTTTTTTTTAGTTTTCGAGGTCAGAGCCAGAGCAGAGCGTCAATTATTATAGCTTAAAATTGTCATATTGACATTGAAAGATATTGTGAGTTGGCTATTTTTGATAAGGGGGTGGGGGCGGGGTCTATTAAACAGCTGGTTCTCAAAAGATGATTTTTAATCATAATCAGCATTCACGTAAGAGATAAAATTTAATGAAAACAAAAGAAAAAATGTTACTTTTCTTGTGGCATTCTTAATACATAACTCGATACTTAAAGTTTTTTTTCAAATATTAGCAATTTTTATATAGATATTATTATTAGACGCTGTATAATTAAATTCTCTTGTAGTTTTAGGCTTTGTTTTACAATGTGTTATTAAAGTTCTGATTTGGAACCCGATAAATGCATACGTTTTGGCGCACGGGACTAGAAGACCATTGTATAATTTTAACATGCGAACTTATCTCCGTGCTCAAGATTGCCAAAAATATTGGTGAGTTAAAGGGGACAAATTTGTTTTTTTTTTTTGTACATACATATGTAAATATGTAAATTTCCAAGCATTAAAAGGCTGTCGGTGAAGTGTCCAACGAACGAAGGTTCGGTAATGAAAGGTCCTGCTTTGTACTTCACTCGCAACTTTAAGATGACTTATTCATTACACTGGTACGGCAAAATATCTTGGTTTGATATTAGACCATAAGCTAAACTGGAAAGAAAATATTAAAGAACGAGAAAGAAAGGCTTTAATAGCATTCTATACATGTAGTCGAATTTTTGGAAAAAGATGGGGTCCCAGCCCAAGAACCATTCATTGGATGTTCACAGCCATAATAAGGCCAATACTGACATACGCATGTCTGGTTTGGTGGCCAGCCCTAGAAAAGGCAACCAATCTTAAGACTATAACAAAAGTTCAGAGACTTGCATGTATTGGCACTACAAGCGCCATGAAAACTACTCCTACCGCAGCCCTGGAAACGTTTCTTTCACTAGCCCCACTCGATTTATTTACGAAGGAAGTGGCGGCCAACAGTGCTCTAAGACTCAACCAATGCAAAAACTGGGTAGGAGGCCATTTTGGACACAAAACCATAATGACTTTCATGGACAAAGACACTCAAACGGACTATACTGCACCGCACATTGATTTCAACCCAGTGGCCCTAACAGATGTCCCCTCAAGGGACCTCTGGGCGGCCAACCGGGTCATTAAAATCGATAACGTTTCGGTTTTTACAGATGGTTCCAAGACGGGTGATGGGGTAGGGTCAGGCATCTTCTCAGATAACCCACCCCTGAATAGATCAATAAAACTTCCAGATTTCTGCAGTGTTTTCCAAGCCGAAGTGCTTGCAATTTACGAGGCAGCAAAAAGTCTTTCCACTTTTGAATTCGTAAATAGAAAAATTGATATCTTCATTGATAGCCAGGCGGCAATTAAATCCATTGCTTCGGTTGTCACAAAGTCTAAACTGGTAAACTGTTGCCGTAACGAGTTGAAACTACTCAATGCATCAAATGCAGTTACCCTTCGATGGGTCCCAGGACATCGTGACATATATGGAAATGAAATGGCGGATAAACTGGCCAAAATTGGATCTTCCCTTGATCCAAGCCAAACCGTATCCTCCGTTTCTATGCCACTTGCACAGGAAAAGAACAGAATTCGCAAATGCTTCCTCGATGCCGCAAACGATAGATGGTCAGCACTTGATAGTTGTCGGGTCTCGAGGAATCTATGGCCGAACATCTCAAGGAAAAAAACAGACTTCCTTCTTGAACTAAGCAGACCTCAACTGTCCCTTTTGGTTGGAATCCTAACGGGTCACAACTCAATGGGAACCCACATGCGCAGAATGGGCATCAGCTCATCCGACTTGTGCAGAGGGTGTCAGGATGAGGAGGCGGAGGAGGGCTCTTATCACTTCCTTTGTGAATGCCCCAGCTTAGTAAGAACCAGAAAATTGGCCCTCGGAAATTACTTCTTTGATGAACTGAGCGACATCTCGTTTTTGCCACTAAGGAACATCCTGAAATTTACTCAAAAGTCGGGTTAGTTCAGGGAGGCTTCTCATACCCACACCTAAACTCCTTTAACTCCTTTCCTCACCCATCCTTATTTTCACCTTCACCATACCCTGGAGACCACAATGGATCCAATGAGATCCGAGTGCGATGTTACGGCTTGCCGTATAATCACCCCTTCTAACCTAACCTAACCTATTCATTACACAAATGTAGATATTGTTTATGATCACCTTTCTCTGAGCATCGACAAAACCAAACAATAACTGTAAGCAGAAAGTACTAAATAGTGGTTTCAATTAAATGACACCGTAGCCAAATTTAAAAGATATTTGACACTTAATGGTTTGAAAGATATGTGATGAATTAAAATATCCAGTTCGAACTGTCAACGACGCTTATGCAACTCTATCTTTCCATCGAGTAAAACTTATGGTGAATTCCTTACAACAAAGAAATCGAATTTTTTCTAAACACAATCGAATTTTTTCTAAACAAAATCGATTCTTTTCTGTCAAAACAAATCTTGCGTTTTTAGCAAGATTTCACACTAATTTGCACACACACTATGAAGACTTGACATTTCTTATACGTCAAATTGAAAATCGCGTTGTTCATTATCAAACAAAAATTTGACAAAAAAATACCTTTCGCGAGTGAAAGGCGCGATAACAACTTTCAGTGCAAGTGAAAACTTTCCAATAACAATTTTCTTTAAAAATATATGTGCAAGAAGAAGTTCAAACAAATAAAATGCACCAACAAATTGCCCCCGTATGAGGTGACGAATATCTTTTGTTATTAAAATAGAATTTTAATAGTTAGTTATTAATTTACTTCTATTGGTAAAACATTTTTCTCACAACAAAAACAAACAACCTTAATAGTTTTGTGAATAATTTCTTGACGTTTTGCGTCAATTGCAGTTGTCAAGTAACACAAACACAATCACGCAAAAATAAAATCGATTCTTTTAGGAAATACGCATTCCTTTCAATTGACAGAAAAAGTTCGATTCTGTTTAGAAAAAATTCGATTTCTTTTTTGAAAGGAATTCGCCATTACACAAAGTTCAGTCTTAATTTTAAACTGAACGAATACCCAATGAATGTCATTTTGTATTTTGAAAGATAGCCGGCGAATTATGTATTTTGACGATGTTAGAATGTTTATATGCAGTTGTCAGTGGAATTTACTAAAATCGCAGTTTCAATCAATTGACGCCGGGAATTGGAAGCTGCGATTTTTAATGAATGTTAACTTTGTGCAGGTGCAAAAGTCGCCGGCAGCATAGTTTTTCTCCGTGCTTTTTGTTGCATTCAACATGTAAATTGCCTAGCTTCTCGGGGCTCGGGGCAAAAAAACACAGCTAGATTCGTTTCTCTGAACTCTTTACACTTGATTAAGCGAAGTTGACAGGAGAAACAGATAACACTATTTTCTTATTTTTTGTGTTTTTTGCACGAAGTTCTGATATCACTGCGAACATGAAGAGGTTATTAAGTAATTAATTTTATAAAATATAATTACAGACAAAACTTTTTCAATAGGTTTTTAACACCGAAACGGAAACAGACAGCACAAATTGATGCCGATGATTTGGGAAATTGGGTACCAAATAAAAACCTTAGATATCTATATAAATACAGAAAGAATATTTTAAACAAATAAAATATGAACATGTTTTAAATTATGTATTTAGAATACAGTTAAATTATTATTAATAGATATTATTTTTTTTTTGTAATGAATTTGTTTTGTTTTTATTTGTATGCTATTAATAAATTTCTTAAAATTTTTTTGCTGGTTTTTTTTTTGCTTTCATAACAATTGTGGAGGCCCCTTTTTTGGCATGGGCCCCTTTTTGGGACCCCTTATGAAATTTTTCAGAGGCAACACTGGTTTTAAGTGTCGCGCCAATTTTTCTCGGGCAAATATTAAAAATAAAAGAATAAAATATAAAAATAAGTGTTAAAATGTATCGGTAAATATATATTAATTGCGATAAAATATTATTGTAATCGTCGTTCGCGCTAAAGTCAATTTGCTTTCGGTCCCTGGCAAAAAAAAAAAAAAAAAAAAAACAAATAAGCAGCCGAGTAGATTTTGTTAACTTAACGTGCTTCAACGTAACGTGCTACCTCGTAACGTTGCACAGAAGAAAGTCCACGTTTTTACGTTTTTATTTCACTCTACCGCCGGCATAGATGTTAACACATCAAAAATCCAAAATCCAGAATAATGGTTTTAAAATGACAAAGGAATGCCTTTTTAACCACCTTAACAAAACGAACTTTATTTCGATTTGCAATATAAGATGAGAAAACTATATTGATTATATGAGATCGATCTCATAAATTAAAATTAACAAGGAACATTTCCCTACAGCACATCACAAACGATTGAAATTAGTTGTCAACTTAGTCGGTTATTGATCAAATCAACTATGGTGTGGGCTTGTTATTCATTTTTACTAGATTGAGTTGAAGAAAATCAAGAGATTTTGATATTTTAAAACTTGATTTACTTACAAGTTTTCAACTCAATTTAACTAAGTGCATGCAAGTCATTTGACTAACTATCTGTAAAATCAAACCCATTTGAACTTGTTGTCAGATTTACAAGGGGGCTATTTTTAATTCAACCTTACTTCAAACTTGATTAACTCTTTCATCCGAAGTATCTCTTTTTTTATTTGTATTTTTTTATAATCATCTAAACACTCTGTGCAATGATCATTAAAGCTAATATTTTGCTTTTTTTCTCGTGTTCTAAACAAATTAGTAAATTCGAGTCGTATAACTTTTTTATGGGCGATTTCATAAAGCCCTTTTAACTTTTTAACAGGCTTTTAAATCTTAAAATGACATTTGTTCCATTACAAAAAAAATGCATTTTAAAGCCTGTTAAGTATTTGTGAAACCGACCATTAGAGAAATAATGTTATTGACAGATGAAGCACTTGTCTTTCAACTGAGTTTATATAGCTTGTGGCTTACCGTCAATTTAGTTGACAGCTTGTTATTTTTTTTAATAATTCTATTGTGTGTGAACATAATACTCATGATGGTATGCTTGTTATTATTAAACCTAAAATGTGGGTTTCGTCATACAGATACGGTTTGTATGTCTGAGCGCCCGTGAGTCCACTATTATTTAAGCTAGACCCTCAGCGTATGGCCGATTTGCTTCAATTTTAATAAAGAAAAAGTGAAAATATATTCGTTTCCTAACACAAAAATAATGCAAATTTTATCCAAAAATCTAAAAACTTTATTTTGCTTTACGCGAATTTTTCAGAAGAAACCCGATATGCAGTATTATTAAAACTGCTTAAAAATTATAGTTTAATCAGAATCATTTCAGTCGTTTTATAGAAAATTCGAAAAAATCTATGTATGGCAGCTTCCCATTTTCCAACTAAAATAATAAAACAATAAATTGAATTTCCCTTCTAGGCGTAATCACATGATAGTGCTATATACCAAATATTAAGCAAATCCGCCCATATTTTAAGACTCGATGTTCACCTGAACGCACAGACGAACAGACGCATAGAATCACAGACAAATAGATCGACCGACGCACGGGCAGAATGCCAAAAACGATTTTTTTTTTTGGTATTCTCCATCATCGTGGCGTTAGTTTTGATAAGAACGTCTAATTTTTGTTTCACATGAAACCTCTTCACTATAAGTAGAGCAAGTTAAAACTGAAAAATGAAAACTTTGCTGGTCATCTATAACGTTTTGGCACTAACTGCGGAGTTTGATCTGAGAAAAGAAATATTTAGAACTTAAAGCTGATTTTTCTGTGTCTTCTCTCTCGATATCAAAACACTAAACTCAAAAATTCAGTTTTTAACAAATTAACTGCATTTTTAAACAGAGTGACTGCCCTTAATTCACAATTCGGGTTGCATGACCATATTTCTTTATATAAAGTACTAAACAATTTATTCTGAGCCCTTATTTTCAAGCACGGAGACTCTTCTTTCATTCTCTTAAATTGTTGCTGAAGACTTTCAACTAGAACTCCAAGCTGACTACAATTCAATTTTGCCATTCCTTGTAATAGTCTGGCATATAATTTAGTAGATCTTGTTGACTTCGTTGGAACACTGCTGAATCCACTTAAGACTTCCTTATCATTTAAATTTTGATAGGGTTATCGATGAAAAACTCTTCTATGGAAAAATATTTTGTGGTATTCTTTTGTATTTATGTACTCCATCTATTTTCTGCTAGCAATAAATGGTCCTCTTCAGAATACGTAGTCCTGATTTGCGAAGAGCGTGGATTTCCCAGTATGACTGGTTTGACACTTGGTGTATTAAGGGCCAGTTTCACAGTCAGAAAAGTGACACTTAAGTGGGGAATTTGAAAGATTAATTCCCAATATCACCGTTCACTTTAAACTGAATAAGTGGCACTTAAGTCTCCGATGTTGGTGACTTAAGTTCCACTTACGCTAGCTATGAAATTTAGCTTAAATTCCTAATATGGGAAACTTAAGTGTCACTTATTTCGGTAAGTGTCGACTGTGAAACTGGCCCTAAATCTATTAATTTTACTGAATGATATATTTTTTTGGAACTTCTACACATAGTTTCAATGCAACCATCTTTCCAGAATTAGACGCTGACAAATAAATCGCACAATATGCGTCACATACTCTTGGATTTATTAGTATAGCTGATTCTTCAAAACGATATTCTATCTTTTGCTCCTATAGTTCGTTTTAGAAAGGGACTGAGGTGTCGCAGCTCTTGGATCCGATGGATCTTCAATAAACGAATGACAATTTGTTTTTTTTTTTAAATAAAAACCTTCATTTCCGAATTATAAAATTTTAGCATTTACAAGCAGAAGTTTGAAAAACAGAAAACATTTTATTAAAGGGTTTTCCAATAAGAGGTGTTATTTTGAATAGCCAGCTATTTCGGTAGCTGTCACTTTTGAAGCTGTTATTTTTTAACATTTGACAAGTAGAAACTACGCCATTAATAAAAATGGAACAATACACGCTTCAACAACGCATTGAAATTATTAAAATTCACTATAAAAATGGTGAAAATTTGGCAGAGACGGTTCGTAAAACTAAAACATTTTTGGGTCGTCGTGAAGCACCTTGTCGGACCGCAATACAGAAATTGGTGGACAAATTCGAGCCGTTGGGACAAGTTAGTGATGTGAAGAATAAAACCCGTGCACGTCGCTCAAGAACAACTGAGAATATTGCTGTTGTAGCCCAAAGTGTTGAAGAAAACCCAGGTTTGTCCATTCCTCGTCGTTCTTTGGAATTAGGCATTCCACAAACGTCATTACACCGTAGTTTGCATAAAGACTTGGGTCTTAAGGCTTATAAAGTTCAGTTAACACAAGAACTCAAGCCGGCTGATCATCAACAACGTCGTGTCTTTGCTGATTGGGTCCTTGAAATGCATGAAAATGATCCGGAATTTCATCGAGAAATCATCTTGACTGATGAGGCCCATTTCCACCTCGGAGGCTACGTCAACAAGCAAAACTGTCGCATCTGGGGCTCGGAAAACCCAAGAGTTATTGTTGAAAAGCCTCTCCATCCTCAACGCGTGACTGTTGGGTGCGGTTTATGGTCCGGCGGGGTCATTGGACCTTACTTTTTCGAAAATGAGGCTGGAGCAACAGTTACGGTCAATGGATTGCGCTATCGAGAGATGATTAATGATTTTTTATGGCCGGAATTGGATGGTATTGATCTGGACAACGTTTACTTTCAACAAGACGGCGCTACGTGCCACACAAGCAATGAAACCATCGATCTTTTACGGGAAAAGTTTCCGGGCCGTGTTATCTCTCGAAGAGGTGATCACAATTGGCCACCGAGATCTTGTGATTTAACACCTTGCGACTTCTTCCTTTGGGGCCACGTGAAAGATAAGGTCTACGCCAACAGCCTAGCGTCGATTCAAGACCTCAAAGATGGAATTCGTGAGGCTATCGAGGACATAGGGCAGCCACTTTGCGATTTGGTTATGGAAAATTTCATGAAAAGGACATGGTCCTGTAAGCGTGGTCGTTGCGGCCATTTGGCTGATGTTGTATTCCATTATTAACGGCATACCTTCTTCTTTATAATGAAATAAACATCCGATCATTTATCTCAAAAAATGCCATTTTTCTTTGAATATCAAAATAACACCTCTTATTGGAAAACCCTTTATTATAAACTAGACTGCCAAAGTTTAAAAATACAAAATTTTGATTTTCAAAATAGTAAACTGTGGTTTTTAATCGTATGAAGGTATACGGGTCTATCTAAATTATAATCTGTTTTTTTTTTTTCAAGTAAAAAAGTACGTATACGACCGAGTGTCCCATTTTTCATTCCTTTGTTTTTAATCTAGTCAGTCTGATTTCTTGTAAACCTATGCTTATTTATTACTTGCATTTGAGCTTTTCTTTAGGAAAAACACTTTTTTATAACTTTTTGTTGGAGGAAAATAATAAAATGTATTTGAATGCATCCTGCGATACTTTTTCTATTTGTATTTCGCAATTTCTTGCTCTCTATTATTTCATGGAATCCCACTTAGATGAGTAATGGGTTTGTGCCGTTAAAAAGTGCGGAATGTATTTTGTGTATTTGTGTCTTTATGTTTCCAGAACATTTATGAAAACGTCTTCTAACTGGTTTTGTTTAAATAAATTTCTTGATATTCTTGTCCTGTTAGTTTTGCAACAATGTGCCAGTTTTTTTTAATAAAATTCCAATTCCAATTCCGATTCTTTTTGTTTTTATTAATTTTTCATAATCAAAATTTTAAGATTCGATTTTTAGCACATCGTTGTTGGACTGGTTTCACTTTTTGTTTTAAGGATATTGATTTTACATATTACTGTTAATAGAACTTGTTATAGGTGACAATTTGTATTTAATTTGAATAGAATTTTTGTATTTGAATTTATCTTATTGGCACATGCTATAACTCAATGTGAAAATACAAACAAAAATTATGCAAAATGCTAATACATTTGGCGATTTGTGAATTATTTATTTATTTAAAAATAAATTAAACTTGACTTGTTTTCGATTGAGCTTTTAAAAATGTATTAAAAAAAAAACACTTGGAGTAAATTTTAGATAAATTGTTATATTTAATTTTTGTTTAAGTTGACTTAGCTATACTAGAGCAGATCAGAAAAATATTATAAGATCTAAGGCCCGGTTTTTCAGTGGTGAGTTAAATCAGAGTTAGCTTACTCTAGAAGTAAAGTCATCCACAGTTAACTGAGGAAGCAGTTTTTCGGAGGAGAATGCATGTGGAATGACTAAACAAACTCCTGCGTTAACTCACCAAACTTGTGAATTTTTTTATATGAAATACTGATTAAAAAAAACAAATTTGGATTCCCTTACTCAGTTTTTTAATGGACCGAAATTTTAGTTAAGAACAAGTTGACGTTCTCTAAATAATGTTGATACATAAATTAGGTGAAGGAAGAAGGAAATCTGCTTTTTGCAAAACCACTAGTAACACATAATAACATATTTAAGCTTAAACATTAAAAAAAATTCATTATAAATGGGTAACGTTCAGCAGAGCCTTCCAAAAGATTAGGCAAATAAGATTTACATAATAAATATTATTTATTCAATTTCCTATTTATAAAGCTGCTCGATATCACGTCACATAATTTTTAACAGCAGAAATTCAGCAAATTCTAAGACTTGCGTCTGAAAAATATTTTTAAGCCAATTTGTTTGATTTTCATAAATATTTATCAAAATCAACTTATTTTTGTTCAAATCTGGAATAAAAGATCTGGCTTTATTTAAAAGAAAAAGATTCATTCACAACGTGATCCCGCACGTGGTTGCTTCAAATCACAAGTATGTATCTAGATTGTGCAATATAAATTGACAGTAAATTTAGTTTAAATATGAACGACTGGAACGCATGAACTTCTTTATAAATAAAAAAATAAAATAAAATAAAGATGATTTATTTAAATTGGCACAAAATTTACTTTATTCGAAAGATAATCTTCTGGCATTATAACTTATATATGATTTCTGGCATTTGACAGCCACGGCTGGTTCGGACGTTGTCCAATCTGGAGGTCCAATTTTCGATGACTTTTCCAACATTTGTGTCCGATTATCGGCAATAACACGGTGAATGCTGTACTCCAAGTTATCAATCGTTTCGGGCTTATCGGCCTAGACTAGCGACTTCACATATCCCCACAGAAAATAGTCAAGCGGCGTTAAATCGCATGATCTTGGAGGCCAATTCACGGGTCCGTAACCTGAAACTATGCGGTTACCAAACGTTTCCATCAATAAATCAATTGTGACACGAGCTGTGTGACATGTTGCATGTCAGTAATCATGGCTCTTTAGCAGTCACCATTGACTGTAAAGTTCTGGCCGGCATCGTTTTTAAAGAAGTACGGTAAAACAGTCAGTTTTAATGTAACGATGTCTCAACATACACTTGAGGATTATCATCACTCCAAATACGGTTTATTGACGTATCCATTCAACCAAAAGTGAGCTTGATCGCTAAACAAAATTCGCTTATGAAAATTGGGATCAACGGCAATCTTGTTTTGGGCCCATTTGGGAACAATTTGGAAGCGTTGTTCAGGCATCAGTCTATTCATGTTGAACAAACAAAGATTAAATCACTTGACAGCTGACAAAATGGCCGTTCAAATAGTGTTGCCAACTTAAAGTTCTACACCTTTAAAAAAAAAACACCCTTCATATCTTTAACATGGAAATATTAAAAAATCAAAAACACCAGTCTGCTGAGTTATAACAAAATCAGTCCAACCATTCAAAAGATATACATCTAATTATCTCGTGCAAACTAAAGACTTTTGGATTTCGTTCGGATTTTATTCACTGAATTAAATCATACTTATTGAATCGTAGATTTCAAGTGTTTGTATTTCTATAGTATCAGATTTTTTCACTGCAAAATCTGGCGTCCCACAAAGTAGTTGCCTGGGGCCTATTCTTTTTATACTGTCAATCAAGGACGTGGTATCCGTAACTAAGCATTTGGAAAATTCCACAAACGCAAATGTTAATGACAATTTTTAAAGATATTTCCATAACTGACGATGCTTCACTTTCTGCAGAACGTCTTGAAGAATAATTTCTTTGTTTGGAGCACAAACTTTAAACTAAATGTTGATTGATGTTAAGCAATCACATATTCCCATACAAACGTTTCCGTCCACCATCGCAGGACTATTATATTAATAATGGCCTAGTTTTCAGAGTAACAAGCATTCGGAATTTAAGTGTTATACAGTAAAACCCGGATAAGTGCCCATCGCATAAATGTATAACCCGCATAAGTGCCTTTTCTTTTTTAAAAACCAATATTTCTAATAAGTACCTTTCACTAAACTACCTTCCCCCTCTTAACTGCCATTTATTTTCTTTACTTTTATTGAAATTTACCTGAAAAAAAATTCTTTTAAAAACACAAGTGAAATCAGCAGAAAAAGACAAAAGCTTCTCTTCATCTAGCGCTTCCTTTTGTATCATGCCACAACATAGATGATAGCGTCTTGAAGAAAAAATGATTAAAATCAGATTCCATAGCTAAGCACAAACCAAAA
This sequence comes from Leucozona laternaria, assembly GCA_932273885.2. Taxonomy (NCBI): domain Eukaryota; kingdom Metazoa; phylum Arthropoda; class Insecta; order Diptera; family Syrphidae; genus Leucozona; species Leucozona laternaria. The sequence goes on along the minus strand of OW026368.1, from coordinate 41,946,166 downwards.
TAACTGATTATTTTACTTTTTAAATACAAAGTTCGCTTTTTAAAAGGTTTATCGAAACTCAGTTGATGTAATGCATTTTCCTAATTTTTAAATAACATTAAAAGTATTTTTTGTAGTCAATTTTTGTATTTTTTGTAAATATAGTAAAAAGTGCTTAAGTGCACTTAAGCGGGTTTTTTATAGCTGCCTAACCAGCATATGTTAGTTATTTATGGTTTTACTGTATATCCTCTCCCTTTTGTCCAGCTTTGGTCTATTCTATGGAGGCAACGTAAGGATCTACATCAAGAAACCTCTTGATATACAACCTGTGGTCGGTCTTTACTCGAAAATGCTATCCAGGTTTGGTCCCCTTGTCTCTTTGTTTATGTTTAAAGAATCGAAGCGATACAGCTCTAAGCGGTCTTCCATGGGTTGAAAACTACAACTTTCCCCGTATTAAAATCGGTTTCGGCTAATTGGCCTGCAACCTCTTTGAAAGCTATGGGGATAGATTCTTGATAATATTACCTTTTTATTGAAGATCCGTTAAAAATTTTTAAATTAACATTTTTACTAATGCAACCATTTTTTAATTAATTTTTTTAATTAAAATCAATCTTTTTTTTTAAATAAAATTGGTATGCTAATCTGACATTATTTTAGAAGAAGATTTAAGAAATTAGTGTATTTTAAATTGCTTTCAATATTCTGAAGCTTTTAAACATGTTCTGAATTTTCCAAAACGAAAATTAATAGCTGACTCAATTACTTTTTCATGGGATACCCGCTGTATATCACAAATTAAATAATGGGTGTACTAACTTCAGACAGTTATATCTCTTAAACCAACTGTCAAATTGCCAACTATCAGCGTCATTTTTATTCAGTAATCGTGATGACATAAACGTTTCAGCAGCGTTAACAAATTTCAAAAATTCAGTTCCAAGATTATGGTTTTCTACCCCAAAACTTATAGAACTGTTTTTATCGAAAAACTGTATTCAGTGCGATGAGGCTGATTATGGGCTCAATCGTCACATTTGGAGCGAAGATATAATCTACATGAGACTATCGCAATGTAACATTCACAATGAAAAAATGCAAAGTTTGGTATGGTCTGTGGGATGGATGAGTCATCAGACCATATTTTTTTTTTTTCAAAAATGAAGCTATATTAATGAATTTTGTGTTCAATAATTGAATGGAATAATGAATGAATGATATCGCTTCTTGCAAGAACTTTGCATTGAGAGCTAGGTTCGCTTCAGTTAAAGTGTTTATTTTATTGCTTTTGTTGAGAATAATACCCTAAGTGGACTTATGCAGTTCCCTAAGATATTTTGATATTTAATTTATTTCTTCTTGACTAACTGTCGGAATGAAATATGACTTCTGTTTGTGTACTTCCCAAAATTGCCAACTCTAACAATTTAAGTCTAAAGTTCTGTAAAATTTCACATGAAAAAATATGAATTCGAATAAATACTAATAAATTAGTTCCAGGATTTTTGGACCGACCGATGTCTTGGTTAGAAAAAAATTAAATCAAAACTGAATGAAAATGGAAAAAACGCTCGAATTTTATTTTTTTTTTTTAAAGCCAAAAATTCAGAAAAGATTAGCAGAATATTCTGATCTTTTTTTCTAGGAAACATGACCAGAATTTTGTATGGAATTATAGTTGTGGTCTGTTTTCAAAACAAAAAATTCTAGCGAAATTTACTCTGGCGTAATATCCGGGAGTAGACAGATGGACTACAATTTTGTCTTATATTGGGTGATTTTTTAAGAGGTTTAGAACTTTTAAGAAAAAAAAAACACAAAAAATTCGAAAAAATGAATGAAATATTTATTTGAATCGATAGTTTGAACCTTGCAATTTAATGTTTAAAGATAATTTCATGCAAATGTTGACCGCGGCTGCGTCTCAGGTAGCCCATCCGCTGAGTCCAATTTTGGCATACTCTTTCACACATATCGGCCGGTATCTCACGAATGAATGCATGGATGTTGGCTTCCAGTGCGTCAATCGGGCTTGTCCCTATAGACATTAGCCTTGACATACCCCCACAAAAAATAATCTAATGGTGTCAAATCGCACGATCTAGGCGGCCAATTGACCGGCCCGAAACGTGAAATTAACTGTTCACCAAACTCGCCTCGCAATTGCGCCATTGTTTCGCGTGCTGTGTGGCATGTGGCACCGTCTTGTTGAAACCACATATCATGCAAGTCAAGAACTTCCATTTCGGGCAAAAAAAAGTTTGTTATCATCGCTCGGTAGCGTTCACCATTGACAGTAACGCTGCGATTCGCATCATCTTTGAAGAAATAGGCCCAATAATGCCGCCGGCCCATAAACCGCACCAAACAGTGGCTTTTTCGGGATGCATTGGTAGTTGTTGCAATGCTTCTGGCTGATCTTCACTCCAAATGCGGCAATTTTGCTTATTTACGTACCCATTCAACCAAAAATGAGCCTCATCGCTGAACACAAGCAGCCCGCGATGAACATTTCGAACCGAGCACGAATTTTGATAGTAAAATTCAATAATTTGCAAGCGTTGTTCATTTGTAAGACGATCCATGGTTAAATTGCAAACCAAACTGAAGCTGTTTGACAGTGACACAAGGTACTAAACACACCTCAGCTGTCAAAACCAGTGTTGCCAAAACCAAACCAGCTTAAAAATCATAACGGAGGACAGCACACGTTTAATTGAAATATTTTCGATTGGTATCGAAAAAAAAGGTAAGAGAGCTGAAACAGTTCTGGTAGGTGCCTTAATATAAAGCCGAAAAATAGATGATTTGGTCTTATCTTGACAAGATCTTCCCAATAATTTGTGTATAGAAATGTTTTTTTTTTTCTTATATTCCTTCAATAAAAGACCTTAACCTTGAAGATCTGACTATTATAACTAAAGATATAAGTTCTTAAGCCAAACCATATTAACGATAGAGGATGGTTGCAATCGATGAAACAGTTGATCCCCTCTGTTTTTATTCTTATATCTTGACTGATTCAAAATTCATCCAAAAAGAAATAACACCCAAGTCGTTTTTGGAAATAACTTCCGAAATAATTAAAGCCCAATAAAGTTTGCTTAATGCCCAAAACTCCATATCACCCAAATTATAAAGGGGAAATGTCACCCAAAAATTTTAATGGAAATTGCTTCTTTTTTTTTGGGCGATGTTTCCATTATTTTGGGGGTTATTTCCGTATTTTTTTATAGCCGTGTCGCTAACGACCGGAAAGCGCTCGCGACGAACGGTGGGGAGTGCACATCTGCCTCCGGCTGATATGCGCTCTTCACACTGCGGGAAATTATGTCATTTTTAGTTAGGGTGTTATTTTGTTGGGTAGATATGTCAATGGGGAGTTATTTCCCGGACCTGTTCAAAACGAAAAATATACTAAAAAATATTGGCTTTTTGGTGATATTTCCATCATTTGAGATTTGTTTCATTTTACCTTGCCTTATTGTTTTGGGTGATATTTCTTTTTATTATTTTGGTCTTTATTTCCTGATTTAAAAACCAACCCAAAAATTTAAATACAACCCAAGATGACGAAAGAAAATAAAATTCCATAGTAAGAGAATAATTTGGATGAATGTAACATTTTCTTTTATTATTTTAAATGCTTGATAATTTCTTATACTAAATTCTTTGAATGAATCTGGAAAACAATACAAAATTAAAAATTATTTGGTGCCGTGACAGCTCGTGTAGAATCAGGGCCTATAGTGAGTTACAAATCTCGACCATTCCTAGGTGGCGTTATCTGCAGGTAGGGAACTCCATGCAATTCGAAAAGTAGTGCTGACTGACTAACTGGTGGGTAAACTTAAGACACCTAGATATGTATATTTTGTTATGTAGGTACCTAGTTGCCTTATTTATAAACCACGAAGTTCCTTGTTAAACCATAGATTTAACTTAATTTAGAGGTTTTTTGGTCATGAAAATCTGGCTACACACCGCAATGTTTTTTGTTTGTAGTCTTGATTCAATCCCATCATAAGCATTAATATTAAGCTTAGACCGCTCTCATAGCGTCAGCTCGCGTAAGTGATGAAGTTATTGATAAGGAAGGTTTAGTTATTCTGAGCTGTGAGCTAGTTTTGACTATGTGACTAATGACTTAAGTGATAATTAATAATGAATATGACATAACCTCATGCTTATTTATACAAATTACTAATTTTTGCACAAATTATTATTATTACCAACTTCCTTTTAACTCAAATCGAGTCCCCTCAGCAAGTTGTCACCATTATTTATACAAAAAGTCACACTATTGTAGAGCGTGTCAAATGCATTTGCAAAAATAATAATTGTTACAATTATTACAAACAACTAAAAAAAGTTCTCCCGTGGATAACTAATTGCATACTAATATTTTTGCTCTGTTTGTTTGCTCTTGACAAAAAATAAGTCCATAAATACATTTGAAGTCTGATCAAATAAATTTCTATAGAAAAAATAAATACTATTTTCTAACAATGTAACAGCTCTTTAATTACCTTATCTGCGATCACACATTGACAGTAGACACATATGTATCCATATACCAATTCAATGTTTATAGTTTTCTCATCCTATCACCGCCAGCGACATGTTTACAATTCGGCAAAACTGGCAGAACAAAATCTTTGTTGTCAACTCAATGAAAATATCCACACATAGGAATTAAACCTTCCCTTCGAACTATCGAATACCGAAAACCACAATATTGATGAGAAATATGTGACGTAAAAGCTTTTTTTTTTCTTAGAACTTTCAATGCTATTTACTTAACCGTGAACTTTAAAAAAAAAAAAATTAAAAAAAAAAAACAAAACAATATTAAAATTAAACTTGTTATTAATTAAAGCGATACGCTATTTGTTAGTTGCTCGCCTCTTCGCCCCCCCTTCCCCCAACGATTTCATTTTGAGGTGTCACAATTCAGTACACCGCGTCATGACTTGCAAATTATTGAAACAAAATATAAATGTTAACATTTCCTGAAAAATAAAATTTCACAAAAAAAAAACATTTATAAGAATATACTACACTGCTGTTCAAAAATTTTTCAGTTTCTATTTTTATATATTGTAAGACTTGTGTATGGACTAAGACTAGTGAACGAAAACTAACCAAGATTATTGTACTATGATTTTAATTTGCCTCCATTTTAAACTAATGACTATTTCGTACATATCGCACATGTATTTCAAAAGTGTCACAACTCAAAAATCTTCGTTTTTCAATAGATTCGAAAAAACCATTTTACAACAACAGAAACAGTAAATTTATGAAATAATCGATGTTTAAAAAAGGAAATACACTATTAACCAACTATACATATACAACCAGCATCAATTCTACATCTTAAACCATGAAAATTCACGTTTTAGAGTTATGACACTTTTCGTTTTTCTTTTTTTCATAAAAAAAATAATGTATTATTTTGAGTTCAGCCACTTGTCAAACAATTTTTAGTTTTTTTAAGAAAAAATATTTGTGCCAAGGAAAATTTTTTTTGGGAAAAATTATTTCAAGTGATTCCTAATAGATTCGTATCATTTTTATTTTTCAAATTGTAAGCTAACACATTCAATTATCCAAAAGAAAATTTTTCCTGATGCGTTTTCCTGATCGCTATAACCGACCCCTAAGTCTATATTTCTCCACATGGTGGGCCGATTTTTTTTTTACAGGAAATCGTTTCTTTGTTTTTGATGATGATGATACATAAGTTTTTCCCGAATTTCTTAAAACTTTCACTTTTTTGCCGGCCCAATTTTTTGGGATTTCGGTTCCGTTTCCGTCTTTTTAATTCTTGTTCTTCTTCAGGCTCAGAGAAACTATCTCCACTGTTGGAAGAACTAGTTGAAATGGTATAAAAATTGTGAAAATGAGGATCTGCGTCAGAATCGTCAAAATCACTTTCATGACTGTGTATTGGGGAAACTGAGTAATATTTTTGTTTGGCCTTGGTTAGACGAATTTTGGTTGTGTCTTCTGGGTTTTGCGAAATTTTATAAAAATTATTCAAAGCATTATTTGATGTGGTTGGCATTTCATCAAAATCTCTAGTTGTTTCATGCACCTGGTCATCGGTATGAATATCGAAAGTTTTACTTTCCAAAATTAGTATTGGCGTTTCCCCTGAAAAGCTCGCTGTATTATTTAGGATTAAATCATTAAAATCCCTTATTTCAGGAGTGATTAAGGGTGTTGAGAAGCTGGAAAACATCTTCAGGGGTCGTCAAAGTTATTAATTCAGTTGGCTCGTTCTGAATCGAATCAGAAAAGTTGAAAAGCTAATTGCACCAATAATCTTGAGCGACTCCTCGAATTCATTATAAAATACCTACCGAAAAAATAGCACTGGTTAACAAAAGTAAAACCGAAGAACAAAACTACGTTTTCTAAAGGTTTTTGGTACGATGAGTCTCAATCTCGATTCGAGGTCAGCGTACCAAAATTATAGTTTTTCTTAACAAGTGTGATTTATTCATCTAAAGTGTCATAACTCGAGAAAAGGCTTATTTTCGAATTAAAGTGATTGTAAAATATGTGCCATGATAAGATTAAGGTTTTATATAAAATTGGAAGCATTTGGTATTTAATTGATCTTTAAAAACTTAAATCTTTATGGAAACAACAAAACTGTATTAACTCTAAATTTCAACTTTTCATGTTTCTAAAGTGTAGTAACTAAAAATAATACAAAAACATTTTTAATAACCTCAATCAACCTAAACGTCACAACTCAAAATGAAGCAAATATTTTTTCCACAGAAAAGATAGCAAAAATGTTTCAACTCAAAATACAACACTTAATTTTTTCACAAATGTAACCACTAAAACGACACAATTCAAATTAAAACACTTTTGATATTTCTTGCACAACTGTTTACAACCAGAATCGCATCACAACTAAAAATATGTCATTTTTGTCGAAGCACCTTTGATTTCAATTGTAACATCTAAAACGTCATTTTACCTTTTGAAAAAAAAAAAAAAACTATTCAACTTATATCAATGGCAACTAGATAGAAAGGTCCCGGAAAATTTCAAAAATTTGTTTGCGTCCAAAACTCAAAAAATGTGTTTTTTTTTGAGTTGTGACACTTTTGAAATAAAGGGTTTTCCAATAAGAAGTGTTATTTTGATATTCAAAGAAAAATGGCATTTTTTGAGATAAATGATCGGATGTTTATTTTATTATAAAGAGGAAGGTATGCCGTTAATAATGAAACACAACATCAGCCAAATGGCCGCCACGACCACGCTTACAGGACCATATCCTTTTCATGAAATTTTCCATAACCAAATCGCAAAGTGGCTGCCCTATGTCCTCGATAGCCTGACGAATTCCATCTTTGAGGTCTTGAATCGACGCTGGGCTATTGGCGTAGACCTTATCTTTCACGTGACCCCAAAGGAAGAAGTCGCAAGGTGTTAAATCACAAGATCTCGGTGGCCAATTGTGATCACCTCTTCGAGAGATAACACGGTCCGGAAACTTTTCCCGTAAAAGATCGATGGTTTCATTGCTTGTGTGGCATGTAGCGCCGTCTTGTTGAAAGTAAACGTTGTCCAGATCAATACCATCCAATTCCGGCCATAAAAAAATCATTAATAATCTCTGGATAGCGCAATCCATTGACCGTAACTGTTGCTCCAGCCTCATTTTCGAAAAAGTAAGGTCCAATGACCCCGCCGGACCATAAACCGCACCAAACAGTCACGCGTTGAGGATGGAGAGGCTTTTCAACAATAACTCTTGGGTTTTCCGAGCCCCAGATGCGACAGTTTTGCTTGTTGACGTAGCCTCCGAGGTGGAAATGGGCCTCATCAGTCAAGATGATTTTTCGATGAAATTCCGGATCATTTTCATGCATTTCAAGGACCCAATCAGCAAAGACACGACGTTGTTGATGATCAGCCGGCTTGAGTTCTTGTGTTAACTGAACTTTATAAGCCTTAAGACCCAAGGCTTTATGCAAAATACGGTGTAATGACGTTTGTGGAATGCCTAATTCCAAAGAACGACGAGGAATGGACAAACCTGGGTTTTCTTCAACACTTTGGGCTACAACAGCAATATTCTCAGTTGTTCTTGAGCGACGTGCACGGGTTTTATTCTTCACATCACTAACTTGTCCCAACAGCTCGAATTTGTCCACCAATTTCTGTATTGCGGTCCGACAAGGTGCTTCACGACGACCCAAATATTGTTTTAGTTTTACGAACCGTCTCTGCCAAATTTTCACCATTTTTATAGTGAATTTTAATAATTTCAATGCGTTGTTGAAGCGTGTATCGTTCCATTTTTATTAATGGCGTAGTTTCTACTTGTCAAATATCAAAAAATGACAGCTTCGAAAGTGACAGCTACCGAAATAGTGGGCTATTCAAAATAACACCTCTTATTGGAAAACCCTTTACATGTGCGATATTTTGAACACAATTTACGCAACTGAAATAAATATAACAAATCAAAAACAGTGCAAACAGAAAGCTGAAACAAATGTAGTGAATGAAAAGAGAGCGAAAGATATGTCAGATATGGCATTAAGAAGGTAGTTAAGGGAACTTCCCTTTGCAATGCAAAATGGAGACTTAAAACTACGTTTTCATTAAGATTAGGGTAGGAAATCAGATGAAAATCTTACTAACATACGCAATTGGAATCTATTCAGAGTGGAATCCATTGAAAATGTCAACATTCGATGTAGGTATACAAAATAGAAAGAAATAACGTCAATTAACGGCCAAATCAAACTCAAAATATATTAGCTGTCAAAAAAAATTGGCAAATTTGAAATGAAAACGCTTTTTCTGTTAGTGGTGCAATTATCTAAATTTGGTTCTATTGGAAAGGCATTGTGCTGGATCTAAGCGATTGAAAGAAATCCAATTATTTCTGCAGAACTCAGGTCATTTTCCTTTTAATCGTGTAAATGGTTTGTAATCGTCATAAAAAAAAAAACTGACAAGTGCAACTGACGTTTACTTTGCATCGTGTAAATATTATGCTGACATTATTTTAAAAATCATGACCAAATACAAGAAAGAATAAATAAACTAAGGCTGGATTTACACGACGATGAAAAATTGGCACTATTTCTGTACATTAATGACTAAATCGTGTAAATAGTCAAAAACCTGCCATTATTTTTTGTCAGAAAAATAATGACATTGTATAATAGTGAGTGCAAGTGACATTTAATTTAACCATTAAATTGATATCGTGTAAATACGTGCTGACATTATTTTATAAATAATGACAACTAACAATGAAGAATGAACCTGATCATTCTTGCCATTATAATGCCAGAGCATGGTTGTATCCATTATTTTGTCAGTTTATTGGCAAAAATACTGCCACGTTGCCAGTATCTTGAGAGCGGTATTATATGCCTGTTTGGCAACTTAAACTTTCACCAAGTTTCCCAAAACGGTTTTTTTTTCCTATGGTTTTTGACAGCAAATTGTGAAAATTTGTGAAAACAACTTCACGTTACCAAACATACCTTGTATGACTTTGTGTAAATTTATGGCATTAAAAATTTATTTTTTTCTATTATTTTGCCAGTTTTGTGAGAAAAAGTATGATAGTAGGCGTGTTTTTTTCCAAGTCCGGAGGACGTTGATCGAAAAAAAACAACATAACAACGTCGCATCGGGGCTATGTAAATCACATGTTAAATGCAACAACAATTAATCCCCTTGGGACTTAAGCATGGTGACCTACTCACTTGTTATCGATAGTTTATATGGAAACTCCAATTTTTTTTTTTCTGTGATGACGTCCCTAATCCCCGATGCCAGGTTGGAATAAAACACACCTAGTTTTTCAGTCGTGTAAACCCAGAAATTGTGTACGATTAAAAGGCGAGGTGAGGCGTGCCGCATTGTCAAACTAAGCAAAATCAGGTTACCTGCCAGTGTGAGCTTAAAACCTCCTTTAGATATTACTAGCCGTGTTTTTTTGGAAGCCACGAGGAAATACTTGGTCGAAGAAAACGACGTCGAAGGCTAAGTGCAACAACAACTAATCCCCTTCGGGCTAAGCTAGACGCGGAGAATTCTCGGGGCTTAACTTTAGCACAGAGATAAACTGTGTTACCGGTGTGAATTGCATACTTGCTATCGATAGTTTGTATGGAAATTCCATTTTGTTTCTGTCATGGTGTCACTAATCTCCGACGATGTTTTTTTTCAACCATATTCCTCTGGGCTTGGAAAAAAACACTGCTAATATATCTGTTGGTAAATAAAATGTTCACTAAGTTTCCCAAACCTGGGTTTTTTTCCTATAGGTTTTGAGAGAAAATTGGGAGAATTTGTTAAAATCTTGTCCAAATTTATAAAAAAAAATCCCGTTACCAAACAGATCTAAAAAAAGATATTTTTGTTTAATTTAAGAGCGGAGAAAAACTCTGTTATTGATGTTTGTTGCATACTTGTTATCGACAATTTATATCAAAATTCTATTGTTTTTTTTTGTCTTATATCTTCGCCCTTACGTCTAATATTATTTTAGCCTCGATAAAAACACATTTTGTTCTCAAAAGTTCATTTGAAAATTTCAAAATATTTTATATATCGATAATTTTCGACCAATTTAATCGAAGCTTGCAAAAAAACACGCCTATGGTGTCAGCTTAGCCCAGAAATATTTGCGCTCTAGTTTGTATTCCGAAGAAAAACTGTGGTACCAGAAAATTTTCGCGACTTATCTTCTAACGGAGATATAAACTGCATTACCGATGTGCATTATCACTTTGTTTTCGATAGTTTGTTTTTAAAAATCGTTAAAACAATGTTAAACTCTTGTGTCAGGCTAAAATTAGATTAGTTAAAAACCTTAACCAAAACTCCCTTAGTAATTACGTAAAGAGCAATTAAAAAACATACGCGGTTAATTTTTTCTACACAGCACTGTATACGCGATATTTATTTTTTTTTAAATGTCAAACTCACCTGCATTATGGGATACGAAGTCCGTAATTTACCAGTTTTCTCAAAAATAGTAAACCGATCCGTATCAGCAATCACAGCGGCGATATTGGACGAAGACAAAATGGGTACCTTCGGTTGTTCAATTGGAACAAAAGTACTGTTCATCAATACGTTTCGGGGTTCGTTGCGTTGGTTATTGTTGTTGCTGCTGTTTGATCCCTTATTACCATATCTCTTCTTCTGGAATTGTTTGCCTGTGAAGATCATGGGATCGATCATACTATAATTTGTGTAACCCGCTGGGGTTGAACATTTGGCACAAAGAGTATTCGATGATGATGATGACGACGACGATAAGGAGCCATTCACACGAACATTGGAATTCCTGGTGGTAGTGTTGCCACTTGCTGTCTTGCCGTGATGATCAATGCTTAGAAACTCCGTTAGTCTCATTTTGCCGAATTGATTTTTTTTATGACCCATTGGATCGTTCTTGTGATCTTCGACACGAGACTTTATGCGTGACGTACCGGACGAAGCCGAAGGATGTTGATTTCGCTTCGCATTCTGTTGGGAGCCGGCAGCCTTGGAGGCTTTCTTATTGGAGTTATAGTTCAGGCGTTTTAGAGATGCAGTAAGATTGGACAAATTGGGGTCATTTTTTTGACCGGAAGTGTTTCTACTTGCCTCCAGAAGGGTATTTTTGGCTGCTTTGTTGTTGTACGGATTGGAGAGGGTCTTATTGGTATCTATGGAACCCGAAGGTTGTGGTTGTGTCCTTTGCATTTTGGCAACCTTTTTAGGTTGTGGTTTTGGCTGAGCCTGCTGTGGCTTTCCTTTTGGTTTATTATTCATCATTTTTGCTGCTGTTTCTGAGTACACAACAATTAAATGCGATCGTAACCAAAAAGCTTTATTAATTTATATTGTTTTTTTTTTTTTTTTTTTTCTCACTCAGTCAGTGAAACAGTAGCACTTTGCTAATTGCTTTGCAGAGAACGAGCGAAAATAGTGTGCGATAATGATGTAATTTTTAAGGGGTGGTATATTCAAATATATTTGTCTGTATTTTTTGTATTTTTGTGATGTTGTTGTTTTCGTCTTCAACTGAACAAACAGTTTTTATTGAGTTTATTTAAATTTAACTTTCCACCTTATAAGATAATTATAGACAGAGTCAAATTGTTTATATCAATTTACGCAGAAATTAAGATTGCGGGCAATTTACCGGGTAGGTAGGTTTACAATGGCGATGTTGAGATTAGGGTAGGGTGGCACAGGGTAAATGAACGAAGACGACGACAGCAACGAAATGAAATGAAATGAAATGAAAACAACCACGCGACAAAAATAGGTGAAGAAGTAGGGTAGTTTTTGTTTTTTTTTTTTTTTTTTAAATTTTTATTTGTTTAATCTTCCTAAATGCACAAACTGAACGAGGCAGTCAAGGTGAGTTAAGTAAGGTTGGGGATTTTTTTTTGTTTTAATTTTTCAGAGTTATTACACCATGTGCTTGACAAATTTTACAAAAAAGTATCCAAAGAAAACGTAAATTTTCTGCGTACAGTTTTATTATTGTAAAAAATTACAAAACAATAACCAAGGCGAAAACAAAAAGAGTTTTTGAACGAACCTAACACACTTTTCAAAGAATAAAATTCACAAAAAAAAAACGAGGAAGAAAGAATTATCGGAGCACTTTGAGAGACGACGATACAAGACCTACTTCGGGACTGCTTATAATCACGCGGAAAAGGCTTTTAAGCAGCAGCAGAAAACTAACGTTATTGTAGCGGAAAAGGAAAAATACCAATTGAACGTTAACGACGCACGGCGAGGACAGTGGAGCTGGCAGCTGGCAATGGTAGTTGGCTTCGTTGTGCTCTTGCAAATTATGATAAAAGCGAGAGACGAAGAGAATTTTGAGAGCAGCAGAGTATAGTACTTGTATTATAGAGCCTTTTTCTGGAAATGTCAAGCCGCTCAACAACAAAAACAAAAAAACAAAAAAAAACACAAACACACTTTTTTATACTTGACTGACGGTTACTGTGACGGTACCGTTCGATGGTTGACAAAAAAAAAAACCGGGAGAGATCTTAATACCGATAGTTCGTAAAGCCTTTTTTTTAAGCCGTTTGGAGACTTTATTATCACCTACTGAATATGTGTATGCGCTTTTTGATATAATCTTCGCTTTGATCCGTTTATATTTCTGCAAAGAGACTAGGTAATCGATTTCGAAAGAGTTTATCGGATTAATAATAATTTTCTTTTTTCGTAATAAAATTATTTAAACGTATTGTGTGTCTAAATAGCCGAGCATGTGATGACCAACTGACGACGTCTTTGAAAAGCTTAGAGAAGTGTTTATTTTTTTTTTTTTTGTTTTTTTCTTTTTTTTTTGTAATTTGTTTCTATATTTCTTAAGCTTGCGTCTCGTTTCGTTTGTTGTTTTGTTTTTGGCTTTTCGAGCTGTTTGAAGAATGGCAGAATAAAAATAAATTCGCAAAATTTAATACCTTCAGAGACTGATGTGAATATCAAGAGCTTATTTATATGAAAGCTAAAAAAGCAACGTGGGATGTGGGAAGGCGATTGGAAAAGAAATAACTAACAAACAAAAATTAAATCAATTAAACAGTATAGGCACAGACGAAAATATTGTGTTATTGAATAAGAAAAGAATACAACAAAAGTAAGGACCATGTGATGGTTGCATGTTTTTGTTTGCTTTAAAATATTTAAAATTGAATTAAGAACCTACATAGAGATAATAAAGGTAATTTTCAACGATACAATAAAATTTAATGAATGGAAATTAATTGAAAGGATTTAAAATTAATTAAAATAAATTCAAATTAATTGAAATTATTTTAAATTAATTTAAATTAATTACAATGAGTTTGAAATAAATTGAAATTCAATTAATTGAAATAAATTAAGTGAATCGAAATGAGTATAGAAACTAATTGAATTTCAATCAAATTAATTAAATGAAATTGGAATTCCATTAATTGAAAAGATAAGATACATATATAAAGGGTGTTTTTTTTTAGACGTGTGGTTTCTAACAAGAAATAAAACGCATATAATTTAATGTTTTGGCCAAGAATTTAGCTTAATATAAAGATAAAGGTTTGCCAATATTTTTTTAAAAATGATTTCGGGCAAATGGCCACCGCGGCTGGCTCGAATAAATTCCAGCCGAGAGGCCTAATTTGCTACCACTTTTTGCAGCAATTGGGGCCGTATGTCAGCAATAACGCGCCGAATATTCTCTTTCAAGGCTTCAATCGTCTCGGGCTTATCTGCGTAGACAAGCAATTCACATAAGCCAACAAAAAATAGTTTAGTGGTGTTAAATCGCACGATCTTTGAGGCCACGCTACAGGCCCACGACGCTATATAATGCGCTCACCAAAAGTTTCCTTCAATAAATTGATTGTTTCGTTGACTGTATGGCATATAGCGCCATCTTGTTGGAATCAAAGGTCGTTCACATCAACATCTTCCAATTCAGGCACGAAAAAGCCATTAATCATGGCTCTATAGCGTTCCCCAATGATTGTAACATTATGGCCGGCTTCATTTTTGAAGAAATATGGACCAATGATTCCCTCTGTCCATAGAGCACACCAAATAGTGACTTTTTGAGGATGTAACGGTATTTGAATTACAAGGGAAGCCAATCGACGCACATTGGGGCCAAGCCTGCGATTTCAAGAAAAGTTTATGACTGGTACTTTTTTTCTTTATTTTTCCCCGCTGCTGTGAGAAATGGTACGGTCTGTTTAAGGAAGGCAAGGAAAATTATGGGTTTTTTCAAATAATAAATAAATGTATGTAATTATTAAAATTATTCGTCATGTGTATCTGATAAACTGAACTTAACAAAAATTGCGTATTAATAAGGTCCTCACTAGTTAAATGTCATAAGTCCATCCATAAGCATAGGCCGTCCGCAGGGTCCGTGCAATGAGAGTCACTTGCCCCCCTGGCTCTGAGCTATGACTTTTGTCTAACAACATTTTATCAGTTCTTAATAGGGAATAGTTCTTAATAGTTCATTTTTGTTCACTTTTTCGCCAAATTCCACAGCTTGGCCCACTCTGACTCTGGATCTTGGTCGAAAAAAAGGTTCCACTAATTTGTTGCTGTAGTTGTTTCTTGGTCTCGGTTCTTAATTCAGCGGTCAGTCTAAACTGCAGCAGGTAGTCAATGATAAATGTTTTTCTCGTAGCGCTCTAGTATAACGTAAGAGTTTACTGAATATTGTCCTGCTGTCAGGGTTGGCCGAACTGTCACTTTTAAGAAATAACTATATTTCTTACGTCTCCTACGTAGTTAATGTAGTTAAATGTAGTTAAATACAGTTAATGTACTTAACTAAACAAATTTTAGTTTCTAATGTCAAATGATCTGTCAGCGTGACATGACAGCTGTCACTTTGAAGTTTGAACTCAAATGTTAAGTTATTCATTTTAGATGTAATTGTATAAAAGGTGAAGCTAAGTGAAAACAAAAGTGATACTTATACGAAGAAGACGTAAGATTACTGTTTTTCAGTAAATAAAAGTAAAACATTAAAGCAAGTCAGAAGATGTACAGTTACAGGGTTGAAGGTGGATACACTCCAATTAAAATGCACAACGAACAAATTGGTGTAATTGCAATTGGTGATATGTGTACAATCCTTCCATAACCGATAACAGATATCCTGCAATAAAATATGAACAATTTTATTCGTTAAATAGATCTTTTTCAGTTTTTCTTTTTAATTTTTGAATTTTGTTTTGTTTTGTGTATTGGTTTTATGTACTTAACACGTGTAGAGGGCGTAACAAATTGTAGTAAATTAGGCGTGTAGCTTATTCAACTAACTACGCGTAGTAAATGATACGGAAAATGTTATGTTTTTAATTGACCAACGCTAGCTGCGGTTCTAATTTGATTGGTGTGTCCTTAATGCAGCTAGCGGTGGATGAAAAATGAGTTTCAAGGCCGCTCTGTATTGCATCTATCTTCGTTTTAGAGTGAAATTACATTAAGAAAGGTAAGAAAACTTGGCTAAGGTCAACAAATAAGCGATGAAAGGGCTGATGCGTTGTGTATGCTGAATATTCACAAAAATCTAGCAAAAGAAGATACGGATTTTTATAATAAAATTATTGACCGTTTTAGTAAACAACCACGAAAACTGCAATGTCTGTTTCCAAATCAATAAAAATACAAAAAAAAATGTTTCTTTCTTGTAATGAGCATTATTGCATTTAGTATGTAAGTATTTATTATTACTATACAAAAAAAGGTAAGTACCATACAAAAAATTAAATCAATTTTCAATTAAATATAACATCGCCTTAAAAATTATATCAAAATATTTTGTTTGCCCCCTCCCCCCCTGGGAAAAATCCACGGTTTTCTTAATTCGTTTAGGTATTTTACTTAAAATAATGCAAATTTTGACGAAATTTGATGATCGTTGCTTTAAATCGAGTAAAAATTGGTAGAAACTTTAATTTTTGAAAAATCACGAATAGAGCAAGTAATTTTTAGTATATATTTTGGAGTATTTCTCACGTAGGCAACGCTGCCCTTGAGTAAAACTTTTCTAATACCTCAGCAAATACATATTTAGAACTTTTTTCTATATATTAGTTTGATTTTATGAAAAGCAATCTTCTGAGCTTATTAAGTTTTTTACTTAGGTAAAAAAAATTGGAACAAATTTCATATGATTTGTTTCAATTTTCATCATTTCTCCACTGATTTTATCGACACTAGAGTTACAGAACATTGGTCCTGGTTCCTCAGAACTACAGCGCAAGGCTATCAAAGTACTGCAGTTGCAGTTATTGTAAAACTATTTGAAACTCCGTACTGTAGTAATATTAGGTAGGTATTTGATTTTTGATAGAATCTTCGTGTAAAACTCTCACTAGTTAAGTGTTAATTCCGCTTATTAATCGCGCTAACTCAGTGAGCGCCCTTTGATGGTCAGATATGGAATGCGATCTTAACTCAATCCATCTGCCACACTCACCGAGCTGTACAAGCAGGACCTACCCTAACACTAACACTACCATGAACAGAAGGGATTTTGCCTGCTCATATTCCTAATTTCATCGATGCACCGTTTGACTGTTAACATTATGACTTTATCAAAAATCAAATACCCAATTATCTCATAAATTGCACACAAATTATTTGAACGAAGCTTCTGTTTTGCTTAGTTTAAAATTTTCATGAATCCTGTTCAATATCCTCAATAAAAATTTAACTGAAAAAAAAACTCAACGGCCGGCATATCGCGCGACCCATGTTAGAAAAAAAATTAGCTTTTCTGAAAAACTTAATAAAAGCTTAAGCTTTTATCGTTGGCCTCTATATTTTCATTTCTGCTTTCATGTCTTTTTTTTTTTTTAATATTTTCCTTTTCTATTGTGAGAACTTTTTGTTTCCATAATATAAAAGCTTTTTTTTTGAAAAAAAAAAAAAATAATAATAACAACAAAAAGCTTTGATTGATCAGCAGTGTGTGAGAGAGAGTCTGATCACTTTGTACTTTATACCAGCCGGCCGGCAGCGGCTACGTTAAGTAGGTACATATTGATAACAAATGTTGTTTACTTGTTGTATACAACAATTGTTAAGTTGGAGTTACTTTCAAGATGGGAATCGCCCAAACAAATGGTGTCCGATTTAGTTGTTTACTTAGTTAGCTCCGTTTTTTTTTTTCCAGATCTTGTTTTGATTGATGATTTTGAAAAACAAACAAAAAATAGAAATTGTCTGAGGTAATTTATTAAAGTTTCAAATACACTTTAATATTTAGCTTAAAATAACAAGTCAATTAATTTAAAATTTAGTGAACTCAATATATTGTTAAAATCTGTTCAATGTTCATATATAACTTTTTTAGCCTCACAAAAATTGTTTATAACAATTGAACTGCATAATAGGAAGAGTATTTTGTATAATATGTTTTTACACAAGAGCTTATTACAAATAAATTAATTATCTACGTATACTTACAATAAAAGTAGCCATATTGTAGTAAACAACTAAATCAATACCATTTCAATTGTAACTTTTTAACTATTTCAACAACTAGTGATGGATTGGCATTTTTTTTATCTAACGACTTTCTTTGTTTTTCAGGTGGTGCTTATCAAATACCTCCTAAAACCACACCCGCCACCTGGTAATTTCCTGTTTTTTTTTAGAGGGGTTGAAAAAAACCACTTTTTACTATGGAAGGGGGGGGGTCCATCTCGCCCCGTTTAGGAGGTAGGGGCAATTTTAGAAAAAATGACTTAAAATGAAAAAATAATTATTTAAAAACAACGGCAACAGTTACAGTAAATAAATATACCGTTTTTAAAAGCTAGGAATCTAAACTTTAATCTTGCATTTAAATTAAATTATTTTAGCTGATAGTATTTAAAAAAATCGCATGCAAACTTAAAATTTTGATAAAAAAAAATGGAAAAAAAAGCTTAGACTAAATTTTCTCAAAATTGTGAAACGATGCGCTGAATTGGCTTTTTGTGGTCAATCAATTTTGAATTGTCCACAAAAAACTGAATTGATTTATGTCTTCTAGTTTTTGAGAAAATTGATAATTACTAAAACTGCTTTTGTATGAGATTTTAGTTTTTTTTTGTTGCTTACATATATACAATGCTAGCACCCAGCACTACGGCGTATAAATAGTGAGATATATAAGGGGGGGCATGCTGCCCCCCTGCAACCCCCTGCTTGGCACACTATAGGATTTGGGGTATGTGCGAGGTTGGGTGTATGCAAAGTCTCTTTTGCATTTAAAGAATCTGGATTTAAATTTTCAATTTGTCTTATAACGGGTGATTTTTTAGCTGGTTTGGTTTTGGCAACACTGGTTTTGACAACTGACGTGTGTTTAGTACCTTGTGTCACTGTCAGCTTCAGTTTGGTTTGCAATTTAACCATGGATCATCTTACAAATGAACAACGCTTGCAAATTATTGAATTTTACTATCAAACTTCGTGCTCGGTTCTAAATGTTCATCGCGCGCTGCTTGTGTTCAGCGAAGAGGCTCATTTTTGGTTGAATGGGTACGTAAATAAGCAAAATTGCCGCATTTGGAGTGAAGATCAGCCAGAAGCATTGCAACAGCTACCAATGCATCCCGAAAAAGCAACTGTTTGGTGCGGTTTATGGGCCGGCGGCATTATTGGGCCTATTTCTTCAAAGATGATGCGAATCGCAGCGTTACTGTCAATGGTGAACGCTACCGAGCGATGATAACAAACTTTTTTTTGCCCGAAATGGAAGTTCTTGACTTGCATGATATGTGGTTTCAACAAGACGGTGCCACATGCCACACAGCACGCGAAACAATGGCGCAATTGCGAGGCGAGTTTGGTGAACAGTTAATTTCACGTTTCGGGCCGGTCAATTGGCCGCCTAGATCGTGCGATTTGACACCATTAGATTATTTTTTGTGGGGGTATGTCAAGGCTAATGTCTATAGGGACAAGCCCGCTTCGATTGACGCACTGGAAGCCAACATCCATGCATTCATTCGTGAGATACCGGCCGATATGTGTGAAAGAGTATGCCAAAATTGGACTCAGCGGATGGGCTACCTGAGACGCAGCCGCGGTCAACATTTGCATGAAATTATCTTTAAACATTAAATTGCAAGGTTCAAACTATCGATTCAAATAAATATTTCATTCATTTTTTCGAATTTTTTGTGTTTTTTTTTTTAAAAAAGTTCTAAACCTCTTAAAAAATCACCCATTATATATCCAAGTCAACAGCTGATTTCTAAATATACATATAGGTGGCCCAAAGTTGCACATTTAAAATTTTCAGACTATTTGCACTATAAAAAATTCACATTAGATAATACTGTACGACTGCAGCAAATATATAATTTTCTTAATAATGTATGTTTGTGTCTTACATACCTATATAATGCAATTGTAATGTTCAAAAAAGCACCATCACGACGATAAAAGTGAGCAGGTGCATCAAGTTAGCAGGACACTTTTCAATTTTCAGAATAAAGAGTATGTAGTAATTAGCTGCTATTTAGTTGGATTTCGAGAAATTGGGTGTCCTGCTAACTTGACGTCAACTTAGCAGGACACCCAATTTTTCGGAATCCGAAAGCGCGATAAATTTTGTTTTCCGTAATTCTGGATCGTTTATATGGGAAAGGTGTCCTGCTAGCTTGATGCACCTAAAGTGAGCTTAGTAAATCTACTATAATAGATTACTTTAACTATTGTCGTGAAATAGTGTCTCACGTTGATGTTAAAATTGGCGGCGAAGAAAACAAGCTTCTAAAAAAAAACTATTTTTTGCCGGAAAACAACGCACCACCTTCACCAATATGACACTTTTATTTTATAGAAAATACTGCCTTGAACAAAAATATAAAGACGGCTTGGGCTCCCAAATCATGAAATTTTTACTAGACGTTAAAAAAGTGTGCCAAGGTTTTATCGATGGTGAAGAAAGTATGGGTTTGCAACTAAAGGACCTCGACCCTCCCACTGTTCACAGTGAGCACTTAGAGGGTGTTTTACCGCCAAAACAACCTCGGCTTTTCACCATCAACGACAAACTCAATGAACTCGACAGTAACACCAGTACGGACGATGACTTCATTGACGAGACTTACATACCTCTTTAATAATTGAACATTGACTTTACTATTTTTAACTAACTCCTGACTTACTCACAAACTGACCGACTGGGACGCGGAATGCAATGCAATTCTAACTCCTCGTGGTGCATTCTCGCGGTAACGCTAAATGAATTGCTGTACTTAACTTACAAAGATGAACCTAATCAACGTAAATACCAAAAAACAAAAATCTCATAAGGAAGTAGTTTTAGTAATTTTAAATTTCCTCAAAAACTGGAAGACATAAATCGTTTCGGTTTTTTGTGTTCGATTCAGAATTAATATTTTCATTAACTTTTATTAGCTAATGTAGCGCATCATTTCAAAATTTTGAGAAAAATTCGTCTAAACTTTTTTTCCATTTTTTTTATCAAAATTTTGAGTTTGCCTGCGAATTTTTTAAAAAACTATCTGCTAAAATAATTTAATTTAAATGCAGGATTAAAGTTTAGATTTCTAGCTTTCAAAAACGGTATATTTAATTAATGTAAGTGCTGGCGTTGTTTTTTAATAATTATTTTTTAGTTTTAAGTAATTTTTTTTCTAAAATTGCCCCTACCTCCTAAACGGGGTGAGGTAGACCCCCCCCACCCCCACCAATAGTAAAGAATGCTTATTTTTGACCCTTCTACAAGAAACCATTATCAATTTTTGGCGGCAAAGTTATCGTACTCTCCCCCTGTGGGATATTTCAAAGCCAATACCACAAGTATTGCTTGCAGATTTTAAAGATTGATCAGACAAAGAAAATGTGGAATTGTGTACCAAAATAAAAAAAAAAAAAATATTTTTGTTCTTGAAAGTTTTTATCATTTTGTTAACATTGGTCGGGGTACACCAAAGTAAGCGTTTTCTTAAATCCACGATAAATGATGTCGAAATTAGAGATAGACCTTTACTGTAAACGACTTTTTTCTTAGAATATACCCAAGAACCACACCCTACAATACTTCACACCAGGTCCGGGGCACCCTGCATAGTTTCAAGTTTAAACCAGGCCCGAGTTGAGATTGTTTTTCAAATAGAATAACCTCTTTTTAAACTGGTTGGATGCAGGCTGTTATTCAAAATATTGTATCAATCATTCTTTAAAAAAATTTGATCAAAGTCATTTGAACTGTTTTTGAGAAAATAGAAAATAAAAACTGGTACTTTGGGAAGTGCAAATAATAACCATTTTTAATTATAAAAATTCACTGATTTTTTTGTTTAATCTGTGGTTGCGATTTGGAAAAAAAAAATTTTCCTTTTTGTATGACAGATACTGTCATTTTTGGTTCTACAAAAATGAAAAACCTTTGTTATTTAAACATCTTATATATATATACCCATTATTTGATAATGACAAGTGTATTTACTTAATTTGGTGAAATTAATATAATTACCAAATCAGTGAAATGGTGAAATATTTAGATTCCCAACACTTTCAAAAAAAAAAAAACAACGCTATTTAGCCTCAAATAAATGCATATGTATGTACTTCATTATAGATTTTAAATTTTTTAATCTAATTTTAATTTAGCACATTGTGAAATAAATTTTCTACAAAACTATATTTTAAAATACCACAAATGTACATACATAGGTACATACATATATACTTTCTCTCATTTATTTCAATTTATTAACTGTATCCTTCACCTCGTTAGCTGCTGACATTGCATACAATTTTGATTGTTTTATAGTTTGAATATTTTATCTATATTTTTGCGTTATTCATGCGTAAATGTTAACTGTTCTTTAGCAACAACAAAAAATTAAAATATGGATGTATGTACCTCCTTTTTTACTGTGTACATCTGTACATCCAAATTTTTCTAGTCGCAATGTCGCGTCGCTTCGCGTCGGTCGTCGCAAAAGTCTGCAGTTGAGGTCGGTTCGGTATAGTAAAGCTGTAGAAATTTTTATTTTCATTGAAAATAATGTTTTCCTTATATATTTAGCTAGTTTATAATATAGTTTCAATGAAAAAGCATCGTACACTGAAAATGACATTTAAATCACAGATGAGCGACAGACATCGTCATTTATAAATAGAAGCGAGGCAATTCGGCAGACTCGTTCTTTTTTTTTTTTTTTTTTTCTTTTTCCTTTGGGTAGAAACCAAATTTAAGTTTAATTTTTGAGACACAAAAAATAGTAAAATAAAATAAATTTAAATTTAAATTAAAAAAAAAAAAAATCATTTACTTAGAATTTGTATGAAACTTTTGCTGTTCTCTTTTTTATCAAAATCAGAAATGAAAAAGTTAGCTAGTCTCATTAATGACTGAGAGAAATTTCTGTAGCAGGTGTACAACAAAAAATATGCATGACTGGGTCGCACGAACTTACTCTTATGCACGATCACATTGTGGTTCTATAGTCTGAAATACATTAGCTATGATGGGAGTCTATATTTTATCCATTTGCCAAAACTTAGTTTAGTTGCAGGTGGTAGAATGTGAGTATACAAAAATTAACAATATAGCCTACTGTTCCAAATATTATGCAATATGCATAAAAGGAAATTATTTTATTTAAACTGGTAAATTGTTTTAAATCAACAAAATTAGAAAGAAATTGATTAAAATACTTTAAATCTGTTTTAACCCAGCGCGATGTAGACCATTTAATTTCTTATATAAATCTTAATTTATAAGAACAAAATTTTGAAAATCATATGAGCGGTTTTAAAAACAATTAATTTTTTATATATAAAATTTCGTTAACATTTTTGAGTAAAAAAAATTGGTACGCCAATTTTAAGTATTTGTTAATTTTGAGTTAAAAATTGAACTTTACAAAAAAATCTGCTACCCTTTTTCGAAATATCGAATTTTCGAAAACTTATTTTGAATTTTTTTTCAAAAATCCAAAAAATATTTTTTAGAAAATTTTGCTACGCACTTTTATTTATATTTGTTACAAACTTCTGTATAAAAAATCTAATTTTATTCGGTTGATCAGATATTGAGATAGTCGAAAATCAAAGAAACCGTTCAATGAGAGGTACTGTTAATAAACGTAAAATATAAAATTTAAAAATTTTAAATGGTAGATCGTACTAATTTTGGCACACAAAAAAAAACTTTTATCAAAATCGTAGGAGTTGTTTTTGAGAAAAAAACAAATTTTCTTAACGGATTTTAAACATTTGTATGGGAGGCACCGATATTTTTGGGTATTAGAAAAATTTTTGTCAAAAATCTTCTAGATAAAGTTAAAAAACTGCTATTTACTTAGTTTAATAAAAATCGACGGAGTCGTCGGAGTCGGAGTAAAACTTTTTTTAAAAATCTAAAAAAATTTTTTTTGAAAATTTTGGTACACAATATTATTTAGAATGTGTCAATAGTTCTTCATAAAAAAATTGATCAGAATCAGTTTAACCGTTTTCAAGAAAAGCGAAAATCAAAAAAATGGTTCTTTGGGAGGTACCATTAATAACCATTTTTCGGAACGATTTTTTTTATTAAACGGCAACTTATAACTATTTAAATTTATTGAGTTCTTAAAAATAAATTCGGTAGCGCTGGATTTGAGAAAAATAAGTTTTTCCTTTTTGGCCAAGAAATTTTGTATGACAGCTACTGTTAGTTTTGGTCCTAAAAAAAAAAGAGAAAAAAACGGGTGGGGGGAATGTCCAAAAAATGCTAGGTACCAAGTTTAAAGAAAATCGACCCATCCGTTAAGGCTGTAGTAGAACCGTCAAACAGACAGAGAGACAGACAGACAGATAGACAGACAAACAGATAGACGGACATTTTTGCGAGACCCACTTTTTTCGTCTTCGCTATCATCGTAATGTCAATTTTGATCAAAATCTCGAGTTCGATTTTTAGTACGAATACATAACTTGCCATATAGTACCTATCTTCCCAAGTAAAAAATTACATTTTTTATTGATGTGCAAAAAAAAAACTTGTTAGATAAAAATTTAAAGGTTCGTTTGTTCAAAATCTTAAATCTCCGCAAGTTCTTGGCCGATTGCTTTTAAATTTTGACCCAAATAGCTATTGCTTTCAAGTACGAGCGTACTTTAAAAAAAAAACATTGCCATCTGTTGGACGTAAAAGCAATAGGTACACGTCTTACTGTGATCTTAGCAATCTTACTTATGAACACAATCACTCAGCGGAAATTCTCGGGTTTGCTCTCGAACTAATCAGGAAAAAAAAATTTAGATTTAAAATATAGCTTTTTATAGAGTGAAATGAGGTAGACATAAGCAAGTGATATTCTTTTTTTTTATGTAATTATTATCTCTAATGTGTATTAAAGGTAATGGCGCAAGATTTTAAACAGACTGATTATAAGAAGTTAGCATGATACTAGTTAACAATTTAATATTCAACTTTAAAGCTTTTGTTGCGGTAAAATTTACCACAACAAGTTTCACCAGCCTATTCTTTATCCTTCGTCCATTTTAGCCTTCCTTTTTCGTTGTGGCTCCAAAATACCGGTAGAGTACAGTTGAAACCTGGTTTCCATCAGCCAGAGTCCTGCTCTTAAAGTATTCTGGAAAAGCAACCAATATAGGTATCCGTGAAACAGTGTCCTGTGTGACGGGCGGTCCACAAAAACACACATACGTGCGACAGGTGGTCGGCACAAATACTTATCGTGTGACAGTTGGTCCACGTACATCATAAAAATAAACATTGTGTGACATGTCGTCCACAAAATCATCAAGTATGTGACAGTTGGTCCATACAAGGAGAAAACATGATGAACCCGACCCATGTTCAACGACATGTGTGACAACTATTTCACACCAACGTAAATTTAGTATGGCTTAATGCCCACCCTAAAGTGTCTTGAACACAAAGGTAAAATCACTTTGCGACGTGTTTCCCTTCCCCTATTAAAATCTGCGCGAAAGTCTACGGGTTTAGCTTATTTTAACTTTCGCGAAAGGCAGTGAATCCTGTCTCTTCATTTTAGTTGGAAAAGGGGGTCATCCCATCTGACAAAATGTTTTCCTCCAACTTCGTAGTCTGGGCCGGTTTGGTATGGGGCATTGTTCGTGGTTTTAAATAATTTTTCGCTTACCTTTTTGCTTTGGAAATTGACGGGTGGGGACTGAACTTGTCCATTGAGCTACTTTTGGAAAGAGATCGCATGCGTGGCTCGATTCGACAACAGCGCACACTTCAGCAAATTGGCGGAGTGCTGCAGTTAGACTGTGACCGAATAACACACGGACAAGCGATCTGAAAGAGATAGCAATATATGGAATGGACGGCATGGACGAGCTAAGTCCGCCATTTTTGACTGACTTTGGAAAAGGTTACAGAAGCAAGTGGTTGGAAAAAAAGAAACTAAGCGAAACTTTATTCTCGATTTTTTTGAGCGATTTGTTTTTTTATCAGAAAAATTGCGTTGTGAAAAATCCCCGTTCGGGGAACAAAAATCGAAAAGAAATAGAGGAGCAATTTTTTTTGGTGTAAGGAGAGGAAAACGTTTAGTCTGAGGCGAAAGAAAAAGGTTCCAGATTGGGGAACAGTGGAGGAGATAGGATTCCGCATTAAAGCTAAGTATTTCGTTGTTTGGTTTTGTCCAAAATTAGTGAAAATCGTGAGATTTTATCGTTTGGTTTTTGTGGCCAGAAAAGTGGCAAAATTTTACCCCGGTTAGGCTTTCGTTCCGTTTTTTTCTTTTATTCTCCCGAAATTGCGGGACTCGCGACCGTTTTTTTTTTTTTCATAACGTTGTCTGTTCGGGAACTTTCCCATAGTGATTTTTCTTTGTGCTCTCTGTGACACTCGATTGTTATATTTTTATTTTATTTTATCCTAATTCAAACTTTTCTTCTTTCTCTTATTTGGAAAATTGGCCCTCTGCCAATTTCCAAATCAATTGTGAACTTTTCTTGTTATCGGAAAAGATTCTGGGTTTTAATCCAGGCTTCGGCCACGGTTTCCCAGACACACCCAATACAGATCAATAAAGCTTTCAATTTCCCATTAGGAAATTAATTTCAGTATTTTATTTTGCAATTTTGGAGTTTATTTTACAGGTACTGGTTAAGGCAAACTACCTTCTAAAAAGTTTCCTGGCGCCCACTTTCGAAAGTAAGTACGCCCCTGTACTTACCTTCTCGTTTATTATTTCATTTTATTTTCATTTTATATCATTTTTATATTTGTTTGATATTCCTCTTTAATCGGATCGGATTAAGGAATATCAAATCGAACCCACCCCTAAGACTGAGCTACGGGAGACAGCACTGTATGTGTTGTTGGTTGCTGATTTGTTCATCGAACGAACCTGTTGTCATTTTGACATTTCGAATTTCATTTCTTATTCTAAACTAAATTCATAAGTCGCGTTGCACGCCGGGATCGTGCTTTCGTTTTGTTTTATTTAATAAACAATTCTAATCATTAATTAATCGAATTCGTTTTGTTATCGTGATATTGGAATCCGTTTTCCAATATTACGATTATAGTTTAAAGTCGGTTCGCGGAACAAATTTTTGCAACAATTGGCGCCCAACGTGGGGCTCGCCTTTGAGTGTTTTTTTTTTGTATAAACTTTCATCCCTTGTGTGTCGTGTGTGTGCCTTCGGCAGTTTTAGGGAAGTTTTTTTTTAATTTATTCAATAAAAATATTTACTTGGTGTTTTTTTTCTTAGGTGCACTTAAAAGTGCAAAGACAAAGTGAAGAATTTAACCATTGGGGCAGGCAGTCCTACTTAATTGGCAATCGAGTGGAAGTGAGGAGTGAAGAGGTGCAAAAAAAAAAGCAAGGAAAGTTGCTAATAAAGGAGGCGGTAAAAGTTGAGGCATATTTTGTGAGTGATTTTTTTTTCTTCTTTTCTTTTCTTTTTTTCATAATCGAATAAATTAATAATTAATTTAATTTATTGCGACATTTGGGCGAATTTTTTTTGATATACGCCATTTTATCGAGTGAACATAGAGCTGTCTCACTCACTCTTTTCAAATATTGTTTTGTTTCAAGTTTGAGTTAATCGAACTTGTAAACAAGAACTGGGCTACCATTTTAATTCTCGCCAGTACTTTTTGTTGCCACTTTGACAACTTTTTTTTTACTTTCGCGAATTATTTTTCTTGTTCGTGGTGATTAATTTTTAACCTTTTTAATTATATTTTATTCTAAGTTTTTGATTTTGATTTTGATTTTAAATTATTAATATTATTATTGATTTTAAATTGTGTTAATTTTGAAAACGAGTGCCAGCTAAGTTAGTTGGGATATTATACCGGTTGTTTTTAAATACTTTTGAGTTCGTTTTTGTTACTTTTTTAAAACTTTTTTATATTGTTAAAATGGAATTGAGTCAGGTGAATAGACTTTCACAAGACGAAATCACTTATGAGGTAGAATGTAGAGGTTTAGCGGTAGGGACAGTAGAGGAGATGCGCAAAGCGCTTAGGGTAGCAATAAAGTTAGAGCGTAGGAATTCTTTTACACTTCCCTCTTATCCGTTCAACTTCGAACAGGATTTGACGGCGGTGGAAAAGAAATTAATAGAAATAGGGAAACTTTTGGAAAATCCTCCGAAGTCAGAAACTTCGAAGGAATATTTAAAAATTATTACGAAGGTAGAGTGGGGGCTACGCAGGATGGATAGGAGCATACCGGAGAATGAGAGCCAGGAGAAGAGCAAGCAGGCTCTGAAAAATAAACTAGTTATGTCATTGGCTGAGTTAGAGGATGATGAGGATGAAGATGAAAATGAAGAGGAAAGTGAAGACTATTCAAATAGGGAGAAACAGGAATTAAGGAAGAAGAGTGGGGTTGAAAAGCAGCGTTCAGCTGAACCTCAAAGCAAGTCGACGAGTACATCTGCCGGTACATCGACGGGCTTAGGAGTGGCAGATGCTAGTGAGAATATAAATAGGGATAAGAGTAGTCAGGTTAACCCAGCTGTAGAACGGGATATAGTTAGTTCCGACAAGTTTTTAAATATAGTAAAATGGAATGTGAAGTTCACTGGTGAGCGCTGTGGTGCCTCAGTGAACTCGTTTTTAGAAAGAGTTGAGGAAATGCGTTCAGCTAGGGGGGTTTCAGAAACCCAACTTTTTAAGGCAGCGGTTGAGCTTTTTGTAGGAAAAGCTTTAATCTGGTTTAGGGCAGTTAGGGTTTCAATCAATTCGTGGCCGGAACTCGTCAGAGAGTTGAAGCTGGAGTTCTTGCCACCGAATTATGATGATCAGCTTTTAGATGAGATTAGGCGTCGCACACAAGGCAACGATGAGTCAATCGGTGTCTATGTTGCGACGATGCAGAATTTGTTCGGTAGGCTTACTGATCCAATTTCGGAAGGTAGAAGGCTGGCAATGATTCAGAGGAACTTGACACCCTTCTATCAAACCCAGCTTGGTTTGGCGAAACCAAGTTGCGTATCCGATTTGGTCGCTTTAGGTAGGAATTTAGAAGCAGTTAGGGCAAATGTGGAATCGTATGTTCCACCACCTAGGGTAAGGGATAATAGGAATCTGCTAGAACCGGATCTAGCTTATTTAGGTAGGGAAACTCCAGTAGTTTCGGTTGTTGCGGAGAACAACGGAACTACTCGTCAGGCCCAATCATCTAACCAAAGACCCACAACTAGGTGTTTTAATTGCAATGGATCAGGCCATTTTGCAAATAGGTGTTCCGCTCCTAGGCGTTGTTTCGGCTGTGGTGAGTTAGGTGTCAGTAGACAAAATTGTCGTCGCTGCTCGGGAAATGGGCAACGGACTCTTGCGCCAGCAGGGCGGGATGTCCGAAGACGTTGAAAAGGTTACCTGCTGGTAACCAGTTGGTGAATCAGATTCACTTAGGATTTACTTTGGAGGCAAACGGTAGTGATAGGAGACCATTTTTGACGGTTAGCATTTTTGGTACTAGATTTTTAGGTTTATTAGATTCAGGAGCTTCTAGGACCATAATAGGTAGGGATGCTTGGACAATACTCCAAAATTTAGGTCTTTCTTTAAAGACAGACACTGTTGGCTGCGTTCGTCTAGCAGATGGAACAGGTGTCGAGATTTTAGGGATAGTCTCTCTTCCAATCATAGTAGAGGACAGGGCAGTACTGATTGACTGTCTTGTCATACCAACTCTGCCGCACACGGTGATCTTAGGTGCAGATTTTTGGGCACTGTCGGGTATTGTCCCGGATTTAAGATCCCGTGAGTGGAATTTTTCGGAACAGTCGGTTTCGATTTGTTCGATTACAGAACGATCAGAGTTGAGTGATAGGGAAATAAAGTGTTTAGAAAATTTGATTGAGGAATCTTTTAGGAAAATGCCTGAAGGCTTAGGGTGTACAACAATGGTTGCGCACAAGATTAGGACGTCGGCGGAACCGATTAAACAACGGTATTATCCGGTTTCTCCGGCAATGCAGGAACATATAGATAGGGAATTGAATGAGATGTTAGAAGCAGGAGTTATTGAGAGATCGACAAGTGCTTGGTCATCTCCAATACTGTTAGTTAAAAAGAAAGATGGCTCCTATAGGTTCTGCGTGGACTATAGGAAGCTAAATAAGAATACTGATAGGGATGCTTATCCACTACCATATATTAATTCGATTTTGGACAGGCTTCGAGGTGCGAGGTTCTTGTCTTCGCTAGACATCAAGTCAGCATATTGGCAGATTCCTATGGAGGAGGAATCAAAGCCCTTTACTGCCTTTACGGTTCCGGGGAGAGGTCTTTTCCAATTTAGGAGAATGCCTTTCGGACTTCACAACTCGCCTGCGACTTGGCAGAGGTTTATCGACACAGTTTTGGGTGCCGACCTCGAGCCATTCGTATTCGTCTATTTAGACGACATCATCATCATTACAGAGAATTTCGAAAAACATCTAGAAATCCTGAATGAGGTGATGAAAAGGCTGAGTGAAGCCGGATTGAAGGTCAGTAGGGAAAAATGCAATTTTTGCATGCCATCGCTGAAGTTTTTAGGTTATATAGTGGATCGAAATGGTTTACATGTAGATCCAGAGAAAGTGGAAAGCATGGTTAGGATTCCAGCACCGAGGAATGTTAAAGAAGTTAGGAGTTTTATAGGGACAGTTTCGTGGTACCGACGTTTTGTACCAAATTTTGCGGAACTGCTTAGTCCGTTATCGCATTTGTTAAAGAAGAATAGGAAGTTCACTTGGACTCAAGAATGTGAGGATAGCTTTAGGAAGGCAAAAGAGTGTTTGGTGACAGCACCTATACTTACTTGCCCAGATTTTAAACGACCTTTTGTCGTACAAACAGACGCGTCAGATTTCGGTATCGGTGCAGTTCTTTCACAGAACTTCGATGAGGGAGAAAAGGTTGTCTGTTACCTTAGTAGGTCTTTGAATAGGAACGAGAGGAATTATTCTACGACAGAGAAGGAATGTTTAGCTGTACTATGGGCTATTGAGAAGCTGCGACCGTATATCGAAGGTGTTCGGTTTACGGTTGTGACGGATCACTATTCCCTGGTGTGGTTAAGCAATCTTAAAGATCCGCAGGGTAGGTTAGCGCGTTGGGCAGTTAGGCTCCAACAATTTGATTTTGAAATCATTCATCGCAAAGGCAAAGAGCATGTTGTTCCGGATATGCTTTCTCGAGGAGTGCCGCAGTTGGGTGGTATCTCGGACGAGGATTTAGACCCTTGGGTGAGTAAGATGATTTCTTCGGTTAATTCTAACCCGCTTAGGTATCCTGCCTGGAGAGTGGAACAAGGTCAGTTGTTCAAACTCGTGAAGGCTAATCATGTAGTTGTTCATTAGGAGAATCAAGAATGGAAGAGAGTGTTAGGGAAAAATGAAAGGTTAGGGATTCTACAGGAATACCATGATGGTCCTTTAGCAGGACACATGGGTGTTAGGAAAACTTTTGCCAGAATTGGGGCAAAGTTTTATTGGCCAAAAATGAGGGCCGATATTACAAAATACGTTAGGAGTTGTAAAGTTTGCCAACAAGTAAAGCCGGTGAATGAGAAACCAGCTGGGTTAATGACCGAGAGGGTAGGAATCAAGGCACCGTGGGAAATGATTTGTGTTGATTTGGTAGGTCCGCTTCCTAAGTCGAGTAGGGGTTTCATTTACATTTTAACGGTAGTGGATTACTTTACAAAGTTTCCACTACTGTTCGCGTTGAGGTCGGCCACTGCTAAGGCAATAGTTAGGGAATTAGAAGATAATGTTTTCCTTTTATTTGGCATCCCAAAGGTGATCGTGTGTGACAACGGTCCCCAGTTTCGATCTAAGGAACTGAAAACGCTTTGCCAGGCGTACGGGTCACAATTAAAATTCACAGCCCATTACCACCCGCAGGCGAATCCTGCGGAGAGAATCAATCAGATTCTTAAGACGACGTTGAGGGCGTACGTCGCTGAAAACCACAGATCGTGGGATTCACAGCTTAGCAAGGTGGCGTGTGCTATTCGCACGTCACAACATGAGGTTTTGGGAGTTTCGCCGTATTATGCGAACTTCGGTAGGGACATGGTGACTTCGGGTCGAGAAGCACCATCAATAGGTGATAGTTCAGGAAACGTTCAGGATCTGGATGAGATCGCTGAGCGCTTCAAAGAACTGAGGGTCGATATAGGGAAAAAATTGCAAGCAGCATCTAAGAGATCTGCTCAAGCCTACAATCTTCGACGACGTGATGTTCAATATCACCCCGGCGAAATGGTATGGCGTAGGAACTTTTCGTTGTCGGATGCCGCGAATTATTATGCTGCCAAATTAGCACCGAAGTTTGTCGGTCCGTTTAAAATTAAGAAGCGTGTGTCACCTTGGACATATGTCTTAGAAGATAGTAATGGTAAAGAGCGCGGAACGTGGCATGTTAAAGATTTAAAACCGTACACCGACGCATCCGAGGATTAAACTTAAAGTAACGTAGTTTATTTTTTTTTGTAGTTTGGTTTTTTTATAAATATGACTTATGATTTTCAGTTTCAATTGTTGCTTTTGATTTTTCTTTAGTTGATGGAAAATCCCTCGTCATTTTCCATCACCTTGGTAGATCTTAGAAAATGTGTTACAGAAATGTAAGCACATTTTCTAGGAGGTAAGGGTGGGATTTGTTGCGGTAAAATTTACCACAACAAGTTTCACCAGCCTATTCTTTATCCTTCGTCCATTTTAGCCTTCCTTTTTCGTTGTGGCTCCAAAATACCGGTAGAGTACAGTTGAAACCTGGTTTCCATCAGCCAGAGTCCTGCTCTTAAAGTATTCTGGAAAAGCAACCAATATAGGTATCCGTGAAACAGTGTCCTGTGTGACGGGCGGTCCACAAAAACACACATACGTGCGACAGGTGGTCGGCACAAATACTTATCGTGTGACAGTTGGTCCACGTACATCATAAAAATAAACATTGTGTGACATGTCGTCCACAAAATCATCAAGTATGTGACAGTTGGTCCATACAAGGAGAAAACATGATGAACCCGACCCATGTTCAACGACATGTGTGACAACTATTTCACACCAACGTAAATTTAGTATGGCTTAATGCCCACCCTAAAGTGTCTTGAACACAAAGGTAAAATCACTTTGCGACGTGTTTCCCTTCCCCTATTAAAATCTGCGCGAAAGTCTACGGGTTTAGCTTATTTTAACTTTCGCGAAAGGCAGTGAATCCTGTCTCTTCATTTTAGTTGGAAAAGGGGGTCATCCCATCTGACAAAATGTTTTCCTCCAACTTCGTAGTCTGGGCCGGTTTGGTATGGGGCATTGTTCGTGGTTTTAAATAATTTTTCGCTTACCTTTTTGCTTTGGAAATTGACGGGTGGGGACTGAACTTGTCCATTGAGCTACTTTTGGAAAGAGATCGCATGCGTGGCTCGATTCGACAACAGCGCACACTTCAGCAAATTGGCGGAGTGCTGCAGTTAGACTGTGACCGAATAACACACGGACAAGCGATCTGAAAGAGATAGCAATATATGGAATGGACGGCATGGACGAGCTAAGTCCGCCATTTTTGACTGACTTTGGAAAAGGTTACAGAAGCAAGTGGTTGGAAAAAAAGAAACTAAGCGAAACTTTATTCTCGATTTTTTTGAGCGATTTGTTTTTTTATCAGAAAAATTGCGTTGTGAAAAATCCCCGTTCGGGGAACAAAAATCGAAAAGAAATAGAGGAGCAATTTTTTTTGGTGTAAGGAGAGGAAAACGTTTAGTCTGAGGCGAAAGAAAAAGGTTCCAGATTGGGGAACAGTGGAGGAGATAGGATTCCGCATTAAAGCTAAGTATTTCGTTGTTTGGTTTTGTCCAAAATTAGTGAAAATCGTGAGATTTTATCGTTTGGTTTTTGTGGCCAGAAAAGTGGCAAAATTTTACCCCGGTTAGGCTTTCGTTCCGTTTTTTTCTTTTATTCTCCCGAAATTGCGGGACTCGCGACCGTTTTTTTTTTTTCATAACGTTGTCTGTTCGGGAACTTTCCCATAGTGATTTTTCTTTGTGCTCTCTGTGACACTCGATTGTTATATTTTTATTTTATTTTATCCTAATTCAAACTTTTCTTCTTTCTCTTATTTGGAAAATTGGCCCTCTGCCAATTTCCAAATCAATTGTGAACTTTTCTTGTTATCGGAAAAGATTCTGGGTTTTAATCCAGGCTTCGGCCACGGTTTCCCAGACACACCCAATACAGATCAATAAAGCTTTCAATTTCCCATTAGGAAATTAATTTCAGTATTTTATTTTGCAATTTTGGAGTTTATTTTACAGGTACTGGTTAAGGCAAACTACCTTCTAAAAAGTTTCCTGGCGCCCACTTTCGAAAGTAAGTACGCCCCTGTACTTACCTTCTCGTTTATTATTTCATTTTATTTTCATTTTATATCATTTTTATATTTGTTTGATATTCCTCTTTAATCGGATCGGATTAAGGAATATCAAATCGAACCCACCCCTAAGACTGAGCTACGGGAGACAGCACTGTATGTGTTGTTGGTTGCTGATTTGTTCATCGAACGAACCTGTTGTCATTTTGACATTTCGAATTTCATTTCTTATTCTAAACTAAATTCATAAGTCGCGTTGCACGCCGGGATCGTGCTTTCGTTTTGTTTTATTTAATAAACAATTCTAATCATTAATTAATCGAATTCGTTTTGTTATCGTGATATTGGAATCCGTTTTCCAATATTACGATTATAGTTTAAAGTCGGTTCGCGGAACAAATTTTTGCAACACTTTTAACCAAAATGATCTTTTTTTTAAACAATTTTTAACTAATATCATACTAAGCATATTTTCTTAATAAACTTCAGCTAAACACATCTAAAACAGTGATAGTGCTTGAAAAAAAAATAAACAAACAAACCTTTTCCACATGTCTTATGTCGTTTTCGAGTGGACGTTCGGAGCTACTCCTTTTTCACTCTTTTTACTCCAAATTTTCCATCTTCAATAGGAATGGAACAGTTCCGAAATCCAAACGAAAACGACATTATTGTCAAAGTAACATATGGAGTAAGTGTGATACTAGAAATATAAAATAGGTGTTTGGTGATTTTAACTTTATTAAACTGTTAAAAAGATAAAGGGTCCGCCATCTAACTTTTTTTTTGTCCAACTAGTGCTTATTTCGTGAATTGTAAAATTGCAAAATTGTCGCATTTGGGGCACAGAAAACCTGCACGCATAAATTGAAAAGCCGATACACCCAAAACGAGTCACTGTTTGGTGCGGATTCTGGTCCAGAGGCATAATTGGGCCATTTTTCGAAAATGATCAAGGAGTGGCCGTTACAGTCAATGGCGATCGTTATCGGGCCATGTTGAACGAATTTTTGTTCACAAAAATTGAAGATGAGGATATTGGCAACATTTGGTTTCAACTTGACGGCGGCGCTACGTGCCACACAGCCGAAGCTACACTCGATGTTTTGCGCCATTTTCAAAAAAAAAAAGTTATTTGGCGGACCCTTTAGTACGATACTAACTCGTTTAAAATTTGGAAAATTCTCTTATTAACCTAGCATCTCAATAAAAATGTTTTAAAATCGTTCTAAATCTTCTCAAATTATGCGCCAATATTTTTAGCGGGTGTACTTCGAACATCACTTCAAAACAAGACGGTGGAATTTAAAAAAACAAAAATAACTCAAAATGAAGTTATGTATACAGGGTGATTCGTATAAGGTGTGACAGAAAGATAGAGCATGTAGGTTAAGTCGAGACAAGAAAAAAATCATGCAAGAAGAGGGGCTCTAGTCCACCTGTTTATCCGGGAGACAATTTTCTAAAAAATTGACTTAAAACAGAAAAAAAAAATTATTAAAAACAACGGTTATACTCACAATGTCATGATATACCTTTTTGTAAGGCCAGACATTTTTTCTTTTATTTTGTTTTTAAATAAAGCTGTGTTAGGGGATAGTTTTTGATAAATTTATTTTCAAACTCAAAATTTTCTATAAGGAATTTTTAAGGATGGCTTTACGGTGAAATGTTTGTCATTGTGTTCTAGAGTTTAATCTTAAAGAAAGGTTTTAAGGCCCAATATTATTAAAAGCTTAGCTTGACCTTCATAATGGGCAAGAGGTGTTATTTTGATATTCAAAGAAAAATGGCATTTTTTGAGATAAATGATCGGATGTTTATTTCATTATAAAGAAGAAGATATGCCGTTAATAATGGAACACAACATCAGCCAAATGGCCGCCACGACCACGCTTACAGGACCATATCCTGTTCATGAAATTTTCCATAACCAAATTGCAAAGTGGCTGCCCTATGTCCTCGATAGCCTCACGAATTCCATCTTTGAGGTCTTGAATCGACGCTGGGCTGTTGACGTAGACCTTATCTTTCACGTCGCTCCAAAGGAAGAAGTCGCAAGGTGTTAAATCACAAGATCTCGGTGGCCAATTGTGATCACCTCTTCGAGAGATAACACGGTCCGGAAACTTTTCTCGTAAAAGATCGATGGTTTCATTGCTTGTGTGGCACGTAGCGCCGTCTTGTTGAAAGTAAACGTTGTCCAGATCAATACCATCCAATTCCGGCCATAAAAAATCATTAATCATTTCTCGATAGCGCAATCCATTGACCGTAACTGTTGCTCCAGCCTCATTTTCGAAAAAGTAAGGTCCAATGACCCCGCCGGACCATAAACCGCACCAAACAGTCACGCGTTGAGGATGGAGAGGCTTTTCAACAATAACTCTTGCACTCTTGGGTTTTCCGAGCCCCAGATGCGACAGTTTTGATTGTTGACGTAGCCTCCGAGGTGGAAATGGGCCTCATCAGTCAAGATGATTTTTCGATGAAATTCCGGATCATTTTCATGCATTTCAAGGACCCAATCAGCAAAGACACGACGTTGTTGATGATCAGCCGGCTTGAGTTCTTGTGTTAACTGAACTTTATAAGCCTTAAGACCCAAGTCTTTATGCAAAATACGGTGTAATGACGTTTGTGGAATGCCTAATTCCAAAGAACCACGAGGAATGGACAAACCTGGGTTTTCTTCAACACTTTGGGCTACAACAGCAATATTCTCAGTTGTTCTTGAGCGACGTGCACGGGTTTTATACTTCACATCACTAACTTGTCCCAACAGCTCGAATTTGTCCACCAATTTCTGTATTGCGGTCCGACAAGGTGCTTCACGACGACCCAAAAATGTTTTAGTTTTACGAACCGTCTCTGCCAAATTTTCACCATTTTTATAGTGAATTTTAATAATTTCAATGCGTTGTTGAAGCGTTGGCGTAGTTCCTACTTGTCAAATGTCAAAAAATGACAGCTTAAAAAGTGAAAACTACCGAAATAGCGGGCTATTCAAAATAACACCTCTTATTGGAAAACCCTTTACTATGTAGATAATATAAAATGGTAGTTTTAAGCTAATTATATGTTTGTGATTTGTAAATTTCTGAATACATTTTTTGATGAAGCAAATCCTTCTGATTACCGAATCCGGCATCGGGAGTAAGAATTACTTTTGTAGTATTCACGGATAACAAATCTATGAATCCACCCGTTATTCAAACAAATATTTTGTTTGCTTTGGCACGAACTTCCTCTTGTGGTTAGCAAGTGTATGTATAGGCATACATTGAAGATGCATGATATTATGATATCTTTAACGAGTTAATATTAAAGAGTGAACAAAACGAAGAATGATTTTTCGTTTGATTTTTTTTTTGTTTAGTAAAAATGTTTTTTTTTTAAATTCTTAAATGCAATATTGTTTAAAATAATCACCAGATTCAAAATTATTACAAAATCCGCCTAACCATTAAATAGAGATACTTCAATAACCCAAAAATAAGACATTTTTTTTCAAAAAGCGTGGAATGCCTATTTTTTCCCAAAAATCTGAAACTCGAGTTTTCTTACTATCACTTTGTTAATTGCAGGTACGAAGTTTAATCACAATCGTTAGAGCCGTTTTCGAGAAAATTTGGAAAAAAAAACGAAATGTTTGTTTGACAGCTACCCGTTCTAGGTGAGCTAAAACAAAAATTCGAATTTTCCCTCTAGGGAATCGCATAAAAATGATATGTACCCAAATCTGAAGTAAATTGAATCTACCGGCGTATGGCAATAACGCCCAAAGAAATAACCCCCAAATCGATTTGTAAATATCACCCAAAAAATTTCTGAATAATTTTTGTTGTTTTTTTTGGTCTCGATTTGGGCGTTTTTTTCCATTTTCTGTAAATTTTTGTTGAAAGAAAAAACTTCCAAAATAAAAATCTCAAAAGTTAAATGGGAAATAACGCCCAAAATTTGGAAATATCGCCCAACAAAATCCAGAGAAAGGAAACTTGCCTTGCACCTACCCCAAATCCTATAGTGTGCCTAAGCAGGGGGGTTGCAGGGAGGCAGCATGGCCCCCTATACATACCTCACTGTTTATGCGCCGCAAGTTTCATTGAAATTTTTCACTTTGGTAATATCGCCCAAAATTGAGGAAAGAACTCCC
Organism: Leucozona laternaria; assembly: GCA_932273885.2. Taxonomy (NCBI): domain Eukaryota; kingdom Metazoa; phylum Arthropoda; class Insecta; order Diptera; family Syrphidae; genus Leucozona; species Leucozona laternaria. The sequence goes on along the minus strand of OW026368.1, from coordinate 41,907,644 downwards.
AAATTAAAAAAAAAAGATTGGAAATATCGCCCAAAATTGAGGAAATAACACCCAAATTTTACAAAAACAATTTGCATTGAAAATATTTGGGTGATATTTCCTTTTGTTTTTATTTTTTTGGGCGTTAAAAAAACATTTGGGCGATATTTCCAAATCGATTTGGGCGTTATTGCCATACGCTGAATCAATCGTTTAGGCTCTAGCTCAAATTACAGTGCATGCACCAACGCACAGACTTCTCGATCATCGTGGTCTTAGTTTTGATAACAACCTCGAAATTTTTAACAAAAGACGAAACCAATACTTGCCCTATAGAACAAGTATAAAGTACAATAATATCGACTTTGGAAGCAGTGGCTTCAGTCTTTTAACCGTGTTATTGGAAAAGTGAATATCCAGCTAAGAAAATTGTTTGACTTTTCTTTTTATTCACTTTAGCCCCTTAATTTTATTAAAAGAAGAAAAATTAGTAGAAAAATAAAAAAAAAAAAATACGACATGTTTGAGAACGAAAACGGACAATTCTGATATGATAGCTTAGTGGATATTCAAGGTCTTAATGTTTAATGCTAAAAGTACTCCGATTCCTTGTTGAGTTTCTTCTGAATATCGTATTTTTGTATGCGCGATATATTTATCAACGTTCAATATTTGTTTTTGCCTCAACTGTTCGGCCCCCTTAACATAGGTACAGATTTAATTTTTTTAAATAATTCAGGTTATAGTTTTAGGTGTATACTTACGAGTACTAAGGACATTATGAGTATTGGACATAAATGAAAAAAGTAAAAGTTTTTTTTTTAACAAAAACAAGTAATTTTATTTACTACATACAGAATTTTAACCTTACAAAAACATAAACATATATTTTTTTTAAGGAAATCTTATTGTACCCTTAGAAATTAAATCTGGAACAAAAATGACTGCTGCGTAGGTTATTCCAATAAGTGCAGTTAAACTTCCTACTGTAACGAATGTCTTGTAAAGTGCCTGTTGTTAAAATATACAAAAAAATATGTAATTAGAATTTATACAAAATCCAATTCTCAAAAAATAAAAAAGCACGACTGGGTCACACGAACCTGCTCTTTTAGTTCAAAGCGCTTGATGGCTCTTTTTATTAAATGGGTGAACAACTTTTTTCAAAATAAAATATCTATATATAAAGATAAATATAAATCTAATTTATCGGGCAAACGTTATTATCAAATAAAAAAATGTAAACTTTGATTGTATTTATTTGTTGACCCTCAATGACAGGTTTGAGCATTTCAAGCGGAAGCGGTAGTTGGCAAATGATGGCAATGATTCGAGTAATGATGGCTTCTAATTTCTCAATCGTAGCAGCCTTTCCATGTAAACTTTGGACTTAACATAACCCCAAAGGAAAGTATTGTAAAAATGGGCGCCGCTTTTTTGATGGAACCAAATGTCGTCGAGATAACGGTTTTCAATTCCAGGCATCGAAAATTCCGTAACCATGGCACGATAACAGCCGCCACTCTTTAAAATGTCATTTTATCTTGTTCTTTTCTTTTAAATTATTGTATCTTACCACAGCCATTTTAATAAAAGAAAAAATGTTGGGAGTGTCGGTAATCACGGTTAAGATTTGTGTAAACATCAATGTACTTCCGAGTGCCAGAGTCTTGGTATTGAACGTAGAAAATTAAAATAATGCAAATTACACGTAAGGCTTCAAATAATAACCGTCCAATCGCCCTTGGGGCTTGTTTTTGAAACGTGATTGCGTTACAACTTTAACCAGGATTTGCTTCACCCCAAAACAACGCACCGACATAGTAACGCTGTACATTGAAAATAGTCGTTCAGTTCAGTTATGTTAACTGAACGTGCATATCGTCAAAAATATCGTGGTAAAAAAGCACCGTCTGATAACATTATTCGTCGTTTGATGTCGAAATTTGGTGAGCATGGGACAGTGGGGGATCCTCCACAAACCGTTCTTCAACGCCCAAGACGTTTCAATGAACTTGTTGAAGAAGTAAGAGAGAGTGTTGCCGAGAACCCACGCATCGTTACCGTTCTCAGCACTTTGGCGACAGTGAAGTGTGAAAAAGGTCTGGATGGTTACTTCTTTCAACAAGACGGTGCGCCATGCAACACTGCAAATCAAACAATGCACTTTCTGCAACGAAAATTCCTTGGACGTGTGATACCAAAAAATTGTAACATTGACTGTACACCCAGATCTTCAGATTTGAACCCTTCTGACTTATTTTTGTGGGATTATTTAAAAAGCAAAGCCTCAGACCGTTGACGAGCTCAAGGCAAACATTTGTGACAAATTCATCGCAATACCGCCCGGAATGCCCGAAAAAATGATTAAAAACGCAACAAAAAGGGCACATTTAGCTTAAGTCAATAGAAGCGAACACCTGTTTGATGTTGGTTTCAAAAACTAGTCAAAATAAATTGTAAAAGCCAAATTAAATAAAAATAGCTCATATACAGAAATCGGTTTTTTTTTCAGTTATTCAATATTCACATTCCGACTTAAATTATCGTGCACCCGTGCATAATATGTGTTCGACAGCACTGGAACAATGGAGAGCCGTACACTCACTCCAGCTGTACGCTGAGATAAGCGCGTAGCATTAATAAAATGATTTTTTCAACATTTCACATCTCTTTGAGTTTTTCGGTTTCGAAAGTAAAGCTTAATAAACACACACACAGCGATACTTTGACATTAAGTGTTAAAATTGAAAACAATATGATTCAAATGGCCTCTTCGGGAAGTTTCGAAGCATGCGATTATTTTTATATAATTTCTAACCACTTCTCCACACTTTTCGGGCAATATCTCGGCCATAACTTGAGTAATGTTAGTTTTTAATGCGTCTAGAGTTCGGGGATAATTTGCGTAAAAACGGTCCTTTGCGAAGCCATACAGAAAAAAATCTAAGCGTGTCAAATCGCATGATCTTGGTGGCCAATTGACGTCTCCAAAACGTGAAATTACTCGACCAGGAAAATTCTCACGCAATAAAGTAATAATTGGTCGTGTTGTGTGGCTTGTTGACTAGTCCTGTTGGAACCGTGATCTTCAATCACCGGCGAAAAAAAATCGGTTACCATCAATACAATTGCTGCGAACTCCAGGAAATCGATAAATTCGGATCATCTGCCACACTTGCACTTGCAGCAGCAATATTTTCGACTGAGCGTGCAAAACGATATTGCATAGGACTTACGATATCAGTAACGCTTCCACTCTCTTCAAATTTCTTCACAATTTTACCAATTGCTTGTGTAGTGTGTAGATCGATTATGACGACCAAAATCATCGCGTTATGCGCGAAAAGTGGCTACGTTTGAATCACCACTTTTGTATAGTAAGTTTTAATAATTTTAAAGCGTTGTTCGATTGTTAACCGATCCATTATCGTAAAGGGTTTTCCAATAAGAGGTGTTATTTTGAATAGCCCGCTATTTCGGTAGCTGTCACTTTTGAAGCTGTCATTTTTTGACATTTGACAAGTAGAAACTACGCCATTAATAAAAATGAAACGATACACGCTTCAACAACGCATTGAAATTATTAAAATTCACTATAAAAATGGTGAAAATTTGGCAGAGACGGTTCGTAAAACTAAAACATTTTTCGCGTCGCGTCGTGAAGCACCTTGTCGGACCGCAATACAGAAATTGGTGGACAAATTCAAGCTGTTGGGACAAGTTAGTGATGTGAAGAATAAAACCCGTGCACGTCGCTTAAGAACAACTGAGAATATTGCTGTTGTAGCCCAAAGTGTTGAAGAAAACCCAGGTTTGTCCATTCCTCGTCGTTCTTTGGAATTAGGCATTCCACAAACGTCATTACACCGTATTTTGCATAAAGACTTGGGTCTTAAGGCTTATAAAGTTCAGTTAACACAAGAACTCAAGCCGGCTGATCATCAACAACGTCGTGTCTTTGCTGATTGGGTCCTTGAAATGCATGAAAATGATCCGGAATTTCATAGAAAAATCATCTTGAGTGATGAGGCCCATTTCCACCTCGGAGGCTACGTCAACAAGCAAAACTGTCGCATCTGGGGCTCGGAAAACCCAAGAGTTATTGTTGAAAAGCCTCTCCATCCTCAACGCGTGACTGTTTGGTGCGGTTTATGGTCCGGCGGCATCAGAGATGATTAATGATAATCTGGACAACGTTTACTTTCAACAAGACGGCGCTACGTGCCACACAAGCAATGAAACCATCTATCTTTTACGGGAAAAGTTTCCGGACCGTGTTATCTCTCGAAGAGGTGATCACAATTGGCCACCGAGATCTTGTGATTTAACACCTTGCGACTTCTTCCTTTGGGGCCACGTGAAAGATAAGGTCTACGCCAACAGCCCAGCGTCGATTCAAGACCTCAAAGATGGATTCGTGAGGCTATCGAGGACATAGGGCAGCCACTTTGCGATTTGGTTATGGAAAATTTCACGAAAAGGATATGGTCCTGTAAGCGTGGTCGTGGCGGCCATTTGGCTGATGGTGTGTTCCATCATTAACGGCATACCTTCCTCTTTATAATGAAATAAACAGCCGATCACTTATCTCAAAACATGCCATTTTTCTTTGAATATCAAAATAACACCTCTTATTGGAAAACCCTTTATATGTCAAAAATTCAACTAATATTATGACACTTCAAATGACAGCTGAGTTTTTGACAGGTGTCAAATGCCAGCGCTACCAACTTGAAACCACGAAATAAATGACCCTGTCTGTCCTAGAAGTTCGACTAATCTAGAGTTTTTGGTTCTTAACAAACAAAATGTTGACCCCTCGAATCAGTTCCACATATTTAAAAATATCCCTGATTTTGTAAAAACTGTATTCCTATCTCTTGCTTCTAAAAGCGATATTCGTTTTATAATAATATTTACCTTATCTTGCCACTTTCTATTTTCAATACACTGCCTGTAAGGCATATTTGTAAATGAAACACTATTATAAAGTGGCACCCAAAATCTTGGAAATAGCGTGTAGAGCAAGTCATCCAAGACCTTGCGACAGCGAAATGAAAAGCGGTTTGTCAAATCTCGCATCTGAAATCGAATTACATACATTTATTTATATATAAGGCCCTCAAACTTAAATGACTTACCACAACATAATTGTACATTGCTAAATCACAAATTGCATGGGCATCCCGCCATCTTGTTTCGGTAAATTGCTTCAAGGCTTCATCGATGGCTATGTTTGGTTGTTCCAAAATCGAAAAAAGCACACTGCAATCTTCAAAGCCAGCATTCATTCCTTGTCCATAGTACGGTACCATTGCATGGGCGGCATCTCCAATCAGAAGTGATTTTGCATTATGGTATGGATGGCACTATATACAAATATAAATATAATTTTATGACTTTAGACAAAAAAAGTACAACAAATACTAGAAGAAAGACCTTTATTGACACTAAATGCTGCGGTTTTGATTTAAAGAAATCCTTGATGAGCCTCTCCTTTCCAATCAAAGGCAGGGCATCGCGGTAGTTTGTTTCAAAGAAATCAATCAAAGAGTCAGCATCTGTAATTGTGTTGAAAACTGTAAATGGCATAGATAGCGTCACTGTGAAAGATTTGTCCTGATTCGGAAGTGCAATCATCATGTAGGCACCCCTTGGCCAGATGTGGAGATAGTTCTCAGGCATTTGGAACTAAAGATTATATTCCATTAGTAAGGAAGTCTTAAAGAATAAAAAAAAAATATATATCATACTTCTCCATCCTTAGCAGGGATACAGAGCTCTAGGTAGCCGTGTTCGATGTATTCCTGTGTATAGTTGAAGCCAGGAACTTTGATCATTTGGTTGCGAACAGCACTAAATGCACCATCACATCCGATTATCAAATCAGCTTCGATATTAACGATTTCAGTATTTGTATAATAACTATATGGGAAGATAAAATACATAATATTTCACAAGATCTATGAGTAAGGTGAATTTTTAAGGATACAATATATGTAGATGGAGACAGCTCCCCAGTTGCGTAAAATTTTTATAACTAAGCTTGAAAATAAGTAATACAAATAACGGGTGTTTTATTTAGAAGTGTGGTTTTCAATCTGGCAATACTTTTTTCAGAGTTGGTCTTTTTGACAGTTGTCACATGATTTATGCTCAGTTTAGTTTGTCATATTATTCCTTACTTACTCCTGAACAACGCATGCAAATTGTGCAAAATTGGCTCGAAAGGAGATCGTTGTTGATCCCGATTTTCTCAAGAACATTTTTTTCAGCGATGAAGCTCATTTTTGGATGAATGGCTACGTCAATAAGCAAAACTACTGCATTTGGAGTGTAGATAATCCTCAATCCATTGTTGAGACGCCAGTCATTACATCCTCAAAAAGTCACTGTTTGGTGTGATCTATGGGCAGAGGTAATCATTGGTCAATATTTCTTCAAAAATGAAGCCGGCCATAATGTTACAATCATTGGGGAACGCTATAGAGCCATGATTAATGACTTTTTTGTGCCTGAATTGTAGGATGTTGATGTGGACGACCTTTGGTTACAACAAGACGGCGCTACATGTCATACAGCCAACGAAACAATCAATTTATTGAAGGAAACTTTTGGTGACCGCATTATCTCGCGTCGGTCGTAGGCCTGTGGCGTGGCCTTCAAGATCGTGCGATTTAACACCGCTGAACTATTTTTGTTGCGGGGTTATCTGAAGCCGCTTGTTTACGCAGATAAGCGTGAGACGATTGAAGCCTTGGAAGAGAATATTCGGTGCGTTACGGAGAGCAAATTTTCGAACGTTAAGACGATATCTTCCAGTCCATAGTTAAAGTGATTATTGATATTACGTGATGCAATAAGGATGTCGTGTCAAAACGATATTGTGTGGCGGATGAACCCCCTGGTGTTTTAATTATTTGAAAGTCAAAGTTGAGGTGAGGATATTAATGTTTATTTTGAGAAGATTGTGTTATTTTTGGATTATTCCATTACTGTGATTGTCATCCAGTCTTGCATTTTATTCCTCACTATATCCCGATATAATGAGCTTGTTTGACCATGCGACTCAGTTCATGCATCCCCATAACCAATATTTACATTAAATAAATTGGTCAAACATACAGAAACCTTATACTCACTCGTAATCCTGATTAATATTTTTAGATGTGAAGCCTAAAATTTTAAGAAAACATTTCCACCGCCGCCGCCGCTGTGTGATTTTTTTCGCTATTTTTACGCTAGCCAAAATATCAAAATTAAGTGTAAGTCGCATTTCTATATGTTTTGTTTTTATGAATAAGCTTAAAATTAAGGTATGAACCTTGTTAGTGAATTTGACACTCTCACTTTGACATTATTGTGATATTATAATAATAATACAAACACTTCATGTTACAGTGACGTGCATTTTTTAGTTTGTTCATTGAATTAATTCTAATAATTATTGATATCGTTGTTTCTGGCTATATTATCTATAAAAGAGTACAAAACATTTACAGAATTAAATTATTAACATACCTTTTAAACTGCATTGTGCCTTCCGATAAATTTGCTGAAAGCAATTTATGTTGAAAATGCAAGTGAATGTTTTCATATTTTTCTCCCTCGTTCAAAAGTATTTCATTTAAATATTTTCTTCCAACAGAATACAGGCACTAAAAATTTTATTAAATTATAATTTTCAAAATGTGCCTTGAAAACATTTATATATACGTACCTGATGATTGCATGAATCATAAATAACAACTGTGGTATTTCCTTTCAAGTCATGCAACATACGTCCTTTCATGGGAATTGCTGTTTTAAGAACTTCATCCTCCAAACCAACAGCTGCTAATGCCTTTCGACCTCTCTGGGATAGTGCCAAGTTAATACTTCGTCCTTGTGCAATATCTGATCCTCGCATATCTGAAATTTTGATTGATGTTATTAAAGTCTAACTAATTTTGTCAGTAGGTATAGTTGCTTACCTTCTCGATATTCATACAGATGGACTTCATGACCCTTCTTAGCCAAATTTAATGCAGCAAGAGAGCCTACCTAAAATGAAAAGCAAAATTGATATTTAAAATTTTGATTTTAAGGGATTTAAAATAATTATATACGACTATGTAGGTTGACCATGACCAACGTAACAAGCCAAGTAAAAATAGCCAGATTATTATCCAAACCAATCAACATCTTTAATGGACTCCGACAAGGGGATGGTTTGGCCTGCCTCCTCTTCAACCTGGCGTTGGAGAAAGCAATCCATGACTTTGGCACGGCAACAAGAGGGACCATCGTCAACAAGTCCAGCCAGATAGTGGCTTACGCAGACGACATCATCGGAAGAACCGAGCAGGCGGCACAAAATCTGGGGCTGCACATTAGTAAAGGTAAAACAAAGTACATGGTGGCGTCGAATGCGAGAGGAACAGTTGGTCAAACAATCAAGGTAGCGGAGCACGAATTTGAAGTGGTGCAATCCTTTAAATACCTTGGGTCAATAGTAGCAGCCGATAACAATATAGAAGAAGAAATACGCGGGCGGCTTCTCAAATCCAACAGAGCCTACTATAGTCTGTCAAAGCTCTTCAAATCCAGAAATCTCACCATAACTTCAAAACTGCTGCTGTACAGGACCATGGTCCTGCCAGTACTCACATATGGATCCGAGACTTGGGTGCTTAGCAAAAGGCACTCCGACCTTTTAGCCGCGTTCGAGAGAAAAGTCTTAAGGAGAATTGTTGGCCCCATATGTGAGGAAGGACGATGCCGGAGACGGTACAATCATGAATTGTACGCAATCTACCTTGAAGCAGATATCGTGACAAAAATTAAGCTCGGTAGACTCCGGTGGGCAGGGCACCTAGCTCGCATGAGCGAAGATGAACCTGCTCGGAAAGTTCTTTGTGGTACATTCTATGGTAGACGACAGCGTGGTAGATCATGCGGGGTGCGCAACTGGATGGCGGCGGCTCGAGACCGGGATGGGTGGAGAGACTTGTTGAAGGAGGCCAGGACCGGACCCCGGTTGTCGAGCCAATGATAATGATGATGATGAAAATAATTAAAGGGACAAGAGACATAATGGACATGGGGAAAAAAGAAGGAAACAATTTGTTGTCTTGTTTGCAGCAATAACCCATTTTTGTTTTAAGAACTTACTTCATGAATAGAACGAGTTCCATTTATGTTTAAACCATATACATATTCATAATAACCGACAAAAATTTAAACATTTTTGAGAAAATATTTTGGTGATCCGTCAGTCTTAAGTATTGCCTATAGATTGACTATACTATCGAAAGCAATAGTTTTTGTGAATGTCATTTTTGTAATTCGTTCCTTAAGTTCGGATTCTGATGACATAATTCAACCATAAGCAAGTAACTAATAGGTTTGCTCAGCGAGGCTGTTCGGAACACTTTGGAACAGTTTCGAACAGGATTTCAGCACTAGCTTTTCAGGTAGAACAATTTAGAACAAATATTCTGTTCGAAGTTGATCTGACTGTGCTGTTCTTTTCTGTTCTGTTTTGTTTTAATCTAACTATCACTGAACAAAACTCATAATTATACTCAACGAACATTTGCCGTATGGAGGCTCTAGGAAGCTCATGTCAACTTGTACCTATGCAATATGATTGTAAAGGGTGATTTTTTAGCTGGTTTGGTTTTGGCAACACTGGTTTTGACAGCTGACGTGTGTTTAGTACCTTGTGTCACTGTCAAACAGCTTCAGTTTAGTTTGCAATTTAACCATGGATCGTCTTACAAATGAACAACGCTTGCAAATTATTGAATTTTACTATCAAAATTCGTGCTCGGTTCGAAATGTTCATCGCGCGCTGCTTGTGTTCAGCGATGAAGCTCATTTTTGGTTGAATGGGTACGTAAATAAGCAAAACTGCCGCATTTGGAGTAAAGATCAGCCAGAAGCATTGCAACAGCTACCAATGCATCCCGAAAAAGCCACTGTTTGGTGCGGATTATGGGCCGGCGGCATTATTGGGCCTATTTCTTCAAAGATGATGCGAATCGCAGCGTTACTGTCAATGTTGAACGCTACCGAGCGATGATAACAAACTTTTTTTTGCCCGAAATGGAAGTTCTTGACTTGCATGATATGTGGTTTCAACAAGACGGTGCCACATGCCACACAGCACGCGAAACAATGGCGCAATTGCGAGGCGAGTTTGGTGAACAGTTAATTTCACGTTTCGGGCCGGTCAATTGGCTGCCTAGATCGTGCGATTTGACACCATTAGATTATTTTTTGTGGGGGTATGTCAAGGCTAATGTCTATAGGGACAAGCCCGCTTCGATTGACGCACTGGAAGCCAACATCCATGCATTCATTCGTGAGATACCGGCCGATATGTGTGAAAGAGTATGCCAAAATTGGACTCAGCGGATGGGCTACCTGAGACGCAGCCGCGGTCAACATTTGCATGAAATTATCTTTAAACATTAAATTGCAAGGTTCAAACTATCGATTCAAATAAATATTTCATTCATTTTTTCGAATTTTTTGTGTTTTTTTTTTTTTAAAAAGTTCTAAACCTCTTAAAAAATCACCCATTATAAAGCAATAAGAATTTTTTTTTTATGTACACCGACCAGCAACCACGCATTTCACCTGTACTTCAAACATTAAATTATATCATCATATACACTTGAATCTAGAACAAAATAGCAAAATCAAATCTTATCCCCTTACTCACCAATCCAGCTCCGATTACTGCAACCTTCATGGGCTGAGCGTTAGTTCCATTTGAATTAATTTGTTTAATTTTATCCATTTCTTGCGGTGTATTAAATGAACTATGTATTTAAAACTTCACTCGTTACACTGATATTGCTCTAAGTTAATTAAAAAACGTTCTTAAGTTTATAGTTGCTATAGAAAAAAAAATATTATAAATTGGAACTTCACCAACTAACGGTTGAAAACCGAATGAAAAAGGAAGGCAAATATAAAGCAAAAAAGAAGCCTTAAAACGAAGTATATTACATTCGACCGCAATTAAATGAAATTGATGCCATCCATAACCAACGAAACCAAGTGCTAGACTATGAATGAGTTCATTTTTCATGATGTAGTCTTAGAAAAAAAAAAAAAAAACAAATTTAAAGATAACGGCTTACTGAAGACAGTGGAATCCCTTGAACTCGAACTATGCTAATGCCAGAAAACTGCTTGACATTTGTTTATTTGACGGTGTTCACATTGGACAATCTCCTTCGATTTTTACTTGACGTCTCTGTGCTTTTGCTCCCTCCCACTTCATGGTGAGAAAGAGATGGCCAGCAAAGGCAGGATTTTTTTAAAAATCAATCGATTTTTTTTTTGACGTTTTCTTTTGTGACATCTGTTTTCTCTTTCTGTGATTTATCTTTGGCACTTAAATGCAACAGAATTCAATTTATTTCAATTTGAAACATATTTATTTAAGAAGATTTATATTTTGCAAGTAAAAAAATTCTAATCAATCCATCAACAGAATTTTGTTTTTTTGTTAAACAACTGCTGAACGTCAAAGTGAGTCGGATGTGTTCAAATTAGTTTGTGTCTAAGCAAAACAAGTTGAATTCACATTATAAAAAATCGGAAGAGTCAGTCCAATGTCCAATGTGAACACCGTCTTTGATTAACTGAGATTTTGAAGAAATTTTGAAGTATCAGATGAGCCATTTGTTGGGCTCATGAGCTAAAGAAAAACTGACAGAACTTTCGCGGTATGAAATCGATCGATTACTTTAAAAGTGGGTGCTGTGTCGCTGAAATTGTACGAAAATTGTGAAGAAAATTCGCGAGTCTAGTTGGCTGATTGATAACTGAACATATTCACGCATTTGTCCTATGTGCTCAACGAAGAATAATGTAGTTGTTGGCGAAAGTATGCATCTGAACCCCATAACCCCATTTTTCTTCCACAGTGGCAGTATAAGTGTTTTTTTTTTTTTTTTATTATTTTCCACAAATTCGAGTTAGAGGACTTTGACTGTATATGTTTTTTTTTTCAGAGTTATTTTCTTGAATTGATTAAGATGACAATTCTGTGACAGTTAAAAGAGGTGCGTGTTTCAAATGTTGAAATAACTGACAGTTAACGTCAAATATTCCTTTCCAGAAAACGAAAGGGTTTTAGGTATATGAATGGCAAAACATTAATCTTATTTATAGATAATTCAAAGTATTCGTACTAGAAGTTCATATAAAACTCTCATAATTCATAAAACTACGCGAGAGAACGTACATAGATAAGATAATATAAAACATCAGAGAGTGTAACACTTGATAAGAATTATCTTTGATCTCTGATGGAGGAGAGGCCCTTGTGATTTTGATATTCAACTTGATCTTGTATTGATGTCTGTACATTATGTATTTGTGATAATTTCCTTGATAACAATTTTTAATCGAATGGATTGTTTGTAAATTGTTTCAAAAAAATTAACAAGTCTTGTGAGCAAAATGAATTTAATTTCATCACACATTTTTATTAGATCGAAGGAAACGTAAACAATTTTGAAAGGAATTGAAATTAAGAAAAAAAAAATCTTTAAATAACAATTCATCATCAACAAGAGGAATGACGATTTTACTTAGGTGGTTTTCTTTATTTTACAAAATTGCAAGCAGTCTCTCTCTCTTTTTTTTTAATTTTTTTTTAATTGTATATGATTCTGACACTAAAAGCCTTACAATCTTCATAAAATGTGAATTCACAAATTTCGTTTTTTTTTTTTAAAGATTCTTCAAGGAATCAAATAGTATATCAAACCAGCAAATTTAAAAAATATACAATTTAAAACAAAAATTTTTTTAAATATTTAGAACAATATTTCGCTAAATATTTCACCAAAATTTCACAAATCTATGAAAGTTTTAAATTTGTGTCTTATTGAATTAAGACAGAAAATAACCATTAGGCTCTCAATAAAGTATCTATTTGTTTCGAATTTGCGTTCGGAAAATAGACTGAAATGGCGGCATTTACATAGACTATAGTTCATCTCTTTCTCCTCAATTGTGTCTCTTAAGTACCATCTCAAAATAATCCCATGATGGTATTGCGAGATAATTTAAAAAGAAGGTACATCTGTTTTTGTATATACGCCACTAAGTCAAACACAAAAGTTAATCTAATTTATGCTTCATTGCAATCACAAAGTTGAATAACAGATAAACACTATCTTAATATTGTTTAAAGGTTTCATTTAAAATTGTCAAGAAAACATTTTCATATGTGTTTTTTTTTTTTTTTTTGCAGCGTGGTATTTCAAAAATTAGTGTTATGGTTTTAATACGAACTTTAAGAGTTTAATAAAAAAAACCTTACGACATTTTAGGCTTTTATTAAACTCTCTGATAACAATAAATCAATCTTTATCAAGTATAGGAGGTATAAATTGCAGCAATGGCAAACTAACTCAGCAGTCCAAGAATATTTTCCATCAAAATACGTAGTTTTGATAAATACAGAGTCTTTCATTAAGCACTTTCTAGCTTTAAATTTAAATAAAACAAACTGTGGGTGATATATCATCACAATTGTGTATTCGTTTGAAAAGCCTATCGATGCTATTATGTGTGGAATATAACATCTTTCAAATGTCCACCGCGGCTTTTCTGGGTGGCTCGCATCCGAAATGTCTAATTTTCCATGACTCTGGCTCATAAATCAGGATGAATTTGATCGATGGCATGAGCTATATTGTCTGTGAGGGTCGCTGTGGTTTGTGGCTTATTAGCATAAGATCTGTGACTTCAAAAACCCCACAAGAAAAAGTCTAACGTGGTTAAATCGCACGATCTCGTGGGCCAGTTCACATTACCTCCAAGTGGGATAACCATGCTCTTAAATCGCTCGTGCAGAATTTCCAATGTGGCGTCCTGTTGAAATTCAGGCTAAAAGAAGTTGGTAATCATCGAAGTATAGCGCTCTCCGTTGACGGTGATGGCCTGGCCAACGTCGCGTTATTCTCAAAGAAATATGGACCGATGACGTAACGCCGCCGCCAGCCCAAAATCCACACCAAACAGTGACTTTTTCAGAATGCATTGGACGCTCTTGGATCTCATTTGGATTAGTATCGTCCCAAATTCGACAATTTTGTTTGTTGACGTACCCATTCATCCAGAAAATCGGCTTCATGGCTAAAGATGATTGTAAAAGGATCAGAAAATTGTCTTGACTCTCTCTTTATCCAACCAATAATTGAATCGGCTTTATTGGTTATGGATTTGATGTGTAGTATGAACTCAAGTTTTTGGTAACATTAAACGAATAATCAAAATAAGTTACAGACAACTTTCTCGAATCTAAAACTAATAGTTTTATATTTATCGATGTTAAGAATCAAACAATTACGATCACACCAGTCAAAAAACGAATAAAGATCAAACTGCAACTCTTCACTATCGCGAATATTTGAAATAGTTTTTAAGATCGTAACATCGTCCACATAAATGAGGCAGTTTGAATGCTTCAACACAAATGATAAGTCATTAATAAATAAAGTAAAAAGGATGGGTCCTAAATGGCTTCCCTGTGGTATCCCAGAATTATCAATAAACTTGTTTTAATTCGCAACCATTGAAAAGTACTGAGTAAGATCTATATACAATAAATAAGATTGGACACACGTTACAAAATGTAACGTAATTTAAGTAACAAAATTCAGTGTGAGAGTTTTCCAAAAGCCTTCTGAAGTCTGTAAAGACACAACCTACTTGGCATGAGTCAATATAATTTTCTGCCAATTACATTAAAAATTTACCGTATAAAGCGGCCTTTTGTAAGACCATTTGGAGCAATAAATGATTTAATATAAAAACATAGAAATTCACAAATAATAGCCTCAAAAGTTTATGAATAACCGATAATCTTTCAATAGGTCTATAACTTGTAATTTGGTCTTTTTTACCTTTCTTATGTAGAGGGATTATAAAAGAATATTTCCAAATAGATGAAAATACACAAGAAGACAGTTAGAAGTTATAAAGAACGGAGAAAAGCAACGACAAGTGATACACAGTTTTTGAGAGTTCCACATACATACATTTTAATTATGTTGGTCTTAAGCCCAGGTTTCATACAAATTTTCCAATCATCCTTCAAATAAAGTACAAAATACAGGGTCATTCATTTTGTGGTTTCAAAATGGTAATGCTGGCATTTGACACCTGTCAAACTCATCTGTCATTTGAAGTGTCATAATATTAGTTGAATGTTTGCCATTTACGATAATGGATCGCTTAACAATCGAAAAAACGCGTTAAAATTATTAAAACTTACCATACAAAAGTAGTGATTCAAACTTAGCCACTTTTCACGCATTACGCTATGATTTTGGTCATCATAATCGTGATTTCGTAAGTCCTGTGCATCATCGTAATGCATGCTCAGTCGAAAATATTGCTGTTGCAAGTGCAAGTGTTGCTGATGATCCGAATTTATCGATTTCTCGATGTTTTAATCGATTTTTTCTGGCCGGCGATTGAAGATCATGACTTGGACGATATGTTGTTAAAACAAGATGGGGCAACAAGCCACACAACCCGACCAATTATGGCATTATTGCGTGAGAAGTTTCCTGGTCGCGTAATTTTTACGTTTTGGTGACGTCAATTGGCCATCAAGATCATGCGATTTGGCTCCGTTATACTTTTTTCTGTGGGGATATGCAAAAGACCGTGTTCACGCGAATAATCTCCCCCGAACTCTAGACGCATTAAAAACCAACATTACTTAAGTTATGGCCGAGATACCGCCCGAAATGTGAGAAAAAGTGATTAAAAATGGAAAACAAATCAAAATTATTTCTCAAAATGAACCATTTACTCTCGCAAACCTTTAAAATTTGTAGAGTTCAGCTTGTACCTCCATTTTCCAAACTTGTGCCCTGTAGATGATCGTCAACCCTCTTAAGGACTGGGATACCTATATAGAAGCTTTCCGTAGTTTAGGTTTTCAATTAAAATAATATCTCATCTTACGCATGACTTTTTGTTTGCATTTTAATCTCGAGTTTTTTGTTTAAATTTTTGACATTAAAATGAATAATGAAAAGCGCAAAGTTGACAGTGAAAATAGATAGTTTCTTAGTGAGTGGACTGAACAATTTTGTTTCACGTTACCTGAATGGGCTGGAGCGGTTACAGTTTGTCTTATATGCAGCAAAACAGTAGCGGTCGTTAAAAGTGGAAAGCTAAAGCCACATTACAAAACAAATCATCCAGATTTTACTAAAAAATTTTATTCCTGGAAGTGCAGCTCGTAAAGATAAATTACAGGCAAGTTAAGGGTTTTCCAATAAGAGGTGTTATTTTGATATTCAAAGAAAAATGGCATTTTTTGAGATAGATGATCGGATGTTTATTTCATTATAAAGAGGAAGGTATGCCGTTAATAATGGAATACAACATCAGCCAAATGGCCGCCACGACTACGCTTACAGGACCATATCCTTTTCATGAAATTTTCCATAACCAAATCGCAAAGTGGCTGCCCTATGTCCTCGATAGCCTCACGAATTCCATCTTTGAGGTCTTGAATCGACGGTGGGCTGTTGGCGTAGACCTTATCTTTCACGTGGCCCCAAAGGAAGAAGTCGCAAGGTGTTAAATCACAAGATCTCGGTGGCCAATTGTGATCACCTCTTCGAGAGATAACACGGTCCGGAAACTTTTCCCGTAAAAGATCGATGGTTCCATTGCTTGTGTGGCACGTAGCGCCGTCTTGTTGAAAGTAAACGTTGTCCAGATCAATACCATCCAATTCCGGCCATAAAAAATCATTAATCATCTCTCGATAGCGCAATCCATTGACCGTAACTGTTGCTCCAGCCTCATTTTCGAAAAAGTAAGGTCCAATGACCCCGCCGGACCATAAACCGCACCAAACAGTCACGCGTTGAGGATGGAGAGGCTTTTCAACAATAACTCTTGCACTCTTGGGTTTTCCGAGCCCCAGATGCGACAGTTTTGCTTGTTGACGTAGCCTCCGAGGTGGAAATGGGCCTCATCAGTCAAGATGATTTTTCGATGAAATTCCGGATCATTTTCATGCATTTCAAGGACCCAATCAGCAAAGACACGACGTTGATGATGATCAGCTGGCTTGAGTTCTTGTGTTAACTGAACTTTATAAGCCTTAAGACCCAAGTCTTTATGCAAAATACGGTGTAATGACGTTTGTGGAATGCCTAATTCCAAAGAACGACGAGGAATGGACAAACCTGGGTTTTCTTCAACACTTTGGGCTACAACAGCGACGTGCACGGGTTTTATTCTTCACATCACTAACTTGTCCCAACAGCTCAAATTTGTCCACCAATTTCTGTATTGCGGTCCGACAAGGTGCTTCACGACGACCCAAAAATGTTTTAGTTTTACGAACCGTCTCTGCCAAATTTTCACCATTTTTATAGTGAATTTTAATAATTTCAATGCGTTGTTGAAGCGTGTATCGTTCCATTTTTATTAATGGCGTTGTTTCTACTTGTCAAATGTCAAAAAATGACAGCTTCAAAAGTGACAGCTACCGAAATAGCGGGCTATTCAAAATAACACCTCTTATTGGAAAACCCTTTATATTATCGAATAAAAAAAGCTCGGCTATACTAGCTCGGTCCATGAGCTAACAGAAAAAATCAGCAGAAGCAGCCTTGCGTGTATGCTGGACGCTTAATTAGCATTAAAAATCATATTCAGATTGAAGGCAAGACTTGTTCCAGGCTTTTGATGACTTCATGACCAAATCAAATATAAGTTATGATAAAATTTCGTCTATTTCGACTGACAGTGCACCAGCAATGATAGACAAGGAAAAGGGACTAGTAAGGAGAATTAAGGACAAAAAAGCTGGCTTGCTATTTAACCATTGTATAATTCACCAGGCAACACTTTGTAGCAAACTCAGTACAACACTATATAAAGAGCAAAATGGACAATTTAGTCAAGTTGATAAATTTTATTAGGTCTCGCTCTGTTCTACAGCGTCGCCAGTTCAAAGAGTTTCTTGCCGGATGTGATTCGGCGTATTCCGACTTAAAACAACACTACAATGTGCGCTGGCTAAGTAAGAGTCGAGTAATCGAACGTTTTTGGCAAAATAAAAGAAGAAGTCGTCGAGTTTTTGAGAAAGTTGAATACAGAAGAAGCAAAGAAGAATTTAAATATTCTTGCATGTAAGAGCAGCATGTTGAATGTGGCTTTTTTAAATGACATTCTGAATAACCTAAATGCCCTTAATACTGAGTTAAAGCGAAAAAGCAAGTTAATTACTGCGTTTCGCCAAAAGCTACTTGTAAATATTTAAACATGATATTAATAATAAAGAATTCAATCATTTTCCAACAATTCTTGATTATAAAAAAAATACCCCGATTATAGGCACTCAACAATTTTCAACTTTTATATCGGATCTGGACAAAGAATTATCTATAAGATTCCAAGATTTTGGAGAGGTGGAAAAATTAAAAAAAAAAAAAAAAAAAAATTAGGGATAACTCCAACTCGAGAGTGGACATATGCAACTGTCAGGTTGTTCAATATTTCAAAGTTTGAACTTCAAATGGAAATAATTGATCTTCAAGAGATGTTTCTTTGCAAATGTACAAATCGTCATCCACTGAAGAGTGGAAAACTAAACTAGTGCCAGTCCTTATCATGCCATCATTTAAACCAAAATGATTGGCATTAAAATAAAGCGAATATTGTAACAAACAATTATTGAGTGTTTTATTTTTTGATGTGTAAACATCTATGCTGGCGGTAGAGTGAAAAAAAAAAAAACGTGAACGTTCGTGTGCAACGTTACGTCGTGCAACATTATGGTGTACAACGTTACGATCTGCATACTAGGATGGGTGCGTTCAGTGAAAAAAATCTTAAGATCCCCTTCAAGCAAAAACAAGCCCGTTTTGGATCCGCGCACGTTGATGTTTATAGATATTAACCGTGAGTCCCGGCACTCACACAATTTTTTACTATTAACAGAGCTGAGACATTCCTAAGAAACTAAAAAATTCATTTTGACGAATATCTTTAGTAAAAAAAAGTTGTTAGGGTTTTAAACCTTGCAAATAAGTTCCAATACATTCAAAAAAAAAAAAACTCAGAAAGTGCCTCTGCAGTCTGTGTGCAGAAAACTATATCAATTTTTGTATTCCAATCTTATTATCATTTTATTAAAACAAGTATCGGATTGTGTTTGAGAAGCCCTAAAAAACTTAATGCAAATGAATCACATTTACTATTACAGTTACAGTAACAGTGTTAAAAGTGCTTAGAGTCGTTTTCGAGAATATTTGGAAAATGAAAATCAGAACATGGGCAGCTCAAATTTTTACTTTAAATAATTGTATAAAATGCTATGGGTTCCAAACTTGAGGAGCACACACGTTTTTACATCCTTTAAGGATGCAGCTCGATATACAGCTGTAAAGATAAAGCCCTTTAGACGCGAGTTATTTGATTTCAAAACGAGAAAATAAACAGCGATCCTAGTCGAGGTGAGTGCGTATACAGTTGTAGCCATGACTCGCTCAGCACCTCTAATATTTAATAACCAACCAAATAAATATTGTATTGTTGAGTGATTGCAAATTGTTTAACATTTATACAAAATTCATGATTTGAAATTTCAATAAAAAACAAATGCCAAAAAAAGATTTAAAAACAATAAACATTCAACAAATAAGAACCATTAAAATGATTGCTATGCTTCTCTCTACAATACCTACCTAAATTACTTCGGTGGCAAATATCTACGTTTGATCTATTTTTAAATGTTTACAAAAAAAAAAAAAAAAAAAAAAAATCCTAACAAAAAATGTTATACCTAATCAAAATGTAGCATCAACAAGTTGGTGATGCCTGCGTTCCGCGTTTATCTCCTGTAGCTTCATTTCGTTCGAACATCACGAATGTACTTTTGCTGTAAGTAAGAATAGGATAACCGTATGAAAAGGAATTTTTTATTTTTTTTTTTTTTTTTTTTTGAAAATCTGAGGAAAAACTCAACGATATTCTCAAACTCAACAGACCGATAATGATGAGCAGACGGCCGACCAAATGATGGTTTTCTTTCGCTTCAAGCTGAGACATATCGAGAAAAAAGCATAAACTTTTTCGCCGCTGTTTAAATATCCACGAAAGTCGAGAGGAACAGAGTTTATTTTTGAAAACTAAAAACAAAAAACACTTTACCTACAAAAAAAAAAAATTCCATTCCCAAAGAAAAATTAGAAAACGGTCAGTTGCGAGCGGACCTCTGAAATTAGCGGAACTTTTGCCAACCATAGTCCGCGAAAAACGTTCATTTTCACTTTTTTTTTAACTTAAATTTAAGTTTACTCTTTTAATTTATTTTTTTTGTGTGTGTGTTAATTCTTTTTGATCGTTTCTCACGTTCGCTCAACAGTAGTTGATAAAGTTAAGTTAGAAAATATTTTTATATTTTTAATTTTTTTTTTTTTTTTTTTGGGTTTAAAACTTAAAGTTAAATACAAATTTTTGAAAACGATATGACATTTTCGCGAATAAAAGTGATAACTATATTAGTGTGCTCATTTTTGGCACTTAGTTTTCCCGGATATGTAAACTGTGCAAACAAAAAAGGATCACAGGGTGGTGGCTCGTCTGCCCCACCACCACCACCAGCACTTCCTCTTGAACCAGAAGCCGTAATCGAGGAGGTCAATGCGAAGCAATTGGATAAGCTCCTAGCCGAAAAGGATTACGTAGCTGTATTCTGGTGTAAGTTTGTGTTTGTGTTTGTGTTTGTCTGCCATCAGAATGCGAGAAAAAAGGATTCAAATGAAAGTGAAATAAATTAAATTAAATTAAAAATGAATATGGATAATTTCACCTAAAGAAAAGTGAGAGTGTGTATCTGAGTAAAAAAAGATAAAAAAAATAAAAAAAAAATTACTGTGTGTGTCTGTGGGCTTTAAAAATAAAATAGCGTAGATTCTTTTGTATCTGTGCGGTTATTCTTGTGTGTTTGCCTACGCTTTTATGAGGTTTTTAGTCATGGTGCACTTGGAATTTACGGCCCACGCCCGTCCGTCCGTCCGTCGGTCCATCGGTCCATCGGTCCGTCGGTCATGAGATTAAGAGTGACCCAGGACTTTTGAAAACACTACTTGTGCACAACATTCTGCAATTTTGAAGATAGATATTATTAATTGGCATTTCCGCTACATCGCCAATATGGCTGCTAATCGACGTAATCCATTTCCTCTCGTCGAATTATATAACTTAAAATCTTTCGGTGGTGCTGTCAATTTTTGGCAAATATATTTTTCCCCACTTTTTCATTTTTCAAAATACACAGTCTGGGAAAGAAAAAATCAGACATCAGAATATACATTTCGACCGACCGACCTGATTCGACATATTTCTGACAATTTTATTACTTTTTTCTGGTTTTACGTGTGATGCTGGCTTATGGTAGAAAATATCTTCTTCTTCTTTTTTTTTTTTTTTTTTTTTTTTTTTTCTTCCCAACGCAACGCCCGCCTCTTCTGCTTTCTCTCTTGATCTCTCTCTCACTCTCAATTGCTCTGCATTTTACACAATTTCAATGTAAGAAAAACTGTATTCTAGAAATAGAATTTCCTTGCTCTCAAGCCAGCTAGCGGCAGAAACAACCGAAACAACAGAAGCAGCAGCAGAATGATGTTGATTTTAGCGCGCTCCAACCACACCACTGTTGAGAGAATATAAAAAAAAAAAAAAAAAAAAAAAAAAAAAAATCTATCAAAATCATCGTTCCGAGTTTGAAATGTTCAAAATATTTATGTAGTAGATATTCTAAGGCAGAATTTTAAATACGAATTTTTTTTTTGTTATGCTCAAGTGTATACATATATTGTCTTTATGTTTTTCCATGACTTCAATAATAATAATAAAATCGAAAAATAAAAAAGTTTTTCGATACTATATATTTCATGGTTGTAGATATTAGATACTTTTCTTCGTTTGCGATTACAAACAAAAATATATTCACGAAAGAAAATTTTCCAAAAATAAATTTCAATGGTGACATACAAAAAAAAAAAATAAAACTTATTTTTGGAAGGTGAATACAATTAAAAGACAAAGAAATTTAAAAGAGAAAACAATCCTGCTAATGATTTTTTATTTAGCTTGTTTTATTTGTTGTTTATCACCGAGTTAAATCTATTTTTTTTTTTATTTTATAACTGAATTTTAGATAAACAAAAATGTTCGAATTGGTAAGAAAACATCGCTCAACCTTCTCATTTATATCGAACAACAATATAATTGCATATGTAGATAAAACGAAGATTACACTGTCAAAATGTCAAATTCTGTCCAAATAAGTCTAATGCTAATATTGGTTTGGTTTTGATGATCTTCAATGATAACCGTGTTGTCACTTCAATTCTTCAAGGCCAAGGGGTTTTTAGAACAATTCACAGCAAACTCTCCCCTGACAGATAATTACAAAACCCTACCTGTACTTAATTTTTGAACTTCTACACTCACTAAAATATTCAAAGATCTCTTAATTTTCTTGTGTTTTACCTACTATACCAAACGAAGTAAGTAAGCTCTATTATCAACAATAAGTCCTTTTAAAGGGTTTTCCAATAAGAGGTGTTATTTTGATATTCAAATACAAATGACTTTTTTTGAGATAAATGATCGGATGTTTATTTCATTATAAAGAAGAAGGTATGCCGTTAATAATGGAACACAACATCAGCCAAATGGCCGCCACGACCACGCTTACAGGACCATATCCTTTTCATGAAATTTTCCATAACCAAATCGCAAAGTGGCTGCCCTATGTCCTCGATAGCCTCACGAATTCCATCTTTGAGGTCTTGAATCGACGCTGGGCTGTTGGCGTAGACCTTATCTTTCACGTGGCCCCAAAGGAAGAAGTCGCAAGGTGTTAAATCACAAGATCTCGGTGGCCAATTGTGATCACCTCTTCGAGAGATAACACGGTCCGGAAACTTTTCCCGTAAAAGATCGATGGTTTCATTGCTTGTGTGGCACGTAGCGCCGTCTTGTTAAAAGTAAACGTTGTCCAGATCAATACCATCCAATTCCGGCCATAAACAATCATTAATCATCTCTCGATAGCGCAATCCATTGACCGTAACTGTTGCTCCAGCCTCATTTTCGAAAAAGTAAGGTCCAATGACCCCGCCGGACCATAAACCGCACCAAACAGTCACGCGTTGAGGATGGAGAGGCTTTTCAACAATAACTCTTGGGTTTTCCGAGCCCCAGATGCGACAGTTTTGCTTGTTGACGTAGCCTCCGAGGTGGAAATGGGCCTCATCAGTCAAGATGATTTTTCGATGAAATTCCGGATCATTTTCATGCATTTCAAGGTCCCAATCAGCAAAGACACGACGTTGTTGATGATCATCTGGCTTAAGTTCTTGTGTTAACTGAACTTTATAAGCCTTAAGATCCAAGTCTTTATGCAAAATACGGTGTAATGACGTTTGTGGAATGCCTATTTCCAAAGAACGGCGAGGAATGGACAAACCTGGGTTTTCTTCAACACTTTGGGCTACAACAGCGACGTGCACGGGTTTTATTCTTCACATCACTAACTTGTCCCAACAGCTCAAATTTGTCCACCAATTTCTGTATTGCGGTCCGACAAGGTGCTTCACGACGACCCAAAAATGTTTTAGTTTTACGAACCGTCTCTGCCAAATTTTCACCATTTTTATAGTGAATTTTAATAATTTCAATGTGTTGTTGAAGCGTGTATCGTTCCATTTTTATTAATGGCGTAGTTTCTACTTGTCAAATGTCAAAAAATGACAGCTTCAAAAGTGACAGCTACCGAAATAGCGGGCTATTCAAAATAACACCTCTTATTGGAAAACCCTTTACATACCGAAGACAAAGCCAATAAAAAATAATAGGTAAATACAACAAATAAAAGAATACGAATACATTTAAACAAATTAAAAATCAGGGGTCATGATAATGTCTTTATAATGAACAAAAAAACATTTCTAATTCAAAAACATTGAATGAACAAAAATCTCGAATTACACAATCCCGAATAATTCAAATAAAATCTAGAAACAAATATTTATGTTTGCTTTAAGCTCTTTTTAATTATACGCAATAATAAAAAATCAAAGACTAAAGATGTGGAGGGAACAACATAACTTAATGGGAATTATCTTCACATGAAAATAACTGCATCTCTATAGGGAAATAATTTCACATTTTATCTGTGAAGTTGCGCACGCAAATCTTAAACATTATGTCGTACAATAATTTTAGTACTTTTTTCTAACCTAAAATTGATGTAAGCATCCCTTGTAATTCTTATTTGTGGTTGTGCAGTACTATGAAAAGGTCTGAAACCTAATTTTTCTGGAGACTTGGTGCCTCCTGTTGGTTAATGTGAGCTAATTGTTTGATTCAAATGATTTTTCCTATACAATCACTTTTAGAACTAAGGACACTAATTGAATTAGAATTTGAAAATTAGTTTACACTTTTATTTAGCTTTAAGACCATTTTTAAAGTAAGAAAGATGATAACAGAAAACAGACAGAGAGACGGTTTTCGTGTTATTTATCAAAAACTATTGAATGTATTTAAAATATAAGTAGTTAGGTACACCAAATCAAGAAGATAGGATAAATTAAACTAACAGAATTCAACTTATTTGAATATTTCTAAGGTGTATCCATAGATTAACACATGGTGGAAATTAATTTTAGAAATTTAAAAAAAAAATGATTAAAATAATAGTTGTTTTTTTTTTGTGGAAAGTAGTCAATTTTTAAATTAATCTAACTGATTTTAATTTAACAGAGACATAATATGGTTGTGTGTTCCATAACCGAATTATTAAAAATATATAAAGAATATGTGGCTTGGATGTAAACAGCGATCGAGTTGTGCAAATTTTTTTAATTACACATTACTATTAATGGGGAACTTCTTTAATTTAAACGTCAAAAAAAAAGTCGCAGAGGTGGCGTTCATTCTCAGCTTAGAAAAGTTTAGCTCTTTCCAAGGTTTATCCATGACTTAAGTAAAACTCCAGGTTTCATCACTCATGTTTTTTTTTCTAGAATATTTATTACATTAGAATATGTCGCTGTTTTACTGACGTACCCTCTTTCTTTCTACTGTGCGTCTTTAGTTGCACTTTGTGACCTTTTTCTTCAATTTAAAACATCAAAAACGTGTTTCCCGAACTCAACCATTTTTTTTTTTTAAGTTATAAAAGAAACATAAAAGAAGCCGTCAAATCAATTCTGAGGGAAGACTAAGGCGGAGAGATTCGAATTTTTGTGCTAGCTTGTCTTGGCAATTTTCTAAAAACGGCCCCAACTATTAATTTGTTTGCAACAAATTTATATATACCTATCGAAAAAAGAGTATTGAAGTTTTTTGACAAAATGGTGTATTATTGACATATATTTCCCTTACGGCCCAGTTTTGGTCTTTGAACAAACTGAAATTTAGATACTTAGATATCCCAAAAACATCTGTATTCAGAGCTCTGAAGTCTTTACGCTCTGTTGAGGCCCCAAAAAAAAATGTACTCAGTAAGCAACTGCACATATTTTGCCAATATTTTCGCTTTATGTGCACTTTAAGTTACGATAATTCTAAAATCTAGCCGTTAGCCAGTGCGCTGCACAGAAACTTAATTTGTAACAGAAGAGTTATTTATCGTACAGTCAAACACGCATACACACTCACCCGCATAAATAAAGGGTTTTCCAATAAGAGGTGTTATTTTGAATAGCCCGCTATTTCGGTAGCTGTCACTTTTGAAGCTGTCATTTTTTGACATTTGACAAGTAGAAACTACGCCATTAATAAAAATGGAACGATACACGCTTCAACAACACATTGAAATTATTAAAATTCACTTTAAAAATGGTGAAAATTTGGCAGAGACGGTTCGTAAAACTAAAACATTTTTGGGTCGTCGTGAAGCACCTTGTCGGACCGCAATACAGAAACTGGTGGACAAATTCGAGCCGTTGGGACAAGTTAGTGATGTGAAGAATAAAACCCGTGCACGTCGCTCAAGAACAACTGAGAATATTGCTGTTGTAGCCCAAAGTGTTGAAGAAAACCCAGGTTTGTCCATTCCTCGTGGTTCTTTGGAATTAGGCATTCCACAAACGTCATTACACCGTATTTTGCATAAAGACTTGGGTCTTAAGGCTTATAAAGTTCAGTTAACACAAGAACTCAAGCCGGCTGATCATCAACAACGTCGTGTCTTTGCTGATTGGGTCCTTGAAATGCATGAAAATGATCCGGAATTTCATCGAAAAATCATCTTGACTGATGAGGCCCATTTCCACCTCGGAGGCTACGTCAACAAGCAAAACTGTCGCATCTGGGGCTCGGAAAACCCAAGAGTGCAAGAGTTATTGTTGAAAAGCCTCTCCATCCTCAACGCGTGACTGTTTGGTGCGGTTTATGGTCCGGCGGGGTCATTGGACCTTACTTTTTCGAAAATGAGGCTGGAGCAACAGTTACGGTCAATGGATTGCGCTATCGAGAGATGATTAATGATTTTTTATGGCCGGAATTGGATGGTATTGATCTGGACAACGTTTACTTTCAACAAGACGGCGCTACGTGCCACACAAGCAATAAAACCATCGATCTTTACGGGAAAAGTTTCCGGACCGTGTTATCTCTCGAAGAGGTGATCACAATTGGCCACCGAGATCTTGTGATTTAACACCTTGCGACTTCTTTCTTTGGGGCCACGTGAAAGATAAGGTCTACGCCAACAGCCCAGCGTCGATTCAAGACCTCAAAGATGGAATTCGTGAGGCTATCGAGGACATAGGGCAGCCACTTTGCGATTTGGTTATGGAAAATTTCATGAAAAGGATATGGTCCTGTAAGCGTGGTCGTGGCGGCCATTTGGCTGATGTTGTGTTCCATTATTAACGGCATACCTTCTTCTTAATAATGAAATAAACATCCGATCATTTATCTCAAAAAATGCCATTTTCTTTGAATATCAAAATAACACCTCTTATTGGAAAACCCTTTATATAGTATAAAAACCAATGAATTCGGCGAATTCATTAGAGTGGAAGCTTACCACATTTTTGAATCCGCCGTAAAAAAATTCAACTAATGTCGGTAACTTTACCTAGACCACCGACATGACATATTGTTCTAATAAATTGGTATTAATGAACTCGCAAATCATTCGCACTCCATACAAATCCTGACTTTTCTTATCCGTGACATTTTTGTCACGAATCTGCTGTTGATACTTTTTAATGTGTAAACATCTATGCTGGCCGGTACGGTACCATTGGCTACCGCAAATTGATAGACGGACATTTCACCACCGCCGCGGTCGATTGAGTGTTGGATCTTTAAGTGCTGCCATTTAGTGAGCAATATTTGAGTGCCACCGATTTAATGTCGTTTTCGTTTGGATTTCGGAACTGTTCCATTCCTATAGAAAATGAGAAATTTGGAGTAAAAGGAGTGAAAAAGGAGTAGCTCCGAACGTCCACTCGAAAACGACATAAGTGTCAGATTTTTCGTGTCTGGATATTTTGTTTTCGTGTTGGAAAAGTTGTGTAGATTTTATTAGAAATGGTAAATTCACAATAAGAATTCATTTATATTGTTTTCAATATCGTATTCTTTTTCAGCTTATTTAATCATTTGCATTTTGTTTAGGAAATTTTGCAGAACAGTGACTTTTGCAAAATAAAATACGAAAATAAATAAATAAATGATGCAAATTACTAGAAAATCATTTTTTAATACCATTTTTACTGGTGGGAGGCAATTTTTCATGTTTTATTGTCAATCGTAGCAAATTGAAATTTGCGTCAAAAATTGAAACAAACTACATAATTCGCTTGTTTAGCAAGATTTCACTTTACATTGCAATGAATAAAATGTTCTAAAAGATTGCACCATGCAAAAGTTGTCAAAAAAAACATGGCTATAACTGGCAATTCTGTATTCTATTGTGACTAACCACATTTTTATTCCAAAAGAAACAATGGGCATGTGAATAATTAGCACTTCATTGTTTAATACCTGTATGTAGGCAGTGGAAAAAAGTCTAGTGTTGAAAGATCGACAACAAACTACCCAGTGGCGGAACCGCTGTAACGAGAATTCCAAGCATTAAAAGGCGGGTGGTGAAAATCTGGTGGTGAAGTGTTCAACGGTGAAAGTTCGGCACTGAATAGTCATGCTTCGATGCTGGCGGTAGAATGAGAAAAAAACGTGAACGTTAGTGTGCAACGTTACGATCTGCATACTAGGATGGGTGCGTTCAGTGAAAAAAAATCTTAAGAACCCCTTCAAGCAAAAACAAGTCCGTTTTGGATCCGCGCACGTTGATGTTTACACATATTAACCGTGAGTCCCGGCACTCACAATTTTTTTTATTTACACATTCATACTTAAAATGTATAGTTAAGAAAAGTTATTAAGATTAATAACGTTGAACGTTAGAATGCTTATTAAACATTTTCTGTAGAGAAATGAAAACTTATTGAGAACAGAATGTAGGAGTTAAATGAAGGAGCTTACAGCGCATCGAAAATAGACAAAATACGTTTCGCTCTCTACCTATCTCTATCTCGATTCGGTTTTTTTTTTTCGAAGTATGGTCTCTCAATATAAAATATAATACCTTGGTATCCATTCCCGCTCATATTTAAATTGTTTCTTAATGACATTTAAATGTCAACAAATGACATCGCCGATAAAAAAAAAGTCCGGAAAATGCTAGGGAAGTTCAGGAATAAATAATATAGAAAGTTCATTCGGAAAATTTAATAATTAAAATTAACCGGAACTCGAATTCACTGCAAATTTAGTCAACTCTCTGGGAGTAAAATATTGCGAATTTCATAATTGGCATGAAAATATATTTGAATTTTTATTGAGTATTTTTTTCTAATTCAATACAAAATTAACATGGAGAAGGCGCTCTAGTAAATTTTTAGAAACTATTCTAGCCATCTTAAAAAAAATTCAATTCGAAAGCAATATTAGAAAATGTATCAAAGAATATGAAAATTTGGTAGAATTTCGAAATGTCAATTTTTGTATACATATTTGTATATCTATAAAAGGTTGATAAACTTTCCGGATTGCAATTTCTAGCCACAAATACTTTATTCATCTAAAGAGTCTTCCAATATTGACTTCCGAACTTTGACAGTTGATAGCAGCCATATTGTTGAAGTTACATCTGTCAAATCAGCTGTCATTTATTCAGTATGTTTTGCCAAATCATATAGCGTTCAAAAACACGTGCAAATCAAGGTGCATATATATTAAAGGTAATATCATTGGCATTTTCATTGTTGCTCCGTTCTGCGCATCAGAGAAAATGGCGGATCCAGTGTCTATTTACTTGTCAAAATGCTAATATTTGTTGTTGTTTCTAGTAATGCCATGTGCAATTTTCGTGGACACTCGAGCCGCCATGTTTAATTTCTGACTGACAACCTGCGCAATATATTACTTTTGATTTGTGTACTGTGCGTGCAAATGATAAAATTGTTTAATCAAAATGGGTGTTCTGTTCCACGCACTTCGCCCATTTAACGGTCATCTTCAGCGATGAGGCCTATTTTGGGATGAATTGGTACCTCAACAAACAAAATTGTGGAATTTGGGACGATTCCAATCTACATGAGATCCAAGAGCTTCCAATGCATCTCGAAAAAGTCACTGTTTGGTGTGGATTTTGGGGTGGCAGCGTCATCGGTCCATATTTTCTTGAGAACGACGTTGGTCAGGCCATCACCATCAACGGCGAACGCTATTGGTCGATGACTACCAACTTCTTTTGACAGATATGTACACCAATGACATGTGGTTCCAGCAGGACGGCGGCGCTACCGCTACGTGCCACACAGCTCACGTCAAATTTTAAATCCTGCACGAGTGATTCGAGGGAGGTGATGTGAACTGGCCACCGAGATCGTGCAACTTGATACCGTTAGACTTTTTCTTGTGAAGTTTTATATAGCCGCAGGTCTTTGCAAATAAGCCACAAACCACAGAGACCCTTAGAGCCAAAATACGCCTTGCCATCGGTCAAATTCAGCCTGATTTATACGTCACAGTCATGGAAAATTGGACATTTTGGATGCACGTCACCCATAGAAGCCGCGGGGGGGGCAATTGAATGATGTTATATTCCATACATAATGAAATCGATAGGCTTTTCAAAGGAATACGAACGAATTGTGATGATATCTCACACACACTTTGTTTTATTTAAATTTAAAGCTAGAAAGCGCTTAATGAAAGACTATCTGTATAATTCCTAACAGGTAGCCAAGAACTCTCCAAATGTGTGTGTTTGTGTAGAGATTTATTCTTGGTACACCAAAAGTAATAAATTATGAAAATTTTAGATTGTGCGTGTTGTTAATATGTAATAATGGAAATAAATAATTATATTATAGAGTCACTCCACCTCAAAAACATCAATAAAAAGCTAGTTGTATATCTGTCGATTCTTGAATTAAACTGCCAATGAGGAAGAAATTTAAAATTTGAATTTCGAGTTCTGTGATTTGCTACTAGGAATACAATCGAAAGTTCATCTTTCCAAATTGTGGTTTTAATCACTGTTTTCATACATTTTAAAAACCTATCAAATTTGTATATAATCCTATAAGATAATTAAATAATAAAATACTTCAAGCAGATAAATTTAAAATAAATTATGTGCATTTATATTATACACCATGTTGTTTGCACCTAAAGAGAGCTGTCTGTTTTGTTGCCATATATTAATACTTTGTATTTGATTTGAATGCCCGCAGTTGAACTAAACTTTAAAAAAAAAATTAAAAAAAAAAAAAAAAAACATTTCTATTTTGGTTACAATACTAAAATGAATACGAAAGAAAACAACATAACTCTTGGCAGACTGTGACATTATACAAAATCGTTCGTCTACCGAAAGGCAAACAAATATTTTCGTGCAGCATTCAAATATCTAATCAACCGCAAAAAGAACGAAAAACAGCTGTAACTACAATATACATACATATGTACATACATATCTGCGTGCAGCATTCTCAGATGCTTTTGCATCTTTTGTCGATTTATTTATTTTCTCGTCTTGAGGTTAAATGCTGATAAATTTGCTATTTCTACCTGCTCGCCATGTTCTATCAGTTTTGATCGCTGACAGCAGGATGTTGTGGGAAGTTCAAATTCTAAATTAGTGCACCCGTAAAATGCTCAGTTTTTTTTTTTTTATTCAATGAGCCAAAACTGTTTTATTATTAATAAGTTTTATTTAATTTTGTTTTGGTGTTTTGCTAGTTTACTTGGCTTTTAAAATGTTATGGGAGGACTGGCCGTTTTTGAACTTGGCCGATGGGATGCGACGGCAACGCACGGCGACGCACAACGACGACAAAATCATAATTCATTTTATAATACTACTGGTGACACGGGTAGTTGATTTCGTAGATGGAATATCAGCTCTTTAATTAGGTATTATTATAAATCATTAATAATGGATTAGCATCAGAGAATTGAGAAGAACATTTTTGGTGTGCTCTGTAGCGCCTCGATGTTCTCGTTGCTTTGTTTTGATTTTAAAATGGTTAAGTATTTAACCATAAGCAAACTATTTTAACAGTCCAAATTTCAACTGAATAAATTCATGCTTTTCATGGCAACATTAGTCTATTTTTTCGAAATAAATGTCATAAAAATGATGACATATTATCAAGTTTGCTCATTCGTCTTTTTTCTTCAGTTTGGTTCCCTTTGATCAATCATAACAAAAGTGTTAAGAACTATAAGATATAAGAAATGTTATAAAATTTATACTTTTTCTAACAATTTAATTGAAAAATCGAGTTTCGAACTTAATACTAATATCTATATTTTAGACAAAATGCCAAATGGAAATCATAAATTAACTACCAGAGCTACTTATAAACACAAAAGCTACTTCAAAGGATTAAGTTTAATAAAACAATTTTTAAATAAAATCTAGTTTTGCTTACATTCACATTGAAGAAATTAAAAATAATCATTAAAAATGATATAAATACCCTTCGTAGTTGCGAAAATATTTTTGTTTATAAAAAAATATTACGTATACGCCACCGGTGCCTAGCGAAATGAAAATTATTTAATTCCAGAATGCTTACTTTGTGTATTTATTTCAACAACAAAAATTGACGTTTGTTTAAAAAAAAACAACAAGAACAACTATAGAGTTCCATTAAATCTATTCATGAACAACAAATTGTATATCGATGAATATTATGTTGTTTAAAAAGTGCGAAAATAATGTTATTGGTTTTTGTGTTTTTCTTTGATGATTTTTGACACGTTTATAAAGCTCTTAAAAATGATTATTTAAGAAATTATATAACACTCATATATTTCTGAGCTTAAATAAGCACATTTATCATAATTTATGTAAAAGACCTCAACTTAATCAATGATATAATAATAAGTAAGAATATGACTAAGACCGGTAACCTTCAAAACTTAACAAAGTGATACCGTTAGATGACCTATGTATCTCAACTCAACGGCTGAAAAACTGACATTAAAAATTATATCTTTCGCATTAGGCTTCGGCCTCGCAATGAGCGACTAGCAACTGAGCGACGAGTCGCTGAGATTCGAATCTGAGCGATGGGTGGCCATTTACTGAACGTCATCGCTGAACGATTAGTTGCAAAAATGCTATCAAGAAGAACAGTCCCGTTATAACAGAAGTGCGTTCAATATAAGAAATCAGCTAAAACAGTATTTTTGGGAATTTGGACAATGAATTTGGACAATAAAAACGTACCAGAACAATTACAAATTTGTCCAACTTCTTTTCACTCTTTATCGGTGAAGTTTTTATTTTTATATTTTATGTGGGTGTCCTGCCATAGCACTGGCCGGCTTTGAACAGTTAAAATCAAAATTGTGCTTTTATTTTACCCATGTTATTACTTCGTCGTTCAGAGATCGACTGAAAAATTAGAACAAATTTGATTGCCGAGCGAAGTCGCTCTATCGCTCTGTCGCTTAAAAACATCGCAACTCGCTCTCAGGGTTTATGTGGTCACCTCCATACAATTTCATGTGTTTTAATTTGTTTGCGTACCTCAGCGACTCGTCGCTCATTTCTTGACCGAAGACTAAGGAGTTTAAAATGGTGTATCACTCAAAAGCTTACATTGTCATTTTTACAGAACCAGTTCACTTTCAATAGCATAAGTAATCGAACGAAAAATCATGATGTTTATTATTCCGTTACTGATGCCAAATCATCATGGCAAGTTACACAATTGAACAGCAATCACAAATATTGCCTATTTTACGGTTTACATGGTTGCCCATCCAAATCGATTATCCAAAGTTTGGTGGCCAAATTTGCGTCGACCAATTCAGTGAACAATCAGCCAACGCTCTTGTGTCAACGAAATGCACGATCTACCGAAAACATTGCCTATGTTCGTGAGAGTCCGGACTTCTTTCAAAACAACGATGGCATTTCCATCACCATCAACGGATTGGAAATTGCATGTGAACGACATGTGGTTCCAACAGAATTATGCTAAGTGCCACACAGCAAATGCCACAAATGGACATAATGCATAAACGATTTGAGGGTAAGGCTAAATCTCGCGGAGGTGACGTGAATTGGCCAGCAAGATCGTGCAATTTGACTCCGTTAGACTTTTCCTTGTGGGGTTTCCTGAGGTCGTAGGTCTATACAAATAAACCACAATCGACCGATGACCTTAAGGTGAACATAACACAGTAGATTTTGAGCCGTTAATGTTTGAGCCGGAATAAAGTTTTGTTTGACCAGAGACTCTAAGGTCCAGTTTTTCAGTGCGAGATTAAAGTTAAACCCGAGTTAACTCATAAAATTTGGTGAGTTAACTCAGGATTAACTGAAAAGTTGCTTTTGATGTTTTATCCACCAAGTTTATTTAGTCGTTCTGCATGCATTCTCCACCAAAAAACTGCTCCCTCAGTTAACTGTTTACTTTATATTTGCTTCTATAGTTAACTCACTCTGGTTTAACTTATCGCTGAAAAACTGGACCTAAGACTTTCATTTCTTTTATTAGTTTTACCTTATTAAAGTTTAGGGCAAGCATTTGTTGCTTTTTACTCAATGTAATTTTCTCATATTAATTTTCATTGTAAATTATTATTTATTATTGCTGTGATATCGAAGCTTGAAAGAAGTCGAGGACAGAACAGACTTTTTTAATTTTTAGCAAACTCATTTGTTTTTAGTTATAATTATTTGTCTTTAATAAAGTTTCTGTATGTTCAAACCGGACTTTTGGACTAAGAACGCAATTAATTGAAGCTTTTTTGTTGAAAATTAGTTGTGAAGAGAAAAAAATTCTAAAAATTTGTGTGCCGAAGTTTTTAAACAAAAACTGGGTAGGTAGTGCTTAGTTAACACACGTTTGTTTTCGCAATTCAAAGAACGAGTTTCTTGTTCAAGCCGATACACCCAAAACGAGTCACTGTTTGTTGCGGATTTTGGTCCAGAGGCATAATTGGGCCATTTTTCGAAAATGAGCAAGGAGTGGCCGTTACAGTCAATGGCGATCGTTATCGGGCCATGTTGAACGAATTTTTGTTCACAAAAATTGAAAAGGAGGATATTGGCAACATTTGGTTTCAACAGGACGGCGCTACGTGCCACACAGCCGAAGTTACACTCGGTGTTTTGCGCCATTTTCAAAAAAGTTATTTGGCGGACCCTTTATATAAAACAAAGTCGTTTTAGTTACAACACTTATAACTCAAGAACGGCTGGACCGATTTTAATGATCTTTGATTTGATGGATTCGTCTCTGCCCCGAGTAGCAGAATAACTATAAAAATATTGGAAAAATTCACTGAAATGGGTAAAATAAAAAAAAAGATGTATCTGATTGAAAAAAATCAACCTGCCCTTAAAAGGTTATTCTTAGGAAATAAGTATATTTTTTTATTTGCAATTTGTAGGGTGAAATAGTGTAAAAATAAAAAAGAAATTTATTGAAGAAATTCTATTTATTTGAAAGGTTTTTTTAGTAAATGGCTTTAGGAATATTCTTTTTCAAAAATTTAATACTTGCAAGGTGAAATGGAGTTAAAATAAAAAAATGTCCGATTTAAGAAATTCTTTTTTATTTGAATTTTGTTATTTGTAGGGAGAAATAGGGTACAAATAAAAAATTTTTTGATTTTAGACATTACTTTGGTGTTTGAAAGGTTACTTTTAATGGATGGCTTAAGGGTGTTTTTTTCAAAAAAAATGGAACATATAGTGTGTAATGGGGTAAAAATGAAATGTTTAATTCGAGTTCAAAAATCTGTTTTGTGTATTAAAGATTTTTTCTAGGCGATGACTGTTTTTTTTAATTGATTATTATAGGGTGATGTGGGGTAAAAACAAAAGAGGGATACTCGATTTAACAAATTCTGTTTGTGTTTGAAAGATTATTTTTTAAAATTCTATATTTATGTAGTGAAATAGGACAAACACAAAAAAATGGTTTTTGATTACAAAAATTCTTTCTGTGTTGGGAAAATAATTAAGGTTGATATTAGATGATCACATTTTTACGAATTTTGCCATTCATAACGTAATGTGGGTTAAAACTAAGAAAGTAGTAGGATTCAATTACAAAAAGTAGCTAAAATATTTATCTAAATATATTTTCTTTTGTAATTTGTATGCGAAGCTTAGGTTTGTCTACCTGTGCGAAGCCGGGTGGGCCATCTAGTTACATATAAATACGTTACGTAAAAATATGTATGACTTGACCGCACGAACTTGGCTACTAACTGTGTGTAACCACACATTGAAGATGATGATGCTTATATTATATTTAACGAGAAAATATCAAAAGATTCAAAAGCACCTACTAAAAAAATGATTTTTTTTTTTTTTATATGAAACAATGTTTTTTAAAAAAATTTAAATACAATATTGTTTAAACTATTAAGAAGCACTTTATTGCAAAGTTAGACCAATAACAAAATCGGTGTTACCATGGAAGAGATACACGCAAATAACCGATAAATAAGACAATTTTCTCAAAAAACGTAGAATACCTAATTGGTTATTACAGATACGAAGTTTAATCAAAATCGTAAGAGCCGTTTTCGAGCAAATTTGAAAAAAAAAAACAAAATATTTGTATGTCAGCTACCCGTTCTAGATGAGTTTAAACAAAAAATCGAATTTCCCCTCTAGGGAATCACATAAAAATGCTCTATACCAATTTTCATCCAAATCGGACCACCCGTTAAGGCTCTAGCTCAAATAACAGTGGAAGCACAGACTGACGGACGGCTGGCATGACGAAACCCACTTTTGCGGACTTCTCGATTATCGTAGTGTTAGTTTTGATTACAACCTCGACATTTGTTTTCACACGACACCAATGCTTGCCATATAGAGCAAGTAAAAGAGCAACTTGACCCACAAGTTCGTGCGATCCAGTCATGCATTTTTGTCATACAAAATACAGAGTTTTAAAAACAACCAGATTTTTAAAGAGAACCAGAATTTTGACTCACTCGCTCCCTGTAAATTGTTTAGCCCACCATCAATTTTTGTCCCATTCAATTCGGTCTAAGACCTGAAACGTATAGGGAGTTTATATTCCATTGAAATGTTACATTGACCTTGCATTTGGTACAGGACAAACATTTTTTTTTTAATGTGTAGGGTAGGTTAGTCTGGCTTCCAACCCCGAAAACCAAATGGTATACACACACTGACCCACCCAACACATTAAAAAAAAAAATTTTTCTGAAAATTGAATAAACCGACAAAAAAGACTGGATGAATCAATCCCCTAACGGCATATATTTACATAAAGTATAATAATTCTGATCTGATTTTATGTCAGAATATTGGCAATCAGCCAGAATAGAATAAACTTATACATTGTATTTTAAGATGTAGCTAATTGAAAGTTAATAATTTATTTAAATTTTTTCTATAAAAAATATTTTTTTATTTTAAATAATTTAATATTATGAATTTTGTTGAATTTAAAAAAATAAAAAATAAAATGTCGAGAAAAATTGATTGTCACTGTATTTAATACATTTATTTTTTGAAAAAAGTCCAGAAAATTTTCGCATAGATAAAGGTGGTTTTTATCTCACTGAGGCGAAAACTGATTTTTGATTTTTGTATCTACCTATAAACTATGCTTTATTATTATTAATATAAATTTATTCTACAGTTATTATTGCATAAGCCATTTGAAATCTAAATAAAAGGCTTTTTATATGAAAATCGCAAGATGATAATTTAAGTGTCTGTTTACATTGTCATTTTGCTGAAACCTTTTTCCCTGTTGTTCACCGTATGATCACCGTGTCTACACCTTGAAGAAAAAATCCTTTCAGTTCAATAAACCTTTCCCTACCTCACGCCCTTAAAATTCATATTTCGTTTCTTTTGAATTTCGTCATTTGACAGATTTGGAGAGAGGTGAAGGAATGAAGGGGGAATGAAACTACGTTTCTACACCTTGAAAAAAGAAATGGTATAAAAGTCTTTCATGCTGAATGTGAAAATATTTTGGGTGGAATCTACCCTTCTTTTCTTTAAGCTCATAAAATTTACATGTCTAAATTGACACACCTTCCAATAAAACTTGGAAGTAAACAGGCACTTACGGGACTTAGGGTACTTGCATACCTACAAAGTAAACATAAGTTTGCTTAGTCTGGACTTATGTATATTGCCCGATTGTTCTAGAAATTGGGTAAAATGTATACACGGAATTTGCACAGAATGTATTGACAGAATGTATTGGAACATTACTTGTGTGTGGAAAAATGGCATTCTAGTGTTTGTTTTTTTTTTTTTTTGTTGCTTTCAGTAAAAATGCTTCATGGTTCACCTTAATTTGTCAACTGTGTTTTTATCAGCTATTCTTTGCCTTGTTGGAGACCACAGACTTGTTGGAGCTATAAAGCTTCTTGGATCTTGGACATGCCATAAGTAGGATAAAAAATCCAGTTTATTTTTAATACATACCTAATCTATTCACGGGTGACTACATATATGTACCTATTTATTTACAGTTTTCAAATATTTTTAAAAAAGACGCAAATCACATTAACAACAAAATAAAGGGTTTTCCAATAAGAGGTGTTATTTTGAATAGCCCGCTATTTCGGTAGCTGTCACTTTTGAAGCTATCATTTTTTGACATTTGACAAGTAGAAACTACGCCATTAATAAAAATGGAACGATACACGCTTCAACAACGCATTGAAATTATTAAAATTCACTATAAAAATGGTGAAAATTTCGCAGAGACGGTTCGTAAAACTAAAACATTTTTGGGTCGTCGTGAAGCACCTTGTCGAACCGCAATACAGAAATCGGTGGACAAATTCGAGCTGTTGGGACAAGTTAGTGATGTGAAGAATAAAACCCGTGCACGTCGCTCAAGAACAATTGGAAATATTGCTGTTGTAGCCCAAAGTGTTGAAGAAAACCCAGGTTTGTCCATTCCTCGTCGTTCTTTGGAATTAGGCATTCCACAAACGTCATTATACCGTATTTTGCATAAAGACTTGGGTCTTAAGGCTTATAAAGTTCAGTTAACACAAGAACTCAAGCCGGCTGATCATTAACAACGTCGTGTCTTTGCTGATTGGGTCCTTGAACTGCATGAAAATGATCCGGAATTTCATCGAAAAATCATCTTGACTGATGAGGCCCATTTCCACCTCGGAGGCTACGTCAACAAGCAAAACTGTCGCATCTGGGGCTCGGAAAACCCAAGAGTTATTGTTGAAAAGCCTCTCCATCCTCAACGCGTGACTGTTTGGTGCGGTTTATGGTCCGGCGGGGTCATTGGACCTT
This sequence comes from Leucozona laternaria, assembly GCA_932273885.2. Classification (NCBI taxonomy): domain Eukaryota; kingdom Metazoa; phylum Arthropoda; class Insecta; order Diptera; family Syrphidae; genus Leucozona; species Leucozona laternaria. The sequence continues at coordinate 41,868,766 of OW026368.1, read as the reverse complement.
ACTTTTTCGAAAATGAGGCTGGAGCAACAGTTACGGTCAATGGATTGCGCTATCGAGAGATGATTAATGATTTTTTATGGCCGGAATTGGATGGTATTGATCTGGACAACGTTTACTTTCAACAAGACGGCGCTACGTGCCACACAAGCAATGAAACCATCGATCTTTTACGGGAAAAGTTTCCGGACCGTGTTATCTCTCGAAGAGGTGATCACAATTGGCCACCGAGATCTTGTGATTTAACACCTTGCGACTTCTTCCTTTGGGGCCACGTGAAAGATAAGGTCTACGCCAACAGCCCAGCGTCGATTCAAGACCTCAAAGATGGAATTTGTGAGGCTATCGAGGACATAGGGCAGCCACTTTGCGATTTGGTTATGGAAAATTTCATGAAAAGGATATGGTCCTGTAAGCGTGGTCGTGGCGGCCATTTGGCTGATGTTGTGTTCCATTATTAACGGCATACCTTCTTCTTTATAATGAAATAAACATCCCAGCATTTATCTCAAAAAATGCCATTTTTCTTTGAATATCAAAATAACACCTCTTATTGGAAAACCCTGTATGTATATATAAACTAGCATCCGTTCAACGCATCAAATTTCAGTTGGTACCGAATATTCAGACTTTCAAATTTTTCGAGCTTCTGATTGGCTAGCTGTCATAAAAAGTTAGATGACTTTGAATAACGTTTAGTTACTTTTTTCTTAATTTTGAGATAAAAATGATCAATATTTGAACCAAACCTCGCAGAGTATTTTCGTTTTCAGTTTTAGAAAGCTCTTAAAAATTTAAACATTTTTTTTTTTCAAAAAATTGATGTAATAGAACCGTTGTTTATATTAAAAAAAAAAATATTCACTTTTAAGACAAAAGTTGAGTTGAGTAAATTTTCATTTAGCTTTAAACAAACCTAAGCTTCGCATAAAAATTACAAAAGACAAAATTATTTTTTTATTTGTTTGTACTAGAATATGTTATACTTTCTCGATTTTAACGCAGGTAGACTTTTTTTCAATCCGATACGTCTTTTTCATGTTACCCCATTTCACCCTAAAAAGTGAATTTTTCAAATATTTTAATAGTCCGAAACCAACAAATCAGAGATCATTAAAATTGGTCAAGCCCGTCTTGAGTTGGTGTAACTAAACCGAATTTATTTTTTATATTAATAAGACGATACAGAAGAACGAATAATCGGTGAAATGGATCCTCTCATGATACAAACTGCACAAATGTTGAAATACATGGTTCAGATTTAATAAGTTTGCAAATAAATTAAAGAGGTTTATATTTATTAACTGGGTTTGACATACTGTAAAACATCTTCAATTTGATTGCCTGTTTTCAAATGATTGTAGTTCTTACTGCGGGTCCCCCCAAGGCAGCCACTTAGGTTTTCTTTTATTGCCCCCGCAGATAAAAAATTCTACAAATTCTTCAATTCTTATTAATTAAAGTCTATTTTTATTTAAAATTAATACATTTCAAACATAATTCTTTTGTTATTTTCCTTTAGATGCCAGAAGTTGTGTAACCTGTGATAAAGTATTGTCTGAACTCGAAAAAATTGACGATGACACTGATTCGTTTGGTGTGGATTTTGTGAAAATTAACGATAAACGACTAGCAAAACAATATGGAATTAAAACCTTCCCAGCACTCACGTACTTCCGGTAAGTTTCAAATACGCATAGGTCAACATACCATCATTTATATCCACCATCCTATAAATTAACAAAATGTACATCATCGTCAGTGAAAAGGAACCAATTATCTACGATGGCGATCTTATGGACGAAGAAGGCGTCCTCGATTTTCTAACATCACTCGAAGCCATGGACCTGCCCGATCGCATTGAAGAAGTTAACGCAAAGATTTTGCTCAAAATCATCGAGGATACAGATTTCGTAGCCGTTCTTTTCTGTAAGTTTAAACGTTGCTTTTTTCTGTGTTGCTATGGGTTTTTTGTTTATTTTTTTTTTTTTTTTATATAATTTTGCAAATATTAATGTAAATAGAAAATAAATAATAATTAATGCAGTTGCAGTTGAAGAACAATAATTCGACAGCTAAACTTCATTTATGGAATATATTCATATACAAAATTTATTCCTAAAAAATCATTGTTAGTAATATAAATACTTTGAAGAAGTTAGTTTTTTTTTACTTAGTGTTGTAGGTAATCCAAGGTAAACTAATAGAAGTAGTTTTAGTTGTTTTTACTTTGAAATTAATAATAATCGCTAAAAAAAAAAAGATTTAAGAACCAAAAACGTACACAAATCTACGCTGCTCAGACTGTATTCTCGGCTTTCTTCGAGCAGTCAAAAAAAAAAAAAAAAATTAAATGAGTAGAAAAGCTCTGTACAATTTTAGTTCAGTAGATAGCAAAAATAAAATATAGATTTGTGACTAACATCATTGTGGAGGAAAAAGCATATTATGTCTTAAAAGGAGGCTTCTACATTATTTTAATTTGTTAAATTGACTGCAGGTCCTGATCATGCGACATGTCCTCCAAGGGTAATGGGTAAGTTTTGGCTTTAAATGTTTAATGCCTTTAAAATAAAAAAAAAAAATGTTTGAAGGACCCAACCTTCCTCCACTCCATGTGTTTTTCTTTGATTTTTTCTTTATCTATTTTTGTGTATTTTTTTTTTTCATTTTCTGTTGTTTTTAACTTTACAAAAACCTCAATAATTAATCAATGATTTGTAGATCCTAAATACAAATCCTATAAGTCATTCCCACTGCTCAAATTTCCCTGTCCCAACCATAACTTTCAAAGAAAAATTTAAATTATATTTTGAAAATAGAGAAATTGTAATAGAAGTAATTTTCAAAAAATTCTGGTGAATTTCTTAAATAACTTAAAGTAAATCCTTATTGAATGTTAAAAGAATAATTTTGAAAAATTCAAATTTTATTAGTACAAAATTCAAATTCAACAAAAGAGGATTTGAATTTTTTTATTTTGAAAATTCAAATTTCATTTTAAAAATTGGCTTCAATTTTTTTAAAATACATAAATACATAAAAAAAAAAAACAAAATATAATATTGATTAAAATTTTTAAATTCTAAAAAGCTAAATTCCACTTTCGCACGATACTTTATAAAATTTTCGAAAAAGAAATTAATTTTTTTCTTTGAATTTCTTATTTGTTTAAATATGTAACTGCATTTTTAAATCCTTCTCTATTATCCTTAGGTTATTCATCAAAATATGCCATAGATAGGATAGGGTATGAAGGGTAGTCATAAGGTCTTGAATGGTTATTTTAAGGCTTGAAGTCTAAATTCATTATGAATTCATGAATTCATTGGAACACCAACAAAAGTTAATCCATGGTTAGTCTAGTTTAAAATTGATCAAGTGTTTGAGGGCCCATAAAATTGAAGATTTTAAAATAACGCCTTCCGAAATTTAATTTTTTATTAACTCTATATTGACTAACTCTACTCCACAGACGTCAAATCAATGCATGACATTATTCAATGGACTATGATTCTGTTAGTTCAACAGCGAAACCAATCCACTTGAACTCCCTTTCGAAATTCGTAGTCTGCTTGGTTGCGGAAAAGCTACCAAAGTTCAGGGCGTTGAGAAAAGTCTTATTTTAAGTTTGGAAAGTTCTTTAAGATCTTCAAACAAGACGAGACTTAATAAATGTCAATTTATAATACTTATAACAGTTTATCGCCATTAAAAGTTGGCTTGCGTTATAGCGCTTTGCGCGACTTAATAACAAAACTTGAGTGTCCGGTGTATGCCCAACTTTTTTTGACACCGATAGTTCTTACACTCTCTTTTCTCTTTAAACTTTATTTTTGGCTGAATATTAGGCAGACGGAACAGATATTTTTGACAGTTGCTGAGCTGTCAGTTTCAAAAATCTATTGATATTTTTCAATTCTTAACAATTGAAGTGAAAGTTAACACTTCACTGAAATGCTGCTTCATGATTTCACCGGTTTCGGTGGATTAACAGAGGTTCAATAATTTACATAATATGTTATTATCGAACCACCTCTGAACTTCAATTTAGAACTACGCTTTAAGTATCTGTAAATCTGGCCCTAAGTTTGATTTAAATCGAAATTAGATGATCACTGAAAAATTGGCCAATAAACCGCAATTTTTACCTCAGGATCTTTGTCTTTTACTGTCATTGAAGTAAGACGACAAATGTAACAAAAACAAAATTGTGTGAGTTCCGGGACTCACGGTTAATATGTGTAAACACCAACGTGCGCGGATCCAAAACGGACTTGTTTTTGCTTGAAGGGGATCTTAAGGTTTTTTTCACTGAACGCACCCATCCTAGTATGCAGATCGTAACGTTGCACGACGTAACGTTGCACACGAACGTTCACTTTTTTTTTTCACTCCACCGCCAGCATAGATGTTTACACATCAATAAAGAACTAAAATCCACTTTACATGATAGCAAAAGTTATTAGGTGCGTTTAGGAAAATGTAATCTCAGAGATCTCGCTCCATCAAAAGGTGAGCAAGAGACATTTTGATAAAAAAAAAAACTGAGAAATTTTTCTGAGAAATTCTGCTCATGTAACTGAGATTGCTGACTTGTTTGACATTAAGATTGCAGCTAATTTCATTTTTTGAGAAGCCTATGCGATTATTGCATTTCTGGTGGAAAGCCTTAAATTTAACGTAGACATTTTGTGATCTTGTGCTCAATATTAATTTTTTGTAAGTAAGTCATAGACTTGTGTAAACAAAGCGCCAGTTGGAGCAAAGCAAAAAAACATCATATGACTTTTGGTACTTTTGGTTTTGTGTTGTTTTGTTATTAACATGATCTCACTGGCAAATGTCAGAGAGCGCATTTTTAAGAATTGTTAAGCTCAGTATCGACAAAATCACAAAACGGAAAAAAGAAAATAATTTATTTTTTTTTCTTGAATTTATTCTTGAAACCTGAATAAGCTGTAGTTACAAAAAAGCTTTTCTTTTACAATGATATTTAGAATTTACAGATAGCTCTGTTTGCAAGACGATCTTCTTATATTGGACTAACACCATCAAAGAGTTTGCTTACTCTCAGAAAATTGCTGTCAAATTTAGCTTGATTTTTTTTGCTGTTGTTTCAACTGACATCTGGGGGAATTCCCGAAGAGGAAAGAGAATGGGATGGCAATAACTACTTTTGTTTGCCACTTTGCTCCAAGGAGCTTAGAAGAAGTGGAATCACATAATGACAGCTCATTTCATAAATCATTCAAAAAATATAAAAATCATTAAAAAAAAAACATATTCGTCGTCCACTTAGATAACTTCGTTTACTCAAGTGTAGTAAATAGTGCACAGAGATGATACGTCTTCACTTGCAGAAAGTTAACTTTTCATTAAAAATCGCAACGTTTAAAAGGTAATTAGAAGAAAACCAAAAAAGAAACAAAGATTAAAAATCGCTCTATTCTACAAGCAGCCTTAAGGACAATTCACACGAGAGCCCGACCAACGATTATAGAATGAACGAAAATTCTTCCATTTTGACATTTCTTTCACATGGCTTTTGGAGTTAGTTATGCGTCAACAATTCTTTCGTTGAAGTGTGGATCGTATGTGGAACCCGAATAGAGTAGTTTGACAGTTCGTTACAATAAAAGCTGTGTTTTATTGGTAGTTTATAGCTAGCGCAGTAATCAAGTACCAATAAAACGCTTTGGCTGTGTTTATAAAACGCTTTAGCAACTTTAGGCTGTGTTCGCTACAAATATCATAGTTCACATCCATTTTGTCTCCACCAAACTACAAATATCATAGATCACATCCATTTTGTAAGTAAAAAACAACATTAAGGTTCATGTCATGAATACTTTTCAAGAGCGCCATCGTCATCTTCAAAGTTCTAACTATGTATAACCACTTTTATATCCACTCTTTTACTGGCTAATTTATCGACACTCTTTGTGTTTGTTTTTGTTTGCCAAGGGAAATTTTACTGCGCTGGCTATAAAATTACCAATAAAACACGGCTAAAATTGCAATTCGCGACGACCAATTTGTTTTCTCAAATTTATCTTATTTTAACAGTTCAAAAGCAAATTTTAGTATCTAAACATTTTATTAAATTATATTTCTACAATTTTGTTTCCAAATTTGTGAAGAATTTAGGTTTATAAACTGTTTTAAATCACATTTATTCGTTAATTTTTCTATCGTTACTTGCTCTGATCTGAAAAGTACTTAAGGATAAAACAAAGTCGACAGCATTTCCAATAAAAATAATAAAATATTAAAGTTGCCAACAGGTCTTTTGCAGGTCTCAGAGAAATTTGGACGAACAAAACGAATCGGTGCTAAACAATTTACATGTTAAATGCAACAACAATAATGTTCATACCATAGTTTTTGAGTTAGTAAATAAATTATATGCCCGCATTGAATTGTTAAATTTTTCCTAGAAATTGTCATATACAATTTATATTTCCCCATCAATTTGTATTGGTATTTTTTTGTTTTTAGAAACATTTTGACAAAGCTGTTGTCAGATAACCTGTTAAATAATTCAAAAACTATACTGAAATTAATAGCTGTTTCAGAGTGCTCAAGAAAATAATTATTTTTTTAAGAAATATGTAAGTAATTTCTCACTGAAGTGCTCAAAATGTTTGGCATTGCTCTAAAGAACTCTGCAGTGATGCTCACAAATTTTAGTTCATTGATGATACCCCCTCCAGCATTTTTATTTTCTCTTACTTGACATGATCCAAATAATTATTTCAACAACAATAAACATTTCAATTCTTGAAATATGTAGTTGATAGAACTATACATATATTAAGATACCGAAAATACTCTCAAACAATATTGAACCATACACCGTAAGTAATTAATTAATAATGTCTGAAAAGTGGCGTGATCAAAGTATGTATTTTCAAAATGGAAAATATTATAAATTCCAACCCAATCCGTTATATATGTATGTATGTACATACCACCTTGGAGTTTGATTTATTATCTATGGATGGATGTTTTAGAAAATATATTGGAGAAGAAAAATTGAAATTTCGTTGCGATGAAGAACGGACACCGAAAAGAAAAAAATTCTGCTAGTTTTATTATTTTAATTGAAAATATCTGCGATGAGTAAGATGCAAAATATTCTTATGAATCCCCAATTCATACACGTGTAATTTTATTTTCTACAACAATAATTTCTAACAAAAGATTTTTGTCTTTATAAAATGGCCAACCATTTATTCACATTTTACATGCACTACATTAATAAATATCTAAATTGTCTGGGCCCAGATCCAGATTCGTCCCAGTATTTCAACTTACTCATTTCAAATTGTGTAGCACTTACAAGCATTTATATATGTATGTAGGTATGGCCGCTGCCCGCCATTTTCTTTCCCGCTTTCCCTTTTGTTGTATTTTATTTGCACTCAAATAAAACAACACTGTATGGATGATGTATAAATTTCTATGCGCTTTTATTTAAATAATACCTTCCACCTACAATTGCTATTTAAAAATAGCTTTTAGAAGAAACAAGTCGTTGTCAGTCGCGCGGACAGACAAATATGTTATATTGTGTTTCAAACATTTTTCTGAATTTAGTTTTTTTTTTTTTTTTGTTCTATTAAATTTGAACAAAACATTTTCAGAAAAATCAAGAGGAACTGAGAGTAAAGCAAACTTATTGTTCAAATTCGCACCGTACACAGATCATTTTTTTTTTTTTCTCAAAATTCATTACAAAATCAACAAATACTTGTTTAAAATAAAATTTTATTTTGTTTACAAATTTTACAAAAACCTCTGCTGATGATGTTGGGATTTTATATATTGGATTTTTTGAATTAGCTTTTACAAAATCCCATCAATTAATTTAAATTTACTTATATACATACAATTTTTTTTTCTTTCAAAAACAATAAAAATTCCTGCAGAAGAAATAATTGTCTTTTTTTGGGCGCCATCTAAATTTGATGTCGGATGAAGAGTGAATAAACCCAGAAAAATTAATTGCAGCATTGAACATAGGCAATTGAAAATCATTTTTATTTTGCATTTTCTAGTTTTATATATGTATGTAGATGGTTATATAGTGTATAAAAGATACACACTCCCAATGCTATACTATACATTCATAGATATACATAAATATATATCGTCTGTTCGAATGATAGAATTAAGAACCAAATTGGCACAATTCCAATATTGAATTGAAGCAAAATAGTATTTGGCAAAAGTTGACACATTATTGCCACCATGTGGTAATAGAGAGAAGTAGTTTTTATGATACACTGTGGAATAATATGCAATTTTAACTAAAAATCCTAAAAACAAAGTTAAAAGTTAACTTTAAAAAAGTCGGCTATATTTCTTATATCTAAGGCCATGAGCTCAATATTGGTTTTCACTCACGTGTGCTTTACAAAATCAGTTTTTTTTTTTTTTGTAAAATAAATAAGTATGTATAGAGCCACTCTGTATAACTTAAAATACAAAACTGAATACAAATTTCAATTTTTCCATTCGTTCTTTTAAGTTTCTTTGGTTTATATCTATTTTTTTTAAAAGCAAGCTGTTTTATCTGCAAATAATACTATGGGTCCAACCAAGTCAGAAACAGATTTGTGAGAAGTGTCAAAATCAGCTGTTGTATTATTTTTAATGAAAATAGTTTAGTTTTTGGATTGATTTTTTCTAAACCTCTTCTAAAAGTGAATTTTCATCAATTCTGTTTGTGTATTGTCAATTTAAAACCTGCATACATGCTCGGTAAATTTGTTGTTGTTATTTACTGACAGCTTAGGTAGCCATTTCCCGATCTGACGTTTTTCACGAATTTGTGCTGTTCTGTTCTAATCTTACTTTTTTGTCACTGAACAAAGCTATTTTTACTAACCTATGCTGGATTTAAACGAAAGACAAATTGGCAGTATTTTGGCAGTTTACTGTCAAAAAACTTTCAGAACACTGGAAAAATTCATTATTTTGGTATACTGACAGAAAACTTCCACTTTGTCAGTCGTGTTAATCCAGCATTAAGGCCTAACCATATTAGATTTATCCAAACTTAGTCCCCTTTCACACGAGGAAACAAGTTGCTGGAGATTTTTTTGACGTTTTCTTTTAATTTCCTTAAAAATCTCCTGTACCTTTAACACGAAGAAACAAAATCGTGGAAACTTTCTGTATTTCCCATTTAAAATAGCTTGGTTGAACACACTCTACTGTGTGTGTGAAGAGGAATGTCAAAAAAATCTCCTCGAATCGTTGACCGGGGAGATTTCAATTTCCCCTCTTACTTCTTGCCCTTCTCACCAACAAACTGATTGTTGCTGGCAACTCAGTCTCCTCGTGTGAAAGGGGACTTAAGAAAATGTCAAACATTTTTGTAAGTCCCCTTTCACACGAGGAAACTGAGTTTCCAGCAACTTTCACTGTGTAGGAAAATCTCTTTCGATTTTGTTTCTTCGTGTGGTACAAGAGATTTTAGAAGAAATTAAAAGCAAACGTCAAAAAATCTCCAGCAACTTGTTTCTTTGTGTGAAAGGGGACTTAGTTCAGAGCCATTTCAATAGATCTTGGTTAAGTTCACGAAAGTTAACGAAACTGACTTTACTAAAGTTGCCTTTTTCAATCCAGAATGGATCACAGCCCCAACGTCAACCAACAAGCCTCTCCAATCAGCTCGGTCCCTAGCTAGTTGCCTGCAGTTGCGCACACCAAGTTACTTGAGGTCGTTTTCCTCTTGTGCACGTTTGGGGTTTTCCTCTGCTGCGTAGTCCATCATGTATAGAATTCGAAGACTTTTCGGGCTATACGCTCCCACATTTCAGACATTTCACAGCTGCTGTTTTTACAGCACGTCACTGTGGAACAAAGAGCTCATTGTTGAATGATCTTCTTAACCCTCATCCATACATACAGGATAAATTTGTAGTCAGCTACTCGTAACATTTCTTTGATGACAACAGCTGTTTTGTCATCAGATGTGTTTTTACAAGGAATTACAACAACACACGCTTATCCAGAATGTTTTAGATACAAATCTGAACGCAGCCGTTTACGATACACCATCTTCTTTCAAAATATTTGACAAGTGGATTGCGTTCCACAACAGCTAATGTGATAAATTATGTCCCCTTTCACAGAAAAACTGATTTTCCAGAAATTTTACTTTTTAGGAAATAAGATCAAAAAGTAAGGGGATGAAAAAATGGCCCGATCTATGATTTGGTTAATTTTTTTTGACAGTAGCTACCGTTTACACATCACGTAATATGCGCTCAACCAAGACGCTTTATAAGAAAACTGCAAAAATTCTCTTAGTCCCCTTTCACACGAGAAAACTGAGTTTCCAGCAACTTTTAATCTGTAGGAGATGAGGGCATGAAGGAAGTGGGGTGAACAAAATCTCACCAGTCAACAATGGAGGATATTTTGTTGAAACATTTTCGTTTTCAAACTTAAGGTAGTGTGCGTTCAACTTCGTGTACAAGAGATTTAAAAAGAAATTAAAAGAAAACGTTAAAAAAAACAGCTCCAGGCCCTATTTCATAAACATAGACAATTGGGACAGGTGACAAATTTTCAATTTACAACTTGACAATTGTCAAAATCTGTTCCATAAACAATTTGACAATTTTGAAGAATTTTCGCAAAATGCCCGACAATTGCCAACTTTTCGGTTAATAAACAAATTGGCATGACAATGAATTGTCAAGTATTTTTCGACAATTCTCAGGAATTTTCTGACAAATTTGTACTGGCAAATCTTTTATGAAATGAAAAAAAAATATACAATTTACATATTTCGCAATATTTAATTGACAATTGTGACAGGAAACTCACCTGTTAATAATTTTTATGAAATAGGGCCCTGGAACTTGTTTTTCGAGTGAAAGGGGACTTTTGCTAATAATCCCGTTCAGGTGTTAAGTCTTGCCCTTTCAATTTGTTTTTGCAACATGATTAAAAAGGCGTGCTTTTTTGTAAGTGCCGTGGAAATTGGAAATTGGAAAATAACATTGGGGATTACCGACGCCATCAAAGATCGATAGCAAACATGTCGGTTACACAGTTTTTCTTAATGCTTAAGTGAAGCCCCGAGAATTCTCTGCACTTAGCAAAGGCTGAAGAGGATTATTTATTGCTGCATTTAACATGTAAATTGCTTTTCCTCTACGTCTTTTTTTCAACCAATTTCATCCGGGCTTAAAAAAACACACTTCTTATGATTTTGGAGTAGGTAATGTTATAGTTCTAATCCATGTTCAGAACCTGAGGGAGAGGTAGCGTGTTTGCCATTCCATACAAATGAACAACTTGATGGTAAGGCAAAGAGAACAGAAATTGAATTGCTACCTTAACATATTTTTTTTTAAATTTGAATTTTTATGGCGTTTTGCTATCACGGCGAATTCAGCCAAAAATGAATTTTGTCAACTCGCCCAAATAAAAATTTGGTTTATTTGACATTTTTCTCAATTCAATTAGTTGTGGTCTTTCATCAATTCTAAAAAATGCCCTCTTCTAATAAACGACGAACAACGGCGTAATAGAACTTACACATCTGTCAAAATGTAGAATGTTCTGGTGACATAAGAAAACGAGCGGATAACTTTAACTTGCCGAACTAGGTGTTTAAGAGAAGAATAACTTCTTAGCACACACATGCATACACCTCATAGAAACGTTCACTACTACAATCATAGTTTTCATAAATCATTGAATGCATGTGACACACATATTGGAATGTTTTTGCATTTTGTTGAAGTGTTGCCGTACTTTCAGTTTATAACTGACTGGAGAGATATCACAATGCAACAAAAATGTCTATAAATATGAAAAGTTATCAAGCAGACAAGCTCCCTCTCCCTATGCCAGTTTACAAGGGAGCGAATAGTGTTATATTTTTAAAGGGACTGTTAGAATTTTGATTTATTAGGAATAATCCTTTTTTTACACAATATATTCGTCTTAGCTACTGATGAGCTTAACCTCACCCGGTATATTTCAACTGGCCGAAGTAGCTTAAACCAAAATTGTAAGGTTTTTACGTGATTTTTGGTCCCTAATGTCTCAGCAGGGTTCGTTTTGTTCATATTAAACCAAGGCAATGACATCAAGAGCCATTATTAAATAAGAATATATATAATTATAAATTTAAAAATAAATCTTAATCGATTGTACATATATTATGAATGGCATGCCTCCTGCAACCTTTATAAATGTTTTTGTTTTAAACCTTTTTTTTTCAATCTTTTAAACTCCGATATTCTTTTGTAAATTTATTTTTAAAAAATGTAATTTTTAGAAACATATTTCCAAATAATACCCCTACCTACATAAACATGAAACAAATCCACCTATACACTCTACATATCTACACCCAGTTTCCCAAAAACGCATGACATACCAAAACATATTCACACACTTTCCTACAAACGTTAAATAATACGCACGAACACTATTGAATGCCAACCCCCAAACCATGATCCTTCAAACTTTACCTCATCAAGCTGCCTAAAAAAAAGTTCAACCAAACCTGACGAATTATTCTCTATATATAACTAGATAAGCCGGATTGCAGAAAGTGCGCCAAAGCGCTGCAGGAGCTGGAAAACATTGATGACGAAGCCGATCAATTGGGAATTGGATTTGTGAAGATTCATGACGAAGCACTGGCCGACGAATACAATCTGGGAGGCCTACCAGCGCTGGTTTACTATCGTCATCAAACACCCATTATCTACGAAGGTAAATGCAAAGCAAAATCAAACTGTCAAACTATCAATAAAATTGATGACTATAAATCCAACAATAATCCAACAACCCAGGTGAATTGTCCCGCGAAGAAGACGTTCTCGAATGGTTGGTTCAGAATAAGTCGACAGGCGACGAAGATGATGTGATCGAAGACGTCACTGCCAAAACACTGGGAACCTTGATCAGCAACATTGACAACTTGGTTGTACTTTTCTGTACGTATTTTCCAAACTACATCTTGTATATTTTGAAATAACCTCACACTCCGCAGATGACCATGGTGACGATGACTCCATGACCGTATTGGAAGAGCTAGAAAAAATTGACGACGACTGTGACAAACATGGCATTCAGTTTGTTAAAATTGATGACGCTAAGGTCGCAGCTGAATTTGGAATTGATTCGGTAGGGAGTTTTCGAAAAAAAAAATTAGACACCAACAACAACCTTAACAAAATTATAATGTTCCTTTTGCAGATCCCTGCAATTGTGTACTTTGAGAAACAAATTCCAAATGTTTACGATGGAGATCTGATGGATGAGGATCAGATTTTACACTGGTTGCTGGGACAATTGGAAAGTGACGAAATCGAGGATGTTACTGACGAAATGCTCGACAAGCTGGTCAAGGAGGGCAAAGTAATGGCAGTTCTGTTCTGTAAATATATAAATAATTGCCGCTATATGCAATTTTGACATTGATAAATGCTCTTTGACAGATGACAATAATGACAAAAAATCCCAAAAAGTTCTCGAAGAATTAGAAAATATCGATGATGAATGCGATGCATTGGGTATTACCTTCGTCAAGATCGACAATCCCGATGAGGCTCTCGAGTATGGCATTAATAAAGTTCCTAAACTTATCTACTTTGAAAAAGGCATTCCGACCATATATGAAGGCAATTTAGAGGATGAAGAGAAGCTACTCAAATGGCTTGAGGATCAAACTAGCTCTGATCAAATTGAAGATGTTACCGATGAGATGTTAGATTTGATTGTGGAAAAAATGTCGTATGTAGCGGTGTTGTTTTGTAAGTGTTTATGCCTGTATACTTGTGTATTTAAGATCGTTTTATCAAGCTTTTGTTGCAGACATTTTTAATAAGTTCAGAGTCTCTGTACCTTACCCACAGTTCAGAGTCTCTGAACCTTACAACCCCCCCCCCCCCCCCTGTTATGTAAACTGTAGTTGCAGCCCACAGGACCGAGGGTCTAAGTTCTGTGAAAACGGGAATCACATTCGCTCTCACGCATTGCTTTCACTTTTTTATTTATTGGGCATACACAAGTGACTCTCGTTTAGTGAATGAAAACGTCGTCGTGTTGTGGTGAATTCAATATCCATTCACCGTGTTGGGAAGAACTATATTATCGATCCCCAAACCACCTTACCATTTCCCCTAATACTACGTTTTCATTAGAGCCGAAATGAGGTAATTTCGCAAATTACGGAAAAAGTGTTTTCAACTCAAATTTGCTAATTTCGTTTGACAGCTCATTGGATTTTGAATTTTATTTGGCCGTTAATTACTTGTTTTTGTTGTTTTCTCTTTGTGTTTCTATTTTTCACACATCGAGTTTTGACATTTCATTATTAAAAACTTTTGAAAGTTTTAAAAATGGATTAAAATGGGTGTGTTCATAAGGTTGGCACATAATTTCCAACCTAGTTTGTTGCAAATTTGGTTGAAATTACCTCATTTCGAAATGTGAATTTGTATGGGAAATGAGGTAATTTGGAATCGATTTTGGAAATTTTCAACGAAATTACCTCATTTGCTCTAGTGAAAACGTAGTACAATTCTCACAAAAAAGAGAAAAAAGAGAAACGCATGGGATAGAAACAATTTGTTTATGCGTATAACCACACATTAGCCACATGAATATGAGAATGTTTCGTACGTTTCACCCTCCAAAACACATTTGTTTTTGTAATTTCATCCCTTGTCGATGAATAGATATGAATGTGTGAGGTTTTTATACACACATTCTCATTTTTTATCTGCAATCTGACAGTTCAAGCTTGTTGGCAAATTAAAATGGCTGCCGGGAATTCTCATCTTCATGTGGCTAATCTGTGTGTAGGACAGTGGAGATGTCGTTGAATTTTTCATTGTTTGAGATTGATTTCCTCTTTTCGGTTGTTTCGTCTTTCGTCATTTTGACAGATTGGGTGAAAGGTGTAGTGGGAATGGAGCTACTTTTCTACACCCCTCGCCCTATCTGTCAAAAGGATTAAGACGAAACAACCGATAAAAGAAATCGTGTAATCAGGCACTTTATTCGGATTCACTCGTGTCATTTCAGAGATTTCCTTTCAAATGACGGCATGAAAGAATATTATTTATTTGAAAGTTTTTGACGTTTGGTTTCACATTTTCGCAGAACGTGATTATGAAATAGTGTGAAAGGGTGAAAAGTTGTTCGTTTCAATTTTTCACAGAATCACGGCCTAGGGTCAACTGTAGTTATTGGAAAGAACGGGACTAGACATGCAAATTTATAACAGTTGTAACAGTTCGCCATTAAAAATGGGAGTGGGTTAACGTGCTTCACGTGACGTGACCCGGTGGAGGGCCCTGGCCCTGTGGAGCTGCATAAACAGTACTTTTATAAACCAAAACTGTTATATTTAATTGGCATGTCTAGACTTAATTCCTTTCAGATGTCATTAGCTTAAAATATAAAGTCAAACTTTTTGATGCTATTGGCTTTCGTCGCATCAAGCGTTTTGAACGACACTTACCAAGATCAAGTTAGTGCGATGTAATCGTGCATTTTATTTTTTAACAACGCTAAGCACGACACATCTTTCACTGTTTTCATGCCCGAAAGAATAATGAAACTAAGGCATTTCTCCCTATTGAGGACATTTCCCGAAACTTTTTGGGCCCTGGTCAATTACAATATATCAAAAAACGCATTTTTTGCATTTTAAGATGGAAATATCTTGAAAACTCATTATAAATAAAATTCATTTTGTGAAGCGATAGCTCATGGAGAATCAGGTCAGGTTCTGGTAACTTACAATTCTCAACCATTCCTGTCTGCTTGTTTTCGGCAGGAATGGAGGAGAACTACAACTTCCTGTCAAATCTTGACTAGAAGTAGTAGGTTTTCGTGAAAATTCTATACTAAGAATTCAGTGGACCAAAACAAATGCGAAAAATAAATTCTGGTTTCGGCACCAAAATTGATTAATAAAATGAGTTAGGGTTAGGGTAATCCTAGTCAAAATATGAAAGTATTAACCTTTTTTCAATAGTTTGCTAACAATCTGTAATTTTTCTTAATTTCAGATGACAAAGATCAAAAGAAATCACAAAAGATCCTTGCCGAGCTGGAAAACATCGATGATGAGTGCGATCAAAATGACATTGCTTTTGTTAAAATCGACGATGATAGTGAAGCCAAGGAATGGGGTATCGATGAAATTCCATCAATTGTTTTCTACGAACGCGGTATTCCTCATATATATGAAGGCGATTTGATGAAGGAAGATGAACTTCTTGGCTGGTTGATTCATCAGAAACGTTACTCTGAAATTCCAGAAGTTACTGACGAAATGAAAGATAAACTAATTGAAACCACCGAGCATTTAGCAGTTATATTTTGTAATTATTATTTATTACATATAATATTCACTATTTCAAAGTGACATAAATAACCTTTAATTATTATTTATAGATGACAAAGAAGACAAACAAGATATTCGTGTATTGAATGAACTCGAAAATATTGATGATGAATTAGAAAAGGAAGGCATTGTCATTGTTCGCATTGATAACGCCGCCGAAGCCAAAGAATACGGCTTGGATCATCTGCCAGCTTTGATTTACTTCGAAGAGAAAATTCCAGCCCTCTATGAAGGTGATCTTATGAATGAAGAGGAAGTTTTGGAATGGCTTATTTTACAAAAGAGAACTGCCACAATTGAAGAAGTCACCGATGAGATCTTGATCAATTTGATCAACGATCATGAATATGTTGTGGTATTCTTTACTGGCAATTGTGAGCCTGGTGAGAAATGTGAAAAGACTCTGAATGCACTTGAGAGTATCGACGATGAATTGGATGAGGCTGGTATTATTTTCGTTACAACTGAAGACACAACCTTGGCTAAGAAATACGGAATCAAGACCTATCCACAATTGGTGTTCTTCAGAAATCGTGATCCGATGGTATTCCCTGGTGATCTTGATGACGAGGACGAAGTTCTTTCTTGGGTTACCGATGAAGAAACTTTGGAAATTCCTGGAAAAATTGAAGAAGTCAATATGAAGATGTTGGAGAAGATTCTGTCGGAGAATGAACATGTTGTTGTATTCTTCTGTAAGTATAACAACATATTATTAATGATATGAATATTTTGATTCTAAACATCGATGGTGCGGGTCTTAGTCGGATACAAATTCAAGGGTTAATTAAACATATACAGCCAAATTAATAAACGTGGAATAGCGAAGGGTTAGTCCTTATTCCGTGAACTAAGTGCAAAATGTTTATGATAAAAACAAATTTCTTGTATGGTTTAGTAAACTCGTGGAATAAAGATGAATTAAACGCTTTTTATTTATAGGGCTGATGGAGTTAAGATCTATGTTACTCATACTCAGATAGTGGGCACTAGAATATTTTCTTCGATGCCGATAAACTACGTTTTAAAGCAAAGAGAACTCTTCTTCCACAACTTAAATGTTCCATAGTTCAAATTTTCAACTTTTGCACCTTCATTTTCAATTTTTTTGCCCGGTTTTAAACTCAAGTCGAGTTAATTTTACGTTTTCATTAATGCAAATAAGGTAATTTCGTTGAAAATTTCCAAATTCGATTCATCTCATTTGAGATACAAAATCACTTTTGGAAATGAGTTAATTTCAATCAAGTTTGCATGAAGTTCAGTCGGAAATTACGTGAAAACCTCTTGAACACACTCAAGTGGAATCTATTCATTGTGGAATGCATTTAATATGTCAAAACTTGATGTAAAAAATACAAAAAGAAAGAGACAACAAAATGATTCAGTGAATTTAATTCCGGAACCGGAACGAACTTTATACAAAAAATAATTTTCGCTTTCAAAGACAATTCGTTCTCGCTTTGCTTTTCTTTTGTGCATTGAGGCAAAAGCGGATGTTAACACATCTTCTCATCGAGTCCCAGTACTCACAGAGTCTGTTTCTTTATTTATTCCGGATATGGATTAGAATAGATGGCAAAGGCAAAATGTTTATCCAGAATGAAATGAATTAAGAAACAAAACTAGAACAAAAAGAATGGCAATCACTTGTAATTATGTATTCCTAAAGTTCAAAATTGATAACTTGTTACATTAAATACGTAGCACTTATTGCGTGACGCCTTTATTCGCATTGTTTTCCCGTTTAAATTATTTACACCAATGTGAACATGTCATAAAATAGAAAAGCTAGGTACATCAATTCCACTGAACGCGCCCAATATTCCTATTATTCCACCTTTCACATGGAATGAAAAGAATGCATTCAAAATATTCCAGAATGAATTTAAAAAACAACAGAATGGTTTATCCGGAATATTATTGTGAATGAAGAAACGCTAAATGCTTATACCGAATATTCTGAATGTTTGGAATGAATAAAGAAACACACTCAGTGTGTCAAGCGGTTGATTCCTGCGTTTAATTGTCAAATATCGATGTTTGTGAATAAATGTTGTCAGGCATGCTGACCCATATAAACCCCCCCTTATGAGATTGTTGGTAAAGTGAAATGACAGCCAAAGTATAGCATCTTTATATGGAGTATTTTTGCTCAACACAAACCGACAGATATATTCATAGAAAGCACAAAATACAAAAAAATAAGAAACAAGCAAAAAATTAAAAAAAAAAGTTAATTAGGCTTTTCCAGAAACTATCTTTGTCTTTTCTCTTTCTAATTTTGACATAAAAATATGTAGGGAAAACAAACAAACGACCAATCACAAACACATGTTTTTGTTTTCCCTACATATTTTTCTGTCAAACTATTGATTTTTTTTTTGCTTGTTTGGCACTGTAGTTTGGTGGAAGTTCCAAATACAAGAAATAGTGCTCTTTTAGAAAAAGCAATTTATCTCTCTCTCTCTCTCTCGTTTATCCAAAAATGTCAAAATCATCACTTTGTGGAAACTGACATATATTTTTTTATTTTGGAAAGCAAATACTAGGTGTGTTTTGTTTTCCAATTCACGTGTCTATAAAAACTATTGTTAACAGTGAGGTAATTCAGTTTTCTCCGGGATAGGAGCTAAGGGCTAGTTGTAGAAACGTGGTTCACCCTTGGTTCAAGATTTTAACTCACCGATCTCGGTGGATTAATTGAGGTTTAACATGGGTTAAAGCATATAATTGGCTATTTTCGGATACTTGAAACACCTTAGAACCTCAGATTATCCGACGAAATCGGAGGATTAAAATTGCTGAATCGCGATTTAAATATTTGCTCAACTGACACTAAGACGCAAAATGTCTGGGCCTAACAATAGTCCGTATACGAATAACTGTTATCGTATTTAACATGCTAATTGTTTAGCATTGCACCGACCTCTTTTGTTTCATCCAATTCTCTCGGGGATTAAAAAAAAAAACATCTAATGACATCATACAAGTTTTTTAATACAATTCAATCAAATCTTAAACTATATTTTTTTTAGATCGCGAAGGTGACAAAAAAGCCCAAAAGATCTTAAATGAACTGGAAAACATTGACGATGAATGCGAAGAAAAGGATATTAATTTCGTTAAAACTTCCGATGACGGTGTTGATAAGGAATACGATGTACAAACACTGCCCGCTCTTGCATTCTACAGAAATAAATTTAGGACATTCTACCAAGGTTTGGAACAAAAAGCCTTGGAGCCGTTTGCTGATACGAAACTGAATTATTTATGTTCAACTTAAACGCTAATGATCTATATTTTTTTTCAGCGTAAACTGTCACATAAGTTCTTATGTTGAACTTAAATATTTAAGTTTCGTTTCAGCGAATGGGTCTTGATGTTTATTTTGTTTAATTTTTATAAAAAATTCAACAAGATTGTAACGTTAATTTTTTTAAGGTGACTTAATGAAGGAAGAAGCAATTCTAGAATGGGTGATTGAACTCTATGAGTCAAATGCTGATGTTATTGAATCTGTTGATCGTAAAACACTTCAAGTGTTGATCAACGATGTTGAACATTTAGCAGTATTTTTCTGTAAGTTTTTTTCTTATCTTTTTCGACCCCAGGGAAGCACTTTTTCATAAAATTATTTTAGATGACGAAAAGTGTAGCACATGTTCTGAAATTCTCGAAGAACTAGAGAATATTGATGATGATACAGATAAACATGGTATTCAGTTTGTCAAGTCCAATGATGTTAAACTAGCCCATGAAATCGGCATATTTGCTTTTCCAGCTCTAGTTTACTATGAAACTGGAGTTCCGATCATGTATGATGGTAAGTTTTGAAATAATATTCACTAGGTTATAAGAAATTCATATTTTTGTTTTTGAAATTTTAGGTAATCTCAAAAATGAAAACCGTGTTTTGCAGTGGTTGGTCAATCAAAAAAGTGAGCATTCCGTTTTCTATTTATTTTTTTTTTTACTACAATTATTAACAAAACAGTACTTCGTACGTTTTAAGGAATAATTTTTATTATTTAATAACATGAAGGTTTTATAAGCTTATCAAACAAAATTATTTAAGGGACACAAGAAATTGGTTGTAGAACTTTTTGTTTTCAGAATTGGTAGAAGCACGTAGATGCCCTATAAATTTTGTTTTTGATTTCAAATTGAATTTTAGTTTTTAAAACAATTTGTTTAAATGTGTTAGGAAATGGTGGGAATATAAAAAAAGTTGGAGGCATCAGAAAGAAATATAACAAATTCAAGGATGAAGACGATGAAAGCAAGAATAAAAAGGATGACGATGATGATGACGACGATGATGATGACGATGACAACGATGATGATGACGACGATGACAACGATGACGATAACGATGACGATGATGACGATGACGACGATGACGACGATGATGACGATGACGACGATGACGACGATGACGACGATGACGACGATGACGACGATGACGAAGATGACGACGATGACGACGATGATGACGATGACGACGATGACGACGATGACGACGATGACGACGATGACGACGATGACGACGATGACGACGATGACGACGATGACGACGATGACGACGATGACAACGATGACGACGATGACGACGATGACGACGATGACGACGATGACGACGATGACGACGATGACGACGATGACGACAATGACGATGACAATAACATCAGAACTGCCAAAAAATTATCTATCAAGAGAAAACCAAATGGACCAAATGATTTCAACGCAGCAAAATTTTTCAAAAAGTTTCTAGGTAATGGAATTGTCCAACTCATTAACCATGTTATTCCAAGCTATAACAATCCCGACTACGTTACTTCATTACTTTGACAATACAATCCTTGGTTTAGTTGAATTTATTACAATTTTTTTTTAAATCAAAAGAAAAAATTAAGTAAAAGGTTTACATTAAAATGAACACGTCATTTTGAAATATATATGTCCAGTAAAATAGGAGAAACGGTTTTTTTTTTCAAAATGGCGCCCGATAATTGACTCAGCTTAATTTGTATGCAAGATTCAAAAATTCAAACTAAGTTTCTCATTTTCCTGGACTACTTGTTGTTTGACACCGATGATCGAAATAAATTTAACGAAAAATATGTAATAAATTTACCTTACGTACATTGCTTTTTACAAAAAAAAAAACTCATCTCTATTGGAAATCTCTCCTTATAAAAATTATAATAAATTCAAATGAAAAAAAATAATCATCATCTCAAATTGCGTGCCTTTTAAGAAGTAGTTTTTTTTTTTCTTTGTGGGAGTTTATATTTTTATATTACATTTTTTTTTCTGAATATTGATAAGTTTATTTATTTCAACAGATCCCAAAAAAACAAAATCTAAGCCTTCCTCGAAAGGTAAACATTTATTATCTCAGTAAAAAAAAAATTAATGATTTTGTAGTTCGTAGTAGTTCAATGTTACTGATTTACTCAAATGTTATTCAAACACAGCATTCCACTCATTAACACACAAGAACTTCATGCGTACCTATATAAATACTGACATAAAAGAAAATGCTTCTTTTTTTTTAATCAAAAAAAAAATATACACATCTTGAATTCTATTGTTTTGGGACGAATTAGGGGGGGGGGACTAGGTAGGGTAATTTTATTCTGTATTATATCAAAATCTTTTTTGAATTTTTATTGATCTTCTCAATTTGACTATAATGTTTAAACTTAAATTATAAGGTACTTATTATTACTATTTATAATTAACCATTCACCCCTTTCGCAATTACTTATAAAAAACTCGCATATCGAAATATTCCAACAATAAATCATGTAAACTTAATTTGGAAAAATTACATTAATAATATTATTTAATCAGTGAGTTAAGTGCCAACTATTATCTATATATAAAACAAAATTGAGGTTAATTGCTGTTAATTAACTAATTCACCGAAGTAGTGGGTTAAACGAGTAATTTAGTTAAAAATACCTGTGCCACAAGGGATAAACGAAAACAAACACTAGTGGCACACATGCTATTTACAAGCTCAAATGACAGAATATTCTGGTGCGAGAAAGCATTACCTATGTCTGCAAAAATTCACATTTTTTGAGAATGAGAATGTATGTACAGGCTAAAGGTAGAACTATAGTGGGAAGCTAATCTCATAACCGAACGAAAAGCGACTTTCCAAAACGTCAAATGCATAATTCATCCCTAATCAGAGACACACCATAAGCATGTTTCAGTATTTAATCCGGATTAAGAATAGAATAGATGGAAAAGAATGGAACAAATAAAGAAGAAAAACTAGAGCAAAAAAAGAGAAATCTCTTGTTAGACTGCTTTTACACGACAGCGGTTTTTAATCTTCTCTTCTCCTTTGGTTTCCTTCTAATTGCAAATACCTTTTACACGACAGCGATTTTAAATGAAAAGTTAACTTTGTGCAAGTGAAGAAGTATCATCTCAGTGCACTCTTTACTCCACTCCATGAAGCGAAGTTATCTGAGTGGACGACGACTGAAAATAAAACACATTCGAACAATAAGGAAAAGCACAAAGAAGAACGAGCGATAACTCTGCAATCTGTTCAACCTCAGCAATTTCGTCTACCCCGGCCACCACATACGTCCCTCGCCTACGTGCTTAAAAATCGCAAGAAGAAATTGCATCGTTTAAAAGCAGTCTTAGTCCCCTTTCACACGAGGAAACTGAGTTGCCAACAACAATCAGTTTGTTGGTGAGAAGGGCAAGAAGTAAGAGGGGAAAATGAAATCTCCCCGGTCAACGATTTGAGGAGATTTTTTTGACATTCCTCTTCACACACACAGTAGAGTGTGTTTAACCAAGCTATTTTAAAAGGAAAATACAGAAAGTTTCCACGATTTTGTTTCTTCGTGTGAAAGGTACAGGAGATTTTTAAGGAAATTAAAAGAAAACGTCAAAAAATTCTCCAGCAACTTGTTTCCTCGTGTGAAAGGGGACTTAGGTGATTATAGGTGTGTTCCTTTGGGCTCCAGTATATACTGCCAACTACTTCTACTCCTTGTTCGAAGTAGTTCAAAGTAGTTAATTATTCTTGTTACAGAATGTTTCCAAACAAGAAAGAGACATCACCAGCCAAACGAAATTACGTAGTAGATCATTTTTCTTGACATTTTTCTTATTAAAAATAAAATATAAAAACAAATAACAAATAACAGAAATTAAATTGATATTGAGTTTAGATTTTGATTTTGGCAAAATGAAGGCGTTCCCTACTTTGGAGGGCCCAATGGAACACACCTTATGTAAAAACAATAACTGCGTACCACTTATGGCATGGGACCTTTTTTTGGGTTGTTCTGCTGTTTTTAAAAGGCCGAGTTCAACGCAACGAGTCATCTGAATTTTCAGAACTTTTTCTGACAACTGGCCAATCAAGAGCTTCAAAAATTCAGAATTCTGAATATTCAGATGTGCGTTGAGCTCGGCCAATAATAAACATCAATACAAATATGAAGATGAGAATGTTTCGTACGTTTCACCCTCCAAAACCCATTTGTTGACATTGTTGTATTTGTAATTTCATCCCACGTCGATGAATAGATGTGAATTGAAACAACACTTTAACCAGGTGTGTGAAGATCCCTATACTGTCAATGTGTGAGGTTTTTATGCACACATTCTCATTTCTTATCTGATATCTGACAGTTCAAGCTTGTTGGCAAATTAAAATGGCTGCCGGGGATTCTCATCTTCATGTGGGTAGTCTGTGCACTGAACAATGAACATGCCCAATAATTCGCTCTATGCCAATCTTCACTTTCATAGGGAATGAAAAGAACGCAAAATAGAATTTTCTGCCGAATAAAAAAAAACGAAATTAGGCTTTTCTAGAAACTATCTATGTCTTTTCTCTTTCTAATTTTAACATAAGAAATGCAGGGAAAACCTTAGAGGATATATAATATGGAGTGCTTGTTTTATTTGAATGCAAACCTTCCATAGGGGTCGCTGTTCAGGTTTCGGTCACTGAGTTTTCTGCACATTGGAGAAAAAAACTAAATAAGAAGGTATTGAAATCCTTAAAATAATAAACAAACACTTATTAATTTCAAGAATTACTTCAAATTAGAACAATTTAGAGAGAAAATAAGCAAATTATGACTTACAATTGATAGCAGCTGTACGATATCTTCTAAGGCTTTATCTTAACCGAAAGTGGAATAGCGCCTCCTATCATGGCCCCAGGCACTACAATGCATTAGGGATAGAAACGAGCACTTCATATTATATATCCTCTGAGGGGAAAACAAACAAACGACCAATCACATGTTTTTTGTTTTCGCTGCATATTTTACTGTCAAACTATGGATTTTTTTTTGCTTCTTTAACACTGAAGTCTGGTGGAAGTTCCAAATATGCGTATTCCAAATATTCTGGATATATCGACGTATGTCGTTTTCGATTGGATTTTTGGACTATTCTATTCCTTTTCGATTCCAATCAGGGTGAGGAACATGGAACAGCATGCTCGAGAACACGACTAAATGGAAAGAATTACTGCACGCCCTTTGTGTTTACATGGATACTGATATTATCGAAAATCATTACTTTTAAATTTTCGAAACAAACGGAAAATAAATTTGACATTATTTGAAAGATACAAATTCGATAAAGGAGCTCAAGATTACATCTTCATCGGACTACACAATTTTGTTTGCATATCGATGGCCGTAAATGATGAGCTATTTAGCTATGGTAAGGCCTTATATTTAGAAAGAAAAATAGAAATATGAAAGGCTCTACTTCTGCCAATAATATAGAAACATGCACCGTTTATCTAACCGAGACAATTAACCGAATGAAAAAAAAGGTGTGCAGCATCTTTTAACACAATTTGGCCAAGAAGTTGTTGTTTTCGCATTTAAATGATCGAGTTTTGATGGTCCATGTAAACCCCCCCCCCTTCCAATATGAAAACATCGACTTCCCAAATTTTCACAGAAACTACTGAACGTCGCCATTTAAGAAAATGGCTTCTTAAAGAATTCATCACTTTTGACAAGTAGTCCGAAGAAAAACTTTATATATATGTAAAATTTTACTCGGAACAGCCAATCGAAGGCTTATGGAGTAGTTAGAGTGAAAATGGAATACAAAAAGTATTTTCCGAACATCCAAATGAAATCGACATAGCAGTACTCTTTGCTGACAAGAGTTCTTGTTGATTGTATTGTAGTTGTTTATGATATTGCAGTAAAAACAAATAAAAAAGATAATTCTATTCGTAGATGTCAAAGTAAATACTCTTTTCTATACACATACAGATACACTATACTCAGGTTTTTTAGCAAAATTTTATAGAGTTAATAGGATCCCAGAAAATCGTATAAATGCCTTTTTCAAAATGATGGCCCCTTCTATACGGGTTTCAGTCCCGCAAACAGAGATTTAGGTTAGTCTCGATATACCCAACCACATTTTTATTATTTATTTTTATTTGAATTAGATATCCCATCAAAAAATTTACAGATTGGTCATTTTCAACTCCCTATTCCCTGTACTATTTGTAAGCGACTAAAATCGAATAGATAACATTTGCTGTCAAAAGCCAGAACAACTATCAAAAGGGAACACAATTGAGTTTTAAACGCGACGATTTGATTTCCATTTTATAACAAATTTCTTCTGTGTCTTCAATTATGTATTCAGTACCATTCCGTTTGATACTGGAATTCATTTTAACACATATTTTTATATTATAGGCCCCTTATTGCGAGTGTCGTTCAACTTTCGATTCGATAAAAGTCGATCGTATCAAAACGTTGGGTGCGTTAAAATTTGTATCCAAAGCTATCTGGATAGCTTTATGTGAAAACTTGTAAAAACACCACTGATGGCATCTGATGCAACAAAAACTTCAGATATCTTAAATTTTCGTTGTCTGATTTTAGTCAAAAGTCGTTCATCGATAAACAAACGTCACTCGCAATAATGGCTATATTCTTTAAACGAACAGAATCAGAAGCCACACCACGGAATAAAATAAATAGTCATATGCATGTAGGTGTAGTCAGCTGTGATCAGTTGTTCGTCAAATTTCTATCGGATCGTTTAGTATACCGACAATTTTAGGATTAATATGAGATTTGTTTTCGACAGCAGCTTTTGGGTTCATCAGATTAACTTTTCTATGGGATTACAACAACACAAACCAATGCGGATAGCTTTGGATAGTTACCTGAATGTGCCCATCTTCGCTTAACAATTTTTAAACTGTCAGCTACCACAAAATGATAAAATTATGACGTTGACAGATTAATTTCGACCTCCTTTTTTTAATGATTATATCTACTTTGGAGCATAATTATGTATACCATCCACACATAATCTGACCATTTTATTTGCAAATAGGCCCACAATCTTCCAAATTATGAAGAATGAAAACAACTTTAATTTGACATCTGCATTATTGATATTTCACAAAATGGTATGGCAAAAAAGTATTGCAATTTGTTCATTTGGTATTCCGGATCGAAAACTTCTGGAGAGTTTTTCTTCCTTACCTTACCAATAGAAAACAATTACAGTTTCAGAAAAAGTGAGTGGAAAATGGCAACAAATTAAAGGAAAATTATAAATATAAACATACATAATTAGAACATAGTTGTTCTTAAATATGTAATCATTATTTTCGGTGACAGCTGATTTGGAGTGCTTTGTGTAGAAACGTAGCTCCATTCCCTTTAAATTCCTCCACCTTTCACCCAATCTGTCAAAATGATGAAAGACGAAACAACCAAAAATAGAAACGTGTGAAGAATCAGGCTTCTTATGTTTTATATAAGGTCTGTTTGGTAACGTGAAATTTTTCACAAATTTTCAGAATTTGCTGTCAAAACCCATAGGAAAAAAAAAATAGTTTTCTGGAACTTTTTGAAAATTTTAGTCACCAAATAGCCATATCAATGGCCTTTTCGATTGGAATCAGAATGACAGTTCTTGTTCTGAAAAGATGAGAGAAGGCTTTGGAATTTGATTTCAGAATTGAAATCGGAAACATTCACAGGCATGGAATGGAATGGAATGGAATGTTCCAGATTACCAATCGAAAAGGCCATTAATATTGTTACCTGTTTGGTAACTAATGTCGTTTTCGAGTGGACGTTCGGAGCTACTCCTTTTTCACTCCTTTTACTCCAAATTTTCCATATAAATCATGAAAGTCGTCCCGAAAGGTTTACTACACACATCCAGAAAATCACACAATTAACAGAACTGTCTTACTAACCGTTTCTCCTGTCAAAATTTATTATCTCATTTAAGCTGTCAGACCTTTCAATTCAAATCTTAAACTTGAATATTTCTGTTAACAAAGTGCATTTCGTCATTTACTGGATCCTATTTTGTAAAGAACAAGCGTGCAGTCTTTCATCGAATGGTTGTTAAAATTTCATAAGTAACGAGTATTTTCAATAGGAATGAAACAGTTCCGAAATCCAAACGAAAACGATATAAAACTTTCACCAAGTTTCCGAAAACAAATTGTGAAAATTGCGAAAATTTGTGAAAATTTGTGAGTACACGCAAAAAAAAATGTGTGAGTGCTGGGACTCACGGTAAATATGTTAATTACAACGCTTTTCTAAGCGCAGTTATTATGTACCATATTTGGATCCGTATGCGAAGTCGTCCATACGGATCCAAAACGGACTAGTTTGCTTGAAGGGGATCTTCAAATTTTTGTCACTGAATATCCAACTATGCAGATTTTTGTAACGTAACATAAAGTGTGACCTCGTAACAACGCACAGAGAAAAGTCCACGTTTGTCATCCACTCTACCGCCGGCATAGATGTTCACACATCAAAAATACCTAATTAATATCTATTTGAAATCAGGTCCATGGAATATAATGAAGCAAATTTAAAATAATTTATACTGAGCTAGAATGATCAATTTAATTTTCAAAAAAAAATAATTTTATTGAATTTGAAATTTCGGACAAAAATTTGTATTTATATTTAATTTAAGGGAACATTTCGTGATGATAAGCAAAGGACAAACAACAGACCCAAGTCGCAATACGCTTTTGGTAAAAAATACTTTAAATTTTGCTATCCCAAAACGTTAAGAAAAACCTCATTTTTGAGTTCAAAAGAGTGTCTTTAAAAATGCTAAGAAGAATGATATTTTTTTCACCAAAGCTCCCAAATCTTTATTTATTTATTTTCAATTTAGACAAACTTTTAATTCACAACCTGAGGTGATAAATTGCAAACCCACAAATGCATTGATATTTCGCTTCAATCAAAATTCCACCATCCATACCAACTACAGAAAAACAAATTCCAAAATCATACTTTCACAACAAAAACAATAATATTCAAACAGAGCCTCTTGATATAAAAAAAAAAATATTTTATAACTAAAAACGTGTGTTTTGTTTGAAGACCCCATTATCAAAAAAAAAAAAAACTATCCAAAATTTGTTCGTTAAATCAAATTGATCCAACTATTAACCAAGAGTTTTAATCAACCAAAAATATCATAGCTGACACAATGTTTTATATAATTATATTTAAATTTTATTCAAATTCAAAATAAATGAAGAAAGTGTTCATTCCAAAAAAACAAATGCAATTCCATTATTTTATAAAATATAAGACAATAATAATTATTATTATGAGAAAAGTGTTTTTTTTTTTATCAAACTATTATACCAAAAAATAAAGCCAATTGTTGCTAATGTTAATTCATTCAAGATCGAAAAAAATCCTTTACATATAGAGTTTGTAAATGTGAACCAATATACACGAAAAAATATCAGCATCAAAAACATTTTGTCAGTTATAGGAATTAAAATCAATTTCTATAAATATTTTTTAATGTAATATTGTGTTATGTAGAACCATTTGCAACTACAAGAGCACGCTTAAGTTTTATTCTTATTGTTGTAATGATAAAGAAAAAAAAAATATATACTAACCATTTGTGGTATACATTTGACTTCGTTTCTATGTTTTCTTTACAACCACTTAAAAAACAATATTTAATAAATATAATAACAGATGAAAATTGAATTGTTTTTTTTATTCTCTGTGTTTTTACCAAAAAAAAAAATATCGATCTGACAAAATGTTTTTGTTTGTTACATACAGATGACGAATGTTTCTATGTTGGATTGGGTCATGGCGGCCAATCAGCAAGGCAGGGTAATATATACGTTCCCAATGAATACAAACCATTCCAGTGCTGTCCAACAAAGCTCGAGAAGTCAACGAAAGTTCCCCAAATGACCGCCCAGCGTATTGGTCATGAAACCATCGACAAGGTTGGAAATTTCAAATTCAGCCCACCAACATCATCACCGTCATCGAAGACAACAACCACTTCAAAGGCATCTTCGGCAAAGAAGTCCGCCTCCGCATCATCAGTGGCAGAATCCGATCCACCAATGGTTAAGGTCTCGTATGCTTCCCCCAAAACCGGTGCATCATCCAAAAAACCCCTTACCCCACTGCCCACATTGAAAAAAGACACAAAACCTAACACCAAACCGATCCCCTCTGACGAGAAACCAATTGGCAAAGGCAGCAAAAAATCTAATGACCATCATTCGATTGGTAAAGATGGCGAAAAGATCAACGTCAAATCCGGTATGTTAGGCATTGGCAAATACATTTTCTGGTAGACAGTAAATCGATGAAATTAATTAACTGTATACGTCTTTTGTTTTCCTCACATTCTTTTCTCTCTTTCTGTCTTTCAGGAATAAATTATTTGCATAATCGAATTAAAAATTTATATGACCTTATGTTTCAGGACTACTCTCTGTGGGAATAAAGAAGCAATATAGTAATTGAATTTGATTTTGTTAATGAAAAAAGATAATAAAAAATTATAAATTGCTATTCAAATACCTACACATACAAAAACACACAAAACACAGTTAAAAAAAAAAAAAAAAAAAAAAAACAAAAAAAAAACAAAAAACAAAAAAAAACTAAGCCTTAAGCCACCTGATCCACCTGATACCGAATAAATTTTGAAAATTCAATAACAAAATCCTTGAAAAACAGGACACAAAACGTTTCCTCCCCCAAGAGAGAAAGAGAGAAACGAATTTTACAGCAGGAGCTTGTTCGAATCGATTTGACAATTGCTCCAACAAGTGACACTCCCACCCAACACCTGGCTGTCACTATCCCTCTATAGTATGATCACCGCCACTGAAACTGTCAAAACAATCCAAGAACGTCATCAAACCATCACGTCACGTCATATCCTGGATGCATGGTCCAAAATACACATTGCCATATAAATCATGAAAGTCGTCCCGAAAGGTTTACTACACACATCCAGAAAATCACACAATTAACAGAACTGTCTTACTAACCGTTTCTCCTGTCAAAATTTATTATCTCATTTAAGCTGTCAGACCTTTCAATTCAAATCTTAAACTTGAATATTTCTGTTAACAAAGTGCATTTCGTCATTTACTGGATCCTATTTTGTAAAGAACAAGCGTGCAGTCTTTCATCGAATGGTTGTTAAAATTTCATAAGTAACGAGTATTTGTATGTTAACCCCAAGAACTTGTATGCCCTGGAACGGTTGATTTGAATTTCTAAGCAAGAAGTAAACCATGCTTATTCTGCTAACTGTGTGGACCGAATCATTCGATTTAACTATTCGATCTGAATTGAATGTTTCGAGCCACACAAGTAGCACAAATAAGGCTGAATATTTTTTTTATTTTATTCTTCATGCACAAAGCTGCACGCTTTTTCAGAGAAAAAAAAATATATTTTTGTATATTTTATTGTAAAATAAAAAAAAAAAAAAAACAAATAACAAATAACTTTTGATACTATCGTTTACAAATTTGTACATTTTTTAATGCTTTAAAATCAATAACTATAATGAAGCAAGTTGTTTTTGTTTTCTAACTTCCAATCTCGACAAATCTCGCCAAAGCTGAATAATACAAATAATTAAAATTTTGTTTGCACAATTATTTATTTTAAATTTTATTTCTTCTACAAATAACTTTTATTTATTGTTATCTTATATTGTTGTTATACTGTTACAAAATGTTTTTTTTTTTATGTTAACTTATTTTAATAGAAAAATTAAACTATAAGCTATAATTTCATATAAATTTTGGTTAATTTAAAGAGAATTTATGTAGAATATGAGAAGACTTGCAAATTTAGTAAATAATTTCAAAAAATAAACAAATACTAAAAACGAAGTGTTCAGAAACCAAAACTAGCTATATTAAGAAAAAAAGAAAATATGTTAAGTTTGTAAAATTAAACTTCGTTTATTAATAGTTTTTTTTTTTTAGTTTATTATAAATAAATAAAAATCGTTAAAACTCGAGTAAGAGTTTTTTTCTGTTTGTAGAATCACATTCTGTCTGTTTTCTCTAACGCGTAGCGAAAAAAGTTACGAACAAAATACGGGAATCTTTTGGCTGAATTATATAAATACGATAGTTATTGTTTTGGAATTGCAAATGTTGTTTTGGAACAGGACATAATATTGTGTGTGTTTAACAGTCGTCAATTTTTTTTTTAAATAAAGAAGTCATAATTAAATGGATTTGGTTGTTTTTTTTGATCAATCTTATATACACTTATGTACCTATACAAAAAGTTCAAAACATTTTTTAAGATAGAAATCGAAAATTGTAATGCAGAACACTGAGCAGAGCCTTATCGAACCGAGTTAGCTCTGAGCATCAGAGTATATGATCAGAGCACTCCGATTTAATTATGAAACACGTTTTAGCAGTCAATTGTCATATGATTCTGTCAAATTATATGAAAATTGGATTATATTCTCTTCGCGTGGACGTTCGGAGCACTCCTTTAGTACTCCTTTTTCACTCCAATTACTCCAAAAGCCTTTGATTGGCCGTTCCGAGTAAAATTTTTAGACTGTTTTCTGTTCCCAATTGTATTTATAAAGGAGTAAACGAGGAACACACACATACACAGAAACTACTTTTTAGTCAGATTACTTGTCAAAAACGATAATTACTTGAAGAAGCCATTTTTTAAATGGCGACAATCGGTAGTGTGTGTGTGTAAATATCTGTGGTTGATATTTTCTTAAGCGAGAAACAGATTGGCACGCAGCAACTTCAACAGCAATTTTGACAACCGCATCACTCATTTTAGAGCTAGTGGTTTTAAATGGCTTTGAATACGTTAACACAGCAACATCGACATCAACGTTAGACCTAAACCCTAAATTCGATGTCGCTGTGCAAATGATGCCAACTTTAAAGCGAAGTTTTTCAGGTTTATCAACAATAAAAAATGAAAATGTGACAAATTTTATATTTGTTTTTATGCTGTCAAAAGCGCTGTTCACTTTGGTAATCTATTTTACATGACTTTTGATGTCAAAGTTTTCGTTGCTGTTGAAGTTGCTGTGCCAATCTGTTTCTCGCTTTATTCAATTAGGCTTGCCAGAAACTATCTTTGTCTTTTCTCTTTCTAATTTTGACTATTCGCAAGAAAAAAAAAAGACTTTGAAATAAAATATACAGGGAAAATAAACAAACGTCATAGGCTTTTCAGTGCATAATCACATTTTTTTTTTGTTTTCCCTGCATATTTTACTGTCAAATTATTGATATTTTCTTGCTTGCTTGACCTCTGGTCCGGTGGATATTCCAAATTGGAATAAAAAAAATAGTAGAACTGTCCGAAAATTCAAACGAAAAGGACATAAATTGGCAGTGCTCAGCTGTTTGCTTAGTTTTTTTATTCTGTGGTCGTTGGCACGCTTTCACAGCTAGCTCTGATTGAAAAAAGAAACACCAATTGAGCGCTGTGATGTGTCGGAGCTACAAAAGAAACAGATCTTTTTTTGACAGCTCAGTGACATGTTCATCAACACGTGTCGTTATGTCAGAATTTTGTAATGTAAACACCAGTCGAACGACCGTTGATCGACTTACTGTGTAGTTCAATTTTTTTAATAATTTTCTCTGTTCGGACGACCGCTGTAGTAAATGTGAACTCCAGTCGAACGACCGATAATTTCAATTTTACATCTTTTTTTTCTATTTTTATGTAAGATTTGAAAAAAAATGGTTTACATTGGAAGTAAACAACATAAAGAAAGCGACAAAAATAGAACAGATTCATTAGAATTGGTGAAAATAATGAAATTCGCAACATGTTCTCTCTTTGAAAATTTTCTTGAACGCTAGAAAAACGACACGTCGTTTAATGTGAACCCCCCTTTTTGCTCTGAACCAAAAAAGGAAAACTTCTATTATAGCCAAGGAAAGTTGGACTTTTACTTCGACGACAGCTTTATTTTTATGTGTTAATTATTCTCTATAGCTAAAGTACCGTAAATTTGGGTTAAGGCTTTTGATTTAATACGAAGTCAAAGTCTAATTTAACCGAGTCACAGGGAATGAGCTGGAATAATTGAATTTGTTTTTTTTTTTTTTTTGTATTGTTTTTGAAAATTGAAAATACTAACTGTATAGAAATCACAAAAAAACAAATGTAGCCAAATTTTTACCCCAGCGGTTTGTGGTGTGAAAAATCGTATATAAGCCGTGTTTGGAGGTTCCAGAGCACTCTTATAAGACTTTTTCACTTTTATTGCAGCAAAAATTTTAAATGGTGTAAAAATTGCACCCTTGTTTTTCATAGCCCGCCAAACATTATTCTTACGTCGTTTTCGAGTGGACGTTCGGAGCTACTCCTTTTTCACTCCTTTTACTCCAAATTTCCCATTTTATATAGGAATGAAACAGTTCCGAAATCCAAACGAAAAGGACATTAATGTCAGCGGTTATTCGTTTGTGAAATTTTGTGCATTTGCTACAGAATACAAAAAAGTGCGTTCACGGTCTCATACAAAAAAAAAAATCGCAATCTTATGTCGTTTTCGAGTGGACGTTTGGAGCTACTCCTTTTTCACTCTTTTTACTCCTAATTTTCCATTTTCAATAGGAATGGAACCGTTCTGAAATCCAAACGAAAATGACATTAGTCCCCTTTCACACGCCAATTTATAAGGAGACTACAGACAATCTCTTACGATTTCGTTTCTTCGTATGAAAGGTACAAGAGATTTTAAAAGAAATTAAAAGAAACTGTCAAAAAATCTCCAGCCACTTGTATCTACGTTCCATATGTTGACATTCCTTTTCACACCTAACGTAGTGTGGGTGTGTGGGGCATGTCTTTTTGAGTGAGATTGTTTCTCCTTTTCGGACTTTGAAAAACACGTATCTATGAGTTATGAGTGGTTGGTGATTACAGCCGTTTTTTTTTTGCAAGCACGAGGAGCTTTGGTTGAAAAAACGACATCGGGGATTAACGACGCCATTAAAGAAACAAAAAGGAGTTTCCATACAAACTATCTGTAACAAGTATGCAATTCACGCCGGTAAAACAGTTTTTCTCCGTGCCCCGAGAATTCTCCGCGCTTAGCTAAGCCCGAAGAGGATTAGTTGTTGTTGCATTTAACACGTAAATTGCAGGACAGGACGTCATTTTTTTCGACCAATTTCCAGGGGGTTGCAAAAAAACACGGCTTACCACAAATGATTTTCAAGTTATGAGCCTCATAAACTAAAGAGCCGTTTATAAACGTTCGGTGAATACCGGCCTTAATAACGAACAATTTTGAAAAATATTTAATTGTTAATTTTTGTTTTATAATACTGAATTGGAAAAAGTTATTTATCAAAAATTTCTCACAAAAACAATTTTATTTAAAAAGAAAATTAAAGTATGAATTTTTGGCTTTAAGAAAACTATAGAATGACATTTTAAGTATTGCCTTTGACTTTGAATAATGTTTTTTTTCTAGTTTAAGTATTTTTTTTGAAAATTTTCCTCCTATCTAAACGGGAGCATACGATATTTTTCTTGTGGCGTCCCTAACTGCACACACTAGCTTTTTGCCACGTCCTATAACCCTGTTTAACGTTTTTTGGTTACTACACCAACACATTTTAAATTTTGCTTACTACGAAAAAATACGTGTAACTGAGCCGTTACGAAAATTCTTAATTATCTCAAAAATGGTTCCAAAGAAATACAAAAACCTTTGCTTCTTAAAAAGTTAAAATCTAAGTAACAAGGCACGTTGGAGTTAAGACAGTTTACAAAGCAGAGTCTAAGGAGAAGCAATACAAACTCCAAAAAGTGAAGATAAACCAGCAGGATAATATATTTAGATATAAAATGACTAAAAGTCACTTTAAATGCATAAACTAGTGGCAATGTAAACTGCGGTCGGTAATACATGAGGAAATTCAAGTATTTGCGAAAGTCATCTATTTGGTACGAAATGTTAAAAGCTATTAATAAAAGAAGCGTCATATTTCAAGTCCGAAATCGACTGCCTCAGATTTTCGTGCACACTATTACGGACAGCGGCGATGGTTTTGGCAGATTATACGTTTTCTCAAAGTACGAGTGTTGGTTCATCGTTTACTGAACCAGTGGATTCAAGTTTATCCACTACACTGCGAATAGTCTTCTCGGGAGGACGATTATGGCGACCGTAAAATGGGCAAAGCGCACGAAACTTTGCCCGAACAGAACACCCATTTTGATAAAACAATTTTATAATTTACACGTGTTGTTGAACGCTGTATCCATCCATGATAATTTGTCAAAATAGACCGAATAAATGACAGCTAATTTGACAGATATAGCTTCAATAATATGGCCACTATCAACTGTCAAAGTTCAGAAGTCCCTGTTGGAAGACCCTTTATTAGCTGTTTCGAGAAATGTTTTCGAAGAGTTCTTATGTTCCCAACTTCATAAAGGGGTAGACGAGGAGCAAGCACATGCATGTATATATAAAGTTTCGAAACCATTTTTGAAAATGGCGACATTCGGTAGCGTGTGTAAATTTGGAAAATTTGTTTTTTTCAGATTTGATTGAAATCAAATCCAATTGAAAACAACATTAATGAACCGTCCTTTTCTAGGACGATCAAAGCTTGGTTTTATTTCAGTATCTTGACTCCTTTTTTACAAACACAAAAAACTTAAAAGAAACAATAACAATATTTGAAGACTTCAGAAATGAAATGACTTGCTTTTGTCAATATTTAAATTATAAACAAATAAATTTAAATAGATTAATATGTATGTATGTATATAGAAAATATCTTAAGCTTTGATTAAGGTTAAAGCTGGATAGAGTAAATTTTGTATTCATTGGGAAGCTTATTTTTGAATATTTCCAAGATAATATTGATTGACCGAACCATTGCCAAACACAGGTACGAAAACTATTTTCAATTTATTCAAAAATTATATGTATTGATTAATATCTACAAATATATTTTTGTATTTTTTGTTGAATAGGAACTCTCTCCGATAACCAAGAAGTATTCCAATGGATTCTTGAACAAAAAGCCGACGAAACCATTGAGGAAATCGAAAGAAATACTCTCGTTGACTATATTGCCACAAAAGATTTCCTAGCCGTTGTATTTTGTAAGTATTGACGTATTGGCAATTATGCTGTTGCCGTCATAGGCAAGAAAACTCCTTTATCCACAAGAACAACAAATTCGTTATAAACAGCGGTCAGGGCGAGCATTTGCGAAAACTGTAACTGCTTAGTTATTATTTTATTGAATATATTATTTTACATACTCTAGAGATCACTAAAAATACCTGAGAGTTCTTTTGCATTAAATTTGACTTTTTAGATAAAGAAGAAGATGCAGATACACCAAGAATCCTTCGGCATATTGAATTGATTGATGACGAAGCAGTTGAATATGGAATAAGTATTGTTAAAATGAAGGATCGTTTGATGGCAAAGAAATATGGATATAGAAATCCTCCAGGAATAACGTATTTTAGAAAAGGTTTGTATTTGAATAAGGTACAGAACAGAGGTGACTGTCAGATCAGAAGGTTGGTATATGCGTTTTAAACGATTTAAATTGACTGAAAAAAACATCTTTCAAGAGTTAAGCTTTTAATCTCGAATGATTCCACACCAGGAAACTGGATTAAAGCCCAGTTTTTACGTATGGAGATCATCCTAATTTCGAAGTTAAACACGAGTTAACGAACCAAATGTAATGGGGCGTGTTCATAGTCATTTTTTAAACTGTTGCTAAATTTAATATGAGTTTCATTGAATTTTCTATGACGAATTTTGAATATTTTAAGTTGAAAATTCAATAAATTTATATTTTAATCAAATTAGGAGGTAATTTGGTTAAAAATAGCAGCTGCATTCGTTGATCCATTTAACTCTAACCTGTAGTTTAGTAAAACATTATGGTTTAGCAAACGACTATGAATATATACGCCCTAATGTGTTTACTTCGAAACTCGGATTATCTCTAAAAATCTGGTGATCTACTTGTCACAAAACTATTAATCCTATGATCGGCGTAGTATACTCACGAAGACCATTGCCTCTTGATTTTTATGTACTAACATTTTTTTAATAAAATAATGTACAAATAAAACAAAATCATTCATTTAAAATCATTTCATTTTATTTAGGAAAGTATATAAATTATGATGGTGATATAGACGATGAAGAGGAAGTTCTTGATTGGCTTACGAGTCCTGCAAACATGGAAATGACAGACCACATCGAACAGGTCAACCGAAAAATGTTTGAAAAAATTCGCAAAGCTTCAGATTATTTGGCCGTTATTTTTTGTAAGTTTTTAAAATTATAAACTTCATCATAAATAGAATTACCAAATTAAGCTTATCATCATTTTTATCTTCACAATATCTAAGTTTGAATTAAAGTGTCCAACATTTATAAATTATTTTATCTTAATCCCCCTATTAACGAAATTTCGATTTTCTGTAAAAAAAAAAAACCTTCCCAATATTGTATAATGCGTGCGTTTTGTATTCATTCTAGAATAATTTTCAATGCATTCTTTATATTCAATGTGAAAAGTGGAATAAAAGTAATATTGGATGAGCTCATGTGGCTTTCGTTTCAACCAATTGAGATTTGGGCGTCAGATCTTAAATCTTACTGGCAAAACGAACACAAAACGTGATTTTATTTTGTTTTATGACTGTGTGAGTGCCTTTTTTAAAACAACATTGGGCAAAAGTCACTTTTCTTTGATGTGTGTGCAAGTGCGTGTGAAAATCTGTGTAAATCTTGCTAAGAATCGAGATCTGCAAAATCGACTTCAGATCGACAAAAATTCGATTTTTTTGGCCGAAAGGAAAGGAAAAACTTGCCACAAATCAAAAAAATCAAAAACAAATCGATTTTTTTGGTCGAAACGAAAACCACATCAGTCTCAGTGCAATATTGACCTATTCTCTTTTATACCATGTTCACATTGGTGTTAATTATTGTCGTTTTCGGATCGACGTTCGGAGTACTCCATTTGGACCACTCATTCCATTCTAGGTAATATTCTGCAGAAACATTTTGAGCACAGATTAGCCACATGAAGATGAGAATCCCCGGCAGCCATTTTAATTTGCCTACAAGCTTGTACTGACAGATATCAGATAAAAAATGAGAATGTGTGTATAAAAACCTCACACATAGGCAGTAGGGATCTTCAGACACCTGGTTAAATTGTTGTTGCAATGACAAATACAACAATGTAAACAAATGGGTTTTGGAGGGTGAAACGTACGAAACATTCTCATCTTCATGTGGCTAATCTGTGATTTTTAGTATTTATTCCGGATAAGAAATAGAATAGATGGAAAAGACAAAATGCGTATCCAGAATGGAATGAATAAAGGAACTAAACTAGAACAAAAAAAAATGCCAATCACTTGTTCGGGGATATGTCAAAAAAAATTTAACTCACAAGTATTTTTGTTTTGGGTAATTATGTATTCCTTAGGTGCAAAATTGACAAAATTGTACATTAAGGTGCCAATTATAGCTTTCATTAAAAATTTTAATGATTAATTTTGGTACTTTTTGAAAGTGAAATCAGTAATTATTTTGATGCAAAAATAAAGCTGATGGATTAAATTATAATTTTTGTGAAAAAAAAAAAATTGAATCGTGTCTAAACTTAGCCATAAAATGTCGTTTTCATTGAAATAATAAAAGTCATTTTATATGGACGGCTGGTCCAAAATGAAATTTTTGTTGACAAACATTAATAATTAAGTCACTACCTATATATTGGCATCAAAATAATTACTAATTTTGCCTTTTAAGTGCCTCAAAACCAATCATTAAAATTTTCAATGATGGTTTTCAATAATAGCTATAACTGGGGCCTAAATACGTACCACTTATGACGTAGCTTCTTAATTCGCATAGTTTTCCTGTTTTTAAATTATTAGCCGTGTTTTTTGCAAGCACGAGGAACTTTGGTTGAAAAAAACGACATCGGGGATTAGCAACGCCATTACAGAAACAAAATGGAGTTTCAATACAAACTATCGATAACAAGTATGCAATTCACGCCGGTAACACAGTTTTTCTCCGTGCTTAAGTTTAGCCCCGAGAATTCTCCGCGCTTAGCTAAGCCCGAAGGGGATTAGTTGTTGTTGCGTTTAACACGTAAATTTCAGGACAGGCTGTCGTTTTTTTCGACCAATTTCCTCGGGGCTTTTGACAGTTTACTGACATAATACTACCAATTTGTCAGTCGTGTAAATTGAACATGATTTAAAAAAATCAATTGAATGGTTTATCCGAAATATTCTTGTGAATAAAAAAACAATTGAATGGTTTATCCGGAATATTCTTGTGAATACAAAAACGCAAAATGCTTCTAAATGTTCGGAATTAATAAAGAAACACAATCTTTGTCTTTTCTATATTAGGTACATTCTATTCACTATTCGAAATGAATAAAAAAAAACACCCACAATGTTGAAATCTTTTTCCAAATCAACTAGGCAGGTAAAGCTACCCGTGTTACTACTTTTTATGTTATGTTTGTGCCATTGGATGTCAGAAGCTAGTTTAGACGCGACATGGATCGTGTTATAACCCGCCATAAAATCGAACTGTAGTATTGTGGACAGAGCCACATTTAAATTACTTTGCTGATACTTGAAAAGGATTCTCCAAATTAAAGTTGTCTCCCCCTTTTTTGGAAACCACCGCACTGGATAATAGCGTTAGTAAAAGTGTTGCTTAGCAGTATCCAGCGGAAGTTGTCGTAGTATTATGTTGGTTATACCATCGGCTCCTACTTAATTCTTTAATTAATCAAACTCTTAGAAACAGGGCCTATTTGCTCGACGTTGATGACGTCTGCCAAGTGTTCATCATTGATCCCGCTGAAACTGCGGTTATTCGATCGCCGTTGTGTAATGTCATATTGTAGGTTGAAGTGGTGTAGTAGCCTCGACGTTCTCCCGAGGATCTAACATAATAAAAAGGTCAACGTCCAGAACGGCACCCATCCTATGCTTATGATGTCAAAAGTAGGTAAACGTCTCAGTTCTATCTCGTTCTCTGAAGCTTAAGAGTTAAGACCATCCATGCGACAGTTACAGAACGTAGGTACAGGTCGATACAATTCCGCTGTTTCAATACAAATTAATTGATAAACGATATTTCTCGCTGATCAATAATTGGTCAACGACTTCAGTGTCCTGGTTTACAGATCGTGTGTGACAGTAAACCGTCAACCTAGGTATAAGCGTTTAAAGCTAAGTGTACACGATTGGTAGATCTTACAATATTGTCAGATCTTTCACTGAAAACATGCTTACAATGCCTAACAACCGTGTAATCTTACAATTAATTCTCCGGCTTTAGGTAGTGTGTCTGTAAGTTTGGGAAAGTCGATGTTTTCATATTCGATTGGAATTAGAAAGGATTAGAATAGACCGAAAATCCAATCGAAAATGACATTATTTGTCATTGAACAAAGCTATTGCATCCAAAACGATCTGGATAGCTTTGTGTTGTTGTAAACCCTTGTATAAAAATCAGCTGATGCAAATGCAACAACAATCTGAAAATTTTTGGATAGGTTAACACCGTCTCGGATAGATTCTTGAACGCAAGGAGTTTCGTACATAAATAGTGCTTTATGCAGAAACCTGCCTCTTATTTAAACAGGAACAATTGGAATTTTGTTTATTCATTGCGTTTTTAATTAATTGTTCCCCTTAATTTGACACAAAGTAAACCACTTTAAAGTCCATTTATCTCGTAAACAACGTGAGTTAAAAAGTTATGCTCATCATGATAATAAAACTGCCTTTCTTATGGGGTATCACTATCACGCATCACTTATTGTTGGCCGCTTATGCAAACCTGTCTCCATACAACTAAGCACATCATATACTTCCTTTTAAAGCCATAAAAAACAAAAGAAATTAATTTGATCTGATTATGCTTTTAGACAGCGATGAATGCAAGCAATGTCCAAGAGTGCTAGCTGAAGTGGAGCACATAGACGATGAAGCTGACAAAGCAGGCATTGACTTCGTTAAGATTGACGACAGGCAAATGGCTAAAGAGTATGGTGTATTTGCGCTACCTGCAATTGTGTTCTTTAAACCAACTTCCAAGGAACC
Source organism: Leucozona laternaria (assembly GCA_932273885.2). Taxonomy (NCBI): domain Eukaryota; kingdom Metazoa; phylum Arthropoda; class Insecta; order Diptera; family Syrphidae; genus Leucozona; species Leucozona laternaria. The sequence continues at coordinate 41,826,865 of OW026368.1, read as the reverse complement.
TGTCATTTATGCTGGTATGTTTCCGTTTCCATCAACTCACAATAACAAATTAGCATTTTAATAATATTTTTGCTATCTATAGGGGATCTATATGAGGAAGAACAAATTTTGAACTGGCTATTAACACAGAAGGATCCAAGCGGCGATGTCATTGAGGATCTGGAAGGAGAGCGATTAATTCATCTTATCGAGGAGTCCGGTTCGATAGCTGTGTATTTTTGTAAGTTAAAGCTCAATCTAAAGTCTGCCTAAGGACACTCTTCATAAACACTATGTACAACAACAACAGCTGCTGTGTCAATAATACTCAAAATGGAAAAGATACATCCGTTTTTGTTTGTTAAGTTTGGCTCCATGGCCGCACTTACTACAGACAAAATTTAAATACAAAAAATGTGACTAATTTCTTTTTTTTTATTCGAAAAAAGATCGATTTAACTGATTCTTAAAAAAACACAAAACTAACCATTTTTAAGTTTAAACATTTCTCTATTATTGAACATACTGTGCAAATTAGGGAACAAAACACAATGCGACATTTGCAGCTCGAAGGCGATGCGAAAGGCGCGCATGAAAAAAGAGCGCGAACAACAGCAGGAAGGTGGTGGCGCTAGTGTTGCAGCCGCTTTTGGGGGCGAGGAAACTTTGGAGGCATCTGAAAAGCCAACACATCACGAAGAGGGTATTGTGTAAAGTAGAACAAAAAATTTAAACAAAAAAAAAATGAAAAAAAAAATGCCGTGTACAACTTTATTCCCCCATGCGCCCGGATATGCGAACAATTCCCCCAGTTAAATCACACCTCCTGTTGTACCCTTTACCAGAGTTTTATGTATTTTTTTGTTGCACTATGTTAGTGTATTGTGTGGAATAACTTTTTGCTTAATTTATGATACTTACGTAATTATTTGAATTCCTTGCTAAAGTCTTCTTTTTTTATTTATGCGCTTCAATATGATTGCACCTTTTTTGCACAATATTTTTGTACCTCTACCTACATGTTTCCTTCACGTTATAAGTCTGAAATGAGGATTTTAAAAATTCAATTGAATCTTCAAATACACACAGATACCGATGGTTGTGAACAGTGTACGAAGGTATTGGAGGAATTAGAAAACATTGACGATGATTGCGATAAGCATGGAATAACTTTTGTGAAAACAAAGGATTTCTCAGTTGCGGATGGCTATGGAGTACATGATTATCCAGCTTTGGTGTACTTTGAAGGAGGCATTCCGAATGTTTTTGAAGGTAAGCACTTAGTAAAGATTTTTAATTTTGTATAAAAGCTCTCAAGGTTAATTTTATTTTGTCGAGTTTGTCTTTAGCTGTGTTTTCGTGAAACGGCTTATCTCAGTCAGTTAAAGTTAAACAACAATTAAACTTAAAAATTGATTAAAATTGTTAAACATAGTCCAGCTTATAGCATTCACCAACTTGTTGGTATGTACTATAGGCGTTTTTCTTTCTTAGTTCAGAGCAGAGCCTGAGCTATCAAAAAAATAATTGTGTTTATTTTTAAGCTCTGATCGTTCAGAGCTAAAAATGTGTGTTTTTTTTAGTTCTGAGCACAGATTAGCCACATGAAGATGAGAATCCATGGCAGCCATTTTGATTTGCCTACAAGCTTGTACTGTCAGATATCAGATAAAAAATGAGAATGTGTGTATAAAAACCTCACACATAGACAGTAGGGATCTACACCCGGTTAAATTGTTGTTGCAATTCACATCTATTCATCGACGCGGGAAGAAATTACAAATACAACAATACCTCTGTTCGTTTACTTTTCAAACCTGCCAGGTTTAGTCCGAAGTTCTGTCAAAGTCCATATAAAAAAAAATTAAATTGGACTTAAAATGGTAAAAATGGGTAGTTTCGGACTAGTACGCGAACACACCTAATGTAAACAAATGAGTTTTGAAGGGTGAAACGTACGAAACATTTTCATCTTCATGTGGCTAATTTGTGGTTCTCAGCATCTTCAGAGTGCGCTCTGTGAGCTCAGAATAAAACAGCAGAGTAAACGGAGTAAAACGCTGAGCAGCGCAGCCAACTTCATACAGTTTTCATGCAATTTGACAGATATGACAATTCAGTGTTCAGGTGTGTTTCATAATTAAATCGGAGTGCTCTGAACACTTTCCGCTCAGAGTTTACTCCGCTCGCTCAGTGCTCTGCTCTGAACCAACGCTGAACTTAAAAAGAAAAACACCTTATGTAGGGTATTAGTGGCCCCTGACAAGGACAACTGCGAATTGTCATAAAACAAAATCAACTATAGCAGGCCGCAACTCATGTGCTTTAAGGTCAGGCCGCACCTGGTGCAACGGAACTGCATTAATGCGACAAGGTGGTGAGATTGTAAACGGTGCCGTTTAGTTCCGCACCGTGCAGTTCGGTTGTCTGCTTAGGGCGATAAGCCTAGTACGCTGCTGATGCTAAACGAAAAATCCCATACAAAAATGGCACAACGAAATCATAAACGAAAAATTTCGTCCTCCTTTTCGTTTTTCAGTACGCTGTTCGATGAGCGAAATTGATAATTATAGCAGATTATTTACAGAGGTCTCGGCTCTTTTTCCGCACTCAATTAATTGCCCGGACCATTAATTGTGTGCGGAAAAGTGACATTTGAGGTTTGTTCGTGTTTGTATTTGTTGTTTCTTTCAATCCAACATGGCTTTCTGTGATTTTTTTGCACTTGTGTGTGTTTTTGTTTTTGCAAATGGTGACGCTTTCAATGGTCATTTTTTCGCTGTGGTTTTCGTAAGCATTTCGCTGTCGTGTTGGAGACCACCGAAAAATTTCGTTTCGCATCAGCAGCGTACTAGGCTATATAGTGAAATGGTGGCCAACGAGCCGACTGCCCAATAAGTGCAGTTTTGATAATTCGATTTCATACAAATAATATTTTGATGAGTCATGAAGTTCTTTCGAGTGTGGTCTTATCTTTAACGGCCTCAGCTGTCTGATGCGTTTCTTGGATATAAGGTCTGTTTTTTTCAATAGGGTAAAATGGACGAATAAAAATGACATTGGGAATTAGCGACGCCATGACAGAAAAATGTTGACGTTTCCATAGAAAATATCGATAACAGGTAATTCCCCCCTAAAACACACTTTTTTCCGCCAAATTCTCTAGTCATAAGCTTACCCCGCAGGGGATTAGTTTTGATTGTGTGAGTACCGGGACCCACGGTTAATATGACTGTGTAAACATCAACTTTTGTCTTAGTGCAGTTTTGAGGATCAATATTTGAATCCGAATGCGAAGTCGTCCATACGTTGTTAACTACGTGCACGGATCCAACACGGTATAGTTTGCTTGAAGGGGATCTTCAGATTTTTATCACTGAACATAACCAATATCCAACTAAAGCCGTGTTTTATTGGTAATTTTATAGCCAGCGCAGTAAAATTTCCCTTGGCAAACAAAAACAAACACAAAGAGTGTCGATAAATTAGCCAGTAAAAGAGTGGATATAAAAGTGGTTATACATAGTTAGAACTTTGAAGATGAAGATGGCGCTCTTGAAAAGTATTCATGACTTGAACCTTAATGTTGTTTTTTACTCACAAAAAGGATGTGATCTATGATATTTGTAGTTTGGTGGAGACAAAATGGATGTGAACTATGATATTTGTAGCGAACACAGCCTAAAGTTGCTAAAGCGTTTTATTAACACAGCCAAAGCGTTTTATTGGTACTTGATTATTGCGCTAGCTTTAAATTACCAATAAAACACAGCTTATCTAGATTTTTCGTAACGTAACATGCTGCATCGTAAAGTGTGACCTCATAACTTCGCACAGAGGAAAGTCATAGATGTTTAGAAGTCAAATGACTTCTTCGCAGCTTATTATAGACTGTAAGCTATAAACTGTCAAATTCCATTAAAGGTTGGCTGTGCTGTCTATGGATGGAAACCCTCTGCAAAATCAGAAATTGTTTAGATTTAATTGCTTTTTGCTGAAAAGGTGATTTTAGGGCTTTTAGATGGCATTAGGTATTTGACGTCAGAAAATCAACGCGTTTACCATCGTAATTACAGAATTTCAAAGTTACCGAACATAAAAAAAGGAACTGACTCTAGACATGCCAATTATAACAGTTTTGGTTTATAAAAGAACTGTTTATGCGGCCCTGCAGGGCCAGGGCCCTCCGCCGGCCGGTGGGTATACTTCAGGCATCCAGAGTTTTTTTTCAAGTCGCGCGAAGCGCGTTAATGCACACCCACTTTTAACGGCGAAAAACTGTTATAACTGTTATAAATTGGCATGTCTCTAGTCTCGTCCAAAAAAAATTGTACCATTTATATATTATTTCAGGTGAACTCAACGAAGAGGAAGAAGTATTACAATGGCTGATAACACAAAAAACAGAAGATCGAATAGAACTTATCACTCGACAAATGTTAGAGACAATGGTCGAAGAAACCCAATACCTAGCCGTATATTTCTGTAAGTATTTTATGAGCAATTACTGATTACTTAACTTATTGGCTCCTCCTTTCATATAAGTCCTTTTTTTTGTTTTTTCATGTTTTTTTGATATAAATAACAATATCCCCGATAAACAAAAAAAAATAAATAAATAAAATACCAATCCTAATCAACAAGTACCCTCAGATCGAAATGGAAAGCCACCTGCTTATTGCCGAAGTTTTTGCGCCCCAATTATGTATTCGACCAATATCACCACAACAAATCCCGCTAAAAAAGCCTTTGTACAGAATTACATCACGCAAAAAATAAACCGTGTCCGTAAACAAGGTATTCTACATGGTACAGACTGCTGAGTAATTTCACTCTCTTATTTGCCATATTAAAGCCTTACACTGAGCGCTTGAACTTAGATCATGGCGATCTTCTCTTCTCTCTATGCAAATCTATAGTTTTAAGACTCTACTAAAACCCACATAGCCATTTGAGTAACTTGTACATAAAACTTGTCTTAATGTTGACATTTATTTTGAAATATAAAATTAAAACGACATAATAACGATCTGTGATGTGTTCTTGAACGTTGATCATTGGTTTGGAAAATAAAGAATACCTGTGTTTGGGCGGTCTTCTTCGGCTTAACTTACAATACTAAAATTCTTTTATGAACCTTAACCGACACAGCATTTCTAACACTCCATTGAAACGTTCCTAATAGATATACTTAACAAATTGTTTTCGAAAATCATGTGCTATTCCGTTTGCCTTTAAAGAGCCTTCTTTTTTTTTTTTTTGAAAGGAAATTATTAATTTTGAAAACGTATTTTAGATAAAATCAACTGCAACATTTGTGATCAGATTTTGGAAGGATTGGAGATGATCGATGATGAATGTGATGTTTTCGGCATTCATATGGTCAAAATTCAGGATCCTCAATTGGCTAAACGTTATTCCATAAAAACGTTCCCTGCCCTAGTTTACTTCAGGTAAGTGGATGCCTTCGCCTTGAAAGACTTTGGTTTGAAGGAAATTAATCTTAAATTGTATTGATGGTTTGTGCATTTTGTTAGCCTGGATAATGTTGGCCTGAACAACGGGTCTTATACAACGTTTTCATAAGATTATTTCGCAAATTATACGACAAGTGTTTTTCTCTAAAATTAGTTCATTTCATTTGACAACTCATTTCATTTTCAATTTGATTTGACCGTTAATCGCTTGTTTTTGTTTTTTTGTCTCTTTCTGTTTTGACATTGGCCGCGTTGAGCATATCTGAATTTTCAGAATTCTGAGTTTTTGGAGCTGTCACAAAAAGTTCTGCAAATTCAGATTACATCTAACATTTTATGACAGCTGGCCAATCAGAAACTGCTTGAATTCAGAAATTTAGATATGCGTTGACCGGCACATTGTCCACTCCACATCAGATGGATTCCACTTGGGTGTGTTCATAACATGCCGCCTCCACTGGGTATGAACGATGCTCGGATTATGAACATGTCTAGAAGAAATTCAATGGAGGCACAAAAATCTATGTCCGTGCAGCAACATGTCGACGAAAACTACTTTTTGAACACGACATGACCGTTGTTCAAAGCTTGGGCATGAGATTTGACGTTTCAAGTGGGTGAGAGTTTTTTTCTTGTTCTCGCTGAATGTGGTGGTAAATGTTGAAGGCAAAATGTAGAAGTAGTGGTGAAAAGAATTTCCGTATGCTTCCCTGGACCCATGTTCTGTAACTCTCGCATGGTTAAAAGCAGTCGAGAAACGATGAAAATTGAAACAAATCATGTGAGTTTTGTTCCATTTTCCATCGTTTCTCGACTGATTCTATCGATGCGAGAGTTACAGAACATGGGTCCTGTATGTGAAACGACATGACATAATTTGCCCAGCAGAAATAAATTCGCTAATTGTTAATTAGATTGTGGTTGTGATGTTGGGCATCTGAATGCCCTGTAGAGTCGGGGTGTAAGGTTTTCATTTTCTTCCTAATTTTGTGCAAATTTGATTGAAATTAACTCATCTCGAAATGTGACTTTGTATGGGAAACGAGATTATGTGGAATCGAATTTGGAAATTTTCAACGAAATTAACTCATTTTCCCTAATGAAAACGTAGAATTAGCTTGTATTTTAAACCGAATCGATGTGATTGTGTGTGTGTTACTTGACGGCTGCAATTATTTTTTTTATTATTGACTGAAAATATTGTTGAATATTTTGTGTAATTACGTAGAATCCGTTGCACCGAAAAAAAATATTTGTCTTCCCAAAATTCCCCGACTTTCTATTTGAAGTATTAGAAATGTGAAATCTATGTAGTGTGTGTGCAAATCGGTGTAAAATCTAGCTAAAAATGCAAGATTTGTTTTGACTTTTGACAGAAAAGAATCGATTTTGTTTAGAAAAAAAATCGGAACAAAACCATTCTTTTGTTGAAAGGAATTCGACATTAAAGCCCAGATTTTTAGTGGTGTGTTAAACCAGAGTTAGCAAACTCTAGGACCAAATGAACCCACAGTTAACTGAGGAAGCATTTTTTTGGTGGAGAATGCATGCGCAACGACTTAATAAACGTGGTGGATAAAACATCAAAAGCATATTTTCACTTAATCCTGAGTTAACTCACCAAGTTTGTTGAGTTTACTCGGGTGTAACTTTAATCTTGAACTGAAAAACTGGAATTTGATTAAACAATCTTATAATCGAAAAAAGAGACATGAGGTTAAACTAATAAATTGCATTTAAACATTTTTGGAAAAAAATTGGAGCTACACGCACTTTTTAAGTTTGTTTCCAGTGATGCTGTATAGGTGGTTTAGTCTTCCTTTAAAACAGATTCTTGTCTATAAGCTAAATTTCAATACTTCGTTAAATGATCTTTATATTTTTAGTGTTTTTTTGGACAAAATTTTTTAAGTATAAATTTATTTTTAGAAACGGAAATCCTCTTCTCTTCGAGGGTGATCTCCAAAACGAACAATCCGTCCTGGAATGGCTAATTGATGATGACAACCGGGAGTTGGCTGATGAAATCGAAGAAGTCAACGAGCGTATGCTCGACCGTCTGATGGCTGAGTCCACACTATTGGTTGTATTCTTTTGTGAGTATTTATATTCAAAATATGCAATTCAATCGTTTTTTTCTAAATGAAAAATAAAATATCATTTTAGATGATGAAGACTGTGCGGAATGCGAAGAAATCCTCGAAGAATTGGAAGAAATTGATGGGGAGGCAGATATGTTTGGCATTGATTTTGTTAAAATTGCCAGTGTTGACGCGGCCAAGAAATATGAAATTGTCAATATTCCATCTTTAGTTTATTTCAGGTATGTAAAACAAAATACCTATAGGTATATATCCCTCTTTCGCGGAATTTTAACGGATTTGAAGCACCTTCACGCATTTGCATTGGTTGCGAATAAGAATTTGATGGAAGCTAATCCTACAAAGTGAAAGTTGCTGGAAACTCAGTTTCCTCGTGTGAAAGCGGACATTAAGTCCGATGCGGGCCGGAATTAGAAATGGCGCCTCAAAACACATTCAAACAACAACATTCGTATATTGAAAGATTAAAAAATAATGCATTAGAGCCTAATTTAATATTTATGTTGTATTCGTGCCTGACGGGCCCACACCCAACATCACTTTTCTCATTCGCAAACTTCGTGATACCAGACTCTATCTACCCAGTCCAAGGCCATGGGTGAATTTGATTAAGGCCGTGTGCAAATTGGATTAAAATTTTGAATTTCCCACGATTCACCTCATTAGTGTAGAAAATTATACTTTGGATACTATTTGACGCGATTTTAATTTTATCCGATATTAAACTTAAACAGAATCGTTTATTTTTTACATTTTTGAGGTGAATCTATACGTGGAAACGTCAAAAATTTTATCTCGGATAAAATTTAATCGAGATTTTAATCCAAGATATCTGAAATAGTCTAGCCGAAAGCCACCCGATATCAACTATCACTCGACTATGAAATTACTTTTATATGAATTGTACGACAGACCTAAAGTGTAATCTAATTTTACGTATTTATTCACCCTATTCACCTCGATAATGTCAAAAATTGAATTTTCTATAAAATTTAACGCAATTTTGATCTAATTATCAAATGTACTACAATCAGAAAACAAGTTCCTGTGCTGTACGATGGTGATTTGCATCAACATGATAAAATTATAACATGGCTAACATCCCAAGATGTTTTTGAAATCAAAAACGAAATTGAAGAAGTAAATCGTAAGATGTTGGATAAACTATTGGAGGAAAATGAATTCATAACGGTATTTTTCTGTAAGACAAAACAACAATTATTTTGTTTGCTATTTTTGCTCAAACTTAATTTCACATTCTACATAGATGAACATAATCAACAAGACAGTTCGGCAGCGTTGGAAAAACTAGAAAACATTGACAGCGAAACTGACAATCTTGATATAACTTTTGTCAAAATGGCTGATTCCAGATATGCAAAGAAATGGGGAGTAACTAAACTACCAGCAATGGTCTACTTCAGAAGAAGATTCCCCAGTATTTACAGAGGTATATATTTTTTAATAATTAAATGATTTATTCAATCATTATACATAACGTTTTTATATATATCGCAGGTGACCTCCTATCGGAAGATGAAGTCTTAGAATGGCTAAGAAAAAATCGTTTCCGGCAGCCCGAACTTAATATTTTCATGTATGCCCTTATAGCGTTAGGTGTTGGCTTTGTTATGTACACAGCGTTCCTTATGCAATGTTTCAAACCAACACCCCCACCGCCCGTTCAACATCCTAAACAGACGTGATAGACTTAATTAATCATAATTTATTTTTAATAAAACAACGTGCACGCTATCAGTAAAAAAACAGAAGTAAATAAATAAATAAATCAATGACATCGACAAAACACAAAAACAAAAATACTAACGCTATATAGTCTAAATTAGACAATTCAAAATAATAAATCATAAACAAAATAAAAAAAGAAAAAGAACAAAATCGTTTTAAATATTTTCTTTAAATTATGTACTTTCAACATTTTTTTCGGAAAAATAAAATAAAATATTTTTCATTTTAACTGACAATATAAAAAAAAACTAAACAAAGGCATTTTAAGAAATTAAATCTTAAATCTTTAAAAACATTTTTGTAATATGAAATCTCAGTACGTTATATAACGTACACTTAAATATAATAACTTAATTAAATATTAATAAAAAGAACAATAATTTAAAACAGTATACCTATACTAGCGAAGCATTATTCATTTTGTTTTAAAAAATTTAAACTTGAAACATTTGCAAATGCAAATTTGGACTCATGATCAGCGTTGCCATAATGTGCCCGATCGGCCCATTTGGCCCACTGTTCTTCATTATGGCCCTTGGCCCCGGGCCAACGGGAACTGGCCCGCATATCTTATTTTTGTTCGATTCGAACCCACGCATATCAGATTTGCTCAGTTTTAGAAGTCGTTTATGCACTACGCATTCCACCGCTTAAGACCATTGACGTCACGTATTTTTCTGAGCGCTTTCATAATTATTTTTATTTTTTGAAAAAAATTTTCTGACGAGTTGTGGCCCACACTTTTATGAAATGGCCCGCAAAATGGCCTTAAATAATTTTTTCTCTGCGGCAACGCTGGTCATGATACCATTTTAAACGATTGGGATTATTTCATGCACAGATTTTCTTTGAAGGTCCAGATACATTTTTTGACATTGGTTAAACGATTTTTGTATCGAAAGAAACGTTGCGATAAAAGATAAGACGATTTAAATTAAAAATATTAGCCTATCACTTCAAAACACTTTCGTATTTTTGTGGCGAGCTTTATTAATTTGTATCTCTCAAAAAGTACCCACCATTTGATGGCTATTTGATACACGCGGTCGTGCATTAAGCGCTTCATATCTTTAAATTTAAATAAAACAAAGTGTGTGTGAGATATCATCGATTTTTTTTTATTTCTTTGAAAGGACTATCCATGCCATTTTGTATGGAATATAACATCGTTCAAATGACCGCCGTGGCTTCTATGGGTGGTGCGCATCCGAAATATCTAATTTTCTATGAATAGATGGCGAATTAATCAGGCTGAATTTGAACGATGGAATGAGGGCCGCTGTGACGCGCGTGTAGCTTATTCGCATAAACCTGCGACTGCAGAATACCCCACAAGAAAAAGTCAAACGGGGTCAAATCGCACGATCTCGGTGGCCATCAGTTCACATCACCTCCACGTTAGATGACTATGCCCTCGAATCGCTTGAGCAGAATTTCCAGTGTGGCGCGAGCTGTGTGGCACGTAGCGCCGCCGTCCTGTTGAAACCACATATCGTTGGTGTCCATATCGACCAATTCAGGCCAAAAGAAGTTGGTAGTCATCGACCTATGGCGCTCACACCGATGACGGTTAACATGTTTATATGACCGGATTCAAGGATCGAATTCAATCAGAATCGAAATTTCGATCCAGGTATATGACGATGCCAGATCGAAAGATAGAATTCAAATAAAATCGAAGTGACAGTCTTGTTTTTATTGTGTGCAGTACAATAAATATACAATAGCTCACACACACCAACAATCAGCTGAAATCTCCATTCTAATTCTTCGATCTAGGTATACATTTATGTTTTCGATTAGATCCAGCTCGCCGAGTTGGATCGGATCGAGTAATCCGAATTCAATTCGATCCAGGTTTACAAAGACCTAAATCTTGATTCAATTCGGATGTAATTCGAAATGTTGCTTGTCGTCTTTCACACGAAGAAACAAGTTGCTGGAGATTTTTTTGACGTTTTCTTTTAATTTCCTTAAAAATCTCCTGTAGGTACCTTTCACACGAAGAAACAAAATCGTGGAAACTTTCTGTAGTTTCCTTTTAAAATATCTTGGTTGAACACACTCTACTGTGTGTGTGAAGAGGAATGTCAAAAAATCTCCTCGAATCGTTTACCGGGGAGATTTCATTTTCCCCTCTTACTTCTTGCCCTTCTCACCTACAAACTGAATGTCGCTGGCAACTCAGTTTTCCTCGTGTGAAAGGGGACTTTGTTGACGTACCCATTCATCCAGAAATGGGCCTCATCGCTGAAGATGACCGTAAATGGGCGAGGTGCGCGGAACGTTTCTCGAACAGAACAACCATTTTGATAAAATAATTTTATCATTTGCACGTGTTGTTGAGCGCTATATCATCCATGGTGATTTGGCATAGGTAACAGACTGAATAAATGACAACCAATTTGACAAATGTAGCTTCAACAATATGGCCGCTACCAACTGTCAAAGTTCGGAAGACCCTTTACATCAGTTTATTGTACTTTTCTCGAAAACTATAAGTTGTTTGAAAGAAATATCAACACAGACACTGTAGTTGTGAAATTATGTATATAAAAGATTACACCATGGATCACCGTAGATTTTAAGAAAAACGATCTCAAACAGTAAATTACAATAAATTGGGAAAGTTTTCCTTAAAATCTATTGCTCTTACGAAAAAAAAAAGCTGAAATCTGATCTTTATAGAATTCCCTTAGAGGATATATAATAGGCGTGTTTTTTTGAAAGTCCATATGGATTTGTCGAAAAAAACGACATCGGGACTTAGGAACATCTTACTTACAGTACGTAAGTCCCGATAATTATCTGGACTTAGCTAAGTCCATATGGATTTAAGTTGTTGTTGTATTTACGTGTAAAATTATTAGTTCTGATGTTGTTTTTTTCGACAAATCCATATGGACTTGCAAAAAAAACACGCCTAATATGGAGTGCTTGTCTTTATTCAAATGCGAAGCTTTCATATGAGTCGCTGTTCAAGTTTCGGTAAGTTAAAGGCACTCCAGTTTTCTGTACATTGGAAAAAAAAAAAACTAAATAAGAACATTTCAATATCCTTAAAATAATAAACAAACACTAATTAATTTCAAGAATTATTTCAAAGAAGAACAATTTAGAGAGAAAATAAGCAAATTATGACTTACAATTGATAGCAGCTGTAAGATGTCCACTTTAAGAGTTTATCTTACTGAAAGTGAAACAGTGCCCCCTATCAAGGCTTCAGGCACTACAATGCATTAGGGTTATAGAAACGAGCACTCCATAATAGCCGTTTTCCTTTAGACGTGGCGAGGTACTTGTGAGTAGATGAAAACTAAAATCTAGTACCTTCATCTACTCATGAACTCATGCTTTCATCGCGAGTAGATGAGGTTTTTAGAGAAACTAATTTTGGGCGTTCTATTCAAAATGGCTAGCAAAGTACTTACAAGTACTTCGCCACCTCCAAAGGAAAACGGCTATTATATCTATATCCTCTAAGAGAATTCCTTAGCTACAAAAAGACTCTTCCTATCCCCTAGAAGGTTTATCTTTGGCCCAAAGCTAGGTATATACTTTTTAAGAAATGAAAAACTAAAAAATAAAGCTCTCCACCACATTTGCCGGATTTTGTTTTAAGTTTGCCTTTTTTATGGCCGACTTCATAAAGCCGTTTGGCTATTTAACAGGCTTTTAAATCTTTTCTCGTTGTCGTTTTGATGTTTGGAGTACTCCTTTTTCTACTCCTCTACTATTCCAAAAGCCTTCGATTGGCTGTTCTGTGTAATGTTTTCGGCTTGTTCTTCTGTTCCCAATTTCATAAAGGAGTAGACGAGGAACACACACGTACATACAAAGTTTTTCGTTGGATTACTTGTCGAAAGTGATAAATACTTGAAGAAGCCATTTTGTTAAATGACGGCTTCAGGCAGTGTGTGTGTAAATTTCGGAAAGTTGGTGTTTTCATATTCGATTCGAATTAAAAAAGAGTAGAATAGACTGAAAATCCAATCGAAAAAGTCATTAAAATGACGTAAAATGTAAAAGCCTGTTAAATATTTGCGAAACCGAACATTAGTTTTATTTTCCTGAGCTTTTGCCTGTTTGTTAGATTAAGTTTTCACCAAGTTTCGAAAAACTATTTTTTCCTATAGGTTTTCATTTAAGCTAACCATACATTAGGCGTTTTTTCCTGTTTTCATATATGACAATTCCGCAGCAGAGCAGCAAATCGAAGGCTTATTTCGTTTTCGATTTGAAAAAACTCCGAAAACTGTACTCGGAGCAGCCAATCGAATGCTTTTAGAGTAGTTGCAGTGAAAAATGAGTACTCCGAACGTCCAAGCGAAAACGACATTAGGCGCATTTTGTTATCGCCGCTGATCCATACAGATCATATCATTTAAATGAAACAATTCGAACAACCAACGGAAAACGACATATTTGATTTGCAGCAGTCGGCTCGGCACAGCGCCACCAAAACCCGAATTTACTAGCTCCATCTAGTTCTTCACAACAAAGTTATCGAAAAACAAAAATGAAATCCACAAAAATGAAATCCAAAAAACAAACAAAATACTAGCGTCTAAAAAAAAACAATCCACTTACAGATGTTTTTGACATTTCGCATTGTTTTTTGTACTTTTTCTTCAACTTTTTGCCATCGGAAAATCGCTGTGCAGAAAAAAAGTTTTGGTCATTTTTCTTGGTTTTTCAAAATTATTGCTTGCATTAAATTCAAATTTTTATTTAAGCTGAATTAATAGTTGTTTCAAAGTTTTGCCAGGTAATTGAACGAACAATTATAAACAAATCATATCAAATTCAAGATAAAAAATGAAAACAAGTGAAATTAGTAGCACAAAGAAAGCCATTTTAATCGATTACAAGTGGAATAAATACAAAATGTATTGAGTTAAACAAAAGTTTTGTGTATACAGTGTTGAAAGTGAATTTGTTTATTAGTTTTAAAAAGTTTTTCTTTTCAACAATAATCAAGATAGGAAAAGCCATTACTATTTCGTTTACCTGGACAATCCATAGAATCAAGTACCTAACTCTTTTTTTTCTCAGTAGGTAATAATTATTGAGAGACGGTTTCTACTTAAACATTGAGAATACATACAAAATAACATAAGAAAATAAATAATACGGTTACCCTAAATCAATTCGACATTTAGGTAGGAATAAATTTGATCAATATTTCAAGGACATTTAAGTTTGGGTTTGGCTTATGTTTTCTGAATTTGTAGACTTACCAACATAATTATATTCAACAGATGTCTCTTGTTTTATTTGTGCTTCGAGTCATTGAGCAGGGTAATTTATGTTCAGTTCTGAGTATAACACATATCGTATCTTATCCTTAAACTCATGAGTTTAAAATATTTCGAGAAGGGTTGGAGGTTGTTTAAGGTTGTTAAAGTACATAAGAGTAATGCCTTCTTAGCCCGAAGAAACTGCCACTGGCAAAAGTGATTCTTTGTTTGATATCTAGATTAAGTCCTTGGCTGCTACGAAGTTGTACCTATCCAACTTGACGTTTTGCCCAAGTCGACCATGTTGAGATTCTTTCTCGATGACGGCATAAACTTTGTCCTCATTAACTGCCAAGCCCATTTTCGCCGCCTCCGTTATCGTTTACCGGTTAATGTGAATATCATCAGCATAAGCAGGTAGTTGAACGTACTTCTTCGTAGGAAAAGAGTTTGTAAATCGCTATCCGCACTTCTTGTTGGTCGCATGAATGGAAACCTGGTCCATCATCGCCCAAGTTGAATTGAGTTTCCTACCTTTTACCGGAATGAGGGATATCTTCGTAGTTTAGCACTTTAAGTCATTAATTATTATCTTAAAGCAATACTATAAATTCATAAACTATCTAATTTTTAACGCATTGTTGTTTTTCAGGTCATAAAAACGATAATTTTGATGTAACTATGAAACTGGATGAAGTAGTTACATGGTTTGTTTACTTAAAATTTATATTTGACTATCATACAATTTAATAAAATTTTAATTAAAGGTATCAGAAAAAGATCGGCACGTATGACAAGCAACAATGGGAAAAGACAGTTGAACAGAAAATTTTAGATGGCTTCACAAGCTTTACACTGAAGAATGCAAAACTTAAAACCGAGTTTATTGACGTTGATTTAGTAAGAGGTATTAAAAGTCGAACTAAAAAAGTTATTGAAATCTACCTAGATCACACCTAGATGGGAATTCAATTCAATTAGGGAAGAGGGCTGCATTTGCTCTAGCTATACAAATTCTTGCAGACGCTTTTATCTTGGCGTAGGGTCATTAGCTCACAGGGCTTGGCCAAGTGTGGCTATTGATACGAAAGCTTGAAAGTCCAGTTCATATTCCTATATAAACACCTTTCACTATACGTGGCTTTAATTTACAAAATTTTAACTTGAATTGAAATTAAACTTTGCTTATAAAGTAATCAAACTAATAATAAAATAACTC
Source organism: Leucozona laternaria (assembly GCA_932273885.2). Lineage (NCBI taxonomy): Eukaryota > Metazoa > Arthropoda > Insecta > Diptera > Syrphidae > Leucozona > Leucozona laternaria. Next base: position 41,811,099 of record OW026368.1, on the reverse strand, counting down.
TAAGATACTTGTTTATTTAGTAGTAATAAAATATTTCTTATCTCTTTAAGGCTCCACATTTCCTAAAGCTAAGCCGAAACAATCTCTTTCGACTGTGATACGATTGGCTATACTGCGATACTTTCTCCTTCCAGTATATGCAAAATGGTGGGTTCGACAGACGTCGGAAAAAGTTTTTGGCATGCTTTTATTTTTATATGTAACCCAAATGATAAGTTGGGCTGTGTATACATACAAAATTTTTCATCAATTCGATAGCGATGTTGAGGTACAATATTTTACCGAATAATAAATTTGATGCAACAAAAGTTCATTTTAGCATATAGTTTCAATATCGGAACTACTCATCCCCATGTCCCTGAGTCTAATACTGAGCTTTATTCATTCGCAAATTGTTGCAACAAGTTCTGGCAGTGGTGTCTCATCTAAGCAACAAAGATACTCGAATGCAACGGGCAAACCAAGAGAACGTGTCAAACGTCGAAAGAAACTTTTAAAGTAAAATTTATCAATTATCTTTTAATACACTGAAACTTTAAATATATTTTTCTTAAAGAATGAGAAGCCTTGAGACAGAATGCCCAACTATTGGGAAATCAACCCGAAGCAGAGCGTCAACTCCACAAGAGAGTACTACAAGTCTTCATACCAAGACTACTTTTGTTCCTTTAAAAGATAATAAATTGTTCATTAAACCTCCAAAGAATTCATTAGAAGCTAAACAATCATCTGCCACCGATATACACTCATCTAAACTGACACTAGATCTCACGGCTTGCTGCAGTTCAAGCTTGCCGCCAACTGCCAGCTCGATTAATGAATGTAAAAAACGTAATGTCAACTGGGACACACCAATTCATAACTTTGCAACAGAAGTTCAAGTCGAAAATCCTCTCCTATTAGTGAATATTAGCACTCAAGTTAGTACAACCAGCAACAGCAGTGTTGAATGTTCGCCTCGAGAAAAAGTTGAAGTCATTGAAGAGCCAAAAATACAAGAGCATGAACGAGACTTGGATAAAATTGAAGATGTAGTCGAAGACGGTAATAATGGCGATGCTGTTATTAAACGAAGCCTTGGGGAAGATGATGGCTTCGAAAGTTTAAATGGCAAAAGCTCGAGTGGTGAAGAAAGTAATATTACTGCTGCGATAGCTCCGAATGCACAGCCAGTTGAAAAAAATCAATTGCGTTTGAGATTGAATGAGAATATCAATAGAGCAAGAGAAGAAAATTCAATAATTGAAGAAATTTTTAATGCATCTACTCCAGTTTTACCGGTATTCAGACGTAAATATCCACTTTCATCCGAGTCGGATATCGATAGATCGGGTAAAAAAGCAACTCTTAAATCGTCTGCTAATGATATATTTTCCAAGAAAAGTACAAAAACAGCTAAAAGTAGTGATACCGATGGAGAAAGTGACGAAGAAGAGATTATTTCAAGTCCGGCATCACTTGCTGCATCTAATTACACTGAATGCACTACATCAGCAACGGAATGGTTGGGCATAACTACAAATAGTACGTAAATTTGATTGATCTATTTATACAGTGCACATAATGGACTCTTAGTTCATTTTTTAAACAGTCAGTAAGTTTAAAGATACTATGCTTTCAATCAATCAGTTAACAACATCGATAAATAATAGAAATAAAGTAAATTGAATCAACGCCGCGAATATTTAATTACAAACTGACTTTTTAACTCTTAACTGCCTAAGATATTTTATTTATTTTTACTTTTAGGTGAAGAGTGCAGTTACAGCTCGGAACTAGAGAATTCAGATTACAAGCAACTTTCTGAAGACGAAGGATATGATATGGATTTTACACCGACGACAATTCTCAATCCTCATGGAAAAACAGGTCGAAGTAAGCGGTAAACCTAAACAAAAAAAAATGTATTCTACCGTTGTTGGTTGTTAGTCCAAAATGTTCAGCTTTTAAATAAGAATTTGGTTACAGTAGCGCAAAATCTTCAACAGCTTAAAGTTAATGTATGAGCGTTATACCTACTACTTAATATTTTTCTTGTTTCGAGAATGAAAAAATGTGTCATTTGGTACTTGAAAATGCAAAAAACTTAGTGGTAACAATTATCGTTACGTACTTGACAAATCGCAAATGAAATTAAATGAAATGCAGCGGAACAAAGAAGGCTTTAGATCCTTCTAGCACAATAGGGATTTGGTTTGCACCAGACACCCCTTTTCGCTCCTTAAATGCGTTTCATATGTAATTCAAGTTAAGTAAATAAATAGTTCAAATAAATAAGCAAGGTCAATACTAAGCGAAAAAAAAACAAATATCAACAATTTTAAATGTGCAAATGCCCTGAATTTGGAACAAAATAGGAATACGTTTTTGCTCTAACTGAAGAATGAGTACATTCTGATCTTTAAAGCGTTAACTTGCCCCAAAAAGCGTCCAATGTTTTGTTTGTAAAAGACCAATGGTCATTTACCACTTGCCCAAGCATTTACTTTTTGTTTGACCACCAACAGTTATAGAAAAAGTCGATTTTAAAAAATGGGGTGTCAAAAGATCGCAGCCCCCAAAAAAATCAAATATGATTAATCCTTTTGATTTTTCTATTTTTTAACTCGATTTCTCAATTTTTGACTTCCCCTATTAAAGTTTATTCCTCTTTTTTTTTTGTCCAATTGACGAAGTCAAATATCTGAGATCTAAGAAACTAAAACAAACTATAGTTGAAAAACTGCATTACACGATACTGGTTTTGCCCTGTTTTTGCGTTTCTTATAAGATACTGGAATATCAGAAATGATTTTCAAACAAAGAAATAACATTGTTCAAAAAACTTTAAAATGTTGGTTTTGTTGACACTGTGATTTTTGTTTGTGTAGAAAATAGCTCCCTTCTGCTCTGATGCATGCCACAAAACGTTCGGTTATGGATACAGCAGCAGTTTCTACAAATTAGGGGAGTTCACTGATACTGGTTACCTATACTGGTTACCTATTTGCAATGCAATACCCGTGGTCAGGCTTTTTTACTAACGAAGATGAAGAAAATTAGAAGGAATTATGTACTTTTGTTTAAGTGGAGTGATTGAACATAATTCGATTAAAAGAAAGGTGTGGCAGCATCTAAATGATGAGCCCACTGACGTACCTGGTCGACGGTCTTTGTTCTCTTGAATAACTGTGAATATTTCAGAGAGACTAAATAGGTGGAAATCGAAAATTTTTTTATTTTATCTCATTTTAAGTTTGGGTAACCATTTTTGAGACCCGTTTGTTGTCATTATGAATGATGGTCTAGGTCTAGTAGCTGATCCGTTAGTCCGCTGAAATCATGTTTATTTTTACCCTTTGACTATTAGGAATCGATTTTATTGAAAAAATGTGTAAAATGTGGAGAAGCGCTATCGAAAGGGATACTTCAACCGAGTGTTTTATTCTTCAAACAAAGTTGAGGGTTTAACAATTACAAATGAATGAATGAAGTCACCTGTAATGCAAAAGGATACAAAAATAACGAAACTAGCTTTACAGGATTTGAAGTTCAAGGTACTATAGTTAAATATCTTGAATGTTTCATTTTTTATCTTAATATAAAGATATTTAAAAAATTCAAGCTGAATCAATTGATGGTTTAATTTCTTCTATGATATTAGCCGTTTTCCTTTGGACGTGGCGAAGTACTTGCAAGTACTTTGCTAGCCATTTTTAATGGAACGCAAACAATTAGTTTTCCTAGAAACCTCATCTAATCGCGATGAAAGCAAGGTAGTAGATTTTAGTTTTCATCTACTCACAAGTACTTCACCACCTCCAAAGAAAAACGGCTGTTATATGCACTGGATATCTGAGTAAGAATTTAAATATTTTTCACAAATCTACTATATTTGCCTTAAAATATCATCTTGACCGTATAGACAGATATTTTTTGTATACATTTTTTTAAGAGTTAAAAAATGTTAAGCACACAAATTTTTAAATGTTCCAGCAGGAACCCTAAAAAAGATTCTCCCCAGGTCTCAAATGCCTTGCTCGAATAGACAATTTCATGTTATATGATCGATGTACTTTTTCAAAAAATTCGTTAACGATCCGGACCGGACTTATCGAATTTTATAAATATTTATGAAAGATTTCGATTAAACTCAGCCTTCACTACTTTTATCAAAAATGGAAAAAAGAATAACAAAATCCTACCTCAAGTTGATTTGAGGTATTTTAATTTTTTTAAAGTAACTCATTTCATGATTTGCATCATTTTTTTTTTCAGTTAGTTGCACAGTTTGGGAAAATAGAGATATTAAAAAGGCACAAATGTCCGTCTTGGACATATCGTCGTGCATAATTGAACGTGTAGAAGCTATGCCTGAAACGTGTGATTACATTTACTTTGGTATTTGTTTCTCGATTGTTCTCTCAATGATTCCACCTTTTTGTCGATTGTGTGAGGTACGTTTTAAGAACAAACTCAAAATAGTTAAATATTGTTGTATCTCAATTTGTTTTACCTAGAAAACAATTGATTCGGAAGACACTGAAATAAACTATTTGGACATACCAATGCTTCTATGGGAGAAGGCTTCTTTTTCGTTTATTGCAATACTTCATTTTGCATTTGGTAATTCTCAATGGGAACGAGCTTTATTACTTATTGGATTTATGCAACGTTTACTACTTACCTTGATATTTTTTATGCTATTTGCCGTGGCAGAGAGAACTTTTAAACAGCGGTAAGTTAATTTAAATTATTTACGTTGATCTACAACTTCTTTATGAATCTCATGGTTATTTCAGATTTTTGTATGCTAAGCTTTTCTCTCATCTAACATCTTCAAGGCGTGCAAGAAAATCTGATTTGCCTCATTTTCGATTGAACAAAGTGCGAAATATCAAAACATGGCTTAGTGTGAGATCATACTTAAAGGTAAATTTTTTCTGATTTATAGAATTATCCATTTGAATGTGTTTTCATTTCAGAAAAGAGGCCCTCAACGATCTGTTGATGTAATAGTTTCTGCAGCCTTCCTTTTAACACTTCTGTTGTTGGCATTTTTGAGTGTAGAATGGTTGAAGGATTCGGTTCGTTTACATTCGCATTTAAATTTAGAAGCCCTAACATGGTCAACTTTCATGGGTATTTTTCTGCTAAGATTCATGACACTAGGAAATAAAATAAACCGGAAATATAGAAGTATATCAGTTTTGATCACTGAACAAATAAATCTTTATTTGCAGGTTAGACAACATTTTTTTTTTTTTTTTGTTTATTCACATTCAATGAATTTTATCTATTTGTTTTTCTATTCCAAAAGATTGAACAAAAACCTAAAAAAAAGGACGAGCTTATGGTATCAAATAGCGTGTTGAAGCTAGCTGCAGATCTGCTAAAGGAATTGGAATTGCCATTTAAAATTTCAGGCCTAAGTGCGAATCCATATTTGTACACTACTATAAAAGTGGTTATATTGTCTGCCCTATCAGGTGTTCTAAGTGAGATGTTAGGATTTAAATTGAAATTGCATAAAATTAAGATTAAATAAAAGTAATTTTAATTGGTACAAAAGTCTTGTGTATATGCTATGAAACTTATTAACATTATTATTATTTATAGGTGGTGTAAAATTTGAATTTATAGCTTTAATTGATTTGGCTTCGTTTGGATGATGATGGTGACGGCAATTGAGCCCGTTTAAAAAATGTTACAAGTTAACTCCAGGTGTAATCAGATTAAAGCGAATTTTAATCTACATTTTACCACTTGAACATTTTAAAATAAGGACAAAAGTAGGTGAAATTGAAAAAAAAAAAAATACACCCCTGCGTCGCACGTATGTACGTATGTATATATGAGTTCGGTTAAAACTTTGAAGAGATGGACGTTTTAAAAAACCTTTTTGCCTAAAATGAGAAAACCCTTTGAAGTTAGAACTTCATTCAGTCCTATTCAGTTTGTTCAATCTTTCGATTCAAATTATTTTTGTTTTAATTCTCTTTCGAATTAAAATCGTTACCACAATAATTACTGTCATGCCTAGGCGAAACGCATTTGAAATAAAGGCTTAAGAGGTTATATAATTGGAGTGCTCGTTTCTATCCCTAATGCATTGTAGTGCTTGGGGCCAAGATAGGGGGCGCTATTTCACTTTCGGTTTAGATAGTCTTGAAGATATCGTACAGCTGCTGTCAATTGTAAGTCACAATTTGCTTTTTTTGTCTCTACATTGTTCTAATTTGAAGTAATTGTTGAAATTAATAAGTGTTTGTTTATTATTTTAAAGATTTCAATATCTTCTTTTTTAGTTTTTTTCTCCAATGTGCAGAAAACTCGGACCGACACTTGAACGGCGACCCCTTTGAAAGGTACGCATTCGAAAAAAATGAGCACTCCATATTATATATCCACTCAGACTACAGCCCGATTATCCCCTTGTGACAAGTCACAAGCTCTTATGACTATTCCTTGTGAGGTTTGTTGTGACTCGATAACATTTTTGGAATTCTCCCCAAATCATCACAAGAAAGCTCACAACTAAACTCACCACAGCAAAGGTGAATTTTGTAGTGCCATAATTGCAACAGCTGATTTTTTAAAACATTAAAAAAAGATTTTGAATTGGGCCAAATAAATTTATTTAAAACTCAATAAATCAAGTTTTCATCCTTGTTTTTCGCAATAAAGTGAGAACAAAATTGTTTATATATATATGTTTGCAAAATGGAAGTGAAAAAAACTATTTTTTTTTTTTAGAGAGCGAAAAAACCATTTGTTTCGTGCGTTAAAAAAAAGTCTGAGCTGTTTTGAAAATCTTGTTTTTTTTTTTATTTTGGAAGAAAGATATACCGAAGAAGATACGCCCAATAAAATCCACTTTAAGGCTTAACTACATAAGCCCAAAAAGTGAAAAAGTACAAAAGTGAAAATTTTCAAACTCATTTTGGAATAGTTTTTCTGACTGGAAAACTTTTAAAAATGATGCAGAAAGATTAAATTTTGGTTAAAGAAAAAATTTGTATATTCTTTTTCACAAAACAACTGCGCTAGCGGGAAAAAAAATATTTTTACTTTTGTACAAAAGTACTTTTTGGCTTATGTAGTTAAGGCTTTAATTTTCTCTTTCCTATCTAAAAAAAAAAAATCAATGTTGTTTAAAAAATAAATAGATTATGATATCAAATTTTTAAAACACATGGGGGCATATTCACTTTAGAACTCCAGTTTATCTTAGACCTGGGTTTATCCTATCTAAATAACATTGAATAAACACCAGAAGAAAAACTGGAGTTTAAAAGTGACTAAATATGCCCCATGTAATTTGTGAGTTGTGAACGTCTATGAAGGAGATCACAATTTCGATAGTTCTTGTGACTCTCATAAGTTGTGACTCTGGGGGAGAATTCGAAAAAGTCACAATATTAATTTCACCTCTTCTTGTGACTTGTGAGGTATCAGTGATGATGGGGAGAATCGGGCTATAAAGGTCGCAAAAAAAAAATCATGCGAATTGTATTCATTACAGTGAACAAAAAGGAACAAAACATTTTCTTTTTTCTATTGTTTTCGTTTTTTATTCTTCGAAATGATATAATTTCAACTAGCTTTGCTTTGGAAATGTCTCCATGAATGAAAAAGAGAAACCATAACTTAAACAAGCAATCAACTCAAAATGAAATGAGATGACAAACAGATGAAAACACTTGTTCTGTTATTTGCGAAACTAGCTCATTTTGCTCTAAAACGTAGTATTAGTCCCCTTTCACACGAGAAAACTGAGTTGCCAGCAACATTCAGTTTGTGGGAGAGAAGGGCAAGAAGTAAGAGGGGAAAATGAAATCTCCCCGGTCAACGATTCGAGGAGATTTTTTTGACATTCGTCTTCACACATACAGTAAAATGTGTTCAACCAAGCTATTTTAAAAGGAAACTGCAGAAAGTTTCCACGATTTTGTTTCTTCGTGTGAAAGGTACAGGAGATTTTTAAAGAAATTAAAAAAAAATGTCCATGATTAAAACCTCAAATTATGGATTCCATGGCAAACATTTTGGTTAACATGCACATTTGCTAATTCACCAGGTGCACTAATCCTGAATTAAAACATGAATAAATGTGAACAAACTAGCCCTAAGAATCGAATTTGTAAGGTTAACATTCATAAAAAGTCGCCGAGTTTAATGTATTTGCAATTAAAAGGAAACTAAAAGAGAAACCAAACATTGAAATCGCTCACGTTAATATTTTATATCATGTCTTATCAGCCTTATTTTTAAATTAATCTTGGCATCACTTTTTCTTTTTATGACAGATGTGTTTTTGACAGTTTAGAACAAAATCATGTTATCTCCCTCGCTCGTTCGATACCCTTTTTCACTTCCATTTCCAATTTCCATACATCAAATTTTGTTTTCTTTTTTTTATTCAACTTCAGTTTAGTCGAGCATTTTAAATCCAAGTTGGTGGGTGTTGCCGTTGCCGTGTGTGAATCACATCAAATTATTATTGCTTTAAAAAGAATTAAAAATAAAAATTAAACCATTGCATAAATGTTTCGATTAGAATACGCTTCATAGAGAAAAGCAAATTTCTAAGGAAATTCCAACGTTTTTCGCTGGCATTGTTCGGAGTTTGTGTTCTGTGTTATTTTTGTGGAAATCCAAGGCCCGGGTGTGGCGATTTAAAAAAATTCCATCTCGCCATTAAACCGATTTTACTATATAAAAACCAACGAATTATCCTTCACTCGGGGGAGGATAGCTAACGAACCGGGTCCAGTTTGAGAGTCTAAACATCGCGTCCTATTTTCTTCGGTTGGTTAAAGTTTTTGCAATTCATCGCATCGCGGTTCACAAATCCAACAGGCAAAATGCTCGAAGAGTTCCCCAACCCCACGCAATCTGCTGCTGAGGAAGACACTTACTATGACGGCAGTCGGGCATTCCTATGGCTGGCTGACCTAAGCGGGCTATCTGTTGATCTGGTAAGTTGTACATTTATTCACGTATCCTACGTATCCCTCCCAAGTTCCTATTTATAAAATGGTTACTATGTTTTCTTCAGTAAACTTCATGAGAACAGGAAGGTGGCGGTATGGTGAGAAGTCTTGGCTGCGATTGCGAACGAAGGTGGTTGCCAAAGCAACACCATCTTGCCACATTTGACATATATCTCGCCACCAGAATGACGATACAGTCATGTCGGCTGATTGTTTCTCTTCCTTCACCGTCTGGCTCCCTTTCCACACCCTACATCTCCACCTCCACTGCCACCCGCAACACACATACAATTTTTACAAGAACTTGCAATTTAAGATATCGTTTGATCAGAATGTGTTCATTTTCTTTATTTGTTCACATAGAGAAACGAGGCATGTAATGTTTCGATAGCACAGAGGATGAGGAACAATCGAATGATGATTTGTTGGTTATTATTTATAATTCCAATGAATGCCAACAACAGATTTAGCCCAAAAAAAATGTAAATCTGTTCGAAATAAAAATGTCCATTCTGGACTGGTTCAATGGTTTGGGTCAACGATTCGAGAGAAGTTGGTTTGAATTTAGAAAAAAAAAAAATGAGCCCTCTGACATCATTCTCGTTTCACGATCATCAGATCAACAGCACCAGCACTGCGCTGTTCCGTTTGATTTTTATTTTTGTATTTTATTCGGTGCTTCCTTTGAATTGAAATTTATTTAATAAAATATCTGTTCATATTTTTTTTGTATAAGAAACTAGAAGCTTGGCGCGTAGTTTCTCATTTTGTATTGTGTTTCTTTGCTTTCCCTCACCGAAGTGAAGAGTAGAGTAAGCCCAAGTCGATCAATAAAATGAGCTTTTCTTGTTTGCATGTGATGCCAATTAGTAAATATACGACGTGATTTTTCTGTGTTTTTGTTACGCAAGCGAATCGATCAATTGATAATTCTTGAAAAAAATCAATATTTCGGCAATTTGAAAAGAATTGACGCTTACAAAATAATTGTAAGCAATTGGGGAGGCTTTATTTGGAAGGTGTGATAGGTAGTGGCATTGAATGAAATATGATTAACTTCGCTTTATGAAACCTAACTATTTGTTCCTATGTTTGAAGAGTTAAATATCTCGATATGTATGCATGTACATACAAAACATACCCATCTAAAATTTTGCTGAGAAATACAAACAAATTATAAAATTGCAATTGAATCAATCAAGTTTTTTGTGTTTATTGAGGCAAAACCATTGCTTCCCCAAACTGACAGCCAATAATAAGTAATAATTAAACGTAAAGCTTGTTCACTCTATAAAAAAAAATCATCGCTCAAAGAAAAAAACCCTAAGTTTTAGGTAGATATTTGCATTTGTTGGGATTTTTTACTGACAATGAATTTAAAAACGTTTGAATTCATAGAGTACTGGAAGTGGAGCTTCTCGATGGAAGCTCTAGAACACGGAGTTAACACAGAAAACCTCACTGAGACGGAAGTGACGTCATATAGCATAGCAGCAGTTCAAAAAAAAAAAAAAAATCGAAAGAAAATTGTCTGCTTAACAGCCCGTTGCTTACCAAATCTCCGAAAACAATCCATTGCGCCGCTTAAAGCTTGAGTTCTGTTTCGCGGATATTCAAGGTTAATGTCCTAAAATGAAAGTAAAATTTCATACACAAAATAATGAGGTTGTGTGACAAAAAAAACATAATAGAGGTGGGTGTGACCCCACGATCGATCGATTTGATTGTCGCTGACGGAAGATCTTGGGGAGAAAAGACGGAATGTTTTATGCTGTAGACTTGGCAACCGAGAGTGTTTTTTAATCAAAAATTAACGTTTTATCAAATGAATGTCTATTAAACCACCTGTGCACGTGTATATACGGACAAAATTTAAAAAAAAAAAACGAGCCGAATAGCTTTTAAAATTGAAAGAAAAAGTTTTATAGGTATGTAATTCATATTTTGGTATATGAAAAATACAAAGAAGAGGAAAACAAAAGCAATAGAAATGCATTGTTTTTGTTTTACTTGACTGTAATGAATTAAATTTAAATGAAAGTGTTTTACGACCTTTAGTTCAAATGCGTTTCGTCCAGGCACATTAGTTTAGTTAGATAAAATATTAGTTAGTTATATTGAACATTTACTGAATTCAGTTAAAATTAACAAAGAAGGTCAATTGTCAGTGTATATTATTTTTCTACAAAAACATGGGAGAAAGTTTGATCAAAATCGGCCCATGCCTTTGGCCAGTTGTGTGTGATAACACTATGTATTCTTCTTCGTAGATAAAATTGTCCTTCTTATCTGTCGCGAATTTCTATACCTCATGTGGATAATTTGTAATTATCAAGTTGTAAGCATACAACTTTCCAATATAAATATATTTTAAATTAATGTAAATTTGTAAATGCATTTAAATTGTATGCACCCTCAGTTCAAGTTGAAGACATGCAACTATATACCTTTATAATCAACCGATACAATAAAGGGAAAGTACGTAGAAAGTCTTTAACATTGAAACAATAAATAAGATACACCAACCAATGAGCAAACAAAGAAAATACAAAATGTATTTTTAATTAGAAAACTAATCACATAAGATGATAAATAACTGGCTGCGAAAAATATTTGTACCAACATTTAATTTAGTTAGAGATTTATCGATGTAATTTCTTTTGTTTTATATCCTAATGCCTGCCATTTAAATCTTAAAGTTTAAATATTTCTCCAAGCACTTAAGACCTTAATGTGGGGTGCTGTTTTGTGTCTCATGTGACACGAATCTCTATTTATGTATATCTAATGTGTTGTTCTTGTTTTAAATGAAAGTTCTATCTGTATTTGTGTGTATGTTTTTTATATAGACTAAAATGTGGAGAGAGGCTAAAAGGATTTTCTTTTTCTTTGTGAGCACTTTTGTTTTTAAATATGCCCCATGCCGTAGTATTTACGGTATTTTTTTACTTAAGAGCTTGATGATGATCTTAGAGTCCATTTTAAAATAAGGGTCGTATATCAAGGGATTCTATAGAACATAAATGACTTTAATTCAATAAAATTCTAATATGAGACACACCCAAGCTTCTGGAAGACTACAAATAAATGAAAAATACAGCTCAACTATGGTCCTTGCTAAAGTTTAACACTATAGCACTAACATTTTAATCAAGTCAAGGTTGCTTAGTTTGTAGATTGAACCAAACCTCTGGTTTGTTAAATTATGATTTAATTAACTTATAGTTACAGTTTAACAGACGGCATATACATACACAAAATGATATAATTTTTAGTATATGTAAGTGCTGTGTAAGTTGAACATTTGTACATTCAATATTCTGGAGGTATTAACGGAGAGATTTGGTATTGATTGAAAAAAAACAGTATACGAAGATAATAGAGCCTTACATTTACAATTGGAAGCAATATTCTTCCTCTTAAATCGATCTTCTTCTTCTTAATATATAAAACAAAGTCGGTTTAGTTACAACACTTATAACTCAAGAACGGCTGGACCGATTTTAATGATCTTTGATTTGTTGGATTCATCTCCGCCCCGAATAGCAGAATAACTATACACATATGGGAAAAAATCACTTAATAGGGTGAAATAGGGTTAAAATCAAAAAGACGTGTTCGATTAAAAAAACATTCTACCTGAGTTTGAAAGGTTATTCTTAGGAAATGTCTGTTATCATAGTTTTTTCCAAAATGTTGGTATTTGTAGGGTGAAACAGGGTTAAAAATTTAAAAAAATGTCCGACCTAAAAAATTCTTTTTTTGTTGAAACGGTTTTCTTGAAAAATTGCTTTAGGGAAATTTCTTTTGGTGTTTGAAAGGTCCTTTTTAAAAGATAGCTTTAGAGTTATTTTTTGGTACTTATAGGGTGAAATGGTGTACAACATATGTTTATATCAAAGGTTTTCTATAGGGGATAGCCTGCAGAATTTTTTTTTTTTTCAAAAAATTGATATTAATAGGTTAAAGTGGAGTTGAAACAAAAAAAGTATATCCGATTAGAAAAATTCTGTTTGTGTTTCAAAGGTTATTTTTAATAAATTGAGATTTAAAGAGTGAAATGGGATAAACATAAAAAAGTGGTTTTTGATTACAAAAATTCTTTCTGTGTTGGGAAAGTATAATAAAGGTTGGACTTAGACATTGTCCACAAATAAGTAAAACTTGCTTAAAATAGATATAAAAAAAATCATTTATTTTGGTTGAATATAGAAAGCCAAGATCGGTCTTAGTTAAAAAAAAATAAATAAAGTTGATTTTACTGCAAAGTGTAAAATGAAATTTAATATTTTGGTACTTCAGAATCTAAAATGATGTCCTAACACAGCTTATGAATTTCTAATGCAACAATGACAAAATTTATATCATAAAGATTAGCGGTCATTGTGTATCTAAAAAGCGATCAAACGTTTTATTTTGTGCGAACGACTTGCATAAAGACTTGAAGCAAATCTTTCGCACAAACGAAAACGTTTGATCGCTTTTTCCATACATAATGTCATCCTAGTGATGTTTTTGTTTCATCTAGCAAATAAAAGTCATTTTCAATGTCCCCATAGTTACTCTATGAGTGAAATCTGTAAATTTTTGAACTAAACTTTACTTTGAAAATGAAAATCAAGGAATATGTACATACAAATTTGTAAACAGACGCGTCATCACACCCAAATCAACATATTAATTGTATTTGATTTAAAATTCATTTCATATCTTGAAAAAAAAAAAAAAAAATTCTTTGAAACGATTGAATAATATTTCAGATGTTTTCTGTGACATAATCTCCATAATGCTCTCAAGTTAAAATTTAGCTAGACTCTTAGCTGATGTTTGGAAAGAGAACTAAAGTTTTCTCTTTTATTTCTGTTCTCCATAAAATAAAATTTTAACATTTTTGTTCGAAAGATCATTAACCTGTATTCAATTTAGGTATGCGAATAATTTTGCCAAGTTGTGTACACATTTAACAGTCATAAAAATTAAATCTGACTCTTGCGGAATTGTTAATATTTATACATATATGCAAGTGTAGTCGATATGTGTAGGTGGGCTCTTTTAAAAAAAAATAGATCTGATGTACATACATATGTGGGGAATTCAAATTTCGAACAGATGAATTTTGGTATCAGATGTGAAGTCTTATTAATATTAGTGGTACGGAGAATATAATTTATAGTAGACAAACCTCTTTAATCCTGTTCATATCGTCACGAACCTAAAAACTGATAAAAAGTCATAGATATTTTGGATATACATACATACATTTTTATTATACAAAATTATTTTAAAAATTAAATAAATAGGTTAATAGTTGCGTTAAATTTATATCATTCGCGTCATTAAATTTAATTTGAACAATTTTATTTTTTTAGAAAAATGGAAAAGCAAAATTGCTGTGCGTCATCCTTACTTCATCAAAAGATTTTCATTTAAACTCGATTCCTGTGTAAAAAAATAAAATTTTGTAAAGTAGGTACTTAATTCCGTGTTTATATTTTATGGGACGAATTGATAAATGGTTATTTAAGAACTGAAGTGATTCAACTATCATTTTATTTTTTACAAAAGTTTGTATAATGTGTTAAAAATATAAATTATGAATTAATGTAGATGTGTTCTAAGTTGCTCAATGCTACTGTTTCTTCAATGCTGAAGTAATAGAAAATTTGTTTTTGAAATTATTTGGTCATTTGCATTCATATTGCATGATCCTCAAAAATGTTCATTATTTTGGAAAAAAAAACATTAAATTTAAAATGATTATATAACACTTTTTTCTTAAGGACAATAAGTTTTGAAACTGATACTGTAACATTTGTCCGAAGTACATTGTACGAAAAGGACAGACGCTATTATTTTGGTACAGGGTCATAATACTAAAATAGACTTTTAAAAATTATCGTAAAGATTTGGCAGGTAGTCATAGAGCTCTCATAAGAAAACATTTGTTTGTTTTCGCCACTCTGCTCAACTCTCGCGTCACCGCTCTGCTCGCAGCTCCAGTATGTGTTCAGCCTGAGCAGTTAATTTTGTATTAATAAGAAATTTTAGTACATGGTTGACTTTTGATCATTCTGAATCAGAAGGTAATTAAGCGTTTTTTTTTATTAATAAGGGTGTAGGTTTTCCAACACAACTTTTTACCTAAAATAAGACCCAATTTTGTTTAGTCTTCTGAGAATGTTAGCAGTTTAGGGACTCTTGATAAAAGGAGCGTGTATAAAGGAACTTTTTTTTATAGGGGTACTGTTTTGTGGGATTTGAGAGTTAGTCCAAATATATCTGCTTGTTTCTCTTTCAAGGTTTTCTGATACTGATATAGCAAAGTTATCGGGATAGGCAATCACTTTATAGGTCTATACTTCAGGCATTTCAGAAGCTTGTTTACTATCAATTTTCCACAGATGGAGAGACAGAACAAAAAGGTGTGGAATCCCTAATATCTTGCCATAATGCAAAGAATAAAATATTTTTTTTGAGTTGGTTTTTGAAGAATCAAATGAATGAACTTTCCTTTGCAATACGCGTTCTAGGACAAAGGCAAGAGCTTCGTGTAATTGATTGAAGGTTGAGTTCTAAGATCAAGAGTTTTTCGAAAGAGAAACGGTAGACTAATACACAAACAATATAAATAAATAAATAGATCTGATGTCTTTCAGATTCACATGGAACATTAACCATCTTTGGGTATAAACACAGCCTTAACTGTGGGTCAGATTAAAGATAACCCCCAGAATAGGTAGAATTGTATCTAGAGTTATTTTGGAGTTCAACTGGCATTTTGCCGTATTGATTTGGTAAATATTGATACTCTTTGTCGCGCACGCTGTGAGGAGGAGCTTTAATTGGTTTAACGAGTAGGGAGGAATTTCCGTAGATTCATGTGGTACTACAATGGACCAACGTATGGTCTAAGTGCTTAAGCTTTCCTCCTGGCAGTCATTTACATAACCTTACCAAATCATACCGACTAATCCTACAGACTGTATGGTTTGAAGCTATTAAGTGCCCACAGTGTTTTGTGCCGTGTAATCCAAACGTTATTTTGTTATTTGACTTGTTGTGGTTATTCACAAAAACAATGGTTGGAAGTTGTTATTTTGTCATCAGACAAACATTTTAAAACAAATATATTTAATGATTTATTTTCGAAAAAAAATATTTGTACTAATATTACAGATTAGTTACATATGTAACATATGTACATACATACCTACCTCAAGCTTTAGCTGGATTAGCTTTTTTGTGTAGGTTTTCTTATCCAATGATCTAATGTTTAACAAACGAAGATGTTACTCATGATATTATTTAGCCTAATTAGGCCGACAATTAAGGAGTAAATAAACATACATATGTATGTACAATGTACATTTGTACATAGGTCGGTACATTAAACATTAAACAATAAAAAATAAAACTAAAAATGTGAAAAAAGCCAAAAACGCTAACCCAAACGAAACGTGCGAGTAATTAGTGAATGGAATTTTTATTTAAACCTACTGTGACTATCATAAGTCGCTTTACTTTGATCTAATTCGCATATCAGAGTTGAAAACCCACTTTGTTGTTTATGCCTGTTAATACAGCTATATGTTTATCATAATGTTGTGCAGATGGTCTTTTTATCATTTATTTGGCCCATGACAAATGAATTTATAATTGACCTACAGCAAGTGCCGCTATATAAATAATTAGTAATGTTTGTGTTACTTTACTCAAAGCTTAATGATTTTTTCAGCCGAATAAAACTGGGGAACTATGTACATATGTATGTATTTGTGTTTGGTCGCTCATTAATTCCCGAGTTTTTTGTTTGTTCTATTTTTGTCACTTAAGTATGTACTTAATTATTTTCCTTGTAAGTATGATTAATAATTGTGAATTTGTCACTTCTAATAACATTCCACTCTAAGTATCAATCGACAAAGATAATGATACCTTTGTAAATGTTTTCTTTTTTTTTCTAAATCAATATTTTTATTGATTTGCAACTAAAATCTAAAAGGTTATAATATGAACTTACACAAATATAACATCTAAATGGCCACTTAATTTAATATAAACAAGTCAAGTTCAAAGTCATTTTTGATTGAGTGTGTTTAACGATAGCACAATTTCGTACCATATCACTGTCTGTAGATATTAAGTTACAAAATTGGGGGTTAATGTTTTCTATTCATAAAATATAATTTGTTTGTATTTTTATCAACTATACGCACTTTGAACATTATCTTCTACAAATGATAAGTGAATGTCGTTCGTTTGGTGATATAGTAAAAAGTTAAGACATTTTAATCTATTTTTGTTTTATATGATAAGGAAAAGAATATGCCCATGCCCATGCCCAAGCCCAAGCCTATGTCAACTACTGAGACTTTGAACTGACCGCAATCAACAAATCGGAATCGTATGACATTTTTTTTTGCAAAAATAAAGGTCGCATTCATTATATATGTATATGTATATATGTATGTCATATTTGTGATTTTGAAGTCCACATTTCTACTCCCTCTTAAAGTGTCTCAACAAGATTTTTCTTCAATGAACAATAAAACTATGGGAACAGATGGCTATGTGCACAAATATTAGACCTAGAGCTACTCGCTTGAACAAAAAAAACGGAAAGTTAAATCAAAGCCCTATAAAGTTTTCAGTATGGAAAAACATGTTCAGTACTCGTGAGGCCCGTGCTTCTTTTGCTATCTCCTCAAATCTAGCCCGTATAAAATTTCAAAAACCAAAAAACTTTATAACCACGTGTGTACATTTGCATTGTTACTACCCCCTGGAAAAACAATCTAGTTTTTAATGAGGCCCTAGAATGTTGTACTTAGATATATACTAGCAAGGAGCTAACAAGGTTAACTGTCCAAATTGGGTAGACCGCCCATAGCCAGTTATGTAAACTTCCGCTTACCAGTCCGATACACTAACAACTGAGCTAATTCACAATACATAGTTACAATCTTGAAAATTAATAAGTCTTATATGAGTAGTTAAATAATAAAACTCGTCATATCCAACAAATTTGTTTTGTGCAAAATGAAAAAAAAAAAAAAATGACTACAATGCTAAATGAAACTATTTAGGTACATATGTTCTTAGAAAACATTTTTTTCTTATCTAATCATAGATTTTTAAATCTAAATATTATTATAGGCGTGTTTTTTTTTGCAATCCCGGAGGAAATTGGTAAAAAAAAAACGACATCGGGCTTAGCTAAGCGCAGATAATTCTCGGAGCTTAACTTAAGCACGAAGAAAAACTGTGTTGCCTGTAACATACAGGCTAATGTGAACTACGCATTAGCTACTTTATTGTTTTATGAGTTGGCATAAGTGAAGTTAGGTTGAGTTAGGTAAGTTAAGTTAGTTCCGATCACTTTTGTTAGAGCAGCCAACGCGTACAGACTACACATTCTGTAATAAGAAGATAATAAAGAAATCTATTTAATTAAGTATAAAGAATCATTTTATTTCACTGAGCTAAAAGACTTTTATATTGCCAGCATGAATTACGTACTTGTTATGGATAGTTTGTATGAAAACTTTTTTTTTTCTGTAATGGCATCGCTAATCGCCGATGTTGTTGTTCTAATATAATATGTTTTTATAGTTCCCTTTAAAAGTTATTAAATAATTAAATTTGGTTATGAAGAGTTTTGGTAAATGGATAAAGCAGGTTGTGGTTCTCATCAACTCATGTGTTCTTTAGTTTTTCACACTATCAGTGGTAAACGTATCGGACTGGTAAGCGGAAGCTCACAAGATCGAAGGAATCAATTTCTTTTTTCTACCCAATATCTAAGTTAAACTTTCTAGTTTCTCATTAGTAATAAGAATGTTTTTCCAGACGGGTAGCAACGAATTGTTTGGACCTCAGCGGTAGATGGATGACATATTTGGCTGACTAATTTACAAACAAAAACAACAACAACCGTACACTCCGGCTTAGGTCTTATTTAATAATAAAAAAAACCTAATCGACCAAACTGTTGGTTTTGTACTCGAGGGCGCTTGCACACAGTGGGGCCGAGGTGGAAAAAAATCTATTTTCCGAAAGTGATCTATCAATTAATTGATGTATATATGTATGTCTATTATCATCATCATCGTCTATGTCTATTATATTTAGAACAATTTAATTGCCAGAGTATCTGGGTATACTAAAGATTTGGTCCAAAAACTGAAGCTCAAAGTCAAAATATTGAATATTTCCCAAAAAAAAAAACCCAAATTTCTATTTATTATTAAGGGATATTACATTTTTTTAAAAGTGGATGTGGACCCTGATGTTGAAATTTTTTGTGTTAATTTCTAATCTT
Source organism: Leucozona laternaria (assembly GCA_932273885.2). Taxonomy (NCBI): domain Eukaryota; kingdom Metazoa; phylum Arthropoda; class Insecta; order Diptera; family Syrphidae; genus Leucozona; species Leucozona laternaria. The sequence continues at coordinate 41,791,803 of OW026368.1, read as the reverse complement.
CATCATTATCACGCCTGAAAAATTCATTTTAATGGAATTTTTGCGATCTTCTCCGTACCACTCTGCGACATCCGGCAAATTCAGCTAGATGTAGCCGACAAAGTTAACGAAAAATAAAACCTTCCGAATACGTGCCATACCAAGCAAGATTTATGAACAACGAACATTAGCTGTGCCTTATTATCCACACGTTCTCATTTAGATCGGATGCTGATAATAACACAAACGATATCACAGTGACAGCAGTGATATACATATGTAAAGGGTGTTTTTTAAATCGTGTGGTTTTCAAGCTGCCAATACTTTTTTAGGAGTTGGTCTTTTTGACTGCTGTACCTTGATTTATGCTCAGTTTGGTTTGCCATTTCATAATTAATAGACTTGCTACTGGACAACGTTTGCGAATCGTGCACATTTATTACAAAAATAATGCTGCGTCCAATATTCGGTCGACATAATCGCAAAATCGCCTCTCGGCTGGAATTTATTCGAGCCAGCCGTGGCGGCCACTTGCCCGAGCCGAAATTAATGCGATTTTGCGATTATGTCGACCGAATATTGGACGCAGCGCGCGATGCGTCGCGCGAACCGAAACATTATTTTTGTAATAAATTTGCACGATTCGCAAACGTTGTTCAGGAGCATGTCTATAAATTATGAAATGACAAACCAAACTGAGCATAAATCAAGTGACAGCTGTCAAAAAGACCAACTCCGAAAAAAGTATTGCCAGATTTAAAACCACACGTCAAAAAAAAACCATTTATTTTGGATCAATACTTTAACAAATCCAATTAAATGATGTTAAGTCTTCTACGTGGCTGATTAGTGCCAGTAGCTCATACAAATAATTAGTTCTATAAAAAAAAACTTTCATGTACATATATACAGGCATATTATTACATACTTTCACGTAATCGTGGACTTTTAATATGCAAAAACACTTAAATGTGCTTTGTCAAAAAATCAAATAAACAATAAGCTATTGTTAAACTTGGTAGGTTCATATTCATCCTAACTAAGCTATGATGTCAGACGCATACTACTCATTTTTCTTTTTTTCACCCGACAACATTGATTATGTGAGTATTAAATGTTCACACTGTCAATTTTGTATACATTTACACCAAAAAACCGACAGTTTTCATCATAGGTGTTTACTTCTACTTTTAAGACTTATATCGTTGGCTGTTAATTAATTATGACAAAAAATAAAATGCCTTTGAATTGAGTCATAACCGTACCCACCTATAAAAATATACAAAAAGCTTAACTTTTATTCATGAAATCAAAAGAAAAAACAATGACGCAAAAAGTACACAAAATGTTGAAATCCATATTGACGTTGGGATGTGAGAAAAAAAAAAATAACAGACGATCTCTTTCTGACCACTAGGCTATTAGAGTACCTCCAGCCTCTAGCTACCTATTATGCATTTAATTCGAATAAGTGTTGACTGTTGAATCGAAGTCTAGGTAGTGATTAGTCATTAAGTTTACTCATGCTTAAAATTATCGAGAATATACATATGTAGGTATACGTGTTAACCCTTAGATAAGCTTTTGTTATTTATTTTTGTTTTGATTTCAAATACAATTACAATCTAGTTTGCATTGTTGTTTTTTACCCGCGTAGTAAAAGATAAACAAAATAGAAAAATATACATTGTTTGATTATTATTTCGTTAATTTATTTATGTGACTAGCTGGCCCGCCCCGGCTTCGCACAGGTAGACTTAATATAAGTTTCGTGAAAACTGTTTTTTTGTTTGAGTTTTTTGAATATTTTTACACAGGGTGTTTTGCATAAGATGTTCGTTGGGCCAATTCAAGGAAAAAAAATCGTATGGGACGGTGTCTCTATTTCTCCCTTTTTAGGCTTGAGGGCCAATTTTCTAAGAACTCGAGTTGAAATAGAAAAAAATCATTAAATAACAACGGCAACACTAACTTACAAAATCATGGTACAAACTTTTTTCTGAGCCATTCTTTAATTTTTCTTTTTAATTCAAATTGTTAAAGTAAATAGTTTTTTACCTAAGAATAAATTTTCAAATTAAAAATTTTGAAAAAAAAAATAAAAAAGGTATTTTTTTGTTTTGAAAAATTGCACGTCATTAAGGCCCAGTTTTTTAGTGGTGAGTTAAATCAGAGTTAGCTTACTCTAGAAGTAAATTCATCGACAGGTAACTGAGGAAGCAGTTTTTCGGCGAAGAACGACTTAACAAAAACTCGATGTATAAATAATCAGTTAAACCTGAATTAACTCATCACGTGGCAATGGACGGATTTTTAAAACAACTTTTTAAATAAAAGGCTGAAAATGCCATACCTACAGATAAAACGAAAAACATCTCATTTTTATATGTAAAGATGGGCGTGGTAGTGGGCTTTAAAAATTACTCATATTATTTCATAAGTTCTTAGTTCTTAAGCGTTCAATTACAAAATTTTAGGTTTCTAGTGACGTTTATCAGAAGAAACATACTTTATGTGAGAATTTAATTACAAAATTAAATATTATAAAAGTGGGGTTGAAAGTTGTAGTTAGATTTTACTAAAATCACTTTTTAAAGATTTATTAATTCAAAATATCTAAGTTAAATTGTTGGCGCTACAACTCGTGGAGAGCCTAGTAAATTACAACTTCCAACCATTTATGTTTGTGTGTTGTTAGATTTCTGGTATGGAGGAGACCTACAATTTTCTGGTTAATCTGAACGGCTAAGAGTCGGACAGTTAAATGCCTAAATTCATCTCAGAGCCATTTCGTCGCGTATAGAAAAGAGATCAAGTCTTTGATCTTCAGTACGGAAAGTTCGTCAAGGTCGTCAAAGAAAGCCTTTCCAAGTGATTGTATCCTAAAACGAGCTAGGGCAGGGCATTTACAGAGGAAGTGAACTAATGTTTCCTTTTCCTGCTGGTTCGCAGAACTACGACAATGGGTGTTGTAATAAATACCTAGTTTCGCCGCATGCTCTCCTATTGGCCAGTGACCGGTGCATGTTGCAACGACCCTGGCAATGTCTTGCCTTGGTCTACACATTAGATCTTTTGTTTGGGATTTATTATAGGTGGGCCACATCTTTCTAGATATAACACAGATTGTTAAACTGCTTCACCTAAGATTGGATTCGGTGAGGAAAATTGAACATAACTCCCGAGAGGAAAGTTAACTCTTTCCGCAAGTGAGCTGAAGGGCTGTTCCTTGCCTATAGCTAGTTCGTCTGTCCGCTCATTTCCCTCAAAGCCACATCGACCCGGTACCCAGATAAGGGTGGCACTAAGATTAATGTTCAGGCTTGGGAGCTCTTCCCGACATTGCTGGACCAATGGCCTTTACACCCGCCTGACTGTCTGTGAGAATTGCAGTATTTCGATTTTGGCTTGGGTCTTGCTTGAGTATTTTGCATGCTTCCCTTATAGCCAGTAATTCTGCCCGAAAAACGCTAGCATAGTCGGAAAGTCAAAACGATTGAGAGATACGTATTTAAGAACTCAGAGAAGATTCCTGAACCCACACCAAACTCCATCTTCGCACCGTCAGTGTAGATAGTTGCGTCGAAGTCTCTCGTCACGACGTCATCCTTCCAATCGTCTTCAGATGGAATTATAACTTTAAAATCCCCGCTAATGCTCGAAGTTGGGGTGCAGTAGTGAGTAGGAGTCGAAAATATATCATTGGGAATCAAATTTGCGATATTGCCATAACCATAGGGTTTTGGAAAACCAGCAGTTCGATTCTTTTAGTCTTATCGCACTGCAAAATACCAGATATTTAATGTGTAAATCGATGGTAAGATGGTAAAAGATGCAGAAAAGGCTTAAGGCATCCGTTGGGAAAGATCTTAAGACCCCTGTGCTACTAACACTAGCCGTTCTTTGAATCTTTTTAAACTTATTGATGTTATATGCCTTGGTTCAAGCGGGCCACCGTATACAATACGGTCAACGTTATTAGCTATTGGGCCATGATTAATGACTTTTTCGTTCCCCGTCTGAATGCAATGAATGTGAAAGAGATGTGGTTCGAGCAGGATGGAGCTATGTGCTATATAACATACAAAACAATGAATTTGTTGAAAGAGACATTCCTGTAAATTTACCATCAAGAACTTGTGATTTGACGGCTCTTGATTGATTTCTTTGGAAATTCGTCGGAAAAGTCGCTTGTCTACGCTGATAAACCAGCAACAATCGACGACGCATTGGAATATTGGAAGTCAACAAACAAATTTAAGCTTTTAAATAAGCTTAACGAGTTTAAAACACGATTTCGTATACTTGGCCTAAGAATTCCCGAGTTTTATAGACTTTTGTCAACTTGCTTGTTTTGTCACTAATTTTAATCAAATCATTGTATTATCATTACAATATTTAAAATTATTTTATGTGGAAGTTTTGGGCTGTAATTAATTTTTTTTGACCAATATTATAATTCAAATCAGTCATAAGCTTTATTTTGGCATCAAAACATCACTGAATTTGATTTATAAACGTTTTTAAATTGTCAATCAAAGCTATAACTGGCGCCGAAGCTTTTCAAAAAGATGACAGCCATTATTAAAAAAAAATATCACACAAAGTTGCATTACAACACTTTTGCACTCACAGTCTTATATGTATTTGTATCCAATCCATATAGTGCAGTGTGAACAAACTTAGCATGAATTACTTTTCTTCTTTCTCAGACTACAATCGATAGAATGAAAAAAAGTCCATAAGAATCACAAGTTCAAAGTTTGTTTTTTTTTTTTAAACATGTCCAAGCTAAAAACTTAACTAAAATTAAATCGTTCCATTCGATTATTCCCTACAATCATAAACTAGAGCATTATTTATCGATGCTGTCGTTGCTCCGAAAACCTACTAATTGTAAGACTGATTCTAATTAGGTAACATTTTTTTGTTTAAATTAAATAAATTTAATTGAAAATAAACATTATCAGCTGAACTGATAGTGATTTTAAGTATATGTACATACTGTAGGTATATGTAAGTAGTTCAAACTTAAAAAAAAAAAAAAAAACAAGGGCACAACTCATTCGCTAGTATTTTGTCAAATACCTACTTTTTACAGTTGCATAGTGTAGGTAATGTCTATAATTGTTCTATTGAAATCAATTGAAGAATTTTAAAGAGGGCATTGAAGAAAATGACAATCAAATTGTTAAACTTATTTTCCCTTGGATAAATAAAACTTACCTGCTAAAACCAAAGGGCAATACAAAAACTATGTAGATACACACAATGGGCCTTACTAATAATCAAATTTAGTTTTAAGGTTAAAAGAAAATCTCTAGATTTTAGAAAATCCGCATACCAATAACGAATTTAATCTCCAGTTTAGTCGTTAGCAATAAGACAAAATTTAATACACGGAAATCCATGTTTAAAGTCGAAGACTAAATGAAAAGTGCTGCCTTAGTGCTGTTTTTTGATGCAGAAATTTGTATTTAATACTTAAATCTACTCCCATGTAATCAGGTCGTTTTCAATAGGTATAGGTATATTCATGGGTTGGTTTCAATCTTCAGATATTTGTTTGATGAGCTTGAAAAACTTACCTTTCAAGTTTATATGGGGATGATCTTTCTTCATTATGAAGTATTAAAAAAAATGTTTTAACAATACAGAAATATATCTACATGTCGAATACAATTTTCAAAACCAAAATCAATTTAACAAATTAAAATAACATTTGTTTAACTGGTATAGCCGGAAATTGTATTTATATTTAGATTTCCAATATTTGTTTGAACAAAATTATCATTTTTGTTGACCAATAGAGTGCACTTGTCGAAATCAGAATTTCGATTCACGACGACTTAACAGTTTTTACACAGTAGTGCAAGTTTTTGATACAACTTTTAGAGGTTCTGGTTAAATGGTGTTAATCAACCGAAATTAGCTGATCGGCTTAACCCATCGTTAACAACGCGAACTATGGATTTTTTGATACGAGTTGAAATAATCATGCATTACAGATGACACACTGAAAAAAGTGTCCCCTGCTGTTTAACAATAGCAAACCTAAAAAAAAAAAAAAAAAAATACTCACACAAAATATGCCAGTTCACTTATTTTTATTTTAAGTTTAAGATTTTCTCAGCTACCTATATGTAAGATGCGAATGAAATATGTTTCCTTGTTAAAAAAATATGGTGTTTTAAATTAAAAAAAAAAAACAATTAAAAAGTTGCTCCGACACTTTAAATCAACTGAAGTACTATTAGTACTAATGGGTGATTTTTTAAGAGGTTTAGAACTTTAAAAAAAAAAAAAAACACAAAAAATTCGAAAAAATGAATGAAATATTTATTTGAATCGATAGTTTGAACCTTGCAATTTAATGTTTAAAGATAATTTCATGCAAATGTTGACCGCGGCTGCGTCTCAGGTAGCCCATCCGCTGAGTCCAATTTTGGCATACTCTTTCACACATATCGGCCGGTATCTCACGAATGAATGCATGGATGTTGGCTTCCAGTGCGTCAATCGAAGCGGGCTTGTCCCTATAGACATTAGCCTTGACATACCCCCACAAAAAATAATCTAATGGTGTCAAATCGCACGATCTAGGCGGCCAATTGACCGGCCCGAAACGTGAAATTAACTGTTCACCAAACTTGCCTCGCAATTGCGCCATTGTTTCGCGTGCTGTGTGGCATGTGGCACCGTCTTGTTGAAACCACATATCATGCAAGTCAAGAACTTCCATTTCGGGCAAAAAAAAGTTTGTTATCATCGCTCGGTAGCGTCACCATTGACAGTAACGCTGCGATTCGCATCATCTTTGAAGAAATATGGCCCAATAATGCCGCCGGCCCATAAACCGCACCAAACAGTGGCTTTTTCGGGATGCATTGGTAGCTGTTGCAATGCTTCTGGCTGATCTTCACTCCAAATGCGGCAATTTTGCTTATTTACGTACCCATTCAACCAAAAATGAGCCTCATCGCTGAACACAAGCAGCGCGCGATGAACATTTCGAACCGAGCACGAATTTTGATAGTAAAATTCAATAATTTGCAAGCGTTGTTCATTTGTAAGACGATCCATGGTTAAATTGCAAACCAAACTGAAGCTGTTTGACATTGACACAAGGTACTAAACACACGTCAGCTGTCAAAACCAGTGTTGCCAAAACCAAACCAGCCAAAAAATTACCCGTTATAATACTTTCTGTAAAAAAGGACTACGGCAATATTTAACTTTGAAGGTATTGACCAAAAAATTATGACAGTTCCTCCTTCTTGTTTTTTTTTTATTTATGTTGTGTCTGTCGTCTGTGCGTTAAATAATAATTTATACAAAACTTCGAGGCTTAATGCCCTGACTTCAACTTCTTTTGGATTTAGCAGAAAACTTGGACAACATGTCATCGCCAGACTATGAAAGCGATTTTGGTTTAGGCCTCAATCGGCACATCATTCAAATTAGTCATCGTCCAAGGCTTTGGCAAACCGCATGGAAGATTATCCTGCTATGGTGCTTCGCTATACAAAGGTGCTAACGCTAACCAAAACTTAGCTGTCTCCAATGTTAGTAAGGATGGATTCCAGTGAACTTTCTGTGAAAGTGGTAGACAATGCTGTAGTTGTCAAAGGCAAACACGAAGAACGGGAAGACCACTATGGGTACATTTCGCGACATTTTGCCCGTCGTTACATACTTCCCAAGAACTACTACTAAGGTAAAGTGGTCTCTACTCTGTCATCAGATGGTGCTTTGACTGAGCATTCCAAAACCTGCCATCGAGGGTAAATCAAATGAGAAGGTCATCCAAATTCAACAAATGTGGAGAATCAAACAAAGACGACTGGTGCTGCTAAAAGACGCAGAATGGAGTTAAAACTTAAATCACTATACAAATTATAAAAATGCCATTTTAGACTTATTATTCCTATTTATTACTTATTTGTACTTTCGTCTACGTTTCATATAAACATAAATGCTTTTGTTAAATAAAATATTGAAACGTATTTTCGCTCGTCCTTTGGATAAGAAATGAATGATGCTGTCGGAATTGGACATTTCATGGATTCCAAAAATGTATCGTCTTTGCTATCATATCGCACCTAGAGAAATCGTGTATACCTTTTTGAAATCCTTTAAGTATATCTTCCTCTGACAGCATCATTCATTCCTTATCCAATTTAAATGTTTTTGCTTTTCCACAAAAAAATCAACTTCGATAGACCTTGGTGGAAATTCTGACAGTTGATTCAATTTGATTTTTCATTTGTAGTAGATTTTGTAATAGATTCAAGGAAAGTCTGGAGACTAGTTAGTGAAAGGGTTAAATTGTTTATTGGTAGAATTTTGTTAAAGCTCAACACTTTGTTTTAACCTTCCAATTAACTAATAGTCGACATTAGCGTTTGATTATTAGTAAGGCCCAATATAAAGGGTCCGCCATCTAACGTTTTTTTTGTTCAACTAGTGCTTATTTCGTGAATGGTAACACTAATTAGTTTTATCCTTCCGCTGAACGAACGCTTCGCTAAGTGGGCCTGCGATCGACTTAGAGAAGATGCAGATTTTTCCAAAAATAATCATCTTTTCAGATGAAGCTCATTTTGATCTTGGCGGGTAGTAAACAAGCAAAATTGTCGCATTCGGGGCACAGAAAACCCGCACGCATATACATTGAAAAGCCGATACACCCAAAACGAGTCACTGTTTGGTGCGGATTTTGATCTAGAGCCATAATTGGGCCATTGGGCCATACAGTCAATGGCGATCGTTATCGGGCCATGTTGAACGAATTTTTGTTCACAAAAATTGAAGAGGAGGATATTGGCAACATTTGGTTTCAACAGGACGGCGCACAGTGGTGCGAGAGCGGAAAAAAGTCTTTTGAAAAAGTCATATCTATCCTTTTAAAGTTTATGTTTAAGTACTCTTAGATAACCCGAGCGTATGATTTAAAAGTATTTTTTAACATATATATTGTATGTTCTGATTTACAAGCCCTCAAAGTTGAAAAATAATTTTACTAAAATCGCGAACCGTATTTTCAACAAATTTTGAGATGTTTTTTTTCCGAAGTTCCTGTAGATAAATTCTCTAGCTTCTTAAATAATTTAATTGGTCTATTTTCGATTATCTAAAAATAAAAAAAATATTGATTATTTATAAAAGATACCTTCTATAAGTAGCCTGAAGCTTTAGTACTAAGAAAAAATGCTTTTTTTTAAAACTTTTTGATTTAAAAAAACAGCTCCAAAAGATACCAAGAAAGTAAGTATGCCACCATATGCTCCATACATTCATGTTAAAGCACAGAAAAAATCAGCTGCAGATACGTGCAGATGTGGAAGTTATGCTCAAAAATGTTTCACTTAATCGGATTTCAAAAAACTCCGTCTTGACGGTGGTGTTTACCAAAAAGTTTGATTACTTCGGTATTGATTGTCAGAATGAACTAGTTAAGCCTATTATTTTAAGAAAAAATGTCAAACTTTATTTTAAAAATAAAACAAAATTAATACATTGACCCAGGGCTGAGAATTTCGATTTTTGCGAAACCATTTATTTCTGCCTGGAAAATTTTTCAACTTTCAACTCAATTTTCTTGAAATCAACACAAGAAAAATAATATAGTTTTATGAAATTTTGAATTATATGATAGAGCTTAATACAAAATAAAGAAAAGGATTAGGGATAATCTTTTATTTTTTTTTAATTTTTCGCTAAAAGTAGGGCAGATAAAAATAAAAAAGGTGTTCTTTTTAAAGTTTTATTGCTTTGTTTTTGTTCTGTATTGCGTAATTTTTTATTACCTCTAAGTATTAGTAATGGCTTATTAGAATAAAATCTCTTACTTAAATCTATATATATAAAATATATATAAATCCAACCATGACTTCAGAAATCACTGGAGTTAGGGAATCCCTAATTTGGCGGTTTGCTGTTATCCTTGAAGTAATAACGTCGAATGAAAAATTAGATTTCAAAAAATATGCACCTTACACGTGGGAAACTGCTGAACTGTTTGTTGAGAAATATAAATGGTACAATATGCCAGCAACCTTACATAAGGTTTTGATCCATGGAGAAGAAATAATTAAAAGCTGTGCATTTCCTGTTCGATCGCTCTCCGAGGAATCCCAAGAATGCCGAAATAAGGATTATAAAGCCTACCGCAGGTTTCATTCGAGAAAATGCAGCCGAATTGCGACGAATGAAGATGTGATGCATCATATACTCATATCCTCAGATCCAATAATAACAGGTTTAAGGCCACAGGCAAAAAAGAAAATACTTCCAATCAGCGCAGACGCAAAAAACCTCATTCTAGCATTATAAAATTACTACTTCATAATTGTTTTTTATTTATTTTTTTTTATGTATTTATCTATTTATTTATTTAATTTTATAATATACATAGTTAATAATAATATTTTATTCAAAATAAAAAGTTAAGATGTTACTAAAAAAAACTTTTATTTAAATATAACATCAAAACCCTCAAATTTTATAAAAATGTCAATAACTTTTTTTCTAACAATTTTTTCTTGACCAAATTTCGACCAAGCATGTATAAAACTAATCTTAACATGTTTGTCAAATTTCATTAAAATTCGTTTAATAGTTCAGATTTTACAGACTTTTTTCCGCTCTCCCATACAAACATCAAAACACTCAAATTTTAGAAAAAAAGTCAATAACTTTTTTACTAATGATTTTTTCTAAGCCAAATTTTGACAAAATGTGTATAAGACTAATTTAAAAATGCGAATCAAATTTCATCTTAATCCGTTAAACAGTTCAGATGTTACAGATTTTTTTTCCGCTCTTCCATACAAACTTCAAATCCCTCAAATTTTAGAAAAATGTCAATAACTTTGTTTCTAATTATTTTTTTTCAACCAAATTTTGACCAAATATATATAACACTAATATAAACATGTTTGCCAAATTTCATTTAAATCCGTTGAACCGTTCAGATAAAACAGACTTTTTTCCGCTCTCCCATACAAACCGAACCACTGTGCGGCGCACGTGCCACACAGCCGAAGCTACACTCATTGTTTTGCGCCATTTTCAAAAAAAAAAGAAGTTATTTGGCGGACCCTTTATAAGCTTTATCAGGGCTGAATGTGAGCTGGTTTAAAAGCCAAAATAGATTTTGAATATAATTTTTAGTTGCGATACACAAATGGAACACGAGATTTTTATCAAACCTACTTTACGATGACATAGAGAATTTGTACCCTCGATCTACAGCCAGGGTGGGTCTTAGTCTTCCAGGGACCCTGGGTGACATATTTTTCAGCGCCCTTCGTATCAGGTGTTCTTTTTTGATTATGACATGAGTATTGTTGAGTATTTATATGAAATACATGACGTGTGGTTATAAAATAATTTAATAGTCGCGAGTAAATGAATTCATTTTATTTGTAAAAAATTATATGAATGTTGACACTTCTTTTAAACGTCAAATTATTAAAAATATTAAAGTGTGTAAAGATTTAAAAAAAATGTTTGTTTTATTTTCACCGTTTCAGAATGAAAAATACAAAAATGAAAATTATATTGGCATACAAAAATGGAATTTTAGTTTTTTATCGAGCGCTGTTCCTTGGTTTGACGCCCCATTAGGCATATAATCATGGTTATGTAAGGTTAGGTTTTTGCTTTGATAGAGGATCTTATTCCTATGGATCAATGTAGATCCCTTGTGATACCCTGAAGGATTGAACGCTCCTGGTAAGTTAATCTTTAAGTTTTCATGGATTATCAAGCCATCTGGACGCTTTAATGTATTTCGAAATTTTACACCGGGAGAGTTGGAGAGCTTTTCTAGAGCTAGAGATTGCTGGGCATCAGTGGCATAAGAAGTGATAAGAGTCTTCATGTGCTTTTTCATCGCCACAACCTCTGCATAAATCATCCGTGCTGAGCCTCAGTTTTTCCTTGAGGTATTTTAGCAGAAATATATAGAATACTGTGAACTCGGGTGACTTTGGAACGTTTTTCATTTTTAAATATGAATAACTTTTGCAATATATATTTTTTTTTTTAAAGATTTCAACCCTCTTCACTCTATAAGTGTGATGTCTCAAACAAAACAATTAAGCAGTTGTATTTTTCAATAATTAAAAAATGGGTGACCAAAGTTACCTTTCGATTTCGGGTGAATTTGGCCACCTGGACGTTTACCTTATTTTCTCGCAAACCATAAACATTAAGGCAATCACACCCTTGCAAAATGAAAGCTGTGTTTTTTTTTTGTATTTTATACATTTTTGTTAAATTGTTTTGCTCTGAATTGTCTTGTTTTATTTAAATTTTACAAAAAGTACGAATTTTGTCCAACAATGTCGAGATGAGCTCTCAAGTCTTAATGTCAACCTCAGGGTCACTCTTATCTGGGTTCCAGGTCACTGTGGCATTGAGAGAAACGAGCGAGCTGACGAACTGGCCAGGCAAGGAACGGCCCTTCACAGCTCACTTGCGGAAAGAGTTAACATTCCACTTGGAGTTGTGAAGGGCAAAATACTCTCAATTTTTCTTACTGAATCCAACAGCAGGTGGGAAAGTTTAACAAACTGCGCTATATCTAGGAAGATATGGCCCATCTATAGTAAGTCCCGGACAACTGACCTGATGGCTAGGCCCAGGCGAGACATAGCCAGGGTTGTTGCGACATGTTCTGGTCACTGGCCAGTAGAAGAACATGCGGCGAAGATGGGCTTTCCATACAATACCTTTTGTCGTAGTTGTGGGGACCATCAGGAGAAGGAAACAGTAGTTCACTTCCTCTGTAAATGCCCTGCTCTGGCCAAATTGAGAGCAAGACTATTTGGAAAAGCCTTTCTTGAAAACCTAAACGAACTTTCTGAGATAAAGATCAAAGATTTGATAGCTTTCCTCAACGCAACGAAGTGGTTCTAAGTTTAATTTTGACTTAACGTCTTTACCGTATCCGGTAGACTCCTTAGACAGCACGTGCGCTGGAAAAGGGTGCCTACTTTCAGACCCGTAAGGGAATATAACCGCAAACCCCTCCAATAAAACCACTTTCAACCCACAGGTCAATACGAGTTTATGGTATCAAAACGGCGCCCTCCGGCGGTAATCGGGCCCACGGAGCTAGTTTGCTCTGGGCCGCCATTTTTACCTACCTACATACCAATTTTGTTTTTACAAATATTAATTTAAATTGTCAAATCCGTTGAAGGATATTGGAAAACCCAGTCTCCCTCTCGGCGATGGACGCGATGGTTGGAATAGGAAGTTTTTTCTCCAAACAATTTTGTTCGCAGTTGCAATAACCAGTTTTTCTTGATAAATAAAGCTATATCCAGCTCCTCTACGTAAGAATGAATGAGACTGTTAACTCATCGTTGTCTACGCTTAAGATACAGCCGATGTAAAATACAGCCGACGTTTTCTTTCTTACTGGAAAAGTGGAAACTTCACTTACCTTGCGACAGCGACGTCTGGGCTTTCGAATCTGGTTTGATGGACCAGTAGCATTTTGATCAGTGGTATTTTCTTCGACATTATCATAGTTGCTTCTGCGGAGGCAGCCTGTTTTAAGATGTCCGGAGACTTTGTGAAGTCTGTAATTGTGACACTCGCTCCAGGTTTAGTGATGACCTTCTTTTTTCTTGGCTTCCTACTGGAGGTATCCGAGGATCTGAGGCTTTTCTAAAACCCAGCTAATGTCACCCAAATAAATAGTATGCCAAAGTCACCCCACCATTTGCGATTTTTTATAAAAATAAATAAATAAATAGTTTATAAAATTGTTAGAAAAGTATAGATTCAAGGGTATTCGATTTGCATAATCATAAATACATCGGAGCCTAAGTCATTATATAATGGTATTTCTGCAACATGTTGAAACCTTCCAACATTTTATATTTTTTAATTTTTAAGAACACTATTTTGCTATATTTTTGTGTTTTATAATTTTACTAGCTGACCCACCCGGCTTTGCACGGGCAGACAAACCTAAGCTTGGTATAAAAATTACAAATGAAAATAAAGACAAATATTTAAGCTACTTTTGGTAATTGAATAATACATACTGATTTTTGACCCACTTCACGTTATGAATGGTGAAATTCGTAAAAATATGATCACCTGAGTACAACCTTTATGACTTTTCAAACAAAGAAAGAATTTTGTATTAAAAAACCACTTTTTTGTGTTTATCCCATTTCGCTCTATAAATATCAAATTTTTAAAAATAACCTCTTCAACACAAACAGAGTTTTTGATATCGGATACCATTTTTCGTTTGTACCCCTTTCACCCTATAAATACCAAATTTTTGAGAAAAATATTCCTAAGGCCATCAACTCAAAATAACAACATTTTAAACACAAAAAGACTTTCTTTAATCGGACAATTTTTTTTAATTTCTACTCCGTTTCATCCTTCAAATTGGAATTTAAAAATAAAATAGTACGTGAAGCCATTTTCTTAGAATAACCTTTCAAACGAAGGTAGAGTGTTTTTTAATCGAATATGTATTTTTCATTTTATCCCATTTCACCCTACAAAGTGAATTTTTTAAATATTTTAATAGCTATGTGGGGCGAAGACGGATCCAACAAATCAAAGATTATTAAAATCGGTCCAGCGGTTCTTGAGTTATAAGTGTTGTAACTAAAACGACTTTGTTTTATACATACTCATTCAATTCAAGATTAGACAACTCCTTCATATTTAAACAAAAAATTGAAAAAAAAAAAGCCAAAGTAACCCAACCAGTCTAAATTCACCCGGGTTAACAATAGATGACCTAAAATTTGGTTGTCAAAATTGTTAAATTTCTATCAATTTTGTTAACAAATAATTTTCAGCAGAAAAACATCAAAGCCATATCCCAAATTTATTATAAGTTGTGATGCGTTGCAAGCATTGTGTAACATTTTGGGCTTGTATTTCTAAATTTGGTATACATACATATTTATCTGCATTGAAATGTTTTTCATTTAAAAGTACACACTTAAGCACATATTTTAAGCTTTTTTCATACATTAATTTGACTTTGAGATAGATAGATAGATAGATAGATAAAATTCTTTATTTTTTCGATTATAATGGGTGATTTTTTAAGAGGTTTAGAACTTTTTTTTAAAAAAAAACACAAAAAATTCGAAAAAATGAATGAAATATTTATTTGAATCGATAGTTTGAACCTTGCAATTTAATGTTTAAAGATAATTTCATGCAAATGTTGACCGCGGCTGCGTCTCAGGTAGCCCATCCGCTGAGTCCAATTTTGGCATACTCTTTCACACATATCGGCCGGTATCTCACGAATGAATGCATGGATGTTGGCTTCCAGTGCGTCAATCGAAGCGGGCTTGTCCCCATAGACATTAGCCTTGACATACCCCCACAAAAAATAATCTAATGGTGTCAAATCGCACGATCTAGGCGGCCAATTGACCGGCCCGAAACGTGAAATTAATTGTTCACCAAACTCGCCTCGCAATTGCGCCATTGTTTCGCGTGCTGTGTGGCATGTGGCACCGTCTTGTTGAAACCACATATCATGCAAGTCAAGAACTTCCATTTCGGGCAAAAAAAAGTTTGTTATCATCGCTCGGTAGCGTTCACCATTGACAGTAACGCTGCGATTCGCATCATCTTTGAAGAAATAGGCCCAATAATGCCGCCGGCCCATAAAACCCACCAAACAGTGGCTTTTTCGGGATGCATTGGTAGCTGTTGCAATGCTTCTGGCTGATTTTCACTCCAAATGCGGCAATTTTGCTTATTTACGTACCCATTCAACCAAAAATGAGCCTCATCGCTGAACACAAGGAGCGCGCGATGAACATTTCGAACCGAGCTCGAATTTTGATAGTAAAATTCAATAATTTGCAAGCGTTGTTCATTTGTAAGACGATCCATGGTTAAATTGCAAACCAAACTGAAGCTGTTTGACAGTGACACAAGGTACTAAACACACGTCAGCTGTCAAAACCAGTGTTGCCAAAACCAAACCAGCTAAAAAATCACCCGTTATATTGATACAATTTTAAACTTAAGAATAAGGACATGGCAATCTGCCGTCTGCCGGATATGACATTTCATGAGCAAGTAAATATAAAAATTAAAAAAAGAATATTAAAAAAAAAGAATTAAAAATAAAAACGAAAAGTGATGCTTGAGAAAACAAGCTATTGCGTGAAAAAGAACTTTCTTGGAAATACAAGCGCCGTATTTCTTGCAGTAAAGGGCAAACAGCAATGAAGTGGTAAACATCTTCACATTCTCTTCTGTTACATAATTCACAATTCTGCCGAAGATCAGTTCTATGTGGGATGTAATTCAGATTAAGGATTTCTACTCTTGCTCTGAAAATAGTACTTATAGCCTGAGACGAGTACTTAACGTTGAAATAGCTATCCTGAGTTAGAATTTGATGGTTAAGGTTCCTGTAGAATATTCTTGAAGTCGATGATGAAGCTCTGGTTAGGTGCTGGTCAAAAATCCTTTCATCTGTCTTAGCAATAATTGATGCGAATATATTGTGCCATTCGAAAACATACATTTGTCTCTGTTAAGGACAGAGAAAAGTCATTGGATAAGGCCAACTGATTCCACTCTCTAAAAGGGTACTGATTCAATTGCAGTTGTGTCATCAGAATTTTTTTTATGAAGACTGGTATTACTTCTCCTCATCACTTTTGTTAGATAGTCTGCATGAGCTTTTAGATTATTGATGTAGATGGGTGGTAAGCCAGATTCCACGTGTATAGCATAGGTTGGTGCTGAGTTCGGCAATCGAAATAATCGTTTGAAAAAAAATCTTTGAACAGCTTCAAATTCTTCGAAGGGTGTAACACCAAAGGCTTGCACTCCATAGCACAAGCAAGTGTTAACTGTCGCCCTAAACACTTGATATTTTGTCGAATGGTCAATGTTTTGGTTAGCAAAGAACCTTTTCCACATTATAAATGGTTTTCCAATAAGAGGTGTTATTTTGAATAGCCCGCTATTTCGGTAGCTGTCACTTTTGAAGCTGTCATTTTTTGACATTTGACAAGTAGAAACTACGCCATTAATAAAAATGGAACGATACACGCTTCAACAACGCATTGAAATTATTAAAATTCACTATAAAAATGGTGAAAATTTCGCAGAGACGGTGCGTAAAACTAAAACATTTTTGGGTCGTCGTGAAGCACCTTGTCGGACCGCAATACAGAAATTGGTGGACAAATTCGAGCTGTTGGGACAAGTTAGTGATGTGAAGAATAAAACCCGTGCACGTCGCTCAAGAACAACTGAGAATATTGCTGTTGTAGCCCAAAGTGTTGAAGAAAACCCAGGTTTGTCCATTCCTCGTCGTTCTTTGGAATTAGGCATTCCACAAACGTCATTACACCGTATTTTGCATAAAGACTTGGGTCTTAAGGCTTATAAAGTTCAGTTAACACAAGAACTCAAGCCGGCTGATCATCAACAACGTCGTGTCTTTGCTGATTGGGTCCTTGAAATGCATGAAAATGATCCGGAATTTCATCGAAAAATCATCTTGGCTGATGAGGCCCATTTCCACCTCGGAGGCTACGTCAACAAGCAAAACTGTCGCATCTGGGGCTCGGAAAACCCAAGAGTTATTGTTGAAAAGCCTCTCCATCCTCAACGCGTGACTGTTTGGTGCGGTTTATGGTCCGGCGGGGTCATTGGACCTTACTTTTTCGAAAATGAGGCTGGAGCAACAGTTACGGTCAATGGATTGCGCTATCGAGAGATGATTAATGATTTTTATGGCCGGAATTGGATGGTATTGATCTAGAAGACAACGTTTACTTTCAACAAGACGGTGCTACGTGCCACACAAGCAATGAAACCATCGATCTTTTACGGGAAAAGTTTCCGGACCGTGTTATCTCTCGAAGAGGTGATCACAATTGGCCACCGAGATCTTGTGATTTAACACCTTTCGACTTCTTCTTTTGGGGCCACGTGAAAGATAAGGTCTACGCCAACAGCCCAGCGTCGCATCAAGACCTCAAAGATGGAATTCGTGAGGCTATCGAGGACACAGGGCAGCCACTTTGCGATTTGGTTATGGAAAATTTCATGAAAAGGATATGGTCCTGTAAGCGTGGTCGTGGCGGCCATTTGGCTGATGTTGTGTTCCATTATTAACGGCATACGTTCCTCTTTATAATGAAATGAACATCCAATCATTTATCTCAAAAAATGCCATTTTTCTTTGAATATCAAAATAACACCTCTTATTGGAAAACCCTTTATTTAGCGCCAGCTTAGCTTCAGTGCTTTTATCCTTTGCATGCTTGCCAAAGTTCAAGTTTGATGTTAACAAAACTCCAAGGTACTTGAATTCACGTACTATGTCAATAATTTCATTATTGAGACGCCAAGATTCTTAAGGTAGCCTCACCCTTCTATTTCGACTCTCAAAAATCATAATTTTGGTTTTTTGGACATTGATTGAGTTGCAGAGTAAAGGGGTTGTCAGCTATTAATACCAAGTCATCAGCGTAGAGAAGAACTTTGATGAGAGTTCCAGCGAACATTACACCTCCAGGAAGCATTTCAGAGATGTCATCGATAAATAGCGCGAATAAAAGAGGGCTTAGAATACATCCCTGAGGGACACGTGCTGACGTTTCAAACCACTCTGACAACTTCGAACCATCCCAAACTGCTGCACTAGATGACGACAAGAAATTCTTATAAAGCATCAGAAACTTCTGAGAGACTCCAAGCCTAACCAGCTTATATGTGTCAAAAGTAGGGATGTGACTGATATATTAGTATTCACTAAGATATTACTAATATTTGAAAATATTCAATATCAGTAATACTAATACTATAGATATCATAATACTCCGATATTTATTTAAATACCCAATAAACTTCTACCTTCATAAAAATGTTAAGTTCTCCCTTCACAAAAATATTGACTTCTCCCTACACAAAAATATTCACTTCTCCCTACACAACAATGTTAACTTCTACCTACACTAAAACTACCCAAACGCACCTTCTACCGATTTCATTCTAAGCTCATTTTGTATTTAACAAAAAAATGCATTCTCTTGTTCCTACTCCTATATCTCTTTCTTACCTTCGCTCGCCATCGCCAGCCGCCGCGCCGCTAATCTGGATATCTGATATAAATATAAACTAAAACTAATACGAATACTATGAGATACCAAAATATTCGCTTCAGCCGGCAATGATACTAGTACCTAATATATTATGATACAAAAATATTAGGTTTGAAGCTAATATTTTTGTGGCCTAATATTTGTGTATCCTAATATTTTTGTATCATAATATTTTTGGTATTAGGTAGGACGTAGGATCATTGTCGGTCGAAGACGAAGCTAATATTTTTGTATCATACTTCGAACTATTTAAGATATTAGTATCAGTGCAGTGTGAGTGTAGGTATGCAGAAAGAGATACAACAATAGATAATGAATAGAGAAAAAAGCGTTTGAGGGGTGATTTGGTGAATATTTTTTTTTGTTTTTAGGTGTAGCTTGGGCTACTTCAATCCTGCCACTTAAGTTTTTTGTGCAAATAGTATGAAAAGCTGTTGACTTTTTTGAACCGTTTATTTTTCTTGGGCCAATATATATGGAATGGCAGTACTTATGTTGTTTTGAATGCAACAAGGAAATTATTTCTTACAGTTATTACAGTTACAGAATATATCTTGGTTGTTGTTTTACTTTGCAAAGGCTGAATCGAATTTTAAATTTAATTTCAATCTGACTGCTGAATTATTCTGTTGCTAATAAAAAAGATAATTAGTACGTAGGTGTGTACCTAAAGATAACAATAAATTATATAAGATCAGGTGAGAACAAGTGAAGGATAGTAATTTTTGGCACTAATGTAGGTAGTATGTATGTAATGTAGGTATTGAAAACAAATTTTTTTTTACTCCTGAACAGAACACTCTATAATCAGGAAAATATTAGTGATATTTTTGTATCGCTTTAAATATTATAATATTTGTTAACTAATACATTAGTATTAGGTAATATCACAAAATATTAGTACTGACCCATGCCTAGTCAAAAGCGGCTTTAAAATCAACAAAACATACATAAAGTCTCTTGTTTTTTCAGTATACTTCTTAGCAATACAAGTTAAGGCAAAAATGTGATCCATTGTTGAAAATCCAGAACGAAAACCTGCTTGAAATGTACTCAATTTGTTGGTTCTTTCTATCCAGTTCGAAAGTCTCCCGTAAAGAATTCCCGCAAATATCTTTCTCAGAGAATTGAGTATTGAGATTCCTCTATAGTTTTCCGGTTGCATCGCATCACCTTTTTTAAATATCGAGAATATGAGGGCTTTTGAAAAAGTCGTAGGCACGTAAGCATTGTTATAAAGAATATTTAAGAAATTTACGATATACGTTTTGAGTTGGTTATTGCTATTTTTGAAAAATTCAACTGGGATACCATCAATACCTGCGGCTTTGTTGTTTTTCATTCCCAAAAGAGTTGCCTCCAGTTCTCCTAAAGATATCGGGGCGTCCAATTCAGACACATAAAAGTCTTGCATTGCGTAGCTGAAAGTATGAAGATGCTCGTCAGCCGACAAAAGAGTTTTAAAATGTGCTGCTAGAGTCTGAGCTTCAATAGTAATCTTCATTTGACTTTGACAATGTGCTTTTTCAAGAATTTTCAAGTTTCGTTACACATTTTTTGACCCAAAATGTGAACTTCCAATTTCTAATACATACAAAAATAGGCAATACCAATAGGCAATCATGAAGTGTATTCATTCATTTTCGTCAAGAATTTTCAAGGTAAATTCTTTTTGTTGCCAAATTTTAACAAACAGACTACTGTGCGGCGGCGACCATTTCTCTAAAACATATACTTTTTGACCTTCGCCAAAAGACCTTGATCTTCATAAGAAAAACGTATTTGTTTTTGTAATGCTTATCCACAATTAAGTCAACAATCCTTGAACTAAAATAAATCATAACAAGAGATTCCTTAACTCATTATGATTATCTAAATATCCCAAAGCAAAATCTGAAAACCCCGGCAGACAAGCAAGGGGAGCAAAATCTTTTTTAAAAACAATTGATTCTTGTGTGTTGTATGTACATACATAGTTATATTGTATAAGGCTTAAGCATAGTGATACAATATTAAAACAAAAAGTTGCGTCATTCTCAAGTATTTATAATAAATTTTAATAACAAAAACAGAAACTTAAAAGAAAAAAAAGTATTTCAAAAGTTGTCATGATTGTTTTTAAAACCATATAAACAAAAACAAAAACAAGGTAATTATTTCGCAATTGTATGGATTTCTGGAAAAATAACATAAAAACAATGAAGGATGCGGTTATCGAAATTTTAATACAAAAATAATCTCGTCAGAAGATGAATCTGGGTCAATTGAACGTGATTGATGGAGAGAAAAGACTCATAAGCTTTTAGATTATAAAACAATGCGCCCGCTAGCGGTTCTATTGTGTGTCTATCTATTTGTGCTTTGTAGTATACTTTGAACCGCATGTGGCACACATTTTTATTAGACACAAACTTACTCCTTATATTTTGTTAAACAAAACCAGAAGCGTAACTTAATTGGCATTGAACTGCGCTGCAAGTGTTATTTTATAAGTCTATGTCTATAAGAGTCTTTGTTGAGTATATATAGTAAAGTAGTAACCCCCTTCAAAAACTCGTTCAAAAAATCAAAAAAAAAAAACGAACTTTTGTAAAATGAATAATTCATAGTCAGCGGTTCACTATTAACTGGTTAAGTGAGCCTTGTTGTATCTATGCCATATTCACCGCTTACCGGCAGCGGTAGCTTTAAATAGAAAAATATGTCTTGAAGGAAAAGAAATTTACACTGCATGCCACTTGATTGGTATATAGATTCATTATAACGGGTGATTTTTTAAGAGGTTTAGAACTTTTTTTAAAAAAAAAACACAAAAAATTCGAAAAAATGAGTGAAATATTTATTTGAATCGATAGTTTGAACCTTTCAATTTAATGTTTAAAGATAATTTCATGCAAATGTTGACCGCGGCTGCGTCTCAGGTAGCCCATCCGCTGAGTCCAATTTTGGCATACTCTTTCACACATATCGGCCGGTATCTCACGAATGAATGCATGGATGTTGGCTTCCAGTGCGTCAATCGAAGCGGGCTTGTCCCTATAGACATTAGCCTTGACATACCCCCACAAAAAATAATCTAATGGTGTCAAATCGCACGATCTAGGCGGCCAATTGACCGGCCCGAAACGTGAAATTAACTGTTCACCAAACTCGCCTCGCAATTGCGCCATTGTTTCGCGTGCTGTGTGGCATGTGGCACCGTCTTGTTGAAACCACATATCATGCAAGTCAAGAACTTCCATTTCGGGCAAAAAAAAGTTTGTTATCATCGCTCGGTAGCGTTCACCATTGACAGTAACGCTGCGATTCGCATCATCTTTTAAGAAATATGGCCCAATAATGCCGCCGGCCCATAAACCGCACCAAACAGTGGCTTTTTGGGGATGCATTGGTAGCTGTTGAAATGCTTCTGGCTGATCTTCACTCCAAATGCGGCAATTTTGCTTATTTACGTACCCATTCAACCAAAAATGAGCCTCATCGCTGAACACAATTTTTCGATAAAAAAGCGGATCCTCGGCCAGCTTTCCAAGAGCCCATTCACCAAAAATTCGGCGTTGTGGTAGGTCGGCTGGCTTTAGTTCTTGCACCAGCTGTATCTTAAAAGGCTTTACGCCCAAATCCTTCCGCAAAATTTTCCACGTAGTGCTGTAACAAAGGCCTAACTGCTGGGAACGGCGCCGAATCGACATTTCGCGGTCTTCTGTCACACTAGCTGATACGGCCGCAATATTTTCTTCACTACGCACAGTACGTAAACGTGTTGGTGGTTTAATGTCCAACAAAGTAAATTTGGTGCGAAATTTGGTCACAATCTTCCGAATAGACTGCTCAGAAGGTCGAGAATGCCGATCATAAAATGGAAGCAGCGCGCGATGAACATTTCGAACCGAGCACGAATTTTGATAGTAAAATTCAATAATTTGCAAGCGTTGTTCATTTGTAAGACGATCCATGGTTAAATTGCAAGCCAAACTGAAGCTGTTTGACAGTGACACAAGGTACTAAACACACGTCAGCTGTCAAAACCAGTGTTGCCAAAACCAAACCAGCTAAAAAATCACCCGTTATTTGGCTGCAAAACATAATTTCAAACATTTAAGTTAGTGAAAATTTCATGATCTCAAATTCAAACGTTTAAGATTTTTCAATTATAGTTCTTTTTAGATACAACTTCTGGACTCACCAATTGATGAGAAAGGCATAGTTTTTGAAAATTTTAATTCACATGAAACCAACATTCGTTTTAGTATGTTTTAAAACGTAATTGGGCGCGTTCGAAGGTACATTTTTGCTTACACGTGGCTTACACGGGGCATTGTGTCCAGAGTGAACACCAATTTCACATGTGTGAATGCTTTTGGTTCAAATTAAACTTAGAAGGATTGTTTCTTCTTTTCAGAACAAAGACAGTTATTCCGACACCTATCGTGGCTTATGTAGAGTATCAAGCAATAAATGGAAGAATGTCTACGATGTCGATGGATTAAAAAAAAAAACCTCTGAAAATCCGAAATTTTTTCCATATTATTTTCTGCTCCGGAAAAATGAATTTTCAAGACAATCGGTTGACATTTGGAACGAAATATTCTCGATGTCAAATATAATTTTTCCCCTATCTGTCAAGCCATGAACATACACATTTTATTGAAGGATAGCTACGATGTCAATGGATAAATCAACTATTAACATAAATCTAGTTTTTAATGTTGTCCTAGAAAGTTTTGTATACATAAAGGGTGTTTTTTTAGACGTGTGGTTTTCAATCTGGCAATACTTTTTTCGGAGTTGGTCTATTTGACAGCTGTCACTTGATTTATGCTCAGTTTGGTTTGCCATTTCATAATGAATAGACTTACTTCTGAACAACGTTTGCAAATCGTGCAAAATTATTACAAAAATAATGGTTCGGTCCGCGCGACGTATCGCGCGCTGCGTCCAATATTCAACGAAGCTCATTTTTGGTTGAATGGGTAAGTTAATAAGCAAAATTGTCGTATTATCATTATCCACGAGTCATTGTTGAGACGCCGTTATATCCTCAAAAACTCACTGTTTGGTGTGCTCTCTGGGCAGAGGGAATGATTGGTCCATATTTCTTCAAAAATGAAGCCAGCCATAATGTTACAGTCAATGGGGAGCGCTATAGAGCCATGATTATTGAGTTTTTCGTGCCTGAATTGGAGGATGTTGATGTAGACGACCTTTGGTTCCAACAAGACGGTGCTACATGCCAAACAGCCAACGAAACAATCAATTCAATTTATTGAAGGAAACTTTTGGTGAGCACATTATCTCGCGTCGTGGGCCTTTGGCGTGGCCTCCAAGATCGTGCGATTTAACACCACTGGACTATTTTTTGTTGGGTTATGTGAAGTCGCTTGTCTACGCAGATAAGCCCGAGACGATAGACGCCTTGGAAGAGAATATTCGGCGCGTTATTGCTGACATACGGCCCCAATTATTGCAAAAAGTGATTGGAAATTGGGCCTCTCAGCTGGAATTTATTCGAGCTAGCCGCGACCGGCGCGGGCGGCCATTTGCCCGAAATCGTTTTTAAAACATAATGGCAAACCCTTATCTTTATAATAAAGCTTAATTCTTGGCCATAACATTAAATTATATGCCTTTTATTTCTTCTTGGAAACGACCCTTTAGATACTGACAAGTGACTGCCAAGGGTGACTATATAGAAATCGGCTAGGCCCTCGCCAGTTTTCATTTGCAAGAGCTTCACGAGTATTTGAAATGTTTTCCTCGTCGAGATTTTTCATACGGAAAATTTTCCAAGTCCTAACCTTGGCAAAAGCCGTGCAATTTTTTCTTTCAAAATTTCAGCTTTACATTTTTTTAAGAATTTGTTCATTAAAATAACTTTATTTAAAATTTCAACAAATGATACCTACAGCACAATATTGTTGGTGCTGCCGTTGTTTTGCAATAGTTTATTTGCCGCGTAAAGTTTTTTTTTTGGGATAAAGGGTCATTCATTTTTCGGTTTCGAAAGTAAAACTAAATGAAACACACACAGCGATACATTTTTGATGAAAATTTTATTTCACTATAAAGTTTGGACTTTGCCATTAAGTGTGAAAAACAATATCACTGAAATGGCCGCCTCGGGAAGATTTGCAGCATGCGATTCTTTTGAGGTAATTGTTAACCACTTTTTCGCACATTTCAAGCCGTATCACGGCCATAACTTAAGTAATGTTGGTTTTAAATGCGTCTAGAGTTCGGGGATTCTCTTAAAGACGAAGCCTCACAGAAAAAAATCTAACGGTATCAAATCGTTGTGTTGGTTGTTGCCGCATATTGTTGGAACCACATATCATCCAAGTCATGATCTTTAATCGCCGGCCAAAATAAATCAGTTATCATTCGACCATATAAGTCACTCCCAATTGACTGTAACCGTCTGCCCATTGGCATTTTCGAAGAAATACGGACCGATGACACCTTTCGACCGTAGAGCACACCAAACAATCCCTTTGGCTGGATGCAATGGCACCTCTTCGATCACTTGTAGGTTTTCTAAGCCCCATATGCGGCAATTTTGTTTGTTTACATACCCATCGAGTGAAAAATGTGCCTCTTCGCTGAAGAAAATGTTGTTCGAAAAATCGGTTCGTTTGAATCACCACTTTTGTAGTAATTTTAAATAAATTTTAACGCGTTTACGATTGTTAAGCGATCCAGTATCGTAAATGGCATTCAACTAATATATGACACTTCAAACGACAGCTGAGTTTGACAGGTGTCAAGAAGGCAGCGCTACCAACTTAAAACCACGAAATGAATGACCCTTTACTTTAACATCAGCCTGTTAAACATTTTTCACCAATAGTTTCGGAGATATACAAATTTAAATTTTCCATTACCAGGGTCAACATAGATACATCCTTAAATGTACACGTCTACAATTTTACTGGTAAAGATTTTCAAACAATTAATACGTTTCGTTAAAAATGCGGGTGCATTCAACGCATATATCTGACTCTTTTGAATTAAAGGACTTTTTATGACAGCTGGTCAATCAAAAGCTCCAAAAATTCAAAATTCTGAAAATTCAGATATGCATTGAACGCGCACAATGATTTCTAAAATTCGATCTGATTCAAGTGGTGCGGATTGTACTTGTACATTTAACCAGTAAACCCGGTTAAGAAATTAAAAAGTAAATTGAATGTCTAATACAAAAAAAAAAAAAAAATCATCATAGTGCAGTTTAGCGCACCAACTAGTTTGGTGAGCCTCGTTCTCTGTCTCTGCCATTCCTCGGACCGGCCGCATTTTGAGTGCAAAAAACCGCTTGCAGAAAACCGGATATAATATAAGCTTACATCATATATCTCTATATAGCGAATGCTACAATATTCCCATCAGCCGTTCGGATGCATGAAACTTGTTTTGCATTGGTGAGACAAAAATGAGGTTTGTGCGAGTCAATCATACATATTTTTTCTAATGTCTATGTTAAGTTAAAATTCTATATTTATATTTGTCCGGCTTTAGTTTAGTTTGAGTCACATTTCAAAACCACATTAAATAATTATATTACTGATCTTACCAACCTTAGATACGACTTAAAAAAAAAATTATGTCAGTAGGTTGGGTGGGTTTGTTTTTGAAATCGGTGAAAACTAGAGAAGAAGGCATGTGGCTACTTGCTGTTACTATAAAATAAAACACGATACGGATCTTATTGACAACCAATCTCTTTTTTCCTTACGTTTGTTTATTTTTAATATATTATGTGGTTTTCGTTTCGATCAAAAAATCGATTTTTTTTTTGATATTTTTTTGATTTGTGACAAGTTTTTCCTTTCCTTTCGACCAAAAAAATCGAATTTTTGTCGATCTGAAGTCGATTTTGCAGATCTTGATTTTTAGCAAGATTTTACACAGATTTTCACACGCACTTGCACACACATCAAAGAAAAGTGACATTTATCAGTGTTATTTCAAAAGTTTCACTCACACAATTGCAAAACCAACTAAAATCACGTTTTCTGTTACTTTTGCCAGTAAAATTTAAGATCTGACACCCAAATCTGAAATGGTTGAAACGAAAACCACATTAGTTGTCTTTTTTCCTTACACTACCTTACCATTTGGAAAGTTGAAAAGCAAGAGTAAAACTAAACTTCGGGTTCATGAAACGCGATCCCGATAGAGTGCAGGATCTCTTGCATGTTTTTTAATGATCTATGGTTCATTTCTGATACAAAAAAAAAAAACGGTTAATATCATACTATACGTATACCACCATCTTTATAACATCATATTAATAAGAATAACTAACACGTAAATAAAACGCGCAGTTATCGTTCCACAAATCCACACAAAAGCAATATCAACGCACTTTGATAATTTTATAATATTTACTATAATAAGTTCAATATTGATTGGAATTTGAGAATAAAGAATATTTTTATTGAAGATAATGTAAACAGTTTGCATTTTTATTTTTTATTGCTTGATTTCTCAAGAGTGACAATCACAACAGGAAAAGAAATATTATATTAAAATTAAATCAAGAAGATTTAAATTCCATAAGATTTCTTCGGGAAAGATTTCCATTCTGTCCGTGATTTTTTGTATTCACTTAATGTGCACTATTTTGTGATAACCTTTAAAATGTATGAACTTTTAGGTACACTTGACAGGAGCAGAAAGAGTATACAGATACATTTTTGGTTTGAATTGGGGCATTCACTAATCAACTAGCTTTTAGAATGAAAAATTGCACTACGAAGCTAGTCAACCCTAAATTGTCATATTAATGACAGATGACATATGAAATAAGAAACATTTATACAAATTACACGTCATTAATTTCATTTTGAAAATATCTTCCATCAAAAATTAAACTTGTATTTTCATCGAACAGCTGATTGTGAAATGTCAAAATAATTATCCACTTACTTTGAAGCCGAAATTTTTACAGTACATGAGTCGGCGTCGTTCGGAGGGGAAATTTCAACTCATATTTTTAGTTTTATTTAGCCAATCAAAATGAGCTGACTACGTAGTCACTATATTAGTGAATACACCCAACAGCTGATGAATTAGGGCTGTGTCAATCAGGAACGATTCGATTGTTTTGATCCGATCATCGAAAAGTATTGATAATAATTGAAATCATAAATTTTCATTTCCATCGATCCCAATCTCAATCATTTCGATGATTCTCGATTTTACATCCCAATCTCAATCACTTCAATGATTCTCGATTTTCGATATCAATCTCTATTGAATTATTAATATATTTAATCGGAGAAAATAAATATGGGCAAGATTGGATTCGATGAAAATTGGTACAGTATTCGTTAAATTCGGAGATTGAATTTCATCGAAACCTAAACAAAAAAACTGTCTGAGTGCCGGGTCTCATAGTTAATATGTGTAAACATCAACGTTTGTTTTTACCAACTGTCACGGGCAGCGCTCTAGCTCCAGTGGAAACCCGAAAAATTGAACTGTCCAGAATTTTAGTACGACAGACCGAAAAACAGAGTACACCAAAAAATTTAGGAAGAGGATATTACCTAATGTCACGCCTGACGTTCTGGGTCTACTAGAACACTTAATTTGACAGGTGTCAAAACGTGCCAAAACTTTTGGTACGGCGGATTGATAAACCGAGGAAGCCAATCGATTTAGGAGTCGGATATTACATAGTGTCACGCCCGACGTTCTGGGTCCACTAGAACACGAATAGCTTGACATGTGTCAAAATGTTTGGTACGGCGCGGCTGATCGAGAAACGGACTACGCCAATCGATTTAGGAGGTTGAAATTACCTATCGTCACGCCCAGCTCTCTAGGTCCATTAGAACACTTTTAATTTGACAGGTGGTGTCAAAATGTCAAATCATTTCCGAGCATACGCGCTACGTAACGTGGTGGTGGTACATCGTAACGTCGCACAGAGGAAAGTCCACGTTTTTAATTCACTCTACCGCCAACATAGATATTTTCACATCAAAAAACGAATCGGAACAGTATGAAATAATGAATTGAATGGAATGAAAATTATCGAATGATCGATATTTAACGATTCGATCATTTTAAACACAGCTCTATGATGAAAATGGTAAGGGAGGAAAAAACCTATCAGGGTTACACGGACCATTTTCGAGAACGTCAAATAAATGTCGATTCAATCGTCAAATGATCGTAATTTTTTGACGCAGATATTGCTATCGTCATATATGCAATCGTACTGCTTGATCAACATCTGTCAATTTTCTTACAAATTCATTTGAGGTTTATGAACGCTATAAGCTGTGCGGGCCACTTTCATTCACTCACACACAAACAAACAAGACAATGGACACGTTCAATCACAAAATCTGGAAATTCAGATCTGAATTTATGTTGTTGAAGGCAAAACATCTGTCAATTTTCTTACAAATTCATTTGAGGTTTATGAACGCTATATGCTGTGCGGGCCACTTTCATTCACTCACACACAAACAAACAAGACAATGGACACGTTCAATCACAAAATCTGGAAATTCAGATCTGAATTTATGTTGTTGAACGCAAAAAAAATCTGAAATTTCAGTCGAAAGTTGTTGTGTCAAATTCTTGCATTCAGCTACACAACTTTAATTATATTCGTAAATTAAAAATTCATCGTATGTAGTTTTGGGGATGATATTATTTATAAATAAATAAGCAACAAGTTTTCTTAATTCTATTTAAAGTGTTTGCTGTTTCGCAGTAAATTCAATATTTTTTCTGTTTTAAAATCTGTTTATTGAGATGTATTGCCTACAAAATACAGCAAAACTATGTAAAGTTCAACGAAAAATATTGCGATGGAGAATTCGGGCATTATTTTTCTAAGAATAATCAATTTTTTGATTTAAAAACTCAATTATCAATAAGCAATAAGTTCGTTTATGTAAATATTTAAGTATTAATTTGTTTGTGGTGAAAATCAATCAAAATAAATCAACCACCAACCAGAACGAAAATCATAGAGTTCAACTTCTATTTGCGTTTTTCTTTTTTAACTCAGAGCCAATCACGGAACTGTCAAACAAAATTCTGTGTTATTTTTAGCTCAGAGCATAAGAAGTGTGTTTCTTTTTTCCATCGGAGCTAGCTCAGAGCTTGCTCAATTAGCTCAGAATTAAATGACCGAGCAAATCGAGCGAAACGCTGAGCGAAGCCAACTTCACACATGATTAAAAATTCAAAATGGTTTCCCTATGAAATGACAGTTCAGTGCTCAAGTGTGTTTCATAATTAAATCTGAGGACTCTGATCATACGTAATGCGTTGAACCCGTCCAATCTTAGTTCTAATCTCTGGCTTTTGAATATTTTTGCAGTTCACTCACTTTTTTTTTACTGCAGAATTGCGTCCCATCAAATGATGTTATCGAACATTATGACTTTCGCAAATGATCGAAAATAATTCTCTTGAATAAAAATTGTCTAGGGCGGCAAATTATTTAAAAATTGCTATTATACATTCACTTTGTATTCTAGGTCAAATAAATTAACACCTTTGTTAAACTTATTCTTTTCCTTACTACCAACTGTTTTTACGTAATCAACATGAGAACAATTTCTATTAAATGCCCGCGTCAAAATGTCCATATTTATTCTTATGAAAATTTGAAATTTTAACCATCATCCATCAATTTTAACGACAGTTATATGATACGTCATTTTTTTTGAAGGCAAATCTCTTTATATTGCAAAAAATAATGCTTCATTTTTTACCTTGAGTGACATCAGATTTATTTAAAATAAAAATAACACAATTTGATCGTGTATTATTATTAAAAAGTTCAATCCATAATAGTGATGCTGAAGATGTTTCATCGTAAACATATCATTAGTCGGTCACACACCTTTTTCTTCAGCATCCGAAAATTAAAACACGAGAGAATCACTCGCCAAAATAACAAAAATAGTTTTTTTTTGTTCAAAGTTCAACCTGTCACTAAACAAATCATGCATTTCGCTGATGACATTCGACTAACTTTATACCCATACATGTAAAAATTCAATAGACCCGCTATGCGCCATAGCTTATGGACATGGTCCAATAAGCAGCAAAATATCTGTGGGTGTTTGTTTTTTTTTTTTTTTTGTGTTGCTGTCTTGTCGGTTTGCGGTTTGTTTTGAGTGGCGTTGTCGTCGTGGTTTATAAACATGTTCTGCCAATTTTTGACGCGATATAAAATTACGTGCTATAATTGTGCCAAAGACGAATTTAATTTGTATTAAGAAAAATGATGAAAGGCAGAATGTGTGTTTCATTCATTAATGTGTATTATATGGGATAGTGGTAATAAACTCGCTAATAAATAAAAACAGATCCACTTGTTTTGTATTATTCTTTTCCATATTCATTTTGGAAAGCGATAGCGGGCTAAATTTATTGCCAAAGATACTCATTCATAAAGATGAGAATCTTTTTAACGTTTCATCCTCTCGAAAAACCCATTTGTTTACATAGTTGTTTATGAATTTAATCTCGTGTCGATGAATAGATGTGAACTGCAACAACAATTAAACGAGGTGTTTGAAGATCCCTACTGCCTATTTGTGAGGTTTTTACACACTATTCTCATTTCTTATCTGCAATCTGACAGTTCAAGCTTGTAGGTAAATCGAGATGGTTGCCGGGGATTCACATCTTCATGTGGATTATCTCTGATATATACAAAAATACAACCGTCAAATTCCCAAAAGTTGCTCGGAATTTGCCGGCAACAAAGTAGCTGATTTAACCCGTATTTAACTATCGCTTATGATCCATATATGTACATAAGTAGATAATATCATGAAATTAAAACGATACGGATCCTAGTGACAACTGTGTTGTATAACTATCTCTTTTTTCCCTACGTTAGCTCATTTTACAGGTTGTTGTTGTCTTTTTACATTACATTTCACACTACCCGCCAATTACTCGCAATGGATCTCTGCCTCCAAATGTCAGAAGTGTCAGTGTGAAATTAAAAAAAAAACATTGTGTGAGTGCCGAGACTCACGGTTAATATGTGAAAACATCAACGTGCGCGGATCCAAAACGGACTTGTTTTTGCTTGAAGGGGATCTTAAGATTTTTTTCACTGACCAGACCCATCCTAGTATGCAGATCGTAACGTTGCACACCGTAACGTTGTACGACGTAACGTTGCACACGAACGTTCACGTTATTTTGTTCACTCTTCCGCCAGCATAGATGTTTACACATCAAAAAATAAAACAATCTGACAGCACTCCCTGGTTGGAAAACAAACCCAAAAGCCGAAGGCGAGCCAAAAAAGTCGTGTGTTTAATAATAGTGATTTATATGTAATAAGATTAGTTTTTTTGTATCAAACACTTGAAAAAATGTTCGTTAAAATGTTTAAACACTAATTCATACGTATGTAATTCGATCGCAAATTTAAGTTTTCAGTTCCAAATCCAAAAAAATAATCAAATGACCGGATTTTCAACACTGCCAAGAGCATATTTTCCAACGAGGGACTTTTTTTGTTGTTGTTTTTAGATGTCAAATTAGAAAGAGAAAAGACAAAGACCTCTATACTAAAAACTAAATTTTTGGTTCATGAAACGTGATCCCAATATAGAGCATGTTTTCTGATGATCTAAATATGGATCATTTCCGATAATAAAAAATAGTTTTTGTATCTTTATTGTTCCTTAGCACGTCGTCTATACCAAAAGAAACATTGCAGAAATATTTTTAGAAATATTTCTTTGTTTGTTACATTGTTCTTTTGGTGTGGACTCACCTTTAAAAATAAGTTCTACTCTCGTAGAATTTTTTTTACTTACAAAAAATATATTATTTACTCTAGCTTTCTTGATTGGCCTTAATTAAAAGCAAATCAACGGTTGGTTTCGAACATACCTATATTTGTTATTGCGTCTAAGTTCATTTAATTCCCATGCTTTTATATGTGTGTATGTCTGTAGTACCTATGTGCATCTGATAAAATCGTGATTGCAAAAAATGAAAAAAAAAAGAGAATTTATTGCACCATTCAAATTGAATAAGAGAAAAGGATTGAGGTTTATTTGTTGTTATTTTACTATTATTATTTTTTTTTTTTGTTCGTAATTTCGCAGTGCAAGCAAACCTACATGTGATTCTATGATAATTTCAATAAGAATCGTATTATAAAGCTATTGCAACTGGTATAATTAGATAAAGTAAAACTACCTGTAGATAGCTGTTACATTAGAGGCTTATGAAATCAGTAAAATGCATGAACAAAATGTTGCACAAGAGATCGTAGATATATCGTATTCTTATATGGATATGTTAAATTTGTGATAAAGCGTAAACAGAAGAGCAAAAACTTAATAATAAAGGGTTTTCCAATAAGAGGTGTTATTTTGAATAGCCCGCTATTTCGGTAGCTGTCACTTTTGAATCTGTCATTTTTTGACATTTGACAAGTACTACTACGCCATAAATAAAAATGGAACGATACACGCTTCAACAACGCATTGAAATTATTAAAATTCACTATAAAAATGGTGAAAATTTGGCAGAGACGGTTCGTAAAACTAAAACATTTTTGGGTCGTCGTGAAGCACCTTGTCGGACCGCAATACAGAAATTGGTGGACAAATTCGAGCTGTTGGGACAAGTTAGTGATGTGAAGAATTAAACCCGTGCACGTCGCTCAAGAACAACTGAGAATATTGCTGTTGTAGCCCAAAGTGTTGAAGAAAACCCAGGTTTGTCCATTCCTCGTCGTTCTTTGGAATTAGGCATTCCACAAACGTCATTACACCGTATTTTGCATAAAGACTTGGGTCTTAAGGCTTATAAAGTTCAGTTAACACAAGAACTCAAGCCGGCTGATCATCAACAACGTCGTGTCTTTGCTGATTGGGTCCTTGAAATGCATGAAAATGATCCGGAATTTCATCGAAAAATCATCTTGGCTGATGAGGCCCATTTCCACCTCGGAGGCTACGTCAACAAGCAAAACTGTCGCATCTGGGGCTCGGAAAACCCAAGAGTTATTGTTGAAAAGCCTCTCCATCCTCAACGCGTGACTGTTTGGTGCGGTTTATGGTCCGGCGGGGTCATTGGACCTTACTTTTTCGAAAATGAGGCTGGAGCAACAGTTACGGTCAATGGATTGCGCTATCGAGAGATGATTAATGACGTTTACTTTCAACAAGACGGCGCTACGTGCCACACAAGCAATGAAACCATCGATCTTTTACGGGAAAAGTTTCCGGACCGTGTTATCTCTCGAAGAGGTGATCACAATTGGCCACCGAGATCTTGTGATTTAACACCTTGCGACTTCTTCCTTTGGGGCCACGTGAAAGATAAGGTCTACGCCAACAGCCCAGCGTCGATTCAAGACCTCAAAGATGGATTTCGTGAGGCTATCGAGGACACAGGGCAGCCACTTTGCGATTTGGTTATGGAAAATTTCATGAAAAGGATATGGTCCTGTAAGCGTGGTCGTGGCAGCCATTTGGCTCATGTTGTATTCCATTATTAACGGCATACCTTCTTCTTTATAATGAAATAAACATCCGATCATTTATTTCAAAAAATGCCATTTTTCTTTGAATATCAAAATAACACCTCTTATTGGAAAACCCGTTATCTTAAACAAGACCAAAATAAGCAAACATATTGGCGCAAAATTTTAAACATTTAAAACCTACTCTAAATTATTTTTAAATTCGACGCCGACTCTTAAAATGAGTTTTAGAATGAGAGTCGACGCTTTGATAATTTTAAACGATATAAAGTATACTTAAACGCTGAAGCACTCGTCTAACTTTAAAAGCAGCAAAATGCTTCTCTATATTTTTTAAAGTATACTTTATCCATTCAACGTTTGTAATTTCATAACAAAAATTTAAAGAAAAATGTTTGATGAAGATTTTGAGCTTGTAAATCAACAATCACGAAAACTGTCTTAGCTTTAATTTGTGATGCATGCACCCAGTAACCATTACCACGACAAAACAACACCATCTTCCCCCCGATAATTATAATAAGCAGCTTAGAATTTTCATTCACGTGGAGGCGGCCGTAACCGTAAGACGGTTCACTCACGTATGGAAGATGAGAATCCCCGGCAGCCATTTTAATTTGCCTACAAGCTTGAACTGTCAGATATCAGATAAAAAATGAGAATGTGTGTATAAAAACCTCACACAGAGACAGTAGGGATCTTCTGACACCGGTTAAATTGTTGTTGCAATTCACATCTATTCATCGATGCGGGAAGAAATTACAAATACAACAATGTAAACAAATGGGTTTTGGAGGGTGAAACGTACGAACCATTCTTATTTTCATATGGCTATTCTGTGTGTAAGTCCCCACAGGAGGTGTCTGAGAAGTTGATAATACCCTCTCTCTAAACATATATCAAAAGGAGGAGACTAGAGACATGCCAATTTATAACAGTTATAACAGTTTTTCGCTATTAAACTCTGGGGGCCTGAAGTATGCCCACCGGCATCCTTAAAGTGTCGATGATTGGTTCTTTTACCCTACAATTTTTTTTTTGTATCCTTTATTCCTTATACTTCTTCTTTTACCTATTTTTTACTGAATAGCGCAATGGACGATGATACAGCTTACACCGTTATCAAATCTCATTTTATTGTTTTAACTCAGAACTTTTTTTTACAAACGTTTAAAACCTTGCGTGGCGATAAGAGCCAGTATACAAGTTTGTGCAGACCAGTTTTGCATTTTATTGTTTTGAAGAACACATATCATTTTTTATTATCCGATAAAAAACACACAAATATACATTTTGATGTCAACGATTGTATAGGTATGTGGCGTTTAACCTTAAAAAGAGTATATATGTATATATCTATTCAACTTGATGTCTTTGCGGAATGGCCTTGAGTACATGCATATTAAAATATAATATAAACAATCTTCCCATGCACAAACAACTTTTAATTTGAGATTCTAAAAACTGTTTATTTAAAAGTTATTTGATGCTTGAATTAATTATAATATCGCTTCTCCGGTGATACAACGACGTAAATGCAAATATTAAATTTTCTGTATTTATTTCCAATAAAACAAAGACCCAATTGAAAATATTCTATTTGTCTCCAGGGGGCAGATATGTCTTTGTACCGTTGCACCGTTTTAAAATTAATTTTTCGAGAATACATAGGCTTATCTGTCAGTTGTGTTACAAATTTCCAAGTACTACTACTTTCGTTTAGTAATTCAACGACGTAACTGTCCATTCCGATGCTTTTTATTTGATTTTTCTCAATTTTCGGTTGAACAATGACTTATAGGTAAGTGTACGATAGGGTAAACCAGCGCTCTTCTGCGACAAAGGAGTTATCTAAAGTAACATTAGCACCAAATAAAATAATATTATTCCAAGCTATTATGAGCCTTTTTTAATAGCATTTTTTTTGTAAGATTCTTTAATTGAAAATGACTGTTACCTTTACTTAAACTTACATTTTTATTAGTATTGCTTGTAGCACAAAAAAATAACTGAACTGCCATTAAAAATTTTTAAAAATAGTTTGTTTCATTAAAAAAAAAATATTTTCTTATATTTTTTTTAATAAAAAAGATTTTCAAAATGTTAAATTGCGTTTTCTGAAGAAACTACATTTTTGCACTTACGTCCTTGTATCACCGGAGGTGCGATATGAAAAACCATACTAAAGCCTCGAGTCAGACAGCTAAATGTCTAAATTCGTCGCAGAGCCACTTCGTCGCGTTTAGAAAAGAGATCAAGTCTTTGATCTTCAGTACGGAAATTTCTTCAAGGTCGTCCAAGAAAGTCTTTCCAAGTGATTATATCCTAAAACGGGCTAGGGCAGGGCATTTACAGAGGAAGTGAACTAATATTTCCTTGTCCTGCTGGTTCGCACAACTACGACAATGGGTGTTGTAATAAATACCTAGTTATGCCGCATGCCCTCCTATTGGCCAGTGCCCGGTGCCCGGTGCATGTTGCAACCACCCTGGCGATGTCATGCCTTGTTTTTATAAGATAATAAGGAAAAAAGAGTCCAAATAATTAATAATTTTGGTGGGGCGACAGCTCGTGTAGCAGCAGGTGCCATACAACTAGCATTCATGCTTGACAATTTAAAACCACCCGGAACTATCAACATTGAGGACTTAAATTAATTGATTTTTCATCCCATCCATGACCTTTATTCGTTTACTTCCCAAACCTGCCAGTTTTAGGCCAAAGTTCTGTCAAAGTTCATATACAAAATCAAATTGGACTCAAAATGGCAGAAAAGGGTAGTTTCGGATTAGTACGCGAACGCACCTATTGACGCCAGAAAATTTTATCCAAATCTGTAAGTGGAGTTTTGTCCGCTCTCCCATACAAAGTGCACTACTGTGCGCCGGCCGGCTGTCACTCAGTGTGGACTACCAAATTTTCCGGACCGGAGCATTAGTGTCCCTTTTATTTAAATAATCCAGCCACTTTGTTTAAGACCATCAACTACTAAAAAATCCTTAAATTAAATTCTCTAAAGCGTTCTCATCCACCTTTGATAAGATCCATTCCTCTGCACCATATAGCAGGACCGGAAATCTTTAGTGTCTTATAAACCCACCAAAAGAGTTACCGGTGTTTTATTTTTTTTTTTTGTTTACTAAAAAAATCTATTTATTTATTGACGCTAAACACCCACCCAAGCTCAATATAAGGTAACGTATAGTCTCAAAAACTTCTGTAAAGAATTTCATTTAAAAAAAAATCGAAGAGTTGAATCTTAATTAGCTTATCAAAATTCAACTAGGTATCAAACATTTAATTTAAGACAATGAACAAACAACAATTTTTTTTCTATGGAACTGCCATAAGATATGTATATTGTATAAGATATTTTGAATTTGGGCCTATTTGAAACAGTTTATGCAAATTTCGAATAAAAATGCACTTGTAATAATAATTCAATGAACTATTATGCCTGCCATGCATGCCATGACCATGACCGTGACAATGAAATATATTTGGAAACTTTTGATTTGACAGTTAAGACTCTTATATACCTACCTGTCTGCAATAATTTGTGCAAAATGGCAAAAATAGAAAATAATTATGCTTGTAACAATGGCGGAATACTAAAGTTTCCATAATATACATACATATGTACATACATACAGACATACTTGTTTTATTCGATGATACTAGTTGTTGTTGTGGGGCTTGGGAGCTTCTGAAGGAATCGGAGAAACGTGTAGAGTAAATTTTTTAAGACGACATGAGTGCCTATGTATGTATATATTTCTTTATACCGAAGAGGATTAGCAATTGAAGCTGGATTGATAACTATATATAAAAAAAGTATTTGATGAGAATACAAGCTTAACCGGTCATCATGTAAACAAAATAAAATAAATTTGTGGCGCGGCAGCTCGTGTGGACTGTGGAGGGCCTAATGACTTACTTTCAAGCATTCCCTTCCCCTGTGTGTGTTATTTAAAAAAAAAATGTTAAAGATATGTGACATATACATATATATATATGGCATTGCTTTTTGACCAATTGATCGATTTAGGTCATTCAATTCCAATATTTATATGAGCATAGCCAAATTCAATAGACGATTATGCTTGTTTTTTTGATTTTGTTAACTGCTCTAAAGAAATTCTTTGTTTAAATTCAGTCATGTAAACTTTTTACCTCCGAATGTAATTCACCTTATAACCCAAAACCCACAACATCATCATGTATTGTGTATTTCATTTTTCTTCAGAAATTAATTTTAAGGTATATAGACTTATTAAAAGCAAGACCGGTGGTTTTACTAGCCGTCCAAAGTTAAGGCAACTGGCTGTTAGGTCGTCAATATAAACACTGAAGAGACTTTTTATTCGATATAACAAGTTCTTTTTTGATATCGGTAGACGATTTCAAACAGCGATCTTATACCCACTTCCAAAAAAAATTTGTTTAAATTTCACTGATGGATCATCGTCCATAGCTAAATCATTCGATAATAAACACTTTTTCGATATGTGACGTCAGTGGTCTCAGGCGGCGGAATGTGTAGTGCATACGGCTTCTAAGACTGAGCAAATCTGATATCGTGGGTTCGATCCCTATGATGGGCATGTAGAAAGTTTTTTCATAATAAAATTGGATTAAAGCTCAGCACCACTAATAAGAGGAGACTGATGATAGGTAGCTTGGCACCCCTTGAAACAGCTGTATCTCTTAAACAATTGGTGGTAGCACCTTTAAGTTGTTGTTGTTGTTCAAAAATTCAATGAAATTGACGGAATAAAGAATGGTCAAGTCTAATAAACTGACATTCTAGTATGAATAGTACAATAAAAATAATAATAATAAACAAACCTGCTATTTGCGTCTAACTCCATATTTTACTTTATAATCAAAATTTAAAACAAAATTAATAAAATTAAATTTGTTTTTATACTTACAGGTAAACTTCATACTATGCCAAGTGTCAGCTCTATTTCTAGCATCGCTATTTCGATCAGTTTTACATCCTTCCAGAGTGTCTTCCATCGTACGACACACATTTGGCCTATCAATAGGTCTTGTCTTCGGTTATATTTGCTTCGGACAGCAAGCCATCCATATCGCAGGGCTTCCATCAGTATGTTATGTTGTAATACGCACACAAAATCCTGCGGTTGTTCAAAAGTAATAACAAAAATGGTTGGCTTTTAATTAACAATTAACTAATACAATCATTTTCTCAGAGCCGTTATGATAGTGGCTATGACCTATTTACTGTGTATACATTTGCATCGTCAAATCTATGACTACGGTTCGTGCTCGTTAGACATAACCGGACCTCTTATGATTATAACCCAAAAAGTAACTAGTCTGGCATTCAGTATACATGATGGTTTTGTCAGTGAGCAAAAGGTAAATATTAAATATTATAATTAAGCAAAATTTATGTAAAAACTAATGTGTATTCTCTCAATTTCAGGATATGACTAAAGCTCAACAATATCATTCACTACAAAAACTTCCATCGGCACTCGAATACTTTTCGTATGTTTTGAACTTCCAAGGCCTAATGGCAGGCCCATTAGTTTTCTACCGTGATTACATCGAATTCATTGAAGGATATAATTTACTCAAAAGTCCAGCATCAAATGTTAGTATACATCTGCTACAAATTTAAGGTTTACTAATTGAATTCAATTTGTGTTTGATACATTGCAGGGCAATTTGGATAATGGAAATTCAAAGGAAATCATCATTGAACCATCACCAACGAAAGCTGTGATAAAGAAAGTTATTGGCAGCATGGTGTGTGCCTTTATATTCATGAAATTCGTCAAGGTGTATCCAATCAAAGCGCTAAAGGATCCCGAATATGTATCAGAAATGGCTTTTCCTAACAAATTGTGGTACATCATGATGGCAACAACGATTATACGTTTTAAGTATTATCATGCCTGGTTGCTAGCCGATGCTATATGCAATAATGCCGGTTTGGGATTCACCGGCTATGACAAGGAAGGAAATCCCCAATGGGATCTCATATCGAATATAAATGTGTTATCATTTGAGGTTTGTAAAATTGTGTATAAAGAAACTTTTAAAAATTGATAGAACTAGACAGATATTTTTATACACTTCAAACGGTTTTTTACCGTTTGATTTCATTGTTACCCAAAGATTTAATTTTATTCGATGACAATATCATCATGACTAAGTAATTAGAAGTATAATTCTGTTTTACTATGAAAGCCAAATAAACGCTTGTGGGGTTGCATTTCCGGTTGTAACACCATAACTAATTTCGTGGTTGTCTGTCGAATGCTGACATTGTAAACCTAACTTCATTAAAAACTTTCAGAAAGAATTTTTTGATCCTCCAAATGGAGCTTGAAGCATTCTCAGTGAAATTTGGTTAAGCGGTTCATTTCATTTTATTTTTGTCTTTTAATTCCTTCTTGCACACTTAACGCCTGGTCTTAGACGTTTAAAAATAGTCTCGTGCGGCTACGATTCCTCTACGCCACATGAAGCGTCTCGTAAAACACTACAAATTTTCGATATAATTCGCACATTTTTGCTATGTATCCGACCTTTCACCAAAATGTTCAATTAATTATTTTAACTACGCCTGCTAACGCCTCGTGTGTGGTTGGATATTTAAAAAAAAAACATAAACTACACAAAAGTTGCACACAAGCCGCAAACAAATGTTAGTCATAACAAAGGCTTTTCAGTATTAATAATTATAATTAATATTTATATAGGATCTAGTGACCTTATTTACAAAAGTTCACTCCTTTCTTGTTTAACACTCTAAAAACGTAGGAACGCTCCTTTTGTG
This sequence comes from Leucozona laternaria, assembly GCA_932273885.2. Classification (NCBI taxonomy): domain Eukaryota; kingdom Metazoa; phylum Arthropoda; class Insecta; order Diptera; family Syrphidae; genus Leucozona; species Leucozona laternaria. The sequence continues at coordinate 41,750,357 of OW026368.1, read as the reverse complement.
TGTGGACATTACAGAAAAAAAAATGATCATAGAAAATAGAGTTACATAGAAGTCGCATCCAGTACAAATAAAAATAATGAACTTTCAATAATTTGTGTATGTAGTCCTTTTCCTTCCTCCTCAAAGGTCCAATCGGTTGATCGAACAGACTTCTTAACCCACCCCTTAAAAATAGACAAATATAAATCCACACACAATTCAAATAACCGTTACGTTTCTTAAACGACTACATACATAAACTCATGATTTTTTTTTTTTGCCAACATCTGTGGGACAAAACCTTTCCAACGACGTATAGTTTACAGCCCTCCTTTAACTATATTATAACCTTACAAACTACGTATAACACAAATTTCAGATTTGCTGTTTTACTATATGATTGCTAAAAAGCCAGTTTAGCTTTCTGAGATCTCTGAACACTCAGCAATTTCAGAAATCTGAAAGCAATTCGTCTACGAGCTTTGCGACCGTCCTTACGATCGGCCTTTTGTAAATTGTCTGCGGGAGACTCTAAAAAATTAAATCCAAGAGAGAATTATCGCCCCAGAACTGCCGATAAGACCGATAAGAGATATTATTAGTGTAAAGTTGGAGTAGGAGTCTGGAGATACTCTATCGGATCTTAGATCAAATCGCTTAGCCACGAATGCTTCAGCTCAGACCTCTGGCTATTGCACTCGAGGTTTTGACTTAGAACCAAATAAAGAAATTCTTTCTTTTCCCTGTAGCTCGAGAGCTTCTTCAAGTTAGAAAAAAGAGTTGTTTCTTCTTTGATGTCTAGAGACTAAGTGTCGTTTATTTCAAACCATTCTTATTATTTATACATAATAATTTGTTATCGAATTGATAAATACTTCGATTCTTGACCTCACAAATAATCGATATTCAAAGTCATCATAATTCGTACGACGCGGTCTAAGGGTGAACGACCAGCTATCTTAAGTTTTTGATCATTATGTATTCACTGCTTAAGGCAATGCATATTGTGGGAATCAAGTATCAAGTATCGAAGCATGGTTCGATATAAAACAATTAGTTAAGTGGTCGCTAGTGTGATCCCTTCACATTAGGTTTATCTGAACAAAACTTTGTGCCGTCTATTTTGAATGTGGTCTAAGTCCATTTTAAAACATTTAACAAGCTAGTGCTAACATAATAAGAAGTACAATTTAATGACACCTCTTTGTTTAAATGAATATGTGGAAAAAATACGTCTATTGGTTGCCGTTTTATCTCTAAAAAAAGAGATATCGTTTTTATCATCAACCTTATCAATTATTGTAAAGAGACTAAGACCACTTTTGAAATAAAAAGCTCATTTCTTACCGGTTACCACCTAAGTTGTTCTCTTTCAATATTTGATCTTTTGCTATATTTTGTATTCCAGTTTGCATCAAACTTCCGTGATGCTATTAACAACTGGAACATTGGAACTAACATTTGGCTCCGAAGTACAGTTTATGACCGGGTACCTAAAAAGTACGGAACTATGCTAACATTTGCTTTAAGCGCTGTTTGGCATGGTTTTTATCCTGGATACTATCTAACATTTGCCACTGGTGCACTTTTTGTCACAGCTGCACGATTTGTAAGTGTATTACACAAATTGTATTTAAATTAAGAACAAAAAATAATGTGATTTTAATTTCTATTTCAGGCTAGACGTATGTTCCGTCATAGATTCCAAAGAACCCAATTCACAAGAATGTTCTACGATATTTTAACATGCCTGACAACTCGTATTTTTATGGGTTATGGTACTTTTCCATTTGTTCTTCTTGAGTGTATGGTAAGTGTTTTGCGATAATTTGTATTTGTTCGTACTCAAATTAGTTTCTAATGATTTTTTCTTTTTTTCCAATTACAGGTCAGTATCAGATTGTACCTGAAAGTGTTTATGTGCCTTCATATTATTGCGATTGCTACTATTGTCATATTACCAAAACTTATTCGAGGCGATAAACATTCAAAAATAACATCGAATGTCACATCAAATGTGGACAATTGCAATGTAAATCAAAATCATCAACCTAATCATCAAATTACAAATAACAATGATCTCATCCAGAAGATGTTGTCAACTGCTGTGGCTGAGACAGAGTCAAATGCCAATTTAGTTGACACTTCAGACGATCCATCACATATAATTGCTAAAAAACGATTAATTGTATCTCCTAATCGACAAACCTCTACAAATGTACCAACAGCACTTGCTGCGATTTGCATTACACACGATCAATGCGAAATGGACAATTTGTCAAGTAAAATTAAAGAAAAAATCGACATGGAGACAAAAAATATCGAGGAATTTATTGATAAGACTGTTAACGAAACGGTGTCTGGTATCGTTGAGTTTAAAAACGATTTAATGCGCGACAGCGATAAGATATTCATATCAAAAGAAGGCATTCGTAAACGTATCATTGGTGCTAACGATAACAAGGGTTCCGAACGTGTCGATGCATTTCTTAAAAAGGAAATCGATGCAATTAATGCTGTTGTACAACAGGCTAATGTTTTGCCTGTTGTTCTAAGCAATGGTCATGCCAAATAGTAATGAATCAAACATGACTTTAATTAAATCAGGACCATACAAATTTTATTAAACCTTTGTTGCCGTTTCAGCTACCGCTTTACAAACTTATACATAAACATAAAATACTAATTCACAAACGCCTTTTTGCAACACTACATAAAATACCTTTTTAAAAAAGAAATAACAACAAAATACACAATTTACTTACGCACGAATATATTTACACATAGCGATAAAACTATCACACTGATTTTAAACAAAACGTCGTCGCAGCAATGTTTTTTTTATAACTTCGAGATACAAAACAAAAAAATGATATTATAGTTACATATTTTTATTTTTAACAATGTTTTACATTTTCACAGATTTTTAAGCTAACGATAAAAAAATTGTATTAAAAACAAACAAATGAACAAACATATTTTATTGATAGAGTTATGAAAATACAAAAGTTAATTGTTTTACAAGTGACGAAGTGTGGAATTAAGAATTTCGATATCAAACCTTAATTTATACAGGGTGATTCGCATAAGGTGTGACAAAAAGCTAGAGCGTGTAGGTTGGGTCGAGACAAGAAAAAATCGTATAGGAGGGGGGATCAATTCTACCTGTTTTGTCGGGAGGGGTAAATTTCTAAAAAAATGTCTTAAAACAGAAAAAAAATAATTAAAAAAACAACGTTAACGCTATAATGCCAAGCTATACGTTTTTGTAAAGCCAGAAGTCTCTTCTTTTATTTTATTTTTAAATAAAGTTGTTTTAGTGTACAATTTTTGAAAAATTCATTGTCAAGCTTAAAATTGAAAAAAACAAATTTTAAAAATTTTGTTCAAAATTTTACGTTATTACATAATAAGTATTTTTGTTTTGAATATTCAATGCCATTTTCGCCCTTCGACTGGGAAAGTCAGAGAACGAAAATTTGGTCAGGGAATTTTAAATCGGTCAGGGGAAATTTGTTCAGCACTGACTGATTTCCATTGTTTTTTTTTTAAAGCTAAAATTTTATCTATAACCTTAAGTTAAATGTTTCTAAACACTTCACTTGTAGAAAGTGTTATTGTATTCCAGATCGAATTGATTTTTTGCAATATGTAAATAAAATGACAATAATATTTTCTCAAGCGAAAAATTATAAAACGTTCCAAGAACAACAAAAATAACATCAAAAAGCAAACATCGAGGAAAGCAACTTCTATAGAGGAAATTTTAAACCAAAGGAAAACAAAAACTTTGTCAATATGGGTCATCTCGTTGGTCTTTTCTAGCTAAACAGTTCCCTTTCACATATAACCAATTTCAAAGGTTTTGAAAATGTGAACTTTCTTCATATGGAATTCATTTTAAAAAACGTGAAATTACTTTACTAGTGATTTTGGTTTTCCCCTTTGGAATGCGCAGCCCATAGTAAACTTCCCATAATCAGGTGCATATTTTAAATAATTTGTAAGGTTTGAAAGATTTATACGTCTTTAAATTAGCTTGAAAGTTTTGCATATTTTTGAAATCCATTGAAAGTTAAAGAAAATTGTCGCTTACATATATCCGCTTTTTTTATTTTATAAAACAAAGTAACAAAGCTTTAATATGATTGCTTGAATACAGAAAAAAATAAATTTAACATTTTAAACAATACCACCAAACAAGTTAGGTACTTAAAATTAATATCAATTTTGTTTTAAATATAAATCTGCTCAGATTAAAATCAATCATGTCGTACACAGTATTTGTTTCTCTTAAGCATATGCATAATGGTTCATTGGAAGCATAAACAGTTCTATGGAATGGAACATTAAAAACAATGAAATTCGAAGCAGTCTCGCAGGAACATTGAAACGAATCAAAGATAGAATGTGAGGGATATCAATATGACCAGCTAATATGTCGCGAATAAACATATCCGCGAAGTATTTCCTTCGAATGTATAGTGGTCATATTGCAAGTAATTTACACCTTGTTTCATAAGGAGGCATATCTATATTCCCGTAAAGTCTCTTCTAACCACCACTCTAGTAAATCGTTTTTTGGATTTTTTCAATTCTTAAAGACTGAACTGCATAAGAGGAATCCCATATGGTATTATGTACAATATTCTAAAATAGACCTTCCAAAGCCCAAAAATAGACATTTTAATGTATGAGGATCAGAGAAGTCTTTAGAAATACGCAAGATAAACCCTAGCATTGAATTGCTTCTAGCGACCAAAAACTCTATATGCCTCACAAAATTTTGATACACCTTGACCTTTTTTGAAAGATATGATGGACAATGCTTTATTGTTAATTTTATAGGTAAAATTGATCGGCGCACGTTTTTGAGAAAACGTTAAACTTTGGCATTTCGAAATGTTTAGATTTAATGAGTTCATCATACACCAATTTGATAAACTATCATGGTCCTTCTGTAAGAGAATGCAGTCTGCATTAGATTTAATACAACGAAACACTTTTAAGTCATCGGCATACATTAGACACATTGAATTTTTGAACATATCCGGAATGTCGTTGATAAACAACAGAAAGATAAGAGGATCCTAAACACCTGAGGTGGCATAAACTGGTGAAGAAGGAATATCATTGATGCAAACATACTGAACACGAACTTTTAAGTATGCACCTATCCATTTTTAAGACAATTGAGTGAAATCCAACCATATCTAATTTTATTAGTAAAGCATCTTGATTGACTCTATCAAACGCTTTGGAAAAGTCAGTATACATAACATCGTATTGAGAACCATTCTCAAGTCCATTTAAAACATAATTACAAAAAATGGTAGGGATAGTTGTAGTGGATCTACCATCTACAAAAGCATGTTGGCAAGGAGAAATAATACCTTTGAGAATGTGAGCTATCATATCAAATATCAGTTTTTCAAAAACCTTGGGAATTATAGAAATTTTACAATTAGAACGATAATTTGAAATGTCCTGTCTATTTCCTGATTTGAAGATTGGTGTGATTTTTTATCTTTTCCAAGTATCAAGAAATTCGCCACTTTCAAGAGAGCGATTAAAAATCATATTTTACACATTTGCAAAAGAATTGGAGGAATCCATCTAAACCTGTATTTTTGTCTGCTTTAAGCTCAGACAAAGCTGATTCTAATTCAAGATAAGATAAGCTTAAGCTTCCTATACTCAGAAATTATAATTCAGAATTGCTACATCATAAGTATGTAATAACGAAGAACTACCTAAATAGACCGATTGAAAGTGTTTGGCAAACAAGTTACAGACAAAATCAAGGTCGGAGGATGTTATACCATCGTGAAGCATTAAGCTAGGGATACCGTGTAACGTTGGTGGTTCGAGTGATTCTAGGAACCCATTCGCGTTAGCAGTTAAGCTTAATCGCTTTGACCTGGCAAGAAAAGTATTGCTAAGTTAGCCAGGTATAGGTTTAGAACAGAGAAATAACAACTAGAGTTATTATTGTGCTGAAGAGCCCTTAAATAAAAAACACTAAGTTTGGTAGTTCAAAATCGAATACAATTTGTTTTATTTATTGTTCCGTATTTATACCTAAACGGTCAATTACAATTTTAATAATATTCAATAATTAAACCCAAATTACTTCAGATACATACTGTCATATCAGCTTTTTTTGAATTACTTCATTTAATATACTGACCTAGTAAGAGTCATAAACTGACACTGCACATTGGCTGGTTGGTAACCTGAATGCCTAACACGATGTGTTATGCTTCGCGAAGGTAGCGACGAGTAACATGAAATATGAATACATTGTGTTTGAGTCATTATTTGTCTTCTGGCGCTATGACGTATGTATTTGGGTTTAAGTATTGAATTAATTTATTTATTTTTGATGACTACTGGTGTGGTCCTTTCATAACCGTTCGATTACGTTTTACTATTAAGAAATATCCAAAAACATTGGCCGCATTCACTAATGTAGTTTCTACGTAGTCAACTCAATCTGATTGGCTAAAAACAACTAAGAACTTAGTTGAAATTTCCCCTCCGACCTAGTGTAAAATTTTCGGCTACAAAGTTAGTGGATAATGATTTTGACATTTCACGATCAGCTGTTCGATGAAAATACAAGTTTAATTTTTGGTAGAAGATAGCTATTTTCAAAATGAAATTAATGGTGCGATATGAAAATATACATTTTATACATTTTGTTTAGTTTAAACTGTAAAAAAAGTTTATTAAAAGTTCTCAAAACAAAAATGTTTCTTATTTAACATCTCTACATCTGTCATTAATATGACCGTTTAGGATTGACTAGCTTTGTAGTGCAATTTTGCATTCACAAACCTAGTTGAATTTGGACTACGTAGAAACTACATTAGTGAATGTGCCCATTTACTATTCGTCTTTAAGTAACATTCGACTTTATTCAAAGTATCAAATTCCTATTGCAAGACACCGTATTATTCGAAAAGTTCTCCATTATTATTAGCCCTGCGAGACTGCTTATGAATCTTGTTTTTTTTTTGTTATTAAAATTTATAGTTCTTTTATTAAATCATACAGGTTTTGAACAATTGATAGCTTTTATTTTTGTAATACCTATGTAAATTCACTGCAGTATTCATAATTCTTAAAAATAAATCATAGCTGACATTTAAGTTTGTATTATTAAATAACGCTTGTCAGTTAGTGGCATTAAGAAAATCTATAATTGGGTACGTTCAGATGACGAAGGGACTTGAAGGCAAGGCAAGTTTCTCGTCTCTGATTGGCCAGCTGTCGCAAAATTTCCTTCCAATTAAGGCAACTTTTATTGGAAAGTGACTGGAAAGCTAGTCAAGAAATATCTCCCTTCATTTCAAGTCAAGTGCATTTATGTCAAAATATCAGCTGATTATATTTTGTCATTAAACAGCAAGCTGAACTTCATTGTTCAGTGACTTCTTTTTTCAACGTTTGTTTAATTGTTTTGGGTGGAGGAGTTCTTTATCAAAATAATAGAAAAGATTTAATTAAAAAATGCATCATAAGTAAGAAGTATTGAAAAAATATAAATTACATTTCGTAATTGACTTGTGTAAGGTGTTTTTCAAAAAAAAATATTATTATAAATACTATCTGCACTATCAATGGAAGGTAAAGGTTGGAAGTAAAGTTCCAATTTTGGCATTAATGACATCTCAAAAAATAACTAGTTTCCTTTGTAAAATTTGCGTTCAATGAATGCACTTGACTACATATGTAGTCCCTTGTGTCTGCTGAACGTACCCATGGCATTGAAGGTTGCTTTTGAAAAATTATAATTTAAATAGAGGCAGATGATGCAGGTGAAAAAAAAAAACTTATAAAACTCCAAATGCAAACAGAATGTGACATGATAGATTGTATTAGCAAAAAGAGGGATCATAGAGTTGTTAATACTAATACTCAATTCAGAATTCTCGAACAAATCAAACACATTTCCAAAGTAGTTTTGAAAGTAATTGATTTGTTTCAGTTCAAATTGTACAAAAGTATCTACCACTTCACAATCGTGATTAATTTTAACATCGAAAGGAACTAACCATTTTTTCATCTGGATTATTTGTATGTATGTATATCCATTTTACTTTTGGCAAATTAAAATCACCAACAATAATTACTCGGTAACTATCGTTTGTAAAGATCCTATCATTAAATTCTTCCATTTTGTGATTATAGGTAACACAAACGGAAGTACATTGTCTGCAATTTAAACATAAACAAATAAACAAAGCAACATAAACAATAATCAAACCTATTTTTAGAAGACTCAACTACTATTTTTATCTATATCTACCATACGGTTGACTTTTATTTATTAATAAGTTTCTTCTTCTTCTTAAATGCTGAAGAACAGGTATTGAAAATTGAGGCAAAATAATAACTCACTTCATAAAATTTGTATCAGTTCGTAGATACAAAGAAAGCTCTACACCTCGAAACTTTGGTTCATGAAACGTGATCCCAATAGAGAGCAAGATCTCGTGTTGTTGTTGTAATGCATGTTTATTTGATGATCTATGTATATGGGAGATTATTTCTAATAATACAAAACGGATAATACTAACATTGCTCTGTGGGCTCATGTTTAGACAGTAATTTACAACATAATTTCTCAACAGAAACTATAAAATAACTTAGTTATGCAGAACTCGAAAGTCATTGAAGCATCCGGTTTTCTGGTTTTAACTAAAAGTTTCCAAGAGCATTGAATTTTGGAAACAAAAAAATAATACTTAATTACGTAAAATTATAAAAAAAAATTAGTTTGACAATTCTTTCAAAATGTTGAGTTTGAAAATTAATTTTTCAAAAACTGTTCACCAAATAAAAAATAAAAGAAGAGATTTCTGGAGTTTTAAAAAGATATACCATGTAAGTGTTAGCGTTGTTTTTTAATAATATTTTTCTGTCATTTTTGTATAGAAAATTGAACAGTTAAACGGGTTTGGGGGAACAGCACCCCCACCCCCCTCCCATACGGTTTTTTTCTTGTATCTACCCAACCTACACGCTCCAGCTTTATGTCACACCTTATGCGAATTACCCTGTATAAGCTATACCTCTTTGAACTTAGCGCTTAAAATATTTATTTTATTCTAAATTCAACTCGGGGACTTTTTCCACGTGACATGATCAAGGAAATAGCATGTGAGGTGCGAAGCTCTTAATAATTTTGTTATTCTACGTTTTATATCTTGAGATGCTTTGGTCTTAAAAATAAGTTTACATCCATCCATGTACATAATTTTTCAATTGCTATCATAAGTTGTAAGTCAAATACAAACATTGGTTCTTAAAAACACCGGCTCCAAAAAAACACATGCACAATAAGGTTCCCACGAAATTGTAGACGTTTTAGTAAGAGTCCACCAGTTCCAAAAGCCTTCACAGATTAGCCATATGAAGATGAGAATGTTTCGTACGTTTCACCCTCCAAAACCCATTTGTTTACATTGTTGTATTTGTAATTTCTTCCCGCGTCGATGAATAGATGTGAATTGCAACAACAATTTAACCAGGTGTGTGAAGATTCCTACTGTCTATGTGCGAGGTTTTTATGCACACATTCTCATTTTTTATCTGATAACTGCCAGTTCAAGCTTGTAGGCAAATTAAAATGGCTGCCGGGGATTATCATCTTCATGTGGCTAATCTGTGCCTTCATCTCATGTATGTGGGTGTTTAGGATTGCTAAACAAATAATAATGTGAATTTTGTTAAGATGAGTGAAATCAAACCAGATGTGCCTGCATGTGGTTAATAAATTTTGTTCATGTTTTATGTTATATCCGAAAGCTTCCTTGAAAACTTAAAATTTAATTATAATTAATAAAGCATCACAAAGTATTTTTTTTTTATTGTTCAAATGGGTTAATGAGGATGGGTTTTGATTTTTATTTAAATATATGTAGAAAAACAAGGGACTCAATCAAAATTAGAGACTATATAAATGTTATATTAAACCTTTAACTTCATTGTTCCCATTTTTAAGAATGATACAGGCGAAACAGAAGATATTAATGAAATCATTATGTTGCCAATCAAAAAAAAACAAAAAACATTAAATTATTCTAAAATATATTAGTGTACTTAAAAAGTACAGAAAGATTTGTATTTCGAACACTATTGATGTATAGTATAGTTAAAAATAAATGTATTATTCAATAATAACTCTTTACTTGTGAAAAGTTAAACTTAAATAAATAAAAATAAAAAAAAAAAACAAGTATACTTATATAAAAAGAGAATAGAATACAAACAGTTAAAAACAATTATTGACCTTATTGAAGTTTAAAAAAAATCACTGACTGAAAATCGTTTTGAATAAAGAAGAAACAAAAAGTATACAAATATATGGAGATTTAATTTTTTTTAAATTTTTAAATTAAGATCTGCGTGTGTTTAAGTGGTCATTCACGTTAAACGTTCAAAAAACGGACCAATAGTCGTAAGGTTAGTAGAGACTTTAAACGGAGCTCCGGAACTTCGTTACTCACACGCCACACGGTCCGAACTACAACACGCGCATTCATCATAGAACTTCATCATAGAACCTGTCGAATGCTACCTGAATTTGGTTTAGGATGCCCTTACGACCGTGGCAGCATAAATGGCCACTTTTGGTTATTATTATTACATATACAAAGGTTGTCTCAGTTTCAGACTGCTCATTCAAAAGTATTGTTGAAAGCGGGCAAAATGTTGATGATATAATTGAACAGCACCTTAAGAGGAATCTCTGTCCATTTAGCCATTATTTGCGGCATTAAAGTTCTGTTATACCAGGGTGTAAAATACGTGCGAATCAAGCACACACCCGTGAGTCAAAGTTTGTTTTGTGAATCAAAATGCAAAACGAATATACAAATTAAAAAAGAAGAAACAGAGAATTTCACAGAAAGTGTGTATCAATAATTTGGGATGCCTTTTCGAAAAAAAATGATGTTTTAAAAAATTTCGAAAGAAGGGCAGATTTAGAATTAGCTTATGTATTTCTCCAATTCCAAGACATTTTGAGCATTTTCAAAGAGAAAAGGCAAATTGTGCATTTGTCGAATCGTATTAGAGAAAAATAAACGTAGATACTCTTAGTGTTTAAACTGCCAATAAAAAATGAAAACAACAAAACTGATTCAAAGAAGAAAAGAGTTTGCAGACGATTGCGATATTGACAATGAGGATGAAGATGAAAGGTAGGTATAGTATGCAGGTTATCGTTGTTTTGTTTTCTTGCGAAAATTCTTTCCTATTCATCTATTCCTTCTTCCTGCCGTGCAATTTAGATTGCATTTAAAAAGACCTTAAGGTGCCAGTTATAGCTTTCATTGAAAACCATCATTGAAAACTTTAATGACTGAATTTGAGACGATGATGGATTGAATAATTATTTACTTTAGTGAAAAAAAAATCAATTCGATCCCAAACTTCGCCATAAAATTAAGTTTAATTTTTCAATGATCATTGGTAAGGTAGTTCAATCATTGAAATAATAAAAGTCATTTTATGTGGACGGTTGGGCCAAAACGAATTTTTTTTTGACAAAAATTAATAATTAAATCGCCGCCTTCATATTGGCATCAAAATATGCACTGATTTTGCTTTTTAAGTCTTTCAAAACCAATCATTAAAGTTTTCAATGATGGTTTTCAATGATAGCTATAACTGGGGCCTAAGTCTTACAAGCATATACATAGATTCATAATATGTAGTTATAGTTAATATTATTATTTTATTTATTTATTTAAAAGAAGCTAAGAGAAGGTCAGCCAGTTGTTCTGATAAGTTTAAATGATTTGAAGGCAGTCTGGATTTTGGACATTCTATAAGTATGTGTTGAACAGTGAGAGCTACTCTACAGTCGGAGAATTGTTCTTCCTCACTTCGGTTGTATAAATGTTTGGTATTGAACAATGTTTTACCTACTCTGAATCGAAACAGAATGATGCATTCCTGTCTTGTTAGCCCAACGTGGTATGGAATATGAACTCTTTGTAAAAGGTGGATTCGTGGTGGATTGTTCTTTTAGGTCTTTTTTGTGGTTCTGCAGCCAAATTCTCCGCAGAAGCTGATGAAAGTTTGGTGTTTCTATTATAATTTTATATTCCCTACCTACACAGTCATGCAACCTTATTTATATTTTACCCTATAAATTTTGTATGCAAATGATTCTCTTGAATGATTGATGTCTTTAGCTAAGTAAGTTAACCTTCATACCAATTTACAAAAAAAATTGTATTTTAGACCTCAAAAAAATCTTCGCATATCATGTATATTTTGTATTATTGATATGATAAGTTCATATTTTTTTTTAAAATTAATAATGAAATAAAAACATTTTATGAGACGAAAAACGATGTAAATAAAAACTTACTTAATTGATAATATAAGTAACTAAGTACGAAACAAGAAATAAAGCACAATTTTAACATATTTTCGAAATTGCAATTTGCAGTTTTATTTAACATATCGTTCAATGAAAACTCCCTAAGTCTATTTTTCTCGGAACTGTGATAACTCTTGTTAATACATCATATATTATCAAAATCTAAGTTCTGTAAAAGATCAAAAGTTATAACTACTCGTACATACTTCTAAATAAAAACATCGATAAATTCAAACATTTTTAAATTCTATCAGTAAAAAATAACGAATGTCGAATTCCTTTCAACAATAGAAACGATTTTGTTCCGAATTTTATCTAAACAAAATCGATTCTTTTTTGTCAAAACAAATCTTGTATTTGTAGCAAGATTTCACAAGATCGATTCTTTTACGAGTTCCTTTTCGATTTCTTTGTTGAAAGGAATTCGGCATAACAAATATCAATATCTCAAAAAAAGGACTTTTGATATTTTTTTGTCCGAAGTTTCAACTGAGACCCTTTGGAAAAAAATCAAATGATTTATTTTTCAATTGTTTAAGGAGAATCTTATATAAATATGTATATAAATCACATCACAGAAAATATGTAAATGGACGTGGAGGTATTGGATTTACCATTGTATATAGAAATAGAACCTATCATGAATCAGATTTGTATTTTTTTATGTGTGGACGTTACGCGGCGCTAAGATCGCCACAAATATGTCAGTGGAGAGTAGAAGAAAGAAAAGGATGATTGATAAGAACTTTTTTCCAAAAATAATTATATTAAGGTACTTTAACTTTCTTTGATTTTGATAAATGTTTACAAAATTCACAAAATAATGAAAATTTATTAACATTGGTCAAATCAGCCCCACAGATTTTTTAACAAAATAAAACAGTAAAATTTTTAAGCCAGCCTAGCCTTTCATTACAAACAAAATTTTCCGAAAAAACGTCTCAACTGATTGCGATCAATTTTTTTATGAAGAATGATTAATACATTCTAAAAGTTATTGTGTACCAAAATTTAAAAAAAAATATTTTTGTATGTTTGAAATTTTTTTTTTGAAAACTCAATATTTCAAAAACAACTCGGTTGATTTTTATTAAAACCTTGGTAGAAAGTATTTTTTTTAACAATAGGTATCTAAAAGATTTTAAACAAAAATTATTTTAAAAACCAAAAATAAAAACAATTATTTTTGGACCTTAAAAACGTCGAGAATTCAAAAAACTAGGTACGAAGTTTAATTCGTTTCGTTTAAGGCGGAGCCGAACAGACAGACAGACGTTTTTGCAAGACTCAATTTGTTCGTTATTCCTTATCATCGTAATGTCCAGTTGGTTCAAAATCTCAAGTTTTTTACGAATCTATGTATAACTTGCAAGCAATAATAAAACGCTCTAAAATGTTGAAACATTTATTTATTTATTTTTTTTTTTTTTTGAATTTTAAAAATATTTAAAATTCGATTCTAAAATCAATTTGTTCGATTTTACGCCAGTAGCCTACCGATTTAAGTTAAATTATTTATGCAGCTTTTTTTTTTCAAAAAGTGTCCATAATATTGCATATCAAAATTTTCAAAAAATCATGTTTTGAATTTAAAAAAATAACTTGGTTTTGCTATTAATTAAAATTTTAGATATGCAGGAAGAAAATCAGACGATGGCATGATTGGCAATTTTGTTGTTTTCCAGCAATTTTTTGTTATAAATAAAAATATTTATAGGATAAAAATAGTTAAATATATTTTTCTTTCAACTGTTAAACAATGAAATTAAAGTATTACTTTTACAATGTATTTTTAAGACATCAAAGATGTGCACTTAGCTTTGCAAACTAAAGTCTAAACAAAAACACGCAAGTCCCACAGCCACATGAAATAATAATTATGCAAATAGAGATATGGCGGACATTTTTAAGTAAAAAACGTTGAATTTATGTAATTTGCTTCATAAGACCATCAGAACTGTAAAGTTTCAATTTTCAAATAATTTTTTTTGAGAAGTTTTAGCGAAAATATGTAAAAATCACATCAAAATTAATTGTTTTGATATTCATTTTGAAAATATTGGGTAAGAAAAATCAGTTGTTTTAATGTACCTATTTCCAAAATTTTTGCGGGGGATGTGTCTTTTCGCGTACTATCCAAAACTTTGATTTTTATTAAAAAAAAAACTTTTTTCTGAATTTTGAATTTTAATTTTTGGGCATTTTGGCAGAAAACTTTATTTTACTAGTGGCAACCGTGGTTATAACTGTATATTTGTTCATCTTCGCTAAAGGTAGCCCTAAACCAAGGTACATATATTAAAGGTAATATCATTAGCGTTTAAATTTTTGTTCAGTTCTGCGCATCTGTGAAAATGGCGGATCCAGTGTCTCTTTTCTTGTCAAAATGCTTATATTTGTTGTTGTTTCTAGTAATGCCATGTGCAGTTTTCGTAGACACTCGAGCCGCCATGTTTAATTTCTGACTGACAACCTGCGCAATATATTACCTTAGATTTGTGTACTGTGGCCCTAAACGACGAACATGCTCGCCGAACTTGTTCGTTTGCGTTATTCCCTGATTCTTCAAAGAAAAAACATCATGTGTGATAAAGAAGCGCAAGTGGTAGCGTTTATGATTATTTATTTATGTTTTTTTTTTCAATTTTATTTTTATAATTTTCGCTTTAAGAAACCCATATAGCACTTTCATTTCGCAATAATTCAAACAATTCTTCAATAAAATCGCGGCTTTAGTCTAGATTTATTAAAAGTATGTGCATTTTATCCTTGTTAAAAATAAACTGGAGTACTTAAACTGGTCACCTTAGAGCAGTTTTAATTTTATTCGATAACTACATTGGATCTAACGAGTGAATAATATGGGCATGAATTAAGTTAAGTGATTAATGAATCTTTGAACATTCTTCGGTATTCGCATATTCGTTTTTCGTTCCGAATCCTTCGCCTGGCTTTGGGAGAGCCTTTAAACTTTTCTCTAAACTCTTACCTCAGTATACTGAACAGACCTATTGCTATTTGTCAGCTGTCACCGTCGTCATGAGTTGTCACAACTTTTTTGTAAACAAAATACAAAAGTCATGGTAGCTTTTCTTCCTACTTGGCAAAACTAAAAACCAAAATTAAAAAATCCTATGAAATATTTGTTTATCACATTAAAATAATCTATAAATGGTGACCAATAAAATGCCAGGTGACGCAATCTATCACGAAAGGCAACGGCGTCAACTGTGTGCTTTGCATGCCCTCAATAATTTATTCCAATGTAGGTATTTGAATCTTATCAAAATTTAAGAAAAAGACAAGCATTCCAAATAAATATCTTTTGTCCAATTTATTAGCTGATATATACACAAAAGCCCAACTAGACGAAGTGTGTAAAAATCTGAGTCCTGAGGTCTGGATAAATCCACATCGATCTGTCCTTGGCCTCGGCGACTATGACGTCAACGTGATTATGACTGCACTTCAAGAAAAAGGATGTGAAGCAGCGTGGTTTGATAAACGAAAGTAAACATTCAAACAAAATCGCAACATCTTTGTTGTATAGGTACATGATAAGTGTTAAATATGTTGTTATCTTTTCCAGAGATCCATCTTGTATAAATTTTGACGAAGTAGTTGGTTTTATTCTTAACATACCTGCAGACTACAAATTTGGCTATGTTACTCTTCCTATAAAAAAAAGACACTGGATAGCGGTAAGGAAAATCGATGATGGACAATATTATAATTTAGACTCGAAACTAGAATCACCGAATTGCATTGGCGATGAAAACAGTCTGTTAAACTATTTGCGGGGTCAACTTGAGTCTAATGATCGAGAACTGTTTATTATAGTACAAACAAACGAAAGTGAGAACGCACAAAAATGGCTTAAGAATACATCTATAAGTTCTGTAGAAGAAGCAACTGAAACAGATTCTGTAGAAACTGCAATACTGGGAGAAGAGGTTGTGTCATAGTAATTTGCGTAAGTTTTGTATAAAAACCTGACAACCACAAATACTTGGAATTTTTGTCCGCATTAAAAATATTACTGGATGCAGTTGCAAGGTCTAGTCTATAATATAGTTGCGAATTATTCAATTTACAAATTTTAGCATTAATTGTTAACGTTACTAAAAAATGATTTCTTAGATAAAAAATTAATAAATGTAAATCAATTAATTCTACATTAAAAAAAATAATAAACTATTAGCTTAAAATTATTAATTTTATTTTCTCCCATAAACATTACTGTTACTTAGATGCCCTGTTTATCGTTATCAGACATGTAGGCTGAAATAAACAAAACTAGTACTACACCAATTTCTAGGGCTTCTTTTTAAAGCGTGTTTAACGTGTCTTAAATTTTATTTCATTTTGTATTGTAAAGTTAAAGAATCAGCCTTATTGTGAGTTTCATCCGAAAAATATTTCACCTTAAAATTTCTTGTTCGCCCGGAATCTTAAAAGCTAATGGGAGTTTCGCCGGAACGATGATGATTTCTGCCGTTTATCTACGTTCGCCACCAAGAAATTAATTAGTGAAAATGACATGACATTCCGCCCGAAATGAATGTTCACAATAAGGGGAATTTTTCGATCATGAAATTTCGGGTGAAACTCACTATAGGCGAAAAGTAAAATGTCAAATTTTCCGGGTGGAATGTTGTTCCGGTGAAACTCACAATAAGGCTGGACATTTTAGCTCTTAATGGATTTAAATTTCACCCGAAATGACTGACAATAAGGGAAAATTTTTCGGGTGAAACTCGCAATAGGCGAAAAGTGAATTGTCAGTCATACCGGGTGGAAGGTTGTTTGGGTGAAACTCGGAATGAGGCTGAATATATTCCATTACTTGCGAGCCAAACTCGTTCTACATAGAGGATCTTATCACTTCTTCGAAAACAGGTACCAAATTCGATACAATACTCTTTACGGACAAAAAACTAGATTGAACCTGAATTATCTGTGTTGTGATGGTACAGAGCTACTAACCCAATTTGGAAAACTATGTTATTCTGGCGATTATGATTATTACATGCTAAAGAACTAACTCTTTTCTCAATTTCTGTCCTCACGACAGTTGCAGAATACATTTTAAAGGGGTATGGTTATTTTAAGTATTCTTTTAAAAAAAGCAGTTCATGTTAATATGGCACAAAATGATGTTTTTAAGTTTATTAATTTCTCAAGATTAGTGAGCCTAGAGTTAGAAGCCATTGAAAAACAATAATTGAAAATTTAAACTTTGTAATATTTATTTAATGCCAAATTAAAGCTTATTGCTTATTATTTCTACCCTAGAAAGATTTGTATTATGTCCCAACTTTCATTATGAAATGACTTTTCTTATTTCAATGATCATTGAGACGTTCGTTAGGACGGTCCCATAGTTTGTACAGATTCATTCACGATGGAACCTATCTATTTTCTAAAGAAAATCTCTACGAACCGTCCATTGAATTGCCCGCTTTACTAATATTGCAAGTGAATTTGTCTTTATAATTTGCAATGCACAATCACAAATTATAAGGGCAATCTATTAATCTGTATTGAGCTAGCGGACACAATTTTATACGTTCTAGTCCCATTTAAAAACGTAATCAACTGACTAGAAAACCATTTAATAGAAACGGAGTAAAACTATCGCTCACCGATCTCACCCATAATAAGCGTAGTTAAAAGACCAAAGGCTTCATTCCGTTTATCTTTTTCTGGAAATAGTAGGGAATTTCAAAACTACTACTAACAATTTATATGACCCTTCGTTCATCGAAGTGTTTGCCCTCTTAACGAACTTCTTCAACTTAGTAATGTCATGTTCTTAACAGCCTTCTTCTTCTTAACAGATGCTAAAATGATTTTGCCATTACAAGCGAAACCTAACTAAACTAAAGGGGAGTGAGTAAAAAGAGTTATCTAATTGCACCATAAATACTGTTTTAGTGGAGTGTGAATAAATGGGCCCTCAATTGGTGGTTATTTTATTTAAATTTAAATAAGAATGTTAGTGGTTTTCATTTTTAAAAAGTTTACATTTATTTGTCACTTTTCGTAAAAAAATAAAATATAAAACAAACAAAAAATTGGAATGTTTCAAAAACTACTTTACAAAATAATGTGAAGGCACTTTATCTAGTGGAATAAACTTAAAAATTAAATTAAAACAAAACATGAGTTTGGTTCGATATGGACGGATTCTAAAAACTAGCGATAAGCTTTGTGGAATGTTTTTTTTTAAATATCCGTTTGCACTCCTTCGCCATATCTTCTAGTGTTGTAGTCGTTAGCGTAATCGTTAACATCACGATTTCCGATCTCGTTCAGCCGCTTATAGCGCTCACGTCGCGCTTCGACCATGTAAAGCACTCCAGCTGGCATGAGGAAGGCACTGCCAATGCAAGCCAGGGCGAAGGCCCATCCCATGTCGTTGTTCTGCCAGTGGGGCATCCAATCTCTACGATCGCCATTGGCGCCGAAAATTATAGCAGCAAGAACTCCACAAAGGGAACCAAAGACTTCAACAGCTCCAATGGTCAGGAGTAGGAACACATACCTGTCATCATCGCGAGAGCATCGTAAGAAACCTAAAGTCAATGGCAGCGCCACCAGACAGGCAACAAAACAAAGAGTAGCAAAGAACTGAACTGTGATGTAGAATCCGGGCAGCAAATAATCGTGAATAATGTAGTATTCCTCTTCAAATACCCACATGCAACCAGTGAAGCGTGTGTCGTAGAATCGATGAACGTCTGAGAAATTATTGAAGCACACCTCCCACAAGCCAAGGTTGAGAAATTTCGGATTTGCTAGTTTGCCATCGGTGACCAACCAATATGGCGAGAAAAAAGCAATAGCAACTAAGATGGCTGATGCTGTTGATATTCCCAAAGCTATTCGAGTGTTTTTGTTACTAGCTCCCATTTTCGTTGAGAATTTTTTTTCGATTTCTAGTAAATTTTAATATGAGATTAGAAATAAATTATAAAGAAAGGGATGAATAATTCCACGCCCTAAAAATTACAAACAGCACACACACAAAAATAGAGTTTTCGTTTTGTGACTTTTTTTTCTTTATAAATGGAAAATGACATATATGTTTTCTCTCTGAAGTTGCCAGCAGTGGTATTTGTCAGATTTGACATTGTTGACTATTGGCGAATTCCTTTCAACAAAAAATTCGAATTTTTTCTAAACAGAATCGAATTTTTTCTAAACAAAATCGATTCTTTTCTGTCAAAACAAATCTTGCGTTTTTAGCAAGACTTCACACTGATTTGCACGCACACTATGAAGACTTGACATTTCTAATACGTCATAAATTGAAAGTCGCGCCATTTTTGGAAGACGAGTTGTTTATTTTTTGGTTGGAACGAATTCTACATAATTTAATAAAATATTCAACAATATATTCAGTCAATACAGCTATAAAAATAATTTATTGTGCGTTGTTCGTTATCAAACACAAATTTGACAAAAAAAATAGCTTTCGCGAGTGAAAGACGTGTTAAAAACTTGGAGTGCAAGTGATGAAAACTTTTCAATAATCATTTTCTTTAAAAATATATGTGCAAATAGAAGTTCAAACAAATAAAATGCACCGTATAAGCTGGCTAATATCTTTTATTTATTAATTTAATTCTATTGGTAAAACATTTTTCTCACAACAAAAACAAACAACCTTAATAGGTTTGTGAATAATTTCTTGACGTTTTGCGTCAATTGCAGCTATAAAGTCACAAACACAATCGCACCAAAAAAAAATCGATTCTTTTACGAAATACGAATTCCTTTCAATTGACAGAAAAAATTCGATTCTGTTTAGAAAAAATTCGATTTCTTTTTTGAAAGGAATTCGCCATATGTTCCACGAAGTAATAACTGAAGCTCAGATATTAGGTCTGTTTGGCAACTCATAATTTCTAAAAGATTTTCAGAATTTGTTGAAAAATATTGTAAGAAAACATCAGACCAATTTTTTAAAAATGGAATTTTATTTTTTATATAGAGATTTCTGAGATGATATTTGCTTGAATTTATTTATCAGTGAGATTTTTTTTTGTTGGACATACCTAGATAACCCCAAGACCGCACGATTGAGTATACTGTGCCTACGTTCTGTAACTCTCGCATCGATAAAAATCGCAGTCGAGAAAAGATGAAAATTGAAACAAATCGTATGAGTTTTGTTCCATTTTTCATCGTTTCTCGACCAATTTTATCCATGCGAGAGTTACAGAACGTAGGCACAGGCTTGCAAATTGCAATACACTCAGTTTTTCTTTACAAGTACACAGATATTTTAGGTTAATCTCCATCGCTAAAGCGTTTTCATTAGGGAAAATGACATATACGTGACATACCATGACCATGACATCACGTCATGGAGTCATCATCCCCATATGTTTTAAAGTTCTCCCAAACCAGAACGAAACATTAGCAGCGACTATACGACGACAGAAGAATGCTCAAAGATTCGCATCACGCTAGGTGGGGGTGCTCTCATTTAAGGCTGCCCCAAACCAACGCGAAACATTCGCGCGAATATGCGACGACTGAATAATGTTCGAAGATTCGCATCGCGCCAGTGTGGGTGCTCCCATTAACCTCCATGTAAATAAATTAAGACAGGCGGAAGTTTCGTTGTCGCGCCGAATGTTTCGCGTTGGTTTGGGAGAGCCTTATATCCATGTAAATAAATTAAGACAAGCGAAAGTTTCGTTGTCATTCAGAATTATTCGCGTTGGTTTGGGAGAGCTTTTAAGGCAGTATACATTATAGGCCTGTTTGGTAACGTGAAGTTTCTTACAAATTTTCGGAATTTTTCACAAATTTTCACAATTTGCTGTCAAAAGCCATAAGAAAAAAACCTAGTTTTGGGAAACTTGGTGAAAGTTTTAGTTGCCAAACAGGCATTATGTCCTTTCGCCGTTTTCAAAATGCTGTGGAATGCAAATTGTGCTGGTAGATGGAAGGAAATTAAGGCCAGGCGCGCACATGCAACTAAATAGTTTGGTTTCGATTTTTAGCACTATGACATTATATGAGAGTCCGCGCACTTAAACCGGCGCGCACTCCCATATAAGCCCATTGTGCTCAAAATGGAAACCAAACTGTTTAGTTGCATGTGCACGCCTGGCCTATAATACTGTTTCCACCGAACACTAAACCGAGATTTGATAAGATTTGCCATAATCTTCTTCAAATCTCGAAGATTTACCATACAAATTTATTTCGTAAATCTAGAAGATTTCAAATAAATCTTAAATGTTCATAGGGCAAGTAATTTTACCGCAATGTTATTCACTAGATATATCCAGATTAAAATTTAAATCCAGATGTATTTACATTGAATTTGTATGCCTTACATCTGGATTTAAATTTTTAATCTGGATGAAACGAGTGAATAATATGGCCATTAGAAATCGAATAAGCCAATTTATGTCACGCTGAACGCATTCGTTGGAAAATCCAACCCTTCTTGCTTCTTTTGCCAAACATGAAACTTTCTGTCTCACTTCAACTTCATACGAAAAAATGAAACAACATTTGCATTTTGAGAGGTATACTGTCAAAGTTCATCTATGGCCAATTTCATAAAGCCCATTTAACTGTTTAACAGGCTAAAATATTAAATATTTGAATGACGTTTGTTTCATACAAAATACGTCATTTAAAAATTTAAAAGCCTGTTAAATATTTATGAAACCGGACACTAATTTTTAATCTTTTTGTGTGGTTGGAACACTAAATAGATTTATTTAACCTAAATTGAAATAAACCTTCGGTGGAAACATAAGGAAATTTAATGCCGAATTCCTTACAACAAAAAAATCGATTCTGTTTAGAAAAATATCGATTTGTTTAGAAAACAGAATCGATTTTCTAGACAAATGAAATCTTTAGTTTTTAGCAAGATTTACACGAATTTGCACGCGCACTAAGAAGATTTGACATTTCTCCTCAAGTTGAGTTTTTTTTGTAGCGTAAAAAGAAAACAAATATTCAAGTGTTTAATTCCACAATTTCAGTGAATAATAATGCAAATAAATAAACAAATAATAATAAATAGAAATAATTAATTAGAAATAGCAAAGCTTCGATTCCATATTTTTAAAGACGATGGGGCATATTCATAGTCACTTTTAAACTCCAGTTTATCTTAGACTGGGGTTTATTCAATGTTATTTAGATAGGATAAACCCAGGTCTAAGATAAACTGGAGTTTAAAAGTGGCTATGAATATGCCCCGATTACTTCTATCAGACGGACACCGTCGCCTGTGTTCCTTCCCGGGTTTAATAATTCCGAATACCTTCTTCTTTTCATTACTAAATTGTAATTTTTTGTTACTTGGATAAAAAAAAACAATTGTTTGTTGTTTTGCAACTGTTCACTAATGACGAATTCCTTTCAAAAAAGAAATCGAGTTTTTTCTAAACAGAATCGATTTTTTTCTGTCAACTGAAAGGAATTCGTGTTTCGTAAAAGAATCGATTTTTTTTTGGTGTGACTGTATTTGTGTTACTTTGTCAAATTTGTGTTTGATAATGAACAACGCACAATAAATTATTTTTATAGCTGTATTGACTGAATACATTAGGTCTGTTTCTTTACTCGCCCGCGGGATCCCGTGGTATCCCAAATCTACCCGAAACGTGTTTCTTTACTTTTTTCTGGCACGAAAAAGCCAGAGCTTTTGAATTTTTTGTTATTTAATTCATTTCCCCTCCAGCAAGAATCTACCCGAACATTTTACCTACTGCACTTTCTTGCTTGTCAAACAAGAAATCAGCTGATCGGAAAATTTGAAAATTAACTTGTCAAGTAGTGTCTACATAAAAAAAATAAAACAAAAAAAAAATAAATTTATTAAATGAAGCAATGGCAACAAATATAACAATAAATATTTCTCCTGGTTCCTTTGAAAGAGCCCAAAATGGTAAGTGCCAATCAGAAACATCCCAAATGCGTTTCTTTACTTTTTATTTCTGGTCAAAAATTACAACAACAACATCAAAAAGCTCCAGCCCAAACTTTTCCCGAACTTTTTCCAAAACTTTTCCCAAAAGTAAAGAAACAGACCTATTGTTGAATATTTTGTTAAATTATGTAGAATTCGTTGCAACCAAAACAATAAACAACTCGTCTTCCAAAAATTCGGCGACTTTCAATTTGACGTATTAGAATCTCAAGTCTTCATAGTGTGTGTGCATAAAATAAATTTTTGTGTAATCTAATCAAAGGGACGCGATAAATTAATTGCACTTCGGAATTGTTGTGAACTTGTAGGTGCACAACTTTTGTGTTAAAATTCTCGTCAAATAGCACGCACACCGTCACATAAAATAAAAAATCGATTTGTTCACAAATTCCTTACAACCAAAATAAATAATCGACTTGCAATGGTTGTAAGGAATTCAATATAAGATAGGCCTAGCAAAAATACGCTGTCTAGTTTCTAGGGATGTGACTGATATATTAGTATTCACTAAGATATTACTAATATTTGAAAATATTCAATATCACTAATACTAATACCATAGATATCATAATACTCCGATATTTATTTAAATACCCAATAAACTTCTACCTTCATAAAAATGTTAAGTTCTCCCTTCACAAAAATATTGACTTCTCCCTACACAAAATTATTCACTTCTCCCTACACAACAATGTTAACTTCTCCCTACACTAAAACTACCCAAACGCACCTTCTACCGATTTCATTCTAAGCTCATTTTGTATTTAACAAAAAAATGCATTCTCTTGTTCCTACTCCTATATCTCTTTCCTACCTTCGCTCGCCATCGCCAGCCGCCGCGCCGCTAATCTGAATATCTGATATAAACTAAAACTAATACCAATACTATGAGATACCAAAATATTCGCTTCAGCCGGTAATGATACTAGTACCTAATATATTATGATACAAAAATATTAGGTTTGAAGCTAATATTTTTGTAGCCTAATATTTGTGTATCCTAATATTTTTGTATCATAATATTTTTGGTATTAGGTAGGACGTAGGATCATTGTCGGTCGAAGACGAAGCTAATATTTTTGTATCATACTTCGAACTATTTAAGATATTAGTATCAGTATCAGTGCAGTGTGAGTGTAGGTATGCAGAAAGAGATACAACAATAGATAATAAATAGAGAAAAAAGCATTTGGAGGTGATTTGGTGAATATTTTTTTTTGTTTTTAGGTGTAGCTTGGGCTACTTCAATCCTGCCACTTGAGTTTTTGTGCAAATAGTATGAAAAGCTGTTGACTTTTTTGAACCGTTTATTTTTCTTGGGCCAATATGTATGGAATGGCAGTACTTGTGTTGTTTTGAATGCAACAAGGAAATTATTTCTTACAGTTATTACAGTTACAGAATATATCTTGGTTGTTGTTTTACTTTGCAAAGGCTGAATCGAATTTTAAATTTAATTTCAATCTGACTGCTGAATTATTCTGTTGCTAATAAAAAGGATAATTAGTACGTAGGTGTGTACCTAAAGATAACAATAAATTATATAAGATCAGGTGAGAACAAGTGAAGGGTAGTAATTTTTGGCACTAATGTAGGTAGTATGTATGTAATGTAGGTATTGAAAAAAAATTTTTTTTTTACTCCTGAACAGAACACTCTTTAATCAGGAAAATATTAGTGATATTTTTGTATCGCTTTAAATATTATAATATTTGTTAACTAATATATTAGTATTAGGTAATATCACAAAATATTAGTATTGACCCATGCCTACTAGTTTCGCAGTTCTCCCAGCTGCCATCATACCTTAAATTTGTTCAACAAACATCACTATATAATTATTTTGGCAGCACTCACAGAGCAAAAAAAGTCTGTCAAGATGGTTCAGTTCAGTGGCAACCAAACCAAAAAGCAGCCCTCCCTGCTCATGTATATGTATTTAAAGTGTTTGTTTGGATGTATGCAAAAAAAATTTCTGTAATATCAGTCGTCAAATTCGCCGTCCGTTCCGCTGTCGCCGTGTGCCGTGTGTGTTTTCAATCGTGTTTGCATCGTTCATCCGGAATTAAAAAAAAAAAGAAAAAAGAATTACATTTAAAACATAAGAAAAAGGACAAACTAAAAGAAAAGCATGGCGTCCGATATTGAAATTGTTAATATCTCTAACTTTGAGAAAATTCAAAACTTCCTCAACGACTCGGCGTACAAAGAAATTCTCGAGAACAGCGAAAACTTTAATACACGCCTCTGCATTGAGCGGCGCCTCCGGATGCCATTTCTCGATCCCCAAACGGGCGTTGCACAAACCCATTGTGCTTTGTTTATGAAACAAAAACAACGAATGCCCGGATTCCGTGATGGCCAAATCTATACGTATCCGTCGGCGCGATGGCGTAAACCAAAACGTCAATACCTGCTTCATCATCAGAGCTACAAGGCATACCAGTTTAGGGAAAGCCAAACGCATAACCATCATCATTATCATCCAACACAGCAGCAATCGCAGCAGCCGTCGTCTCAGCAGCAGCAATCACAACAGCAGCTTCAAGCATCATCCGACAGCACAGGTAAGCTCATTTTAGAGATAGTTTTTCAATTCGTTTTCTTTGAAAACGAATAAAAAAAATAGAAATTCCAGAGTCACATTGCAAATCGCTCGTCGCTCCGGATACATAAAAGCCACAGAGAAATTCCCAAGAAAATCATTCGTCTGGCTCAGGGTAATGAAATGGCAGGTGCACAAGCAACGGCACGGGATGTAGCACCCTCGGCCGGGTTCAAATTTATTTATTTCAAGGGAGACACTTATTGTGTGTGCAGGGGGTGGTTCAGGCTGCTTCAGGGGCACCCCCACCCACTCTTCTATTGCCTATGCCTACTTTATATTCTGCAAGAGTTGTCTCAGGTTTGCTTTTGTTGTTGAAATTTACACAAGGGCACGAAATGAATTCCATTTCGATTGTCGACTTGTGGTCGTGTTGTGCACAGCAAAAGCAGAGATGATGGAAATATAAAAATACACAAGTAAAAGAAACTGAAAGAAGGAAAATAATCAATATAAGGGGTCATCCTTCTTCTCCGTCTTCGTCCTTCGTCCTCCGCCTTCTCTCATCTTCATATGATTTGTCCTTTATTTTATATCCACTACACAAATTCAGTGAGTGTTTAGGGTTTGATGTTCAATTAGAGTAAGAGATTAAGCATCAAACATCAATTTTTTTTTGTTTCTCAATTTTGCTGATTCCATACATTTTTTCTTACGAAAAAAATAATGAAATGATTTCGGTTAACCATCATGCCTACCTGCTCCCATTGAAATAATTTTTTTTCTCTTGTTTTATATTATATTGCATTGATAATCAGGGCAGGATTGGGCTATCTAACCGCCTGTTTGATTCCTTATTCGTATCCTTAAAATTATGCACCTGTTTTTGTCGGTGCGTAATGTGTATGGCCATATATTTAATAACTAAGTTGTTTTTTGGCTCTTAGTGAAATTTAAGAAGATGGAAACTCTAGTAGAATTTCCTACTAGCTAGGATTGACCCAATAAAGGTCGCGTTATTGGCGGATGAACTCAACTATGCTGAAAAGGTGAATAACTCGACTGACTTCATGGTGTTCATACGAATTAAAGTTTGCCTATTGCCTAAAATTGTGGTCAAACAATTTGTGGTCACTCCATCAACTTCTTGTGTTTTACTTAAAAAAAAAATTCTATACCTACCTCTTTAAATCAAACTGTACAAGGATAGAGTTTGAAGTCATTATTCTTTATACGTTATGATCTCGTTGTCTGGGTATAATATCGTAAATGTAGGAAAAAATTAGGGCTTACTCCGAACAAATAATGGAAAAAGTAAATTCTTTGTATTTAGTAAGATTTTTTTTTCTTTTCAAGGGAGCGAATTAAATAATTTTGGTGTAATCAAATAACGTACAATAATGGACATATAACTTAATCTGAGTTTATTCAAAACTTATGCTTTTGAAGTACCTAAATAAGTAAATACTAGGTAGGTATTTAGAAAAGCTAAATATTTAGGTCAAAGCACTAATTGCTTAGGGGTTTTGAATATGAAAGCGAAATGTCGGAAAATGTTAGAAATTTCTGAGCTTTAAGATTGATCCAGAAAAAATGTGTAAAATGGTTTTTAGCATTTTGAAACAATTATAGTGATTCCAAACATTCGCACGACAATAAAACACCCAGAGAAAAACAAATATCGCTCAAAATTTTATTTTAAGCAGACTTATGTGAAAATATGATATCAATATATCTTCAAGAATCATAAGATGTAGCTTGCATGAACATTTTTGTGTACAAACGTTGCGCAGCCAAAGCAAAAAAAAGACCAGAGTTGTGTTTGCCATTTACTACCTTCAAAAATGTAATTGTTTTTGGAAAAAAACGTCCTTTGAAGCTATGACAATAAGTTTTGTCGATTAGGTAAAAATATTGTTTGGCACAAAACAAAACATGCAGCATTATCCGTAATGGTCTGAACTGCTTTTCCTTGGCAATGTAATGGGTCTATATCAAAATTGGCAATTGAAAGTTGGTGTCCATTCGCACCTCAGTCGTTGGGGTTTTCAACTTTTCTTTTCCCTAAGTTGGTGTCGGTGTCGCTGTGCAGCCCATACAGTTATCCTCTAACTATCACTCGGAGAATTTTTCTTCCAAAACAACCTAAAGGGTTCTCATCCACCTTGTACAAGTTGGATATAGCAGCACCGGTATGATTAGCGCCTTATAAAGGGACACTTTAGGCGATTGAGAGAGGAGTCCTATGCTATTGAATTGCCTTCTTAGCAGAAAGAGTTGGTATTCTTTATTTGCTCTGAGCTTTGGCATCGTTGTCTGTGTTGATAGGTTATTAATACCTGACAGTTTTAGCTTTATGGTAGAGTCCTGTCCAAGACGTCAGTATTAGGTGTCATTTCTTGTTGACAGCATTATACTTGGTCTTCTCTCCATTGACCGTTTCTCGTCTCAATACTCGTAACAGCGACACTGACGCTTTGTTCTTCCACTTATGTTAGTATCGTCGGTTATGTGAGTAATTTAAGGGATCTTTAAAACATTGTGCCTTTAGTGCGGACGCGTGATTTTTGCACTTATGTTAAAAGAATGAAGTTACCTAAGAATAAATAAATACATATACCACCTACAAGTACATAAAAGCTTTTTGACTGTGAGGTCTTTGCAGAATTTGATGGTGCAACGTGCTTTTTCCATAAACATCCTCCACAGACGTAGGTTTTGTTGAGATGTGTTCCAGCAAACTAGGAAATCAGAGGTGGCATCTCATATGGCTTCATTGGCAATGTTTCTAGTGGTTCTGAAGCTTATGTACTCTTGACTTTACGTGTCTACCCTTTAACCTATTAGGTAAACCCCAAATCTACTACTTTAAATTTCATCATCAGTAGAAATTATACAATAGTGTCTTTTATTGCGGCCACGTCAGTCTGTAAATGCAATTTAAGCAAAGATTTATCTGGTAAGCGCTTATATGTCATAAATTAGTTCATGTAAAATTTCATGTATTACTAGCAAAATTATCCCCGCAGAATTCAGATCCCTGGCTCTAGAGGTAAGGGGTTAAAACTTATACCAAAAGAAAACTTAAAGAGAAGGCTACATTTTTGTATTTATGATTATGTGAATTTTTGTACATATTGTTGAGACCTCTCTGTATTAAAATACATAAGTAATTAGTTTCGACAAAACAAATAATTGGAAAAAAAAATCGTTTTAGCTGATTGTCTTTTAATAATTATTTTTGTTTCTTTGGTTTTACGACAAAAATCGTTGTTATATCTGAATTAATTTTTGTCTTCCACGGTTGGACCATGGCTTTTTAGCTGTACTCTGTCCCACAAAGATTGTCAGTACAGGGAAGATAGCACGTTTGCATCTCAGCTTAGTTGCAGTTTATTGCATAACTCTATCGCATATAAATGCTTTTACCGCGATGCCGTTGTATGTATAATAAATCGTTTCAAGTGAGACATTTGTTTTTCGTTGAGTGCCTTGGAAAATCGGTAGGTTCCCACTGATTTGAAAAAAAGCTTTCCCATAAGGCCTGTACTGACAATCTTTGTTGGACAGAGTATAGAGAAACAATGCATTACCATTATTTCCTGCACATTGACACAAATTCCAATTGATTGCTTGCACTATGCGAAACAATCTTAATTCATTTAAGTAATAACGAACCTTGAAGTGATTAATAAAACATCAATTAAACCCATTTTCCTCTGTACTTTTTATTACTCATGCCCATGTTTGAAACCAAGAAGTCACAAAAGAAAAAGAAAAGGCGCCGCCACAACTGATTGTATTCATCTAGCTGCGCTTTATTGTTGGTGTTCATTTATTTATTCGACTAAAAGGTATAAAACTTGCAAGGAACTAAACCAATGCCATCCATAGTGCTATCGAACAACGAACGAATAAATTAAAAAAAAAACATCGAAAATCCGGTTAAAGATTTTTGAAAGTTAAACGGTTACAATTGCTTTTCGGCGCTTTTTTCCCTTTAATCAGAGAAGCAGTGTCAGTGATACAAACAAGCAAACCGCCAGATCCAATGAACTGGTTCTTCCGTCGGTACTGCCGTGCGTTCTCGTCCACGGTCGACAGTCTACTCGACATCAAGGTCGTGTCTCGTGTGTATCCATCCATATCTCTACAATCAAAACAACTCGAAATGATTATATTTCGCTGTTGTTTCAGTCTTTGTTATAAATGTTGAATTACGAACATATCTTGTTTGGTTTTTTTTTTTTTTTTGTATTTCTTCTTTTGTTCGAAAATTGTAAATCATAAATTAAACAAGGGAAGGGAGTAGGAAATAGAAGAAAAAACAAATACAGGGACGGAGCGAAGTAAAACAAAAAGCTCAAAACCTTTGTTTTGCAGTAAACAGAAAGCAATGTATTAACCCAAGTTTCAACTGTACAAAACCTATTGTTCATAGTTATCTGTTATAGTAAAGTAATAAATTGACCGATCTATAAGATCAACTTTTTTATACTGCCATACCTTCACTGAAATTTCGAGATCGATTTTTCTCGCAAATTATACTAGGTTTTAAATATTCGAATGTATAACTGTTATAGCAGTTAAGTTTTAAGCTTTACAAAACTAGTTCTTTTTACATTTTTGCAACCATTAAAAACTATTTTATGGAACTATTTAATATTCAATATTTCTTAAAATTATTTTGAAATTACATACATTATTTAATTATTTGTATTTAATTCTGAGTTCAACGAGTCCTATTTAGATTTAATTCATCCAATAATTCACTGAGTTCAGCGGATTTTGTTGCAGACTTTTTGGGCAGAAATCGGCAGTCT
Organism: Leucozona laternaria; assembly: GCA_932273885.2. NCBI lineage: Eukaryota > Metazoa > Arthropoda > Insecta > Diptera > Syrphidae > Leucozona > Leucozona laternaria. The sequence continues at coordinate 41,719,632 of OW026368.1, read as the reverse complement.
GTCAAATTTTGAGGATTGGTGATGAAATTCTCTCAAAGAGAATAAAATTGCCAAAAAGTTTCAATGGCTTTGTGGCAATTATTGTCATTTTTAAACGTCAAAACAAGAATTGACTAGAGTTGCGACGGATTTATGATAAATCACAACCAACATTTTCAAAGAATCATAACCAAAGCAACAAAAATTTCAAAATGTTCACGTTTACATTTTATTGTAATAGAATCATCATTTTCTTTTATTTACCATTCAATTTAAAAAAAAAATGTTAATATATTCTGGTGTCAAAAAGCACAAAAATATACAAGAATTTCATGAGCTTTATTATCGTTTTCTTTTTCAGAAAAAAGTTTGCTATAAAATGAATTGATTGCTAATACATACATAGTATGAAAAAATAATACAACCTAGCACTACTACCAAAACTAAAATAAATATAAAAGTAACACTTGGGCAACCCTCAGTCAACAGGAGCTTTATTTTAATTTTTTTGTTATTTGAATTTAAACTGACAATTTGTGGCAGAACATATACCTGCAGATTTCTGCCCAAAGAAATTTCTTGGGCAGAAATTGTCAGGAAGGGGAAATGTTTTTCTCTCTCGCGAGCGCTCTATTTTGCCCAAACTACCCAATTTTGGAAGTGTGGAACAGGGTTTGGCAAAAATAGTTTTGGTCAAGGTCTGGAAAAAACTTAACACAAACCTGCCGATTTCTGCCCAAAGAAATTTCTTGGCCCAAAACTTCCCAATTTGTGAAATGTGGAACAGGATTTGTCAATAAATTGTGACAATTGGCAGTTTTGGTCAAGGTTTGTATCTGGAACATGGGAGTAATAGCAGAGGAGTAAAAGAATCAGAAATAAAAATAGCACGTGAGTTCAGGGTTTATGAAAGAAAATTTTGATCGAGATATTCACCCTTATTCCGTAAAGCGTTTTAGTAGTACGACACGGCTCAAGAAGTGGCAATTAGAGTTTTACTAAAACGACTACCGTTTTAATGGTTAGAAGAGAACGGTAAAGTCGTCTGACTACCAAGTCTACTTTTTTTATTTTTAAGTTTACTCCTCTTTCTGTTGTTCTCGTAAGCTGATATTTTGTGAACCCATCTAGTTGAAATTTAATACCAAATGCAACAACTAGGTATAAATGGCTCCCAATTACTTCACGTTTTTTCTCCAGTCAGATATGACTTTCGATGAATACTTTGGAACGATTTGGAACTATGGAATTCACAAATAAAAATAGCTTTATAATCCCTTCGTTTTGTTGCAACGCTTTTACTATTCGCTTTTACTAATTCTCAAGAAAATCATTTGCATTTTGAAAGGTACTGTCAAAATTAATCAATCTACTTGCATTTTTCTGCGGTGAAAACAATTCACAGCTTTATTTAATCAAAACCTAAATATAAACCTTCGGTGGAAGTGTGAGTTTTCGAATTTGAGAAACAACAACATCGCTTAAATCAACAACAGAGTATTAAATTATTAGTAAATTTACAAAACAACTTTTTTTCTGTTTCAAAGTAACCACAACTTTTACTCGGTCTCAGTTCAAGTGTGATTTCACTGTCGCACGGTGTATTTATTAGCATCTGTTTTACGAACTAGACAACTTTAATGTTGAGAAAATTACCAACAAAAATACAGGCTTAAAAATTGGAATAACCAAGATGAAGAAAATTAAAAAGAATAATTACTTTTGTTTAAGTCGAGCGGTTGAATTATGTATGTAATTCAGTTAAAAAATCAAGTGACTCCAAAATTCGTTTCGCAAGGGACGACAGTGGACTCATCAGTTAGACGTTTGTCGTTCCCTTCTAAGACGCAAATTTTGGTCGATGTCAACAAACTCTTATAAAATAATTATGCATTTATTTTCAAGGTGTCTGAATTTAAACAAATTCCTATGGATTTATAAAGTTCACAGTATTTTTTGATTTTTATAAGATTGCTTAAAAATCGACCAAATTTTGCGTTTAATTAGGCTCTGTATAATGTACAATACCCGTTCGACAAGACCTGTGAAATATCCTCTCTCGAAGAGTAGAAAGAATAACTCCAATCGTAGGCAAATCAGGGCGATAAGTTTCCTTCCGAGTATCAGCAAGGCATATGTAAAGATTATCAATAATTCTTTCAATCTATTAGTGCTGAGGACAATGATGCTCGGAAGTTTTATCAAAATTTAAGAAATGTTTTGCAACATTTTGGCATGCGAAAATTTTTTGCAAGCATTTTTTTCTTCGGAATTTCTAAACGGTTTACAGGACTAAGTCATAATTGGTAAGAAAAAGCAAAAAGTTATAACACTTGTCAGTTGTGTAAATGGGACTTGAATGTCCAAAGTAATAAATAAGTACAAATACACATGGGAAAACAGTTGTTTTTTGTGACATTTCGTATTTGGAACTCATTTTGGCCAATTCCCGACCTGAAGTGTCTTTTTGTAAGATCAAGTCGCTGAAGCCTACGTGCTCCATTCACTAGTGGCTTCATCTTAATATTTTTTTGCTGAATATAATAAGATTTCTATGTATATGACGGGGGTAAACAAGTAATTCCAAGTGGTTAGACTTGAGTTGTCGCTGCCAATGCCAACAGGTCCTTTGTTATTTTGTCCATAGTTCTTTTTAGGGTCCTAAATGTAACTATGCAGAAGTGAATGGCTTCCTCAAATAGTTCCTGCTTCTAAATGATTAAATTTAAATTTTTAACGATCATAATATAAACTTTATTTTTGTTTTAATTTTAAGCGGCTGCTATTCAATCTGATGGCAACTCACTTGGGGCAACCGCTGACAACGACAGCAAAGATAGTCATCCAAATCCGGAAAAAGAATGGTTCTACGAAGACTTAGAACTCTCCCACGTTGAAGAATTCGAAGAAGATTTTGATTCAGATGCTGATTTTGAAGATTCATACAGCAATCGTAAAAGAAAACGTGCCAAGCCCGCAAAGAAACCTCCAGCAAATCCTGATGCTACCCCGAAAAGAGGCCGAAAAGGTTGAGGATTTAATTTTTTTTTTGAAAAAGATCAAATTATATTATATTAAATTTGTTTGATGTATTTTAGGAGGACGCCGAAAGGTTAATACAGATGGTGAGCCAAAAAGACGTTCCAACGCCATTGCAAGTGGATCTTTTAACACGAATTCTTGCGCTTCACCGCTTAATAATCTTGACGATCAACCGCTGTCTATGCTAACGTCTGCTGACAAAATACCCTCCGAAGAAGCAGAATCAAGTCCGAAAAAGGGCAGCGCGGGTGGTGGCGTAGGTGGTGCTAATAAAATGAGAACTGAGCGCGACGCGACCGCACATCCATCACCATATTGCGACTTTTGTCTAGGCGACGCACGTGAAAACAAAAAGACAAACCTGCCCGAAGAACTTGTCTCGTGCTCTGATTGTGGACGTTCTGGTCATCCGACCTGCCTTCAGTTTACGCCGAATATGATTATCTCCGTGAAACGCTACCGATGGCAGTGCATAGAATGTAAATACTGTTCGATATGTGGCACCTCAGACAATGACGATCAGCTGCTCTTCTGTGACGACTGCGATAGAGGTTATCACATGTATTGTCTCTCGCCACCGCTGATAACACCCCCCGAAGGTTCATGGAGCTGTAAGCTATGTTTGGATGAGTTTCACAGTGGCGAGAAGTAAATTCTACAGCATCTTAGCACCGACTTATTAGTTGTTTTCTTATCGTTTTAAGGTACTTGTAGCAGAAAGTATAAAGTGTATGTATAGTGTATGTGCGCATATTGCGTAATTTTATTTTATTGTTTTAAGTTTAAAGTTTTTTTTACTATGTATGTATTAATATTATCTTTAAACCACTTTTAATTTTAAGATATAAACCATAAGATTAAGACAAAAGTAACTAGAAATGATAACAAAAAGGCAGCGCGTTAAACAATAACGCTTTCATTAGAGCATAAGAATTGTATTCAAACACAAAGCTAAAAAAAATATCCAAATTTCTCTAAAAAAACTGTGTTTGCTTTATAAATAAGAAAGAACATCTGATTTAATCGAAAAAAGTTTGTGTAGCCTGAATTCGTTTAAAAATTGGTTCAGTATTTCAACAGTATTAATGGGATTTTTATTTTCATTTTCATATTATGTCTTTTTTAACAAAAAAAAATACACAAGATCTGAATCTTAAATAGCTTGCTTGACTATAAAAAAAAAATGCCAATAAAGATATATTTCCTTAACGATATTTTTGTACTTATTTTTTTAATTTAATTAAATAGTTTTTTTTTCATATTTCTTTTCTTCAAAAACAAAACAACATTAACAAAGGGGTCACAAGTTATTTTTTGTGAGCAAAGAGAACATATTTTGTGTAAGCATTTCTTGTGATATCCAGATAGTTTAAATTTGCCACACTCTTGTAAGTGTTGTTCACATGATGAATACAAAATTATATATAATGCAAAACATACTTTTAATCAGAGATCTGGAAATTTATGAAATTAAAATATGTATATCTTGAATAGGTAACTACGGAACCGACTATGGCTTATCTTGCATCTTTGTTATAAGTATAATGAAAATAAAAACATGTTTGACGCAATAAAATAGTGAAATTTGTTTTATTAATTATAATTTTAATTATTTAAGTAGATCTTTCAATTTTCTTTTTATGTACAACTTTCTTGTATAGAAAAAGTACCGATTGCAAACAAAAACCAACTTCTATCGATGCTTGGTTCTCGAAATATTGGCATCCGAATCATATCACTGTACTTCGACCCAACCCTTGTTACTCCAATTTTATTCATATATTTGAACATAGAAATAATGTCCTTACCAGAGCCACTGACTTACGTTGGCATGCTTGAAAGACTTAGCTCGTCGGTGGGGAGGATTCTTGCAAGTCAGGAGAACTCAAGAATAACAAATTAAATATATCATGCCAGGACTGAATATTCATAGATATTCTTTATATTCTGATGATTCAGATGTTTTCGCGGACGGACATTGTTAGACATTGGCAATGGGTAAATTGATGTTCAATACCCCGAGTACATTGATCCCACCCTGCCATAGACCTTGGTAACACCCATACTCGTATTTTAGTGTTACCCCTGGGAGAACTTTCTTTGTCTCCCTTCACCTGACCTATCGGCACCCCATCGATCCCCAAATCAAATTATTTAAATTTTCATATCAAACGTTTATAATTTATTTAACAATTAAGACATTCTTGGGGATTTTTCCCCTTTTTTTTATGATTAACAAACAAAATACACGTAGTTTGTATTGAATACCAGACTAAAGAAAATTACTGAACCAAAGAAAACTATTAGTTGGTTGGTAAAAAAAAAAATTAGAGAACAAGTTATTTTATAATATTGAAATGAAATAAACGAAAATTGAACAAGTGATATGCTAATTAAGTGAAATTATTATTATGTTTAAAATATAAAAAAAATAATAAAAATATCAGTTGTGAATTTTAAAAGTACAATTAAATGATCAAAAAAACACTCACATGGATCCTTGACGATGTGCGCACATATTCTTGGTCCTGTTGGGCTTGATTTAAATAAAATTATGTAGATACACTCACAACAAATACTTTAACACAAGAAGATTAAGATCGAAACTAGGATATTAAGGAGAAATAGTAAAATTTAAGTTAAAATAGAGTCAAGCAATAAATTATTTAAATTACTTAATTATACAAAAAAAAAGAACGTTTAATATTTAACTAAAAAAAAATTGTCTCAAATTATCCAGGAACACCAATACTATCAAATTCACCCACACTGTACGGCTTGAGATCACCGTTTTTGAAGGAATCATTAAACAAAAGTTCGTTTGATGATTAAATTCCTGTTTGGTTGCGTTTTTTTTTTTCTTTTTAGCGACGAAATCGATATAGATGAGTTTATGGTTATTTATTTGATATTTTCAGAAGCTCAACATTTGTTGCACTGATTTATATGAGGGATTTTTATTAATGCGTCGTGCATAATCCTTATTTAACGAGTTCGAAGAACTAAATGATAAGACCTGCATGCTCCTTGGAGGCGCTGCTTAAAGTTTCTTGGTTTTTCTCAATTTAGATTTCGATGAATTGTAATCTTCGCAAGTGTAGGACAACTAAGAAAGATATTTAAATGAAGGAACTCAATCTCTATTGGAAATAACGCATAACTTACTTGTATTTTCTTTAACCTATATATGTAAATCCAATTTACTTGAATAAATTTCTTCCCAAAAATTCGATTGTCTTCTACCGCACAGTTTGAAAAGTCTTCGAGAATAAAAATTTTCCATATCGAAAATTTTTCAATACGCAACCTACGCCTACTTGATTTTTATTTCTTTTTATAATTTTGCATAGTTTTTACATCTTTTGTCAAGTCAAGTATTAACAAGTGTTTTTTTTTTTTGTTTTTTTGTTTTAAATAAAATCCCATTCACAACACCCTTAAAAGGGCTTTGGATAACAATATTTACGCAACCAAGCCTTGAAAGAGGTTGTAGTTTTCAGTTGCGTATAGAAAATTAACAGGCCTTTCCGCCACTATCAATCAAAAAATTTTGCCAGCTTTGGTTCTCGAAATATTCACATCCAAAACGATATTACTTTTTGTACTTCGATCCAACCTTAAAAAGGGTGTCGATGGCGATATTTCCGCAACAAAGCCTCGAAAGGGGTTGCGGTTTGAAGCGGCGAGTAGCAAATTATAAGACCTTTTCAGTGACGTAAAAATTTCGGCAAACTTTTTCCAATTTTTTTTATTGATTTTTGAAAAAAATGATGGACTTAACCCCTTGCAACTTTTTTTCGACTTTTGAAAAATGTTTCCAGAACCCATCGAGCTATACATCAAAAGAAATCTATTTTCAAACTCTATCCGCACATATAAGCCAAAAGCGCGTGGAAGGTCTGGTTCTCGAAATATTTTTATCAGAAGTGATTTTACGATTTTACCGGATTTCTGTCCAAAACGTTGGAAAGTGTTTGTGTTTGGATAGTGATATTTCCGCAATGGAGCCTCGAAATCGGTTGCGGTATTCAAAATTGTGTATTATATTTCCAAGACCTTTCTAAAATTAAAAACCAAAATATTGTTCGAGGCTTGGTTCCCGAAATATTGGCATCCAAAATCATATCACTGTACTTCTAACTAGCCCTTAAAAGGGCTTTGGATGGGGATATTTACGCAACCAAGCCTTAAAAGACGTTGTGGTTTTCAGTTGCGTATAGAAAATTAACAGGCCTTTCCGTTGATATGAACTAAAAAATTCTGCAGGCTTTGGTTCTCGAAATATTCACATCCAAAGTGATATTACTTTATGTACTTCGATCCAACTTAAAAAATGCTTTCACATGCGATATTTCCGCAACGAAGCCTCGTAGGAGGTTGCGGTTTGCAGTGCCGAATAGAAAATTAACAGACCTTTTCAGCGATGTAAAAATTTCTGCAAATATTGACACGAAATTTTTTACTGATTTTTGAAAAAAATGATGGACTAACCCCTTGCAACTTTTTTTCGACTTTTCAAAAATGTTTCCAGAACCCATCGAGCTATACATCAAAAGAAAGCTATTTTCAAACTCTATCCGCACATCTAAGCCAAAAGCGCGTGGAAGGTCTGGTTCTCGAAATATTTTTATCAGAAGTGAGTTTACGATTTTACCGGATTTCTGTCCAAAACGTTGGAAAGTGTTTGTGTTTGGATAGTGATATTTCCGCAATGGAGCCTCGAAATCGGTTGCGGTTTTCAAAATTGTCTATTATATTTCGAAGACCTTTCTAAAATTGAAAACCAAAATATTGTTCGAGGCTTGGTTCTCGAAATATTGGCATCCAAAATCATATCACTGTACTTCTAACTAGCCCTTAAAAGGGCTTTGGATGGGGATATTTACGCAACCAAGCCTTAAAAGACGTTGTGGTTTTCAGTTGCGTATAGAAAATTAACAGGCCTTTCCGTTGATATGAACTAAAAAATTCTGCAGGCTTTGGTTCTCGAAATATTCACATCCAAAGTGATATTACTTTATGTACTTCGATCCAACTTAAAAAATGCTTTCACATGCGATATTTCCGCAACGAAGCCTCGTAGGAGGTTGCGGTTTGCAGTGCCGAATAGAAAATTAACAGACCTTTTCAGCGATGTAAAAATTTCTGCAAATATTGACACGAAATTTTTTACTGATTTTTGAAAAAAATGATGGACTAACCCCTTGCAACTTTTTTTCGACTTTTGAAAAATGTTTCCAGAACCCATCGAGCTATACATCAAAAGAAAGCTATTTTCAAACTCTATCCGCACATCTAAGCCAAAAGCGCGTGGAAGGTCTGGTTCTCGAAATATTTTTATCAGAAGTGATTTTACGATTTTACCGGATTTCTGTCCAAAACGTTGGAAAGTGTTTGTGTTTGCATAGTGATATTTCCGCAATGGAGCCTCGAAATCGGTTGCGGTTTCCAAAATTGTCTATTATATTTCGAAGACCTTTCTAAAATTGAAAACCAAAATATTGTTCGAGGCTTGGTTCTCGAAATATTGGCATCCAAAATCATATCACTGTACTTCTAACTAGCCCTTAAAAGGGCTTTGGATGGGGATATTTACGCAACCAAGCCTTAAAAGACGTTGTGGTTTTCAGTTGCGTATAGAAAATTAACAGGCCTTTCCGTTGATATGAACTAAAAAATTCTGCAGGCTTTGGTTCTCGAAATATTCACATCCAAAGTGATATTACTTTATGTACTTCGATCCAACTTAAAAAATGCTTTCACATGCGATATTTCCGCAACGAAGCCTCGTAGGAGGTTGCGGTTTGCAGTGCCGAATAGAAAATTAACAGACCTTTTCAGCGATGTAAAAATTTCTGCAAATATTGACACGAAATTTTTTACTGATTTTTGAAAAAAATGATGGACTAACCCCTTGCAACTTTTTTTCGACTTTTCAAAAATGTTTCCAGAACCCATCGAGCTATACATCAAAAGAAAGCTATTTTCAAACTCTATCCGCACATCTAAGCCAAAAGCGCGTGGAAGGTCTGGTTCTCGAAATATTTTTATCAGAAGTGATTTTACGATTTTACCGGATTTCTGTCCAAAACGTTGGAAAGTGTTTGTGTTTGGATAGTGATATTTCCGCAATGGAGCCTCGAAATCGGTTGCGGTATTCAAAATTGTGTATTATATTTCCAAGACCTTTCTAAAATTAAAAACCAAAATATTGTTCGAGGCTTGGTTCCCGAAATATTGGCATCCAAAATCATATCACTGTACTTCTAACTAGCCCTTAAAAGGGCTTTGGATGGGGATATTTACGCAACCAAGCCTTAAAAGACGTTGTGGTTTTCAGTTGCGTATAGAAAATTAACAGGCCTTTCCGTTGATATGAACTAAAAAATTCTGCAGGCTTTGGTTCTCGAAATATTCACATCCAAAGTGATATTACTTTATGTACTTCGATCCAACTTAAAAAATGCTTTCACATGCGATATTTCCGCAACGAAGCCTCGTAGGAGGTTGCGGTTTGCAGTGCCGAATAGAAAATTAACAGACCTTTTCAGCGATGTAAAAATTTCTGCAAATATTGACACGAAATTTTTTACTGATTTTTGAAAAAAATGATGGACTAACCCCTTGCAACTTTTTTTCGACTTTTCAAAAATGTTTCCAGAACCCATCGAGCTATACATCAAAAGAAAGCTATTTTCAAACTCTATCCGCACATCTAAGCCAAAAGCGCGTGGAAGGTCTGGTTCTCGAAATATTTTTATCAGAAGTGATTTTACGATTTTACCGGATTTCTGTCCAAAACGTTGGAAAGTGTTTGTGTTTGGATAGTGATATTTCCGCAATGGAGCCTCGAAATCGGTTGCGGTTTTCAAAATTGTCTATTATATTTCGAAGACCTTTCTAAAATTGAAAACCAAAATATTGTTCGAGGCTTGGTTCTCGAAATATTGGCATCCAAAATCATATCACTGTACTTCTAACTAGCCCTTAAAAGGGCTTTGGATGGGGATATTTACGCAACCAAGCCTTAAAAGACGTTGTGGTTTTCAGTTGCGTATAGAAAATTAACAGGCCTTTCCGTTGATATGAACTAAAAAATTCTGCAGGCTTTGGTTCTCGAAATATTCACATCCAAAGTGATATTACTTTATGTACTTCGATCCAACTTAAAAAATGCTTTCACATGCGATATTTCCGCAACGAAGCCTCGTAGGAGGTTGCGGTTTGCAGTGCCGAATAGAAAATTAACAGACCTTTTCAGCGATGTAAAAATTTCTGCAAATATTGACACGAAATTTTTTACTGATTTTTGAAAAAAATGATGGACTAACCCCTTGCAACTTTTTTTCGACTTTTGAAAAATGTTTCCAGAACCCATCGAGCTATACATCAAAAGAAAGCTATTTTCAAACTCTATCCGCACATCTAAGCCAAAAGCGCGTGGAAGGTCTGGTTCTCGAAATATTTTTATCAGAAGTGATTTTACGATTTTACCGGATTTCTGTCCAAAACGTTGGAAAGTGTTTGTGTTTGCATAGTGATATTTCCGCAATGGAGCCTCGAAATCGGTTGCGGTTTCCAAAATTGTCTATTATATTTCGAAGACCTTTCTAAAATTGAAAACCAAAATATTGTTCGAGGCTTGGTTCTCGAAATATTGGCATCCAAAATCATATCACTGTACTTCTAACTAGCCCTTAAAAGGGCTTTGGATGGGGATATTTACGCAACCAAGCCTTAAAAGACGTTGTGGTTTTCAGTTGCGTATAGAAAATTAACAGGCCTTTCCGTTGATATGAACTAAAAAATTCTGCAGGCTTTGGTTCTCGAAATATTCACATCCAAAGTGATATTACTTTATGTACTTCGATCCAACTTAAAAAATGCTTTCACATGCGATATTTCCGCAACGAAGCCTCGTAGGAGGTTGCGGTTTGCAGTGCCGAATAGAAAATTAACAGACCTTTTCAGCGATGTAAAAATTTCTGCAAATATTGACACGAAATTTTTTACTGATTTTTGAAAAAAATGATGGACTAACCCCTTGCAACTTTTTTTCGACTTTTCAAAAATGTTTCCAGAACCCATTGAGCTATACATCAAAAGAAAGCTATTTTCAAACTCTATCCGCACATCTAAGCCAAAAGCGCGTGGAAGGTCTGGTTCTCGAAATATTTTTATCAGAAGTGATTTTACGATTTTACCGGATTTCTGTCCAAAACGTTGGAAAGTGTTTGTGTTTGGATAGTGATATTTCCGCAATGGAGCCTCGAAATCGGTTGCGGTATTCAAAATTGTGTATTATATTTCCAAGACCTTTCTAAAATTAAAAACCAAAATATTGTTCGAGGCTTGGTTCCCGAAATATTGGCATCCAAAATCATATCACTGTACTTCTAACTAGCCCTTAAAAGGGCTTTGGATGGGGATATTTACGCAACCAAGCCTTAAAAGACGTTGTGGTTTTCAGTTGCGTATAGAAAATTAACAGGCCTGTCCGTTGATATGAACTAAAAAATTCTGCAGGCTTTGGTTCTCGAAATATTCACATCCAAAGTGATATTACTTTATGTACTTCGATCCAACTTAAAAAATGCTTTCACATGCGATATTTCCGCAACGAAGCCTCGTAGGAGGTTGCGGTTTGCAGTGCCGAATAGAAAATTAACAGACCTTTTCAGCGATGTAAAAATTTCTGCAAATATTGACACGAAATTTTTTACTGATTTTTGAAAAAAATGATGGACTAACCCCTTGCAACTTTTTTTCGACTTTTCAAAAATGTTTCCAGAACCCATCGAGCTATACATCAAAAGAAAGCTATTTTCAAACTCTATCCGCACATCTAAGCCAAAAGCGCGTGGAAGGTCTGGTTCTCGAAATATTTTTATCAGAAGTGATTTTACGATTTTACCGGATTTCTGTCCAAAACGTTGGAAAGTGTTTGTGTTTGGATAGTGATATTTCCGCAATGGAGCCTCGAAATCGGTTGCGGTTTTCAAAATTGTCTATTATATTTCCAAGACCTTTCTAAAATTGAAAACCAAAATATTGTTCGAGGCTTGGTTCTCGAAATATTGGCATCCAAAATCATATCACTGTACTTCTAACTAGCCCTTAAAAGGGCTTTGGATGGGGATATTTACGCAACCAAGCCTTAAAAGACGTTGTGGTTTTCAGTTGCGTATAGAAAATTAACAGGCCTTTCCGTTGATATGAACTAAAAAATTCTGCAGGCTTTGGTTCTCGAAATATTCACATCCAAAGTGATATTACTTTATGTACTTCGATCCAACTTAAAAAATGCTTTCACATGCGATATTTCCGCAACGAAGCCTCGTAGGAGGTTGCGGTTTGCAGTGCCGAATTGAAAATTAACAGACCTTTTCAGCGATGTAATAATTTCTGCAAATATTGACACGAAATTTTGTACTGATTTTTGCAAAAAATGATGGACTATCCCCTTGCAACTTTTTTTCGACTTTTCAAAAATGTTTCCAGAACCCATCGAGCTATACATCAAAAGAAAGCTATTTTCAAACTCTATCCGCACATCTAAGCCAAAAGCGCGTGGAAGGTCTGGTTCTCGAAATATTTTTATCAGAAGTGATTTTACGATTTTACCGGATTTCTGTCCAAAACGTTGGAAAGTGTTTGTGTTTGGATAGTGATATTTCCGCAATGGAGCCTCGAAATCGGTTGCGGTTTTCAAAATTGTCTATTATATTTCGAAGACCTTTCTAAAATTGAAAACCAAAATATTGTTCGAGGCTTGGTTCTCGAAATATTGGCATCCAAAATCATATCACTGTACTTCTAACTAGCCCTTAAAAGGGCTTTGGATGGGGATATTTACGCAACCAAGCCTTAAAAGACGTTGTGGTTTTCAGTTGCGTATAGAAAATTAACAGGCCTTTCCGTTGATATGAACTAAAAAATTCTGCAGGCTTTGGTTCTCGAAATATTCACATCCAAAGTGATATTACTTTATGTACTTCGATCCAACTTAAAAAATGCTTTCACATGCGATATTTCCGCAACGAAGCCTCGTAGGAGGTTGCGGTTTGCAGTGCCGAATAGAAAATTAACAGACCTTTTCAGCGATGTAAAAATTTCTGCAAATATTGACACGAAATTTTTTACTGATTTTTGAAAAAAATGATGGACTAACCCCTTGCAACTTTTTTTCGACTTTTCAAAAATGTTTCCAGAACCCATCGAGCTATACATCAAAAGAAAGCTATTTTCAAACTCTATCCGCACATCTAAGCCAAAAGCGCGTGGAAGGTCTGGTTCTCGAAATATTTTTATCAGAAGTGATTTTACGATTTTACCGGATTTCTGTCCAAAACGTTGGAAAGTGTTTGTGTTTGGATAGTGATATTTCCGCAATGGAGCCTCGAAATCGGTTGCGGTTTTCAAAATTGTCTATTATATTTCGAAGACCTTTCTAAAATTGAAAACCAAAATATTGTTCGAGGCTTGGTTCTCGAAATATTGGCATCCAAAATCATATCACTGTACTTCTAACTAGCCCTTAAAAGGGCTTTGGATGGGGATATTTACGCAACCAAGCCTTAAAAGACGTTGTGGTTTTCAGTTGCGTATAGAAAATTAACAAGCCTTTCCGTTGATATGAACTAAAAAATTCTGCAGGCTTTGGTTCTCGAAATATTCACATCCAAAGTGATATTACTTTATGTACTTCGATCCAACTTAAAAAATGCTTTCACATGCGATATTTCCGCAACGAAGCCTCGTAGGAGGTTGCGGTTTGCAGTGCCGAATAGAAAATTAACAGACCTTTTCAGCGATGTAAAAATTTCTGCAAATATTGACACGAAATTTTTTACTGATTTTTGAAAAAAATGATGGACTAACCCCTTGCAACTTTTTTTCGACTTTTCAAAAATGTTTCCAGAACCCATCGAGCTATACATCAAAAGAAAGCTATTTTCAAACTCTATCCGCACATCTAAGCCAAAAGCGCGTGGAAGGTCTGGTTCTCGAAATATTTTTATCAGAAGTGATTTTACGATTTTACCGGATTTCTGTCCAAAACGTTGGAAAGTGTTTGTGTTTGGATAGTGATATTTCCGCAATGGAGCCTCGAAATCGGTTGCGGTTTTCAAAATTGTCTATTATATTTCGAAGACCTTTCTAAAATTGAAAACCAAAATATTGTTCGAGGCTTGGTTCTCGAAATATTGGCATCCAAAATCATATCACTGTACTTCTAACTAGCCCTTAAAAGGGCTTTGGATGGGGATATTTACGCAACCAAGCCTTAAAAGACGTTGTGGTTTTCAGTTGCGTATAGAAAATTAACAGGCCTTTCCGTTGATATGAACTAAAAAATTCTGCAGGCTTTGGTTCTCGAAATATTCACATCCAAAGTGATATTACTTTATGTACTTCGATCCAACTTAAAAAATGCTTTCACATGCGATATTTCCGCAACGAAGCCTCGTAGGAGGTTGCGGTTTGCAGTGCCGAATAGAAAATTAACAGACCTTTTCAGCGATGTAAAAATTTCTGCAAATATTGACACGAAATTTTTTACTGATTTTTGAAAAAAATGATGGACTAACCCCTTGCAACTTTTTTTCGACTTTTGAAAAATGTTTCCAGAACCCATCGAGCTATACATCAAAAGAAACCTATTTTCAAACTCTATCCGCACATCTAAGCCAAAAGCGCGTGGAAGGTCTGGTTCTCGAAATATTTTTATCAGAAGTGATTTTACGATTTTACCGGATTTCTGTCCAAAACGTTGGAAAGTGTTTGTGTTTGGATAGTGATATTTCCGCAATGGAGCCTCGAAATCGGTTGCGGTTTTCAAAATTGTCTATTATATTTCGAAGACCTTTCTAAAATTGAAAACCAAAATATTGTTCGAGGCTTGGTTCTCGAAATATTGGCATCCAAAATCATATCACTGTACTTCTAAGTAGCCCTTAAAAGGGCTTTGGATGGGGATATTTACGCAACCAAGCCTTAAAAGACGTTGTGGTTTTCAGTTGCGTATAGAAAATTAACAGGCCTTTCCGTTGATATGAACTAAAAAATTCTGCAGGCTTTGGTTCTCGAAATATTCACATCCAAAGTGATATTACTTTATGTACTTCGATCCAACTTAAAAAATGCTTTCACATGCGATATTTCCGCAACGAAGCCTCGTAGGAGGTTGCGGTTTGCAGTGCCGAATAGAAAATTAACAGACCTTTTCAGCGATGTAAAAATTTCTGCAAATATTGACACGAAATTTTTTACTGATTTTTGAAAAAAATGATGGACTAACCCCTTGCAACTTTTTTTCGACTTTTCAAAAATGTTTCCAGAACCCATCGAGCTATACATCAAAAGAAAGCTATTTTCAAACTCTATCCGCACATCTAAGCCAAAAGCGCGTGGAAGGTCTGGTTCTCGAAATATTTTTATCAGAAGTGATTTTACGATTTTACCGGATTTCTGTCCAAAACGTTGGAAAGTGTTTGTGTTTGGATAGTGATATTTCCGCAATGGAGCCTCGAAATCGGTTGCGGTTTTCAAAATTGTCTATTATATTTCGAAGACCTTTCTAAAATTGAAAACCAAAATATTGTTCGAGGCTTGGTTCTCGAAATATTGGCATCCAAAATCATATCACTGTACTTCTAACTAGCCCTTAAAAGGGCTTTGGATGGGGATATTTACGCAACCAAGCCTTAAAAGACGTTGTGGTTTTCAGTTGCGTATAGAAAATTAACAGGCCTTTCCGTTGATATGAACTAAAAAATTCTGCAGGCTTTGGTTCTCGAAATATTCACATCCAAAGTGATATTACTTTATGTACTTCGATCCAACTTAGAAAAAATGCTTTCACTTTCGACTTTTAAAAAATGTTTCCAGAACCCATCGAGCTATACATCAAAAGAAACCTATTTTCAAACTCTATCCGCACATCTAAGCCAAAAGCGCGTGGAAGGTCTGGTTCTCGAAATATTTTTATCAGAAGTGATTTTACGATTTTACCGGATTTCTGTCCAAAACGTTGGAAAGTGTTTGTGTTTGGATAGTGATATTTCCGCAATGGAGCCTCGAAATCGGTTGCGGTTTTCAAAATTGTCTATTATATTTCGAAGACCTTTCTAAAATTGAAAACCAAAATATTGTTCGAGGCTTGGTTCTCGAAATATTGGCATCCAAAATCATATCACTGTACTTCTAACTAGCCCTTAAAAGGGCTTTGGATGGGGATATTTACGCAACCAAGCCTTAAAAGACGTTGTGGTTTTCAGTTGCGTATAGAAAATTAACAGGCCTTTCCGTTGATATGAACTAAAAAATTCTGCAGGCTTTGGTTCTCGAAATATTCACATCCAAAGTGATATTACTTTATGTACTTCGATCCAACTTAAAAAATGCTTTCACATGCGATATTTCCGCAACGAAGCCTCGTAGGAGGTTGCGGTTTGCAGTGCCGAATAGAAAATTAACAGACCTTTTCAGCGATGTAAAAATTTCTGCAAATATTGACACGAAATTTTTTACTGATTTTTGAAAAAAATGATGGACTAACCCCTTGCAACTTTTTTTCGACTTTTCAAAAATGTTTCCAGAACCCATCGAGCTATACATCAAAAGAAAGCTATTTTCAAACTCTATCCGCACATCTAAGCCAAAAGCGCGTGGAAGGTCTGGTTCTCGAAATATTTTTATCAGAAGTGATTTTACGATTTTACCGGATTTCTGTCCAAAACGTTGGAAAGTGTTTGTGTTTGGATAGTGATATTTCCGCAATGGAGCCTCGAAATCGGTTGCGGTTTTCAAAATTGTCTATTATATTTCGAAGACCTTTCTAAAATTGAAAACCAAAATATTGTTCGAGGCTTGGTTCTCGAAATATT
Organism: Leucozona laternaria; assembly: GCA_932273885.2. Lineage (NCBI taxonomy): Eukaryota > Metazoa > Arthropoda > Insecta > Diptera > Syrphidae > Leucozona > Leucozona laternaria. The sequence goes on along the minus strand of OW026368.1, from coordinate 41,702,722 downwards.
GGCATCCAAAATCATATCACTGTACTTCTAACTAGCCCTTAAAAGGGCTTTGGATGGGGATATTTACGCAACCAAGCCTTAAAAGACGTTGTGGTTTTCAGTTGCGTATAGAAAATTAACAGGCCTTTCCGTTGATATGAACTAAAAAATTCTGCAGGCTTTGGTTCTCGAAATATTCACATCCAAAGTGATATTACTTTATGTACTTCGATCCAACTTAAAAAATGCTTTCACATGCGATATTTCCGCAACGAAGCCTCGTAGGAGGTTGCGGTTTGCAGTGCCGAATAGAAAATTAACAGACCTTTTCAACGATGTAAAAATTTCTGCAAATATTGACACGAAATTTTTTACTGATTTTTGAAAAAAATGATGGACTAACCCCTTGCAACTTTTTTTCGACTTTTGAAAAATGTTTCCAGAACCCATCGAGCTATACATCAAAAGAAAGCTATTTTCAAACTCTATCCGCACATCTAAGCCAAAAGCGCGTGGAAGGTCTGGTTCTCGAAATATTTTTATCAGAAGTGATTTTACGATTTTACCGGATTTCTGTCCAAAACGTTGGAAAGTGTTTGTGTTTGGATAGTGATATTTCCGCAATGGAGCCTCGAAATCGGTTGCGGTTTTCAAAATTGTCTATTATATTTCGAAGACCTTTCTAAAATTGAAAACCAAAATATTGTTCGAGGCTTGGTTCTCGAAATATTGGCATCCAAAATCATATCACTGTACTTCTAACTAGCCCTTAAAAGGGCTTTGGATGGGGATATTTACGCAACCAAGCCTTAAAAGACGTTGTGGTTTTCAGTTGCGTATAGAAAATTAACAGGCCTTTCCGTTGATATGAACTAAAAAATTCTGCAGGCTTTGGTTCTCGAAATATTCACATCCAAAGTGATATTACTTTATGTACTTCGATCCAACTTAAAAAATGCTTTCACTTTCGACTTTTAAAAAATGTTTCCAGAACCCATCGAGCTATACATCAAAAGAAACCTATTTTCAAACTCTATCCGCACATCTAAGCCAAAAGCGCGTGGAAGGTCTGGTTCTCGAAATATTTTTATCAGAAGTGATTTTACGATTTTACCGGATTTCTGTACAAAACGTTGGAAAGTGTTTGTGTTTGGATAGTGATATTTCCGCAATGGAGCCTCGAAATCGGTTGCGGTTTTCAAAATTGTCTATTATATTTCCAAGACCTTTCTAAAATTGAAAACCAAAATATTGTTCGAGGCTTGGTTCTCGAAATATTGGCATCCAAAATCATATCACTGTACTTCTAACTAGCCCTTAAAAGGGCTTTGGATGGGGATATTTACGCAACCAAGCCTTAAAAGACGTTGTGGTTTTCAGTTGCGTATAGAAAATTAACAGGCCTTTCCGTTGATATGAACTAAAAAATTCTGCAGGCTTTGGTTCTCGAAATATTCACATCCAAAGTGATATTACTTTATGTACTTCGATCCAACTTAAAAAATGCTTTCACATGCGATATTTCCGCAACGAAGCCTCGTAGGAGGTTGCGGTTTGCAGTGCCGAATTGAAAATTAACAGACCTTTTCAGCGATGTAATAATTTCTGCAAATATTGACACGAAATTTTGTACTGATTTTTGAAAAAAATGATGGACTATCCCCTTGCAACTTTTTTTCGACTTTTCAAAAATGTTTCCAGAACCCATCGAGCTATACATCAAAAGAAAGCTATTTTCAAACTCTATCCGCACATCTAAGCCAAAAGCGCGTGGAAGGTCTGGTTCTCGAAATATTTTTATCAGAAGTGATTTTACGATTTTACCGGATTTCTGTCCAAAACGTTGGAAAGTGTTTGTGTTTGGATAGTGATATTTCCGCAATGGAGCCTCGAAATCGGTTGCGGTTTTCAAAATTGTCTATTATATTTCGAAGACCTTTCTAAAATTGAAAACCAAAATATTGTTCGAGGCTTGGTTCTCGAAATATTGGCATCCAAAATCATATCACTGTACTTCTAACTAGCCCTTAAAAGGGCTTTGGATGGGGATATTTACGCAACCAAGCCTTAAAAGACGTTGTGGTTTTCAGTTGCGTATAGAAAATTAACAGGCCTTTCCGTTGATATGAACTAAAAAATTCTGCAGGCTTTGGTTCTCGAAATATTCACATCCAAAGTGATATTACTTTATGTACTTCGATCCAACTTAAAAAATGCTTTCACTTTCGACTTTTAAAAAATGTTTCCAGAACCCATCGAGCTATACATCAAAAGAAACCTATTTTCAAACTCTATCCGCACATCTAAGCCAAAAGCGCGTGGAAGGTCTGGTTCTCGAAATATTTTTATCAGAAGTGATTTTACGATTTTACCGGATTTCTGTCCAAAACGTTGGGAAGTGTTTGTGTTTGGATAGTGATATTTCCGCAATGGAGCCTCGAAATCGGTTGCGGTTTTCAAAATTGTCTATTATATTTCCAAGACCTTTCTAAAATTGAAAACCAAAATATTGTTCGAGGCTTGGTTCTCGAAATATTGGCATCCAAAATCATATCACTGTACTTCTAACTAGCCCTTAAAAGGGCTTTGGATGGGGATATTTACGCAACCAAGCCTTAAAAGACGTTGTGGTTTTCAGTTGCGTATAGAAAATTAACAGGCCTTTCCGTTGATATGAACTAAAAAATTCTGCAGGCTTTGGTTCTCGAAATATTCACATCCAAAGTGATATTACTTTATGTACTTCGATCCAACTTAAAAAATGCTTTCACATGCGATATTTCCGCAACGAAGCCTCGTAGGAGGTTGCGGTTTGCAGTGCCGAATAGAAAATTAACAGACCTTTTCAGCGATGTAAAAATGTCTGCAAATATTGACACGAAATTTTGTACTGATTTTTTAAAAAAATGATGGACTAACCCCTTGCAACTTTTTTTCGACTTTTGAAAAATGTTTCCAGAACCCATCGAGCTATACATCAAAAGAAAGCTATTTTCAAACTCTATCCGCACATCTAAGCCAAAAGCGCGTGGAAGGTCTGGTTCTCGAAATATTTTTATCAGAAGTGATTTTACGATTTTACCGGATTTCTGTCCAAAACGTTGGAAAGTGTTTGTGTTTGGATAGTGATATTTCCGCAATGGAGCCTCGAAATCGGTTGCGGTTTTCAAAATTGTCTATTATATTTCCAAGACCTTTCTAAAATTGAAAACCAAAATATTGTTCGAGGCTTGGTTCTCGAAATATTGGCATCCAAAATCATATCACTGTACTTCTAACTAGCCCTTAAAAGGGCTTTGGATGGGGATATTTACGCAACCAAGCCTTAAAAGACGTTGTGGTTTTCAGTTGCGTATAGAAAATTAACAGGCCTTTCCTTTGATATGAACTAAAAAATTCTGCAGGCTTTGGTTCTCGAAATATTCACATCCAAAGTGATATTACTTTATGTACTTCGATCCAACTTAAAAAATGCTTTCACTTTCGACTTTTAAAAAATGTTTCCAGAACCCATCGAGCTATACATCAAAAGAAACCTATTTTCAAACTCTATCCGCACATCTAAGCCAAAAGCGCGTGGAAGGTCTGGTTCTCGAAATATTTTTATCAGAAGTGATTTTACCGGATTTCTGTCCAAAACGTTGGAAAGTGTTTGTGTTTGGATAGTGATATTTCCGCAATGGAGCCTCGAAATCGGTTGCGGTTTTCAAAATTGTCTATTATATTTCCAAGACCTTTCTAAAATTGAAAACCAAAATATTGTTCGAGGCTTGGTTCTCGAAATATTGGCATCCAAAATCATATCACTGTACTTCTAACTAGCCCTTAAAAGGGCTTTGGATGGGGATATTTACGCAACCAAGCCTTAAAAGACGTTGTGGTTTTCAGTTGCGTATAGAAAATTAACAGGCCTTTCCGTTGATATGAACTAAAAAATTCTGCAGGCTTTGGTTCTCGAAATATTCACATCCAAAGTGATATTACTTTATGTACTTCGATCCAACTTAAAAAATGCTTTCACTTTCGACTTTTAAAAAATGTTTCCAGAACCCATCGAGCTATACATCAAAAGAAACCTATTTTCAAACTCTATCCGCACATCTAAGCCAAAAGCGCGTGGAAGGTCTGGTTCTCGAAATATTTTTATCAGAAGTGATTTTACGATTTTACCGGATTTCTGTCCAAAACGTTGGAAAGTGTTTGTGTTTGGATAGTGATATTTCCGCAATGGAGCCTCGAAATCGGTTGCGGTTTTCAAAATTGTCTATTATATTTCCAAGACCTTTCTAAAATTGAAAACCAAAATATTGTTCGAGGCTTGGTTCTCGAAATATTGGCATCCAAAATCATATCACTGTACTTCTAACTAGCCCTTAAAAGGGCTTTGGATGGGGATATTTACGCAACCAAGCCTTAAAAGACGTTGTGGTTTTCAGTTGCGTATAGAAAATTAACAGGCCTTTCCGTTGATATGAACTAAAAAATTCTGCAGGCTTTGGTTCTCGAAATATTCACATCCAAAGTGATATTACTTTATGTACTTCGATCCAACTTAAAAAATGCTTTCACATGCGATATTTCCGCAACGAAGCCTCGTAGGAGGTTGCGGTTTGCAGTGCCGAATAGAAAATTAACAGACCTTTTCAGCGATGTAAAAATGTCTGCAAATATTGACACGAAATTTTTTACTGATTTTTGAAAAAAAATGATGGACTAACCCCTTGCAACTTTTTTTCGACTTTTGAAAAATGTTTTCAGAACCCATCGAGCTATACATCAAAAGAAAGCTATTTTCAAACTCTATCCGCACATCTAAGCCAAAAGCGCGTGGAAGGTCTGGTTCTCGAAATATTTTTATCAGAAGTGATTTTACGATTTTACCGGATTTCTGTCCAAAACGTTGGAAAGTGTTTGTGTTTGGATAGTGATATTTCCGCAATGGAGCCTCGAAATCGGTTGCGGTTTTCAAAATTGTCTATTATATTTCGAAGACCTTTCTAAAATTGAAAACCAAAATATTGTTCGAGGCTTGGTTCTCGAAATATTGGCATCCAAAATCATATCACTGTACTTCTAACTAGCCCTTAAAAGGGCTTTGGATGGGGATATTTACGCAACCAAGCCTTAAAAGACGTTGTGGTTTTCAGTTGCGTATAGAAAATTAACAGGCCTTTCCGTTGATATGAACTAAAAAATTCTGCAGGCTTTGGTTCTCGAAATATTCACATCCAAAGTGATATTACTTTATGTACTTCGATCCAACTTAAAAAATGCTTTCACATGCGATATTTCCGCAACGAAGCCTCGTAGGAGGTTGCGGTTTGCAGTGCCGAATAGAAAATTAACAGACCTTTTCAGCGATGTAAAAATTTCTGCAAATATTGACACGAATTTTTTTACTGATTTTTGAAAAAAATGATGGACTAACCCCTTGCAACTTTTTTTCGACTTTTGAAAAATGTTTCCAGAACCCATCGAGCTATACATCAAAAGAAAGCTATTTTCAAACTCTATCCGCACATCTAAGCCAAAAGCGCGTGGAAGGTCTGGTTCTCGAAATATTTTTATCAGAAGTGATTTTACGATTTTACCGGATTTCTGTCCAAAACGTTGGAAAGTGTTTGTGTTTGGATAGTGATATTTCCGCAATGGAGCCTCGAAATCGGTTGCGGTTTTCAAAATTGTCTATTATATTTCCAAGACCTTTCTAAAATTGAAAACCAAAATATTGTTCGAGGCTTGGTTCTCGAAATATTGGCATCCAAAATCATATCACTGTACTTCTAACTAGCCCTTAAAAGGGCTTTGGATGGGGATATTTACGCAACCAAGCCTTAAAAGACGTTGTGGTTTTCAGTTGCGTATAGAAAATTAACAGGCCTTTCCGTTGATATGAACTAAAAAATTCTGCAGGCTTTGGTTCTCGAAATATTCACATCCAAAGTGATATTACTTTATGTACTTCGATCCAACTTAAAAAATGCTTTCACTTTCGACTTTTAAAAAATGTTTCCAGAACCCATCGAGCTATACATCAAAAGAAACCTATTTTCAAACTCTATCCGCACATCTAAGCCAAAAGCGCGTGGAAGGTCTGGTTCTCGAAATATTTTTATCAGAAGTGATTTTACGATTTTACCGGATTTCTGTCCAAAACGTTGGAAAGTGTTTGTGTTTGGATAGTGATATTTCCGCAATGGAGCCTCGAAATCGGTTGCGGTTTTCAAAATTGTCTATTATATTTCCAAGACCTTTCTAAAATTGAAAACCAAAATATTGTTCGAGGCTTGGTTCTCGAAATATTGGCATCCAAAATCATATCACTGTACTTCTAACTAGCCCTTAAAAGGGCTTTGGATGGGGATATTTACGCAACCAAGCCTTAAAAGACGTTGTGGTTTTCAGTTGCGTATAGAAAATTAACAGGCCTTTCCGTTGATATGAACTAAAAAATTCTGCAGGCTTTGGTTCTCGAAATATTCACATCCAAAGTGATATTACTTTATGTACTTCGATCCAACTTAAAAAATGCTTTCACATGCGATATTTCCGCAACGAAGCCTCGTAGGAGGTTGCGGTTTGCAGTGCCGAATAGAAAATTAACAGACCTTTTCAGCGATGTAAAAATGTCTGCAAATATTGACACGAAATTTTTTACTGATTTTTGAAAAAAAATGATGGACTAACCCCTTGCAACTTTTTTTCGACTTTTGAAAAATGTTTTCAGAACCCATCGAGCTATACATCAAAAGAAAGCTATTTTCAAACTCTATCCGCACATCTAAGCCAAAAGCGCGTGGAAGGTCTGGTTCTCGAAATATTTTTATCAGAAGTGATTTTACGATTTTACCGGATTTCTGTCCAAAACGTTGGAAAGTGTTTGTGTTTGGATAGTGATATTTCCGCAATGGAGCCTCGAAATCGGTTGCGGTTTTCAAAATTGTCTATTATATTTCGAAGACCTTTCTAAAATTGAAAACCAAAATATTGTTCGAGGCTTGGTTCTCGAAATATTGGCATCCAAAATCATATCACTGTACTTCTAACTAGCCCTTAAAAGGGCTTTGGATGGGGATATTTACGCAACCAAGCCTTAAAAGACGTTGTGGTTTTCAGTTGCGTATAGAAAATTAACAGGCCTTTCCGTTGATATGAACTAAAAAATTCTGCAGGCTTTGGTTCTCGAAATATTCACATCCAAAGTGATATTACTTTATGTACTTCGATCCAACTTAAAAAATGCTTTCACATGCGATATTTCCGCAACGAAGCCTCGTAGGAGGTTGCGGTTTGCAGTGCCGAATAGAAAATTAACAGACCTTTTCAGCGATGTAAAAATTTCTGCAAATATTGACACGAATTTTTTTACTGATTTTTGAAAAAAATGATGGACTAACCCCTTGCAACTTTTTTTCGACTTTTGAAAAATGTTTCCAGAACCCATCGAGCTATACATCAAAAGAAAGCTATTTTCAAACTCTATCCGCACATCTAAGCCAAAAGCGCGTGGAAGGTCTGGTTCTCGAAATATTTTTATCAGAAGTGATTTTACGATTTTACCGGATTTCTGTCCAAAACGTTGGAAAGTGTTTGTGTTTGGATAGTGATATTTCCGCAATGGAGCCTCGAAATCGGTTGCGGTTTTCAAAATTGTCTATTATATTTCGAAGACCTTTCTAAAATTGAAAACCAAAATATTGTTCGAGGCTTGGTTCTCGAAATATTGGCATCCAAAATCATATCACTGTACTTCTAACTAGCCCTTAAAAGGGCTTTGGATGGGGATATTTACGCAACCAAGCCTTAAAAGACGTTGTGGTTTTCAGTTGCGTATAGAAAATTAACAGGCCTTTCCGTTGATATGAACTAAAAAATTCTGCAGGCTTTGGTTCTCGAAATATTCACATCCAAAGTGATATTACTTTATGTACTTCGATCCAACTTAAAAAATGCTTTCACTTTCGACTTTTAAAAAATGTTTCCAGAACCCATCGAGCTATACATCAAAAGAAACCTATTTTCAAACTCTATCCGCACATCTAAGCCAAAAGCGCGTGGAAGGTCTGGTTCTCGAAATATTTTTATCAGAAGTGATTTTACGATTTTACCGGATTTCTGTCCAAAACGTTGGAAAGTGTTTGTGTTTGGATAGTGATATTTCCGCAATGGAGCCTCGAAATCGGTTGCGGTTTTCAAAATTGTCTATTATATTTCGAAGACCTTTCTAAAATTGAAAACCAAAATATTGTTCGAGGCTTGGTTCTCGAAATATTGGCATCCAAAATCATATCACTGTACTTCTAACTAGCCCTTAAAAGGGCTTTGGATGGGGATATTTACGCAACCAAGCCTTAAAAGACGTTGTGGTTTTCAGTTGCGTATAGAAAATTAACAGGCCTTTCCGTTGATATGAACTAAAAAATTCTGCAGGCTTTGGTTCTCGAAATATTCACATCCAAAGTGATATTACTTTATGTACTTCGATCCAACTTAAAAAATGCTTTCACATGCGATATTTCCGCAACGAAGCCTCGTAGGAGGTTGCGGTTTGCAGTGCCGAATAGAAAATTAACAGACCTTTTCAGCGATGTAAAAATTTCTGCAAATATTGACACGAAATTTTTTACTGATTTTTGAAAAAAATGATGGACTAACCCCTTGCAACTTTTTTTCGACTTTTCAAAAATGTTTCCAGAACCCATCGAGCTATACATCAAAAGAAAGCTATTTTCAAACTCTATCCGCACATCTAAGCCAAAAGCGCGTGGAAGGTCTGGTTCTCGAAATATTTTTATCAGAAGTGATTTTACGATTTTACCGGATTTCTGTCCAAAACGTTGGAAAGTGTTTGTGTTTGGATAGTGATATTTCCGCAATGGAGCCTCGAAATCGGTTGCGGTTTTCAAAATTGTGTATTATATTTCGAAGACCTTTCTAAAATTGAAAACCAAAATATTGTTCGAGGCTTGGTTCTCGAAATATTGGCATCCAAAATCATATCACTGTACTTCTAACTAGCCCTTAAAAGGGCTTTGGATGGGGATATTTACGCAACCAAGCCTTAAAAGACGTTGTGGTTTTCAGTTGCGTATAGAAAATTAACAGGCCTTTCCGTTGATATGAACTAAAAAATTCTGCAGGCTTTGGTTCTCGAAATATTCACATCCAAAGTGATATTACTTTATGTACTTCGATCCAACTTAAAAAATGCTTTCACATGCGATATTTCCGCAACGAAGCCTCGTAGGAGGTTGCGGTTTGCAGTGCCGAATAGAAAATTAACAGACCTTTTCAGCGATGTAAAAATTTCTGCAAATATTGACACGAAATTTTTTACTGATTTTTGAAAAAAATGATGGACTAACCCCTTGCAACTTTTTTTCGACTTTTCAAAAATGTTTCCAGAACCCATCGAGCTATACATCAAAAGAAAGCTATTTTCAAACTCTATCCGCACATCTAAGCCAAAAGCGCGTGGAAGGTCTGATTCTCGAAATATTTTTATCAGAAGTGATTTTACGATTTTACCGGATTTCTGTCCAAAACGTTGGAAAGTGTTTGTGTTTGGATAGTGATATTTCCGCAATGGAGCCTCGAAATCGGTTGCGGTTTTCAAAATTGTCTATTATATTTCGAAGACCTTTCTAAAATTGAAAACCAAAATATTGTTCGAGGCTTGGTTCTCGAAATATTGGCATCCAAAATCATATCACTGTACTTCTAACTAGCCCTTAAAAGGGCTTTGGATGGGGATATTTACGCAACCAAGCCTTAAAAGACGTTGTGGTTTTCAGTTGCGTATAGAAAATTAACAGGCCTTTCCGTTGATATGAACTAAAAAATTCTGCAGGCTTTGGTTCTCGAAATATTCACATCCAAAGTGATATTACTTTATGTACTTCGATCCAACTTAAAAAATGCTTTCACATGCGATATTTCCGCAACGAAGCCTCGTAGGAGGTTGCGGTTTGCAGTGCCGAATAGAAAATTAACAGACCTTTTCAGCGATGTAAAAATGTCTGCAAATATTGACACGAAATTTTTTACTGATTTTTGAAAAAAATGATGGACTAACCCCTTGCAACTTTTTTTCGACTTTTGAAAAATGTTTTCAGAACCCATCGAGCTATACATCAAAAGAAAGCTATTTTCAAACTCTATCCGCACATCTAAGCCAAAAGCGCGTGGAAGGTCTGGTTCTCGAAATATTTTTATCAGAAGTGATTTTACGATTTTACCGGATTTCTGTACAAAACGTTGGAAAGTGTTTGTGTTTGGATAGTGATATTTCCGCAATGGAGCCTCGAAATCGGTTGCGGTTTTCAAAATTGTGTATTATATTTCCAAGACCTTTCTAAAATTGAAAACCAAAATATTGTTCGAGGCTTGGTTCTCGAAATATTGGCATCCAAAATCATATCACTGTACTTCTAACTAGCCCTTAAAAGGGCTTTGGATGGGGATATTTACGCAACCAAGCCTTAAAAGACGTTGTGGTTTTCAGTTGCGTATAGAAAATTAACAGGCCTTTCCGTTGATATGAACTAAAAAATTCTGCAGGCTTTGGTTCTCGAAATATTCACATCCAAAGTGATATTACTTTATGTACTTCGATCCAACTTAAAAAATGCTTTCACATGCGATATTTCCGCAACGAAGCCTCGTAGGAGGTTGCGGTTTGCAGTGCCGAATAGAAAATTAACAGACCTTTTCAGCGATGTAAAAATGTCTGCAAATATTGACACGAAATTTTTTACTGATTTTTGAAAAAAATGATGGACTAACCCCTTGCAACTTTTTTTCGACTTTTGAAAAATGTTTTCAGAACCCATCGAGCTATACATCAAAAGAAAGCTATTTTCAAACTCTATCCGCACATCTAAGCCAAAAGCGCGTGGAAGGTCTGGTTCTCGAAATATTTTTATCAGAAGTGATTTTACGATTTTACCGGATTTCTGTACAAAACGTTGGAAAGTGTTTGTGTTTGGATAGTGATATTTCCGCAATGGAGCCTCGAAATCGGTTGCGGTTTTCAAAATTGTGTATTATATTTCCAAGACCTTTCTAAAATTGAAAACCAAAATATTGTTCGAGGCTTGGTTCTCGAAATATTGGCATCCAAAATCATATCACTGTACTTCTAACTAGCCCTTAAAAGGGCTTTGGATGGGGATATTTACGCAACCAAGCCTTAAAAGACGTTGTGGTTTTCAGTTGCGTATAGAAAATTAACAGGCCTTTCCGTTGATATGAACTAAAAAATTCTGCAGGCTTTGGTTCTCGAAATATTCACATCCAAAGTGATATTACTTTATGTACTTCGATCCAACTTAAAAAATGCTTTCACTTTCGACTTTTAAAAAATGTTTCCAGAACCCATCGAGCTATACATCAAAAGAAACCTATTTTCAAACTCTATCCGCACATCTAAGCCAAAAGCGCGTGGAAGGTCTGGTTCTCGAAATATTTTTATCAGAAGTGATTTTACGATTTTACCGGATTTCTGTCCAAAACGTTGGAAAGTGTTTGTGTTTGGATAGTGATATTTCCGCAATGGAGCCTCGAAATCGGTTGCGGTTTTCAAAATTGTCTATTATATTTCCAAGACCTTTCTAAAATTGAAAACCAAAATATTGTTCGAGGCTTGGTTCTCGAAATATTGGCATCCAAAATCATATCACTGTACTTCTAACTAGCCCTTAAAAGGGCTTTGGATGGGGATATTTACGCAACCAAGCCTTAAAAGACGTTGTGGTTTTCAGTTGCGTATAGAAAATTAACAGGCCTTTCCGTTGATATGAACTAAAAAATTCTGCAGGCTTTGGTTCTCGAAATATTCACATCCAAAGTGATATTACTTTATGTACTTCGATCCAACTTAAAAAATGCTTTCACATGCGATATTTCCGCAACGAAGCCTCGTAGGAGGTTGCGGTTTGCAGTGCCGAATAGAAAATTAACAGACCTTTTCAGCGATGTAAAAATTTCTGCAAATATTGACACGAAATTTTTTACTGATTTTTGAAAAAAATGATGGACTAACCCCTTGCAACTTTTTTTCGACTTTTCAAAAATGTTTCCAGAACCCATCGAGCTATACATCAAAAGAAAGCTATTTTCAAACTCTATCCGCACATCTAAGCCAAAAGCGCGTGGAAGGTCTGGTTCTCGAAATATTTTTATCAGAAGTGATTTTACGATTTTACCGGATTTCTGTACAAAACGTTGGAAAGTGTTTGTGTTTGGATAGTGATATTTCCGCAATGGAGCCTCGAAATCGGTTGCGGTTTTCAAAATTATATTTCGAAGACCTTTCTAAAATTGAAAACCAAAATATTGTTCGAGGCTTGGTTCTCGAAATATTGGCATCCAAAATCATATCACTGTACTTCTAACTAGCCCTTAAAAGGGCTTTGGATGGGGATATTTACGCAACCAAGCCTTAAAAGACGTTGTGGTTTTCAGTTGCGTATAGAAAATTAACAGGCCTTTCCGTTGATATGAACTAAAAAATTCTGCAGGCTTTGGTTCTCGAAATATTCACATCCAAAGTGATATTACTTTATGTACTTCGATCCAACTTAAAAAATGCTTTCACATGCCATATTTCCGCAACGAAGCCTCGTAGGAGGTTGCGGTTTGCAGTGCCGAATAGAAAATTAACAGACCTTTTCAGCGATGTAAAAATGTCTGCAAATATTGACACGAAATTTTTTACTGATTTTTGAAAAAAATGATGGACTAACCCCTTGCAACTTTTTTTCGACTTTTGAAAAATGTTTTCAGAACCCATCGAGCTATACATCAAAAGAAAGCTATTTTCAAACTCTATCCGCACATCTAAGCCAAAAGCGCGTGGAAGGTCTGGTTCTCGAAATATTTTTATCAGAAGTGATTTTACGATTTTACCGGATTTCTGTACAAAACGTTGGAAAGTGTTTGTGTTTGGATAGTGATATTTCCGCAATGGAGCCTCGAAATCGGTTGCGGTTTTCAAAATTGTGTATTATATTTCCAAGACCTTTCTAAAATTGAAAACCAAAATATTGTTCGAGGCTTGGTTCTCGAAATATTGGCATCCAAAATCATATCACTGTACTTCTAACTAGCCCTTAAAAGGGCTTTGGATGGGGATATTTACGCAACCAAGCCTTAAAAGACGTTGTGGTTTTCAGTTGCGTATAGAAAATTAACAGGCCTTTCCGTTGATATGAACTAAAAAATTCTGCAGGCTTTGGTTCTCGAAATATTCACATCCAAAGTGATATTACTTTATGTACTTCGATCCAACTTAAAAAATGCTTTCACATGCCATATTTCCGCAACGAAGCCTCGTAGGAGGTTGCGGTTTGCAGTGCCGAATAGAAAATTAACAGACCTTTTCAGCGATGTAAAAATTTCTGCAAATATTGACACAAAATTTTTTACTGATTTTTGAAAAAAATGATGGACTTAACCCCTTGCTTCTTTTTTTCAACTTTTAAAAAATGTTTTCAAAATCCATCGAGCTATACATTAAAAGAAAGGTCTTTTCAAACTCTATCCGCACATCTAAGCCAAAAGCGTGTGGAAGGTCTGGTTCTCGAAATATTTTCATCCAAAGTGATTTTAAGATTTTACTTAATTTCTGTCCAAAGCCGTACTAGTCAATTGATGAGTCCAAGTGAGATCGTCGGGACGAAACGCCAATTTTTATGGACTAAAAGCTATTTTGAAGCCGTACAAAAGTGTTTCTGTTTGGATAGCATTTCCGCAATCCCGAGTAAAAATGAAACGATGCATCTTTAAAGATACACTTAAGCTTTCAAGTTTAAAATGAAAGAAATGTAAAGCTTATGTTTTCTAAAAATGTATTTATTTTAATTTAGATTTTGCTATTATCATTAAAATTGGAAGTTTTTTTGTTGACCTTTACCCAAATGCAAAAACTTTTAATTGGATTAATTCATTAGTGTGTTAACCTATCACACAACAGCCCCCTAAAATAAAAACAATACATTTCTTGTTTTCATTACACCTTTTCTTGGTATTCCTACAATTTTCAAAATAAAAACAACAGTTTATAGATTGTTTTTTTTTTTTATAATTCTTTATTTTCTCTTTTAACCGACAACTAACTTAAAACTAGACAAAAATTCATGAAAACTTGGCTAATTTATCAATAAATTACAACGTACTGGTACTGAACCCATTTGGGAGCTCTAAGTTAAACAATAATAACTTACTATAATACTTTATATACAATATACTTAAGGCTAAAAGTTGGAATAATGTCATGTCCTTAATTAATTAACATTAATATTTAAAACCCATAAATGTACCTGTTATAAACTACGTCAATATGACAGAAATATCATTTATACATGTTATTTTTATTTCTTAATAATTTAAAATCACAATCCAAGTTTTATTGGTCATAAAAAGAAATTCCTTACAATTGCTCAAGTATGACCACTTAAATAACAAAAAATAAAAATTTACTAATTCATGAACTCGAAGTAACATCTCAATATTAAATTTTTGGTGTCGTATTTAGAGCTTGGAGATGAGATCGCGGGGTGAATTTTGTGCTTGTCCATTTTTTAAATAAACTAGCTGACCCGCCCGGCTTCGCACGGGTAGACAAACCTAAGCTTCGCATAAAATTACAAATATATGAATGTTAACATGATCATCTACGTCCAACCTTTATTACTTTCCCAACGCAAATCAAAAACCTATTTGTTTGTGTTTATTCCATTTCACTCTATAAACATAAAATTTTTAAGAATAACCTTTCCAATACAAACAGAATTTTTGAAATCAGATGCCACTTTTCATTTTTACCCCATTTCACTCTATAAATTCTGAAAAAAATCCCTGAGGCCAATTTCCAATTTTTTAAACCCGATTTTATTTTATTTTTACTCCCTTAACAAAATTTAAAAAAGAATATCCCTAAAGCTATTTCCGTAGAAAAACCTTTTACAAAAAACAATTTCCTAAATCGGACAGTTTTTTATTTTTACCCCATTTCACCCTACAATTGTCAATTATTAACATTTTGAAAAAGAAAGCCTTTTCCTAAGAAAAAACTTTAAAACAAAAAAGAATTTATTTTTTTAATATTTATTAGTAAAATTTTTGAAAAAGTTGAATGGCAGATATATATCAGAGAATAGCTAAAGATGATTCTCATCGGCTTTGTTGGTCGTTATGATGATGAAATTAAAGATTAATTCATTCATTTTTCCCAACGTTACACCGCTGAGATGTTTTGTATGTCTTGTTTACGGTTCATCTTGTTCTTGTTATTGATTATGTGTAGTGTTTCTAACGTTTAGCGTTTGCAAGTGTGTTTCTCCATTGCCAAGATCACCATACCATCAAAATCCAGTTAGTGGCCACTTTCAACGCTGTCAGAATTTTCAGAATTTTTCGAACGAATGTCCGATTTGTGACCCGACCAACAAAAGCCAATGAGAATCATCTTTAAATATTCTCAGATACACATCAAAAAAGAATTTCTCGAAACGGAATTTTTTTATTTTTACCCCATTTCATCCCACAAATAATAAAATTTGAAAAAAATATCCCTCAATATCCCTTCCTAAGAAAAACTCTTCAAACAAAAACGAATTTGTTCAATCTGACACTTTTTATGTTTACCCCATTTCACCCTATAAATAAAAAAATTAAAAAAAAATTTATATATCCTTTAAGCCATTTCCTAAGAAAAACCTTTCAAACACAAAAAAGAATTTCTAAGATTGTACAATTATTTCATTTGTATCCCATTTCACCCTACAAATAAGAACAGTTGAAGAAGAATATCCCAAAAGCCATTTCCTAACCGCCTACAGTGCCATTTGTTGAACGGTAATTGAATTGATCTGAAGAACGAAATTTTCGCTTACAGCACCACCTGTGGAGAAGATCTAAAAAGTAGACTCTATAAGGTTTATTTAAACTCTTCTGCGGAAAACTGACAGTTCCTTCGATCCGTTTCGAAAAGACTGTCAGTATTCTGGAAAGCATTTTCGTAGAACATTTCCCGAAAATGCAACCAGCAGAAAGGATTGCGGAAACATGGTTACGTGAAATGATGAAGGAAAAGGACAGGATTTTGACAACAAGCTGCTCAACGGAACATCAGGAAGCGATTACAAAATTTGTGCTGATCGGACTGATCATACTGGACTTCAGGAAAATCAATCAATCAATAATCCACCGACGTCTTCGAGATCACGAAGTGCTAGAGTATCGAAGCAGAGACAGATCATCTCCTGATGGATCAGCAAAATTAGATCGGAAGAAGAGGCCCCACCTAGATCACCTAGACTCACTCCCCTAGATTTGTATGCATAGGGAATCATGAAGAATTATGTTTACGAAGTGGAAGTAGGATCTTTGGAACATCTGAAAGAACGGATTGAAGTCGCTGGAGTCAAATTACTGGAAAATTTGTCAAGCATACATTTTATTTCTTACAGAATCCGGAAACAAAAAAAATACTCATATACATATTAAGATGTCGAAATACTAAATAAGGGTCAATATTCAGAATCAAACATTAAAATAAATAAATAAGTGTTAAAATGTATCGGTAAGTACATAATAATTTTTAAGTGATTGCGATAAAACAATAATCTAATCGTCGGTCGCGTTAAAAAGTATTTGCTTTCGGTCGCTGACAAAAAAAAAAAAAATACATTAGCAGTCGAACGGGGGCAATACAGGGGCCAAATTACCGCATCAGTGACTGATCGAGTGAGTCCCATCAGTGATCGAATGAACGAGTAAAACCTATGGAGATGATGACTCCATAACGTGAGCGGTAATGCCAAACTCACATAATTCAGTCACGTATTACTCGATAACTGATGCGGTAATTTGGCCCCAGATTTTCGTAACGTTACGTGCTACATCACTCTACAGCGCCGGCAAAGATGTTTACACATCAAATAAAAAAAAAAAATATGTGAGTGCCGGGACTCACGGTAAAATATGTATAAACATCAACGTTTGTCCAAGTGCCTGATTTTTGTTACTGAACATCATCAAAAGAAACATATTGAATAATTAACACTACATTACCTATCTGTAGGCAGTGCTTAAAAAGCTTAGTGTTGATAGAACGGCAGCGAAATACCCAGTGGGGGAACCGCTGTAACGAAATTTCCAAGCACTAAAAGGCTGGTGGTGAAGTGTCCAACGAACGGTGAAGGTTCGGTACTGAAAGGTCCTGCTTCGTAGTTCACTCTCAACTTTAAGATGACTTCACATTACACATGGTTATTATTTATGGTAATCACTCTCTGAGCATCGACAAACAACAACTGTCAGCGGAGAGCACTAAAACCGTGGTTTCAATTAAATGACACCGTACCCAAATTCCAAAGGAACTTAATGGTTTGACTGACAGGGGCCGAATTAAAATATCCAGTTAGAACTGTCAACGAACTTGCAACCCTTATGAAACTCCATCTTTCCATCGAGTAAAACTTACAAAAAGTTCAATCTTAATTTTATACTGAACGAACCTCAAATGAATGTCACTATGAGATAGCTTGCGAATTATATATCTTGAGTTTTTAGAATATTTAGTTGCAGTTGTTGTCAGTGGAAATCACTAAAATCGCAGTTTCAATCGATTGACACCATCAATCGCCTATGGAATTGGACGCTGTGATTTTAAATGAATGTTAACTTTGTGCAAGTACAAAAGTAGCCGATAACTTTGCAATTTGTTCAGCCTACAAACTGCAAGAAGAAATTGCATCGTTTAAAAGCAGTATAATGTAAACGTAGAATTTAAGTTCAGATTTGTATCACTGAACGCATCCGATATCCTACCATACCTACAGCCATTGATCTACCATACCTACAGTCAATTGTCAATCCCTACAGCTGACTATTATTATTTTTGTTTTGATTTTGTTTTCTTTTTAATTACTAGTGTCGCGTCCATTTTGTTCGGGGAATAATTAAAAATTAAAGAAAAAAATATAAAAATATAAGTGTTAAAATGATAAAATCGTCGGTCGCGCTAAAAACAATTTGCTTTCGTCGTTGGCAAAAACAATATAAATGAGTGGTCGCGATAAAGTATAATCTAATTGTCGGTCGCGTTAAAATCAATTTGTTTTGGTCGGGGCAAATCAGATTTCGTAACATAACGTGCTACAACGTAAAAGGGCGCTCTTATTGAAAAACCCTTTATATTGCTGATGATGCTAATTATCCTGGCTTTCAATACCCTGGTTGAAATTTAAAATTCTTCTATACCACAAGCAGTGTAAGACTCTCCGAGGTCATGAAGGTCGACTTTGCCTTACTGAAGGAGGGAAAATTTAGATAAAACTAACCAATGATACGAAACTAAATTTTCTACCTTATTGTGCCTTATTAGAGTACCTCCTATCTCCCTTTAGTTTAGAAACAAAAGATGCTAGGAAACTGATGTTATAATCATATTATTAGTGTTCAATTCAAATAATGTAACTTAAAGTTGTTATACTTGCGTCCGGGAGGGAAGACACTTCTATGCCTAGCAAGAATGCAAACCTTCGAAACTGATTTGAACTATGCCATCGTTGACATTAATAATGACCACAGCCATGCTACCCTTGCTTATGAGAAATAGGTCGCCAAAACAAATTGCTTGGTGAAAACCCTTGCTAAAGGTCCCTTCCCTCCGAGCGTAATAGCAAGGGAAAGCGTGCTTCTGACACCTGAGATTGCCCGACCCCATTTACCATCGAAAGCGGCCCAGAAAATGAAAATTCACCGGGTGCGAGAGAACGAATTGAAGGAGCCCACTACCTTACAAGCAATCAATATACCCGAAGGTATAAAAAAAGTAGACGGTGAACTGTTTGTCCTCAAAGAAATTGTCCACTCTTCCGAGTCCGGCAAAAAAAATCTTGATGGGAACCAGGACCAGCATCCACATGCTGTCCGAAGCGAAGTGCTGGCTGGTGGATGGGACGTTTGCCGTGGTACCATCCATTATGGGGCAGCTTTTCTCAGTGCACGGAAAAATTGATGGCACGGTGGTCCCCCTTATCTATTGCTTGATGAGCAGCAAAACCAATGAGGCATATGACATGTTTTGCCAAGAATTGCTGTCAATCGCCCGAGAGAACCAAATATCCCTTCTGCCAGAAGAAATTGTGTGGGACTTCGAGCAGAATATAATAGCGCCAGCATCAGCCTTTTTTCCACATGCAAAGACCCACGGTTGCCTCTTCTATTTCGGCCAAATAATTTGGAGGAGGGTTCAAAGCCTCGGATTTGGAAAAAAAAAAATGGCTTGGATGAGAACTTCGCTGTTGAAGTCAGGATATTGAAGGCACTTATATTTACACCAGCTGAGGATATTGAAGAATACTTCAAAGAAGCATATGACGCCTTGGTAACTGTGGAGCAAAACCACTTTACCAATGGTTTCGCAAGAATTATGTGGGAACACCAACGACACCGCCGCGATATCCACCATCATTTTGGACCATCGGTTCCTCTGCTGCTGAAGCGAAAGGCATGACAGTCATGGACAAGAAAATGTGTACCTACTCTTGTTCGACGAAAGATCTACCAAGAAAGAGTTAATTGGAGTACAACATTAAGGATGACATTATATACGGATACACGGACTTTGGAGAGTTTGGTAGGGGGAAAATAAAAGCCTCTAAGGTAATGATATTTATTTTAAGAGGTTTGAATCAAATGTGGAAACAAAGATAATATCCAAGATGTTGTTCACAATTATTATTTTCAGGAGTAATTCGAAGTGGAATGACAGTGGTTGCAAGGTTGCAACACGGCGGTCACCGGGAGACCTCGAGAACACAACGAAGAAGTAGTTTTAAATGAAATTGAAAGTGATCCCAGCGCTTCAGTTCGTGCGATTGAAAGATCCACTGGAATACCAAAAAGCATTTGTCAGCGAATTTTAAAACAAAATAATCACCATCTGTACCATGTACAAAGTGTACAAAGTTTGCTACCTCGGGACAACGGTCCCAGAGTCGTTTTTTGCAGAACAATGTTGGCGAAAAATAGTGAAGACCCGAAATTCCTCAACCACATTTTATGGACTGACGAATCAATATTCAAAAAAGACGGTTATTTGAATTTACACAATTTATATGAGTGGCACCAAGAAAACCCGCCTTTAATTCGTGAAGACCGCTCTCAATATCAATTTAAAGTAAATATGTGGACCGGAATTTTAAATTGACAAATAATTGGACCATTTGAACTGGAAGAAAATTTAAATGGCGACAGCTACCTGCATTTTTTACAAAATAATTTGCCGACTTTATTAGAAGATCTACCACTCAACATCTACCGAGACATGTGGTTTCAACAAGATGGTTGCCCAGCGCATTATGTCCATCGTGTACGGGATTACCTGAATACGGAGTATCCCGATAGGTGGATTGGGCGCCTTGGATCCATTTTGTGGCCCCCTTGTTCTCCGGATCTAAACCCTCTCGATTACTATTACTGGGGCTGTATAAAAAAAAAAGTTTACTTCAAATCAATTGAAAATAGACAAGAACTACGCCAAAAAATTTTTGAAGCAGGAGAAGAAATAAATTCAAGGAGATTCGGGCGCCTAATGAACAGGGGCCGAATTACCGCATCAGTTATCGAGTAATACGTGACTGAATTAAGTGAGTTTGGCATTACCGCTCACGTTATAGAGTCATCATCCCCATAGGTTTTACTCGTTCATTCGATCACTGATGGCACTCACTCGATCAGTCACTGATGCGGTAATTTGGCCCCAGATCTTTTCTGCGGCGGTGCAGAGCCTGTATTCATGCCGAGGGTAGACAATTTGAGCATTTGCTTTAGATTTATCAATAAAATAAATGTATTAAACTATCTTATTTTGTTTCATTATGATTAAAGTTTTCCAGAATACAACAATAGGGAAAATTTACAATTTTTAAGGCAGAATTTTAAATGCTCCAAGACGTTTTAAATGTTGATAATATTTTTTACGTTGGAATAAGTAGCAAGTGTTGTACCATTTTAAAATCTTGATGAAAGGGGCCAACTTTTAAAACAACTTGCCGAGGGTACGGTAGTACATTTTTTTTAAGAAATGAAGTGTCATTTTTCCCAGTACAGGTACAAGCTGCCCTATCACCCAGTACCCGCTTGACGTTGACTTACGGGACACCCTGTATATAATAGTTACTGGCATCTACTTTTATATATATTTTTGTTTTTTTTTGCTCCTAAAGTTCAAACAATAAGAATTTCATACGAAAAAAATTCATTTTCATAGAGACGCTCCCCTGTTCTCAAAAAGAATTGGACAGATCCGTTTTTGCTCGCCAGCCTGTGTGATAAAGTTCTTAACAAATACTTTTTTTGATTTCATATGAAACACTCCATAAAACCCTTAAAATCTGCAGTAAGACAGACTTCCTGTATACGAAGCGTCTCGTCGCCAAAAAATATTCGTAAATGCCAACAATACTCGTACATGCAATTTACACATCATGCGCAGTGGTTAAGTGAACATAATGTGAGACACATGCAAGCCGCAAACGCATCAAAGACGAGACGCTTCGTGTGTTGCCACTACTGTCGCCTCTAATGAAATGGTGTTAACTCTCAGGGGTTTGAGCAGCAATTGGAAACAAACCATCGTATATAACCTTGGAACACTAGACTCCGAAATGATAGAAAAGATGTTGACCACAATTATTACAGGAGTAATAAAATGTGATCTAACAATTGTCGCAACAGGCTGTCCTGGGGAATAGGCCAATTGTAGGGAAAGAAAATCTTAGTGTTTTCTTACTTTATGAATATCCACATAGTAAAGCTCAAGCTTCGGATTTCAATTGGGGATGATGTTCTGGACTGGCGCATCCTAGAGAAGATTTTTGAAGAAGACTCGAAAGGTATCTTTCAGTTTTTTTTTCAAACTAAATTAGCCACGCAGGTTTTTAGCGCCAATGTGAGCATTGAGCATAAATTTGTTCAAAACGGATGAAGAAAAGAAACATGAACGATTTGTTTGATAATCTAAATAAGGGACAACTTTAGTCCAGGAACCCGAATAGACAAGTCTTATACGAATCCACAGATACACTAAATAGCTTAATAAGTGCTCGAAACTTGATTTCTACGTGGAAATTCAACAGTAAATTCACCACCACCTTGCTTTAAAGGATTAAAGCAAACGCTTCTGGAAATAGAGCAGATGTGGGAATATCATAAAAGCGATGAGCGCATCTGATAATTTGTTCTCCATGGTGCGTTCCAATAGAGGATCGTATGAAAGGAACCCATCGACGTGGAGATTCATTCGGAATCTGAAACAAATAATTTTCCAGCATATGTCTTCAGCGGAACACTCGGGATACGAGGATGCAGGAGCAGAATCACTGCTGCAGGTAGCTGATTTTCAGGGAAAAGAGAAAGGAATGGAGCCAACATACAAGGACTTAGTGTTTGATGAATCAATAGAGGAAAATGAAGGACACTTGGAAGGCATTGCCGTCGACGGGGGTGAAGGAATGGATAAAGAAGAAGAGCATAATTCGTCTATAAAACTGCAGGAAGCAGCTGCTGCATTTTACGCACGTTTTGCAGCCGGAAAATTGCGAAGGAAGTTGAATTGCGAGGATTGCTCTCAGTTTATGATCGGCGACGAATACGCCGATAAGGAAGGGCAACAAACTTTGATAATCAAACTGAGAGCCTACCAGACAATAAGCACGCCTTCGGCATTTGAAAAACTGACCAGTTCGTTCGATCCGTTTCGAAAAGATTGTCAGTATTCTGGAAAGCATTTTCGTAGAACATTCCCCGAAAATGTAAACAGCAGAAAGGATTGCGAAAACATGGTTACGTGAAATCATGAAGGATAAGTGCGGGATTTTGATGACAAGCTGTTCAACGGAACACCAGGAAACAATTACAAAATTTGTGCTGATGGGACTGATTATTCTGGACCTCAGGAAAATCAACAAAGAGATGAAAGCGAAGCCAACCATAAAATGTCTTTAAGCTTATAACAGAGCTGAAAGAGAAAAACATTGTTGCAAGCGACGAGAATTCATTCGAGATTAATCCATCAAAGTGAGCGTCGCTAATAAATGAAGCTGAGCAGAACTTTTGTAAATAATAAATAGATAGTTGAAAAACGTTGAATAAAGGAATTTGTTTTGATAAGAGTTTCTTTCTTTTATAAGCTGTAGTTTAGTTTATGTTCTTATCTAAGTTATTATATTTTTAAATATTTACTCATATTCTTCATTTATAAACCGCCCCACGTTTGCCCGTATCACGTTTGCCCGAATAATCTTACTTTTTGATACTATGGCGACAGCGCACTAAGAATTTTCATTCCCATACATTTTAGTGACAGGAATTCATGAGAAGCACGGAGAACGAAGTTTCCTTCTATTGTCCTTGTTTGAAAAAGGACAATGACAACAAGCGCGCCCAAATTGACAACGACTTCATCACGAATCAGCCTGCGCCAAAACCAACCAGCCACCGAAGGAGCAACCAACTTCAACAGCCACCAACTACATACATCCAACCAGGCACCGAAGCCAGCACCAGCAACCAATGACAACACCGCCAAAACCTCAGGATGACTATAATCAGCCCTGGAGACAAGAAGGCATTTGAAAACATAAAGAAATTCTTAAAGGAACGCAAAATACAGTACAACACATTCACGCCAAGAGAGGAAAGGAAGAACCTCCTTTTGCTAAAAGGAATTCACCACAATTGCGCGGCTATTGAAGTGGAGGACGAGCTGAGGATTGAAGGCCTCCCGGTCGTCAAGGTCTCTCAGTTCAGGGCAAGGAAGGCGTAGCAGGGTAAAAGCTACAACAACTTTTTTGTTGAACTGAGCAAGGACTGCAACATTACGGAGGTCTATACCAAGACTTTGGTAATGAATCAAAGGGTGCATTGGGAGCGCCTTAAATCGAACGACATAGTCCAGTGCGGAAACTGCCAACGTTTTGGACACGTCGCCACTAATTGCGGTCGCCAATACGTGTGCGTGAAATGTAAAGAAGACCACGAGCCAGGCCATTGCAAACGCAAACGCAAAGAGAACGCAGGATTGGATGTTTGGTGCGCCAACTGCCAAAAGGAAGGACATCCAGCTAGGTTTAAGGGTCGCCAACTCTTAAAGAAAAGCAGACAGAAAGAAACAAGATCCTAACAGAGATTAAAGTTCATCAAGCGTTTGTGGCATAATCAGCATGCTCAGTTACTCGGCCTGCAGTCAGTGAAAGGAGGCCCAGCACCAAATTCAGCACCCCCAAAGACGCAACAGGCAAGAAAACCAGCCAAGATAACCACACCTCGACCTGCTGTACCAATGACCAAGCTCAACAATGAAGTGCAGAGAATCTTTGGTTTCGACCTTCTCACGGTCATGGGTAAGGCTAAGAGCGTGGTTTCGCCAAACTACGCTCAGCTTAGCGATGGAGAGAAGTCCGTTGCACTGGCCACCTTCCTCTTCCAAATATGCAATTGAAGACCCTGCACATAGTGACGTATAATGTAAATTAATTATACAGCCTAGCAAAGAGGATGTCATTCAACTTCTTTATTAAGAAAAAACAACCCCAATATTGCCCTCATCAGCGAGAGAAATGTAACAGGAAGGAACAACAGAGATGTCATCGGTTCCAAAACCTTCCGCCAAGATAAAACCGGGACCCGAAGAGGGACAGCCATTTTTATAAGGAATAAGATCTCCCCCAACATCAGCGAAGTTATCGTTCCAGGACTGGAGACCAGTGAAGCCACCGCCATCAAGATAAAATTAGAAAGTGGGCAAACCCTAACCATCATCAGTGTATACTTCAAGTTTACCTCCACCGCTGGAAATATTCATAGTGACTTGAATATACTCAATCGGATCCTGAAGCAAACCACATATGGACTGATCGGCGGCAACTTGGAAAACGCCGAAGTTGACGCAGCAATCAACAACCTTGAACTAGCCATATGTGATGCGCGCTGGACAACTAGAAACAACAAAGGACTTCTAAGGACAGATACCAGCACCTACCTGAATATGTGCAAAATCTATACGCACATAAGCAGCGGTTAAGGAAACGTCTTCAGAGAATCCACCAGCGTGAGCTGAATACGTCCAACATCAACTACCAGACAGTGTGGAGCGAATTGCAGTGCGTCAACGTGATGTTCCGGAATTCCATCAAATTCCACAACAACAACCAATTCCTAAAGAGGCTGCAGTTTGTCAAACCAGGACCCGAAGCCTTCAGGCATATCAACAAATTGATTGGAAAAAAAACACCAATACCCGAGTCAATCATCACCAACAATGGACAAGTTAAATCAACCCAGGACAAAGTGGAAGCATTCTCCAACTATTTTGAAGGAAACTTCATCCCAAACCCGCCTGCCGACCCAGCCTTCCTTCAGGAAGTGGAGCAATCTGTCCAACGCACCTTAGCGCCTAACTCCACCAGATGCACCTTTAGCAAGATCAATCGAGCACCACTGAGGAGATTGCAGAGATCATTACCAACTCTAAACCGAAGAAGTCAGCTGGCCCAGATGGAATATCCAGCAACGTTATCAAGAGGCTGCCAAACGCAGTTATGATCATCCTGACAATCATCCTCAACAACTGCATCAACAACAGCTACTTCCCCCAAAAATGGAAAACGTCTAAAATCGTGGCGATCCCCAAGAAAGATGCATCTAACATCATTTCTAATCACATGCCAATGTCCCTCCTCAACGGCATTAGCAAAGTTCTGGAACAATTAATACTCAGAAGGCTCAAAAAATACTGCACCGAAAACAGTATTATCAATGATATGCAGTTTGGCTTTCGTGAAGGTCACTCAACGCTGCATCCACTGCTGAACTTCCAATCTGACGTTGGATGCTTTCTTGACGTCGAAAAAGCATTCGACAGTGTTTGGATTGAGGCCCTTGTCACAATGGCCAATTTTGGCTGTTTTTAAAAAAAGTTAGTTCTTTTTGATTCTGATAACTTTCAATCTATAAACAAATTATTAGAGCCAATTTTAAATAAGTGAACAGTAGTGGAAACAGTGAAAAGGGCAAATTAAATAAACGTCGAATTAAAAAAAATGGAATCAGACCTTGGAAATGTAAGTATAAATATATGCAGAATTTAAAGTGATTGTTCGACAGTTTAATAAAGTGGGAGACATTCTGGTACTGTGCCGAGCGCGAGACCATGCGGTGCAAAGCCAGGGTTACGACAGTCAAATCGGACGACAATTACGTCACTAACAAAAATCAGCAACGAGCACAGCCATGCTCCACTGGCGTTTGAAACAGAGCTGTGATGCTAATGTGCATCTTAAAACAACAGCACAAGGAGCTCTTCCACCCAGTGTTATTATCAGAGACACAACATTTCGAGTAAAACCCATTTGCCGCCCATTTTTGCCGTCCAAGAAAGCTCAAAAAATGAAAATCTAACGAGTACGGGCTAGCCAAATAAAGGAACCGCAAAGCCTATATGAAATTGCAATCCCCGAGCGATTTCGCTTCATCGACGTTCGCCGGCGAACTATTTGTGCTGGCGGAAACATCCTACTCTAGTGGGAAAAACATTTTGTTGGGCACGAGGAGCACAGTGGAACTCTTGAGCCAATCTAAGTGCTGGCTCGTTGATGGGACTTTCGCTGTGGTTCCATCTATAACGCGCCGGTTTTTTTCGGTCCACGGTTATATTGATGGAATAGTGGTTCCATTAGTATACTGCCTTATGAGCAGCAAATCGGCAGAAGCGTGTGAAGAGCTTTGGTTGCAATTAATGGTCTTCGCTGTTGAAAACAATATCCATTTGCGGCCGGATGTGATTGTTTCCGACTTTGAAAGAGCGATTATAACTTCAGCATCCTCATTTTTCCAACAGGCCCAAACACAAGGATGCCTTTTTCACTTTGGGCAAATAATTTGGCGGAAAGTCCAATCCCTTGGGCTATCCAATAAATACGGCCAAGAAGAAGGGTTAGCCATGGAGGTGAGGATGTTGAAGGATCTGGCATTCATTCCTGCAGAAGATGTGCCAAACTATTTTGAATCATTGTATTCTTCTCTGTAGCATGAAGAAGTAAAGGCCTGGCAAAGTGGTTTCAAAAAAATTACATCGAGACGGAAACCAACACCCGGCGGGACGCCCCACAGTGGTTCCAAAGTGGAAAAAACCCCAAATATTAAAAGTGTTGGCACAACAAAGTTAATATGATTTCTTGAATCTACATACATATAATAAAAGAATACGCTTATTTTTTTATTTTTGTCTGATTCAGTTTCGCAGTACTGTTACCACAAAGTGGTTTCTTTTTCGATATCTCATATTTCATGTTTTTTTTAGCAGATTTCATAGGAACATTTTTTTTTATAAGGACCATTTTTAGTTAAGAAAAAATATTTATTTTATCAATTGCATATTTGGCTTTAATATTACATTTACCGTTAGTCAAATTGACCTACAACATTAATACATATCGCTGTTAGTCGGAGCTACCTCTGGAACGACTCACTCTTGTTATTTAATGGTCTGTATAAGAGAAGCTAAACGATGCTAACTGTTCGCTCTTAGACTATTTTTAAACCAATGCTATATACTATTTTTTATATAAAAACAAAAGGTCACTTTCGGTCACTTTCCCCGCCAGAAGCTTTTAAGTGTAACCAACACGTGTTTCCTAAACAGCACTTGAAATCGACTTTTTATAATACCGTTGTTAATTAAACAGCTATTTTGGTTAAATTTGTTGTTTACATAATGATTCATCGTTGCAGTTCTGTTTAAGTTTTGGTAGCGTTAGCAATTATTTAAAAAGAAGTGTCAGAATGGCTAATTTTGCTATAGAAAAAAAAGTGTTGTGCGAATTCTTTTTCAGCCAAAGTTTAAACTCCCTTGGAAACTTTTTAAGTGAAAGGTATCAATATTTAAAAACAGATCAGGTTGACCAAATTATTTTTGACATAAAAAAAAGGTTCTTACCATATTTTAAGAAAAATTATAAGGAAAATCGGTACATAAAATCTAAATTTTTAATTAAACATAAGGTATGGGTGCAAGGAAAGTTTTTAGTAAATTTTAAACAAAACGATGTTAGGCCTCGTTTAAATGCATCAAGTGGAAGACCGAATAAAGTGTATGAAGATTGTTGTGCTAAGACAAAAAAAAATAAAGTGCAGGAGTTAAAAGCAACGACATCCCAAAATTTAATAAACGATGCCGCGTCTTGTATGTCCAATGCTATCAACTCAGTTTTCAGTGCCGACACAGCTTTAGCTTTAATAATTCAAACAAAACTTACAAAATATCAATATGAAGTGATAAAAAAGGCAACTGATGATATTGGCCATAGTATTTTTCCATCATATCAAAAAATTTTAAAGTCAAAAATGAAGTGTTATCCTGATAAAATTGAAATCACAGAAACATGTGCTCAAATTCCGCTTCAAGACTTGCTTGACCACACAGCTAAGAGAATTATCAATCAAAAAGAAACTAATGAAATCTTAAAACAAAATAATTTTAATCTTACGCTTGTGACTAAATGGGGTTGTGATGGGTCTTCGGGTCAGAGTGAGTTCAAACAAAAATTTAAAGATGATGGTGATTTAAATTCATCGGATTCTAATTTATTTATGACATCGATTGTACCACTTCAATTAAACGTAACCGATTCAAAAAACGAAATTTGGACAAATCCTCGACCTTCCTCGACACGTTATTGTAGACCTCTTAAATTTCAATTAAAAAAAGAAAATCTGGATCTAATACGGGAAGAAAAACTGCGAGTTGATAATGAATTCAAAAATTTACATGACACAATTATTAATATTGAATCACACGTAATTAAGGTTCAGCACCAATTACATTTCACAATGATAGATGGTAAGGTAGCACAGGCTGTGACGAACACCTCTTCTTCAAGTAATTGTGTTATTTGTGGTGCGAAGCCGACAGACATGAACAATTTATCTGCACTACGAGTAAATCCATCAAATGAAGAAGCACTTAAACTAGGAATATCTCCGCTACATGCTCGTATTCGATTTATGGAATACATACTTCATTTAAGTTACAATTTAAGTTTTAAAGCTTGGAGAACAACAAAATCTACAATTGCGATAAAACAAGAAACCAAAAAACAAATTCAAAAAGAGTTCATCAAAAAAGTGGGTATAAAGGTAGATATCGTTAAGCAAGGGTTGGGTACAACCAATGACGGGAACACCTCAAGAAGATTTTTCGGAAATCCCACTGTAACGGCAGAAATAACGAAAATTGATTTAGCATTGATAACAAAACTCAGTGTAATTTTGGAATGTATCTGCAGCACTTTTCCAATTGACCCAAATAAGTTTGGATCTTATACGGAAGAAACAGCTATGTTGGCCCTTGAGCTATATCCTTGGTACTATATGCCAGCTACGGTTCATAAAATTTTATTTCACGGAGCTGAAATAATAAAAACAGCTGCACTACCTGTAGGATCGCTTTCCGAGGAAGCACAAGAAAGCAGAAACAAAGATTATAGGTATTTTAGAATCCACAACACTAGGAAGTGTTCCCGTTTGGCAACTAACGAGGATGTTATTCATCTGATGCTCATATCTTCTGATCCCAAAATATCAAATCTCAGGCCTGAACCAAGAACAAAAGATTCCGTTCCACTATGTGAAGAAGCACAGAGTTTATTGTATTAATTTTTGTTCTTTGTGTTTATGAAAGCTTTTCTGCGATTTATAGTGGATGATGTCTATGTATTATTTTTTAGGAAAGGGAAAAATAAAAACTTTTTCATAACAATAAAGAAAATAAAGAATTTTTTTTTCAATAAATATTGGTAAGTAGATATTTACGCTTAATTTTCAAGTTAGATGCACCATATTTGTAGCATAATGCGAGCTTGTATCATTGATAACACATGCCAAATTTCAGTAAGATCGGCCTATCCGTTTAGTTTTTACAGAATTTTTTCCACTTGGTTCATACAAATGAACCACTGTGCGCCCCAACGTTTTGGACCACTGGAGCTGCTTCAAGCGAACGCTATTTTCTCAGGACACAAAATAGTGTTGAAGCTTGGCATCGTCGTTTTAAAGTTGTGGTTGAACAAACTCACGCAGGCCTTAATAAACTCATAGGCGAACTCGCCAACCGTAATGGGCCAAAGTAGCGGTAGAAAAGATCCGGCGCGGAGAAGTTCCTCCAACAACGAGGACAATACAAAAAATGAAAGACTGCAAACAGTCATTGCAAGTCGCACAACAACAGATGATAAGGTGCAATACCTTAAAAATATTGCACACAACTTGAATGTGTACTAAACATTTATGCTGATCGCATCCGTCTTTTTCAGGACCGACCAAAGGCTCACAAAGAGTGCGGCCAGGTGCAAAGGCGGCCCTGTGCAATTTCGTTTTTCAAGCTACCCACAGACCAGAGAAGGCCAATTTGGGTAAAACATGGAAGGGTTTTATCAAAAATGTGTGAAAGCCACTTTTATGAAAAGGATCTTATATTGAGATGCGCTCAAAAACGTCTTAACCCAAATGCATTGCCATTATGTTTCGAATCCATATGCAGTTGCTCTGATGATGTGATTCGACACTTCATGTCAGCGGGTAATGGAAGCATGGAAATCGCGTAAGCAGCCTACTTCTACGGTCACCTCTGCAACTATTGGCTCATTTGTAGCTCCACGTCCACGTCAACGTCCACTTCCACCATCACCTCCATTTCAACCTTCTGCTTCAATTCCGCCACTTCGCGTAGATGTTCACCTTTTTCATTTGGAATATAATATCAAGGATGATCTTATATATGGACTCACGGATTTCGGAGAATTCGGAAGGAAGACCACAATAGCTTCTAAGTATAAATACAAGTAAAAATTGGAAGCAGACAGTGGCATACTACGTGGGAACTCCGAATGGAGAAGTTTTGTCCAAAATATTTGTCACAATTTTTACAGGAGTAATAAATTGTGGACTAACCGTGGTTGCAGTAAGCTGTGACCAAGGTTCAAATAACGTCTCAGCGTGTAAGATGCTCAGACCACCAGTACCAACAGAGAAAGAACTGTATGAGGACATCGAAAACTAACCCTATCTGGACATACACAACCAAAGGATTTTCATGCTTCATGATTATCCTCATCTTTTCAAAAGCGTGAGAAATATTCTGCTGAAAACATCAAATCCATGTTGGTGATGATGTAGTTGACAGGCGGGTTTTGGTGAAATTTTTTGAGCAAGACTCGAAGGGGAAAACCTTTAAAGTTTTTTTTACAAAATGAAAAGGTTCATATCAAGCCAAATGGATTTGATAAGTTGTCGGTGAAGTTGGCTACCCAGGTTTTCAGCGATACAGTTTATAGCGGGATAATGTATGTATGCGATAAATACAAACTGTTTCCAAGCAAACGAGGAAAATAAAGTAGCTGAAGGGACAGAGAAATTTAATAAAAAAAAAAAATGAATGACTTGTTCGATAACTTGAACACAGGACACCGCTATTCAAGGAATCCCAACAATCAAGTGCTGTCAGAAACAACAGGGACATTAAGAGCATTGAAAGAAGTAAGGGAGTGGATATCGACGTGCAGATCTAGCAGTTTACTGATCGAACTGTTGTGGGAATATCTCAAGAGCGTAGAGAAGATATGTATATTTACTACTCGCGCATTTAAACAACGATGTGGCAATCTTAACCAAATCATATTCCATCATTTCAGCGCGGCTGAGCATTCTGGGTACGAAGACGCCAGGGCACAGCCACTACTGCATGGAGCTGGATAGAGGAGGAAGAAGGAGACTCAACCAGAGGTTAGAGACTTCGAATTTGATGTCCCGATAGGGGATAATATGTTGGAGACGAATTCATAAGTGTTCTAGAAGAGGACATTATGTTCTTGATCACAGCGATGTTGACACTAGGTAGCTCTATCATAGAGAAGACAGGTAAAGTAAAGGAACAAGCTAAGATGTTCCAAGAACTTTACAAGGATAGGTATCATATCCAGAGAAATTTGTCAGCCACCTCATCCACCAGAACTACTATAACCATGGCAAGGATATTAAATTCATATCCAGAAATTGCTTATAAAATAATGAATTCTGACTATAAACTTAACCGAACTGTTGACACCAATGCATTGATTGACTTAGGCTATGCTTATTTCCCTGATGGTTTTAGAGGATCATTCATGTTTGCGACCTTTGACAAATCAAAGAATTCTGAGTAAAAGGGAATCACCAAGTGATAGAGTCTAGAATTCTTAACACGAAAAACACAGAATGGAAATTTACATCCTAACCGAAGTCCTAGATGACGATGAGGAAACCGATAAAAAGGATACTTTCAATTGACTTGCATTGAATACAGTCCACAATCATATTTATTGTGTTTTTTTACTTTTTCTAGATTGATTTTGACTTCAACTTAAGATATCCGGGTAAACTAAATGTGATAGTGGATAACTGGGAAATAACAGCTGCAGCTATTAATGCCGTTTGTGAAGAAAACGGTTCCACCTCCGGTTTTGTCCAAGAAGTGCAGTCTTGGAACGCAGAAACTAGGCCAATATTGAACTTACTACACCTTCTGCCACCAACTTCGAAAGGAAGGCAGTTAAAAAAAAAAAAACACTTCACGAAAGATTGGGACTTGTTTGACAAAGTCCTACTATCAGTTTCTGACAACGCAGCCAATATAACAGCAGCTCTCAGGGAAATTTTAAATTGGAAGCATTATTGATGTTTTGCGCACCCCGTCAACCTGACCACTACGGATGCAATCAAGAATATTGCTTCAATTACCGATAAGGTAAGAAAAACGGTAACCTTCTTCAGGAAAAGTACGAAAGCTAAACATAAGTTAAGAACCTACCAACTTAAAAACGGCGAAGATAAAACGTTATTACTGGATGTCGCAACTCGGTGGAATTCGACATACTTTAAAAGAAAGAAGCCATCAAGTCAACGACAGCCTTGATTGATAAGGACCTGCCAGTTCTTGCATCAGACGAATGGTTGGTTATTGAGCAGGCGGTGGAAGTCTTTTGGAGAACTTAACACAAGTATAATTTGTGGAGAGAATTATATAACGGCATCAATGGGCAGAATATTGATTAATTCGCTGATGAACGTTTTATCTACCCAACGAAGCAACATTCGAAAGGCCTTAGAAATTGTAGAAAATCAGTAAGATTCAACCGAACATAGTGGGACATTAGGAAATAGGAACGGGAACTAACTTAAAAAAATGTACTCAAAGAATGAGAGGCACGGGGTAGTAACTATTAAAGCAACTCAAGAATGTGAGGCACAGGGAAGTCAAAATGAAAAAAAAAACACCCTAAGCGTCGTACGGACGGGGAACTCATTAAAAAAAAAAAAAACACCCTAAGCGTCGTACGGACGGGGAACTCATTAAAAAAAAAAAAAAAAAACAAGAAACCTAAGAGTAAAGCACGGGGCAATTAGTTTAAAAAAAGGACCCCCAGAGTAAGATGTACTAAGCATACAAAATAGTTTTAACACTGAGAGCTCATTATAAAAAGCTCCATAAGAGTAAGAGAAATGGGGAACATAAATAAACACCCTAGCCTTTCTGAAGAACTTTGGTGATACAGAGAAACATCAAGTACTGCTCCAATATTTTTAAATACTTTGTTTGAAGCAGTCTACGCTTTATGCATAAATATGAAAATGCAAAGAAAATCTTGCTAGGAGTAACAACAGCGTGAAGTCGTGGCACATGGCGTTCCAGTGTTTAATCAAGCTGCTAAGCGCCCTCGGTCGAGGCGCGTCATTCAAGGACCAACTTGAACGAGGAAGGATTTTCAGAAGATTTATTGAAGCCCAACTCTTCCACAAGGCGAACACTCCCTGCGGGCCTAAAGAAAAAAGTTTTTTTTTTTTTTAAATAAGTTTAGGTTTTAAATTTCCATCGGTTAGTACGATTCAGATATTCGATTACCGGCCGGATTTAGCAAGCAGATAACGGATATACTGACTGAAAAGGCGAAAGGCATGTGTCTACGACAAGAGCTAAAATAACAAAACACGAAATAATTATGAACAAGAGCCTAAGACTACGAAGGGTCATTGATATCAACAACGAGCAGGAGCATAAGACCTGTGCAAGGCCATCTAAAAATGGAAGACTGTGCATAAGCGCACAGAAGCAGAATCCTACAAACCCACCCTCCGTGCAGCGCGCACGATTCACCACATAGCAAACCTTCTCTGTGTGTTAAGTGCAACAACAAAATACATTACCTGACCGAGAATAAGTCAAGAGCCAGAGCAACGACGATGAACATCATCGGCACCTGTGTAGCGGTGGTTGCGACCTAGAAATAGGAATTCTCGTATGGAGCTATTACCAAACCTTTGGTAGCCAGGCGCAACATTAGTTTTAAACTTCTCTGGTCAACTTCATGGGACACAAAGTGACAGAGTGTTGATAAGTTTTCTTCGAGGCTATTGCTCATTGAACACACAAACCTGTATTATTCTATTCTTTTTTGTGCATTTGAAGTTAGTACGATACTAAAAATAGAAAATTATCAAATGGAATTGGTTTAGATTGCTTTTTAGAAAATATGAAAAAAGGGTTAAAAACGTCATAGCTACTTAAAAATAAAAACAGATTTTTCACCCTGGGAACCTAAAGAAAAACTTGTTTTTGAAATTTTTCTTTAAGTCGCCAGCGTGCTACTGCTGAGCGCAGGATTCAAGGTGCCATCGGTAAGCGACATCTATCGATGGCATTCCGACATACGCTTACCAACGGGACTCAGCCGAAGGACGAAGGATTTACTTAGTGATAAAGCAAGAGACATGACGTCGATGGATAGAAAATGTGTTCTGCTGTTTGATCAAGAAAGAACTGGAATATAATCTAAAGGATGACTTGATTTATGGGTACACCGATTTCGGTGAATTTTGAAGAGAAAAAACTGTAGCCTCTAAAGTAATAATGTTTATTCATAGGGGCTTGAACAGGAATTGGAAGAAGTTGGATTACCAGACTCCGTAATGCTAGCCCAAATGTTGACCAAAGTTGTTACAGGAGTAATAAAATGTGGTCCTACAGTTGTCGCAACAAGCTGCTACCAGGGACCTTCCAACGTGTCAGCATACATGAAACTAGGAGAACAGTCCATATGTAGAGATAGAAAATCAGAGAGTATATTCTTACTTTATGACTATCCACATATGGTCAAGAGCGTGAGGAATATCTTGCTCAAGCACCGGATTTCAAGTGGGGATGATGTTGTGGACTGGTGCATCCTAGAGAAGATTTTTGAAGAAGACTCGATAGGTATCTTTCAATTTTTTTTTAAATTGACTAGGGCCCATATACGACCAGCTCCATTTGAAAAATTATCGGTCATGTTAGGGAAAATTTCCAGTAACACACACCATCAAACTCATTCGTTGCATCTGCATATCCGAAGATTAGAAGAAGAAAATCAAGAAGACCGAAGAGTTGGTTGTGCAGTTGAAATTTTACTCTCGGCGGATGACGAAGTGCGGTACCAAACAAATGAACGATTTGTTTGATAATCTAAATACGGGACAACTTTAGTCCAGGAACCCGAATAGGCAAGTCTTATCCGAATCCACGGATACCCCAAATAGCTTAATAAGTGCTCGACTCTGGATTTCTACGTGGGGATCCAGCAGTAAAGTCACCATCCGACCTTGCTTTAAAGGATTAAAGCAAACGCTTCTGGGAATAGAGCAGATGTGGAAAATTTGTTCTCCATGGTGCGTTTCAATAGAGGATCGTATGAAAGGAACCCATCGACGTGGAGATTCATTCGGAATCTGAAACAAATAATTTTCCAGCATATGTCTTCAGCGGAACACTCGGGATACGAGGATGCAGGAGCAGAATCACTGCTGCAGGTAGCTGATTATCAGGGAAAAGAGAAAGGAATGAAGCCAACATACAAGGACTTAGTGTTTGATGAATCAATAGAGGAAAATGAAGGACACTTAGAAGGCACTGACGTCGACGGGGATGTAGGAATGGATAAAGACGAAGAGGATAATTCGTCTATAAAACTGCAAAAAGCAGCTTCTGCATACTACGCGGGTTTTGCAGCCGGAAAATTGCGAAGGAAGCTGAAATCGAGGAATGCTCTCAATTAATGATCGGCGACGAATAAGCAGACAAAAAAAAGGCAACAAACTTTGTTGATCAAACTATGAGCCTACCAGACAATAAGCACGCCTTTGGAATTTGGAAAACTGACAGTTTCTTCGATCCGTTTCGAAAAGACTGTCAGTATTCTGGAAAGCATTTTCGTAGAACATTTTCGAAAATGCAAACAGCAGCACCTACTTGGCAGCACTTAACACAATTCCAGCTGTCAAGTTGTCCCGATGTCATTCCCGTGCTCTTTGCTCTACATGATCGGCTATTTTGCACAAAATATGTCTCAGACAATCTAGATATATTTAAAACTGACGGAGAAGTTCTATTTTGTAAAGTGAACGAAGTTCAGCGGTTTCGTCTCAGCAGCTGATTGGATTTCCCAGTACAGAACTAAATTTAACTTGGATTTGTGTGAAGCTTTTCTTGCTGCCAATATCCTTTTATATAAATTAAACAACCCTTGTTTGAGAGATTTTCATTATAAATACACCAAGGAATGTGTACCCACCAGTGATTCAACAATTAGGAAAAATTTTGTTGACAAAATTTATAATTCTCTTCTAAATGAGATTAAAATTAATTTGAAAAATCATTTTTTATGGGTTTCGATAGACGAAACTATAGATATACAAGGACGTTTTGTTTCAAATGTCATTGTTGGTGTTTTGCATTAAAATGAAGAAGTTAGTAAGAAGCAGTATTTAGTGAACGTGATTGAGTTGGAAAAAATTAAGAATGCTACCGTCACCGGCTTCATTTGTTCCGTCAGAAAGAATTTTTTCCAAATCCAAAACGTATGGAACAAATGTTATTCCTTAATATTACCAGTCCTAGACCTAGCGGAGTACTATCCAGATAAATTTTGAAATATGGCAACTGACAACTTTTACACATCACTCACCTTATCAAAGACTTTGCTTGCTCGTAAAACGAATTTAATAGGAACGCTGGAACTCTATAAAAGAATCGCAAAGGAAATCCTAAAGACGTAACTAGTGCTAAGCTAAAAAGGAGAAATATTTGGACGAGAAAACTTTTCCAGAGACAAGAGGGAAGTTCCTATTCTGAGCACAAAGAATGGCATTGGGGTAATAGAAACCGAAAAAAAAGAATCGGAATGGTGAAGACGTACAAAACTGAAGATGGTTATTGAATATATCGACGCTTAGCAATTACAGTTACAAATTTAAAAATTAAATCTATTACGCATAAGTTTATGATCCGTGATTGAGAGAGATCGCTAATCTCTGAAAGTTCTAAGCCGATTACTTTGAAATTTTGGCAAACCATTGCATTCGAATACGCGCGAGTTAATGCCAGCAAGCATTATAAACTAATAAATAAAAATATTCAAGAAAGTAAATCTGAATCGACCAAAAAAAAATAAACATAAATCGCTTCAGAAAAGTAAAGACAAATAAATTCACAAGAGTCGAACAAGATACAGTCAATCAGTCCAGGAAGTCCTAAATATAGATATCATCATCAACAACAGACAATAGTCCCGTTCACACATTGAACAACAGGTATATAATGAAAGTAAGGGAAGTCATTCAAGTATCAGTATCCCTACCGTCACGTCGCCGTCGTCGACATCAGAATTCGTCAATTCAGATGTAAGTATAGATGCCAAACCATTGAGGTGGAGAGCAAAACCATAGATGAAAGCTCCCTCAATCAGCACAGCCACGCTCCAATGGAATTCCAAAAGGAAATAAACAAAGCCTATGTGCACCTGATGGCAAAGGCAAGAGAAGCCCTTCCGCCAAGCACTATAATAAGATACACGATTGTCAGGGTAGAGCCAGTGTAGCGTCCGAGCCTGCCAACCACAGCCGCCCAAAAGATGAAGTTTCATCGGTTGTGAGCTAGCCTAGTGAAGGAGCCCGAAAGCCTATAGGAGATTTTCATCCCCTTGGATACTCAGATGGCGAATTATTCGTTTTATATGAAAAAGTGTATCCCGGGGGGAATAAATATCCTGCTAGGCACGAGGAGTAGCGTAAAACTCCTCTCCGAGGCCAAGTGCTGGCT
This sequence comes from Leucozona laternaria, assembly GCA_932273885.2. Classification (NCBI taxonomy): domain Eukaryota; kingdom Metazoa; phylum Arthropoda; class Insecta; order Diptera; family Syrphidae; genus Leucozona; species Leucozona laternaria. The sequence continues at coordinate 41,664,510 of OW026368.1, read as the reverse complement.
CGTCGACGGCACATTTGCAGTGGTTCCAACAATAATGGAGCAACTATTCTCTGTACATGGGTACATTGAAGGCATAGTTGTCCTATTATCATATTGCTTGATGAGCAAGAAGTCAGCTGAGGCTTACAAGGAGTTCTGACTGCAGCTATTAAAGTTCGCTTGCGACAGCAATATTCATTTAAGGCCTGATGTTATTGTCCGCGATTTCGAACTGGCCATAATAAATGCAGCCCATGATTTCTTTCAACAGGAAGAAATACATGGCTGCCTGTTTCACTTCGGCCAGATAATTTGGCGCAAAGTCCAAGGCCTTGGACTTGCAGTGAAATATGGACAAAAAGAAGGCTTTGCCATGGAAGTGCGAATGCTAAAGGCACTAGGTTTTGTGCCACCGGATAATGTTGGGAGCTAAGTCAAAGCCCTGTTTTCTTCACTGCAACACCCGGAGACCAAAACGCTGACCACATGGTTCACCGCGGTACAGGCTAGCGTTTTGGACAACAGGAGCCTCAGCCTAGGACATTCACTTCCCGAGGAACCAGAATAGTGTGGAGGCATGGCACAGGCGGTTGAAAGTTGTAGTTGGCCAAACACATGCCGGCTTGTACAAACTGATTGGAGACCAGGCAAAAGAGGCCATTGTTGTGAAGTTGGCCGTTGAACGAGTGCGCTGCCGTGGAAAGGAGCCACCAATGACCAAAGCGATGAAGCGCAACGAAAAGCTGCAAAAGTGCTGAGCAGGAGAGCAACGATGGAAAAGATCCAGTTCTTGTCCGGACTTGCACACAATTCTACTATAGCAAGTTAACACATGGTGACCATACGGGTCAACACATGGCGATCCCACGCCAGCAAAATACCCAGAACTCCTATCTAGGGTTTTCAAATAAACAATAATGAGTAAAACGAACAGATTGCCGTAAAAATCGCTGATTTACGACCCACTAAAACCCTAAGCAAACATATCCCGAAGAAACACGAAACCGATCATAAAATCCATAGGTTACGATCGACATCACTGATAACCACCACCAACCGAACCAATAAGCACCAGCAGAGGACACAGCTTAGGCAGTGCATCACCAATCCAAAAGAACACCACAGGAGGTGTATCCTTTGACCAGCAACAAATAATTTATTGGCTTGAGGGATATAAATGCCCTTAAATGCAAATCTACTGGGTCCCAAAAAAAAAATCGAAAAGGGCGATTGACATCACAGACCAGCCCACTATAGATTGGGAAAAAGTCACCAACATAACCCGTTAGCAGTCCGACAGGGAAGTTAACAACCCAACAAGCGAAGCATCAACAGCAGCGGAGACAACAAGCAACAACAACTCCAAGAAGACATCACAGAACCCCAAAGAAGGTTCTGAAGACGGCAGCAGTCGTAAGCGGGATAAGTACTGTCCACCAATTGTTGTTTATAATATCGATACCAAAAATACTTTCAGCGGATCTGAGAGGGAAGGCCAAGTTGGCTGAAATTAAATACAAATTCAGGCAACTTGGCAATAATGCATCCAAATTACATTTTAGCGAACCGGGAGCTCACCGCGAATTAATGTCGAACTTTAAAAATAATAGTAACGTACAATCACATTCGTTTACCCTCAAAGAGGACAAAACCGTAAATCTGATCTCAAAGGGTCTCAACGAGAACTTGAATCCTGAAGAAATCCTTGGCGAATTAACGGAAATAGTGACTATTACGGTTGAGAAAGTAACAGAGTTTAGTACAATGAGGTCGAAAGAGTATAAAAGAAGCCTTAATTTTTGTATTGTTAGACTTTTCCCGGGAAAAGCAGCTAATGACGTTATTGACATTCAAGGCAACTTGTGTGAATTGCTAGCAATAACAACCCGCTAACTACAGAGGGTGCCAAGAATTTAAGAAATATGAGCTTAAGAGAAAAAAGGCTTTTAGAGAAGCCAAAGAATTGAGAGAAATCTCAAAAGCTTTCAAGATAGTGCAGAAAGCACATGTTAATAAGTCACCTTCTAGAGTCTCGTTTGCCAGTCTTTTCAAAGACAACGAGCGGGACGTTGAGCAACCCTTGACTCTCTCATGGACTCCCAAATCTCCATTACAGCTTTCTACTTCCTTTCCCTCAAGTCAATTGACCTCAAGGAATAACTATTTGTGCCAATTCCATGGCCTATCGAATGAACTTTTTGGTATATGAACTTCTTGGATAATTTCAAAACATCTATCCAAGAAAAAAAAATTGAATTTCCTAAACATTCTTAACAGGATTTTTCTCAACTCGAAATAATGGCATTAAAACATTTAACTTTAAAAATTTTGTCCCTTGTAGACCATAGCAGAAGGATTGATCTTCAATGATTTACATAATCATAAAGATATTTAAAAAAATAATAGTTCCACATCTTTATATGAACGACATTGTTATATGTAAAGCCTGTAGACAATCTTTGAATAAGGAAAATATTCCTACGATGGCTTCTTATAATGGATTCAAATTTCCAAAAAAAAACTGAACATTTATTTAGATTTGGTATCAGTAAGGTTAATTTCACCGCGAATCCCATTTATGCAAATAAGAATACTGAGACACGTAATCGGCCAATATGGTATTTTAGGCAAAGTAATTAACATTCCAATAAGCGTAAATTCAATGGTTGGTCTTCCTAGAAATCTGGCTGATGATCATTGCATCAATGTGCACATTAAACGTAAAAAAATCCATGTCTTCTTATTTGCATTGTATAATCAACAAAATCACCATAAAAGCTTGCTTTCCACCAATGGAAAAATACCAGACAAGCCAAACGATCAAATATCAATTAGTACAATACAATATACAAGGACAATAAAGTATTAATACACATAGTCATCAATGGAAAAATACCAGAGTCCAGACAAGCCAAACTAATAAATATCAATTAGTAAGAACACACACATCCTTGGATAACAGATGTTTTTATTTGTCAAACAGTATAAATAGGAATATCAGACCAAAGCAAAGGACACTTCATTTAAGTCAGTGAATAAGTTCACAACACATATTTTTTAAGTCAATTGAGAACCTTAAGACATTTTAACCATTTATGTAATTAGATTAAGTTTGAATAAATTAAAGAAAGTTTTTTTTATCAAAATTATGTGTTACATAAATTAATTCACGGAGGAATTATCTTTTTTCTCAATTTATTTAGGGCTGTTTGCGCACATTGCCACTGTCAGCATTAAGTACCGAGCCAGTGTTAAGCGGACTCTATCTATGATCTCTCCACACAAAAACGCGCTATCGTGACGACCAGGGGCTATTTCGTATATTTCGAGATGGGGTACAAGTAACACCATATGAAAATATGAGGCTTCGAGTTCGTGATTCTCTAGCAGTTGCTTACAAACAAGTAGGAAAAGACACGAAAATTACTCGCAAAAAAATCAAATACGAAGATTATATTAACAATAATTGTATTGAATGAAACAAATCTTGAATTTCTTAAATCAATTCCTAACTCCATGTGGCACTGGGATAGTAAGTAGAAAAATCTGTTTGCAATGATGAGACAATTAGGCAAACCTACGGTATCCCTAACAATAAGTGCCAATGAAATTGGATGGACTGATTTACTGCAATTACTTTATAAACTTAAAAAAAATGAACCTGAGTTATCGATAAAAGATACTGAAGAATTATGTACACTATCTGGTGAAAATTACTCCGATTAACGAAGATCCTGTATTGTGCCCAATTTATTTTAATAAATTGATAATTTTATTGTTTCGTATACTGCAATCTCCAAGGAAGAGCCCATTCGAAAAGTATTATATGTGGTTCACTATTTCAAGCGAAGAGAATTCCAGCATAGAGGCAGTCCAGTCCACATGCTCATGCGTTGTTATGGCCTGCAAATGTACCAAATGATTGTTTAGGTGACAAGAAAAATGAATGCTATTTCATTGATTAACAATCTCATCGGTTTCATCTAAAGAAGCATCAGGACATATAAAATTACAAACGCATAAACACACTTTTAGGTGCTACAAACAAGTTTCAGCCAATAAACTCTACTGATATATTATTACCTACGAAACCAGATGAACCTGATTTTAAATATTATTTCCAATGCTACAAAAATATAAGAATCAATCTAGAAAACATTGATTATCAGGATATGGAAAGTTTTTATCTGCTCAATAATATTTGGATACAGATTTGGACTGATTACAAGTCCTATGTAAAAAAGAGACTGTTCGAGAATAAGAAAGAAGCAGGATCAACTGGTGGTGGACCCTTCAATCAAAAAAAGCTTCACTCCAGTGGAAGAAAAAGTTTTTTTCAGTAATTAACTTAAAAGATACGATGAACGGCATTGGAGCAAGGCCCTTTGGAACAGAAAGTGCAAAATCATCGAAAGTCCTCAGAAATGAGGAATAAGATGACGCAGTGAAGTGTGATAAAGAAAATGAGTCCCAGACAAAACACCAAGAACCCAACAGTGACCATAAGAACTGTGGATATGTTTCCGGTGAAAGTGCCAAGCATTTGAAAAGAGTGAGCAGATCCCTAGAGGATTTGTGTATGATGGAAAAAAAGAAATTTAAAGAAATTCAAGAGCACAACACCGCAAAGCATCATCTGATAAACATGGCTGCAAGTACTTCAAAAAATTACATCAGAGATTTTAGTTTTCTCGAAGTGCCTCCTTCTTTATATATTTCCCCGTCACAAAATACAAATCGGAACCGGTGCGCAAAATAGAGAAAGCGCAGATCTATTCCCGGAGCATCTTTGACACACCTTTAAAAAAAAAACCCGGAATATAGGCTGAAAAAAGGACTGGACTCACACATGGAAGACTTTTCCGACGAATTGCGAACTTTTATATTAGCTCAGCTATTTCATAAGTAGAACACGCCTTAGGAACCCAAAGAAACTTGTATTTTGAAATTTTTCTTAAGTCCCCAGCGTGCTACTGCTGAGCGCAGGATTCAAGGTGCCATCGGTAAGCGACATCTACCGATGGCATTCCGACATACGCTTACCAACAGGAGTCAGCCAAAGGATGAAGGATTTACTAAGCGATAAAGCAAAAGACATGACGTCGATGGATAGAAAATGTGTTCTGCTGTTTGATCAAGAAAGAACTGGAATATAATCTAAAGGATGACTTGATTTATGGGTACACCGATTTCGGTGAATTTTGAAGAGAAAAAACTGTAGCCTCTAAAGTAATAATGTTTATTCATAGGGGCTTGAACAGGAATTGGAAGAAGTTGGATTACCAGACTCCGTAATGCTAGCACAAATGTTGACCAGAGTTGTTACAGGAGTAATAAAATGTGGTCTTACAGTTGTCGCAACAAGCTGCTACCAGGGACCTTCCAACGTGTCAGCATACATGAAACTAGGAGAACAGTCCATATGTGGAGATAGAAAATCAGAGAGTATATTTGTTCGGTCATCAACCGATGACCTAGAAACTAAGTGGCTTCCAACCTCAGCGCTGACACCGCACTTTGTGCGCACCCAATGCTTGGCGCATCCCTCCACCCACCACCAGTCAATCATCACCACATCACACATTCGATACTGCCCTAGTACTATGCGCAGTCAATGGGCATTGAATTGCGACACATTTTGATGCCACTAGCAGCTTCTTATACCTATGGCTATAGGTATCGTCATGCCAGCCAACGACAACAAATACTTTTCTGTGCACAGGCAATCAGAGATACATTCCTGTGCACAGACCAGCTACATAGCAAATCGTCACCCACTCGTTGTTGATGATACGGGATACTTTCTATACAGAGGGTATACAGGCAGACATACTTCATATAGTCATATGAGGTATCGTCATCCACTTGCCGACGAAGAGAGTACCGCACCATGGATGGTTCATAGTCTGGACTATAGACATTAGATATTTGTTGTCGCCAATCAATCGTCGCTGCCCTATATTTATAATGGATAAATACAGCAGTATACTGAGGTCTCCGATATAGTTCTTGGAAGAACAAATAAACAACCTCACGACGATGGCTTGCCCTCCGATGACGGTCCCACGGATCTTGACAATTGCTGCTGGTGTCGGCACATTCTTCCTTGTGTGCCGTTGGATGTCTAAGGCGTGGGCATGGTACCAGCTACTGGACTCCCTACACTTATGGGAACTATGGTGACGCTGCACTTCTGGACACTGGACTGGTGGTGGCTTGGCGACGGACTTGGTCTGTCAAGTTCAGTTACTGTTTGTCCTCTAACCGCGACGGTTCACTTAAAGATTTGTTAGTTAAAATTCAATAAATACTGTTAAATATAGACTATTTGTGTTCGGCATAGTGCCCTCTTCTCTGGACTTACAGATTGTATCGAGATCTCTCCCCCTTGCGATTCGGAAGAATAAGTTCCCGAACATTTGGTGCCTCCTGTGAGGAATTGTGAACAGTTAATTGTGCGAAACCCCTACCGTGGTCGATATCTGTGCCCCTCCGTTGACCCAATACCTTGCGGTCGTTTCTTATGTGTGTCTATTGCGTAGCAATAGCGGTATTGTGTCTGTGCGCGTTGTCTGCCCTCGTAGTGGCAATTGAGATTCTCCTTTCAGGAAAATAAACATTGGTCTGAGACCATTCGAGTGCGGGCTCCTTTTCCCTATCGTTGTAAAGACTATTAACGCGAATGGCTCATTTGGCGAGACGATCGGCTGCGTGCACCGCCATCAAGCGGCTGCACACCGACATAACGACTGCGGACCTCAACACTTGGGATCCGGTCCGCATTTTCCTGGAGCAGAAGTCGCTCGACGTGCAATATGAGCGATTCCAAGCGGCACATGAGGAGTCGCTAGCCGAATTAAAGGACGCTGATTTCGGGGTCCACGACACTCTGCAGCAGGTCGTGGACACCCAGTATAACGAGGCCACAGGGGCTCTGAAGCGACGAGCCTTCAACTTAGAGCAGGCGACTATGGAAGTCGCCAAGGCCGCTGAGCCTACTTCGGCGGCCACGACATCCAAAATAGAGATGAAGCTGGACCCCATCCAAATACCGACATTTGATGGGAGTCCACACAAGTGGATGGCTTTCAAGGACTCCTTTGAAAGTCTGGTCCACTTCAACCCGGACCTACCCAACGCCTACAAGCTGCAAAAGCTTAGGTCAGCGGTTCCGGCGTCCGAGGTGGGAATGGTCGGCAGCATATACACCGGCGGCTACGAGGAGCTCTGGGAGGAGCTGAAAGAGCGCTACGATGACCCGAGCTTGCTCTCTGAGGCTCACCTGAGCCGGCTGATGGACCTTCCCGTCCAGACATCTGAGTCTGCGAAGGGAATCTTGGGGGTCGTGGATCGGGTCCAGGAGACGCTGAGAGCGTTAAAGGTGCTCAAACTCCCAGTAGAGCATTGGGATGCTTGGGTTGTTTTTGGAGTAACCCGTTGTTTGCCGTCTAAGACGAAGCAGGCCTGGCGTATGCACCGAAAGCCTAAGGAGATCCCTACCTTGGCCTCGTTCTTGACCTTCTTACGGTCACGCGCGCACAGTTTAGGGAATGAGAGCGTCACACCGTCCACCTCCGGCGTGCAGACAGCCAATGCCGCCCCGAAACGGAATCGCCAGCCAGTTGCCCGGACGCATGCCGTGGCGGCAACGGGAAAGCAGAGTGACCGATGCCGGTGCTGCAATGGAAGCCATCGCATCACTTATTGCAAGGAGTTTGGGAGGTGGGACTGCAACACCCGCCTCAACTTCCTCCGCACGGAGGATTTATGTTTCAATTGCCTGAAGGGCGGCCATAGGGCAGATCGCTGCCCCTCTACAATGAACTGTCGGCATTGCAACCAGCGGCACAATTCCCTATTGTGCAAGACGGGCCCGAAGCCACCTCAACCAGTGCCTGCATCCAGCTCCAAGCCGCGACTACCAGAACCTTCAAACTGGGTAGCGTATCAGGACCGCAACCATGGACCTCCTGATGTCTTTGAGGATCAGAATTGACTCCTCAGCCCAACTTCGACTGTGCTACTCGCAACGGCGCTCGCCTATACGCACAGTCACAGCATGGAACCGCACTTGGTGCGCGCCCTCTGCGATCCAGGATCGCAGGTAAGTTTTGCCAAAACATCATTAGTAGATAGACTTCAGCTCCCTAGGTCCCCTGTGGATATTGCCGTGCAAGGCATTGGTGCCTTAAGACATTCTTCAGTACAGGAACAAGTGACTTTGTCACTTCGGTCGACCCGTTCCTCGTTCACGATCCAGCTCAAGGCTTTGGTTATCCCGACCATCACGTCAGTCATGCCTGACTCGTACGTTGATTTATCCCAGTGGACCCACTTGACTCGTCTACCATTAGCCGACAAGCACCTTGGCACCCCTGGTGCAATTGAAGTTCTCCTGGGTGCAGATGTATGGGGTCTCCTAGTTCAGGATGCAGTCATACATGGCCAACCGCATGAACCTCACGCTCAACAGACCCGACTAGGTTGGGTAGTCTTTGGTCCGGCAGCTCTTACGCCACCGCAGCCAATGGCACGAGTCCATAATGCTCAGACGACAGCGAACCCATCCACGGACTTTACCCTAGAAGAGTTGGTCAAGAACTTTTGGAAGCTGGAAGAAGTTTCCCTGGACAATACGAGAGAAGATGAGTGCAGCCGTCACTTCGAGTCAACTCATTCACGTACGCCTGAAGGGCGTTACATGGTCCAGATCCCGTTCAAACACGATGGCCCGAAGCTTGGTGCATCATACCGCTCAGCCATACGCCAGTTCTACTCCCTGGAGCGACGTCTCTACAACAACCCTGCACTGCGCGAGAAGTACGTCGCATTCATGCGCGAGTATGAGGATATGGGACACATGCAGCAGGTAGGTCAACATGGCGACCTCCCCAATTCCTACTACATTCCACACCATGCGGTAATCGATAAATTCCGGGTGGTGTTCAACGCATCAGCTAAAACCACTACAGGAGTCTCGCTCAATGACGTCCAGCTAGTGGGTCCGACGATCCAAGATTCACTTGTCAATGTAATCTTGAGGTACCGGAAGTACCCCGTAGCGTTGACAGCCGATGTGGAAAAGATGTTCCGCCAGATCCTGGTGGCGCCTGAACATCGCGACTTCCAGCGGATTCTCTGGAGAGAGTCACCGTCAGACGAGCTCAAGGTCTTTCGGTTAACAACAGTGACGTATGGTATGGCATCCAGCCCATACACGTCAGTAAGGTCAATGATCCAGTGTGCGCATGACAACCACCATCTGATCGCAGACCCCTCCCGTGCCCGAGCGGCAACCGAGACGATTGAGAAGGCCTTTTACGTGGATGACCTTCTCACCAGCTGTAACAGCGTCCCTGAGGCGGTTCGCCTCGCTGCTGACATCAACAAGGTCCTCTTGGCAGGACACTTTAAGTTGCGCAAGTGGAATTCGAATTGCGCACAGGTAATTGGTAGGGTAACTAACAATGTTCGTTCTTCTTCTCTTTCCACAGAGCTCGTTATCGAGTGCCCGACCGCCACAGTACTTGGTCTCCGTTGGGACCCAACAGCTGACGAGCTCTTCTTCTTGGTGGAATTAGAAGTATCTGGGTCCAGTCCTACTAAACGGAGGGTCCTCAGCGAAGTAGCTCAGTTATTTGATCCGACGGGCTTACTAGCTCCCGTTGTCATCGTGGGAAAGATGTTCATCCAAACCCTCTGGTCCGCAGGCATCACTTGGGATGCCCCTCTCACAGACGAGTTGCAATCTACATGGCAATCTTTCCGGGCAGGCCTTACCAACCTCAGCAGTGTGCGTGTGCCTCGCTGGTTAGGCATGCACCGCCAGCATCCCACCACAATTCATGGGTTCTGTGACGCCAGCTCTCGAGCCTACGCCGCAGTCATATATTGAGAACTACCTCTCCAGATGACCAAGTCCAGATCTCCTTGTTGACCGCCCGGACGAAGGTAGCACCAATCAAAGGTGCCACTATACCACGCTTAGAACTTTGCGCCGCCCACCTTCTGGCGGTCACCTTCGAATCCATCCGTACAGCACTTGACCTCGCAGCCGCGCCATACTTCCTATGGTCAGACTCCAGTATCGTTTTGTGTTGGCTACGAAAGGAGCCCTCTCTTCTGAAGCCTTATGTCGCTAATCGAGTCCGACAGATTCAGGAGCTCACGTCACCCGAGCGGTGGCATCATGTACGCTCTGCTCAAAATCCAGCCGATTGCGCGAGTCGGGGTCTTGGGGCCTCTGAACTCGTCCAGCACAACCTCTGGTGGCAAGGCCCAGAGTGGCTAAAATCCGAATCACTTCCTCTTGGCCCAGCCGGGCAGCCAGATGACGCCACCATGGTCGAGATTGTGGCTGAACTCAAGCCGTCAGTTACCTCCGGCATAACCACTATTCAACCCCAGTTAACTACTCGGTGCCATGATGGCACAATCGTTTCCCTGGTAGAACGATTTAGCAAGATGTCGAAACTCTTACGTGTTGTCGCCTACATTATAAGGTGGTTGAAGCCTCATCGGCACAATATGCGTATACCCGTGGTCGGAGCGGATGAGCTCGATCACGCACTTCAGCGTCTAATACGAATCGAACAAGCGATGCGCTTCCATCAAGAGGTTCACCAATTGCGGAGGAAGTCCCCGTTGGCAAGCAGCAGCCCGCTGCTATCTCTTAATCCGTACTTAGACGACCAGGGTCTCCTCAGAGTTGGAGGCCGACTCACTTATTCATCTCTCTCACATGGACAGAAATTCCCGATGGTCCTGCCCAGGACTGGGCACCTTGTGAAGCTGCTGATTGACCACACCCATGAGGTTACCATGCACGGAGGAGTGCAACTCATGCTTCAGACCTTACGTCACAAATATTGGATCCTTCAGGGTAGACAAGCGGTTCGATCATTCATCCATAAATGTGTCATCTGCCGACGGCACCGTGGAACACTGATCAAACAACAGATGGCTTCTTTGCCCGGTCCTAGAGTGAACGCAGCAAGGCCCTTCCTATCGTCTGGCGTAGACTACTGCGGGCCATTCACTCTTCGCGTCGGAACTAAGCGATCCCGCACCACTGTCAAAGGCTATTTGGCAGTCTTCATCTGCATGGCTACCAAGGCGGTACATCTTGAGGTGATCGAAGACCTTTCGGCCCAGGCATTCATGGACGCCTTCACCAGATTTACGAGCAGGCGTGGAACATGCTCCAATCTCTACAGTGACAATGGAACAGCTTTCGTGGGAGCCAACCGGCTTATGAAGGAAGACTTGGTGCAGTTCCAGTCACAACTCAACCAACAAGCCTTGGCGCATACCGGTACCAGATGGCATTTCATCACCCCCGGCGCACCCCATCAAGGAGGTCTATGGGAAGCCGCCGTGAAATCTGCCAAGCATCATTTGACGCGCCTAGTAGGGTCACAGCCATTGTGGTATCACCAGTTGCACACATTGGCAACACGCATCGAAGCTTGTCTCAATTCGCGTCCATTGGTTCCTCTACACGATGACCCTGACGACAAGCTAGCTCTCACTCCTGGAGACTTCCTGATCGGATCCCCGCTGATAGCGGTACCAGAGCCACGCATCGCCGACGTACCGATCAACCGGCTCAAACAGTACCAGTGGTTACGAAAGGTACATCAAGACTTCTGGCAGAGATGGAGCGAGGAGTACTTGAACACCCTACAGACGCGCAACAAATGGGAGAAACGAGAACCGAACCTCCAAGTTGATGACATCGTTCTTGTGCGTCATGAGAATCTACCACCTACACATTGGCGACTCGGCAGAGTCACAGCTGTTCACTTGGGCAATGATGGATTGGCCCGCAACGCAACACTTCACACTGCGACCGGCGAGTGTCGCCGTCCAGTACAGAAGCTCTGTCGCCTGATAGAGTCTTAATTCCTCTTCTTCCTCCTCGTCTTCTTCATCATTACATATGGGTCATTTTGTACGACAATATCTGGACTCAGTCGACTTCCAGTTCCAATTTTCCTCAACCTCCTTTTGCCTCCCATGCCCACCCCAGGAAGGGTCCTTGGGCCACCATACTACAACATTTCGAACCCAAGGTTCGACCGGGCAGGATGTTCGGTCATCAACCGATGACCTAGAAACTAAGTGGCTTCCAACCTCAGCGCTGACACCGCACTTTGTGCGCACCCAATGCTTGGCGCATCCCTCCACCCACCACCAGTCAATCATCACCACATCACACATTCGATACTGCCCTAGTACTATGCGCAGTCAATGGGCATTGAATTGCGACACATTTTGATGCCACTAGCAGCTTCTTATACCTATGGCTATAGGTATCGTCATGCCAGCCAACGACAACAAATACTTTTCTGTGCACAGGCAATCAGAGATACATTCCTGTGCACAGACCAGCTACATAGCAAATCGTCACCCACTAGTTGTTGATGATACGGGATACTTTCTATACAGAGGGTATACAGGCAGACATACTTCATATAGTCATATGAGGTATCGTCATCCACTTGCCGACGAAGAGAGTACCGCACCATGGATGGTTCATAGTCTGGACTATAGACATTAGATATTGTTGTCGCCAATCAATCGTCGCTGCCCTATATTTATAATGGATAAATACAGCAGTATACTGAGGTCTCCGATATAGTTCTTGGAAGAACAAATAAACAACCTCACGACGATGGCTTGCCCTCCGATGACGGTCCCACGGATCTTGACAATTGCTGCTGGTGTCGGCACATTCTTCCTTGTGTGCCGTTGGATGTCTAAGGCGTGGGCATGGTACCAGCTACTGGACTCCCTACACTTATGGGAACTATGGTGACGCTGCACTTCTGGACACTGGGCTGGTGGTGGCTTGGCGACGGACTTGGTCTGTCAAGTTCAGTTACTGTTTGTCCTCCAACCGCGACGGTTCACTTAAAGATTTGTTAGTTAAAATTCAATAAATACTGTTAAATATAGACTATTTGTGTTCGGCATAGTGCCCTCTTCTCTGGACTTACAGATTGTATCGAGATCTCTCCCCCTTGCGATTCGGAAGAATAAGTTCCCGAACAATATTCTTACTTTATGACTATCCACATATGTTCAAGAGCGTGAGGAATATCTTGCTCAAGCACCGGATTTCAAGTGGGGATGATGTTGTGGACTGGTGCATCCATGAGAAGATTTTTGAAGAAGACTCGAAAGGTATCTTTCAATTTTTTTCAAATTGACTAGGGCCCATATACGACCAGCTCCATTTGAAAAACTATCGGTCAAATTAGCCACGCTGGAATTATGTACGCATTGAGCATAAATTTCTTCAAAACGGATAAAGAAAAGAAAGTTGCTGAATCAACAGGCAGATTTATCCAACAAATGAACGATTTGTGAAAACGCTTCTGGGAAGAGAGCAGATGTGGGAATATTGTCAAAGCGATGAGCGCATCTGAACACCAATGTCACAGAAAATTTGTTCTCGATGGTGCGTTCCAATAGAGGATCGTATTAAAGGAACCCATCGACGTGGAGATTCATTCGGAATCTGAAACAAATAATTTTCCAGCACCTGTCTTCAGTGGAACACTCGGGATACGAGGATGCAGGAGCAGTACCGCTGCAGGTAGCTGATTATGAGGGAAAAGAGAAAGGAATGGAGCCAACATACAAGACTTTGTGTTTGATGAACCCATAGAGGAAAATGAAGGACACTTGGAAGGCATTGCCGTCGACAGGGATAAAGGAATGGATAAAGACTAAGAGGATAATTTGTCTATAAAACTGCAGAAAGTTGCTGCTGCATACTACACGGGTTTGGCAGCCGGAAAATTGCGAAGGAAGGTGAATTGCGAGGTTTCCTTTCAATTTATGATCGGCGACGAATACGCACACAAAGAAAGGCAACAAACTTAGTTGATCAAAATGAAAGCCTACCAGACAATAAGCACGCCTTCGGAACTTGAAAAACTGACAGTTCCTTCGATCCGTTTCGAAAGGACTGTCAGTGGAAAGCACTTTCGTAGAACATTTTCCGAAAATGCAAACAGCAGAAAGTATTGCAGAAACATGGTTACGTGAAATGATGAAGGAAAAGGACAGGATTTTGACAACAAGCTGCTCAACGGAACATCAGGAAGCGATTACAAAATTTGTGCTGATCGGACTGATCATTCTGGACCTCAGGAAAATCAACAAGGAGATGAAAGCGAAGCCAACCACAACATATCTTTAAGCTGCAGTTTTAAAAGTCTATTTTATACTATTTAAGTTTATTTTCATATCTAAGTTAATATATTTTTAAATATTTACCTATATTCTCTATTCATAAAGTAGTAATAGCAAGAGGATTGTGCCTTCGGGAGAAATCTCATTTATAAAAATGCATGTGCATTCAAAATGCTTTAAGTAGTAATAGCACGAGGACTGGGCCTTCGGGAAAAACCTCAAGAAAAAAAATGCATGCGCAAGACAATAGCTTAAAGTAGTAATTGAACGAGGAATATGCCTATTGGGGAAACCTAAAAAAAAACGAATTTAGTATTCTACCCCATTGGGTGATGTGGAAAAGAATACAGGCGAAAGTTTAGAGCCCTTGAGAAAAGAAAAAAAAAACTATTTTTCGTGTTCGTCTTATTTTCAGATTTTGTAACTTATTTGTCCTGAAAAGCATGCATCAACTGCATATCAAGAGGGATATTTTGGCAGTTTAAAAAGGACGCTCACGGCCACTGTGAGATTTCCAACAACAGGTAATCCGTTTCTGCATGAACACTTGATGGGAATTAGAACTGGAACAATGGTGGTGGCATTAAACTTAAAACATATCATCAATCACCTGCACAAAAATCTTCCATCTTCCCGAACCCAAAGCCAGCTTATTTGCTCGCAAAACACTCCTGCTAATAAAGATGATTCCGATATATTTGCCTATGAGGATTGGAGAGGTCTTTCCAAAAAAAGAAAATATATGCTCCCCTCTCAAGATAGTACTGAGGAAAACAGTATGTATAGTGACTGCAACCCCACTAATCAATGTCTTACACCACAAAACACCGCAATTATGGCCAACGAGAGTGAAAAATTATTTTACGATGAATTTGAAAACATACCGTTCACGAGCAGCCCATACCGCAATAGTAAAGAAATTGAATCTGTAAAAAAATTAATCAAAGAAAAGGAAGAAAAACAAATAAGAAAAAAATACACTTCTAAAAGGACAAAAGGATTTTATTTTGAAAAAATTGTAAATACCAATAAAGCTCAAAATCAGAAAAAAAACTTGACACTTCTTAAAAATGGCTGTATTTTACCGCCAATAAAATTAAGTTTTCTACAAAGTGCTCAATACATGTGGTTTTGATGCAATCGTCCACGTGCTTTACCTAAGTGTTGTGCATAATCCCAAATATTTGGAATCAATTCAATTGCTGCGAAATGCCTTTTTTTTTGTTTTTAATTTTGAGGAAGTACCGTTATTGTCGTTATAGTTTTACGTATTACAATTGTTTTTTTAAACTAAAACTCATTTTTTTTTGTCAAGCCAGTGACATAATAAAAATGAACTATCTATTCAATTTTAAGGTAAAATGGGAAAACACCCAAAAGGAATATCGGGAACCCACAGTGAGAAATGTCAACATTTCGGCTACTTAGCCAAAAACTATGCAAATACATATAGATGTGTTTAGTGTGAAAACTATCATAGCCCGGGCGAGTGCTAGATAAAAGAAGTCGAAGGAGTTAAAGCGAATTGCGTTAACTGTCACAAAGATCACCCTGCTTACTGCAGGGGTTGCGATGAGTTCAAAAAATATGAACTTAAGAGACGGAAAGCCAAAGATACTAAGCTGAATAATAAAATACCCATCCCCCATTCAAATGGGCAGTTCAAAAAGATCTCGTCGAAAATATCCTTCTATCCTTCGCCAGTCTCTTCAGAGACAGCGAAAATAACGCAATTCAGATTCCAAACTCGCCTTCATGGGTTTCAAACCACCATTCTCAAAGCCCACTCTCTCGAGCTGTACCCCATACTCTGCCTTCACCGAAAGGCAGTTACCTTAACCAATTCTTGAGTTTTTTAAATGAACTATTTGGCGCGGAGGTTTCACTCTGCTGGAAGAAATCGAGAATTTCGTAAAAAAAATTTTAAAAACATAAAAGCAAACATACAAGAAAAAAGACTTAATTTCTTGAAAATCCTAACAGGATCTTATTAACAAATAAATGATGTATTTAATAATCCTAAGCCATCCCTAATAGATCATATCAGAAGAGTTGTTGATCAACTCAGATCTCTTCTAGCTACAGAAACTAATATATACTGTATTTAAGAAACATCAAAAACATCAAACCATATTCGCAATTTAGATACCTTCACCTCATATGTACATTCCTTACAAAACGAAAAAAAACCCCAAGAGCGGTTTTCCTTATCAAAAACTCCATGAAATACGATCCGATCCAATCCAGTTGTAACACCTTTCCTTCAGTTTTCGCAGGTATCAAAAACAGCAGGTTCCATGAATATCCCTGGTAATTGTTCTCCTTCTCTATTTTCCGAAGACACGGACAAAATAAAATCAATTTCTGACACATTTGATGGTTGTATCATAGATGGAAACCTTAACGCTTAACACACGAGCTGGGGAGACAAAACAATCAACCATAATGGTAGATCTCTTACTAATTGGCTGACTTCAGTTGCACCAGCATTCATAAATCTGAGTGCGGAGGTCCCTCCTTCCTCGATCACTTTGTCATATCATCAGACCTAATCAACTTAGCTAGCCCCAATTATGAAATTGAAACTCGGCTTTCGTTTTTCTATCACTTTCCTTCCAGTACACTTGAAGATAAACTTCGCAGAGCTAGAAATTGTTCCCCACTCCCAAAACTTCACGAAATGCTTCAAAAATACTAACTGGCCAAATTTCCAGAGGACTGACGGTTGAAGATAACTTAATCATAAATTTGCCTCCAACTGACGTGTGCCTTAGTAGCGAATCTATCGAGAATCACATCACCGCACTAACTACGGGCACTTTGAACCAATGTCCAGAATTCTTCTTCACTGCAATGCTGCAATGCTAGTCTTCGACTTTAACATTTCGAAATCCCATCTGAAAGATTGCCTTTACTTTTATCCTCTTTCTTGAGTCCGCATTCCTCGTCCCTGTAATTTAAGTCTAATAAAATTAAAATTGTTTGTTCTTGTACATTAAAGAGCTTTTGTGTGGGCCTTAGGGCCCACATGATGTTGAAAACTGATAACAAGAACAAGAAAAAAAAAAAAAAAAAAAAACATAGTTTTAAGTTAGTATTAAGTGTAGTGTTAAGTTATAGCTTGTATTAAGCTGAATAAATAAATAAATAAATAACCTCAAAGAAAAAAAATGCACAACGGGATGTTCTCTGGATGTGGATCATGAGCTTCCTCTCCGAGAGAGAATTTTTCATACAAATACAACAAAACACAAAATCTGACAGAGCATGCTCCAGCAGCGGCGCGCGTCCCTCAGGGATCTAAATTAGGCCCAAGATTTTATAACATCGTCATACACGATTTCTCCCATATAAAATTCACTGCGAACACCGTGGTTTCGCAAGCTATATTTTATGCGGACGACACCTTCGTATACGCAAGTGATAACTACCCGTTCGAAGCTATGAGACATTTAAAAAGTCACCTAAGGACTATTACAAGGTTTTATGAGAAATGGGGCATTAAGAAATCTGAATGTATCTGTATCAGAAATGCGAGCGAAAGGGTCTTGAAGGGGTCGTGCTGGAAAGCAAAAACCTTTGAATTCAATTTAAACAATGTAAATATAGAACATGTTAGCAACCTCAAAATACTAGGAATAATATTTAATAACAAATACAGTTGGAAACCCCACTGTACAGAACTAAAGAAGAGTATTGCTAGTAGGGCCAACATTATAAGCTATCTTTCATGTAACAAACTAAATGTTCACTTAAACACACTTTGCAACATAACACAATCCTTAGTTCTAAGCAAAATCGACTATGGCTTATTTATCTACGGGAAATGTCCAAAAACAACGCTCAACCTTCTGAAACCACCCTACAACCAAGCAGCTAGGAGAAGCATCAATGCATATCGCACAACCCGCATCCAAAATATTATGGCAGAAGCTGGCCTTCCAACCTTAGAGCAAAGACAAGAGGATGTTTTTATTAAGCTTATCCCCAAACTCAACTTCACCACCAGCTCAATCATCAACAAAGACATTGCCTTGGCAATAAATTATAAAAAGTTAAAACGTCTGCCTTCAACCATATCAAAAATGATAAATACTGCAAGGGAACTCCAAATTCCTCTCGAATGTTCAAAACAAGAGAAACAAACATCCCCACCTTGGAACATTAAACCAAGTTCAATTCTACTTAATCTAGCCAAATACCAAAAAAACAACACTAACAATTTCATCTACCGAAAGCTTTTCCTGGAAATAACATCACATCTGCACTCTAAGGGTTGGAACACCTTTTTTACCGATGGCACTAAATCCTGCCACAACACCGCTTTTGCAATCACTTCTGAAAATGGTACCCTAGTAAGAAACGGACTCCTACCAGACTTTGCCTCTATTTTTACTGCTGAAGCAACCGCTATACTAGAAGCAACTAAAACTTCAGTCAAATTAAATTCAAAAACTATAATTTGTTCTGATAGTCTATCAGTTCTCAGGGCGGTTTTAAACCCTGACCACAGATCTCATCTTACAAACAGCATAAGAGATCTAATTATAAGAAATGAAAAATCAATCAAACTTATGTGGGTACCCAGCCACACCGGAATTCGAGGAAATGAGTTTGCAGACCACGAAGCAAATCTTGTTAGCAGATCTCCCGTTTACCTATTCAACATCTACACGAAATTGGACCTCCAAAGACTCATTAACAGTATAATTAAAAAAATACATCTAGAGATATGGAATTGCAATCAAACCCATTACTCCAGGATAAACACAAACGGCCTTGCTCCAACCTATCCTGCATCTACGTCAAAAGCTCTCACCACAACCTTTGCCCGTCTCCGACTCGGGCATACCGCAACCACCCACCAGCACATTCTAAAAAGAGAAAATCCACCTATTTGCTCAACATGTAACAACAACCTGAACATACCACACTTGCTTGGCCAAATAACTTGCTCTAACTCCGCAAAACTCAACACCATACTTTCTGCAAATGAAACAATTTTCCTACTACTCAATACAATCAACCAAAACAACATCTCCAAAGTTTACAACTTTTTCAACGAAGCTGGACACATAATCTAAAGAATCAACACAGGGCTGGAAGTCCTAGCTGCTAGGCCCTATCTAAACTAATCATTTACTATATAATTTTTTTATTATATGTAAATAAATAATAATAATAATAATAATAAAAACCAGATCAAATTTGAAAATTCATTGAAATATTTCAAATTTAACAACCATGCTAGAACCATCAAACTCAAAGCCACAAACGCTACATTTAAATAAATATGATTTAAAATAACGAAAACAAATATAAACCAGCATAAAAGTGTTCATATATGCGTTTCGCCCCGATGTAATGGCTGGGCTCATCAGAAGATGACCATTACACCTTGTCTTGACGCATATTTTCCCGAATAAATCGAGATTCCATATAATCCGAGCTACAAAGAGCAACTGCGAATTATATAGTCGCTACAAGTCTTCAAAGAAGATAAATTGTAGCTATTTTTATTGCCTTGCTATGGGACTTTTGAAGAAGAAATATTTGACTATTAACAGTCGAATTGTTTTTTCCTGAACACCGTTTATGCTTGTTTATATTTGTTTTCGTGATTTTAAATCATATTTATTAAAATAAACGGTGTTCAGGAAAAAACAATTCGACTGTTAACAGTCAAATATTTCTGCTACATTTAAACTAATGCCCTTACTAACAAGCGAAATGTTGAACAAAAGGGTCTTATTGTTTCTTTTTAATATTACATATATTATTATCAAGTAATCATTAAAGCATTGTAACTTTGTTTGATGAAATAAATTAAACATATTAAGCGGAAACGACATCATTGAAGTATTAAAATGCCCAAATATAGATACATAACATAGACAAAATTTATGAAATCCTATTGAAAACAGACACGAGCGGTAGGCTATGGCAGCTAGAGCTAGTTAATTTAATTATTAGCCTGTAGTTTACTATTTATCTATCTATATTTATAAAGCGGAACTCTTGTTTTGTTTATTTGTTTGTTCGTGCTAATCTCAGATACCACATATACGATTTCAAAAATTATTCTTTTTGTGTTTGAAAGGTAGGGGATGGTTATAGGCATATTGTTTATTGTAAATTTTTCCATTTGTAGGGTGAAATGGGATAAAATGAAAAAGACGTCTCCGATTAAAAAAATTCTACCTGGGTTTAGAAGGATATTTTTTTAAAATGTTGCTATTTGTAGGGTAAAAATAAAAAAAATCTTAAATCGGACAATTTTTATATTTTTACCCCATTTTACCCTACAAGTAACAAAATTTGAAAAAAATATTCCTAAAGCCATTTCCTAAGAAAAACCTTTCAACCAAAAAAAAAAAAGAATTTCTTAAATCCGACAATTTTTTTTTATTTTTACCCCATTTCACCTCACAAATAGCAAAATTTTGAAAAAAAAATGTATTTTTTATGACAGAAACTTTACGGGATCGTGTCAACAATCCTCCTGCAACGACTATTATTGCATTTTTGGAACTCTGCAGAACAGTTGCTTTTGCGAAAACTCTTCTTTATCAGCAATTACCCCAATATTTTACTTACGAAAGAAATAATTTTTGCCGTAGAAAACACGGTGAAGATGTTGAAGGTCATCCTGAAGTCAAAAAGGACGCTACTTTAGGACGTGTTTATAATGTTCATCCTAATCAGCCTGAATGTTTTTCCCTTAGAATGTTGCTACAGTAATTTCCCGGGTGCTTTCAAAATCTTAGAACCGTCAATGGAGTTGTTATGGATACTTATCAAATCACACGCTAGGTATAAGGTTTGTTAAAAGGGGACGAACACTGGGAAAATACGCTATCTGATGCAACAACAACCCAACGTACATACCAGTGGCGTCTCGTCAGGGTGTGCAAGTTGTGCATTGCTTTTTTGTTGTATCCGTCCAATGCACCAAGTTTCGTTAAAAAAAAAGTAAATTACTTTGCTTTTCGTGTATTAGTTTTCAAGTGGTTACAGTTTCGTGCTGTGGTTTTGCTTTTTAATGCATTATTTTTTTTTATTCAATTTTGTAGAAAAAAGAATTTCTTATAACATTAGAACAATGAGTGAAAGTGAAGTCGAAGCTCGCGTGAATGAGTTATTGGAAAAAGCGTTTAGTTCTTATAAGTATGACAAAAAAAAAACGATTCTTGATGCGGGCAGACCTACATCAAACTTAAAATCAACGCACAAAAAAAGTGGCAAGAATATGCGCGAAATTTTAATTTCGATTTGTATAGACAAGATGATCTGTTGACGGGGTCTGTTAAGCGAAATAAACTTTTTTTTGGCCGTGTTTAATTTTTAGAAGTCAAAGTAATGAAAAAGAAAAAGTGTGGAGCACTATTGGTTACACGCATCTAAACCATTTGCATGAGAAGATCCCAAAGCATGAATTTTCCATTTCACACAGTTTTTATTGGAGTCTTTTTATAATAAAAAAAAAAAAAAACAATTTCATGACATTGTTTGTGTTTTAATTTTGATTTAATTTCTATAGAGATAACACTTAACAGAATTTTTTCAGGAAATTCATTCCAAAATCCCAATTTACTGATATTAAAAAAAATATATTTTCTAGAATCGCACACCCGTCTTAATAATCCACGAAACGCCACTGGTACATACATATATGAAAATGATAGCCTGCTATTTTCTCGAACCCAATGAATATATCCTGACATATTTTTACTGTTTAAAGGAATTTTTTTTACAAATGAAGCAACAAAAAACGTAAGCAAAAAGGAAGATAAAAAGAATGGAATGGATAAAAACAAAAAAATGGTTTTTGATTACAAAAATTCTTTCTATGTTGGGAAAGTAACAAAGGTTGGACTTAGAGGATTAAATTTTTACATATTTTCATTTACCCATTCCTAACGTGAAGTAGGTAAAACCCAGAACGTAGTATTCGATTACAAAATTGGTAGGCGAAGCTTAGGTTTGTCTACCCGTGCGAAGCGGGGCCAGCTAGTTTAATAAAAAGATAAATAAGTTTTAACAGACTGAATGTTATTGGACTAAATAAGATCAGAGATTAATTGGATAATTGGATACGTGTAATCAGTTCAGTCAAAAAAAAAAAAAAACAGTACATATTTTTTCTTGTATCTCTTATCTGAAAAACCACAGAGTTCTGATTATTCTTAATTGTAGAGTATATCAATTGACAAAAAATTAACATCAGTAACGCAAACTCGAAACCAACATAAATATGAGTATTGCTGATATATTATGTATGTATGTTACTTTCGAATTCGTAAATGCATTTGTAGGAAGCACATACCTACTTTTTTGAGTTCTAGTTTTTTGGTCAAAACTTGAGCAATATAAGGATTTTTGTTTTATAAAGTTTCTTTCCTATAGTTATTGAATAAATTTTCTTAAAATTATTATAATACAAATAAAATATACCTTAATTCTAAAACATACTTGAATTTGTTTTTCTTAATTTGCTGCTGTAGTTTGTACTGTTGAATTTTTTCTAGAATTACATACATTATGTACATGCGGCTGCATTATTGATAATCTGTTCTTAATGTTTAATAAATGTCCAGAAGTAGTGTTGATTTATTTCATGTTGGTTATAAGGATATTTGAGTTTTTGATTTATCAGAATCAAAACTGAAAATAAAAAAGGAAAAATTATTAATAAGTTATTAATACTTTATCAGTGAATAATGATTATATTCGTAACATAACGCTAGAAAAGTGGGTATAAATATAATTTAACTAAAAATGACATTCGAACCCTATTTGTTAGCTCAGTCTCATGTCAAAGACTTGGCAAATCTATGCACATGCATAGCTAGGCACTAGATTCTTTATTTAACCGAACTTATCTTGCATACAATTTTTCACGAACAGTGTCCCTTTAAACTTCGAGCTCTGAATTTCAAACAAGCCGTGATTATTCACTCTCTAAATCCAGATTTAAATTAATTTAAATCCAATTCTATATTATTCTCTCATTATATCCACATTGAAATCCAATTTTTGTAAGCCTTATGTAGATAAATCTTATTGAACTGATCTCAGGAGTCCACTCTTACAGTTCTTACAGCCAGATTATTTTAACCAAGGATAATATGGACATAGTAGATTTAATAAATTTGGATTTGAAGTACATAAATTTAAATCTAAAGTGAATAATCTGGCCGTTAGAGTTAACAGTTGCATTAAGGACTTATAATCCCAATGTTAAGGTGAGGAATGTTTTTTCTGTCTTTGGAACCAAAATATACACACTTTTTACTGAAAATTTTCGATGCCCTGATTCGAATTCGAACTCAAAATTGTTCCATAACGTGAGATTTTCGACACATACCTCTTTGAAATTGAATCTTTCCAATACATATATATTTTCTTTGATGAATGTTTTGACAAAATTAAATTATATTAATTGTTGTTGGATGAGATGTTCGTTCTTCCTTCGGCTTTTTTGGTCACCGGTAGTGGCGATCATAATCGGTCCGCCTGCCGTAAGTATCATCTATTTACAACTATGAAAAACTACTACCAATATATAAAAGACAAGTATGCAAATCGTACATATTATGTTCAAACTTAAAACAATATAAAGGGTCCGCCAAATAACTTCTTTTTTTTTTTGAAAATGGCGCAAAACATCGAGTGTAGCTTCGGCTGTGTGGCACGTAGCGCCGTCCTGTTGAATCCAAATGTTGCCAATATCCTCCTCTTCAATTTTTGTGAACAAAAATTCGTTCAACATGGCCCGATAACGATCGCCATTGTCTGTAACGGCCACTCCTTGCTCATTTTCGAAAAATGGCCCAATTATGCCTCTGGACCAAAATCCTCACCAAACAGTGACTCGTTTTGGGTGTATCGGCTTTTCAATGTATGCTTGCGGGTTTTCTGTGCCCCAAATGCGACAATTTTGCTTGTTTACTACCCGCCAAGATCAAAATGAGCTTCATCTGAAAAGATGATTTATTTGGCAAAATCAGCATAATCTCTAAGTCGATCGCAGGCCCACTTAGCGAAGCGTATACACAACCATATTCGTTCAGCGGAAGGATAAAACTAATTATCTGTCAAATCAGACATGAGCTAAGTGTTACCATTCACGAAATAAGCACTAGTTGGAAAAAAAACGTTAGATGGCGGACCCTTTAGTAATAACCAAAGACAGTTAATTTGTCAAAAAGAGCAATTAACTTTTCTACTAACATGCAGAAACTATGGTCTCATCTTTATCAAAACGATGCATAGCAGCGCTAATTGGGTTCTTCGGGAACAGGTGTTCTGAGAACCACTATTTTTTACCAAGGTCTCATCTCATCCCTAAACAAATTAAAAGATCTACAAGAAATACAAAGAATCTTCTTTCATCTTATGAATCACTCCGTCTCTAGGACAAAATAGAATTCAAATTTCACAAAAAAGCGCTTAACGTAGAAATCACAGAGGTTTGTCACAAAATAAAACGCACAAACAATCTACAAAAAACTATTGCCAAGCGCATCAAAGAATAGTTTCCACCGGAAGGCCATAAACAATTCATAACAAAACAAAACCAAGTTTTCCGTGATATGCGTACTTGAGAAATCGCAGGTCTTATGGGTCAATAAGCCCCAATCGACCGATGCGCTCAAAGTTAATATTACCCAGGCTATCGCTCAAATTCAGGCAAATCTATGCGTTAGAGTCATTGAAAATTGGACCACTCGGATGCGTGCCACCGTAAGAAGACGAGGCGGGCATTTGAACAATGTCATATTCCATGCCTTTCCAATAAAAAAGAATTTTGTGAATATATATACCTCACACACATAGATTGTTTATTTGCATTTCAACATCTGTCCGCCCTTATTGAAAAACCCCTTATATACAAACAAAACTGTTATAAGTTTGAATGTTTGAAATGTTTTATTTTTATTTTGGAATTTAAATAAAATTACGTTAAAAAAAATAATTACCTTTCTGTTGTTATGAATTTTCCTTTTTCATTTTGATATTAATTTGGCTTTTATTTGTAGTTGTTTTAAACACTGCTTCCAAATGTTTGTTTTGCTTTACCGACGATGTGCATTCACTTGTGCAGATTTAAGCGTATTTACGTATGCGTACAAAAAAAACACACCCCGTCCATGAAGGGAGATCTAAAAACAAACGAAAGCAAATATATATTTTCAATAATAACTACATTATTACGATGGCATTGAAAATAAAGCAAGAAATAAGCGATAAACTGTTATCAATTTTATAAATTGGCATTTCTCTAGTCCAAAATGTACATAAATCCATCCGACTCGAATACAAATAAAATTATTAAGTGTTCTTTCTAATTTTCTATTGAATGAAACAAAAAATCAAAACTGTAACATAATAATTATCCCTGGGGCTCAATTCCGCAAGTGTGAATAGTTTTCCGTGTACACTTTCTATTCACGCTCAAAATATGCGTGAATAAATTTGCCTATCCCTGTACGCTTTATCTGTCAAAAAGATTGCACTTCACTCTTGCGGAATCGCATAATTTAATGTGTACACAAATTTTTGTGCACACAGAAAAAACTCACGCTTGCGGAATTGGGCCCCGGTCCCAATTTCACAAGCGTGAGTGTTTTCTGTGAATACAAAAACCAGAGTACACATCAAATTTTTTAGAGATTATAACGTCAACACATAAATATGCATATTTTGATCGTGAATACATAGTATACACGCCAAATAATTCAATAGGAATAATGCAGAATTGGGACACTGTATTACTGTAGGAGCACACCGATTCGGAACATTAAGCCTCTAATTGTAAAAGTTTTACATACGGGCCTAGCTGTTAAAGTGTATGTAAATGACTGACTTCTAGCGGGCGAATATGTTGATATGCCAAGCCAGTCGCTAGACATGTCAATTTATAACAGTCTTGTTCATAAAAAATTGTGTTTATGTGGCCCTTGTCTACAAGACCCTTTCAAAACTTAATTTTTTTGTGACACCTTATTATGTAATTTATTTCATTCTTAGTTAGTAGTTTTTCCCGTTTTAAACAGCGATGATGTAGTATCACAAGCACTGAATGTATTTAGAAATAACATATTTTCAGCCACATTTCTTCTGAATTTAAATGAGGCTGGAGCATACATCTGTTCGGAGTTACAAGCTTTTCCAGGCTTACGGAAAGACATTGGTAGTAATAATACCAAAAGGTCTACGTCCTCGCCTACAATGACAACATTATCAGAAACGGACGACATTTCTAAGGCAGTGTTGACAGTGAGAAAATGAGCATCTACTACTTGAATTCCAACATTTTGAGGCTCGTTTTATCCTTTGGTAAAAATTTCTCTTGAGGAACTATTGATATCATTGTTTCGTCAAAGAAAATGTCAATTGCGCCACACTTTTTTGATCTACCTAATCTTTCTGAGCGTTTAGTACCTGGACGCGACTAGAGACATGCCAGACAGTTATAACAGTTTTTCGCCATTAAAAGTGGGCGTGAGTTAACGCGCTTCGCGTGACTTGAAAAAAAAAAACTCTGGGTGCCTGAAGTATGCCCACCGGTGGAGGGTCCTGGCATAAAAAAGTACTTTTATAAACTAAAACTGTTATAATTGGCATGTCTAGAGTCACTTCCTTAGTACCTAGGTCACAAGAATTTTTGGTGATAGCCCTCCAAAACTAGTTTAATATTTTTTCTAAAATTATATTTCATATATTTTTGGCAAATGTCTCTGAAACTGACATTACGATCTCAGACAAGTCTATGTAAAAGGAAACCTTGATCAATTACGTCTAATGTACTGGGTTCAAAGTTGATGGTATCCTCAATTGGTTGAAAAGCTTTTTATAGGGAAGATTTTGTACCTTTTTCGCATTCTCTCTTCAGTAAAAAGTGATAACGGAAAAAGTGAATGTTCAAAAAAAAAAGACGGCTTTTTAAATTTTTTTCCGATTCCTTCGCAATACACAATCTATGAAAAATTCCATTATTATTTCCATACAAAAAAATAGTGGCGTCAGTCAAAATTAAATTTTAAAAATACTTACTATTAAAGTTAAATTTACATGACAATGGATTAAAAGTTAAATATTAATGTGGATATTATATTAATACAGGTATACGAACTTAGTAAATAAAAATTATCTCTCCATGGTACGATACCATAATCATTTTGAGGTTTCCACAAAAAGGAACTACATAACTGTAACCAAAAAAATGGAAATCGCATCTAATAGCACAGTTGAAATAGGTATCTGAGTTTAGTCAAGTTTTAAAATTTGTAATATTTGTATCCAATGAAAAATCTAAGGAGCCCGGCAAGTTGTCGACCCAGGTGGGCACAAACATACATAATAAAAACATAATTATTATTTCGTATAACATACTATACATACCACAGCACTCCTGAGATAAATTTCAGCTCGTATTCAATCTTATTCTCTTAGATCGCCGTGTAGACAGGCCAGTCGCATTGTATTCTTTTTCTTCAATTTTATCGCCGTTGTCTAAGGTACTTGATTCTTTAAGATGATTATTTTCCACGGCCATTTCTGAAGTTGAAACTTCAAAATCATCATCGTCCGAAGACTAGAAATAATCAACCGAGTTCATGCAGGATTCGCCTTTACAATTCCAACAAGCGGAAGAGCATTTCACGCCAGCTTTTCGACATCGACAGTTCGTACATTTAGTAAAACATCTACAATAATTATTGGTTGCGGCGACTGCCGCTTTTCAGGCTGCTTCTGTATCTCTTCATCAGATTCAATCTCGTATCCTCGAAAACGAACTATTGTGTTGCTTAATTATCGAGTATCAAAATATAAGACATCATCGCCATAGATCTGAAGCAATCTCTCTTTAATAACAGCTCTGCATAGAATATAATCCCTCTCAATGCAAGCAATCAATTCGGACAGTTTAAATTGGCCTACATTGTAATGCTCATTAAAGTAGTTATCAATGCATTTCATAGCCTGGTTTATAAGCTCAGTTCTTTCTTTTGCTTTAGTGAATGATTTTGGTCTAGAATTTAGCAAACGTCTAGTGCAATCATGATGATATCTCGCTCCAACCTCAGTCAAATCTGGAACATCTTTAATACGATCGTACATTTTTTTTGCAAATTCATCGTTGTATTTTCTCCGTCCCCCAGGCCCAACTTCACGACCGTGTATTTTTTTAGCACAAAATAAACAGTTTTCGATGAAGTTAAATGTTTTTAACACATCTTCAGTTATTAAAGTTTCACTATTGCGGTCATGATGAGGACGATATTTATTAAAAGTTTCGTCTGCTGCTCTTGGATCGGCGTAACGCTTATAGCACGCAATGTGAATTTTTGCTTGAGAAACACCAAGCAATAGTTGCTCATGAACTTTACGACCCTTGGCAATACTTCTTTCGAGTAAGGTTTTTACAGCTCTTGCTTTTGCTATTCTAAATTCTTGCTCATTAATTGACTTTTCACAAACAAAACAGGTTTGTTTTTTCAAATAAGCAAAACACCAAAATGATAAGTAAAATTTTGCTTGTTTTATTTTTAAGGCAAATTAGCATGACATCAGTTCGCGCTGGTTTTAATGCCTTTTACTAAGTTGAATGTAAGTTCTTTGATGTTTATAACTTTTGTAACAATAAGAACGCTATCCAATATAGGGATGATCTACAAAAAATGAAATGGAAATATTTTTTTTTATAATTCAACTATAATACCTATTCAGATTAAAAATTGCAGAACGTATGTACATATGTATTATGATGACTGATGCCTTCAAAAAATGTCAACTCGCCTGAAAACTGGGGTTTTTCGAAATTAGGACAAGATCAAGCAACTGATTCACTTGCCTGATTTTAGCAAGGACGAAATTTTGGTCACCCATATTTTTGGCATCAAATAAAACAACGCCAGTCATATACTTTTGTGCTGTCAATGATGTCAGACGAGGAAACAAGTAATCGGATATTTTTTGAAAAAAATCGATTAATTTCATTTTTTGCTAATTAATTTTAGGCGCAGTGTCAAAGTCCAAAAGTATGTCCACAATGTCCTAGGATGAGTTACAAGTTCACAAATCAACTGTGAACTTTTAACCCATCCAATTGGCCCCATATGTGAGGAAGGACGATTCCGGAGACGGTACAATCATGAATTGTACGCAATCTACCTTGAAGCAGATATCGTGACAAAAATTAAGCTCGGTAGACTCCGGTGGGCAGGGCACCTAGCTCGCATGAGCGAAGAGGAACCTGCTCGGAAAGTTCTTTGTGGTACATTCTATGGTAGACGACAGCGTGGTAGACCATGGTTGAGCTGGAAAGATGGCGTAGATCAGGACGCCCGGAGTCTTGGGGTGCGCAACTGGATGGCGGCGGCTCGAGACCGTGATGGGTGGAGAGACCTGTTGAAGGAGGCCAGGACCGGACCCCGGTTGTCGAGCCGATGATGATGAATTCGGCCAGAAGTCCACAGAATTTCTTTGTGGACTAATGACCCGCAGATTGTGGTCTCATGGCTCACTTAGGTGGGCCATAAGTCCATAATTATTTGAAGTTGTTATTTTAGTGTAGAAACATCAAATTTCACTGACTTTACAAATTTAAAAAAATGGAACTTAAAAAAAAAAAATTTGCATTGCCTTAATTTACAGATTTTTCAAGAACGACAATTGAATCAATTGAATTTAACAAATAAAGTTATTTTTGATTTTTTGTTTTTTTTTTTCTATTAAAAAAGTTTTTGTGATAAAAAAAGCTTGTTTTCTAGCCGCATTTTTAAACAGGATTCTGGCTTCCTGTCCATATCTATGGAGATAAAAATCTTCTCGTATGAGTATAAAAGGGTATGCGAAAACTATGCCTTATATGTACATTTCTTCTTTTTTTCTTTCCTTTGTCTTAACTTAATAACAAACGCTAAGTTGAGAACAATTCAGAAAGCATCGTTTAAAATGAAAAGACAAAGTAGGCATGTACATCTAGACAATAAATAAACGGGTACGAAATAGTTACCAATATGGAATTTGGGCGATTTCGTTATTGCATGTGCAACATTAGCCGTGTTCCTTTGAAGGTGGCGAAGCACTCAAGAGTACTTTTCTAGCCATTTTCAATGGAACGCACAGAATAAATTTCCCTACAAATCTCATCTACTCGCCATGAAAGCACCAGTAGTTGGTAGTACTAGATTATTGTTTGCATCTACTCATGAGTAGTTCGCCACCCACAAAGGGACACGGGTATTGAACGACGTTGATTCAAATCAACTAAAGAAGTAAAAATAAAGATAGAAAACAGAAATTTATAACGAATTATTCACTTTTAAAGCAATCGCGGTTGCAACATAAATTATCGGGTGTGCAAAGTATAACCAAGAGATTAATACACCAAAAACTCAGAAAAATGCTCCTCAACGCATCGAGTGTTGTTAAACAAGAGTTCTACAACTCTAATTACTCGCAGAACATTGCGGACTGGATCGTTGAGTATATGTGGCGAAGGGATATCAAAAAGAAGATGATTGATCCCTTTGAAACCGTTTTGGAGAAATTTTTAAGTGTACGGTGATTTCAAAAAATAAAGTACACGGGGAGTTCTGTTTTTATAAAGTTTTATACCTATGTAGATTAATTTTGAAAATTTGCATCATTTTTAGGAATACAGATGCCAAACCAACTAACGACATAGGCCCCTGCCTGACGACTGGACATACCCTCAGGGGAGCTACGGAGTTGGATGAGCGGATGTCCCGGAAATAGGGACTTTTGAAGTTTGAACCCGCAACGTGGGATTACACAAAAAACTGACACCGAACCTACTGACGACATAGGCGCTGCCTGGCGACTTTACATCCTACTGTACTGTACTGTACTGTTTATTACAAAAAAATTTGATACCAAACCAACGACAAAAACAAAACGTTTTCTGACACAATTATATCAGAAGTGTTGTATACTTTAAGGTGAACAGCACGTTTGGTTTAGTTTGCTTTGCTTTTTGGTTATTATTTTTAGTCAGTCAATTTATGTTTACTTTTTATTCACCAAAAATTGTTAAATTGGTTTAACTTTTTATCGCTTTTTCTCATTGTTTTTAAGACACTGAATATTATTTTACAAGAATGCGCCAAAATAACCATTTGGAAATGCATTATATTCAGTAAATTAAGTAGTTTTCATGAACCTACGGTTCAAACTTCAATTGTTTATAACTTAGTTAATAACAATTTCCGAGAACGAAATTTGTTTTTCTTGTAGGAATGTTTTATACCTTTGCTACTTTACAATTGAAAATGGAAACCAGACCCCTAATAACTAGAACAGTTTACTGACAAAACAATGGATGAACGCTTTTCGCGCGAAACCTGCGGTTCTGCATAAACAGTACTTTTATAAACCAAACTATGTACTATAAATTGGCATGTCCTTATCCAGTCACTTCCACTTCCATAAATTAATCAACACCACGAAGCGCTTCAAAAGATTTTCCAATAAGAACAAATTATCCAATTAAAAAAACAAAATCAATAGAGAAATGTTCTTCTTTGCACAAAAAAAAAACAGCAACAGGCAGCAACATAATGCGAGCTAGTTTTTGAGAAATATAATACTGTTTATGGGATATTTTATAATTAGAAAATGTTTTGTGTAGTTCTACATATTAATTTCTACAATTTAAATTAGTTTTATTCGTTAGACGAGTTAAAAAGTTATGCAAAATGATTTACATACATGTGAATAATAGAAATATAAGTAATTGCTTACCCAGTATAACTGTAGTCGAAACTTTAATGATACCCACGAAATTTGTGCATGTAATTCATCTCATTCATGAAAAATTAGAATATTCAATTAACTTTTTAGACTTCTCAATTATTGTTTTTTGAAAAATTAATCCATAAATTGAAATAACTAATGTGGTTTTCCAAACAACCAAAAAAATTGATTTTTATGGGGGTCAACTTGATCTTTTTCAGATTTTACGTTCCTAACAACCAAAAAAATTGATTTTTTTCGTGGTCTGTTTTTTTTCTCGATTGATCTTTCAAATCTCGATTTATTGGCAGATTTACATATACTTTCACACACACTTGCACACAAACCAAATTGACATTTCTAAACGTCGTCCTCTCCTCGTCAGTTTAAATTCGTTTTGGCCTTTCGCTAGCATTGTTTACTTTTGATAAGGCATTTGTTTAGTAAAATAAATACAAATAATGAAGTTTAATTAGTGAAATTTTTGTCTTTATTGTCCTCATTACCGTTAACCATTGACTTCTTGAGTTCGGAGTCAATTAGTGATTAAATTGGATAAATGTTTCATACGAAATGAAAGGCAATGTGGAAACATGTGGGTTAGTCCATTGTTTTTTGTGAAAATAAAATTATTTTTATTAAAATTCCATAGTAATCCTTATGTAGTGACCATGTTTCATGTTCATTGTCTTCTTCCTCACCATCGACCGATAGCTTCTCCTTTGATTTGGATTTTGGATGGACGGGATTCCTGTGGATATATGGATCCGACCGATGGCCAAATCATGTTATAAAGCAGTGATAGTATACCAACAAAATAAAATTCCTGCTAGGGAACAAAAAATTCCCTAATTTGTATTCTATTTTTTGATTTCAATTTGATTGAACAAAATAATGTACAATATCACATTCATTTAAATGAAGTCAAGAAAAGAATGCGTAAATCTTTTCTTTCTTATATTTTGTAATTTCAAAATGGCCTCAGGATATTAATAATTTCAAGATTAAAAGTCAGTCCCACTTTTGAGTTTTTTCTTATGAAACAAATCAATAAAGGCTCGCAAACCGGCGCTAAACCTTCGCGCGAATATGCGACGACTGAAGAATGTTCAAAGATTTGCATAGCGCCAGTGTGGGTTCTCTCATTAATCTCCATTTCAATAAATTAAGGCAGGTGAAAGTATTCGCGTAGTTGAAATTAATTATAATTTAAACACAAAAATGTTCTTTTATAATTTGAAAAAAAAAAACGTTTTGTAAGAATTTTTTCTTACGCATTTTTTCACCAGTTTCATCAAGAAAATAAAGCCAAATATATAATATTTTTGTATTAAAGAAAAAACTGTTCCCTAGGAAAAAAATACTTGTAGGAATTTTTCCCTACATATACTATCACTACTTACATCAGTAAACACAGACAAATCACCTACACCTTTACAAAAAAAGGGATCAATCGCGATTCGTTCTAGTTACCACGATTGATCTGGAATCTGACCCCCAAATCTGAAATGGTTGACTGGAAAACCACATAAAATCTTTCACAGTTTGTTTCATACAAAACAAGAACAAGAATTGAGACGAACGCCGACAAAAGACAGCTGACCAGAATAGTAGGGATGGGTCAATATTTTGGTAGCAGGTATTCAGTAACAGGTATTCGGAAATAACAATAACAACTTGTTATTGAATTCGAAAATACCTGTTACTGAAATAACACTTAAGATTTCCTAATTTTCATTTCTTTTAAGTTATTAAACATTTTTGGATTATATATGAAAGTACTAAGTCTGACAGGGTAGAAACGGAGAATATCGGTGCGTTTGGAAATGATCTTTTTTTACCAATAGGATTATTTGCTTATTAGTGATTTCAATCTTATCCAATGACATTTAAACAGCATATCAAAAAGTTGTTTAAATTTCATTTTATTTCACTACTGGTTTTGATCAACTGTCATTGGCTAATTAGTTATTTCAATGTTACCGAATAAAACGGAAATCTTAGAAACTAGCAATAAGTTGTTTTAATTTCACAACAAGCTTTGCTTAACTGTGGTTTCACTTATCGGTGATTTCAGTTTTATCGTATGAGACCGAATTCTCATACAGAAACAAAAAGTTGCTTTGATTTCACTACTGGGTTTGCTCAACTGTTATTTGCTTATTAGTTATTTAAATTTTATCGAATAAAACGGAAATCTTAGAAACAGGCAAGAAGTGGTTTTAATTTCACTACTGGTTTTGCTTAACTGTTATTGGCTTATCGGTGATTTCAGTTTTATCGTATAAATCCAAAATCTCATAAAGTGTCAAAAAGTTGCTTTGATTTCACTACTGGGCTTGCTTAACTGTTATTGTCTAATAAGTGATTTCAGTTTTATCGTATAAAACCGAAATATCAAATAGTAACAAAAAGTTGCGTTGATTTCACTCCTGGGTTTGCTCAACTGTTATTGGCTAATTAGTTATTTCAAGGTTATCGAATAAAACGGAAATCTAAGAAACTAGCAAGAAGTTGTTTTAATTTCACTACTGGGTTTACTTAACTGTTATTGGCTTATCGGTGATTTCAGTTTTATCCTATAAAACCGAATTCTCATAAAGTAACAAAAAGTTGCTTTGATTTCACTACTTTGCTTACTTAACTGTTATTGGTTTATCGGCGATTTCAGTTTTATCGTATAAAACCGAATTCTCATAAGGTAACAAAAAGTTGCTTTGATTTCACTACTGGGTTTACTTAACTGTTATTGGCTTATCGGTGATTTCAGTTTTATCGTATAAACCGAATTCTCATAAAGTAACAAAAAGTTGCTTTGATTTCACTACTGGGTTTACTTAACTGTTATTGGCTTATCGGTGATTTCAGTTTTATCGTATAAAACCGAATTCTCATAATGTAACAAAAAGTTGCTTTGATTTCACTACTGGGTTTGCTCAACTGTTATTGGCTTATCGGTGATTTCAGTTTTATCGTATAAAACCGAATTCTCATAAAGTAACAAAAAGTTGCTTTGATTTCACTACTGGGTTTACTTAACTGTTATTGGCTTATCGGTGATTTCAGTTTTATCGTATAAAACCGAATTCTCATAAGGTAACAAAAAGTTGCTTTGATTTCACTACTGGGTTTGCTCAACTGTTATTGGCTTATAAGTTATTTCAAGGTTATCGAATAAAACGGAAATCTTAGAAACTACCAAGAAGTGGTTTTAATTTCACTACTGGGTTTACTCAACTGTTATTGGCTTATAAGTGATTTCAGTTTTATCGTATAAAACCGAAATATCAAATAGTAACAAAAAGTTGCTTTGATTTCACTCCGAAACTTAGTTATTTCAAGGTTTTCGAATAAAACGGAAATCTAAGAAACTAGCAAGAAGTTGTTTTAATTTCACTACTGGGTTTACTTAACTGTTATTGCTTATCGGTGATTTCAGTTTTATCGTATAAATCCGAAATCTCATAAAGTGACAAAAAGTTGCTTTGATTTCACTACTGGGTTTGCTCAACTGTTATTGGCTTATTGGTTATTTCAGTTTTATCGTACAAAACCGAATTCTCATAAAGTATCAAAAAGTTGTTTGGGTTTCACTACTGGGTTTGCTCAACTGTTATTGGCTTATTACTTATTTCAAGGTTATCGAATAAAACGGAAACCTAAGAAACTAGCAAGAAGTTGTTTTAATTTCACTACTGGGTTTACTTAACTGTTATTGGCTTATCGGTGATTTCAGTTTTATCGTATAAAACCGAATTCTCATAAAGTAACAAAAAGTTGCTTTGATTTCACTACTGGGTTTACTTAACTGTTATTGGCTTATCGGTGATTTCAGTTTTATCGTATAAAACCGAATTCTCATAAGGTAACAAAAAGTTGCTTTGATTTCACTACTGGGTTTGCTCAACTGTTATTGGCTTATAAGTTATTTCAAGGTTATCGAATAAAACGGAAATCTTAGAAACTACCAAGAAGTGGTTTTAATTTCACTACTGGGTTTACTCAACTGTTATTGGCTTATAAGTGATTTCAGTTTTATCGTATAAAACCGAAATATCAAATAGTAACAAAAAGTTGCTTTGATTTCACTCCGAAACTTAGTTATTTCAAGGTTATCGAATAAAACGGAAATCTAAGAAACTAGCAAGAAGTTGTTTTGATTTCACTACTGGGTTTACTTAACTGTTATTGCTTATCGGTGATTTCAGTTTTATCGTATAAATCCGAAATCTCATAAAGTGACAAAAAGTTGCTTTGATTTCACTACTGGGCTTGCTTAACTGTTATTGTCTAATAAGTGATTTCAGTTTTATCGTATAAAACCGAAATATCAAATAGTAACAAAAAGTTGCGTTGATTTCACTCCTGGGTTTGCTCAACTGTTATTGGCTAATTAGTTATTTCAAGGTTATCGAATAAAACGGAAATCTAAGAAACTAGCAAGAAGTTGTTTTAATTTCACTACTGGGTTTACTTAACTGTTATTGGCTTATCGGTGATTTCAGTTTTATCGTATAAAACCGAATTCTCATAAAGTAACAAAAAGTTGCTTTGATTTCACTACTTTGTTTACTTAACTGTTATTGGTTTATCGGCGATTTCAGTTTTATCGTATAAAACCGAATTCTCATAAGGTAACAAAAAGTTGCTTTGATGTCACTACTGGGTTTACTTAACTGTTATTGGCTTATCGGTGATTTCAGTTTTATCGTATAAAACCGAATTCTCATAATGTAACAAAAAGTTGCTTTGATTTCACTACTGGGTTTGCTCAACTGTTATTGGCTTATCGGTGATTTCAGTTTTATCGTATAAAACCGAATTCTCATAAAATAACAAAAAGTTGCTTTGATTTCACTACTGGGTTTACTTAACTGTTATTGGCTTATCGGTGATTTCAGTTTTATCGTATAAAACCGAATTCTCATAAGGTAACAAAAAGTTGCTTTGATTTCACTACTGGGTTTGCTCAACTGTTATTGGCTTATCGGTGATTTCAGTTTTATCGTATAAAACCGAATTCTCATAAAGTAACAAAAAGTTGCTTTGATTTCACTACTGGGTTTACTTAACTGTTATTGGCTTATCGGTGATTTCAGTTTTATCGTATAAAACCGAATTCTCATAAGGTAACAAAAAGTTGCTTTGATTTCACTACTGGGTTTGCTCAACTGTTATTGGCTTATCGGTGATTTCAGTTTTATCGTATAAAACCGAATTCTCATAAAGTAACAAAAAGTTGCTTTGATTTCACTACTGGGTTTACTTAACTGTTATTGGCTTATCGGTGATTTCAGTTTTATCGTATAAAACCGAATTCTCATAAAGTAACAAAAAGTTGCTTTGATTTCACTACTGGGTTTGCTCAACTGTTATTGGCTTATAAGTTATTTCAAGGTTATCGAATAAAACGGAAATCTTAGAAACTAGCAAGAAGTTGTTTAAATTTCGCTACTGGGTTTACTTAACTGTTATTGGCTTATACGTGATTTCAGTTTTATCGCATAAAACTGAATTCGCATAAAGTAACAAAAAGTTGTTTTGATTTCACTACTGGGTTTACTCAACTGTTATTGCTTATACGTGATTTCAGTTTTATCGCATAAAACCGAAATAATAAAAAATAACAAAAAGTTGCTTTGATTTCACTACTGGGTTTGCTTAAATGTTATTGTCTTATAAGTGATTTCAGTTTTATCGTATAAAACCGAAATATCAAATAGCAACAAAAAGTTGCTCTGATTTCACTCCTGGGTTTGCTCAACTGTTATTGGCTTATCGGTGATTTCAGTTTTATCGTATAAAACCGAAATATCAAAAAGTAACAAAAAGTTGTTTTGATTTCACTACTGGGTTTGCTGAACTCATGAACTGATATTGGCTTATTAGTGATTTCAATTTTAATCTATAAAGCATTGTCTACGACAAGCGACAAGAGCTAAAACAACAAAAGTATAAATAATTTTGAGCAAGAGCATAAGACCACGAATCGTCATTGATATCAACAACTAGCAGGAGCATGAGACCAATGCAGTTCCTTCGAAAAATAATAATAAACAACTGTATACAAGTAGGCAGAAGCAAAATCCTACAAACCAACCCTCCGTTCAGCGCACACGATTCACATCATCATCTTCTCGGTCCGAAAATACAACAACAAAATGCATTACCGGACCGAAAAGAAGTCAACAGAGGCAGAAGAATGACGATGAACATCATCATAGCCACCCGAGTAACGGTGGTTGCGACCGGGAAATATGAATTTCTCGTATAAGAGCAAGTTCTTGCTCGTGTTGGGCTGTGGTGCGATCCTTTGTAGGATACGAGGCAATTCGTATTTCTTGGTCGCAACCACCGTTCATCAGGTGGTGGTGATCTCATCGTCATTGCTCTGGATACCAAAGGGTTGGTTTATGGCTGATAGCTATTGTACGAGAAATTCCTATTTCCCGGTCGCAACCACCGTTACTCGGGTGGCTATGATGATGTTCATCGTCATTCTTCTGCCTCTGTTGACTTCTTTTCGGTCCGGTAATGCATTTTGTTGTTGTATTTTCGGACCGAGAAGACGATGATGTGAATCGTGTGCGCTGAACGGAGGGTTGGTTTGTAGGATTTTGCTTCTGCCTACTTGTATACAGTTGTTTATTATTATTTTTCGAAGGAACTGCATTGGTCTCATGCTCCTGCTCGTTGTTGATATCACTGACGATTCGTGGTCTTATGCTCTTGCTCATAATTATTTATAGTTTTGTTGTTTTAGCTTCTTGTCGCTTGTCGTAGACAACATGATTTCGGCTTTATAGAATAAAATTGAAATCACTAATAAGCCAATATCAGTTCATGAGTTCAGCAAAACCAGTAGTAAAATGAAAGCAACTTTTTGTTACTTTATGAGATTTCGGTTTTATACGATAAAACTGAAATCACCGATAAGCCAATAACAGTTGAGCAAACCCAGTTTTTTTAATTTCACAACTGGTTTTGCTTAACTGTTATTGGCTTATCGGTGATTTCAGTTTTGTCGTATAAAACCGAATTCTCATAAGGAAACAAAAAGTTGCTTTGATTTCACTACTGGGTTTGCTCAACTGTTATTGGCTTATAAGTTATTTCAAGGTTATCGAATAAAACGGAAATTTTAGAAACTAGAAAGAAGTGGTTCTAATTTCACTACTGGGTTTACTTAACTGTTATTCGCTTATCGGTTATTTCAGTTTTATCGTATAAAGCCTAATTCTCATAAAGTAACAAAAAATTGCTTTGATTTCACTACTGGATTTGGTCAACTGTTATTGGCTTATCGGTGATTTCAATTTTATCGTATAAAACCGAAATCTCATAAAGTAAAAACAAGTTGATTTCGAATTAATGCAATGATTCTGCAATCACAAATAAGCAGAGTCACTGTTAAGCAAAATCAGCAATGAAATTTCAATAACTTGTTGCTGTCATAAGATTTCGAATTAATGCAATGATTCTGCAGTCACTAATAAGCAGAATCACTTTAAAGCGAAATCAGCAATGACCTTTTAATAACTTGATGCTGTAATAAGATTTTGAATTAATGCACTGATTCTGCAATCACTAATTAGCAGAGTCACTGTTAAGCAAAATCAGCAATGAAATTTCAATAACTTGTTGCAGTCACAAGATTTCGAATTAATGCAATGATTCTGCAATGACTAATAAGCAGAATCACTATTAAGCGAAGCAGTGACATTTTAATAACTTGATGCTGTAATAAAATTTCGAATGAATGCAATGATTCTGCAGTAACTAATAAGCAGAATCACTGTTAAGCAAAATCAGCAATGAAATTTCATTTCTGCAATCACTAATAAGCAGAATCACTCTTAAACAAAATCAGGAATGAAATTTCAATAACTTATTGCTTTCATAAGATTTCGAATTACTGCAAGGATTCTGCAATCACTAATAAGCAGAATCACTTTTATGCGAAATCAGCAATGACCTTTTAATAACTTGATGCTGTAATAAGATTTCGAATTAATGCAATGATTCTGCAATAACTAATAAGCAGAATCACTGCTAAGCAAAATCAGCAATGAAATTTCAATAACTTGTTGCTGTCATAAGATTTCGAATTAATGCAATGATTCTGCAGTCACTAATAAGCAGAATCACTTTAAAGCGAAATCAGCAATGACCTTTTAATAACTTGATGCTGTAATAAGATTTTGAATTAATGCACTGATTCTGCAATCACTAATTAGCAGAGTCACTGTTAAGCAAAATCAGCAATGAAATTTCAATAACTTGTTGCTTTCATAAGACTTCGAATTAATGAAATGATTCTGCAATCACTAATAAGCAGAATCACTGTTAAGCGAAATCAGCAATGACCTTTTAATAACTTGATGCTGTAATAAGATTTCGAAATAATGCAATGATTCTGCAATCACTTATAAGCAGAGTCACTTTTTATCAAAATCAGCAATGAAATTTCAATAACTTGTTGCTGTCATAAGAGTTCAAATTAATGCAATGATTCTGCAATCACTTATAAGCAGAATCACTGTTAAGCAAAATCAGCAATGAAATTAAATAAACTTATTGCTGTAATAAGATTTCGAATTAATGCAAAGATTCTCCAATCACTAATAAGAAGAATCACTGTTAAGCAAAATCAGCAATGAAATTTCATTTCTGCAATCACTAATAAGCAGAATCACTCTTAAACAAAATCAGGAATGAAATTTCAATAACTTATTGCTTTCATAAGATTTCGAATTACTGCAAGGATTCTGCAATCACTAATAAGCAGAATCACTTTTATGCGAAATCAGCAATGACCTTTTAATAACTTGATGCTGTAATAAGATTTCGAATTAATGCAATGATTCTGCAATAACTAATAAGCAGAATCACTGCTAAGCAAAATCAGCAATGAAATTTCAATAACTTGTTGCTGTCATATGATTTATAATTAATACAATGATTCTGCAATCACTAATTAGAAGAATCACTGTTTAGCAAAATCAACAATGAAATTTCATTTCTGCAATCACTAATAAGCAGAATCACTCTTAAACAAAATCAGGAATGAAATTTCAATAACTTATTGTTTTCATAAGATTTCGAATTAATGCAAGGATTCTGCAATCACTAATAAGCAGAATCACTGTTTAGCAAAATCAGCAATGAAATTTCAATAACTTGTTGCAGTCACAAGATTTCGAATTAATGCAATGATTCTGCAATGACTAATAAGCAGAATCACTATTAAGCGAAGCAGTGACATTTTAATAACTTGATGCTGTAATAAAATTTCGAATGAATGCAATGATTCTGCAGTAACTAATAAGCAGAATCACTGTTAAGCAAAATCAGCAATGAAATTTCATTTCTGCAATCACTAATAAGCAGAATCACTCTTAAACAAAATCAGGAATGAAATTTCAATAACTTATTGCTTTCATAAGATTTCGAATTACTGCAAGGATTCTGCAATCACTAATAAGCAGAATCACTTTTATGCGAAATCAGCAATGACCTTTTAATAACTTGATGCTGTAATAAGATTTCGAATTAATGCAATGATTCTGCAATAACTAATAAGCAGAATCACTGTTAAGCAAAATCAGCAATGAAATTTCAATAACTTGTTGCTGTCATATGATTTATAATTAATACAATGATTCTGCAATCACTAATTAGAAGAATCACTGTTTAGCAAAATCAACAATGAAATTTCATTTCTGCAATCACTAATAAGCAGAATCACTCTTAAACAAAATCAGGAATGAAATTTCAATAACTTATTGCTTTCATAAGATTTCGAATTAATGCAAGGATTCTGCAATCACTAATAAGCAGAATCACTGTTTAGCAAAATCAGCAATGAAATTTCAATAACTTGTTGCTGTCATAAGATTTCGAATTAATGCAATGATTCTGCAGTCACTAATAAGCAGAATCACTTTAAAGCGAAATCAGCAATGACCTTTTAATAACTTGATGCTGTAATAAGATTTTGAATTAATGCACTGATTCTGCAATCACTAATTAGCAGAGTCACTGTTAAGCAAAATCAGCAATGAAATTTCAATAACTTGTTGCTTTCATAAGACTTCGAATTAATGAAATGATTCTGCAATCACTAATAAGCAGAATCACTGTTAAGCGAAATCAGCAATGACCTTTTAATAACTTGATGCTGTAATAAGATTTCGAATTAATGCAATGATTCTGCAATCACTTATAAGCAGAGTCACTTTTTATC
Organism: Leucozona laternaria; assembly: GCA_932273885.2. Lineage (NCBI taxonomy): Eukaryota > Metazoa > Arthropoda > Insecta > Diptera > Syrphidae > Leucozona > Leucozona laternaria. The sequence continues at coordinate 41,622,314 of OW026368.1, read as the reverse complement.
AAAATCAGCAATGAAATTTCAATAACTTGTTGCTGTCATAAGAGTTCAAATTAATGCAATGATTCTGCAATCACTTATAAGCAGAATCACTGTTAAGCAAAATCAGCAATGAAATTAAATAAACTTATTGCTGTAATAAGATTTCGAATTAATGCAAAGATTCTCCAATCACTAATAAGAAGAATCACTGTTAAGCAAAATCAGCAATGAAATTTCATTTCTGCAATCACTAATAAGCAGAATCACTCTTAAACAAAATCAGGAATGAAATTTCAATAACTTATTGCTTTCATAAGATTTCGAATTACTGCAAGGATTCTGCAATCACTAATAAGCAGAATCACTTTTATGCGAAATCAGCAATGACCTTTTAATAACTTGATGCTGTAATAAGATTTCGAATTAATGCAATGATTCTGCAATAACTAATAAGCAGAATCACTGTTAAGCAAAATCAGCAATGAAATTTCAATAACTTGTTGCTGTCATATGATTTATAATTAATACAATGATTCTGCAATCACTAATTAGAAGAATCACTGTTTAGCAAAATCAACAATGAAATTTCATTTCTGCAATCACTAATAAGCAGAATCACTCTTAAACAAAATCAGGAATGAAATTTCAATAACTTATTGCTTTCATAAGATTTCGAATTAATGCAAGGATTCTGCAATCACTAATAAGCAGAATCACTGTTTAGCAAAATCAGCAATGAAATTTCAATAACTTGTTGCTGTCACAAGATTTCGAATTAATGCAATGATTCTGCAATGACTAATAAGCAGAATCACTATTAAGCGAAGCAGTGACATTTTAATAACTTGATGCTGTAATAAGATTTCGAACTAATGCAATAATTCTGCAATCACTAATAAGCAGAATCGCTGCTAAGCGATGTCAGCAGTGACCTTTTAATAACTTGATGCTGTAATAAAATTTCGAATGAATGCAATGATTCTGCAGTAACTAATAAGCAGAATCACTGTTAAGCAAATTCAGCAATGAAATTTCAATAACTTGTTGCTGTCATATGATTTATAATTAATACAATGATTCTGCAATCACTAATTAGAAGAATCACTGTTTAGCAAAATCAGCAATGAAATTTCATTTCTGCAATCACTAATAAGCAGAATCACTCTTAAACAACATCAGGAATGAAATGTCAATAACTTATTGCTTTCATAAGATTTCGAATTAATGCAAGGATTCTGCAATCACTAATAAGCAGAATCACTTTTAAGCGAAATCAGCAATGACCTTTTAATAACTTGATGCTGTAATAAGATTTCGAATTAATGCAATGATTCTGCAATCACTAATAAGCAGAATCACTGTTTAGCAAAATCAGCAATGAAATTTCAATAACTTGTTGCCGTCACAAGATTTCGAATTAATGCAATGATTCTGCAATGACTAATAAGCAGAATCACTACTAAGCGAAATCAGCAGTGACATTTTAATAACTTGATGCTGTAATAAGATTTCGAACTAATGCAATAATTCTGCAATCACTAATAAGCAGAATCACTGCTTAGCGATGTAAGCAGTGACCTTTTAATAACTTGATGCTGTAATAAAATTTCGAATGAATGCAATGATTCTGCAGTAACTAATAAGCAGAATCACTGTTAAGCAAATTCAGCAATGAAATTTCAATAACTTGTTGCTGTCATATGATTTATAATTAATACAATGATTCTGCAATCGCTAATTAGAAGAATCACTGTTTAGCAAAATCAGCAATGAAATTTCATTTCTGCAATCACTAATAAGCAGAATCACTCTTAAACAACATCAGGAATGAAATGTCAATAACTTATTGCAATCACTAATAAGCAGAATCACTTTTAAGCGAAATCAGCAATGACCTTTTAATAACTTGATGCTGTAATAAGATTTCGAATTAATGCAATGTTTCTGCAATCACTAATAAGCTAAATTTGTAATGAAATTCAAGCTACTTTACTTATTGCTGTAGTGAGATTTCAGATTGACTCTTAAGCCGAATCATTTATGAGGAAGAACGAGACCGTCAATGTCGATTTACAACAGTCTTAACAGTTCTTCACTATTAAAAGTTTGTCTCATTATTACCCTGCATGTGACTTGTAAAAAATCGGTTGCCTGTTTAAAATTGCCAAGTCAAGTCACTTCCAATTAGAAAATCACCAATAATCAATAATAACTTTATTCCTTTACTTAATCGACAATTTTGGTTTCTTAAGTGTTATTTCAGTAACAGGTATTTTTATCTGTTACTGGAAAGTAGCAATAACAGTTGTAACAGGTATTGCAAACTAGCAGTTTGGCCCATGCCTACAGAATAGTAGACCGACAAATTTGAATTTCCAAACAATAAAAAGAAAGCGTTCAGCAAACAAAAGACGCCATTATATTATTTTGCTTCGAACATAGGTGGTGCTGAAATACTTTTTTTATTCACCACTTTGTGCCTGATTACATGGGTCGTTTTCCTGAAGAGCGCATCGGTGAGACAGGTAGATTTTATAAGCGTAAAAAGGAGAAGGTACATTTCACGTTCTCTTTTTTACGCACATAAAATCGACCTGTCTCACCGATGCGCTCTTCAGTAAAACGACCCATGTAATAAGGCACTTTGAAAGTACTTTTTACCCTGTTTAGACTGTGTCTGCTCATTACGCAATAACGATGTTTTTGTGGGCGACATCGTTGTGGAGCTGTGGTCCTCTCATCGATTGCACCCATTAGACCATCGTCATGGCGAAGTGAGCAGTCAGTCTAAACACTAAACCAGTGTTATTTGTATATTTTGTAACCAGAGAGTGCACCTGAATAGAATTAAAAACAGTAGTTTTTGTTTTAAGCCTAGTACGCAGATCGCGCTAAATTTTCGTTTTCATACAAAATTCTCTCCAAAGTTTAGCCAAGCTAAAATTTAGCCAAGCATTTTAGCCGAGTGGTACGCAGCTCTAGCTAAAAAAATCACATTTTTGTTTCATACTGTACATGACTATCTGTCAAAATTTAGCGCACGAAATAATTGTTCGGCGCATTAATTTTTGAGCTAAATTTTGAAGGTTTCTTTAACTCTTGAATGTTTTGTGAATTTTTCTTTGTGAAAATAAAAAGCGACGTGATTAATATTTGGAAACTTACTATTTATCTCAGGCACAGAAAAGAATCCATTTTATTTGGTTGAAATTACTTGGAATAATGTGGGTTTTTTTTTTCTTTGAAATTGTTAAATATAATTTTTCCAATGAGAATTGTCATGAACAGCTGACTACAAGACTGATTTCAGCAGCAAATTTAAACTATCTGGTTTTGGTCGTTCAGAAACATACATGGATACTCGAGTATCTTAGATAGGCTATCCTAGTGAATCCTGAACGTGGCCATATTCTCCACAACGCTCTCATGTCAAAATTTAGCTAGGGGTTTAGCTGATGTTTGGAGAGAAAAGTGGAAGCTAAAATTTAGCGCGATCTGCGTACTAGGCTTTACCAAACAGACCTTTATGGTGGATTTATAATTTGTTTTTTTTTTCAGTCGTGTGTTCAGATTCGGGAGCAGGGTTACCTTCGGGGACACTTTAGTGTCAATCTGACACCTTTTCAGCACCCGGACACCAGGACACCTCTTTTTAAAAACACATTGATTTTGGACAATGAAATCTAGCAACCCTTTGGACACTATTTGAAAATAAAACAAACAATTTGCTCGAAAAATTGAACGGAACCCGTTGTCAATCAATCAAAAAATGAAAATACCTACACCACACATTTCTATTTCTTGTTCTATCTTTCATACTCTAAATCACAAATTAAAGGCCTTGAAGTACTTTTAATAAGAACCAATATTTTGAAATATTATCAAAAAATATGTGATCAAGTCACGGCTACGATAAATAAAGGGTGTTCCAATAAGAGGTGTTATTTTGAATAGCCCGCTATTTCGGTAGCTGTCACTTTTGGAGCTGTCATTTTTTGGCATTTGACAAGTAGAAACTACGCCATTAATAAAAATGGAACGATACACGCTTCAACAACGCATTGAAATTATTAAAATTCACTATAAAAATGGTGAACATTTGGCGGAGACGGTTTGTAAAACTAAAACATTTTTGGGTCGTCGTGAAGCACCTTGTCGGACCGCAATACAGAAATTGGTGGACAAATTCGAGCTGTTGGGACAAGTTAGTGATGTGAAGAATAAAACCCGTGCACGTCGCTCAAGAACAACTGAGAATATTGCTGTTGTAGCCCAAAGTGTTGAAGAAAACCCAGGTTTGTCCATTCCTCGTCGTTCTTTGGAATTAGGCATTCCACAAACGTCATTACACCGTATTTTGCATAAAGACTTGGGTCTTAAGGCTTATAAAGTTCAGTTAACACAAGAACTCAAGCCGGCTGATCATCAACAACGTCGTGTCTTTGCTGATTGGGTCCTTGAAATGCATGAAAATAATCCGGAATTTCATCGAAAAATCATCTTGACTGATGAGGCCCATTTCCACCTCGGAGGCTACGTCAACAAGCAAAACTGTCCAATCTGGGGCTCGGAAAACCCAAGAGTTATTGTTGAAAAGCCTCTCCATCCTCAACCCGTGACTGTTTGGTGCGGTTTATGGTCCGGCGGGGTCATTGGACCTTACTTTTTCGAAAATGAGGCTGGAGCAACAGTTACGGTCAGTGGATTGCGCTATCGAGAGATGATTAATGATTTTTTATGGCCGGAATTGGATGGTATTGATCTGGACAACGTTTACTTTCAACAAGACGGCGCTACGTGCCACACAAGCAATGAAACCATCGATCTTTTACGGGAAAAGTTTCCGGACCGTGTTATCTCTCGAAGAGGTGATCACAATTGGCCACCGAGATCTTGTGATTTAACACCTTGCGACTTCTTCCTTTGGGGCCACGTGAAAGATAAGGTCTACGCCAACAGCCCAGCGTCGATTCAAGACCTCAAAGATGGAATTCGTGAGGCTATCGAGGACATAGGGCAGCCACTTTGCGATTTGGTTATGGAAAATTTCATGAAAAGGATATGGTCCTCTAAACGTGGTCGTGGCGGCCATTTGGCTGATGTTGTGTTCCATTATTAACGGCATACCTTCCTCCATGATTCCATGAGATAATCACTACCTTATTTGTCAGTCCATTGCGCCAGCAAAAAATTCTTTCCTATCCCTCTTTTCCTTCTAACTAATACCGTGCGATTCAGATTGCCTTTAAAAAGACCTTAGGTCTTACAGGCATATAGTTATATAGTAATTATTATTATGATGATGGTAAAATTAAAACTTTTCAAGCTTCAGCTCAATTGGATGATTTCTTGAGTTGTTAACTAATTTTTATATTTTGGTGTTCTTCTCCAGGGCTAGTTTCACAGTCGACACTTGCCGGAATAAGTAGCACTTAAGGACTTAAGGCTACGTTTCATAGCCAGTGTAAGTGGAAGTTAAGTCACCAACATAGGAGACTTAAGTGGTATTTATTCAGGTTAGTGTGCACTGTGATATTGCGCCTTAATCTTTCACATTGCCCACTTAAGAGCCACATTTCTGACTGTGAAACTGGCCCTTAATCTATTGAAAAGTTAAACAAAATTATTTACGTGTACTTCTGATTAAACAATAAATACATACACGTCTGTGAAGTTGGTATAACAATTTTCACCTAGACTAACGGGACCACAACAAGAATGTGCAGTTTTTTTACATTTCCATTCCGGATCTTGTTGTTCATCAAATAGTGGGTGTAATCCCATGTACTGCAAACTTCATCTTGAAGTTAGCAGTAGGTACATGCTCCTTTTTTTAACAACCACGCAAGCTAAACTTGCAGTCCCACAATAAAATTACCCAAAATTGTGAAGTCCTCATTTGAAAAAAAAATCATACTGTACTCTGCTAGCTTCACTGTTAAGTTAGCAGTACATGGGGTTTTTGCAGAAGGAACTGTTTTGCGCAACTCTACTGCGTCGAAGCGAAGCCCTTCTCTTTTGCTATTTACACGACCAAAACATCTCGTCGACACTAACCGCCATATTATTCACTAGATACATCCAGATTAAAACTTAAATCCAGATGTATTTACATTGAATTTGTATGCTTTACATCTGGATTTAAATTTTTAATCTGGATGAATAGAGTGAATTATATGGCCGTAAGCTTTTTCGAGGTAATTCGGGGGTTATAAAATATTAACCTGGCAATACGCTACTTACCATATACACAAATATCTTTATTTATATCTTTATTAAAAGTGAAAACAAAACGAAATTCTTCAAGGTTTTTTTGGAAAGTTTAATTTTTATAATAATGTTATTTAATTTAAAATTACACCGATTTTATTAAATACACTGTAAAATAATACTGTATTACAATTTTATATTATTTTCAAGTTAGATACATGGTCATTTGGTTTTATGTAGGAACACAAGTCCAAGGAGATATTTTCTAAACCAAATAAGTAGCTAATTAATTGGTTGAAACTTTATTTTTAATAAGTGCAAATATTTATAATAATTTTTTGAATTTTATGTAATAAATTCAAATTCGTGTAATTCGTTTTCTTTAATCTTGTGTGCTTATGTATACCTATATATATATATTTTAAATATAAATGTTTTTTTTATTGTAGTTATTGTAGCGATATTTATTTTTGGTACACACACATCGCTTAGATCATTTATGTATTAATTAAATATGAAATTTATTTTGAGATCTTTTAAATAACACGACAAATATAACAAGAATACAATACATTTGGGTTTTGTTTTGTTAAAACAATTTAATTCATGTTCTATTTTTTTTCGAATGAAACTCTTAATAAGGTTTATTTTTGAACACGTTATAGCAATCTTATAAACGATTTATTTAACTATCCATTAAGCTTAAAGAAGTTATTCGAAAAGGGAAAAGCGTGCAATTTATAACATCTTCGAAAGATTTTCTTCAATACATATTTGCATTCCGAAATTTCTTAAAAGCTAACTTTAAATAACAGAATTTTTGAATGTAGAAATTTTAAAAAGAATTTCGACCCAGTTAGAATTCTCACTCAAAACCCTATCTATAAAACATTTGAATATTGTTTCAAATTCTGCTTTAAAAATTGTAGTATTACGTAGACCCTAGTTTACCTAGATAATTTTTATAATCAACATCAATTTCTTCCTTTTATTTTCTACAGTTTTTTTACAGTTTCTCTGGTTGCTTTAATTACAAATTATAGTTCCCACGTAGTAAGCAGTTTTCTGCATTCAGACTCAAAGCATACCTGGGCGAAATGTATCATGTTCTTTTTATATTTTGTATCATACATATTATTTTTTTGTATATTGTAGGTATGAGTAAATTTAGCTAAGTAAGTAAAATATGTAATTGTATAAATAGTATTGTAAGCGAATTATCATCATTTTAGATCAAAGGGTTGTCGAGTGTTCTTCTTTTATTACTTCGCCCCCCCACCAGTGGTAAGGGGCAATATTACAATTCTAAAGGCATACAAAGCTATACATGAAGCTTTTGTGTGACATAAGGTCTGGTCAAGGGTTATGCGCCCTGTCCAACCATCAGTCGGTTTAAAACAGTTCCGACACAACAATAACTATGCATGTGTTGTGCCCCAAATGACATGCCACCCTACAAAGGCATGAACCACTGAGTCACAACTGTTGTCGAAATACCTCAACTTATAAAATAGGTATTCATCATCGACAGCAGTTTCACGTTACACTTAATGTGACGCAACAATTCAGTGGAATATACACCCAGGGGTTCCTCGAACCCCCAAGTAGGCTTCAAGGCCATAAGTAAAGGTGTTGGCTGCCAGGGCCTGCTTAAAAACTGGAATTCTACTCGTGTAGGTAGGAATACCCCTTACACCTTCCAAACTAAACCTCGGCTCATACATAGTATGAGGTCTTCCCTATCTTTTCACCCTAAGGTTTCGCCAAGCGCCTTATCGACCGGGCCCCGGAAAATCACCATACAGGAGTACCGTGAACGGGCTGAAGGTGGAGCTACAGTGGAACCCGACTGCCGGGCCAAGGCCGTTCTAGCCCCAACCCTCGAGATCACAAACTAGGGTTGCGGGAGCCCATTCCCACCCCTAAGGAGGCCTGTGGTGGATACCCCAGCCGGAGGCACCGAAGCGGACACCAAGTCCCGGTACGGCAACATCTGGGAAACCTACACCAGTTGGCCGGTCTCAGCAGTGGGGCCCAAAAGCGAGCATTTCTGGAGGAAGCACGTAATATAAAAAGAGCAGAGTACGAGCGGAAGCAGAGAAAAAAGGCCGAAAAAGCGCGCCAATGGGCTGAGAACCATAGGGTTCAAATAAATCAAATAAATAAAAACAACCTTCTTGTTGTAATTGTTTTGGTTGCCTTGCTGTTTGCTGTAGTTGTGTTGGTTGTCGGGTTCATGCCTAATAAAAAGCTGAAGTTAGTGTGATTAATAAGAAAGGAAAAAATATTATACATGGTAAGAAATATTAAACAACAACAGTAAAAAGCAAACCACACCCAAGCCTCTATTCTCTCAGTTTCCCGCAACCTCCTTGCAATCGTTGGGACACATGCCTTTAAATCGCCGATAAACGTAGAGGACATCAGGTGCGCTTACCGGTTCAATTGGCTCAACTGTTACTGTACCAAGCAGTGGCATTGAACAGAGGATTGAAAGAAGTTCAAAGAAGGAAAGAGACTCGCCAGAGAAACAAATAATTTAAGAAGCGATAAAGTTGTATAGTTAAATAAAAATAATAAAAAAGGTTTTTGTAAAATTCATCTCAGGTTCCCTTGGTTTTTATACAACATTGGCGCAGCCGGTAGGATATTGAAGATACAGAAATAAAACAAATCTTGAGAACCGAAGATTTTCTGGCTTCAGTAACACTATCTATCGAACAAAAAATTTTGATAAAGTATAAAATACCATTCCAACTTGAAGTAGACCTACTTCACCTCTAATTTTCTCGTTGTTTTTCACAAATACTGGACGTTTTTATTCTACTCCCTTTCTTTCCCTTAAAGAGCGGCTGTTTCTCATGCAGTAGTTAACTTGAGTCAATAATATGTATGATTTAGTATCACCCTATTTTCAAATTTCGTAGAAAGACTACATTATAATAGTTTATGGCGTCAAAGTCTACTCACTGAGATGGAAATACAAGAATTGCTCGGTGAAATCCAGCAATTAGAAAGAGAAAAGCAAGATCAAACTCAGGAGATAAAAAACTTCAACACCACTTTACTAAGTCAATTTAAATCACTCGTGGGAAAGGAAGTACATCAACTGAATTTTAATCAACTCAGTGTACAGTGAGCCAGTTTACTAGACTTGAAACCACTGATGCTATTTTATCTACTTATATTGAAGCCATTAAAAGCCAACAACAAATACGGGAAAGCCAAATAAGAGAACTCAAAAACGGGCTTTAGGATCAGCACAAAACTCGAACCAAGTTGATAACCCATCAACAAGAGTCAGAGAAAGTTAACCGACAAGCTGAAGAAACTATTCCAAGACTCAGTAAGCAATTAACCACTTTTGAAACTAAAGAAGCTAAGCAAATTTAAGAAGCTTATAAACTCAAAAACCAAGGAGCAGTTTATATGAGTCAAATTAAATTTCTTTAGGAAGAACAAGAAAGAGTAAACACCCCCTCTAAAAACAAACCAGTAATAATGCCAATTTTATTTGGAATTAAATATGCAGACACATTTTATGGTTTATGGTTTGTGATATGTCAGTACTGGGTGTAAACAATACCTTTGAAAACATCTTTTGAAAGCAAGGCCAATAATACACAAGACACACCTTCAAGAATACCTAAAATACCCGTTGAAGAGAAACCCTGTTAAAACTTCAAAATGTCGTTAGGTTTCGAAAAATTGTTATAACTTTCGCACGGTAACCCCTAGTTCTCAAGAGGGAACGATCCCAACAAAGCACAGAAGCTACAACCTTCCCACACGGGAAAACCTTATTACAACGGTTGTGGAACAAACTTTTAAGAGGGTGTTATATGAGACGCAAATAAAGCTCTTCATATAATACACAACCTACCCCAAATATTTTCAAACGCCGCAACCAAGGTCAAGTAACAAACAAACGTAAACAATTCAATTGTATTTCCAATACACATACACACACTGTGGACATATTATATAGGCCAACGATTCGGATACCCAATGAGGTATAAACTGAAGCGTCATCAGAAAATCTGTTTTATGACAAGCGAGTATTAAGAAGAGGAAATCCTTAACAAACAACGAAAAAGAAAGAAACCACCTAATCTTTAACTTTCCTTTCAGGAATTGGGCTTTAATCGCCTCACAATCCTGGCTACCCCTAGTGTGTCTAATTAAACCCAGGGATAACCCCTCCTTAGTCCCCTTTCTCTGGACTAAACCCAGAACGCAGAGGGTAGAACAATGTTATTATTATTATGTAACAAGGCCATGGCCAAAATCCTAGAACAAGTTGGGGAAGAAACAATTCCCAGAAGAACTGAAGACTTCATGAAGAGGAGGGAAGAGGAAACGAATAACCTCTTTGAAGAATTCAGTTTACTCCATAAACAAATAAAGGAGACGCGAAGCATCCTGACCAGACCATGGATACTTCAAAAAGAAATATTATGCTGTAGTTGAGCAAGTTAAGCAAAAAATCTAACAACAATTAAAAACATATAGTGCCGCATTGCAAAAGCCATCGCCAATGCCAATAGAGGGATCAGAAGACAACACAAAAAAGAATGAGAGTAACTTTACACTGTCGACTTTACAGACCAACAAAACCGAAATGTCAGCAATCTTTCCAAATGACACCAAATGAAAGCGTTCAACTATTCGATTGACATCATTAACAAAGCAGCTGAAACTCATCATAAACATAAATGACAAAATGAGTAACGCCAGCAAAAGCTAGAAGAAATTCATAAAGATATTTTGATGACTAATGATGAAGGCAATGAAACTGAAGTATTATCGTCACAAGTAGACAACTTGAGACAATTATATTCAGAAACTATAATATCCATGCAGGAGAAACAGAAAATGATATTAGGCTTCCAAGACTCCAATAATGCCAACATTCATGTGTGAAATTCAATGTGTGGGTAGAATTTCATGATTACGTCGAGTTTTAATTAAATTACAGAAGCGCAGCAGTTTGTCCAGCCGAAGTTTATAAACCATAAAATCTCTCTTGTAATTTTCAGATAAACACCCAGGGGTTGATCGAATCCCCAAGTAGGCCTCACGGCCATAACTAAATGTGTTGGCTGCCATGGCCTGCTAAAAAAAACTGGAATTATAATCGCGTAGGTAGGAATATTCCATAACCATTGGGTCCATACCCAATCCTAAAGGGAAGGTAGTCTAATAAAAATAAAAAAGCGGAAAAAAATATTATGCAACATTTGCGCAGCCAGTAGGATGATGATGAGTAGAGGTTAAATAATTCATGAAAGCTAAAGACTCCTCTAGCTTCGGTAACACCATCTTTCGAACGAAGTAAAAATGCATGAAGTATAATATTTTTTCTAAGAAAAACTGACAGTCGGGCCTATGCGGCGGGCTATCCTGTTCCTTTTTGTGAAACTTGTCTCTGCTTTTTGGTTACTTCTTACTTCTTGCCTCTTTATCTTCGTAATATGACTCCCAATCCAAGTGCTGTATGGCATCAAGGTCTACTGCACTGAGACTGAAATCCAACAAGACTCGAAACTACTGACGCCATTCTGACCTTTTATATTAATGCAGTAATAAGGCAACAAGAAAAAGAAGAAAACAAACTTGTAGATCTCAAAAACGAACTTAAGAGCCAAAGAAAAATTAAAGCCAAGTTGATAACAAATCAACAAGAAGCAGAACAAAACAACCTTCAATTCGAAGAAACAATTTCAAAAACTTGAAAAACAATTGGCAACCCTTGAATCCGAAAAACAACAAGCCCCAGCAAGATCTTAGTTTTTACCAGGCTAAGGAATCTGATTTAGTGCGTCAAGCTAATAAGATTTAGAAACACGAAACGGTTTATATCGACCAGATAAAGTTTCTAAAAGGTGAAGTTAAATAAAATTAAGAGAAAGGGTAAACACCCCCTCAAAAAACAAACCCCTGTTAATGTCACTCTCGTTAAAAATAACAGACACACCTAAGAAAATACCTACACAAATTTTTGAATCAAAACCCCCCGAGCAGGAACCTTCCAAAACTTTCAAAATTTCACTAGGTTTTGAAATATTACTTAAGCTATCGCATGGCATTCCTGAATTTTCAGCAGGGAATGACTCGAAGATAGCGCAAAAGTTGCAAACATTCTTAACGTGTATCCACCCTATATAGTTGAACAAATCCTCGACACAGATAAAAAAAACTTTTCGTCAAAATTTTAAACACAAAATTAAGAGAGGATGGGTTAGACCTAATTCAAACTTCCAAGCCCAATACATTCAAAGAGTTTGAAGAAATCTTAAACAGAACATACTTACCAATCGAAGACTATAATGATCTGGTAAACTGTTTAATCACCAGTCGTCAAATCCCATTCGAGACTTTGAACACCTTTGTAAGCAGGCTCCGACATTCTTTATCCCAATGTCGAGAAGACGCAGACATTAAATATGGTGATAAAGCTGATATTGTAAAAAACCAGCTAGAAGTTTTCGCTAAATCAACTCTTGCTTCTGGGGTATCAAATAAGTAACTAGGTCAATACTTGTTCATTATTGGCAAACAACCTTTAGAGGAACTCATACAAACGGCATTCATATTGGAAAAACATTTACAGAGGGTAGAAACAGTTCGACATGCATGGGCTTTTAACAACGACATGTTCAAATAGGAAATAGAATTGTTACCGATTGAGGTAATAGGGTTCCATTGGATCCTTACCGTGGTGAACAACAAACAAAGAACAACTAAACATTACAACAGACTGGGAGTGTCAGGCCTAAAGGCACTCTTAGTCGTAAAAGGCTTTATGATGGAAAAGGAATGGAAAAAAGGATATGGAGATTTTTTTTCTTTTCTATATAAATTTTAGTTAAATGCATAAAATACCGTAGTATTTGTAATTGGTGTTTATAAATAGATTTAATTTAACTCTAAAATAAGTTTTAAAATTAAAGACAACAGATTCGTAATATCCTAGAAAACAACTATTTTTAATTACCAAATCTTCAAAAAATAAATCAATTAAATATGTAAGTTATTAATTCTTTATAGTAAACAAACAATTTGTTCCACACACTCATTCCATCAATCAACTTCAACACCAGCGAATAACAAAGCAATAAAACGCTATTAATATCAAATTAATATCAAGTTCATAATATACAAACAACCAAAACTGGAATTCCAACCGCGTAGGTAGGATACCACATTGTACCCCCCAAACTAAACCTTGGCTCATACATAGTTTGAGCCCTTCTCCATTCCCTAATCATTGGGTTCATACCCAATACTAAGGGGAAGGTAGTCTGGTCAACAAAAAAAGTGGAAAAAAATATTATACAACACACAAAACCAACAAAAAGAAAAAAGAGAATGGCATGGATCAACTCTAAATAATACAGGAATTGTTTCACTTACTTAACCTGCTTGTACGTTCCAAATTGATAATCAACACATATTCTACGAAAACACAGACCATATCGAACTTAAAATTGAGCAACCAAAGTTTAAAGGACCTAATATATCACTATGATAGAATTTTTCAATAAGAAAAACTTAGTTAACAATCCGGTAGTAATTTTAAAAGGATTAGCAGCAAACCACATCATATTAAAAAGAACACATATACTCAATAACAGACCTAGAACAAGGCATACAGAAACTGGAAACAACACAGAAAGAAAGGACCGGACACAAAGTATCCTCAATAGCATCAATATCAGTCAGCCAGTCAGCACGATAGCCACTTTCTGCATCTTGGTGATGATACTCGGAAGGTTATACTACATGACGAGGCGCACGGTGAAACCTATACCAAAGTACGAAACACCCTTACCTAGAATTTCGAACCATCACTCCATATACACTCCCTACCATCTAAACCGAATTCACAATACAAAAAGAAATAAAAACAATCCTAACACCTCCAACACCACCAATACTATTTCTCCCACTTTTACCAACATTAATTCCAACCCCATCGAACCGTACAAAACCTACGTCTAACCCAACATTACCGACAAATAAACAAAACAACGATGACCAGTAATGGGGTGACGACGAAAAAATGCATCGTCGTAAAAAGACAACTCCATTAATGTTTGTTTACGTTTGCGAGTGATGAACCAGGTTATTTAATATTAAACAATAAGTAAAACGAATGAGGAAATCAAAAACAGGGCAAAAACATATGATCTGCTTTGCTTTGAAATATTTATTGTAATAACCAAAACTAGGACACGGAACAATGACCTGTGGAAGAATGTGATGATGTTTAGAGTAAGACAAGGAATAAGATTCAACGTTAATCTTAAGAATAATAAGTAAGAATTTTTATATAAATAGAATTAAGAACTTAAAGATAGTGTCAATAAAGTAATGCAGACAAAAGAGAGAAGTTTCGACTTTCAATTAGATTCGGATTTGGAAGAAGAACTAGCATTACCTAAGCGAAGTAAGTATACAAGATAAATAACATCCCTTGCCCTTTTTCCTAAACCACAAGAAGGCTCTCCAGCCTATCAAGACCGGCCCATCACGGGGCTACAAACTAAGCGTGGAATCTCTCACCGAAAGGTAGGATTTCCCTCCCTCTCCCCTGAGAAACCTAAATCTACTAACCATGCATATAGCATGCAACCTTTTCAGACTCCCCGCCTGGCACTAGAAGCTGAGCTTTAGGACGCGACAGCCGGCCCCCGACCTATCACCTTGGCCGAGTATCGGGCCAGGCAGGTGGGAAGCACGAACTCACCCAAGCCTCCACCCTCGCAGGTTCCTGTAACCCCCCTGGAACCATTCGGGCCCCTGCCCCTAAAGCGCCGGCGTAGAGGACGCCAGGTGCGGTTAAGGGTCCAGCTGGCTCAACTATACCAGGTAGCTGCACTGAGCAAAGGGGCCGAAAAGAGAGGCCACCTAGAGGCAGCCCTAAAGCTAAAGGAGGCGGAGGAGACATTTAAAAGGGAGAAAATGCAATCATCCAATGTTGTTAAGAAAATAGATAAAGAATGTATTTAAGAGAATAAATAAAGAAGTGGAGAAAAAGTACATTAATCGCTGTGGTTAATTTCTGGTTCACTTAAAATATTATACAGCACATGTATACCAAGCGGTGCTCACTAATAAATTTGCAATCAATCACAAATGCAATTTAGCAAGAGAAGGAAAGTAAAAAGACGAAGCAATGGACTGAACACAACGACATGTTCACATATGAAATATTATTGTTACCGATTGAGGTGGATAGGGTTCCATTGGGATTGGACTCTAATGAAACAAAAACAACAAACAAAGGACAATTAAAAATTACAACACATTGGGAGTATTAGGCCTAGAAGTGCTTTCGGCTGTAGGACGGTAAATAAAAAGAGAATGGAATGATAGGAATGGAAACATTGAATCGCCATTATACGAAACAAAAAAATGTAAAGATACCAAAGAATATAATGGGACTGGATGACGGTTTAGTCACGTGCATGGTGGCAAATCACCTTGCATACGGCAAAAAACTCATTTCAGCTAAACCGGAAATAGATGAATTTAGGGAAATCCTATTTAAGGATGTGAAAAGGTATCCTTAATTCCGCTACATCCCGTCATCTTCCCCAATAAAAAAATAACTATAATAAAATAAAGAGTAATACCCTAGAATCAACTATTTTTTTAATTGAAACCCCAGAAGTACAGCAGTCTCACTAGTCAAAGTTTCCAGGAGGATCAACGGAAACATAAAGGCAAAATTAATAGACTCTACAATTTCAGGATAAATACGCAGGGGCTGCCAGGGTGCGTAGGTAGGACTGCCCTATTGAACCCTTTAAACTAAGACCTGAATCATACATAGTATGAGGTGTCTTCTCGAAATGTCACTGAGCCTAGAGGCCCCCAGAAAAAGATTATACAACACCCTGAAAAATTATTACCGACCTAAACTAATCCCTCATATTTTGTGTCTTTATTACCATAACGTGAGGGGTCTACGTAGAAAAACCGCGTCTATTTCTCTCAATTCCCAAAAACTTCCCGACGATATTTTTGCCTTAGATGAAACAAACCTTGCAATTCCATGCTTGAATAAGGACTTTTGACTTCCGAATTTTTTGTCTTTCGAGCCGACGGATGGCCAAGACTTACCAAAATTCTATGGTAATCCGAGTCTTTTATATGACTTTATTACGAATGTAGAGGAGATCTAGTCTATAATAATCCAATCCGTAATAAAGTTGATGGACCTACAAATGAGGTACTTAATATGTACCGGACACCTTTAGAGTGGTCCCCAATTAAGGCTAACCTAATTCTTGACTACGCGCGCCGAAAAGCGTATTGAAACTTCATTAATTAACGATCTGCACACTTTGTTGTGTAAGACGCTAAGCTGGAATTCCAAATGCGTAGGTAGGACTACCCCAACTAAACCCTGGCTCATAACTAGAATGAAGAATCAGAAAATATTATACAACAATTGGCACAGCCGGTTAAGCTTAACAGAGCTTAAACCAATCTTTAAAGATGAGGATTCTTCTGGCCTCAACACCACCATCTTGCGAATTTTAAAATTTCATGAATCATGACTACGATTGTTACAGTAGGATGGCACTGGAATAATTTCCTTAAATCTTAAACTCTTTGAAAGGTAAAATTGTAACGACTCCCACGTCGGTTCACAGAAACTTTCAGAAACAGTTTTAAAGGCGCCATCATACGAACAAAGAGTTGTGAAAGAACCATTCGATTTCTGATGTCCTATCCGAAATCAAATCAAGGAATAACGACAATCAGCAATTAAGTGAAATAGCAGACGAAACCTACCTAACTCTACGGCAAGGTAAAGTTTACAGAGCCAACCTTCCAAATAGAGTTAGAACCTCGCCCGCTTCTTCAACTACACGTTTTGATCAAAACAAATTACTAGAACAAGCCACCGACCTTCATAACGAGGCTAAAGAGAGTGGAAACATACCTCTACTCAAGCTCCAAACTCTTAATCGAAAAATTGAGGAGACAAGACAATTACGATTGTCTCACATACAAGAAGTTAGAAGAGGATCCGAAGGAATAAGGCTTCAATGTCTACAAAATCCTTTAGGAGATCAAGTAATAGAAAAGATATTTCAGCTCCCAATCCCTTAGGAAATAAGCACATAAGGAGGCCCAAGAACTCTTTAACAGGACTTGTATACTTGTTGAAAATCCCAATGAATTTATGACTCATCTTATATATTGTAGACAGGCACAATTCGAGACCCTTTGCCTTTGCATCAAGAATACGACATAATTTGGCGCAATGTCGCGAGGCAGCCGATCTCAAATATGAAAACAAATTCAGAAACTATGAAAACCCAGTTAAAATATTTCGCAAAATCATCCCTTGCAAGTGGCGTAAATAATCTACTCTTGGGCCAATATCTGCTGGGATTAACAGAATCCACATTTGAAGGGCTTTCACAACGGAAAACATGCAGCAGGGGCTTCGCAGCAACAGTTAGTACCTTCAATTACAATGGTTAAACCAATAACCTGTGCTGATTACTAGAGTTGGGAAATAATGATTACAAAAATAAGTCAATTACAATTACTTGTAATTGAAATCTGCAAACACCTTTTTTTATTACTTTTAAATATAATTGAAGAATTTCAATTACAAATTACATGTAATTGAAGAACTTTAATTAAATCGTCATAAAAGCATTAATGTAATTAATTTATTTTTTTGTCAATTACATTTTACGTGATATTGCACAAAAGTTTCCTGATATCGCTCATAAACCTGTTAGTGCATCAGACTCGTTGAAAGTCTTTTTTCTTTTGCGGGAATTGTAGCTATACTCCTTGACAACAAAATCTCAACGACACTAACTTTGACATGTTAGTGCTGTTGCAGGTTAACCAACTGTTCTGCTAATAGTACTGTCAAATTATCAAATAATCATTAACAAGGTTAACTTTCCATTTATAAAGAAGTTCAAAATGAATATTGGTTTAGTTTATTAGTAAAAATGCCTTTTAATTACCTTCATTGTTATTTTTTATTCTTTTTAATTAATAAAAACATTTAATGAATTATAATCCAAGAAATCAATTACCTTAAATGTAATTAACACAGTGCTTTCCTTCAAGAACTTGCAAAAACCCATTACTATTTTCAATTGCATGTAATTTGTAATTGAATTTTTTCGATTAAAAGTAATGGAAATGTATGTTTCATTCAATTACTAATTACTTGCAATTGAAATGAAAGTTGAAATAAATTACGACACTGCTGATTACAGAGCTAACATCAAAAACTCCGGAAGACTTGAACACCCCCACTTCAAAGCAACACCTAACATAATAAACCTCAAATTACTTGCAATTTCTGTAAATTTAAAGGTCACACATATGACGAGTGTTTAAAAAAGAATAAAAACACTCCACTCGCGTTTGTGAAAACTGTTAAACATAGGCATGATACCCGATTATGTAGAAATAGGTGGGACAACGAAAGGATTCACCTCCCACAAGAAAAAACAAACCTTAATTCTCAAAAGTTGCTCGGAAGTTGCCTAGTGGGAGTGGGCGCCAGGCCTAAACAATACCAATTTACGTACTTCACTTCTTTCTGAAATACAGATCGAAAAGCTTCACGCTATTATATGGAAATGTTCTAACCTCTTTTCAGACCCAGACGACCTGGCCTACACAAGTACTGTGAAAGGCGAAATTAAAACAATTACGGATACACCAGTTTTCTCAAAAACTTTGACCAAGGAATTAATAAAACCATCCAGGTCTCCATATAATTCCCCCGTATGGATCGTCCCGAAAAAAATGGCCACTTTTGGTCTGAAAAAAATATAGAATAGTTACTGATTGCAGGAAACTCCATTCAATAACAATTTCTGAGAAATATCCAACATCCGAAATAACAGAAGTGCTCTCACAATTAGGCAAAAAACAAATATTTCACGATTATAGATAGATCTTAAAAGTAATTTCACCCATCATCCCATTAAAAACATCAGATGTAGAAAAAACTACATTTTCCATCAACAATGGAAAATATGAGTTTTTAAGACTCCATTCGGTCTTAAAAACCCACCCTCGATATTCCAAAGAACTTTGGAAGATATCTTGAGAGAACATATTGGTAAACGTTGCTGCGCTTACATAGATCATATAATCATCTTTGGCAAATCTGAAGAAGAACACCTTAAGACTATAGAATTAGTCTTCACGACACACTAGCAAAAGCTTACATGAAAATTCATTTAGTTAAATCAGAATTTCTAAAAGAAGAAATTGAATTTCTAGGATTTAGTAGGTATTAATGGTGTAAGGACCAACTCTGCTTAAGTTAAAGCCATTGTTTGTCTTTCTCCACCCCGAAGCTTAAAAGAACTTTGTTCATGTCTGGTTATTACAGACGATTCATCAAAGATTATGCGAAGTTAGCATAACTGCTAACTTCCCTTTTAAGAGGAGAAGATGGACGTGCGTCCAAGAATGCCTCGAGAAAAAAATTAATACACTTAATAAATATGCCCTTATAGCTTTTCAAAATGTAAAGAATGCTCTTACCTCAAAAGAGGTCATACTTACTCATCCAAATTTTCAAAAAGAATTCGAACTTAAAACAGATGGTTCTGACTATGCCATCGGCGCAATCCTGTCCCAGAACAAAATAAACCTATCACATTCCTATGTCATCAGATGAAAATTATGCCACCAACGAAAAAAAAAATGATGGCAATAAATTTGGCTCTTAAAAGGTTAAGAAATTTCCTGTACGGATCAAGAAAAAGTCAAAATCATTACAGACCACCAACCATTAACATTATGTAATATAAAAACATCAACAGTAAAGTGTTTAAAAATGTCGGCAAGTGAAGTGTTTCTTAGCACTTTATTCAGCACTAGTTTTTGTACATTAAAGAATCCAGATGTTAATTGACTTTTACAATTAAAATAATATTTTAAATAATAATTGTCAAAAGGACTTGGTCCAATCCATAGTGGACGAGTGTTTAAAAAAGGGAATTTTTTTACATTACAATCTAATGAGTCAAATTACGGAGTTTATTGTACGATTTTTTTTCCACCTGAAAAAAAGATATTATTTTTTCTTATATTATTATTTAAATAACTCCATATTTAAATTTCATAAACAATTTTAGCATCCCTATTTTATGAAAAGAAAAAAAAGGATAAAAAAACCCGACTGGGGTTTTCTTCGTCCACTATCAAGATTTAACTTCAGAATTAAAAACCAATTAAAAAAAGAAGAAAATAGTTTGTTGTCTCAATATCCCATTTTCGTAGAGGAAATTTCCAAATATTATAAACCAGAAATCCAAGACAAACGACATTTTAATAAAATTAAAAATGGAAATGTTAACAAAGGTATTATTAAAAAAGAAATACCTATTTTTAATATTTTATTCATTAATATTTATAACCTATATTTGGCAGATTCCAGAGATTGCATTATTGCACTATCAATGCACGCTATTCTAAAGCCACATCGATTCAAATCTGGAGCAAACCCAACTATATTGAAGACCCTGAAATAAGTGATTTCATCTTATACATGTTTTGAACATTGAAGATGTTTTGCCTAAATTAAGTACGTTAAGAACGAACATTTAGAATATAAATCAACATTGCAAGGTGCAACCAAGAATAATCGCGGTATGTCCTGATTTTACTCAAATTGCGAATAGTAAAGTGGCGGACACCTTATTTGTATGGTAATGCAATTGCAGTTTGTTGAAATATCCACTTTAACATCTACAAACACACGTCTAAACCTCATCTTCACGTTGCTGAATTCACTCACTTTTACGAGTATAAGAAGGGAGTTTCGAACGATTCCCTTTTGTTTATTAATCAATTCGATTTCTGGGCGGAGTTAAAATATAATTTCTTATTCTTATATATTAATAAATTCCTTAAACTAAGTGTACCTACACGATTAGCAGATCTTACAATATTGTCAGAGCTGACAATGTCTGACAATTATCTACCAATGAGCTGACAATTAGTTGTGTATGTACACGGTTGCTAGAAAATCTAAAAATCTCTTACAATTTACTGTCAGAAGTTGGCTGACAATTTATTTACAAATAATTGGCTACATACCTACCAATAGATTGTAAGAGATTGGTAGATTTTCTACTAACCATGTACACACACAACCAATTGTCAGCTCATTGGTAGATAATTGTCATTTCCAGGTTATGGAATCTGCTTCATTTGCACCTTGACCTGACTTTTTTTGCTTCAGATGTTTTTCGAAATTGTAATTAAATGTCGTGTGCAGATTGGCCCATTTGCTCTTGGATTTCGTTATGGTCATTCCTACAGCATCTGCTACTTCTTGTCATAAAATTTCTTTTGGCACTTATAGTCGGGGCATCAATTTTTTGAATTAACTTCAAGGTTGTGTCGTGTGACCATTTTACTTTGATGTTTGAACCTTCTTCCTATAGGATTTCTGTTTTTTTTTTTATTTTATTTGCAGATTTCTGAAGCCGCGACTGCAAATTTGATGGCAAAATAGACCGAAATGTTGCATCGGTTCCAATTATTTTTTCCAATTCTTGTCTTTCCCTGTTAAATTTTTAAATAAAAAAAAAAATGTAAAAATTAACCTCACTGCACCACGAAAATCAACATCCAAATTCACTGCAAATTGTCTGACGATGAAAAAATTGTATGATGTGAAAAAAAGTGCATCTGACAATTTCTTCATTGTCAGAAACGTCAGACAACGATAAAAATTGTCAGGCCTGACAATAAATTGTGTGTGTAAACGATTATCAAATACCTTACAATTTATCGTTTATACATTTTCTGACAATTAATTGTAAGAGTACACGGTTGTTAGGCATTGTTAGGCATTGTTAGCATCTGGAAATATTGTAAGATCTACCAATCGTGTACACTGAGCTTTAGTTGTAAAGTTCTAATTTTGCTTTTTATTTTCACCGTAGGTACCTATACTCAACAAAATTGACACCGACTTCACTTGAACTGACTTCATAGAAGTCTCAAAAGAAAATGAATTTCATATCAAATTTAGTGAATTCTTTTAAAAATAAACTGCCAACACAATCATCCAATGAATTAAGATGATTTTTTTTACTTATTTGAAGCTGGAAGTCAGCTTGGCAAAAAACCATGCAGAAATCCACTTAATTTTAGACAGTTTCCATTTGTTTTAGCATGGATTTTTCTGCGTGCATACACAAATATTGGGGTGGTTTAATTATTTTTCTTTCAACGAATGTACGTTCTTTGCTATTTGTCGTGTTCAATCTCCTTACTACTTAAACATAATCCGGAGCTTTAATATTAGTTGCCTTATTTTCAATGTTATCTTTTGTACAAAACTTTTATCTTGATATTCTACACTTTGCGGTGATATTATAAAATAAATAAAAATATTAACTCAACGGATAACAGAATCTTAATTACTAAAACGTACCAAATGTGTTACCGTTTTGACTTCTAAGTTCAGACTTTAGTTTTCTCCTCTTAGCAAGCGGACCGCCTGTTAAAAAAAAAAAAGATATAGATAATGAGAATTTTCGGATATTTGAATCAGAAGTTAAAGTAATTTAGGTTGATTAAGGTCCAGTTTTTCAATGCGAGATTAAAGTTAAACCCGAGTTAACTCATTAAATTTGGTGAGTTAATTCAAGATTAACTTAATAGATGCTTTTGATGCCTTATCCACCAAGTGTGTTTAGTCGTTCCGCATGAATTCTCCAAAAAAATACTGCTCCATTAGTTAACTGTGGGTTAATTTAATTCCATAGTTAACTAACTCTGTTTTAACTCACCACTGAAAAACTGGACCTAAGTGGTTAATGAAATTTAATGGGATTTCTATATGAATTAGGCACAACATGCAATGTATAGCGTTCCCATATATTTTGTAAATTTTAATAATATTTATTGAACTTACCTTTAATCGTTCAACCGTTCTCTTTTAGGTATGATTCGTGCTTTCCTCTAAAATTCAAACAAATAAAACAGTTCTTTATTATACATACATATATAAAAAGAATTTAATTTCCAAAAAAGAAACACCTATCGTTTTCGAGTGGACGTACGGAGTTTTGTCCTTTTTCACTTCTCTTAATCGAAATTTTCTATTTTCGATAGGAATGGAACAGTTCGGAAATCCAACCGAAAACGACATTATGTCGTTTTCGAATGGACGTTCGAAGCAACTCCTTTTTTCACTCCTTTTACTCCAAATTTTCCATTTTCAATAGGAATGGAACAGTTCCGAAATCCAACCGAAAACGACATTAAATAAAAGTTACCTTGACAAATTCTTTGTGTTGTTTTATTTGTTGATAGTATCTATGTTTTATTGAACATCAATTATCCGAATATGTGAAAAAATGTCAAATCAACCGCAATTTCCGAATTTGTCTAGTCAGAGGTAAAACGTGGATAGAATTTGATTGATGGTTTATGGATGTCTTTTAAAAATATAACTTTAAAATCTACATAAATTGAACATCAAATCATATCAATTTCATCCCATGGCAGGGCACGGCCGGCACGGCACAGAGACAGAACGCCATTCAATTTCTAAACTTGAATTTGAAAATGCATTTTTCATTTTATTTTTGGAGATATATTAAAGTTGTCCCATAGATGAATCCTGAATATTTACGACTTCGAGGTCTAGATTAGGCTGAAGAAACAAAAAGATACATTAATATATTTTTTACTATGTGCATAATCTTTAAAAAAAAAATACATTTGGTAATAAAAGGAGGTAATTAAAGACACAATTCTAATAAAAGGAAATAATGATTGATTCCTCTATCAAAGAAGAATTTTATTAATAGGTACAGTGAAAGCTCCCTTAGGCGGACAGTGATGGTGACAAGATTTTTGTCCGTCTAAGGGAAATAACCTATTTAGGTAAATACATTTGTATTCAATTAAAAAATAAAACGAACATTTAAAAACTTTTAACATCTTCAAATCGTTTAAACAAAACATATCTCTTTTAATTATTTTTATTTAAGTTAAAAAAATCAGTGAGAAGGGTGTTTTTTTTTTGCGCAACACTTGAAACTTCTTCAAGATGGCATAGCTTTCTCCAGTTGCTCATATTCTTCTTGGTCCTCCTCAAAACTGCTATGAATTTCAACGGTTTCTATTTCTGTGCCTGCTATGACATCGTCTTATATGTTTACGTTATCTTCAATACGGATAAAATCTACTGGTTCAAAATCAGATAGGTATACTCTTGAAAGAGTCGCGAAAATGTCCTTAGGTGTGCTAGCGAAAGATCATTATCTGGATCCAACTGACTGACGTTTTCGTTAACTTGTTGCCCAAACTTATAGCTTTTTGAAAACAGTTTTGTTTTGTTATAGGTGTAACTTGTTCCCATGGCGTATTTAATTATAAAGGGCCTTATTAATAATCAAATTTAGAGATAAATTAAATGTTTAAGTGAATTTTAAATAAAGAACCATAAAAATAATCAATTTAATAGTCAGCTTAACGCTAAACGTCACTTTGAATTTCAAAGTAAAGAAACGCATGTTTAACTTCCTGATTAAGTGTAATCACGAAATTTGCTGTGTCATTCTGACAGAGAAAAACAATTTTCCTTATCTGTCTTATGTTTAATGTTTATGTTTGTCGCTTGAAAATTGCAATTGAATTCAATTGTTTTGTCGTGCTCGTGATGGTGGAAGAAGTTATACAATTAATATACACAGGTATGTAGGAAGATAAAATAGGCAAATAGATTAATTCCTTCTAATTTGATTATTTGTTAGTTTCAATTTTAGTGATTTTTAGTCCTCGAACTGGACACCAGCAATGAAGGAGTTGTAATGCCGAAAAAAATATTTTGTCGTCGTATTCAGTAAAGGGATCGATCCCTTTTCTGTATATTTTGTATTCGGCGAGAATGTGCCACCTTGTCCATAATGCTAATATCATTAGTACCTAATTTTGTCATCCTCGGAACTCATTTTATTTTTGTTGAGAAATTCACATCAAAATCCGAAAGTTTATTTTTTAAATTTTCCAAATAACACAAATGTCATTTACACAGCATAGATGTCTGTTTGACAACAAATGTAGTAGATAAAGTAATAGAGTATCACTAATTAGTAAATGGCGTGTTTAAATTGATTATTGGTAAATGCACAAATAAACTCGTCGTTAAAGTTTAACGAGGCATTTATCTAAACGATAGTGATTGTTTATTGGTTTTAACACTTTCTAAAAGACGACTTACCGTTTCGAAGTTATCAATGGTGCTTGATAACATAGGCTTGAGTCTTCATCGTCAACATAATTAAAATTTGTCGCTTCATCAGATGGGTAGTATGCTTTGAATGCTACACCGCACCATGGCGCTTTCGATGCTGGAGCCAGAAACTTCTGAAGCTTTAAGATGTTCAACGCCACAGATACAAAATAATGTACAGTTACTTTATTAAATTAATGCCTTCAGTATTTGAGTAAAACTATAAAGTTCAACGCTATACCTATGTATACATACATATATGAAGCTATTTTTTTAAAACACATCAACCATCACACTGCTCAGAACCAAAATATTGTACCGTTTTATTCTAAATGGGTGAGCTGTCTTTTCGTTCGCAATAAAAAATGAAAAACAAAATGTAAAGCGACAAGATTTTTTTGTCCGCCTAAGGGAATTAAATTCAACAATTTCTACTAAATTAACTTGTCCGCGTCCCGGCAGGCGAGAGTCCGCTTAAGCGAACGTAGAATGTGTATGCAATATGAAAAATAAAAGCTTGGTTATCAAAATTTGTCCGTCTATGGGATCTTTCCGCCTATAATGAAGCTGTCCGTAATGGGAGAATTCACTGTATATCGCAAAATATGAGCACTGAACTAAAATGTGGGTTGGCTATAGTATGTAGGTATACCTACTTGCTTTGCATTTCAAAGCTTGCAAATTAATGGAACAATAAACTCTGATATATCTGCCTACATTTCATAAGAGACGTGGTCAAATAATGGCTCTCTTATGCTGTGTCATCAGTCACCCAGAATTTTCAAACTCATTTTTTTCATGTTTTTTTTTTTCGTAATTTGCAAAATGTTTTTCGACCTTTAAAAAAAAAAAAAAAACACGAGGTCGAGAATACATGTATAAACTGAAACCTGAGCTCAACAAATATTTCTGTGCTTAAAGCCGCGTCCAGATCAATAAAAATTTACGTTGTTGAATTTTCTATTCGCCGCAAATATTTCCGCAGAAAATTTTAACTTATTTCAGAATTAATTTTTGCTTAAAAGTGCCATGCGTCAGCTCTCATTTTGAGCGGAAAATAATTTTAATAAACTGATGAATCAATTTGTCCACATCAAAACACCTTTGCGCAGCAAATATTTTTGTGTGCGCCGAAAATCCATCGGAATCGGATAGCATGCGTTGAATTTCACACACAAATTTATGTGCGCCCGGACGTCCAGATTGACGTATTTTTTTGCATCTACACAATTATTTGCGCCGAACACGGCGCACAACGCAAATTTTTATTGATCTGGGCTTAACATCAGGGTGCCTTGCTGAAGTACAGACCATCGAGATGTGCATGTGCAATGTGCAGTACCTACAGTCACAGTTGGTAGACATCATCATGTCAGATAGATCAACATCAAAACTAATAAAATACTTATATATTCTTGCATTTAAAAAAAAAAATATGGCAATTGATGTGGAATTGTTAATTAAAGGAACGAAACATCTTAAACCTTAGACTAGTAGTCATAAGGGAAATAAAAGCAAAGTCAGGAAAATAACTTACTTATTTTGGAGTCCAAGAACTAAAAATAAGGCAGTGCTATGACCAAATCAGCGTACAAAAATCTCCACTCCCAGGCACATAAGATCTTTGTATGCACCTTCATTATGAAGGTAAATTGAAGAAATAGGTGTACCTCCTCTAGTTAGTAGTTCCAATTCCAAAGAAAAAATGATTATTTTGTTGGTTTTAATTATTTCCTTTGAGCTGCAAAATTTCAAATAAGAAAATAGGTATAAAGAATAATATAAGTAATCACCAAGAAACGCCAGCATTTTTTTTTAAGAATGCTTACAATGCAATAAAATTTCGTAACTTACACTTTTCTTGCTCCTGAGCAACATGCTTTTTATGCAATGTATGATTTATATTATTGCAACTCACTTTTTTTTGATGCACCTTTAAAATTATAGCTTTTACGATAATTTGATTTGATTAAATTTAAATATTAATTATTAAGGTATAGGTAAGTACATCATTTTTTAATAGGCAGCACCAAGTCACCGGCTCACACTTCACAGTTTCAGTTACAGAATAGTAAACTGTCGGTTTGTGTTTGGATTTTATTTGCATGCACCGACCGACCGACCATCCAACGAAATGCAAGTTCATTTTAGTTCATTCGTGCTAATGAACTTAATATTCGTTGTTATTGATTTTCATATATAGAGTGCGCTGAATTGACTTTTTTTCAAAAATATGCTTCGCTTTATACCTAACAATGGAAGTGTTTTTTTTTTTTTTGCAAATCCGGTGCGATTTGGTTGAAAAGAAAACGACATCGGCAATAAGCGACGCTATTACAGAAAAAATGTGCACGACTGGGTAGCCCGAAGTTGGTCTTATGTGCGATCACAATGTGGTTCCAATCCAAAATCTATGGCCAAGACCTAAAAATCTTCAAGAATTTCGGAGTTTTCTGGGATTATGTACCTACGTACTACCGACGTTTTGTTCCAAATTTTGTGAGCGGCATGAATTAACTCGAAAAGACCAGAAATTTGAGTGGGCTACAAAACAGGAGGAAGCGTTTTTCGATCTCAGCCTTATGTGTACAGCACCTATCTTGGCGTATCGAATTCTTGGTAAGAAATTTATACTGGATACTGTTGCCAGTAATGTTGGTATCGGAGGAGTTCTATTATCACAAGATATCGATAGTCATGAAAAAGTAGTTGGGTATTTTTGTAAAACGTTGGACAAATCAGAGCGTAATTATTTCGTGATAAGAAAAGAATTGTTGGCTATATTGCAGTGCGTCAAACATTTTCACAAATACCTAGTATATATGTACATATGTATGGGCAAGAATTTCATATCCGAACAGACCATATGCGGCGGCTGCGATGGCTATTACAATTCAAGAATACGGAAGTCCCAAAAGATACAGATATGGTATGCAACATTTTGTACAGCTTTTTCAACAGATGGAGAATCGAGTGGAATAGAAGAATGATGAACGCCAAGAATAAATTTGCTTACTTAAGCTTTTCTTGGCGTTCATCATTCTTCTTTTCCATTCGATTCTCTCTCCATCTGTTATAAACGCTGTACTAAATGTTGCATACCATCTGTTGCTTTTGGGACTTCTGTTGGTTCATCCACCTCAGATGTTATTTGTGCGAGAAACAGATTGGCACAGCAACTTCAACAGCAATTTTGACAACCGCATCACTCATTTTAGAACTAGGGGTTTTAAATGGCTTTGAATACATTAACACAGCAACATCGACATCGACATCAACGTTAGACCTAAACCCTAAATTCGATGTCGCTGTGCAAATGATGCCAACTTTAAAGCGAAGTTTTTCAGGTTTATCAACACTAAAAAATGAATATGTGACAAATTTTATATTATATGTTTTTATGCTGTCAAAAGCGCTGTTCACGTTGGTAATCTATTTTGCATGACTGCATCGATCAAGCGAATTTGTAATTCAGCCTTGCTTCCGGATATAGGTTTTTTTAATTTGGCCAAATGTTTCTTAAAGTCTTCAACTTTAAGTTGAGCGTATTTAAACATCTTCACTTCTGACACCAGTGTTAAATAAAATAGATTCCGTAAGTATCGACAAAATTAGATCATAGTTCTACAACGTTTAATCAACAACAACAATTATAAAGCGGGATATACATTGTTCAAATGCTTGTCATGCATATGACAGTGTATTTATATTTTTTTTTGACGTTGCATATACACACTTCATGCATGAGTCTTCAATCATTTATTTTTAATTAAATTTCTATGCGAAAATGTGCCTATGCTTGATCAAGCAATCATTCTCAAATATACATTATTTCAATTCTGGCTATCTGATTGAACAAAAATCAAAACTTTTTGATTTTGCTTCAAGCATACACACAATGTATACGTGTTTCATTTTTACTAATACACTCTCTATGCATGACAAGCATTTGAACAATGTATATCCCGCTTAATAAATATTTTCATGCATAAAAACAACAATCAAACTACCTACTATGATTAATTCTATATCACAAGTTTCAAGTGATATTCCTTATTTTCGTAACAATAGTTTAGTTGAAGGTAGTATTATGTATGCATACAAAAATTAAGATTATAGCAGCGTGTTGCAGATGTGCATAATGCTGCATGGAAACTGTATTATTTAAACTGGAAAATTGTTTTAAATCAACGAAATTAAAGGGTTTTCCAATAAGAGGTGTTATTTTGATGTTTATTTCATTATAAAGAGGAAGGTATGCCGTTAATAATGAAACACAACATCAGCCAAATGGCCGCCACGACCACGCTTACAGGACCATATCCTTTTCATGAAATTTTCCATAACCAAATCGCAAAGTGGCTGTCCTATGTCCTCGATAGCCTCACGAATTCCATCTTTGAGGTCTTGAATCGACGCTGGGCTGTTGGCGTAGACCGTATCTTTCACGTGGCCCCAAAGGAAGAAGTCGCAAGGTGTTAAATCACAAGATCTCGGTGGCCATTTGTGATCACCTCTTCGAGAGATAACACGGTCCGGAAACTTTTCCCGTAAAAGATCGATGGTTTCATTGCTTGTGTGGCACGTAGCGCCGTCTTGTTGAAAGTAAACGTTGTCCAGATCAATACCATCCAATTCCGGCCATAAAAAATCATTAATCATCTCTCGATAGCGCAATCCATTGAAAGTAACTGTTGCTCCAGCCTCATTTTCGAAAAAGTAAGGTCCAATCACCCCGCCCGACCATAAACCGCACCAAACAGTCACGCGTTGAGGATGGAGAGGCTTTTCAACAATAACTCTTGGGTTTTCCGAGCCCCAGATGCGACAGTTTTGCTTGTTGACGTAGCCTCCGAGGTGGAAATGGGCCTCATCAGTCAAGATGATTTTTCGATGAAATTCCGGATCATTTTCATGCATTTCAAGGACCCAATCAGCAAAGACACGACGTTGTTGATTTGTGGAATGCCTAATTCCCAAGAACGACGAGGAATGGACAAACCTGGGTTTTCTTCAACACTTTGGGCTACAACAGCAATATTCTCAGTTGTTCATGAGCGACGTGCACGGGTTTTATTCTTCACATCACTAACTTGTCCCAACAGCTCGAATTTGTCCACCAATTTCTGTATTGCGGTCCGACAAGGTGCTTCACGACGACCCAAAAATGTTTTAGTTTTACGAACCGTCTCTGCCAAATTTTAAACCATTTTTATAGTGAATTTTAATAATTTCAATGCGTTGTTGAAGCGTGTATCGTTCCATTTTTATTAATGGTGTAGTTTCTACTTGTCAAATGTCAAAAAATGACAGCTTCAAAAGGGACAGCTACCGAAATAGCGGGCTATTCAAAATAACACCTCTTATTGGAAAACCCTAAAAGATATTGTTTAAAATACTTCTAAAACTGTTTTAAACGCAAAGCGATGTACACCATCTGATTTCTTCAATAAATCTTAATTTGTGGAAAAAAAATTTTTAAAAATCGTTGGAGTGGTTTTAAATTTAACTAAGTTTGTATAGGTATATATGAATATACAGTGGTGGTAATATAATTAGAAACAACAATTCTAAACGCACTTTATCAATCATAAGTTTTTTTGTAAGCACCAGCGTGCGTGGCTTGTGCCGTTGGTCCTTGACAGGTGACATGTTTGTTCTGAATATGAGTTTCCCTGAACGCTAACAGTTTATAAAACACCGTTATTTTAGAAAATTCATTTATAGTCGACATTTTTGGTGGACACAAAATTAGAAACGACAAAAGAATTGGTAAATTTAAAAATAAAGAAAACTATTATCGATGTGAGTTGATTGTATTCAGTTTTTTTTTTTTTGATTATTTTTAAAATATTAATATTAATTAATTAAAAATAAAGCCACGAAAATGGGCAAAAATAAGTCTTGTAGTCCAGAACTCCGGAAGCTCATAGTGCAATGCTATCAAAACGAAAACGAGTCAATGGATTCCATAGCAAAAAGATTTATTTGCTCGCAAAAAGATGGTATTTGGTGCAATTCAAGTCTATAAAAGGATTGGCAGCTTTGAAAACCCAAAAAGAAAACCAAAAGATCGAAAATCCACTCCCAAAAAAGAAGATACATTGATGTGCCGAATTAGCAAAGCCGATCCTTTTTTGACTTCCGCAAAAATAAAAGAGGTTGTTTCGCCCCAATTGGGTCAAGAGCTATCAGCTAGAACCATAAGGCGTCGGTCGTCTGTTAGAACATGAGCTACGTGGATGCATAAGTACATGTATAAAATTTTCAGAAAAAAAATAGGTGGACTAATTTTAAGTAGTTATCAATGTGAAGTTAAAACTTCACAAAAAAAAATCTTACACCCGTTTTCGAAATATTGAATTTTCAAAAAAAATATTTTGAATATTTTTTTTATCCAAAAATAATTTTTTTTTTAAATTTTGGTATACAATACTATTTAAACTTACTACAGGCTTCTGTATATCTAATAAATGTAGTTTTAATCGGCTAATCACATAGTGAGATAGTCGAAAATTATGAGGGGTAGGTACTGTTAATAATAGTAAAATTTAACAATTTTAAATGGTAGATCTTACTTATTCTGATACACTCAAATTTTATTTATCAAAATCGTATAAGTCGTTTTTGAGCAAAAAAAGATGTTCCTTAATGGTTTTAAAATATTTGTATGGGAAGTAGCATTACTTTTGGTTATAAGAATAATTCCTGTTTCAAATATTCTAGATAATGTTAAAAAACAGCTTTTTGCCAAATTTAATATAAATCGACACAGTCGTTTTTGAAATAT
Organism: Leucozona laternaria; assembly: GCA_932273885.2. NCBI lineage: Eukaryota > Metazoa > Arthropoda > Insecta > Diptera > Syrphidae > Leucozona > Leucozona laternaria. The sequence continues at coordinate 41,590,059 of OW026368.1, read as the reverse complement.
AGAGTTTTCAAAAAAAAATTCAAACTTTTTTAAAAGTTTTTTTTTTGTCGAAAATTTTGGTACACAATATTGTATCAATCATTCTTCATACACAAATTAATCGAAATCAGTTCTATTCTCTATTTTCGAGAAAAGCAAAAATCAAATTCTTTGGGAGTCGCTATTAATAACCATTTTATTACTAAACGGCATCTTATATTTTATTGGTTTGGAAAAAATAATATGCATGTCTCTGGTTAACAACTGTGGTCTGTGTCTGTGGTTAACAACTGTGTGTAGCCACACATTGAAGATGCATGATGTATATATATTTAAGGAGAAAATATTAAAAGAGTCCAAAGTACCCACTAAAAAGTGATTTTTTGTTTGATTTTTTTTTTGTTTATAAAACGATATTTTTCAAAATTTCTGAAATGCAATATTGTTGCAAAATTGAGGAGCATCAGATTGCAAAATTATAACAAAATCGGTCTAACCATGGAAAAGATATGAGCGAATAACCCAAATATTTACAAGACCATTTTCTCTAAAAACGTGTAATATGAATTTTTCACAGAAAACCTAAAACGCAGTTTTCTTAAAATAATAAGAAAATTTAAAAAAAATAACAACATTTTTGTATGGCAACGAATTTAACAAAATTACAAAAAAAAAAAAAAACAAACTTAAAGCGGGATATACATTGTTCAAATGCTTGTCATGCAGTGAGAGTGTATTAATAAAAATGAAACACGTATACATTGTGTGTATGCTTGAAGCAAAATCAAAAAGTTTTGATTTTTATTCGATCAGATAGCCAGAATTGAAATAATGTATATTTGAGAATGATTGCTTGATCAAGCATAGGCACATTTTCGCATAGAAATTTAATTAAAAATAAAACGTCAACAAAAATTATTAATACACTCTCACATGCATGACAAGCATTTGAACAATGTATATCCCGCTTAAAGAAATCACCGTTATGATTGTGACAGTACTTCCGTACCGATTCTGATTTCCCTTCTTTTTTCTGTTATTTTGTGGGCGCCAGAAGGCTTCTCACCGACCAATCAACAAGTTAATCTAGGCTAATGCTAGATTACCACATATCATGTGATTTTTTAGCTGGTTTGGTTTTGGCAACACTGGTTTTGACAGCTGACGTGTGTTTAGTACCTTGTGTCACTGTCAAACAGCTTCAGTTTGGTTTGCAATTTAACCATGGATCGTCTTACAAATGAACAACGCTTGCAAATTATTGAATTTTACTATCAAAATTCGTGCTCGGTTCGAAATGTTCATCGCGCGCTGCTTCCATTTTATGATCGGCATTCTCGACCTTCTGAGCAGTCTATTCGGAAGATTGTGACCAAATTTCGCACCAAATTTACTTTTTTGGACATTAAACCACCAACACGTTTACGTACTGTGCGTAGTGAAGAAAATATTGCGGCCGTATCAGCTAGTGTGACAGAAGACCGCGAAATGTCGATTCGGCGCCGTTCCCAGCAGTTAGGCCTTTGTTACAGCACTACGTGGAAATTTTGCGGAAGGATTTGGGCGTAAAGCCTTTTAAGATACAGCTGGTGCAAGAACTAAAGCCAGCCGACCTACCACAACGCCGAATTTTTGGTGAATGGGCTCTTGGAAAGCTGGCCGAGGATCCGCTTTTTTATCGAAAAATTGTGTTCAGCGATGAGGCTCATTTTTGGTTGAATGGGTACGTAAATAAGCAAAATTGCCGCATTTGGAGTGAAGATCAGCCAGAAGCATTGCAACAGCTACCAATGCATCCCGAAAAAGCCACTGTTTGGTGCGGTTTATGGGCCGGCGGCATTATTGGGCCATATTTCTTCAAAGATGATGCGAATCGCTACCGAGCGATGATAACAAACTTTTTTTTGCCCGAAATGGAAGTTCTTGACTTGCATGATATGTGGTTTCAACAAGACGGTGCCACATGCCACACAGCACGCGAAACAATGGCGCAATTGCGAGGCGAGTTTGGTGAACAGTTAATTTCACGTTTCGGGCCGGTCAATTGGCCGCCTAGATCGTGCGATTTGACACCATTAGATTATTTTTTGTGGGGGTATGTCAAGGCTAATGTCTATAGGGACAAGCCCGCTTCGATTGACGCACTGGAAGCCAACATCCATGCATTCATTCGTGAGATACCGGCCGATATGTGTGAAAGAGTATGCCAAAATTGGACTCAGCGGATGGGCTACCTGAGATGCAGCCGCGGTCAACATTTGCATGAAATTATCTTTAAACATTAAATTGCAAGGTTCAAACTATCGATTCAAATAAATATTTCATTCATTTTTTCGAATTTTTTGTGTTTTTTTTTTAAAAAAAGTTCTAAACCTCTTAAAAAATCACCCATTATTTGACAAAACAGGGTGGCTGATACAAAAAAGAAGAGATAGTTTGTTCTCCAATGTGTCTTTTCAAATGCTATTTGTCCAGTTGGTAAAATACAAGTAAGAAAGCTATCATAAGATCCCTATGTACATATACGTATCTATAATACTCGTATTAAAATAAAAGTTTGCAAAAAATATGTTTTCTTTTGTCAGCAAAGAATGACTGTAGTCTGTAAAATGGTATAGAAATTGTTACAAATATATCAATAAGTCGTATATGTCCAGCGTTAATTCGGGCTTATGATGTTACTACACGACAATGCTTATTTTTAATGTTTATCATTTTCCTCATTCCTCTATTTGCATTCGTTTCTTTCATACTCAATTATAATTGTTAGGTACCTTCTTGATAGTGATTGTTTTAGAACTTGACATAGGTTTTTCTTCCAATAGGTACCTATTCATTCAATTAATTAGTTATTTGTAACAGCTTTTATCATTCACTGTCTAACTTCTCGTGTTTTTTTTTTTTGCAGTATTCTACCAGACAACATAAGTCAATATTTATTTTAAATATATGTATCTACAACCACTTGTGGGCTTGTTGTTTTTTCTATTGATATTGATTCAGATGAAGACGACTACATATATTATTATTGGACCTAGAAACTTTGCTATATAAAGCACTCTCAAATCGTGAATTATCATAGTTAGAATCCACAAAGACTTTTCAAAATGAAACTATTTTATCTCGTCTTCGCTGTAATCTTAGTTGTAGTTCAGCTGAGTGCTGCAGCACCATCTAAATCCAAACCCAAGGGCCCACTTATGTGCCAAATCTATTGTCCCGATGTTGAAGAACCTGTTTGTGGTAAACATGGATCCGTAAAAAAGATCTTCTCAAGCCCCTGCCACTTCAAAGCTGCCAATTTGTGCGGAGAAGGTATAACTAGTTGTTAACAAAATTTGCCGATATGATTTATTAATTTCATTTTGTTTACCCAAATTTTCAGAATGGACCAAGTGCTAAGAGCAAGCTTAGAATTGTTTCCGCACTTAAATTCACAAACAACTTTACAACCTACAACTTGAAATGGAAAAAAAAAAATGTGACTGTTGTTAATAAAAAGCAAATAAAAATATATTAATTTGAATGATTTTTTTAATAAAACCTTTTGTGGTGTATTTATATGTAAAGGGTGTTTTTTTTAGAGGTGTGGTTTTCAAGAAGAAATAAAACGCATATAATTTCATGTTATGGCCAAGAATTTAGCTTTATTATAAAGATAAGGGTTTGCAAATATGTTTTAAAAATGATTTCGGGCAAGTGGCCGCCGCGGCTGGCTCGAATAAATTCGAGCTGAGAGGCCCAATTTTCGATCACTTTTTCTAGCAATTGGGGCCGTATGTCAGCAATAACGCGCCGAATATTCTCTTCCAAGGCGTCAATCGTCTCGGGCTTGTCTGCATAGACAAGCGACTTCACAAAACCCCATAAAAAGTAGTCAAGCGGTGTTAAATCGCACGATCTTGGAGGCCACGCCACAGGCCCACGACGTGAGATAATGCGATCACCAAAAGTTTCCTTCAATAAATTGAATTGATTGTTTCCTTGGCTGTATGGCATGTAGCGCCGTCTTGAACCAAAGTCGTCCACATCAACATCCTCCAATTCGGGCACGAAAAAGTCATTAATCATGGCTCTATAACATTGACTGTAACATTATGGCCGGCTTCATTTTTGACCAATGATTCCCTCTGCCCATAGAGCACACCAAACAGTGACTTTTTGAGGATGTAACGGCGTGTTTCAACAATGGCTTGTGAATTATGATCACTCCAACCAAATACGACAATTTTGCTTATTAACGTACCCATTCAACCAAAAATGAGCTTCATCGCTGAACAAAATTTTCTTGTGAATATCGGGATCGGTGGCCATCTCGTTTTGGGCTCATTCACCGAACGTGCGAAGCGCTTGATGGTCGTTCGGCTATTCATTATGAAATGGCAAACCAAACTGAGCATAAAACAAGTGACAGCTGTCAAAAAGACCAACTTCGAAAAAAGTATTGCTAGATTGAAAACCACACGTCTAAAACAAACACCTTTTACATCAGGGTGAGCCAAATACAAGTATCTTTTTAAAAATGCATTAAAATGAACAAAATTAAATTTTGTCCATGTATTATGGCTTTATTACTAAGAGAGAGCAAGCATTCCCATTAATTATGGAACACAACGTGCGTCGTTCAAGTGGCTGCCTTGGCTGGCTTCGCAGTATTGAGTATAGCGCATTCTGTCACTCCAATTTTCCAAGACCTTGTTGATGGTTTCGGGCTGTAGCTCACGGATTGCTTGGATGATACTGGCCTTAAGTGCTTGAATCGTTTCCAGATTGTTGGCATAACATCGGCCCTTCACGGTTCCCCACAAAAAAAAAGTCCAAAAGGGTCAAATCGCAGTTCCGAGGCGGCCGAATGACATCGCCAAGACGGTGGATAACACGATTTGGGAATTTGGTGAGCAAAAGATTGATTGTGGCATGGGCTGCGTGGCATGGCGAGCACCCCTGCATGACCCAGAGGTCGTTCAAATCCATGTCTTCAATTTCAGTAAAAAAAGTCGGTTCACATCTCTGTAACGCCCACCGTTGACAGAAACGTTGTTCCTAGCCTCATAACCGAAGAAAAATTGTTCCAATGATGCCACCACTCCACAATCCGCACCAAACTGTCACAACTGTCACTCTCTGTAGATGCATTGGCTTCTCAAAAATAACGTGCAGATTTTCCGAGCCCCTGATGCAGCAATTTTGTTTAAATAAATAAATAAATAACATTTCGTTTCGCGGAGGTATGATTCTGACTTACTGTCAAAATTTTGAGCGGGAAACAGCTGTCAGTGTCAAAATAACCTATGATTTAAAAAGAAACCATTAGATAGCCCACAAGTTATAGTTTTCCATTTTCCACAGTTTGCAAGGTCAAATTTTGAGTGACAATATTGACGGTTCACTTCTTCACCTCTATTACAGAATTCGGCGAATGAGCTAGAAAGGCAGTTTGACTCATTTTCGAAAAATTTGTTATTAGTGAATTCGAATATAGATAATTCAACGAATGTCGGTAACTTTACCTGCACCACCGACATATTGTTAAACTAAATTGGTATATAATGAAATCGGAAATCATTCGCATCCATACAAATTCTGTCTTTTCTCATCCGCGACAATTTTGTCACGAATCTGCAGTTTTTACTCTTTTATTTATATAATGCAAAAATAAAATGGATAGTACAAAAATGTTGGTTCAGATTACTAATGTTGAAGGTTAAAGTGCTTACTAATGTGGTTTTCCAGTCAACCATTTCAGATTTGGGGGTCAGATTTCAGATCAATCGTGGTAACTAGAACGAATCGCGGTTGATCCTTTTTTTTGTAAAGGTGTAGGTGATTTGTCTGTGTTTACTGATGTAAGTAGTGATAGTATATGTAGGGAAAAATTCCTACAAGTATTTTTTTCCTAGGGAACAGTTTTTTCTTTAATACAAAAATATTATATATTTGGCTTTATTTTCTTGATGAAACTGGTGAAAAAATGCGTAAGAAAAAATTCTTACAAAACGTTTTTTTTTTTCAAATTATAAAAGAACATTTTTGTGTTTAAATTATAATTAATTTCAACTACGCGAATACTTTCACCTGTCTTAATTTATTGAAATGGAGATTAATGAGAGAACCCACACTGGCGCTATGCAAATCTTTGAACATTCTTCAGTCGTCGCATATTCGCGCGAAGGTTTAGCGCCGGTTTGGGAGCCTTTATTGATTTGTTTCATAAGAAAAAACTCAAAAGTGGGACTGACTTTTAATCTTGAAATTATTAATATCCTGAGACCATTTTGAAATTATGACAAAATATAAGAAAGAAACGATTTACGCATTCTTTTCTTGACTTCATTTAAATGAATGTGATATTGTACATTATTTTGTCCAATCAAATTGAAATAAAAAAAATAGAACACAAATTAGGGAATTTTTTGTTCTCTAGCAGGAATTTTATTTTGTTGGTATACTATCACTGCTTTATAACATGATTTGGCCATCGGTCGGATCCATTTATCCACAGGAATCCCGTCCATCCAAAATCCAAATCAAAGGAGAAGCTATCGGTCGATGGTGAGGAAGAAGACAATGAACAAGAAACAAGGTCACTACATAAGGATTACTATGGAATTTTAATAAAAATCCACAAAAAACAATGGACTAACCCATTCCATATGAAACATTTCTCCAATTTAATCACTAATTGACTCCGAACTCAAGAAGTCAATGGTTAACGGTAATGAAGACAATAAAGACAAAAATTTCACTAATTAAACTTCATTATTTGTATTTTTTTTATTAAACAAATGCCTTATCAAAAGTAAACAATGCTAGCGAAAGGCCAAAACGAGTTTAAACTGACGAGGAGAGGACGACGTTTAGAAATGTCAATTTGGTTTGTGCGCAAGTGTGTGTGAAAGTATGTGTAAATCTGCCAATAAATCGAGATTTGAAAGATCAATCGAGAAAAAAAACAGACCACTAAAAAAATCAATTTTTTTGGTGAAAAAGATCAAGTTGACCCCCATAAAAATCAATTTTTTTGGTTGTTTGGGAAACCACATAATATTTTCTGAAGACTTTAAAAACTAATCGCGAACAGTTCAAATGAAGTGGATGAAGGAGCTTACAGTGCATCAGATATATGTATAGAAAATACGTTTCCCTTTGTACTTTATCTCAATCCGGTTTTCCCTCTAAGAATGTTCTCGTATTAGCTCTTAATGACGTTTAAGTGTCAACAAACGACAGCGCCTATAGAAAAGTTTTGAAAATGGTAAGGAAGTTCAGGAGGCGATAATATAGTTTATTCGGCGAATTGACTCAACGCAAAACGGGAGTTAAATATTTCGATTTCCATAATCGGCATGAATATCTTTCTTATATCCGTTATTTTGATGTATCGTTAAAAAAGTAAAAAGACTTCTACGAAATTAAGATTGTCAATGCTTATTTCGTTTAATTAAAAGTAAGAATGATGCGTTTTTTTTTATAATTATTTAAATAGTTTATGTTGCAGTTTCTTGTTCTTTAATAGTTCCCTGTGAAGAAAGTTCACTTTTTCTCAAGTCCTTCGTTTTACCGCAAACTAAACAAGGAAATCGCTCCCTCAGTGCCACACGATATTTCGGATGACTTAATGTTTCAAAAATAAATATAAGAAAGGAACCATGAAGCAAAAATGTCAACCAACTCAAAAAAAAAAAACAAACGAGTAAAAACTTTTACCTTATTCCATAAACAATTGGATTATAAGAAGATCCAGCTTTTGCAAATGCTGCACCCCAGATAGAAATTGTTGGAGTTAGAGCATCAGATTCAAAAAATCCCATAAAATTTAATATTCCATAGGGTGTCCAGGCAAGAAACCAAAGTGCAATAGAAACCAGAGCTACTTTGGCCAGCTTTCCCTCGGTGCTCTTATTTGCATCTTCCGAAGATCGCAATGATTTGACATTCATTTTCTTGGCTTGTTCACGCATTGTCTTCTCGTGAGCTGTTACAGCCTTAAATGAAAAATTTAAAACAAATATTTATCAATTGTTCTCGTTAATTCGAAAATAATTTTAACATTACTGCCATAATAAACCAATAGGAATAGCATATCAGAAACAGTGGAAGGATGTAACAGAAAATTGTATAAGCTATCAGATAGCTCTTGGGGTTCCAGTCTTGGGTTAGATAATCAACTCCACATGAAGTCAGATTTCCCTCGGGAATATATCTAGAAGATAGATAAAGTTAGAATGGATTTTTATATATTTTTTTTTATATCAAAGTTACCTGCTCCATCCAAACATAGGTGCAACTGTCCAAAAAGCCGAAAAAACCCATATAACAATAATCTTTACTACGGCTAGTTTCACAGTCATTGGGCGTCCAGCAATACCCTTCACTATGACTTCATATCTATCCACCGCTATCATGCACATAGTCCAGATCGACACACATCCAAATATCGAGCCCAACATTCCATAAACATCACAAACCAAAGGCCCTAGCACCCAAGTTTCGTGAAAGAGATTTATTGTTATCATGGGGCAGCTTGTTGACATCATGGAAAAATCCGAAAACGCCAAGTTTAAAACCAACAAATTGGCTGGTGTCCTGAGGGCTTTTGTCGTTGAGAATATATAAACCACCATGCCATTGCCGAAAAATGATAATATACCAGCCATGCCGAGAAAAGTACCAAGGATTTTTGTCATCACAGGTTCCATAGGAGGGAATCGGTTCCAATAGGGATGAATTAAGTGTAACATGTCCGGAGTGACCTGTTGTATTCACATTGTGTTAATAAAATATTTTCACAGGAATTCCATTTATCTATTTAGCACGAAAATTGCTTAACTTACTTTATCAACAACGGACCCATTATTAAGGGGCAGATAATGCGGTCCAATTAAGGATTGCATCCTGTATTTTGAGGACAAGTTTTGTTTTTGTTTTTGTTTTTAAAATTGAAAAATGTAATTTTTAAAAATATCCATATCTCTTTCTCTTCGAGTTGTATTTCTTCGTTTGAATTAAGAAAGTCTTATCCGAGCATTATATATTCTACTTGGATGCGCCTTTTTAACTGCTAGGCATTCTTTATTTATTAACTTAATTATTTCTTCAGGAAGATACACTGTTCTTTTTTTTTTATTTTTCTGTTAACAGTAGAACCGCGTTATAGCTAATTTTGTGACTGCTTCGGTATTGACATAGTAATGAATAGAAACATCGCAATTTATGACGATTAAAGCCCCGTCCACACATTTTAAATTTTGTCTTTTAGGAAATTTCGTCGAAATTTGTTTCGCACATCAACAATTTTGCTCTGCATGCAACAGACAACACAAATTGTTATTTATATTGATCTTCATGTCGATGAGGCCAAAGAAGTCTCTGAGTTTCTTAATCAATACTGGATAATGTACTTAATATCGAATTTCTTCTTTTTTTCAGGAATAGTGAATGCACTGCAGATAGGTGTTACCAATTTTAGAAAAGCGAGTGCAAAATGTTGGGCAATGTTTCCAAACGATTATAACAGAAGGATTATAACAGATTTGATATTCTTTTATTGAAAAATATTTTTAGACCGATTTTTATCTAAATTTGGAAATTATGACAGTTTAATATTTCCAACGAAGTTTTTGGACAACTAATCAAAAACTAGAAATAATCTAAAATACTAGTTTTAAAAATGATCGTTACTTTTTCTGGTTATTGTATTTTAATCTGATGTCATACTTAAAATTCTAAGGTCCAGTTTTTCAGTGCGAGATTAAAGTTAAACCCGATATTAACTTATCGAATTTGGTGAGTTAACCCAGTTTTAACTGAACAGAAGCTTTTGATGTTTTACCCAAAGAGTTTATTTAGTCGTTCCGCATGCATTCTGCACCGAAAAACTGTTTCCTTCAGTGGACTGTGGAATAATTTCTGGTTCAACTCACCACTGAAAAACTGGACCTAAGGGTCATAGAGTTAACTCCGAGTTAATTCAGAGTTAGTTAATCCTGCAAAAACTTTAATCCCGAGTTAACTCAAAAGTAGTTTTTCAGTGGAGTATTAAATTTAACTCTTAGTTGTCCAAATCTATCGGAATCGTACCTCGATTTGAGGTTGAGTTAACTCGGGATCTAAATTGACTGAAAAACATGTTTCAGTAGTTAACTCGGGTTAAACCCCGAAACTAGGATAATTTCGCACTGAAAAACTGGGCCCAAATATTGAGAGTAATAAAACAACACTGTTAATTCGAATTCTATGTTAGATTAACGTTTTTGCTAGTAGTTGTTAATGGTAGATTAACGGTTGTTTAGCTTAACATTAAAAAAAATGTTTTTTAAATGTCACAATGTTGCTAAGAAGTAAACTGTCAGAATTTTTAGTCTGACGTCAGTTTTAAGAACAGCAACCAAAAAACACGTTCTTCTTCGTCGCAATTGCTCCATTGTTCCACATAAAATTATACATATTTAACCACAAATTGTAGGACATTTCAAAAATAAATTCGACTTTATTCCTGACTTTGACATTGCTTTTTTAAATTTTTAAACTGCGTAATATGTTTTGACCTAAAAAAAACGGATGAGACTAGGGACATGCCAATTTATAACAGTTATAACAGTTTTTTCGAGATTAAAAGTGGGAGTGTGTTAACGCGTTTCGCTCGACTTGCAAAAAAACTCGGGTGCCTGAAGTATGACCACCGGCGGAGGGCCCTGGCCGTGCGGGGGGGCCAAATAAATAGTACCTTTATAAACCAAAACTGTTATAATTGGCATGTCTAGAGTCACTTCTAAAATAAACAGTACTTTTATAAACAGAACTGTTATAAATTGTCAGATCTTCGTAAATCGATACAATGAAGTTCTATATGAATGGGTTTGACTGTACCTATTTCATCGATAATACCCATGTCATCAAAAATTCATTGTGTTTGATTATCTTTAATACGAATGCTAATTCTTTCTTCTGCACGTCTAACTACCATCAATAATGCATTGAAAAGGCTTCACAACTGCGCCTCAAATCCCTTTGATGGTTGATTAAGCTTATAAGAAGACCACATTCACTTCCTAAGCCTATATAGATGATTTGTATGGCGAAAGGAGTGGTTATGTGATATGATTGCACCTTTGAACATCGGTCTTATGGTTTTGAGTTCCAAGGCTTACCCAATAATAAGACTTGCAGTTGTTTTCTAAAAGTCATCATGTGTAGTTAATGTGCTGAATTGATTTTTAATTGAATGTGATGTGAAAAAAAATTACCGTAGTCCTGTCAAAATATATTTTAAACTCGTAATGGATTTTTGAAAATTGTTTATTTTACATTATTATATACATATGTACCTAATTAAAATAGGCCTTGTACCTATTGTAAATCAAGATAAGAAAAAAGTTTGAGTGACAAAAAAAAACTACTGAAACTCTAAAACAATAATGCCAGCCATTTAAAAAAATATCTACTTTTAAATATCTAATTTTACGTATGTAAAAATTGGTAAGTTATTTTATAAAAGTTTACAGTGGAATGAAATTAATGTGATAAGGTAACACTACATTAAGGGCCGGTTTGTCCACGGTGGGTTAAATTTTTTATAAGAGGTTCTAACTAACATGCGCTCTTCAACCAAAATCGGCTGATTAGCTATTTCCACGATAGCGTCAGTGAGCTGCAGAAAAGTATACAATTGGCTGCTTAATGGCCGATTTCATAAAGCCCTTTTAACTATTTGACAGGCTTTTAAATCCTAAAATGACGTTTGTTCCTTGCAAAATACATATTTTAAAAATTTAAAAGCCTGTTAAATATTTGTGAAACCGAACATAAGAGTTACAAAATTCTGGAAGTAACGGGTGTTTTTTTTAGAGGTTTAGAACATTAAGTTGGCATTTTATTTTAACTAGCGGCCATTTTGTCAGCTGTAAAGTGATTTATTTTAAGTTTGGTTTGGCATTTCAACATGAATAGACTGACGCCTGAACAACGCTTCCAAATTGTGCCCAAATGGGCACAAAACAAGATTGCCGTTGATCCCAATTTCCATAAGCGAATTTTTTATAGCGATGAAGCTCACTTTTGGCTGAATGGATACGTCAATAAACAAAAGTGCCGTATTTGGAGTGATGATAATCCTCCACCGTTACATCCACAAAACTGACTGTTTGGTGAAATAATTGGTCCGTACTCCTTTAAAAAACGATGCTGGCCAGAACGTTACAGTCAATGGTGACCACTATAGAGCCATGATTACTGACTTTTTCGTTCATCAATTGAACAACCATGATGTGCAGGAGCTGTGGTTTCAACAAGACGTCGCAACATGTCACACAGCTCGTGCCACAATTGATTTATTGCAGGAAACGTTTGGTAACCGCATATAGTTTCACGGTACGGACCCGTGAATTGGCCTCCAAGATCGTGCGATTTAACGCCGCCCCTTGACTCTTTTCTGTGAGGATATGTGAAGTTGCTAGTCTACGCCGATAAGCCCGAAACGATTGAGCACCACTTGGAGGACAACATTCACCGCGTTATTATTGCCGATATACGGCCACAAATGTTGTAAAAAGTCATCGAAAATTGGACCTCCAGATTAGACTACGTCCGAGCCAGCCGTGGCGGTCATATCCCAGAAATCATATTTAATTTATGATGCCAGAAGATTATCTTTCGAATAAAGTAAATTTCATGTCAATTTAAATAAATCATCTTTGTTTTTTTTCCATTTTAAAGTTCTATACCTCTAAAAAAAAAACCACCTTTACAAAACACTTAGGTCCAGTTTTTCGGTGCAAGATTAAATTTAAATCCGAGTTAAGTCATCAAATTTGGTGAGTAAACTCAGAACTAACTGAACAGATGTTTTATCCTGTTTTTTTTTTTTTTTCAAAACACGTTTTGATGTGTAAACATCTATGCTGGCGGTAGAGTGAAATAAAAAGGTTAACTTTCCTCTGTGCAACGTTACGAGGTTGCACGTTACTTTGTAGTACGTTACGTTACGAAAATCTGCTTTGTCCTCACCGAAACAAATTGTTTTTAACGCGATCGACGATTAGATTAATATGTTATCACAACCACTTGTTTATTATTAATTATCATGTATCTAAACCGATACATTTTAGCACTGTTTTTATATTTTATTCTTTTATTTTTCATATTTTCCCGAGCAAAATGAGACGCGACGCTAGAGACTAGATAGAAAATAAACACAAAAATAAAAATAGCTGTAGGTATGGCAGGATATTGGGTACGTTCAGTTATAAAATTCTGAAGATCACTTTACTGGCTGAACACAATAGACGAACGTTCGAACGCTTGACCTAGAGCCTAGAGCCTAGAGCCTAAATGGGCGAACCGATTTGCATGAAATTTGGTACAGAGCATTTTTATGTGATTCCCTAGAGGGAAAATTGGAATTTTTGTTTTAGCTCATCTAGAACGGGTAGCTGCCATACAAATGTCTTGGTCTTTTTCAAATATCTCAAAAACGGCTCTAAAGATTTTGATTAAACTTCGTAAATAAAATAACAGAGTAAATTGCAACAAAACATTCATTTCAGTTTTTTGTCAAAAAAAAAATTCACATAACGGAATCAGGTATTCCACGATTTTTGAGAAAACTGTCTTATTTTTGGATATTTAAATAGATCTTTTTGATGGTTCGACCGATTTTGTTGCAATCTGTTGCTTTCATCATTATTTCCCTACGTAGTCTCATATTTTTGGATTACAAAATGTACTCGTGTAGAATGAAGAAGGGACAAAGATACCATTGAAAAACATGTACCCTACACCATCGTTGAACACTTCGAGAATTACGTATGCATTAACAGTTTCTATAATTTGTTGCAATTCATTGTACTTATTTCCACACCAATCATGTATGTACATATGTTTGCATGTACCTATAGGGTTAGGTATGCAATATTATCAATATGCTATATGCTATTTAAAAATAATCCAATTTCAATCAAGAATATTTCTGACATTGGTATATAGAAACAAGCTTATTGCATTGTCATGTCAGAGACCGGTAATAGTCTTTGGTGTGCTTTGAAAGGATAAAACAAACACATACCGCCATATTATTCACTAGATACATCGAGATTAAAACTTAAATCAAGCGATGTATTTACATTGAATTTGTATGCTTTACATCTGGATTTAATTTTTTAGTCTGGATGAATCGAGTGAATAATATGGCCGATAGGGTTATTCAAGTTTTCACTGTGCTTATACCTCAATGTGGTAGAAAAACAAGCCAAGCTACGGAAACGCTCGCCCACGTGCGCTCATAAAACGCTCTCAGCTCGTATTTTGCCTAGCTCATGGGCGAGTATGAAAGTAGCATTAGAGAAACGCCCGCTCATGGACAAGAGCCGAAAACATCATATATGGTCCATGGCTCGTGTGCGAGCGTGGGCCGTTGTGAGCGCTCTTGAGCAGTGGTGAGCAACATATGGGTTTTCCTTTTACAATATTTGGGATTTAGGAGGTGTATAATACCTTATGTCACGCCCAACGTTCTGGCTACACTAGACCACTTTTAGTTTGACAGGAGCAGGGCTGACCCCAGCTAAACTTGAGCCCTGTGCAAGATTTGTAGAAAGCGCCCCTTTTTTAAATTTGCATACATACATACATACACTGATTCACATGCATAAGACTTTTCCACTTTTTCCAGGTGGTAGACGTTCAATGCGTAGGTCTAGTGGGATCTTTAATACTACGATACTTTGAGTTAAATTCTCCTTGAATGCAACAATGAAAGTGAAGTTGTGTGCAAGAAATAACTTAGCACAGTTGTGATGGATGTTATTTTGGGATTATTTGAACAAGTTTGGAGTCAGATTACATTTTCTTGCTCCAGGTAATGCATCCCCAGAATTTTGCGCCCGATCGAAAAACGGAGTAAGCCAATCAATTTAGGAGGTGGATATTACCTAGTGCTTCGCCCGACCGACGTTCTGAGTCCACTAGAACACTTTTAGTTTGACAGGTGTCAAAATGTGCCAACATTTTTGGTACGGCAGATCGAGAAATTAATTACCACAAGGCAATTGGAGTTTTAGCTGGAAGGCATTTGAACTAAATAGCCCATCAATTAACAAGCAAAGATATGCGGATATAATTTTATAATCGGAACTAGGAAGTGATCAACAAATTAGCTACTCCTCTGGTGGCTAGATGGCTAATTTTTTCATATAAATACAAGTTGGCGCAAAAGTTGTCACCCAATGGACTTTGCCTATAATTTTTTTTTTTATGAATGAAGAACTTTGGTTTTGTATTAATTTTTGTATCTGCTTACTTCACAAATGTCAAAGTTCATTCAAAGAATTACAGCCAAAGAACATCGGGTGACAAATTTTGCTCCACCTTGTGTGTGATTTTGGATATCATAAATCGCGTATGTACTCTATTTGGACTACTTCACTTTTTAAATAAATGTATTTGACATATTTGGAATTTGGAGTTCAAATCAAGCTTAGAGTATTAAAATCGATAGGTAACTATTGAATTGAATAATTGAATTTTACTCGTACATATTTTACTATATACCTATTAGTGAGCCTGTGTAATGTTGGGCCACGTGGCATGTGAACTTTTGATTAAATAGCTATCTTAGTTATTTAATTTAGATTAAATAAATCTATGTAGTGTTTCCACTACACAAAAAGATTAAGAAAAATGATAATAATTTTGACAGAAATATGATAATAATTCTGTTTGGTAACGTGAAATTATTCAAAAATTTTCGCAATTTTTCACAATTTACTGTCAAAACCCATAGGAAAAAAAAAAAACAGTTTTTGGAAACTTGGTGAAAGTTTTAGTTACCAAACAGGCATAATAACAAGGGATTTGTTAGGTGTTTTTGACACCGTGAGCTTTATATTTTTTTTTTCAACAAATTGCTGTCAAAACCCATTCAAAAAAAAAAAACAAATATGCGAAACTTGGTGAAAATTTCATATTACCAAACAGGCATCTTACATATTGTAGTAAATTTTCTTAAGGGAAATTTTATTTTTATTGATGGAAAATTTTAACCCGTAGCTTAACTCTTATGCTGGATTTACACGACTGACAAATTGGCAGTATTCTGGCATTTAACTGTCAAAAAAATGACAGAACAATGGAAAATTTCATTCTTTTGGCAGTATAGTGACAGAAAAATGCCAATTTGGCAGTCGTGTAAATGCAGCATTTTTCCATAGGTTAGTAAATTCGTGGAATAAGCGTTTTTATTAATAGAGGGCTGAATTAGATTTTTGAAATCTACTGTCAAAGTAAATCTACGTTGTAATCTGCGGTTGAATGGCTTCGCAGGATTTATTAAATCTAACCGAGATTAACTTTCGGTGTTTTAAATCTCCTCAAAATTCAGTAATTTGCCGTACAAATTTAAATCTATTCAAATAAAGATTTAAAATAAATCTAATTGAAATCTTCTCGCAAGCAGTGGTTTATCAAATCAAACATACTTTATTTTGCTGAACACATCCATATAAACGGTCGTTTTCTCTGTTGACAATCAAAGAAATCAAAATTCTAATTATTAAATCTTTTCAATGCGATGCGTGCTGACTGTTGAAGAATGTTAAAATCTACTCTACAACTTGTTAAACTTCACATTAAATATTTTATTTAACAATCTTAAGAAGATGAAAACCTTATGGCGGCGGCGAAAGAAGGGGCATTGTTTGTTAAAGTCTGAGCCAGTAAGTTGTCCGAGTTGCTCGCCCAAAAAAAGAACTCAAACGATTATAAAGGCAGGGCCTGCATAATGGGAAGAGTATATACTCCGGAGAGTTACTGGCTGAACACAATAGATGCACGTTCGATCGCGCGTTCGTACGCGCGTGATTATTAAAACTTATTTAACTCCCAGAGTCGCGTTCGCGTTTGCGTCTCCATTGTATTCACTTTAACGAGATTTCACGTATTTTAACTTTGACAGGTGCGAACGCGCGATCGAAAGAGCGTCTATTGTGTTCAGCCAGTTAATAGTCCAAATCTGGTTCATTCACCAAACAATTTATTGCAAATTAAATTAATTTATTCGTCAGAAATTGTTTTTTTGCTTGCTACACGTAGTCCAATCACAAGATTTTCTTTTTATTACTATCAAATGTCATTCAGAGTCAAAACGTCAAATAAATCCTCTTGTCTTTGATAAAAGTGTGCGCGTTCAACACATACCTGAATTTTCAGAATTCTGAATTTTAAGAGGTTTTGATTGGGCAGCTGTCATAAAAAGTTAGATGTCATCTGATTTTTCAAAAAAAAATTATTACGGCTGGGCAAACAGAAGTTCCAAAACTTCAGATATGCATTGAACACGCCGCAGTGTAATTCATCATTAATTTTAAATCTCCTGCCTTAAATCTCGGGTAATCTTTGGGTGAAAACGTATGTAGTATAAATCTGAAACCAACTCTAGCCGTTAATATTTTCAAACCTTACTCCCAGACTATTTATATTTTGATCTTACCGACCAACCGAAAGGGTTGAATATACGAGTTGCTGTCATGTTAAAAAAAAAATATTGAATATTTTAATATTTAAAGCTGTTTCAATGTGGGCATGTTGTAGTGATAGAAGGTGAAGGTGGTAAGTGTTTTATATCAGCAGGTCGATGCAAAATGAAAACACACCCGATTGTAAATTATATTATTTTCTGAATTATGTATCCATATATACATACAAATAAAACGATTGTGGAGAAAAACAAATTGCAAACAATTTAAGGCGCTATAATTCAATTACGAGTAAAGAAAACTATAAGAATCAGTGCTGAGCAGAGTCTTTTTCAAACCATAAGCGACTCGCCCTAAAGTCGAAAGGCACTCTATTCGCCAACATAGAGTGGATCGCGCATCGAAGAATTTTTTTCAAAACTCCTAAATTTTAAAAACCATCAACCTTCAAAATGGAAAGGTAAGTTTGATTTGCATTCGGGCTTGAAGAATGAATCAATTTAATTTATATCTGGATTACAGTTTGCAATATATCGGGCCACACTTTGCTGCCCTTCAAAATGGCTCCGTTACCGACAAGGCAAGTTGGTCTAGGATCTTTTTTATCCTATAAGGATACACATAAGTATATGTTTTTAATTTCGTATATAGGTAACACCCGATATGGCACACCTTATCCATCCGTACTGGAATAAATTCCCACCAGTGGATCCTTTAATGACGAAACTCCTAGGCACATTTTTGGGAGTCATGGGCTGTCTATCGTTCATTGGAAACGGATTGGTGGTTTACATATTCTCAACGACGAAAGCACTCAGAACGCCAGCCAACTTATTAGTGTTGAACTTGGCATTTTCGGACTTTTGTATGATGGCTTCCAACTGCCCAATGATGGCAATAAATCTCTTTTTCGAAACTTGGGTACTAGGACCCTTTATGTGCGACATGTACGCTATGCTGGGCTCTGTTTTTGGGGCTAATTCAATTTGGTCTATGAGTATGATAGCTCTGGACCGATATGAAGTTATTGTCAAGGGTGTTTCTGGACGCCCGATGACAATAAAACTGGCTGTGATTAAAATCGTTATGATATGGACAATGGCGACTTTTTGGACTATTGCGCCAATGATGGGATGGAACAGGTAAATGTGACTTAACATGTGAATGCTTTTGACCGATTTTAACAAAGAAAACATTTTTTTTTTTTTTTTTGATTTTTCTAAGATATGTTCCTGAGGGAAATCTAACTTCGTGTGGCTTAGATTACCTCGAACAGGATTGGAATCCAAAGAGTTACCTGATATTTTATACTATTTTTGTATACCTGCTTCCACTATTTGTTATTTGCTATTCTTACTGGTTCATTATTGCGGTATGTATAAACTGTAAAATAGATGATTTAATTTTTTTTCCAGGCAGACACCAGAAAAGGCAACTTTAATGGAATAAATTTAGTTTTCCTTAAAGTTCTTTTTTCTTATTAAAAATCGTTCTTATCTACGAAATAATACTATTGGACCATAAAGTATTATTTTTTTGTTTGGATTGGGAACCCATATCCTTTTGTATTGCAATATTGCATTATGCCCTTAAGGAACTACAACTTAGTGTATGGATGAACCTCAAGCTTGTGTGGCTTGAAAAAGCTGCTCAAAACAATTGTTCTTGAGATCTTCTGGCGGTTAAAGTCTTGCGAAACATTAGGATAATGGAATACATTCATTTTAAAGCACCCAACAATGGACATCTGTCAATCTTTCCATGAGTCTGAAACTTAAAGAAAGTCTGCCCAAAAACCAGAATGCTAAACTTCAAAAAAAAAAAATCCCCCTGAGCGCCAGAAATTTGGCATTTGTGATGTCGTCCATTCAGCATTTTGACATTCGGGATTCCTTCCCCAACCTATCAAATTCATTACGTGACAATATTAGTATTAATTTTCAAATAAAATAACAATTTATATATGTATGTATATTTTTTATCTACTTAAAGGCTGTAGCAGCTCACGAACAAGCTATGCGCGAACAAGCCAAGAAAATGAATGTCAAATCATTGCGTTCTTCGGAGGATACCGAAAAGAGCGCCGAGGCTAAGCTAGCCAAAATAGCTTTAGTCAATATTTCACTATGGTTCTTCGCATGGACACCATATGGCATACTCAATTGGATGGGATTTTTTGGATCGGATACATTAACACCTACTTTAACCATATGGGGTGCAGTATTTGCCAAATCAGGTTCTTCATATAATCCCATAGTTTATGGCATAAGGTAAAATATTAATATGCTCATAAATATATGTATTTCGATTTATTTATTTAAAGCCACCCCAAATACCGCATTGCTCTTAAGGAAAAATGCCCTTGCTGCGTCTGCGGAGAAACCGAAGAACCAAAAGCTAGTGATGCAACATCACAAGCAACTAATGCTGAAACGCCTGCATAAATATTTGATTTATATAATGCATGCACGTGCACGGCACGTAATTTTTAGTAAATTTGTATAATATTTATTTAATAAGCTTTATTTAGGTATGTAAATGTCTATAGAAGTATTTAGTCATTCTTACTTAAAATAAATCGAAATAAAGCATTGACATCTTAAAAATAACAAAAGTATTTAAATTTTATCAAAAGAAACAAGTTAGAGTTTAGTATGATGTCATAACTGATACGTGTTGTGCTCTTTGGCGCCAACATTTAGTAACTAGCGACTTCTCTTACTCTCCATGAGTAGTAAGAGGTGTGTGTTCATTTGAGAGTAGGTACTTTCACTAGAATTCTTTAGAGATTTTTTCTCGGTTAGATGTCTAAGGCTCTACCCTCACGAGCTAATCTCATGACTGTCCACTAGGGCTGTGTCAATCAGGAACGATTCGATTTTTTTGATCCGTTCATCGAAAAGTATTGATGATTGAAATCACAAATTTTCGTTTCAATCGATCCAAATCTCAATCATTTCGATTCTCGATCTCATCCCAATCTCAATCATTTCGATGATTCTCGATTTTCCATCCCAATCTCAATCATTTCGATGATTCTCGATTTTCCATCCCAATCTCAATCATTTTTATGATTCTCGATTTTCCATCCCAATCTCAATCATTTTAATGAATCTCGATTTTCGATATCAATCTCTGTTGAATTATAAATATATATAATAATCGGAGAAAAGAAATATGGGTCAGATTGGGTTCGATCAAAATTGGTACAGCATTCGTTAACTTCGGAGATTGAATTTCATCGAAACCGAAATAAAAAATTTTTCTTAGTTTGACAGGTGTCAAAATATGTCAAAATTTTTGGTGCGGCCGGCGGATCGAAAAACGGAGTACGCCAATTAAGGAGGTGGAAATTACATAAAGTCACACCAGTTCTCTAGGTTCTCTAGGTCCATTAGAACACTTTTAATTTGACAAGTGTCAAAATGTCAAATCATTTCCGAGAATACGCGATACGTAACCTTGTACATCGTAACGTCGAACAGAGGAAAGTCCACGTTTTTATTTCACACTTTTTAACACATCAAAAATCGAATCGGAACAGTGTGAAATAATGAATTGAGTGGAATGAAAATGATCGAATGATCGATTGATTAAAATGATCGAATCGAATCATTTTGGTAATAGATTCTTGAGCGATTCGATCATTTGAAATGAACGATTTACACATCTCTACTGTCCACTCTTACGAGTTTTATTCTAGAGAGCTAATAAGAGCTGGCTGTATTTTTACTCTCAAATGAACAATCTTTTTAAATGCAGAGGCTATAAAAAGAACAAACCTTAAGGTGCGTGTAGATTTGAGAGTACTTTCACTAGAAAACTCTAGAAGTTTACTCCCAATTAGCTGTGTAACTTTTCATGAACTATCCTTATGACTGTGACACTTGCGAGTTTTGCTCTCGTGAGTTTCATGCTGCTCCCTGTCCTTTTACACTGAAATGGAAACGGACTTTTAGGAGCACAACTATCTAAATTTCTCCTGCGACACAACAGATCTGGCCGAGACCCCATCTTAAAAATTCAAAGTTTACAACTTTCGACAGATTGCTAAGACCGCATTAACATTGAACGATTTTTCCAATGCCGATTTTTCTTTGTTGTTTTAATCGTTTTAGATTACGAGGGACAGCCGATATGTTCCACACGATTTTTCCATTCTCTCTCACACGATTAGAACAATAACAATCGGCAATGGAAAAATCGTTCAATGTAAATGCCGACTAAGTATCAGGACCTGGAACTGTCTTATATACACGTAGTCCAATCACAAGATTTTCTTTTTATTACTATCAAATGTCATTCAGAGTCAAAACGTCAAATAAATCCTCTTGTCTTTGATAAAAGTGTGCGCGTTCAACACATACCTGAATTTTCAGAATTCTGAATTTTAAGAGGTTTTGATTGGGCAGCTGTCATAAAAAGTTAGATGTCATCTGATTTTTCAAAAAAAAATTATTACGGCTGGGCAAACAGAAGTTCCAAAACTTCAGATATGCATTGAACACGCCGCAGTGTAATTCATCATTAATTTTAAATCTCCTGCCTTAAATCTCGGGTAATCTTTGGGTGAAAACGTATGTAGTATAAATCTGAAACCAACTCTAGCCGTTAATATTTTCAAACCTTACTCCCAGACTATTTATATTTTGATCTTACCGACCAACCGAAAGGGTTGAATATACGAGTTGCTGTCATGTTAAAAAAAAAATATTGAATATTTTAATATTTAAAGCTGTTTCAATGTGGGCATGTTGTAGTGATAGAAGGTGAAGGTGGTAAGTGTTTTATATCAGCAGGTCGATGCAAAATGAAAACACACCCGATTGTAAATTATATTATTTTCTGAATTATGTATCCATATATACATACAAATAAAACGATTGTGGAGAAAAACAAATTGCAAACAATTTAAGGCGCTATAATTCAATTACGAGTAAAGAAAACTATAAGAATCAGTGCTGAGCAGAGTCTTTTTCAAACCATAAGCGACTCGCCCTAAAGTCGAAAGGCACTCTATTCGCCAACATAGAGTGGATCGCGCATCGAAGAATTTTTTTCAAAACTCCTAAATTTTAAAAACCATCAACCTTCAAAATGGAAAGGTAAGTTTGATTTGCATTCGGGCTTGAAGAATGAATCAATTTAATTTATATCTGGATTACAGTTTGCAATATATCGGGCCACACTGTTTTTGGGGCTAATTCAATTTGGTCTATGAGTATGATAGCTCTGGACCGATATGAAGTTATTGTCAAGGGTGTTTCTGGACGCCCGATGACAATAAAACTGGCTGTGATTAAAATTGTTATGATATGGACAATGGCAACTTTTTGGACTATTGCGCCAATGATGGGATGGAACAGGTAAATGTGACTTAACATGTGAATGCTTTTGACCGATTTTAACAAAGAAAACATTTTTTTTTTTTTTTTGATTTTTCTAAGATATGTTCCTGAGGGAAATCTAACTTCGTGTGGCTTAGATTACCTCGAACAGGATTGGAATCCAAAGAGTTACCTGATATTTTATACTATTTTTGTATACCTGCTTCCACTATTTGTTATTTGCTATTCTTACTGGTTCATTATTGCGGTATGTATAAACTGTAAAATAGATGATTTAATTTTTTTTCCAGGCAGACACCAGAAAAGGCAACTTTAATGGAATAAATTTAGTTTTCCTTAAAGTTCTTTTTTCTTATTAAAAATCGTTCTTATCTACGAAATAATACTATTGGACCATAAAGTATTATTTTTTTGTTTGGATTGGGAACCCATATCCTTTTGTATTGCAATATTGCATTATGCCCTTAAGGAACTACAACTTAGTGTATGGATGAACCTCAAGCTTGTGTGGCTTGAAAAAGCTGCTCAAAACAATTGTTCTTGAGATCTTCTGGCGGTTAAAGTCTTGCGAAACATTAGGATAATGGAATACATTCATTTTAAAGCACCCAACAATGGACATCTGTCAATCTTTCCATGAGTCTGAAACTTAAAGAAAGTCTGCCCAAAAACCAGAATGCTAAACTTCAAAAAAAAAAAATCCCCCTGAGCGCCAGAAATTTGGCATTTGTGATGTCGTCCATTCAGCATTTTGACATTCGGGATTCCTTCCCCAACCTATCAAATTCATTACGTGACAATATTAGTATTAATTTTCAAATAAAATAACAATTTATATATGTATGTATATTTTTTATCTACTTAAAGGCTGTAGCAGCTCACGAACAAGCTATGCGCGAACAAGCCAAGAAAATGAATGTCAAATCATTGCGTTCTTCGGAGGATACCGAAAAGAGCGCCGAGGCTAAGCTAGCCAAAATAGCTTTAGTCAATATTTCACTATGGTTCTTCGCATGGACACCATATGGCATACTCAATTGGATGGGATTTTTTGGATCGGATACATTAACACCTACTTTAACCATATGGGGTGCAGTATTTGCCAAATCAGGTTCTTCATATAATCCCATAGTTTATGGCATAAGGTAAAATATTAATATGCTCATAAATATATGTATTTCGATTTATTTATTTAAAGCCACCCCAAATACCGCATTGCTCTTAAGGAAAAATGCCCTTGCTGCGTCTGCGGAGAAACCGAAGAACCAAAAGCTAGTGATGCAACATCACAAGCAACTAATGCTGAAACGCCTGCATAAATATTTGATTTATATAATGCATGCACGTGCACGGCACGTAATTTTTAGTAAATTTGTATAATATTTATTTAATAAGCTTTATTTAGGTATGTAAATGTCTATAGAAGTATTTAGTCATTCTTACTTAAAATAAATCGAAATAAA
Source organism: Leucozona laternaria (assembly GCA_932273885.2). NCBI lineage: Eukaryota > Metazoa > Arthropoda > Insecta > Diptera > Syrphidae > Leucozona > Leucozona laternaria. Next base: position 41,565,801 of record OW026368.1, on the reverse strand, counting down.
GCATTGACATCTTAAAAATAACAAAAGTATTTAAATTTTATCAAAAGAAACAAGTTAGAGTTTAGTATGATGTCATAACTGATACGTGTTGTGCTCTTTGGCGCCAACATTTAGTAACTAGCGACTTCTCTTACTCTCCATGAGTAGTAAGAGGTGTGTGTTCATTTGAGAGTAGGTACTTTCACTAGAATTCTTTAGAGATTTTTTCTCGGTTAGATGTCTAAGGCTCTACCCTCACGAGCTAATCTCATGACTGTCCACTAGGGCTGTGTCAATCAGGAACGATTCGATTTTTTTGATCCGTTCATCGAAAAGTATTGATGATTGAAATCACAAATTTTCGTTTCAATCGATCCAAATCTCAATCATTTCGATTCTCGATCTCATCCCAATCTCAATCATTTCGATGATTCTCGATTTTCCATCCCAATCTCAATCATTTCGATGATTCTCGATTTTCCATCCCAATCTCAATCATTTTTATGATTCTCGATTTTCCATCCCAATCTCAATCATTTTAATGAATCTCGATTTTCGATATCAATCTCTGTTGAATTATAAATATATATAATAATCGGAGAAAAGAAATATGGGTCAGATTGGGTTCGATCAAAATTGGTACAGCATTCGTTAACTTCGGAGATTGAATTTCATCGAAACCGAAATAAAAAATTTTTCTTAGTTTGACAGGTGTCAAAATATGTCAAAATTTTTGGTGCGGCCGGCGGATCGAAAAACGGAGTACGCCAATTAAGGAGGTGGAAATTACATAAAGTCACACCAGTTCTCTAGGTTCTCTAGGTCCATTAGAACACTTTTAATTTGACAAGTGTCAAAATGTCAAATCATTTCCGAGAATACGCGATACGTAACCTTGTACATCGTAACGTCGAACAGAGGAAAGTCCACGTTTTTATTTCACACTTTTTAACACATCAAAAATCGAATCGGAACAGTGTGAAATAATGAATTGAGTGGAATGAAAATGATCGAATGATCGATTGATTAAAATGATCGAATCGAATCATTTTGGTAATAGATTCTTGAGCGATTCGATCATTTGAAATGAACGATTTACACATCTCTACTGTCCACTCTTACGAGTTTTATTCTAGAGAGCTAATAAGAGCTGGCTGTATTTTTACTCTCAAATGAACAATCTTTTTAAATGCAGAGGCTATAAAAAGAACAAACCTTAAGGTGCGTGTAGATTTGAGAGTACTTTCACTAGAAAACTCTAGAAGTTTACTCCCAATTAGCTGTGTAACTTTTCATGAACTATCCTTATGACTGTGACACTTGCGAGTTTTGCTCTCGTGAGTTTCATGCTGCTCCCTGTCCTTTTACACTGAAATGGAAACGGACTTTTAGGAGCACAACTATCTAAATTTCTCCTGCGACACAACAGATCTGGCCGAGACCCCATCTTAAAAATTCAAAGTTTACAACTTTCGACAGATTGCTAAGACCGCATTAACATTGAACGATTTTTCCAATGCCGATTTTTCTTTGTTGTTTTAATCGTTTTAGATTACGAGGGACAGCCGATATGTTCCACACGATTTTTCCATTCTCTCTCACACGATTAGAACAATAACAATCGGCAATGGAAAAATCGTTCAATGTAAATGCCGACTAAGTATCAGGACCTGGAACTGTCTTATGTGTATGTAAATAAGCAAGATTTTTGGAGATAGATGAGGAACAAGTTTAACAGATAACTCATCATTTTTCGATTTTTGGATGCAATAATACGTCCGACTGTGATAAAATTCGTATTAACCAGATATGCCACATTCAGGAGGTCTGCGATCGAATTCTAACCTTTACCTCAAATCCTTTCTCAGGGGCACTTACTCTTGCGAAGAAAGAGAAGAAAAATCCTCCGAGAATTTTATAGTGCCTCTCATAATTTCATATTATGCTGGATTTACACGACTGACAAATCGGCAGTTAACTGTCAAAAAACTGTCAAAACAAATGAAAAATTCATTATTTTGGCAGTATTCTGACAGAAAACTGCCAATTTGTCAGTCGTGTAAATCCAGCATTAGTCATAAGGATGTTGCATAGAATTATAAGTCTCTTCCTTTCTTGTAGACTTACAACATTCACGCAAGAACGGTTGAGTGTGTTAATCACTTTAGGCTCCGGTCCTTCAAGAACTGTCGCAAATCTGTATATTTTTTTTTAACGAAAACAAATTTTCGAAAACTGTGAAACAATTTTAACGAATTTTAAAGATTTTCAGGAAATTTTCGGACGCATTTCTAAAACATTTTACGGGCTGTTTTATGAGATCACGCTTTCGGTTTTGTCGATTGTAGGTTGTAGAATCACACGCAAATTTTATTTGAGTAAGAGAAAAACTCTCTTAGTTTTACTGTCTGTGAATACGTGTACCTTATGGTAAAAAAGTGGCAGAAGTTTTTTTCCATTTCATTTTTTTCCGTTCCATTTCATTTCAGTCATTCGGCACTGGCATATCTACTACAACATGCTGAATGTATTGGAGGAAATCCCCCCACTCAAGCTTGTAGGGTTAAAGATAACGACCCCCTTAAGTAGCTAAATTGGCATTTCTCTATACTCTGTTCAACAAAAGTTGTCAGGACAGGGCTTATGGGAGAGCTTTTTCCAAAGCAGTGGCGGCGAACAAATTAGCAAGCCACTGACTAACGTATGCGAATTGTTATTGTAATCCTCCGTAAATAGTCGTACATTCCACCATGACCGTTGTATCCACAGATTAGCCATATGAAGATGAGAATGTTTCGTACGTTTCGCCCTCCAAAACCCATTTGGTTACATTGTTGTATTTGTAATTTTTTCCCGCGTCGATGAATAGATGTGAATTGCAACAACAATTTAACCAGGTGTGTGAAGATCCCTACTGTCTATGGGTGAGATTTTTATACACACATTCTCATTTTTTATCTGATAACTGCCAGTTCAAGCTTGTAGGCAAATTAAAATGGCTGCCGGGGATTCTCATCTTCATGTGGCTAATCTGTGGTTGTATCCCACTGCTGAAGGGATACTCATACTGTTGAACGATCGTGCGCTCGTCGTCGTCATCTACGATGTTTGTGCTCACCCAAACAGAGTTACCTTTCCCAATCGTAAGCAAATTCAAGAGCGTTTTCTTTGTATTTTGCTATGGAACTTTTGAGATTTGAAGCTTTTGAGAATAAATTTATGAAGTGAGTATTTGAAAGGTGAAGTATCATTTATAATTTAAACTACGGTAAACCCTGTGAGAGCTTTAAAGAGGGACAAATTTATGCAATCCATTTCCATTGTAATCAGCACAGATTAGCCACATGAAGATGAGGATCCCCGGCAGCCATTTTAATTTGCCTACAAGCTTGAACTGTCAGATATCAGATAAAAAATGAGAATGTGTGTATAAAAACCTCACACATAGACAGTAGGGATCTTCAGACACCGGTTAAATTGTTGTTGCAATTCACATCTATTCATCGACGCGGGAAGAAATTGCAAATACAACAATGTAAACAAATGGGTTTTGGAGGGTGAAACGTACGAAACATTCTCATCTTCATATGGCTAATCTGTGGTAATCAGACTGAGCGGCAAACGTCCTATATTCCCTGTACTGAAAATTTTTGTTGAACACAGTATAGTCTCGTCTATTCTTAAAGCTCTAGGGTCAAATTATAGCTATCATTGAAATTTACACATATGTAAGTACATATGTATATATTTGATAAAATAAATTCATAAGTCATAAGGGTGTCAAACCGAAACGCATTAATTAACCACTTTCTCATAAGTCTTTCTCCGTCTATTTGATACCTGCTTTTCCATTCTGAGAAGTCCGCCTTCGCTTTGTCACGTTATTATTCTACTTGAAATAATACAATTATCCGCCATAAAACGGTCACTTTCGCAGCAACTTACCCATAACAATTTCAATGCCAAAACAATTCTTTGACATTATTGGATTATTTTTTTTAAATCGTTTAGTGATGGTAATTCCACATTGCTAAAAAGTTAAATACCCGTTAAAAAAAAAGAACAGCTTACTTATGTAGATAACGTTAGGGTGTGGAAATTCAATTTATTTGAAAACCATTATATAGAACTGTTGGAGCATGACATTATAATTATACTTTTACTCTTGTGTTTATAAAGGGTGTTTTGTTTTTTAACTTTTGATTTTTTTTTTGCAACACCAAAGTTTTACCAGAAACCTGGACCCATGTTCTGTAACTCTCGCATGGTTAAAAGCAGTCGAGAAACGATGAAAATTGAAACAAATCATATGAGTTTTGTTCCATTTTCCATCGTTTCTCGACTGATTTTATCGATGCGAGAGTTATGTCGTTTTCGTTTGGATTTCGGAACTGTTCCATTCCTATAGAAAATGAGAAATTTGGAGTAAAAGGAGTGAAAAAGGAGTAGCTCCGAACGTCCACTCGAAAACGACATTACAGAACATGGGTCCAGGATGGAGAATTTTTTTTTATTTTCATTTTAAAGCATGTGGTCAGTTTTAATGATATTAGACGTTTTTTACCATCACAATTCACAAATGATCCATAGAAATTATCAAAAAACATGCATTACAACAACAACACGAGATGGAGATCCTGCTCTCTATAGGGATCGAAAATTTAGTTTGTCGGGTAGATGGCTCTCAAATGGCAACTGTAGTGTTAAGAAAAAAGACAACAAATACATGAAAAATAAAAAAAAACATGAGGAAAAAGAGATAGGTTTGCAACACTGTCGTCACTATGATCCCTAGTGTTTTATATTCATGGCATGATCGCATGATGTATCCGTATCATTAGCGGTAATAAAATGCGGCTATTGTCATAAAGATCAAACTTTTATTATTGATGATTTTTGAGAAATTGTGTTTCTATAGTCCATTGAAATTTGAAATAAAATGAAGACCTTGCATTTTGGACAGGACAAGATTTTCCTGTTTTGATGTGTAGGGAAGGTCAGAATGAGAATAAACCTAAGATTTCTGGGTTAAAAGAATTACCCCCCCCCCTTTCCATTTGGTCACCGTCTTGGAAAATAAAGTGTGAAAAGCTTTTTTGCGATTTCTTGAGAATTATTAATCTCACAAACAGCAGATTTTTGTAGTGAACTGAATTCTCTACAATTTAGGTTAAGACACTTTTGACCGACAAATTGAAAATTAAAAAGTTATAACGATTTTCAAAAGTATAGCTTGAAAGTGGGCGGAGGCAAGTTACTTCGTGTTGCCTAGTTGGCGCCAGGCCTAAATTTAACAACCACTTATCTAGCCAAACTAGATACAAACTTTATTACCAGCACGAACTATCGTTTCGTTATCGATAGATTGTATGGAAACGTGAATTTCAAGGTTTTGAAGGAAAGGTGACAATATAATAGGAATGTTCAGTAAAATGGGATCTCAGAAAGCTCAGCAGTTATCTTAGCAAAATTTCTCAGTTTTGCAGTCAAAATACCAAGGCACAAAAATTGCATTCGCATGGTCACTTTTTCTGAAATCTTGCAATTCCCTGAACGCACCTAATATCTACAATTCATGATTTAAAAATCACTGTCACGAAATTTTAGACGATTTAGTACGATGTTATAAAGCATTTGAAGTGAGGAAGTGACTTAAGACATACCAATTATAACAGTTTTGGTTTATAAATGTACCGTTTATGCGGACCTCCGCCGGTAGGCATACTTCAGGCACCCAGAGTTTTTTTTTCAAGTCGAGCGAAGCGCGTTAACGCTCGCCCACTTTCAATGGCGAAAAACTCTTATAACTGTTATAAATTGGCATTTCTCGTCCTGTAAGTAAATTTGAAAAAGAGTTGCCATCGTACAATCTTCTTAACATTTTATTAAAATTAAAATCACCAAATGCATATTTTATATTTTAAGTATTAATCATACTAACTCCATATATCACTTTGGCAACTACAAATAATGTAAAAAGGGTATGTTTGCCTACTTCATTGCAAAAAATTATCACTGAACTTATTAAAGAAATAGATTGGTATGGCACTAGTTAAAAAAGTTTAAGACTAAAGGCTTAACTACATAAGCCAAAAAGTACTTTTGTACAAAAGTAAAAATATTTTTTTTCCCGCTAGCGCAGTTGTTTTGTCGAGTTGAAAAAGAATATACAAATTTTTTTTTAGACCAAAATTTAATCTTTCTGCATCATTTTTAAAAGTTTTCCGGTCAGAAAAACTATTCCAAAATGAGTTTGAAAATTTTCACTTTTGTACTTTTTCACTTTTTAGGCTTATGTAGTTAAGCCTTAAGAACACATTAGTAAAGTGATTTTAAAGTTAGAAAAATGTTAAGTAGTATCATCCTTATAGCTTAACATCTGTCAGTCGAAAACTTGGCGAACCTAATTGTATTGTTAATCTAGTGTTTTAAAATATATTTTATTAATTTGTAGGAATATATTTATTCCCTTTTTTATTGGGCACGTTCAATCACAAAATCTGAAAATTCAGATCTGAATTTATGTTGTTGAACGCACAAGATATCTGAATTTTCAGTTGAAGGTTGTTGTGTCAAGTGCTAGCATTTATCTAAATGATTTACATTAAAACGAAATAAAGTAGAACTTTAATTATATTCTTAAACTAAAAATTAGGCGTCAGTAGTTCTGGTGATGATATATGTAACTAAATCAGCAACAAAATACAAGCAAGACTATGTAAGGTTCAATGAAAAAATAATTCCACAATATTGCGATGGGGAATTCTGGGAACATTTTTCTAAGAATAGTCAATCGTTTGATTAAAAAACTCACTTATCAATAAACAATTAGTTCTTCTATGTAAAAAAGTATTAATTTGTTCGTGATGAAAATTAATTATCACAAATCAACCACTAACCAGATCGAAAATCATAAAGTTCAAGTACTTCAACACTTTCCCCACCACTATCACTTAATTCTGAATTTTCAGATGAGAATTTGTGGCTGAAAATTCAGATGAAACGTTAGCAAACGTAACTTAAAGTCACTAAAAGTCATCTAACTTTTTATGGCAGCTGGCCAATCAGAAGATCCAAAAATTCAGAAATCTGAAAATTCAGATGTAAAACGTAATGCGTTGAACGTACCCATTTACACCTTACACTGACACCATTTGCAAAACAAAAAATTTCATCTATCTGCCAGAGTAAGAACTAATTTTTGGGTCATTGAAATACACACAGATAGAAAGAAACCAGGTTAAGATGCTGTTTTAGTATTAATGTATTAAAAACAGATGCATATCAGATCAAGTTGATAATGAAACCCAAGAACACCTTCTATTTTGTATTTGTTCTTAATATTTCTTCCATTGCACTGTCTTTTATAATAATAATTAAGCATGAGATTATGTCACTTCGAATAAATGCAAAGTTAAGGCTAAAAATAAAAATATGTTGAAATAATGTATGTACAATGTAATTATATGTGTACCTAGTACCTGCATACAACAAAAAATAAATGCCATTCAATATTTGCCATAGTGTCTATTGCTTTTTATTAGGGAGGTTTTCATGGCAGAATATTAGGCGTGTTTTGTGGCAAGTGTGCATAGGAATGGACGACAACCATCGACATCTGGACTAAACTCGTCTTAGTCTTACGCGCAAATACAACAACGGTTTGCAAATAAAAAATGAGAATGTACACAATATGTTCAAAATCCTCACACATAGGCTCTTCACACACCCAGCCTGGTTAAATTGTTGTTACAATTCAATTAACATCTGTTCATCAACGCGGGAAGAAATTACAAAATCAACAAAAGCCGTGTTTTATTATCGCTTATGGTCCATATAAAAGGTCCGCCATCTAACGTTTTTTTTTTCAACTAGTGCTTATTTCGTGAATGGTAACACTTAGCTCATGTCTTATTTGACAGATAATTAGTTTTATCCTTCCGCTGAACGAATATGGTTGTGTATACGCTTCGCTAATGTGGTTTTCGTTTCGACCAAAAAAATCGATTTTTATTTGATTTTTTTGATTTGTGACAAGTTTTTCCTTTCCTTTCGACCAAAAAAATCGAATTTTTGTCGATCTGAAGTCGATTTTGCAGATCTCGATTTTTAGCTAGATTTACACAGATTTTCACACGCACTTGCACACACATCAAAGAAAAGTGACTTTTACCAGTGTTGATTTAAAAATGGTACTCATACAATCATAAAACAAAATAAAATCACGTTTTGTGTTCGTTTTGCCAGTAAGATTTAAGATCTGACACCCAAATCTGAATTGGTTGAAACGAAAGCCACATAGTGGGCCTGCGATCGAATTAGAGAAGATGCTGATTTTGCCAAAAAAAATCATCTTTTCAGATGAAGCTCATTTTGATCTTGGCGGGTAGTAAACAAGCAAAATTGTCGCATTTGGGGCACAGAAAACCCGCACGCATACATTGAAAAGCCGATACACCCAAAACGAGTCACTGTTTGGTGAGGATTTTGGTCCAGAGGCATAATTGGGCCATTTTTCGAAAATGAGCAAGGCCAAGGAGTGGCCGTTACAGTCAATGGCGATCGTTATCGGGCCATGTTGAACGAATTTTTGTTCACAAAAATTGAAGAGGAGGATATTGGTAACATTTGGTTTCAACAGGACGGCGCTATGTGCCACACAGCCGAAGCTAAACTCGATGTTTTGCGCCATTTTCAAAAAAAAAGAAGTTATTAGGCGAACCCTTTACTTGCCCTATAGAGCAAGTAAAAATGATCCTGATCCAGATTCCAGATCCGTAGATAATAAAACACGGCTAATGTAATAAAATGGGTTTTTGAGTGTGAAACCGTGAAACGTCTTAATTGTCTCGAATCTTAAGCAGAGAATACATGATGCAATAATCGCACAGATAAATCGTTCCGACTTATCATCGCACGCGATAATTGTACCTATACCTAAATTTGTGTTTTTTTTTGTGTTCAAAAAATTTAGATCCCGACGATGTCATACGGTCGAATGCCTTCGCTGGAAAACCGAGGTCGAATGCGGCAAGTTGTGTGTATGATCGCACTGTGTGTTTGCATGTTTGCAATCATCGTACCGATTTCATTTGATTTTTGGTTATATTTCAATGAAATGTACCGTTCAATGTCATGTTTGTGGAAAGTTAACATTACAAATTATAAAAATAAGAATTAGAGGCAACAAGCATTGGAAGATCTTTGTGAAAAATGCAAAGAAATAAATCCTAGAGCAGATATAGACTACGTTCGCAAAAAAATTGCAAAAATATGAACTTGTATTTTATAAGAATTTAAAAAAGTTACAATAAAAAATTACTAACTATCAAAAGCACACATCAATTATACAAATGAGCATAAAATAAGATCCAATGCAAATCGCATTGTGTATGTGCTCCATTTAACACATCGCGTGCCGATATCGGTACGATTCAAGTGGGTACGATGATTGTATGGATCTCTGCCACCAAATGTCAGAAGTGTCAGTGTGAAATTAAAAAAAAAAAAAAACAATCTGACAGCACTCCCTGGTTGGAAAACAAAAGCAAATGTCAAAGGCACGAAGGTGAGCCAAAAAAGTCGTGTGTTTAATAATAGTGATTAATATTTAATAAAATTAGTTTTTTTGTATCAACCACTTGAAAAAATGTTCACTAAAATGTTTAAACACTAATTAATAAGTAATTCGATCGCAAATTTAAGTTTTCAGTTCCAAATACAAAAAATAATCAAATGACCGGATTTCTAACACTGCCAAGAGCATGTAAATATTTTCCAACCAGGGACTTTTTTTGTTGTTGTTTTTAGATGTCAAATTAGAAAGAGAAAAGACAAAGACAAATCTTGGAAGACCTCTATTGTGTATTCCCTTCTTCAGGGAATTTTGCCTACCCCGCCACCACATATCTACATACGTTGATCGCCATCGTGCTTAAAAATCCAAGGAAGAAATTGCATCGTTTAAAGCAGTCTTTATTTCCATGAGATGATCTATATGGATTATTAGATATAATAAAAAGCGGCTACTATTGTTACTACTTACCTATAACCTTATGTAGTTAGAAGCCCCTAGGCTTTCATTAGCGCAAAAAGTTGTATGTAAGTGCTTTGTAAAACTTCTTAAATCTGAATTCATCGATTCAAAAGATTTTATTGTTTTAAAAATATTAAATAAATTTTCATTCATACATGTGTATGTACAAATGTACGTATGTATGTACATATTTGGCTATTTTCCAATGCCTACAATTCATTTGTAACCTATTCGATTGCCCCAATAATCCCTTAATTTTTTGCCGTCAATAGCAATAGCTGCTGCATTATATCACTTTGAGACCAATAAGCTTAGGTTTTATTTGCTATTACAATAAGCTTTGATTTAACTTGTTGCAACCAATTGACTTAGAATAATCTGAGGAAATAAGCGTTGCATGTAAGTACTTACCTTTTTTAACTGACATCTTAACGGATTTGCATATAAATAAAGTGTAGGTAGCTCCTTACCTTCCTTAATTTCCAGTTTGTTCACAGTGGGTTAAATTTGTAGCATGACTTTTAGAGGTTCTTTTTAAGTTGTGCTAATCAACCAAAATCGTCTGATTAGCGATTCCCAGGACTCATAACTCAAGACATTGATTCCTTAATAGAAATGTTGGCTAACATGCTCATTCGATGATTTTGCTTAAGTTGCACCAATCCTTGATGAAGATGATCAGATATGAAAAAAAAAAGAAGTGACTCTAGACATGCCAATTATAACAGTTTTGGTTTATAAAAGTACTGTTTATGCGGCCCCGCAGAGCCAGAGCCCTCCGCCGGTGGATATACTTTAGACACAGAGAGTTTTTTTCAAGTCGAGCGAAGCGCGTTAACACAAGCCCACTAACCATAACTGTTATAAATTGGCATGTTTCTATACTCTGTTCAATTTGAATGTGCAGTATAGGACTTATGGGAAAGCTTTTTCAAACACAATGGTGCCTGCTGCTGCTTGCACGACACCTTAACTTAAGAAAATGCCACTGAAACAAGAAACAAAATCACTGACTTACATTTAAATTGCTTGTGTAATCTTCTTTGAGCTCACGTACATCCCACTATTGCCTATCTGCTCCCCGGGTGAAAGGAGTTAGGAGACTGATCGCCAATTTGCAACCAACCTTTATCGACATTGTGTTGAATCAGAGTTACCATTGCCTAGTTGATGGAAATTCATATGGCATTTTCTTTGGTTTTTGCTATGTAACTTTCAGGATTTAAGCTTTCTTAGAGCTTTTGATAGCAATATTTTTGTGAGATTTGCGGCAATTTCTGCTCACTACGTACTCACTACTACGGCAACAATGTGAGAGCTTTAAAATGGAGATAGCTTATTGAAATCCATAATAGAATGGGTGAAAGGCAAATATCCTATCTTCCCTGTACTTGACATTCAAATTGAACAGAGTACCTATAGTCTCGTCCGAAAAAAAATAAATAAATGCGAGTTGCCGAGATTTCGTAGCAAATACCTTTTTATTCGTAATAATTATAAGGAACAAGGACAATAAAAAAATACGAGACTAGAGAAATGACAATTTATAACAGTTATAACAGTTTATCGCCTTAAAGTGGACAAGCGTGATGCGGGGCCGCATAAACAACAATAATTTTATACCTTAACCAAAACTGTTACAATTGACATGTCTAGAGCTATACTACCATAAAACAAAAAAAATCGTTAATTTTGATGTCAATGCTTTTTCGGTTTATTTTAAAGTAAGAATACTGTTTGATAAGAAATATTACAATACGCATAAATATACAAGCTTATGCAGTTGTTTCCCCATTCGTTGATGGCTGTGATGCTACTTCGCTCTTTTTTGGGTCTTCCGTTTCGCCACAAACACAACAAGGACATTTCTCCTTTAGAGCAATACGATACTTTGGATGACTATGTAAATGAAATCAAAAATATTGATTGTATTTCTATAAAATAAATCGAAGAATAATTATTATTAGTTTGAGAATTTATACCTAATTCCATAAACGATGGGATTGTATGCCGAACATGCTTTTGCAAATACTGCACCCCAGATTGTTGTTAAGGGCGTTAGGAGGTCTGATTCGAAGAAGCCCAAAAAATTTAAGATTCCATACGGGGTCCACGCCATAAACCAAAGAGAAATTGTCACCAAGGCGACTTTGGCAAGTTTGCCCTCTGCACTCTTTTCGGTGTCTTCAGAAGAACGCAATGATTTGACATTCATCTTTTTTGCTTGTTCTCTCATTGCATTTTCGTGAGCTGCAACGGCCTGCAAGAAACCAAGAAAAAAAAATTGGAAATAAAGATACAAATTAAATTATCATTGTTTACGCCGAAATTATACTACTGAAGATCAAAACAAAACTTGAACCTGATATTTAGGTCTATACTTTTAGGCGTTTTGTGTTAAATTATCATGTATACTAATGATTGAGTGATACATTAAACTTAGTTAATTATCTAAGTTTAACGTAAATTACTCATTTATGAATCCACCATCATAAACAAAAGCTTTCACCACCGAGCTCATCGGTTGGTCTTATTGAATTATCATAAAACTATGTAAGTTAGTTCTTAATTAATATTTGAAGAAAAAGGTTGAAAAATAAAAGAAAAGAAAAAGGTAAAAAGAAATTAGAAATAAAAGTTTGTTTTTCATTGAGATTATTGGTACTGCAAGAAATTTTATAGTTTCAGCACAATCTTGGTGATTTTTGGTTTTCGTCTATAAGTCGCATACCCATAGCGCTTGCCCATTAGCTGCCAACCCATAGCAGCAGAAGATATACAAATTACATACATATATATGTACATTAGGTGACTGGGATTCAAGAGAGGAATCCCCCCAACATTTTTTGATCCAGTCGAGCCGAATTCAAAGATTTTTGCCAGCAGATTTTTGTGGAATTAACTCTTAACCCTTGGAGTAATTTTGGAATTTTATTGATGCAAATCTTGCTATTGGAATCTCTTGGACTTTGAAGACAAATTTATTTGATACGATTTTGTGTATACCTACTAATTGGAAATCCCATATCCCTTATCCAAGGTAGGTGCTGTGCATTTATTACATATTTGATGGTGATAAAAATTATTTTATTGAGAAGAATTTGGATCGCTCATATCCAAATTAAAATATTTGATTAAACAAAGTATATTTAGTTTAAAATTTGATTAAATTGATATAAAAAGTGAAGTAGGTATATTTGGTACAGTTTTCGATCGGAAGGATTGAGTACAGTTTCGCTACGGTTTTTTTTAATCTCGTGATATTATACATTTACATTTACGGCATTTTGAAATCCTGTTAAGGAGTATCGGTTCTTTTATTTTAAAATTTTTCTTGGTGAACAATTTATGCGGTGTTTTAAGATAATTTCAAGAATTTTCTGTTCTTTTCTTATAGAGATTATTTTGAGTTTTAAAGTAATTTTGGATAAAATCTGTTTTGATATTAAGGAATTTCTAAATTTATGAAAGTTTATTGCATTTTGTGCACCTTTTTTCTTCGTTTGAGAACAAATTAAATTCTTTTTTTCATCGATTCTCAAAATGGCTACGTCTAAAGATTTTTATTTGAGCGTTAAGCAAATTAATGAAACTATTGAAAGTTATCGGGAAGTACCAAATAAGGAAGTGATGACGTGTGGTATGAACAAAGTATGGAAAAAAGAATTCGAAGATTTATGGGACGGTTTTCGCTCAACGTATGCAAAATGTTTAAGAAACGAAGATAAATCTTTAGACGATGCAAATTTATCGACAATTAAGCAGAAATTTAACGCAGTTTCACTGAACTATTTCAGTACAGTAGGAAGTATAATCGATACGATAGAGATGGGAACGAACAAAGATTCGAAACAAAGTGGAGTAATTACTCAATTATCTCAGCCTAGTAAGTCAGAATTTGGAATTAGAGTTCCACCTTGCGACGTAGAATGCTTCGAGGGTGATTATAAATCCTGGCCCACTTTTCGTGACATGTTCACATCTATTTATGTTAACCATCCTCGTTTAAGTGATGTAGAAAAGCTATATCATTTGCGCTTAAAAACTAAAAAAGAAGCTCATGATATTGTGGACAAGTTTTCACTCACAGCCGATAATTTTACTCTTGCGTGGGAAGCTATAAAATCTCAATACGAAAATAAAAGAATCTTAATAAATACTCAACTTAAAACGCTTTTTTCAATTTCGACAATCACTACTGAAAGTGGGTCAGCATTAAGAAAACTACATAGAACCGTGCGCGATTGCTTAGGAATCCTTTCAAGCTTTAGCGTTAAAACTGAAAACTGGGATCCGATTTTAGTTTTTCTTATTTCACAAAAGATCCCAGAAACCACTTTGTTTCTTTTCGAACAAAGTCTGACAACAGAAACAGAAATGCCTACCTGGAAATCGTTGGAGGATTTTCTCGCTTCCAGATACAAAATTCTTGAGTCTGTTGAAGAAGTAACACAATGTCCTCGTAAAAAAGCAAATCAAATTTCCAATTCAAATTCAAATTTGAAGAAAGTAAATTCTTTTCACACTGCACAAAAGAGTATGTGTTGTAAGTTATGCAAAAGCAATCATCCCCTGCGTTTATGCACAAAATTTTTAGATATGGATGTCACATCCCGACGTAAGCTAGCTCAAACCGAAAAATATTGCTACAACTGTCTCGCGCTCACACATTCGGTGTATGAGTGCAAAAGCAAAGTGTCTTGCAATCAGTGTGGTAAAAGACACCACAGTTTATTGCATTATACTTTACCAAAACCAACCTCACCAGGCACACGATCTCCTTCGTTACCCAACACTTCTTTAAGTACCACCCCCATACAGTCCACTTCTCAAACTCAGCAACAACCCTCCATTAAAGATAAAGATATTTCATCTGATTCTTCAATTCTTCAGAGTTTTCTGGTCAACCAGAAAAAGAATATTTTATTAGCTACAGCTTTGGTTAAAATAAATGCGCATAACCAAACGTTTCTTTTGAGAGCTTTGATCGACCCCGGTTCTGAAGCTACATATATCTTGCAATCGGTTGTGAAACGATTCAAGCTTTTCACCCAACCAACCAATGCATCTATTTGTGGCATAGGACAAGTTCAAAGCGAATTTTCCTTGAGTATGTGTCCTCTCACTCTCGAATCGCGCATCAATCCCGATGTACACATTCCCATTTCAGCTGTTGTATTGAAAAAGCTGACAGGTAATTTGCCATCGCAAACTGTTGACGCATCAAACTTGGTTGAGCTCAAAAGTTTGCGGTTGGCAGATCCTAATTTTGATAAACCCGCTTCCATAGATATGTTAATTGGAGCGGATATTTACTCTCAAATCTTACTTGAAGGTATTAAAAGAGAAAAAGATCTCTATCCAATTGCGCAAAATACAGTCTTTGGGTGGATCCTTTCAGGTCCTTGTGATGAGCACCCAATGAAATCAACCCTAAACACATTCTTTAGTGGACTTGCCTTTGCTAAAGGAATTGAAAAATTTTTTGAAGTCGAAGAGGTGCCAGACGTACAACCCTTATCTAACGAAGATAAATTTTGTGAAAAACTATACACGGATACCACAATTCGAAATAAAGATGGTCGGTATATAGTTACACTTCCATTCAAACCCCATTTAAATGTTTTTGATTTGGGTCTTTCCAGAAATATTGCAATTTCTCAGTATTTGCGTCAAGAGAAACGTCTTCTTAGCGATATATCCCTCAAAGAAGAATACAACAAAGTTTTGAAGGAATATGTTTCGTTAAATCATATGACTCGTATACCACAATTTAGTTTGAATCTTTCCAGTCCGCACTTTTATCTACCGCATCATGCTGTGGTAAAGCCAGATAGTGCATCAACGAAGGTAAGAGTTGTTTTCAATGCAAGTGCATCTACCAATAAAGGAACTAGTCTAAATGACTTTTTATACAGAGGCCCTGCTTTGCAAAACGATTTGCAGGCTATTTTATTAAAATGGCGACTATATCCTTATGTTTTCAACAGCGACATTGAGAAAATGTATCGACAAATATATGTCCACCCAAACCACCTGAGATTCCAACGGATTATTTGTCGATCCTCAGATTCAGAATCAGATTTGGCTGATTTTGAAATCAACCGAGTCACTTTCGGAGTCAACTGTGCTCCATATTTAGCAATCCGAACCTTGCATCAGCTTGCTTTGGATGAAGCCAACAAATATCCCTTAGCAAAAGAAGTGGTGCTTTCGGATTTCTACGTGGACGATGTTTTCTCTGGTGGTTTCAGTCTTGATACTGTCTTACAGATTCAGGAAGAGTTAAAAGCACTTCTTTTGTCTGGCGGATTTAGTTTAAAAAAATGGACCGCAAACCACCCTTGCTTGTTGGAAAACATCCCTAGGGGGGATGTTTTAGACCAACACTTTCTTATGTTTGAAGAGTCTTCACATTCGAAAGTTCTAGGCATAGGGTGGAATGCGAGGGAAGATTGTTTTTATATTTGTTGTAAACTATTTCCTCAGCCAGAAATTGTCTTAACAAAACGCGAGCTTTTTTCAAATATTTCAAAAATATATGACCCTATAGGTTGGCTTGCTCCAACTACAATTTTATTAAAAATTCTGATGCAGGAAGTCTGGAAAGACAAAACGGATTGGGATACGCCCATTAAACCCAATCATTTTGAAACTTGGAAAGAATTTTTGAAATCTTTCCCAATAATGCAAGACATAAAAATCCAAAGATGGATTAATTACACACCCGAAATGTGCGTAGAGATTCATGGCTTTTGCGACGCATCCCTTAATGCATATGCTGCTGCCGTATATTCGAGGATTTCGGATTCATCTGGAAATATTTCCACTCACCTTCTGTGTTCAAAAACGAAAGTGGCACCCCTGAAATCTCTTTCGATTCCTCGGCTAGAACTTTGTGGAGCTGTTTTGCTAACAAAGTTAGTGAACGCTGTACTTAGTAGTCTACGCCTCAAAAACAGTCCGGTGTATCTTTGGTCAGACTCAATGATAGTGCTATATTGGATTCAAGATTGCCCATCTCGACTTGAAACGTTCGTCAGAAATAGAGTCTCAAAGGTGCAAACTGAGAGTCCTCCAGGTAGTTTTTGGAGACATGTTCCCTCTGAACAAAATCCAGCTGACGTCGCTTCTCGAGGTGTTATGCCTCAAATTCTGATAGAGAATTCTCAGTGGTGGCATGGACCAAGCTGGTTAAAGTTATCCAAGGATTCTTGGCCAATCACAAAAATTCAGAAAGATTCCAAGTGGAATCTTGAAACGAGGAAAATCAACAGTTTTGTAGTAAACTTAAATGCAAATAATGATATTTTGAGACGATTTTCATGCTATGCCCGTGCTGTAAAAGTGATAGCATATTTGTTCCGATTTATAAACTTAGCTTCTCTCAAAAGAAAAAGATTCTATCCCTATAGATATTTTTCTACAAATTTAGTTCGGCATGAAATTGTCTTTGTAAAAACTCGACTAATTATATTAGCACAACAGGTGTATTTTCGTGAAGAGTACAGTTGTCTTTATAATTCAAAGCCATTAAGTAAAAATAGCTCAATTTTATCTCTAAACCCTTCCATAGATTGGCAACAAATCATTAGAGTAAATGGTCGTTTAACGAATTCAAATTTAAGTTACAACGAAAAATTCCCTATAATATTAGCCTATTCTTGTCCGTTAGCAAAATTGTTGGTAGGATTTGTCCACAAAATCTCCTTACATGGAGGGAACCAACAAGTTTTGTACTTGATGCGTAAAGAGTTTTGGATCCCAAAATTAAAAAACTTAATAAAATTCGATGTAAATAGTTGTGTAGTTTGTGTGTTGCACAAAAAAGAATTTCAAACCCAGCTCATGGGAACACTCCCACCCGAAAGAGTTAACTTTTCTTTTCCGTTCACCCACGTCGGACTGGATTTCGCTGGTCCGTTTGAACTAAAGGTTCAAAATGGTCGGTTCTATCAAGCCATAAAAGGTTATGCTTGTCTTTTTATTTGTTTATGTACAAAAGCTGTACATCTAGAAGCCGTCGGAAGTCTTTCAACAGAGTCATTTTTGGCAGCCTTCGATAGATTTATCGGGCGAAGAGGTGTACCCCAGCAACTTTTCTCCGACAACGGTACCAATTTTGTGGGTGCTAATAAAGTTCTCACCAAAGAGATTCGAAACGCTTTGGCAGACTCAACCTCCGAAGCTGAAAAAACATACTTGCCTAAAAATTTAAAATGGAACTTTATCCCTCCAGGTTCCCCTCACATGGGCGGCCTTTGGGAGGCCGGAATAAAATCTTTTAAAACGCATTTTAAAAAAGTTGTTGGAAACTCCAAACTAACTTTCGAAGAGTTCTCAACATTGCTCGTCAAAATTGAGTCTTGTATGAATTCCCGCCCTATTTCCCCTATAAGTGAAAACCCTTTTGACCCTCTCCCTTTAACACCGGGTCATTTCTTGAAAGGTGCACCTCTAATCTCCCTACCTGAAAGCCAAGTTGGTGAAAGTACCACCCTTAAAAATTGGCAAAGAGTTCAACAAATTTTACACTCCTTTTCGAAGCGATGGAAGGAGGAATATTTGACTGATCTTCAACGAAGAACAAAGTGGAAATTTCCTAAACGTAATATCGAACTTGGAGACGTGGTGGTAGTGCGCAATGAAAATTTGCCACCCACTCAGTGGCGTCTTGGAAAAGTTGTGGCTGTTCACCCAGGGAAAGACGGAAAGGTACGCGTGGTTACACTTAAAACTCAACAAGGAGAAATTTTGCGCCCCGTAGTTAAATTGTGTCTTTTGCCCGTCGATCGAGAATTGTTCCAGGTATATCTTGCTTTACAGACGATTGAATAATTTGTTTTTTTTTGTAATTTAATTTAAAAAAAAAAAAAAATTAACGTAAAATTTTCAATTTTTACTGCACAGCACCTTATATAAAAAAAAAAAAAAAATGTATATTTATTGTATTTTAATACTAACATGTTTGAGTGAGTAAGGGCACTCTTTAATCAACCCTCGCCGATGGATTTACTAATATTTTTTTTTCCTGAGTAGCGAATCGAGGCGCTTCTTAACAAAATACCTCCACCGTTGGATTTCCGTTTTGAAATATATATTTCAAAATAACTATTTGGATTTGACTCTTTGCATTCCTGCAAAGGGAGGCCGGAATGTTTACGCCGAAATTATACTACTGAAGATCAAAACCAAACTTGAACCTGATATTTAGGTCTATACTTTTAGGCGTTTTGTGTTAAATTATCATGTATACTAATGATTGAGTGATACATTAAACTTAGTTAATTATCTAAGTTTAACGTAAATTACTCATTTATGAATCCACCATCATAAACAAAAGCTTTCACCACCGAGCTCATCGGTTGGTCTTATTGAATTATCATAAAACTATGTAAGTTAGTTCTTAATTAATATTTGAAGAAAAAGGTTGAAAAATAAAAGAAAAGAAAAAGGTAAAAAGAAATTAGAAATAAAAGTTTGTTTTTCATTGAGATTATTGGTACTGCAAGAAATTTTATAGTTTCAGCACAATCTTGGTGATTTTTGGTTTTCGTCTATAAGTCGCATACCCATAGCGCTTGCCCATTAGCTGCCAACCCATAGCAGCAGAAGATATACAAATTACATACATATATATGTACATTAGGTGACTGGGATTCAAGAGAGGAATCCCCCCAACAATCATGAACAACAACTATGCGAGTGTAAGATAATATGAACCTATAGTTTAAGGAAGTGACTCTAGACCTGCCAATTTATAAAAGTTTTGGACCCGCAGGGCCAGGGTCCGCCGTCGGTGGGTATAAATACTTCGGATATCGAGAGTTTTTATAAGTCACGCAAAGCTTGTTAACGCACACCTACTTTTAATGGTGACAAACTGTTATAACTGTGACTCATTTAAATTCGGAAGTAAATTATAGGTCCCCTCCATTGCTGTCGAGAGTTGTACCTAAGGTATTAGGCCCTTGTTTTCCATGAGCTGTCGAGTCACCAAAATGTCCCTTAGTGGCATGATCGAGACCTCACTCAGTTCGTGTAAAAAGTATTCTCCGGGGGCTGCTATTCTGGGCTGAGCTGGGCTAGGCTGAGGCTTTCACAAAGCAGTTAAAATAAGCCCCTCCTAGTCCTGATTAAAGTATCTACATAAGTAAAGTCAGGGTGGTGCCTATTCTGTCCCATTTCTTTTCTGACAAGTGTCAATTGCTGAGCATCTGTCATTTTGAGGAAACTGCTGAATTTTACTATTTTCGACCTCCATTTGCATGGGCAGAGGGAATCATTGGTCCATATTTCTTCAAAAATTAAGCCGGCCATAATATTACAGTCAATGGGGAACGCTATAGAGCTATGATTAATGACTTTTTCGTGCCTGGAATTGGAGGATTTTGATGTGGAGGACCTTTGGTTCCAAAAAGATGACGCTACATGCCATACAGCCAACGAAACAATTTATTGAAGGAAACTTTTGGCTAGCGCATTATCTCGCGTCGTGGGCTTGTGGCGTGGCCTCCAAGATCCTGCGATTTAACACCGCTGGTCTATTTTTTATGAGGTTATGTGAAGTCGCTTGTCTATGCAGATAAGCCCGAGACGATTGACGCCTTGGAAGAGAATATTCGGCGCGTTATTGCTGACATACGGCCCCAATTGCTGCAAAAAGTGGTAGAAAATTAGGCCTCTCGGCTGGAATTTATTCGAGCCAGCCACGGCGGCCACTTGCCCAAAATCATTTTTTAAACACAATGGCAAACCCTTTATAATAAAGCTAAATTATTGGATATAAGATTAAATTATATGCGTTTTATTTCTTCTTGAAAACCACACTTCTAAAAAAAAACCCTTTATATCAAACAAAAATAGACCAAACTTCCAAAAATTTGGAAAAAGTTGAATTTTGGTGGAGAGTTTTCATTTTATGTCTTAAGCTTTCCCAATAATACTACTAAATTTTTTGTTTTAAAGTAATATTTTCCACATTATTGCTTTTGAGTAAAGTGTAACTAATGGGTGCATTTGAACATATTCTTCTCCAATTCTAGCCTTTTCCCAAAAATTAAAAAAAATACTTAAGTCAAAAAAGTGTGATATTAGTGTGAATAGCTTTCGCAATACATATGTCATACTTTCCCAAAAAAATAAATAAAATTTAAACATTTTACAATATTATTCTTACCGCAATTATGTACCAATAAGATCTGCATATTAAAAATAGCGGCATCAAATATACGAATATCGTATAAAATATCAAATAACTTTTTGGATTCCAATCCTGCTCAAGATAATCCAATCCGCATGATGTTAAATTTCCTTCTGGTACATATCTAGAAAATTATAAATTTCAAGAAAGAAAAAAAAAAACCATAGCCTTTTCTAAATCATACCTGCTCCATCCCATCATTGGAGCCAAAGTCCAAAATAGTGAAAACACCCAAATAGCGACTATCTTAATGACGGCAAGTTTAATAGTCATTCGACGCCCAGTAACACCCTTCACAATCACTTCATATCTGTCCAATGCTATCATGCACATCGACCAAATTGATGCACAGCCAAAAATAGAGCCCAACATTCCGTATATATCGCACATAAACGGACCAAGAATCCAAGTTTCAAAAAAGAGATTTATCGTCATCATTGGGCAATTTGTTGCCATCATCGAAAAATCCGAAAAAGCCAAATTCAAAACAAGCAAATTGGCTGGCGTTCGAAGAGTTTTCGTAGTCGAAAATATCCACACGACCAGTCCGTTTCCGCAGAACGATATTATGGCTGCTGATCCCAAGAAAATGCCAAGAAGTTTCGTCATCTTGGGTTCGATTGCTGGAAATCGATTCCAATATGGATGAACAAGGTGCGCCATATCGGGCGTAACCTGCGATGAATGATTGTGAAGCTAGAGGATTGTGCCTGGAATTACTAAATCAAAAACTAACCTTATCCGTGAGAGAGCCATTTACGAGGGCTGAATAATGCGGGCCGATCCAATCGTGCATGCTTTAATAGAAAAATACTTTAACAATCGATGATTTCGTCAACAAAAATGAAAATAGCTAGGACCTTTCCATGTTGCCAAAAATTTAAATTGTTCTAACTCTTAATTGTCACACAACTAACATCCTACTCACTCTGTACTTAAAAAAAAATAATCGTTTGTTGTAGGTTTGCCATTTAACTGTCAGACACCTTGCCTAGATCTACTGGACAATCCTCCGAACTTCTGATGTTTATACTTTTTGTAATTAAATTATTCTTTTACACTTCATTGCCTATTGCTTACTTTGTCACACAAAAAAAAACGTCTTCATCAGAATTATCAGGCAATCGTTCACGTAATTAAATGCTCTCTTTAAAAAGGCTTTGCAAAGGTTTCGAATGGATTAAAATGACTTAAAGGAGGTAAACGTATCTAAAGTACATACATATTTATTGGATAAGTATGTGTGGTTAAAATAAAACCTTCCTATTATAAATTGGTTCAAGTGTACTGGTAAGCTTTTTTGTCATTTAATCTATAGATTAGTTCAGTTTGTGTTAAGTGTTTGCTTCTTTCGATTAAAAATTAAATTCAAAACTAATTTTTTAGCCGAACTGTCAAGACCTAGGTTACTTATTTTGTTACGGTTTTCCGAAGAGATGCATATTACTTAGAACGACATGCTTTAATTTTGAATTTTGCCTAAAAATGCAAAGGAAGTATTATCTGCCATTGGTTGTTTAAAACAAGTGGTTGGCAAAAAGAAATAAAAAAAACGTAATAATAACAGTCTCTAGGACGCGACGCCTGTTTAAGCAGAAAATTGCTGTCAAGGAAGTGAAAAACAGTTGAAAAAGAAGTCGATTTTTAAAACATTGTTTTCCTGCTCATAAAACTGGTTGCAGTTTTCAAAAATGTCATCTATTCAAGATCTAAAACCAAAACTGAAAACCAATATATTCTGCGAGGTTTGATTTTCTCGAAACTGGAAATTATGACTTCGATTTCGACAATTTCTTTTTACTGGTTTTCAAAAAAAAGCCCTTTGCTCCAAAAATATGTTTTTTTTTTATCAATTTTACCGAAACCCATCCTCTAGACATACCAGCGCAAAGCAAAAGCCTTTTCGAACCAAAAGCTTGCGGAAGGTGTGATAGAATATCGCACCTGTTATTCACGTCGGTAGCAGCAATTTTCTGCTCAAGTGAGCGTCCCAAGACTGTCAGAGCGTTAGTTTTAGAAAATCAAAATCAAAAACCTTGATTTCCATCCGTTAAGAAGTTGTACACTTATACGTTTGGAAAAATTGTGAACTCTGTCTATTTGAATTGCGGCTGAACTAATAACCCTAGCAATTTTAAAACTGCATGTTCGTGATCTGGGAGTTGTACCTTTCCAGCAAGGTATCGCACCATAAATAATTTATTTTTGTTTTGGGGAAAAATCGGATTTAAAAATATGTATGTATGTTTGTTGCTTCCGAGCGACGCAACGACGTAAGAAAGCATCATATTGATTTCTCAACATCAAATTGTCATCTTTTAATAAATGCAGGTAGGTATTGATTAATAAAAAAGGCTAATGCGAAGGCCTTCGACGTATCGGACAAATATAAAAAAGCGACTTGAAAATCCCCATTTTTACCTCTTTAGCTGAACGAAACGTCCAAGCAACAACCTTCATAACCATAAAAAACAACCTTCATAAATCCTGAATTATTTTCGTACGTAAAAAACTTGTATAGGTACGTTTCGAGAAAACGTGACATCCCTTTATTCGATTTGCGGATGAATAACTAACAGCAGGTTTCAAATCGAGTTTAAAAAGGCGAAGAGGTCGATTTTTAAAAAATAAAAAATTCATTCGATATTTTGCCATCAGAAATTTTTTTCAAATATCATTTCCCATAGGTATCTCGAAAATAAAGCTGGATTTACATCGTCGTTCTTCATTCTGTGAACGTTGTTCCTTATTCATTCTTCCTGAAAACAACGAACAACGAAGAAGCATCTAGATTATTTCGTTTTTATATTGAGTTCATTCTTTACAGCAAAATGGGTAACAACGAATTGTTGGCAGTGGCGGCGCTTTTAACAGTGAACAAAAAAGAAAAAAAGAAAAGATCCTGCTGGACGAAGAGTTGGCTACTTAAATGTACACTAGAATTAATTTTTCGTAACTTAGCTACGGAGACTAATATAAATCTTAAATTGATTCACAATTTTCTATCTGTAAAATTATAAAGTATTAATAAGAAGAGCTTTGGGAGTGTCCCGATTCATTGCACGGCACTGAAAAAGAATGTTCGATTAAATAATTTTCGCATTTACGTTCGTTGTTCGGGTAACATCGAACACCGATTCGAAATTCGAAGCCACTTTGAATTAATTCGTTCTTCATTCGTTGTTCGGTGTTATCATTTAGACCTTCGTTGTTCCGCGTACGACCAACAACGAACAACGTACACAGACGATAAAACCGAAGGTCTAAATACAGCTTAAGATTGTTAGGGCTGCATGTATGTATGTATGTATGTATGTGACAATTATATGTTCCAGTTGTCCAGAAAAAATACTTTTAACTGATGAGAAATTCAAAAAAAAATAAATTATTTTAATTTCCAAGTAAATTTGCTAATCTACACTTCATCAGGCCATTAACATTAACTCAGAACTCAGATATTGTGAAACGTATGTAAGTGAGGTTGATAATTGACTAATAAGTTCCAAGTTGCTTATTTAGAACTTTTATCAGACATTGTGAAACAAGCCCTTAGACAACAAAATATTCAGTTTCGCACAGCCTTGCAGTTAAAATTACTTCTACTAATTTCTGACCAGACACGTAGCCAAGGCGGAGGGAGGGGTCGCTTGAGGGGCTGAGTTAAGCACTTCAATTATTATCTTCGTTTATATTTTAAAAGTAGAATAAGCCAAAATATTGCAAAATAAAAATAACAAAAATTATATGATCTCAGAATAATAAAAACCACAAATGAATACAAATAATGATATTATGATTTAAAATTACTTTCAGACTCCTGGAAAACCCTAAGTGTGTGGGGAAAGGGGAACATCAAAATTCTGGGACACTAATTTCTATTACTTTCCGTGACTGGTGTGGTTCAATAAGCAAATTCACAAACCGTATCATAAAAACTGCGGTCTCGTCGTTACATCATTCCTAAACGATGCTGCTGGAAAACAAAAAAGATGTTGCTACCCAATTGGATGCTCAGCGTGCAAAAGCAAAAGCAGAAAATAGAGCCGCAATAACACCCATTATTCAGACTATTTTATTTTGTGCAAAACAGGAGCCGCCATTAATGATGGATTCACATGTATCTGCAAATTTGAAGAAAAGTAGATCGGAATGGATTTATGCCAAAAAACGAATGAGTGAAAGAGTATAAGTACCATGAAGATGAACATATATCTAGATCTCTGCATTTTGGTCTTCTCTCTCTATTCAACAAACGTAACTTTTATATCTTACATCTCTGTGTTTTTGCAGAGCTCGCGTGAAGATCAATGTAAATTCACCATAAGAGGTAACGACGATAGTGGGGCTTCATCTCTAACTCGTTCCACAAAAAAAATTACATCTTGATATGAGCAATTATGTTTGCCAAGGCTATGACGGATCCACAAATATGGCAGGTCACTTAAGTGAAGTACAGTTCAGGATTAGGCAACAGTATCCAAACGCTAGGTATGCACACTGTGCATGTGCAGGCCATCGCTTGAACCTGATGGCTCTCTCTAATGCCATGTCAAGTCCTGAAATTCGCAATCGGCTTGGTGTAGTTAGTGAAATAGAAAATTTCTTCCGCAACCATTCAAATGCAAATATATAACTTTCCAACGCACCAGCGCAGCGAGTAAAAAAAAAACGACTTCTCCGTGCTTGTAAAACAAGATTTATTGAAAGACATGACAGTGATAGCATTATTTCCTTTTCAAATGCATTACAATAAGTCTTGAAGAAATAACGGGGAGAACGTGGGCGATGTCTTCAAACGCATCAAATCTCTTGCCAGTCGTCCAAAAAAGTGATTTCCTGATGGTAAACCACGTTGTATGCGACAAAACAGTGTCCCGTAAGCGTTATGGGCAATGCAAGTCTTAACGCACTTGCTATGATATCTGTTCATTCGGATATTGATTATTGACCATCAACAAAAAAAAAAACAAGACGTCTTCTGCTGTAAAAAAATGTATACTTACACAAATATAATTTTAATATGCATGTTATGTATGTACTTAACATAAAACAAAAATCAATGAATTGGAATTTATTTATATAGTTTTATATTTTTTGCTCGTAAGACTTGATAGCAACCCCCCTCCGAAACAAAATCCTGTCTACGACCCTGTTTCTGAGTAAAAATATTGTACCACTTTCATTGACGATAAACAGTTTCACAGTTGAAGCATCCGAATTTGAAAACGGTTACTTAATTAATACATCCAACAGTGATTGCGTTGAAATATTATGCATTCCTGATTTATTTTCATTGTACATTGTGGAGCCTGCCTAAAACTTCAACTAGTATCAAACTCCATCTAAACCACATTTTATATATTCATGAACTTTAATGTTATTTCAACTGAATAAAGCTTTACAGTGGTATTTATAATCTCATTCTAAAGCCTGGCTAACTTTAGCACACCATCCAACTCCAAAATCTTATTTATAAACATTTTTAATTGTTCATCTTAGACACCGAAATTGCTGTTCTAAACCTATTCTAAATTTGGAACGTTCAATGTCTACAAAGTCAATTAAAAATTAATGTAATGTGTGTTGAACGTACCCCGTGACATTTGATTGCCAATTGGATTTTAAAAACTAAAAAAAAAAAATCCTAATTAAAAATGCCTTTTGCTGCAATTGATTTTTCTCACAATATTAACATGATAAATTCGTTTGATTTCACACCTCATACCTTATCATGGTTATCCCAATTCTCAGACCTTTTTCTCTTTGATTGATTTTGCATTTGTATTTTTGTTCTACAAAGTTCACTCAAATTCATTAGTTCATTCCAGATTGCCATATTGCAGGTATGTCAGAGAATATATGAGGACGTATTATATATATTATGTATATTTAGCCAATGACTAGCTAGCTGGACAACTATCTAAGCGTGTTCTAAAAAAATCTAATAAATACGACGATTCGATGTTTTTAATTATCATTCCTTCTCGAACATAAGCAAAATAAGCGTCTTTTTAAAAAAGATTTCATAGAAACACAAATTATCTAATTTTTCATACTTCTATCGAATACCTACATATGTATCTGCAAGCTGCAACAGTTTTCGCTTGATTTATGGTTCCGGTACCCAAGAGCTAAGAAGACTAAAAAAATAAATTATTTTCTTCAATGTATGTAGACAAAAAGGCAAACACATCTCTCGAAATCCATCTGCAATTTTAAAGTATACTAGTACCTATAGTTTAGAAAAAACGACGTGATAATGCTGCGTATAGTTATTTCTAGATTGCAGTCCTGCAGTGGTAGCAAGCCAGCCGTTCGCTTCAACTGGATACCTGACCTGACCTGGTTATGTGTTTTCGAATGGTATCTTTTTTGAGTTTATGACTGTGAGCCTGCTACGAAAGGTTTTGAAAATTTCTCAGAAACTATAACTAAATTTAAGAAAGTAGATAGGTACATCCGTAATGTTAGGTAGGTACATTCCTTTTTTCTTTTGAGTTTGAGCTGGTTTTTTTTATGATTCAATGTGTGTGTGTTTTTTTATACACTGTAATTTATTTACCTACCCAAAAGGTCAAAAACTAAGATAAAATTGTCTAGATATCCCTAATCTCCGTTTGGAAAGTTATGAGGGAAATCGAACAAGGGTTGAATTTTAGTTTCAATTCAAACTTCAAAGCGAATACAAGTCTTTTTCGCTATGGTTTGTGTTTCAAGCAGTTTTTAATTAAAAAAAAATAAATATGAAGTGCGCAAAAGATATTTTTAAATTTGCAACCTCTTTTCTGAAAAATAGAAAAACACTCGAAGAAAGTGCATTGGTACAAGAATAAAAAGTGATAGTAAAGTTTTTCTGAAATGAAATTTAAAACAGTTTGTAGAAATATACCTTATTCTGTTAATTAAAAAAGCTTAAGGATCTTTCAACGGCATAAAATGAACGCACACTGCTTTCGAAATAGTGGAAACGTCATAATATTTAAAGTTGAATGATAATTTTCAATTCTTATCTGGAAACTTTAGTGATCTGTTTGAAAATAAATATTCAGAGGTAAGTTCAGTGCAAAATATATAATTTTATGTTGAATTTAAAATAATTTTGTGAGTTATTTGGCTTTTTCAAAAAAATGAGATCTTATAAAATGTGTTTCATTAAAAAGTAAGCCAACTTTAAATATTATTGTCTCAGCATTTGAGAATTGTTCGGCGCCAGTTATATCTATAGAAATATCATTTGAAAATTTTATTTTCTAATTTTGAGACATTAATATTCAGTTTTTCAGTACCAGATTAAATTTAAACCCGCTCCGATCTCATCAAATTTAGTGAGTTATCTCTCAATCTAGCTCAAGAGGTCAGATGCTTTCAATTATTTATTCTTCCAGCTTGTTATGTCCTTCTGCATGCATCCTCCACAGATAAACTGCTTCTTGATTTAACTGTTGATAAATCTATGTTTAATGTTAGTTAACTCTGAGGCCAAGTTTTTCAGTAGTGAGTGAAATCAGAGTTAGTTAACACCTAGAAGTAAATTAACCCACAGTTAAATGATGGAACAGTTTTTTAGTGAAGAATTCATGCGGAACGACTTAACAAACTCGATGGATAAAACATCAAAAGTATCTGTTTAGTTAATCCAGAATTAACTCACCAAATTTGATGAGTGAAACTCGGGTTTAAATTTAATCTCGAACTGAAAAACTGGACCTAATTCATTCACTAGATTAGCTCAGAGAATTCTCGACACTGAACTTAAACGTGTATAAAAACCATGTTACCAGTGTGAATCCCATATGCTATTTATCCATATTTTGTATGGAAACTCCATTTTTTTTGCGATGGCGTCGCAATTTTTCCAAAGGTGGTGCAACCATCATTTCTTTATGTTTGAATTTAAATTCATCAAAAATATATATTTTTTCAAAATGGTGATGTTATACCAGTCAAAAATCATTTATAGCATTTGAAACAAGAAATAAGTGATACAAGTAGAGCAATTTTTTGAAAATAAGGGTGACACCTCTTTTACACTATAATAGCCTCAATTATTAATCTATGTATTATAAAAACAGCATCTGCCTGCCATTGACTTCACAAAGAGAGAAAATTAAATAAAACTCATTGCAACAATTTAAAAAAATATCACGAATGCCTGTTTATTTATTTATTTTTTTTTGAAGCAAGTATTTACCAAAATGCTTTTATAAAGATATTTTGTATCTCGTATGCTTCCTGATTTTTATATAATACTACGGAGCGTGTTAAAAATTGAGCTGTTAACGTTTTTATTGTATACAGGCTGTTTTGCATTGGAGGCATCAATACTGCGTTTAAGTTGGATTAGTTTTTTTGCTTTTAAAAAATTCTGTCAATTATGGTTTTTTGTTTAGGTTAAAATTTACGATGTTAAATCATTTTTAGTATGATGCTAGATTAAAGAAGAGAATTTTCCAAATTTTAGTCGATTTGGCATATCGTACTATCTTTTTTAACATTTTATTAGATTTAAAATAACCAAAGGTCTATTTATCTTTTTGCTATTATACTAAAGCTGGATTTACACGACTGACAAATTGGCATTTTTCTGTCACTATACTGCCAAAAGAATGTTTTCATTGTTCTGTCATTTTGTTGACAGTTAAATGCCAGAATACTGCCAATTTGTCAGTCGTTTAAATACAGCTTAATTGTAAATGCAAATGTGAAAAAAGTACATATGTTTGATAACTTTTTTGTATGAAATATAACTGTTTTAGACTTGTTCAACTGAACGATCCAGACCCGTTGATTATGAGTGTGTTTCTTTATCCATTCCAAACATTCGGAACACAGATAAGCCACATGAAGATGAGAATCCCCGGCAGCCATTTAAATTTGCCTACAAGCTTGAGCTGTCAGATATCAGATAAAAAAATGAGAATGTGAGTATAAAAACCTCACACATAGACAGTAGGGATCTTCAGACACCGGTTAAATTGTTGTTGCAATTCACATCTTTTCATCGACGTGGGAAGAAATTACAAATACAAAAATGTAAACAAATGGGTTTTGGAGGGTGAAATGTACGAAACATTCTCATCTTCATATGGCTAATCTGTGATTCGGAATAAGCATTTTTCGTTTCTTCCTTCTTCGTTTCTGTTGTTTCTTTATTCATTCTAGAATAGTTGGAATGCATCCTTTTCATTCCATATGATAGATGGAATAAAAGGAATATTGGGCGCGTTCAGAGGAATTCACGTAGGTACATATCTATTCTCTTTTATGGCATATTCACATTGTTGTAAATAATTTAAAAACAAGAAAACAATGCACGCCATAAGTGCTAGGTATTTAATGTAATAATTTATCAATTTTACACACATACATACATAATTACGCAAAACCAAAATGTATGTGTATTCAATTGTTTTGCCATATCACCGAACAAGTGCTTGCAATTTTTTTTTGTTCAAGTTTTGCTTCTTTATTCACTCCATCCGGATAAATAATAAGTCTTTTCCATCTATTCTATTCCTTATCCGGAATAAATAAAGAAACACACTCATTCAAACGAGTTTTTGATGTGTAAACATCTATGCTGGCGGTAGAGTGAAAAAAAAAACGTGAACGTTCGTGTGCAACGTTACGGTGTGCAACGTTACGGTGTGCAACGTTACGATCTGCATACTAGGATGGGTGCGTTCAGCGAAAAAAATCTTAAGATCCCCTTCAAGCAAAAACAAGTCCGTTTTGGATCCGCGCACGTTGATGCTTACACATATTAACCGTGAGTCTCGGCACTCACACAATTTTTTTTTTTTCAAGATATTTGAACCCACCAGTACACAAATCTAAGGTAATATATTGCGCAGGTTGTGCAGGTTGTAAGTCTGAAATTAAACATGGCGGCTCGAGTGCCTACGAAAAAAGCACATGGCATAACTAAAAAAAACAACAAATATTAGCATTTTTACAAGTAAAGAGACACTGGAGCCGCCATTTTCACAGATGCGCAGAACTGAACAAAAATGAAAACGCTAATGATATTACCTTTAACATGTGTATACTGTGATTTGAACCAACATTTTTCACAATTGAACAAAATGAACACTATCAGCGATTTGAGCAGATTTTTTGACATTCCTTTTTACAGTTCACGTCAATGGAAACTATTAAACTAAACACGAAATCTCTTGGGCCTGGCACCCAATAGGCAACTTTAAGTTGCTGACTTTTAGTTTGCTCCCTATTCAATTACATAGGCAACTAAATTGCCCAGTGGGCTCTCTCCCACATAAACCAATGTAATTGAATCGGGAGCAACTAAAAGTTGCCTAGTTGGCGGCAGGCCCTATAGTTTTTTCCTCGTGCTACAAGTAGATACAGAGACTTAAGAACAAATTGAAAGAAAGTTTTCAAATATCTCCGGCAACGTGTTTCCTTGTACGAAAGGGAACAGAAGTTTGATATAGGGGCCTTAGAGGATATATAAAGTGTGTATTTTTCCAATACCAGAGTGAACTGGATGAGAAAAACGCCATCACAGACATAATTTGACGTCTCCATACAAACTATCGATAACAAGTATGTAATTCATGCCGGTAGCAAAGTTTTCAACCAATTGCCTTCAGCATTAAAAAAAACACACCTCAATTTACATTATTTTCCTCGCAGTTTTTACTAGGAATAACTCTCTTAAATTTTATTTCATTTTGATGTACCTAACGTTTTATTATTTTCAAAGAGTTTATATCTTAATAAATGCTTGCTTAAAATAGACACCAATGGTAATTACGAAAGTGTAATCAGTTTCCTTTAATATTTAATTTACAGAAACTATTAACTTTGGCATAGTTCAGTATCGATGTTAAAACATCGGTTTTTTTCGAATATCGATGAATATTATGTTTTGTGCACACCCCTAGTTTATTGACAGCCATGTTGAACCTCAAATGTGAAAAGGAAATTACGAACAGAAAACGCACATTCTCCACAATCCGCAAACTAATAAGGCTTATTTTGTATATTAATAAAGTGTAAATTTTAATGTTAAGCACATTGTTTTTGTTTGATTTATCACCATTTGAATAAAACAAAACAAAAACAACAGAAGATACAATGAGAATAATGTTTAAAAATAAAAAAACACAAAACATTTTACCGCCAAATTATGGCTTGTAGATACTTCTCATCTGTTTAATTTTATGTTTTACTGAAAGTAGAAAGGCAACCCGTATCATCAGATATTTACTCGATGCATTTGGGATAGAAACGAGTACTCTAAATGATAAATATAGTCAAAATCTTGGGTTTCATTGGCCTTCAGTGATTTCACTTTAACTGAACTGCTGAAGCTCGTAGGAGAGTAAACGCGGCCAGCCGGCCGGCATTTTGAACTTCAAGTAAAAATGTGACTGTAGGTATCCTGATGACAGTTTTCCTATTGTTTCCATCTACCAAAAGGTAACAAATGAAGAGACATTTCGGAGAAAACCAAGCCAACGAACCAATTGAAGGAGGTGAGGAAATATATTTCAAAAGACACACATTTTTCGTGATGTAATTCGATTATAATTGTGAATCTGGAATTTCTCGTTGTCGGGTAGTGTCGGTTCGATGATACGTAACATTTTGTTTTCGTTTTTGTGTCAATTTAAAGCTTTGGACAAAACAGATTCTAAACTCCACAACAAGATTTGTCCAAAATTATCTACTCATCACAAGATCGTGTTTCTGAGTCCTAAGATTAAAGAGTTGACTCTGTTTTGTTTCCTTTTCAAAGCAATAAAATTCTTCAAGGTAATTATTCATTCATGAAATTATGACGCCATTTTGTTCCTTTACTTTGCGTATGTAGGTACATTGTGTAATATGAAGGCTCGATCTTTCTTTTTCTGCATATATCTTCAATGGCTAGCCACTTTATAGCTTTGAACCACAAGAGCAATTTCGAGCAATACGTATCCCCTTATTTATTTCTTTTAAAAATTCTTTTTATCTTCAGCATTTTATAGAATCAGATTTTCTACATACTTACATACCTAATATACATTTTTATTTTTAGATAGTCTTCATATTTCCATTTATTCATAAATGCAGTATTTGACTCAATAACTTGATTGTTTATACGACCAATCTCAAGGCTTCCTTACAGCAGCGTAATGCATTTGCCACCGATGTCAGCAAGATTTTCCTAAAAAGGTAATTTTCCAATCGAATGTAATTTGTATTTACAAAAATGTTTTTTTAAACTTTTTATTTTTTAGTTAAATCACATTATTTGATGTGACCGATTTCATCCATCGCATCTTAACAAAACAACCAACTATATCATCAGCTTAAGGCGAATAGGTACTTAAACTTTCAGGACATATAAACTGCTGCTAACTAAATACACCAACTCGATACCCGTCAATACCAAATGCTAATCACAGAACAACTCTTCAAATATGTTCGTCCACCGGACTCCTCATCATCACAAGTATGTTTTAAAAAGCTAAGTTTAATTTTAAAAGAGATCGAATATTTTTAATGTTTAAGCAATGTAAATTCAATATCTACCTACAAATAGTTTAAGATAAAAACTTTACTCAAATTTGAATTAATTGTATTAAAAATTGGTTATGACACGACAAATAGGAATTCCACGCTACACTAATCTCTAAGCCTAATAATATTTAAATAGTAAGTTATGGAAACTCTTTTAAATTGAAAAAAAAGACAACAAAAAAGTTAACTTGGTGCAGTTTTGCATTTTTAAATTAGGTTTGCATTTAAAAGTTCATATATTCCAAAACATATTATTTAAAAAACATTTGCAGATCCACTTGTGAACAATTATTATAAAATGCAACCAACTATTGCTTAAAATGTATTAAAATTATAAAAAAGCGTTTAGCACGGTTTCAGCAACGCCAGACACCTGCCGGACGTGTTAATTCATACCTATTGGAAAACGTTTTAATTTAGCTACAATTAGACGGTCAACGAAAATGGCCAACGCATTGACTCTCTGACGTCACCAAAAAAGTCATCAACACACTGTCCATGGACCGTAAACATTGACGATCACACGAATGACTCTAGTCCGTCAATGTCACATGGAAATCAACGCAGACTACGTTGACGCGGCAGAAAAGTATGCCATGTCAACGTTGGGATTATGGTCAACGCTTTGCGTCAATGTATCCTAATATTTGCTCTAGTTACATATTCAACGAAAAAAGTCAATGAGTTGAAGGAAAAACAGTGTCAACGTAGGTGTCAACGCATGGACAGTATTTTGCGTTGACGATCACACGACAAGACAACTTTGGGACAGAATTTGACGTCAGAGAGTCAACGCGTTGACCATTTCCGTTGACCGTCTAATTGTAGCTTTGCTGTTGAAATGACTTTGAAAATCAGTACTTCATCGTTACAAAAGTAACATTTACAAAAAGTTACCATTACGAAAGTTACGTGAATGATTCTTTTCGCTCTTTGATACCACTATTGTTCTTACATGATTGTTAAAATCAATATATTTTTTTAACCATGGAGACTGTCGGAATTTTTTTGCCCTATGTATTTCTTTTAAAACCAAACCATTTGCAATACACTGAAGCAAATTTTGACTTGGTGCGTTAATCTTCATTAAAACTTTTTATACATTTAAAACAAGTTTTAAACTTTCTGAATGATGCAGGATTTTCGACTTCTTTTTTGAAGTTGTCTAAAGCTTCTTCGAATTGGCGAAGGGCAAATTGAAATCGCATTATCAAATACTGCTTTTTCTGTTCAAATATATTACCCATAGAAACCTTACCATAGTGTTTCTTAGTCTAACGTCGCGTCGTCCATTATTTTTGGCACGAACGAACAAACTGGTGTATGAAAATGATCAACACAACGCTGCGTTTTGCCACTTTGATCTTAGAATATTTACAATATATTTCTTCGGTCATAAAATTGCCTACGCAAATAAAAAATAGATATCTGAACAGAATTTGAAGTTTGACTTCCTCGAGAATTTAATTCTTCAAATCAGTCAGTCGTAAGCCCTCTGAGAATTAGGTTTGTGGTTTTATCCTCTTTTTTTTGTAATCAAAGGATAGGCCTCATCGTTGGATAAACAACTTTTATTTATTAATGATTAAGAATCTTTCCTTTAAGGTCCGATATCAGCTTACGAATATCTACATTAGACATAATAATAGGTGGGCAGAACTTACTCCTGAGCAGTTTAATCTGATCCTCAATCTTATCTACATTGGTGCTCTTCTTAGATAGATTCACTAATTTATAATTAAAGATTAAGGATCTTTCCTTTAAGATCCGATATCAATTTACGAATATCTACATTAGACATAATGATAGGTGGGCAGAACTTACTCCTGAGCAGTTTATTCTGATCGTCAATCTTATCTACGTTGGTGCTCTTGTTAGATAGATTCACTAATTTATAATTGAAGATTAAGGATCTTTCCTTTAAGATCCGATATCAGATTACGCATATCTACATTACACATAATAATAGGTGTGTTACGTGGCCAAAGTAGCCGCAGCATCGTGTAATGGAAGTCAAGTGAGTCGGTCCCGCTGTCTTGGGTGTCGGTATATATTGAGGTATTTCCTCAGATGGCTGCACCGGATGATAGGGGCTATTTAAATATTCAAAGAGTTTGTCCAACTCTTTTTGATTATATGACATAATTTTGTTTTCCTTTCTTTTATTTTTGCAAGATCGCCATGTAATGTTCCTTGCCTATCATACAGATTTATGGGGGATACGGGCTTCCCCAAGCCAATTATAAATGTCGAATTTTGCTATTTTTAATTCTAATTTAATTAGTTCTTCTCTGATTAATTTTTCATCAATTTCAATATCTTCTTCTTCTACGTTTTCTACATCTAATAATTTTGTTTTGTCATCTAATATTTGTTTCAATCTGACCAACAAATTATCTACAATTTTTTTTAATGCCTGCTGATTTGCTTCCGTAGGCGAATTTTTATACTTTTTATTAAATTCATCTTCTAATTTCAGTATTTGATCTCTTTTTTCGTTTACGTATTTTCGAGAATATTTTCTTGTTGGAGTTTTATTAAAGTTAGCTATTAATTCTCTTAACGTTTTTATTGTGTTCAACATATTTTTAAACATACATTTTTATCGCAATAACAACATGTCTAATTAAATTTTTTTTTTTTATACTGTTATATTTCTAACTTCATTATTTACAATTTTTTGTACATTTGTTTTAAAATGAAATTTAAAAATTTTGGATGACATGTAGATAAGAAATATTATCAAAATTATAATTAGAATATCTATAAAGAATAAGTTTGAACTAAATGAAGTTGTGTTATTATTGTTTGAGGCATTAACAATCACCTCTTCCTTAGACGTTTTTCCTCCCATTTGTATTGATGTTCACTTGTTTTTTATTATCTTTTACATTTGCTTGTCGCTGTAAATGCCTTGCTTGCTCAATGAAATGTTTCCTTTGTTCGTTGTTGGCTAGCCCAGCTAATCTGAATAGGTTCCCAACTTATTGCCTAATTCTGACCTTGCGCCCAGCGTGTTTCCTCTTCTGTGGTTGTTGCTGCTGCTGTTCTGGTTGGTGTTTGATTTGCTGCCTTTTCTTATAATCTTCAATAGTAAGGGGCTTTGGTCCCGCTGTCTTGGGTGTTGGTTTATATTGAGGTATTTCCTCAGATGGTTGGCCCGGATGATAGGGGCTATTTAAATATTCAAAGAGTTTGTCCAACTCTTTTTGATTATATGACATACTATTATTTTGGCAAGATCGCCATGTAGTGATTCCTGCCTGTCCTGCTAAGTTATGGGGGATACGGGCTTCCCCAAGCCAATTATAAATGTTGGCTAAAAAGCCGATCTGTTATAAAATAAAAAGAAGGCTGAGAAGCCACTGTTTCTTTTTTGACTCTCAAGTCGAAAGTGACTTTTATTTGATCAGATTTAGGCTATTTATACAAAATAATTTCCTCACACACTAAGAACTCTGAGACTCAAGTGGCATTGAAAATTTTATTAGATAATTTTCTGGAGTGAATGAAATGCGAGTGGATTTGAGAAAAAGGTTGAGTTTAGATCTAAAGGCAATGACCTGAAATAAATAGGTTTGATATTCTTATGTAATATAGTGTAGTGTATGCGCACTACAATCGACCTCAGCCAGCTTAGCGACGGTGACCACTAGTTGGGGCAAAATAAACATTTTTTCTTGTTGTTAATTGAATCATTGCTGAAATATAAGAAAAAAATTAGATTATCAAACAAAATAAATTCATAGTTATGTATATACAATCAAGAAGTTTTGTGAAAATCCAAATGTCCTGACATCCAGATTTTCACAACACAAATTCTTACATTTAAAACACTGGTACTTAACTCATACATAGCTTAAAATGATTTCCGTCACATAAAAAAGAAAATAGAACAATAACAATTTGATTAAATTCATTATTAAGTATTAACATTTGCAAAATAATACTTACGATTGTGAAATACAGCATTCACCGTATATGATGTTTGTTTTGGTTTTGACATTTTCCCATTTATGTGATTAAGTCATATGGGGTCGTTTTCTTCTGCGCAGCCATTAGTCGATTTGTCTCTTTTTACCCAAGGGAAATGACGCATGAGCAGAATAATTTCGACCAGTTTAGGCGTTAATAGAATGAATCCTCCGTGGAAACCTGGCTCCTAACTGGTGGACAGAACTTAATACTGAGCAGTTTATTCTGATCGTCATTCTTATCTACGTTGGTGCTCTTCTTAGATAGATTCACTAATTTATAATTGAAGATTAAGGATCTTTCCTTTAAGATCCGATATCAGCTTACGAATATCTACATTAGACATAATAATAGGTGGGCAGAACTTACTCCTGAGCAGTTTAATCTGATCCTCAATCTTATCTACGTTGGTGCTCTTCTTAGATAGATTCACTAATTTATAATTGAAGATTAAGGATCTTTCCTTTAAGATCCGATATCAGCTTACGAATATCTACATTAGACATAATAATAGGTGGGCAGAACTTATCCCTGAGCAGTTTATTCTGATCGTCATTCTTATCTACGTTGGTGCTCTTCTTAGATAGATTCACTAATTCATAATTGAAGATTAAGGATCTTTCCTTTAAGATCCGATATCAGCTTACGAATATCTACATTAGACATAATAATAGGTGGGCAGAACTTATCCCTGAGCAGTTTATTCTGATCGTCATTCTTATCTACGTTGGTGCTCTTCTTAGATAGATTCACTAATTCATAATTGAAGATTAAGGATCTTTCCTTTAAGATCCGATATCAGCTTACGAATATCTACATTAGACATAATAATAGGTGGGCAGAACTTATCCCTGAGCAGTTTATTCTGATCGTCATTCTTATCTACGTTGGTGCTCTTCCTAGATAGATTCACTAATTTATAATTGAAGATTAAGGATCTTTCCTTTAAGATCCGATATCAGCTTACGAATATCTACATTAGACATAATAATACGTGGGCAGAACTTACTCCTGAGCAGTTTAATCTGATCCTCAATCTTATCTACGTTGGTGCTCTTCTTAGATAGATTCACTAATTTATAATTGAAGATTAAGGATCTTTCCTTAAAGATCCGATATCAGCTTACGAATATCTACATTAGACATAATAATAGGTGGGCAGAACTTATCCCTGAGCAGTTTAATCTGATCGTCAATCTTATCTACGTTGGTGCTCTTGTTAGATAGATTCACTAATTTATAATTGAAGATTAAGGATCTTTCCTTAAAGATCCGATATCAGCTTACGAATATCTACATTAGACATAATAATAGGTGGGCAGAACTTATCCCTGAGCAGTTTATTCTGATCGTCATTCTTATCTACGTTGGTGCTCTTCTTAGATAGATTCACTAATTTATAATTGAAGATTAAGGATCTTTCCTTTAAGATCCGATATCAGCTTACGAATATCTACATTAGACATAATAATACGTGGGCAGAACTTACTCCTGAGCAGTTTAATCTGATCCTCAATCTTATCTACGTTGGTGCTCTTCTTAGATAGATTCACTAATTTATAATTGAAGATTAAGGATCTTTCCTTAAAGATCCGATATCAGCTTACGAATATCTACATTAGACATAATAATAGGTGGGCAGAACTTACTCCTGAGCAGTTTAATCTGATCCTCAATCTTATCTACGTTGGTGCTCTTCTTAGATAGATTCACTAATTTATAATTAAAGATTAAGGATCTTTCCTTTAAGATCCGATATCAGCTTACGAATATCTACATTAGACATAATAATAGGTGGGCAGAACTTATCCCTGAGCAGTTTATTCTGATCGTCAATCTTATCTACGTTGGTGCTCTTGTTAGATAGATTCACTAATTTGTAATTAAAGATTAATAGGATCTTTCCTTTACGATCCGATATCAGCTTACGCATATCTACATTACACATAATAATAGGTGTGTTACGTGGCCAAAGTTGCCGCAGCATCGACCTCAGCCAGCTTAGCGACGGTGACCAGCAGTAGGGGCAAAATAAACATTTTTTTGTTGCAGCCCATGAGAAACAGAATGTTTCTTCTCTTTATTTTAATTTAATTGAATCGTTGCTGCAATAAAAGAAAAAAATTAGATTATCAAACAAAATAAATTCATAGTTATGTATATACAATCAAGAAGCTTTGTGAAAATCCAAATGTTCTGACATCCAGATTTTCACAACACAAATTCTTACATTTAAAACACTGGTACTTACCTCATACATAGCTTAAAATGATTTCCGTCATATAAAAAGAAAATAGAACAATACCAATTTGATTAAATTCATTCAATACAGCATTCGCCGGATATGATGTTTGTTTTGGTTTTGACATTTTCCCATTTATGTGATTAAGGCATATGGGGTCGTTTTCTTCTGCGCAGCCATTAGTCGATTTGTCTCTTTTTACCCAAGGGAAATGACGCATGAGCAGAACAATTTCGACCAGTTTAGGCGTTAATAGAATGAATCCTCCGTGGAAACCTGGCTCCTAACTGGTGGACAGAACTTAATACTGAGCAGTTTATTCTGATCGTCATTCTTATCTACGTTGGTGCTCTTCTTAGATAGATTCACTAATTTATAATTGAAGATTAAGGATCTTTCCTTTAAGATCCGATATCAGCTTACGAATATCTACATTAGACATAATAATAGGTGGGCAGAACTTATCCCTGAGCAGTTTAATCTGATCGTCAATCTTATCTACGTTGGTGCTCTTGTTAGATAGATT
Source organism: Leucozona laternaria (assembly GCA_932273885.2). Taxonomy (NCBI): domain Eukaryota; kingdom Metazoa; phylum Arthropoda; class Insecta; order Diptera; family Syrphidae; genus Leucozona; species Leucozona laternaria. Next base: position 41,525,309 of record OW026368.1, on the reverse strand, counting down.
CACTAATTTATAATTAAAGATTAAGGATCTTTCCTTTAAGATCCGATATCAGCTTACGAATATCTACATTAGACATAATAATAGGTGGGCAGAACTTACTCCTGAGCAGTTTAATCTGATCCTCAATCTTATCTACGTTGGTGCTCTTCTTAGATAGATTCACTAATTTATAATTGAAGATTAAGGATCTTTCCTTAAAGATCCGATATCAGCTTACGAATATCTACATTAGACATAATAATAGGTGGGCAGAACTTATCCCTGAGCAGTTTAATCTGATCGTCAATCTTATCTACGTTGGTGCTCTTGTTAGATAGATTCACTAATTTATAATTAAAAGTTAAGGATCTTTCCTTTAAGATCCGATATCAATTTACGAATATCTACATTAGACATAATGATAGGTGGGCAGAACTTACTCCTGAGCAGTTTAATCTGATCCTCAATCTTATCTACGTTGGTGCTCTTCTTAGATAGATTCACTAATTTATAATTGAAGATTAAGGATCTTTCCTTTAAGATCCGATATCAGCTTACGAATATCTACATTAGACATAATAATAGGTGTGCAGAACTTACTCCTGAGCAGTTTATTCTGATCGCCAATCTTACCTTCGTTGGTGCTCTTGTTAGATAGATTCACTAATTTATAATTAATGATAAAGGATCTTTCCTTTAAGATCCGATATCAGCTTACGCATATGTACATTAGACATAATAATAGGTGGACATAACTTACTCCTTAGGGAGTTGGGGAGGAAGTTCACATCAAACCCCCCTTCATCGGCTTTGATTTTTAATGTATATAAAAGGTTTTGTATGTTGGTGGGATCCATACCACCAACCTCCTCCCACGTTTCATTTTGCATTGTCTCGAAATCCCAGCATTGTTTTTGGTACTCTTGCAACCAATTTCTCAGCTTCACTTTAACATTTAAATGGTTTTAAAATTTATCATTTTGCTATTCAATTTTTTTGTATGTATATATCAAGCAGTCTCTATAATTTTTAGAGATAATTTATTAACAGCTGCTGTTTTAACGCCTTTAGCTTTTTTTTATGAGACCAGAATCTTCTATGTCTATACTGTACATTTTAACTGTTAATCCGATGAACTCCTTCATAATTTTATCGTTATTTTCGTCTTTCATAAACCCTATTTTTTTCATGTTTAGCTGGGGAATACCAAAGGGGTTATTAAAGGGGTATTTGGAAGTGTTGAATTTTTCAGAGATGGCACTTTTGATATCACTTTAAACATCTTCTGTGCCTATGTTAGATATATATAAGTTTTATTTAATAAAACTAAGAGAGTTATAAAAAAATAAAAAGATATTTATTTAGTTCTTGGTTACAAGACGAGAGTAACTCGAAGACTGAAGTCTTTTTTTAATTCTAAATACAATTTTTTATTTTGGTACTATTTACCCTAAAGTTTTGCTATTTTTATATTTTTTTGGAGCGTATATAACGTATATAAGAGTCAGTGTCCATTGTTGCGGACGCCTATCCGTCTCTTGGCATCCGTTCCGTGCATGTTATGTTTCTTCGTTACCAAGGCAGAGTAGGTGCATCTGGCTTCCGGTTAGATATTTGAAAGGAAAAGAAGGATAAATAATCCATATAAAGAAAAGTAGATCCGATGAACCCAAACGAAACTGATCGTAAGTTATAATTTTCCGTCCTTCTTTTAAATAAATAATACAAGAGCACGATTTAGTTAGTGGTTCTTTTAAGACGGGAGTTTTTAGACTGACTATCCCATCCCAGTCATCGACAAGCTAAGGTTCATTATCATTATTTTAAATCATAAAATGAGGGATCAGGTCAACGAAGTGTGTGTAGCAAAGTATCTTGCTATGAGTCACGCCCAAGCGACGACACACAAAGTAATTAAAAATACTTCAATCAATATCGCGCACAGCAATTATCGAAAAGAGGCATTTCAATTCCTCGATGAATGAAATTCGATGCTTAATATAAACAATTTGAGTGGAGCACAAGATCATCATGAGAATCTTGGACAGTGGTCTTTCACACCCAAATGCATACGTCAGCGAAATATTTGTTTTGAGATTCAACCCCAGCCAACCCCAGCTATCGCTTTGAGATACGATAAAAGTATTGTGTGCCAACCCCAGCTATCGCTTTGAGATACGATAAAAGTATTGTGTGCTGTTTATATGCCTATATATCATCTCAAGTGTTTGTTTTAAGATACAAAAATTGAAGATCATTATATTTATGCTTAGTCGTATAAAATTTAATGCGACTGAAATAATTCGACATCAAATCATATAGAACCGAAACTAGGATGAAGGGAAGACACGAGACCAGCATAAGACGCACCTACCCTCATTGTGTGTCGTCATCCCGTATCCACAGAATTTAAAAGAAATATTGGTTGTTTCTAGAAATATCAAAGTTAATATATAAATAATATAAATAATAACTTACCTGGATGTAAACAGCACAAAATACCCGGGACGGGATGGCCTACGTCGGATACAAGCAAATAAAAATAATGATGAATTAAGTCATATTTGACAGAAGGGAAAAGCTAGAACAAAAATTATATTAGAGAACTACGCACTTCCAATTACTGGAAGTGTTGATAATGGAAAACGAAATTAAGGTGGAAAGCGGAATTTTAGGAATCAGGTGAAGTTGAAAGTGACAGCTATCATTTAGGAGACTGACAGAGGCCCAAAATTAGAAAAATTAACCATTTTTATGTCTGCGATGGTGGAGTGCTTCACATTCCTGAAAGTAGGTGCAGGATTCTTCACGAAAGTCGTCTTGTTACTAGAGAAATAAATAAGAGAAAAAGAAACTGGTACTGAACCTGGATATCGGATTTGCGGGGCACGATTGTTTTTTTTTTATCGCTGCAAATGGATTTATATTTATTAGTATAGAAGTGGAGGGATGTTTGGACTTCGATTGGAGAGATTCTGTTCTTGTTTTATTAGTCTGATCGGTCAAAGTTACGAAGGTAAAGACTCGGCGCTCCGCAGTATGAACGGGTTAAGTACGACTATGAGGCTGTCGTGTCGTTATGTGACGGCAAGTAAGGAATGGGTTTAACATGGGGGGATCTGGATTTCGCACCTGTAATCCTAGGTGATCGGTCATTAATTCAATAAGAGGTCGTGTTGAAAACACTTTATTCACCGCACAGGAATAATCGCGCCGTCTAAATCCAACGACGTGAGACTGGAAACCTGAAAAGTTAGGTAGATGGAGCCACCCTGTGGTCTGGAAGGCTTCTGTCTAGAAAAAAAAGGGGAAGGTCGTTATATAAAAAAATAAACAGACGATTACGGGGAGAATGCGGGGAAAAACTATAGGAGATACGAAAAACAAACGGCGGTGTGGCATGATGGTAACGTACTTATGTACATAACCCGACAGCGTTTACTGTTTTGATGTGATAGCAACTAGCAACACTGCACCAGCACAAAACAAGCACAACGAAGTGAATTTACCCGAATCGAGCGGGATATTTCAACGAAAAGAAGCATAATACAAGAATAGCATAGACAGTCCGTCAAAAAAAAAAAAAATTAGAAACTAAAAGCTCCACAAAGCTAGAAAAAAAACTTAATCCTATTTAATACGAGATACTATTTAAATCAATAAACCAAAAACCTAGACTATTTAAAAGACAATTCTACTTAAATCTATGCAAAAAAAAACCTTAATCTTTTTGAAGTTAAAAATTAAAAATCTGAAACCTAAAGTTCGTAAACAAAAAAAAAAGTTAAAAGTTCAAATTACTTAAACCTAGAAAAAAGGATGAAATTATAACTAAGGCCTGCCGCCCACTAGGCAACTTTTAGTTGCTGGGTGTTCCCGGCAACTCCGAGCAACTAACGTTGCTTGCCCTCGCCCACTAGGCAACTTCCGAGCAACTTTTGAGAATTTATATTAGTGTTTTTTTGTATTTAGTTTTCTATAAAAACGTGCTACACCCAAACCCATCTCAATTTGACTTTACAAAAATGCAAAATCAATGTAACATTTCAATGGAATACAAATAGAAACGTTTTATTTTCAAAAGTTGTTGAAAGTTGCTCGGAAGTTGCTCGGAAATTGCCTAGTGGGCGGGGGTCAGCAACTAAAAGTTGCCCGGAGTTGCCGGCAACTAAGTTCCGCGAGCAACTTAAAGTTGCCGGCAACTAAGTTGCCCAGTGGGCGCTCTCCCATATAAGCCAATGTAATTGAATCGGGAGCAACTAAAAGTTGCTGGGGTGAGCAACTAAAAGTTGCCTAGTGGGCGGCAGGCCTAATCAAAAATTACACCACTTAAAACTAGTAAGAACTTAAATCTATTTGTGAACAAAACTACCCGCCGACACAAATAACAAGATGAACCGCACAGTTTAGTGGTACAAAATATTCTGTCTTTATTCAAAACTAAAACTTTTCCTAGATTCGCCAAAAAGCAGATGGTTGAAGCTTGTTTGAATGCTAACAAAGCGAGATTCATGCAATGTCGGATAAGAGTGGGCTGGTGAAGGCTTCGCGGTGTGCTAAAGGAATTCTTATTTCGAATAGAATAAATTCGCGGCTATTTTGCGCGGTCGTTTCCAAAGCATTGAGTAGTTCGTTTACTCTTTCTGCCGGAAGTTTTAAGTCATATGGCAGTTGATGTTTGATTTTTGTCCAGATGCTCTTGAAGTTGGTCGCTTGTGATGATGTGTTGCTGAGCGATATTGCCATCATAAGCCTTCAACATTCCTCGCTTTATCCCTTCTTGAAAATGTTGAAATTCATCCATGATAAGAAATGCATACAGGACTGCGAAATTTAGTTGTTGGAGGTTCTCACCTTGCTTCAGCTGTTCCATTACAATTTCAAAATTAGTTTGAATTTTTATAAATTGTTCTTTTGAATGGTCATTTTGCTTCTTTATAACGTTTGAAGTGACATCTTGTATTGACGACATATTTCTGAGTAGTTGCAAGTAATATGCCTCATCTTGGTAAGTCTTTTTTACCTTTTCTTCTAACATTTGAGCGTGTTCTTCATCCATTATTCCAAAAAGCGCATGTTGAATTGATCCAATGAAACTTAAGAGTGCTCGTTTTTTCCTTCTGTAACGATCACCAATGATGAATTTGTTGTTTTCAGTTATGAAGACCATTTTTCGTCTCAATTGTTCCTGAATATTTTGGCATCCACTTGATTGGTTAAGTTCCCTCCTTGCACATATCCATCTAATTTGCGTTATTCTTTTGCTGACGTCATCGTATCGGTTGATGTATGTGGTGGGATTTATAAAGGCTACCAGTGACCATTCGGATTTTTGCAGCTTTACAACTCCTTGGTCTTCAAAGAAAATTCCAGACTGATCCGTCAAAGCTTTCACGTCAAAAGTACAAACTTGAGGAAAAACTAATAGTAAGCTTAAAATAGTTAACAAACAATTTTTTAAATGCACCTTTAAGTGAATAATAGGATGCCGTGAGCTCATCCTCACCAAACTCTAGGATATAGTCCTCAAAGATTGTATGACAGTGAAATTTTATTCTTCTTAGAGATCCAGCTGTTTCGGCTCCTATTCTAAAGTCTTCAAAGGCATCCTCAAGTTCACGAAGTGCAATCTGAAACCTTTTTGCTAAGGTTGTATTAGGCACTGCCTTAGCTGCGTTCGGTTGGGGAGCCTTTGTAGAATCACCTATCACATTAAAAAATTTGTCCAATAAAGACTTACCAATCGTTCTTCTTGTTGCTTTCAGCGTATTCCTGAAGATCCCGATCATTTAACTGGAACAGATTGATTGAACCAGTTGCTCCAACTTTTCTTTCCAATCAAGAAGGGAAGCTTTCTTCTCGTCGTAGGAAGCCGACACCATATAGTTGTAAAGGCCAACAACATCCTGGCCAATGGTGTACTGCTCCTTGATTAAATTTTCCATTTTTATTAACGTAACTTTGGCAACAATAAACGATTATTTTACGAATTTGAGTTTTATGTTCTAATAAAAACTTGGGGTCACCATGAACAAAACTATACCCGCCGACACAAATAACAAGACGAACCGCACAGTTTAGTGGTACAAAATATTCTGTCTTTATTCAAAACTAAAACTACCTTAGAACTATTTCTTATAACTAGCATACAAATACATATCTATTCTTAACCTATCTTATCTCTAGTTCCTTTGAATTATGAAGAATCCTAAATAAACAATCTCTAAGGGTTGGCAAGTCGATAACGACGATGCGACGCGTCCCTTTGTCATAAAACATAATATCCACAGATGTTGGCCATAAAACACAATCTGTGAGATCATGTAATGGTTCTACGAAAAAGGGTCGTCGCTACGCAGCGTCGCCATCCACTTTTATCCTATAACAATATGATTGTATCTACATAATTAAACAATTTGAAAGTTCCAATTACTTAAACCTTAAAGAGAAATTATACCTATTCAAAATTTAAAGTTACTTAATGCTAGTAAAAACCTGTTTCTATCTAAAAGTTAAAAGTTATAGAAGAAAAACTAAAATCTGATTAACAGATAAAATTACTTAAAGCTATAAAACAAAAAAACTTAAATCTCTATAAACTATAAACCACTTAAAGCTAGTTAAAATTATCTCCTTTCAAGGATATCACTACGTAAAGCTAGTAACCAACTCAAATCTAGTTCCAAATCAACTTAAAACTTAGATCTATTTGAAAGTTAAAATATCTTAAATTTAAAAAAAAAAGAAGAAACTTGCTAAAAAGAGAGGAAAATTTATTTTATTTATACTTAAATGTTTATATTGCTCACAGTAAAATTGAACGAACTAGATTTCTACCTAATAAACCTTTATATTGTAAGTGAAAAACTCATGTTTCCCAGGTCATTAATCGCGTCTTAACTGATCCATTTTTGGAAAAACTACATCTACCTTCAAAGAGCTCATTGTAGGAAGGAATTTAAAAATCCGCAACTACCAATTTCGACCGCGTACCAAAAAGGGTAATCCGAAAGATCGTTTGACACCTGATAGGGAACATTGTGTAATCACCGTTTTGTTTGCTTAATTCGTTTCTGTATTTTAGTTATCTTTTTGCATCACTTGTTTAATTTATCGATTATACAAAGTAAAGAAAATATTAATGTAAAAGTTATTGTTGGATTCATCAATCCATTAACTTACAATTGTTAGTCAAATTTCCCGTTACTTATTTTCTTATTTTTATTGCAATGATTGATAATTAATAATAAAACTCCGAGCAAGGCCAATGCTGTTCAAATTTTTGGGTTTGTTTTGATTTCAGTAGAAATCATGAATTTTTGAAGACCGTTTTCCAGGGGTGTTAATGGTAGCCAAGTAAGTTCGGTGAAAATGGAGTGACCGGGACGTTACATGACAGTCCGTCATTGGGAAAGTTCTAATAAGGCCAGTAAACTTCTAGGTTGGGTGAGATATGGCCACGCTGCCCTGACACCAATAGCGCCCTGGTGTGGTGAAGTCCGTCCGCGGTCTTTTCGAAGAATTTTTTTTAGTTCTTTCAGGCCTGATAGGTGTTTTGTTGGGAGGTGAGGTGTAGTTTCGGGGACAAGATCCCCCCCCCCCCCCCCCCATTCCGGCGAGCTAAGCCGTGCGTAGGAAGCAGGCCGCGTTTCCCGAACTAGGCATTCCAGTCCGTTCATTTTCCGATCTGTTTCCTTCCTATATCCTTTTTCCTACTTCCTCTCCGACATTCCTCCGCTCCTCTTGCCTCGCCTCATATTTATCTTTTTTATTGAACAAACACCTCTTATAATCATCTATCCTCAAAGGTTTGGCTACGAAGATTTCTTCACTCTTTTCGGTTTTTGAACAGATTGTGTGTATTGCACAGCGAAAGAGTACATTTTTGCTCTCAATCCAACAAATTCTAACATTTTCTTTCTACAGGTCTCATCTTTAAACATTCCTAAGACATTATTGATATCAAAATCAGATGTATCAAATCTCAATGGAATGTCATCCAAATTATCTGAATAAAAGTCATCAGAATTTATGGTGTATGTAAATGAATCAGTATCCATTTAATTAAGAATAACATATTCATTATATTTTGGTTTGATATAATCATAGTGAAAATGATACTTACATCAGAAATTTTGATAGCTCAAGTATGGCAAAACCTAAGTAAATAGGTTGTTAAGTTAAATCATAGTTCAAATAATTGGTCAAATTATTATTAATTCACTAAGTAAATAGGATTATTGAGCAATTAAACCCCTAGCACCCAATGATTGTCTTCTATTTTCCCGCCGTGTGACAATTCTCACATCTGTAAGTTATTCAACACAAAAGTTTTGGCTTACCGTATATTCTCCTAGATCTGCTATGATGCGTTCACATCAACAACCTTTCCTTAATATTATCAAAATTATAATTAGAATATCTTGTGTTATTATTGTTTGAGGCATTAACAATCACCTCTTCCTTAGACGTTTTTCCTCCCATTTGTATTGATGTTCACTTGTTTTTTATTATCTTTTACATTTGCTTGTCGCTGTAAATTCCTTGCTTGCTCAATGAAATGTTTCCTTTGTTCGTTGTTGGCTAGCCCAGCTATAACCTTTCGCATGGTGTACCATATATGCTAAAGTTGACCTCCATTTTCAACTCAGATAACTTCTTAATTGGTTTGAAATTGCTGCTCTAGTTTCGTGGGTTTGCCTCTATTGCTGCAAAGACATCTTAAGTGAACATTGAATAGTCTGTCTCTTTGAAATGCATGATGTATGTTTATTCTTCTTAGCTTCTGGCGGTCAACTGTGCTCTTCAGTACCAAATAGTTTTCCTTTTATAGAAGCAACCCCACTTTTAACACTTTCTTAACACATCCAGCTGCAGCTGCTTATTATATATAGGATGGGCATACACATATCCCGAGGTTCTCCTTATCGACCCCAAAGTGTATCTAATCTCTATTCGTTTGACAAAAACACCATCATTCTTTGGGGGGATATATAGGGCCGCATGTCAAGGCTGCACTAAGCCCATAGGTATTGTGAGATTGTTGCTCATCTCACCACACCCCACCTTCATTCTCACAACCTGAAGAGGTATTTGAACTTGGGGTACCACGTTCACCAGCAATCACTGAGAGTTTTGTCAAAAATTGAATCTTTCCTTATTTTCCATTTTGTGTTGTTTTTAAAATGAACGTTTTAAAAGTGTGTTTGATTTATGCTATCTGAAGAAATCTGAACACCCGTATATGAAAGACAAAAAACAAAAACACAACCGTTCTGCTCCGTGGTACAGAGTATTCTGTTTTATTATCAAAACCTAAAACTACCTTAGAACTATTTCTTTTAACTATAGCCTACAAATACATATGTATGTATGTATCTATTCCAATATCTTATCTCTAGCGTTATTATGTGTAGGATAACGACGATGCAATGCGTCCCTTCTTCATAAAACGTGATGCGCACAGATGTTAGTCACAAAACACAATCTGTGAGATCATTTTATTGTTTCTACGAAAATTTCGTCGCTACGCAGAGTCGTCGTCCACTTTTATCTTATAATAATACATAGTTATATACATATGCTTAAATAAATACACACATTAGCATGTAGATAACTTAAGACTATCACTTCATGAGACAAAGTCTTGCTTTTATATATATTTTTTATGTGTAGGAAACTATAGCCCACGTACTCAGGTGTGCTAGCACCTGTATTGTATTTTTTAATACATAAGATGGCCATACAAATAGTCAAAAGTCCTCCTTTTCGATCCCGAAGCTGATCGAACCTCCAAATTCAATCTCATGTCGATGCAATGTAATTGCTTCTCCGTTTATGAATGTGTGCGAATCCGGTTTGCTCGGATGCATTCGACAAAAACACGATCATCCTTTGGGGGTACCAAGCCCATAGGTCTTGTGAGATATTTGCTCATCATTCCACATCCCACCTCCATTCTCCCAATGTGAAGAGGTATCCGAACTTGGGGTACCACGTTCACTAGCATCCACTGAGAGTTTTGTCTAAGGTTGAAACTTTTCCTTTTTTCTATTCCTTAGAAAATTATAATTAAGAAAAAATAAAAATAATTGTTTTTTAAAGCTTTGAGCAAAAATATTCCAATTGGTGGTGGGGGTCAACGTCAAACCCCCCTTCCACCGCATTGTTGTGGAGGGAATTCATATTGTAAAATTGGCTCGACTAGTATAAGTTATTCGGAAGGTTTTCTTTTCTTTCATGTACTTTTTATTGGTCTGGCATTGTCTTAAAATGAACTTACAATTAGTCAAGCCCCCTCTTATACCCTTACTTAAAGTATGTAGTTCTCGTTTTACAATTGCCTTCTTAAGAATATAGTGCTTGTTCTTAGCGTTTTTGAAATTATTTCAATGCTAGAAGACAAGAATCTAAAGGAGTCTAAAAGTCTTAGCTAAATAAATTCCTCATCTCTTTACTCTTATGGGTGTTGAGTAGCCCACATTAAAACACGATTAGTTAAAAAGAATTATTACAATTTATTTTTAACATAAGTTACAATATTAAAGAACTTAGAGAATGGCGACTTTAATTTATTTTACTTGAGCACACAACCGACACAGAAGATGAAGCCAACCATTCTGGAATATTCAATGCCCACCAAATAAAAGGATGTCCGAAGAATATATCAGAGGGATATCTATCAAAGTCTGTTCATCTCTTTCTTTGAGCAAATTATTAAATTGGGCTGGCGTTCAGGTTATCAGTTGCAGAATCGTAGTTCAGGTTCTTAGTTGACCAAATTTTCTGACTGTGGAGTTCCGAAATTTAATTATATTTTTCCTTATTCAGATGAATTATTCTAATATCCCCGTTGATATTGCCCATTTAATTTATAAATAAATGGACATCACAGCCAGTTAAATTAAGAAATAATATTGGTAAAAATGTAGGTACCTTATAATTTGAATTACAGCTGAAACGTGCTGCACCTCTGAAGTCTCCAGTTATGTGGCAATGGTCTCGTACCTTGTCGGTTGTTCTTAGGTGAATCACACGTGTCAGGCAGCTGGCATCTGCTATTCAAACTTCAATATCTTGTCATTATCCTTTGGCTGTGTGAATTAAAATGTTCTAATTTTATATAACGATTCAAAACGCCGATGGTCGATGTTTTTTTGAAAACATGATGCACGAATGAAGATAGAGAATTGATAGTGATGACAAAATAAGTGACGATTGTTCATTTTTTTTGTTATAAAATTGTTTAATATTGATAACCATTTGTTAATTTGCAAAGCGTTTCTGTAGATACACCATGCAATCCTCTAACTCTAGCATTATCTGGTGTGAGTGTGAACAAATATTTGAACTCACCTATATTTTGGTAGCATTTTTTTGTTGTTTTAATTTTTGTACATGTTGCGATGATCTCCAGTTCTTTTGACTTAAGCTTTTTTGGAAATATTAGAAAAATAAAACTTAATTAAATAATTAAATTAATTTGTTTTATTAGGCTAATGTATTGTTCATAAATTTAATAGTGTTTTATTTTCAATTATTTCTTTTGGATTTTCAGTGTAGTTGTGTATCCAATATTTTTTCCAAATTTATTGGAATTTTTCAGAAATTTGTCGTGTCTAACCAATTTTATTTTTTGAATGTATATATAAATAATTATATATTGTTTCATATAACATGAAAATAGCATAAAATTAGTATTAATAAGCTTTGTAACCGATTTTAAAATATTTACAATTATAATTTTTGTTGTTATTTAACTGAAGTGAATTTAAATACAAAATTGGCCAATTACCAATATTGCTTGTATTATTTTAAACGTAACATAAATGTTTAAAAAAATAAAAAAATAATTTTTCAAATAAGGAAATATAAAAAACTCAAAAATGTATAAATGAATAAATCGTTTTATGTTAAAACAAAAAATTATTTAAAAAAATTGATTTAAGAATTATTATCAGCAGCTACGGCTTTTAATGAAAACAAAATAATGTTTTTAAGAAGTTAAATAACCTTCAAATTTAAAATATTTGTTCTATAATGTTATTTTTACAATAGAAAGTGCAAAAATAAAATAAAAAATAACGATTAAATTCAGCAGTTTTTTTATTTTTAATGTATTATTTATAACTTTGTTCTGAAATTTATATAAAATACAAAAATAATTTTAAAGCAAAAACATTGTTTTACTTTCTTAAACGAGTTCCAGATCAACTCTGATGTGTATCAGGGTGCCCCGGACCTGGTTGGAAGCGTTTTAGGGCGTGGTTCTTAGGTTAATTCTAAGAAAAAAATCGTTTTACAGTAAAGGTCTATCTCCAATTCTGAGATCACTATCGTGGATTTAAGAAAACACTTCGTTTCGTGTGTTAGTACTAATCGTATAAGCTTCATTTTTAGAAGAAATACTAACCTTTAAAACTGCGTTTAAATAAGTTTGATATCTTGTTTCAGTCTTAAGATATTCAGTTTCTAGCCTGTTCCATTTTTCCTACGCATGCTAGTTTTTTGACTTTGGGGTCAATTTTCTCCGTAATAAACATAGCGTTTTATTATTTTTTTGTGAACGTAACATTAATATAATTCAATGACAAGATAGTAGAAAAACCCATAGATTTTATATAATACTGGAGAAGTGGAGAAAACCTGCAAAATGCTAATGAATAAAAAATTTTGTTTTGTGCGGTTTGGAATCAACAAGTTCGTTAATTCTTCCCCAGACAAAAAACTCCAATACATTAAGGTCGGGAGATCTTGCAGGCCAGTAAAACTAGTCCATTTCTTCCTATGCAACGATCATCGTACTCTTCATCTAGCCAAAGTTTAACATCACGACCGTAGTGGGCTGGAGCGCCATCTTGTTGGAAATATGATAAGGCTTAGTTGAAAAAGTGGAATATCCTCCACTAGTTCTGGTAAATCATTTTGCAAAAACACCATATAGTTTGTAGAATTCAGTCTGGTTGGTAGTTTGAAGGGGTCAATTAATTTATTTCCAATTACACCTGCCCAAATATTGACGTTGAATTTGTGTTGAAATGATTATGTGGATTATCCGGAGCCCATGTATGAAGATTGTGGAAATTTTGTATCCCATCTCTTGTTCATTGAGATTCGTCCGTACAAAGAATTCTGCATTGTCATCCGAGCTCCGCTCCAGCAACCAGTTAGAAAATTCAATTCTCTTTTCGAAATCGAATCAGTTCTTGAACAGGGTTATGGTTGAAGTCGTTCTCCATGCAGTACATGTAAAACTTTACGTTTTTAAACATTGAATTGCAAAGCTAATCGCCTGATGCTGATTGATAAATCAGTTGTAACAGCTTCTAGTATTCTTTCATCAACCGAAATTCTTCTTACTTGTGGAGATATCTCAAAAACTGTAGCAACTGATCTCGTTTCTTGAAGCCTACGATACGTATTTCCAAATACTGCTCTATTAGGAAGTTATCGATAAGGATACATTTCATGATATCTTTGTCGAGCATGAACTGAATTTCCATCGCACAGCCCATAAACCTAAGAAATGTCTGCGTATTCTTCGTTTGGATCGACAATAGAAATACCCAAGTGCAGTAATAGTCTTTGATGATGTTGATGTGTGTTTCTTTGTAAAAAGAAGGGCAGCCATTATAAGAGAGATGTGCCTCATAAAAGCATTGCTATCTTCTGATTTCTGCATATAAAAAAGCAGGTTGAATCTAGATTATTTTCACCAGTGGGTGTTAAGAAAGTTATTAAGGAATAAAGTATAGAGCTGAGGGCCAAGGATGGATCCCTGGGGGACACCTCTGTTGCTCACGCGCACGTGTTTGACTTTAAGCCCTTAATTTAAATGAAAAACTTTCTGACCTGAAGAAAATTTCCAAGCGATTTTAAAGAGAAGTCCAACCCTACAAAAAGTTACGAACGCTTGTTCTAAGTTCAACGGACAAAACCAAATTGGGAGTCAGTGAACGGTTTTATCAAGAGGTGAGTTGAGAATATTTAGGATAATTTTTTTAAGATCTCACTAACTTTGAAAAGTATGAAAATGAGTCTGAAGTTGTTTTTTGGATACGGACCTTGGTCATGGCCATACTCCAATAAACGGGAAAATATTTATTATTTAAATAATTGTTAAAAAGTATCGGGATTCAATCTGTGACTGTTGGGGAGAGCGGACGTCTTTTGGAAGAGCGGAATAAAATATGCTCCAATAAAATAAATAAATAAAAGAAATAAAAATAAAAAAATAAACTTAAACTTAAACAAATAAAATAAATATAAAAAATAAAATAAATAAAAAAATAAAATAAAATAAACAAAATAAATAAAGGTTATGAGCCGCCGCGCCGAGGAGAAGAGACGTGTTCTTAGATCGCTCCGTAGACAGAAGACAAATTAAACGAAATAAAATAAAATAAAATAAAATAAAATAAAATAAAATAAAATAAAATACAATAAAATAAAATAAAATAAAATAAAATAAAATAAAATAAAATAAAATAAAATAAAATAAAATAAAATAAAATAAAATAAAATAAAATAAAATAAAATAAAATAAAATAAAATAAAATAAAATAAAATAAAATAAAATAAAATAAAATAAAATAAAATAAAATAAAATAAATAAAATAAAATAAAATAAAATAAAATAATTTCGGTCACTGGAAAATTTTAAAATTTAATTAAATTGAAAAAATTGAACCTATTCCAGTCAAATCTTTTGGGATTTCTATAAGAAGGAGCGTTTCAATTTCAAAATTTATATTGAAGAGAATTCACTTGTGCTCCGAAAAGCAATTAACAAGTCTCCACCGATAGGCTAAAATTGTTGTCAATGACAATAACAACCAGTACATGCATCCTGTTACCCGCCTGCATTTCTTCTTTTCAACAATTTTCACAGAAAAGCTTTTGAGTGTTTTTTTTTTCAGCTAAAATACAAGTTCTAATTTTATCTAGAGTTTTATGGATTCCTCTGTGTCCAGCAGTAAAGGAAGGAATTATGAGCTACTAAAAGTACCCTACACAACTCTTTTTAGACCCAGGGTTTCCGTGTGTCAGTGTCTTTTTGTAAACGTAACCATCCGAAATACAATATTGTCTGGGTAGTTTGTCCTGCTTCTCGATTATAGACTTCTTATTCTTAATCCAAACAATCTCTTCTGATGAAAAATATGGTGAATTGAAGTCAACTTCCGGTACTTCGGTACTGATCTCGTCCATAAAAGTTCTTGAGAGAGTATCCGGGACTAAACATATATGTTCCATGGTAAAATCAAACCCTTTGAGTTTGATCATCATCAGCCACTGAAGACTCACGTAATCAATAATGGTAGTAAAATGTCATGTAGGCTCGGAACTTTTTTACCGACAAATCGGCCACATAGCACTCGATTTCCGTCACAATGAAGTTCCGCTGAGCGGGATTAAACTTCTGGGACATGAATGCAATGGGTCGTTCGTTGTTCTCTTCATCTATTTGAAAATTAACACTCTCAACGCCAAAAGCTGAAGCGTCACATTGTATGTAGAAATGGTTTGAAA
Organism: Leucozona laternaria; assembly: GCA_932273885.2. Lineage (NCBI taxonomy): Eukaryota > Metazoa > Arthropoda > Insecta > Diptera > Syrphidae > Leucozona > Leucozona laternaria. The sequence continues at coordinate 41,509,799 of OW026368.1, read as the reverse complement.
AGTTAGGGTTAGTCAGCATTGGTGTAGTGACCAAGGTCGTGTCCAAGTTTTCGAAAGCAGTCACTGCTTTCACTTGTTGTGATAAAGACACAGAATTTGCAATAAAGCGGCTATACCAACTCTACATTCCTAGACACCAATGGAGTTGTTAAGGAGTTTTCATCACAGGAAACTCCCTCACCGCTTCTCTGGATACTGGATCCATCCTTAAACATCCATCACCGACAAAACAACCTATACGTCCGTCCAGTCTCTATACTTCACCTTGTTTTGTGGCCGAAGAAGGGCTTCGAACAGCAACTCGTCCAACTAGTCCAGCATCTCTTAGTCTCCGTTTGACCGTTGCCGTTGTCGTGATCACAGAGGCTTATTCCGTGTTGTATTTATTTCGGCACGTATTTTGCGATTTGCCTTCTTTAATACTTCGATTCTAAAAAAACTCGATTTTGTTAGTGTGTGTGTGTGCTATTTAAGAGCAGCTTTGAGGCAAAAACCGATGCATTTTGCGTGATAAAGATTCCCACACGGCCCGAAACAGGCAAAAAGCGAGGTAATAGATGAGTTTTCGGAGCAATTCTTCTCAGAGCAAATTATATTAAAAAAATCGGGTTAAAAAATACAGATATTTTAAAAAAAGAAACAAAGCGAACAAAAAAAATGTAGCACCTCTTGTCAAGACGATACAAAAAGCTAGAGCGTGTTGGTTGGACTAAGACAAGAAAAAAATCGGAAGGGTGGGTCTATTTCCCCCCGTTTAGGAAGGAGGGGCAATTTTCTAAAAAAATGACTTAAAGCAGAAAAAAAAAATATTAAAAAATAACGGTAATTACGGTGGGGTCGGCTTGGCGACGGGGTCTACCTGTTGAGGTAAAGAAAAAAACGTCGCGTAATTTTTTAAACTTAAATAAAAATGAGCGCTACCTAAAGACAAATAAATTGCAAAAACGTTTTGTTGTACAAATTATTTCTAATTTTAAAATCAAGTCGTCAACATATCACGATGCAAATTACTCTCGTGCCGAATTAACGGATATGCATTACTGCTACGGTATGGCTCATGGTCGAAGTCGTGAAGCGCAGAGACTCTTTGCTGAAATGTATCCCAATAGGAGTTATCCCAGTCATACGATATTTTCAAGAATCCATCAACGTTTTCGAGAACACGGAGTACTTGAGCACCGAGGGAGAGAAAGTCCATCTTCTGCATCAGTAGTATTGTTGGACGAACGGTTATTGGACCACGGTTCCTGAATTCAGTCATAAATGGAGAATCCTATCTGCAGTTACTACGAGACCTTCTGCCGATTTGATTGACAACGTTCCCTTGGCCATAGCAGAAAATTTAATCTGCCAGCAAAATGGAGCCCCAGCACACTACAGTCGCACTGTAAGGAACTGGCTTGATGACCATTTTAGTGACCGTTGGATAGTAAGAGGAGGTCCCACAGAATGGCCACCTACTAGATCACCAGATTTAATTCCGTTTAATTTTTATGCTTGGGGATTCATGAAGAACTATGTGTACGAAGTGGGAATAGAATCTTTGGAACAACTGAAACAACAGATTGAATTGGCTGTAATCAAATTACAGGAAAATTTATCAAGTATAAATTTATGTGCAGCAATAAGATGTAGTAAGCTTGTGATGATGAATTTTAATTATTCGGATTGTTTTATTTGAGTGTGGTGAACTGACATGCAGGCTGTTTGCTAGGCTTGAGCTCGCCGGAAATGGGTGGGAACTTGTTGTTAATGTTCCGTAGGATTCGACACAAAAAGAAATCAAAAAAAAAATTCCCATGCACTTGTACAAATAACAAGAACTAATAAATTAAATACCCTCACAAAATAATTAACAAAAAAAAGTATTACACCAAGCAAAAAAAAACTTAATATTTGAAGTAATACAGGAACTCAGGAACCAAGGATTTCACGTGTATGATATACATACATATATATATGTATATGTATGTATGTATACTTCTAAATGTATATGTACATATATAGTTCTAGGGAACATATCTATACGAGGGTGCATATATAATTATTTGGAAGGCACTTTATATACATAGATACGTAATCTGACAATGGATTATTAATGATTTTTTTATCTTAAAATTTAAATATTTAACAATATAAAAAAAAAAGATCAAAAATCAAAATCTAAGTGTTTAAATTCTTGGATAAATTCTCTTCCAAGGACCCGTAGGTTGAAATTGGGCGGGCGATCACGACTTCCTGGTATGGTAGTCGGTGATCGCCAAACTGCATTAAGCCCCATATCAAAGGAACAAAAAAAAATCTCTATCACTTTTCGTATAATTATTTGTATGTAATGGGTGATTTTTAAGCTGGTTTGGTTTTGGCAACACTGGTTTTGACAGCTGACGTGTGTTTAGTACCTTGTGTCACTGTCAAACAGCTTCAGTTTGGTTTGCAATTTAACCATGGATCGTCTTACAAATGAACAACGCTTTCAAATTATTGAATTTTACTATCAAAATTCGTGCTCGGTTCGAGATGTTCATCGCGCGCTGCTTGTGTTCAGCGATGAGGCTCATTTTTGGTTGAATGGGTACGTAAATAAGCAAAATTGCCGCATTTGGAGTGAAGATCAGCCAGAAGCATTGCAACAGCTACCAATGCATCCCGAAAAAGCCACTGTTTGGTGCGGTTTATGGGCCGGCGGCATTATTGGGCCTATTTCTTCAAAGATGATGCGAATCGCAGCGTTACTGTCAATGGTGAACGCTACCGAGCGATGATAACAAACTTTTTTTTGCCCGAAATGGAAGTTCTTGACTTGCATGATATGTGGTTTCAACAAGACGGTGCCACATGCCACACAGCACGCGAAACAATGGCGCAATTGCGAGGCGAGTTTGGTGAACAGTTAATTTCACGTTTCGGGCCGGTCAATTGGCCGCCTATATCGTGCGATTTGACACCATTAGATTATTTTTTGTGGGGGTATGTCAAGGCTAATGTCTATAGGGACAAGCCCGCTTCGATTGACGCACTGGAAGCCAACATCCATGCATTCATTCGTGAGATACCGGCCGATATGTGTGAAAGAGTATGCCAAAATTGGACTCAGCGGATGGGCTACCTGAGACGCAGCCGCGGTCAACATTTGCATGAAATTATCTTTAAACATTAAATTGCAAGGTTCAAACTATCGATTCAAATAAATATTTCATTCATTTTTTCGAATTTTGTGTGTTTTTTTTTTTTAAAAGTTCTAAGCCTCTTAAAAAATCACCCGTTATATGTATATAACTTATTTCAATTTTATTATCTTTTTGTTTAATCAAAAACATTCTTTTTATTTTTTTATTTTTCTTTTGTTTTATCATTTTAACTTTTCTGCCTTTGCTGTATATATATCCTTTTTTTTATTTAAAAATTTTTTTTTTTAAATTTTTTGTTTTGACATCTCACTCACCAATTATTAGTATTTATTATCACATCAAAACAACAATAAAAATATGGCCGCAAGGTTTGTTGTCGGCAAACCAAATCAAAAATAATTAGCTACAAAAAAAGGAAGAAAAAGGCACAAAAAAAATATACAGCGAAAACTTTTATTGGTGAGTTAACGAATATAAACAATATAAATGTATATACAATAACAAGATATACTTTATTCAGCCAGATATATCAAAAAAAATCAAAATCGGCGTCAATAAGCACCAGTTGGAACAACAACAGTAGGGTGAATAAAACAATCATCAAAAATTAAACAAAAAAAAATCTTTTGATTATGAATTTACTGACTATTTCAATTCTTTTCCCATTTAGATACCACAGCAACAAAAAGATCAACGGTTCAGATGTTACAAGGTAAAAAAAAAGGAAATATGCATATCAAGCCTAAAGCCGCGTCCAGATCAATAAAAATTTACGTTGTGCGCAGCCTTGAATTTTCTATTCGCCGAAAATATTTCCGCGGAAAATTTCAACTTATTTCGGAATTAATTTTAGCTTAAGAGTGCCACGCGACAGCGCTCAGTTTGAGCGGAAAACAATTTTAATAAACTGATGAATCAATTTGTCCACATCAAAACAACTTTGCGTCGCAAATATTTTCGTGTGCGCCGAAAATCCATCGGAATCGGATAGCGTGCGTTGAATTTGACACACAAATTTGTGTGCGCCCGGACGTCCACATTGACGTATTTTTTTGCATCTACACAATTATTTGCGCCGAACACGGCGCACAACGCAAATTTTTATTGATCTGGACGCGGCTTAATGTGTAAATATTCATTTCTTTACTTTTTAGACAGGCGGGTGTCCATAACAAGGAAGGCGCTATAATTTTTGCCTTCTACAAAATTGGGATCATATCATATATTAAGCTTTAGTTAAAAAGTAGTTAAAAAGTGAAATAAATAGTAACTAATTATGTATTTTTATCTGAATATGCATGTGTTTCTTATTTTGATTGATTTCAAGATTATGGAACATTTTTTTTTCTTATTTCGCAATTGCATTTTTCTTGCACTAGCTAGCTAGGTAGAGTTCTTGCAATTTATTTGTCTTTAGGTAGCGCTTATTTTTATTTTAATTTAAAAAATTACGCGACGTTTTTTTTCTTTACCTCAACAGACAGGTAGACCCCGTCGCCAAGCCGACCCCACCGTAATATAAAAAAATGGCAGGTTAATTTTAACCAAATGCTCTCACGCAGGTGTGAAATATGGTTAATCCAGTACTTTATTACTTTATTGTATACTTATCAGACTGATAATAAAAAAAAGAGTAAAAAGAAAGTTAATCCTTTCATTCGTAAATTAACCTAAGAATCGAATAACGAAGAAGATTTGATTGATTTTCTCAAAAACTGCAAAATATTACGACATCCGGTTTATTGTATTTGATTAAAAATTAATAAGAGCATTGAATGTTAGACAAAAAAATAATACTTAATTACGTAAAATTTTGAAAAAAAAATTGTTACAAAAAGTAAATAATTCTTTTTTTTTAATTTTTTACTTTGAAAATTAACTATTCAAAAACTATTCGCTCGAACAACTTTATTTAAAAATAAAATTAAAGAATGGATTTCTGGCTTTACAAAATGCTATAGCATGACTCCATAAGTATTACCGTTATTTTTTAATAATTTTGTTTTATGTTTTAAGTCATTTTTTTAGAAAATTGCCCCTGGCGCATAAACGGGGGAAATAGACTCCCCCTTTCCATACGATTTTTTTCTTGTCTAAGTCCAACCTACCCGTTCTAGCTTTTTGTCACACATTATGCAAATCACCCTGTATAAAGAGAGATAATAAAATTTTCATATAGATTTTAAGAAGTAGAAAAAAAATGATGAGATACTGGAAAGAATATGCACTTAAAATTCAAGCATTGGGTTTAAAATGTGAACAAATTTAAGATATTTATTAAAACACTTATTAGGAATGAAGGTTAATTATAACAAAAAAAAAACATTCACATTAATTAAAGTCAAATAAACTATAAAAAAAAACAAATAAGTTTGCAAGCGCTAATGCCGTGCACAACCTTGTCACATGTCCAGTATGATTAATCCATATGTAAAATAATAGAAAAATTATTTATTCTTAAAATATTAAATTTTAAAAAAGAAATTTTAATTTGTTTGATAATTTTAATTATTGTTGTTTTTATTTATTTTCCGGAATTAGTGTTGTAGGATATTTAGTATTAAAATTAAAATATCAAAAATAATTAAAAATTAAAAATTAAAAAAAAAAATATATCAATGCATGAATTTACTACTAATTTACGATACGATCCTCTATTGGAACGCACCATCGAGAACAAATTTTCTGCGACATCGGTGTTCAGATGCGCAAGCAGTAAATGCGTTAGCTCATCGCTTTTATGATATTCCCACACCCTGTTCTATTCCCAGAAGCGTGGTGGGATTGTGACTTGATTTCCACGTAGTTTAGAGCACTTATTAAGCTATTTAGGGTATTTGTGGATTCGGGTAAGACTTGTCTATTGGGATTCCGTGGAGTAAAATTGTCCCGTATTTAAATTATCAAACAAATCGTTCATTTGTTTGATAAATCTGCCTGTTGACTCAGCAATTTGCTGTTCTTCATCCGTTTTGAAGAAATGTATGCTCAATGCGTAAATGATTCCCGAGGACACATATTGGCTCTAAGCACCTGTGTGGCTAATTTGACCTATAATTTTTCAAATGGAGCTCTTCGTATATGTGCCCTAGTAAGTTTGAAAGATACCTTTCGAGTCTTCTTCAAAAATATTCTCTAGAATGTGCCAGTCTATAACATCATCCCCAATTGAAATTCGGTGCTTCAGCAAAATATGCTTCGCGCTCGTTAACATTATGTGGATAGTCATGGAGTAAGACAACTCTATGATTTTCTATCTCTATAGACGGTGTTTTCTCCAGGAAATTGGTTACAGCTTTTTGCGTCAACTGTAAGACCACATTTTATTACTCCTGTAATAATTGTAATCAACATCTTCGCTAGCATTATGGTGTCTGGAGATCCAACGTAAAGCCTAGTACTCTGCTGATGCGAAACGAAAAATCCCATACAAAAATGACACAGCGAAATCATTAACGATTTCGTCATCCTTTTCGTTTTGCAGTACGCTGTTCGATGAGCGAAATTGATAATCGCACTCAATTAAATGCCCGGGCCATTAATTTTATGTGGAATTTTTTGCAATTATTGGTTACGCTTTCAGCTGTCATTTTTTCGAAAATAAGTCTTGTTCTTCAGGTTCCCAGGATGTGTTCTGTTTATGGAATAGTTGAGCTAGTATTAAAATTCGCAGCTCTCCGGAAAAGTCTTCCTTATCTTTTTCCAATCCTTTTTTCAGCCTATACTCCGGGTCTTGCACCTGTTTCATAGGTGAGTCAAACAGATTCCTTAGATAAACTGTCACCTTTTCTATTTTTCGCGCCGGCTCCGCTTCATAATGATGGGCATCCTGGGGAGGGAAATTGTGAAGGAGAAATGTTTGTAGAATGAGGCACATCGGGGATAGTTAGTTTTTGAAGATAAAGCTTGTGCTAAAGGTGCTGGTGGTGGAGACGTAGATTGCGGTACGAACTCTGAAACCCGCTAGCAGAGGTAACCATTGAAATCGGCTTCTTTAGGATCCTCCATGCCTCCATTACGCGAAGACATGCTGCTTCACTACTATTCTCGGTGCAACTGCAAACGGACTGAGAAGATATTGGCAGTGCGTATTTGGAAAGACTTCCACGTTGATTTTATTCGTATGTCTTTGGCATAGAAATGATTTTCACACATAAAGGACTGTTTCGGTACTTCCCTTATTTCCATGCCTAATGAAAACTGCCCTCCAATGATCTTTTGGAAACCGAAAAAATGGAACAATACCTGGCGACAATTGGGCAGCATCCAGCATATATGTGGTAAGAACAGTGGTTTAAAACAGCAGGAAGATTGTTAATGAACAAGGAGAACAATAAAGGACCCAAAATCGAACCCTGAGGAACACCGCTCCATTTGTGAAAAAAGATGAAATTTTAGAATTATTTGATAAAGGTTGAAACCGACTTTGAGAAATTGAAAAGGTTACATACATTATTGCATAGCAGAATGTGATTTACACAGTCGAAAGCCTTAGAAAAATCCAGCACCATCATTATGATAAGCTTAAGTTATTTGTTATGGATTTTAGTTTTGAAAAAAAAGCCTAAAAACCCACAAACTTAACACCACAGCACAGCACAAATGTGATCAAAAATCAGATTATAAAAACTCTTTTTTGTATGAATATAATTTATTTATAAATACGAGAAAAACAAATAAAAAAATGGATTGAGCTGCGTACCCTCGGCTAAAATGCTTGGCTAAACGTGGAGAGAATTTTGTATGAAAGCTAAAATTTAGCGCGATCTGCATACTTTGGCTTTACGAATAACAATAAAAAGTCAGAAAATCGTATTTATAAACCTTGTTCAACTTTAGACAGCCGTCCAAGTTTTTGTCCATCTAAGACAACGAAACAGGTTTGTCTAAACCTTAGCTGAAAGTGACATTTTATTTAGCAAAATGAAGCATATTTCCAAATATTTGAAACTATTAAAGGCTTAAGTACACTCACAGCTTTTGCAAAAAAGTGGAAAAGTAAAAAACGAAAAAATGCTATAGAAATGCCTGTATGGGAACAAATTTTGTAAGAGTTTTGTCAAATCTATTTGAAATGACAGATCAACCACAATTAACGTATGCTTTTTCGCATGCAAGCATCTCTAGGGGTTGTTTTTGTTTTTCACTTTCAAACTTTTTGCAAAAAGTTTGGAATGTAGTTAAGCCTAGAGACTACTCAAAGAACTTCTTCAGTGCTTGTTTGTTTATTTCTGCTCTTTTTTTATTCTGTGTTCTTTTCTGCAGAAACATTTAGTATAAATTCACCATGATTGCGTGAAAAAAAAAAAAACAATGAATACAAAGAAGAACTCGAAGAAAAAAATCACGACCCAAAAGTCATCGTGTTATAGCAGACAAACAAACAATTACAAAAGAGAAAACGAGTATCTTTCTATCACTCACATATTTCATATTTTTGTGATTGCGACATGAAAAGGTGAGGGTGTGTTTGGTTTATTCTACCTTCTACGTAGAAATATTTTTATAAACTCAATTTTAATGAGCGTAACTGATTTACTGAATATGCAAAAAATAATAAAATGCGACATCAAGCAAAATTCGAATCGAGAACATAAAATGACTCCGAAAACATATCTAACCCGTTTATATTTCTGAGATCGTAAAGAGGGCTCCGTATTCTCATAAGAGATATACACCGATCATAATTGGGATTTTTTTTCGGAATTAGTCGCAAAAGCCATCGATGGCTTTTGGAAGTTAGTGCCAAAAGAGTACCCTGAACATCCGAGCGAAAACTTAATCAAAAATCTCTAAGCGCTCAGAGAAATCTCTTTGTGGGACGCGCCCAATGAATTATATTCACCACTTCTTACTTTTTTGCTAGAAAGTGGCAATAAACAAACAAACCATGCATGTACTAACAACCGCACATTACTTACAACCATTTTGGTTTAGTTCTGCCATTAAAAATTGTTGAAAAAACCAGTTTTCATACAAATTGTATGATTCGAAAGTACACCACAATTATTTAAATTCAACCGTCATATTCCATTACCAAAATATTCCACTTCCGATGAACACTTTATCATGTTAAATGAACAGAATGAATATTTCCACCATTTGTGTTCCCTTTCCATCGAACTCAAAAATACCAAACGTCAAAAAATGGAACGTCGCTTTCCAATCAGAACAAAACGTCACATCTTCAGTCAAGCAAATTTAATTTTATTGTCGAAAAGTAAATAATTAGCACAAATTTTGTATTTTATTTCTTCTTATCAAAGCCAAATATACACAGTAAAAAAGAAATCAAAATAAAACCCATACAACTCAACCTCCGGTGTCAAATTCAAACAATTCGATAAGAGTATTCTGTTAATTTTTTACATCGAAAAGTTCACAGCGCTATTGACGGTGGTTTTTTTACGTTGTATTTGCATATTTTATTCGCACAAAACAGTATTTTTGTTTTACTTAATTCGTGTTTGCTTTTCGCTTAAGTGCATACAAATTCTTCGCTTATATATTCACAAATTGTGTTAGTTTAGTAGTTATTTTTGCTGACGATTAAAAGGCCCCAACAAGAAAAAGTCCTATCCGGTTGGATCTCACACGGTTGACAGCGCACCGCCAGAGCTCTTCCTACACCACCATCCTCCGCCATCGGCAGTAAGGAATGTATTCGCGTTTTCTTATAGTTTAGGCCGCATCTCATTTGCATCCTTCATCCATTGGCTTTATAGAAGGTGGGATTTTTTTTTAGATCAGAAAGTGTAACTTAAGCCATCCATTGCTCTACGACAGAGATAAACAACAACAAAAATCAACAACAAACAAATCGAAAACGGATACTCAATCAAAAAATTGCTTATCATCTAGCGAATCTAGGACATGTAAAGGATCTTTCAAGAAAAGAGGGTAAGTCACTTTTGCGTCACTTTTGCGGTAGTCGTTGCATTATTATTGTGTCCTCCTTTTTGAGTTCTTGTGGCTCTGGTTGATTTACAAAATTATTTCTTAGGTACGTTTATGTAGGACACAGGTCAGCATTAGGAGAAAGGAGGCTGACACAAGAAAATGTACATACATATACTCCCATTTGCATGTCATTTATAAAATTATGGATGTTGTAATGAAGTGCAGTAAGGCTGTAGTCTAAGTTTTCTGCTCATTGTATAGTTGCTGGGTTCGCAGTTTGCTCAAGAAAGTTTATTATTGATGATTTGTATATTCAAATGCAAATGCTGTTCTTCTATCTCTCTCTCTCCCGCTTCTGCAGCAATTTCTAGGCTTGTACTTTCCTTATTGTCTTTGAATGCCTCACGATTTTAATTTATTATTATCAGTTTTATTTTAAATTCAAATTGGCACATCATAAGTTCTTCATTCTGAGCATTAAGACTTTGCATCACTACATGTGTTATATTTGTTTTTCTTATCACCTAAATAACCTCATTGTATTGGATGGTCAACAGATTAGCCAGTGTACAAATAATAAATGTTTTTTTTTTTGTTATTAAAATTCAAATTTGTAGTCGTTGCTTATTTTTGGTCTCTTAAGTTACGTGTAGATCTTTGATATATGTATGCATAAGAAAAAAATATTTAAGATTATAAATACACACATACCTATATGTAGGTATTTATTACCAACTATTATCACAATTTAATTGATTGTTAGGTACCCATGTGAGTATTTAACATTAAATAAGTATGTAAGTATACATAAATTATTTGTCTTTGACGGAAATTAGGTATATATAAAGAAGAAACAAGCGCTGATAGAAAGGAACAATAATGAATGTGCAAGTTCTTCGTGGTAAAATAAGGTATCAGCTCCTATTATTAAGGTCATTGGGTAATAAATTACGTACCTACATCTCATACTACATCTAGCTTATTCTGTCCCATTCTGGACTTTTAAAGAATTTTTTTTTATTTTTATATTTATATGATATTAATTGGAGTTTGACGGAAAAATACGGGAACGCTACAAAATCCCGAATGACCAAAAATCTCCAATTTTTCAACGACCAAAATACCGAATTCATTCGTTTATTTTTTTTTTAAGAAAGTTAGCCGGCGTTTTAAACAAAAAAAAGTTCAAAGAGATTGATTGTTACAGCTTTTTGTTTATGTTCAGTTTTCCTTTCACAACAAGTGGCAATGGCGCAGTGAAGGAAGTCCTTGACTGGTAAGTTAGAGGTGTGGGTTCGAGCCTGACTTTAGGCTGCATTCTTTTCTGTATTCCCCCGTGGGAATCCATGAGATAATTAATACCTTATTTCTCAGTACACTGTGCCAGCAAAAGTTCTTTACTATCCTTGTATTCCTTCTAACTAGTGCCTTGCAATTCATGTTGCATTTAAAAGACCTTAACTCTTACAGACATTTAAAGTAAAAATTCACAAAAAAATGGTTCGCAAGGAAAAAAAAATTGCACCTTAAGAAAAGGCTATAGATGAATTAGTATACTTTGCCATGGTGTTTGTCGATCATTACTATATTGTGTTCGTGGAAAGTTATTCTCGTTGGCTGTAGAACCAATTGTCCAAAAATCCGAGATAATGCTTGGAAAATCTATGGCATACCTGCCACGTACATAAATCTCTTCGAACAACCTACCGGTTACTTTGCTTTCCTCATTCCAAAATCTGGCAAATAAAGCTTCAAAATAAAGCACAAATGCAAGACTCTTAATAAGCACTTATTTAACTCGCAGCGTCGAGTTTGCGGCTGCGTCTACATTGTATTCACTTTAACGAGATCTTATGTGTGTTAACTTTGAAAGGTAAGGACGTCCGCCATGACTCGCTTATATTGTGTTCAGCCAGTGAAGCTTCCGCACTCTCCATTCTTCCGAGCAAACACTTCTTCCTTCTGTATTTTGTCCAAGGTGGAAGGGGCAACCTTCCTTTCAAGCTGCTGCTGGTAGGAAGGGAATCTTTTGCCGAGGTCTGAATTTTTTTTTTCAAAATCCGACAATTTTACCTGTGAATTTAAACGAGTCTCTTTTTTAAACATTGTGTCTTTAACAATTTGTTATGGTGACAACCCCTCCTGAGCTTTGTATTTAACTATAAAATTGGCTAAAGACTATTGCATTTTATGTTCGTTTTGTTGCTTTGCACCACTTCAACACTTTCGCGACTTTCCATTTTTATTTATTTCACTTCACTTTAACACGGAACTTAAAAAATGTCTGAAATTATATAACTTAACATTTTATAATGAGAATGTCTAAGAAACCATTAATTTGGCCAATTTAAAGGGCAGCAAAAATGTTAATCAAACAATGAAGCACACTTGTTAATAGAACTAAAAAACTTAACTGTTTTTTGCTCAAACTCCTAAAGAAGGATGCGATGGTATTTTTTAATCACGATAGAACACATTTTTTTACTTTCAATTCGAAAATAATTATGCATGTATATAAGGATTATAAAAACTTGTAAATGTTTGCATCGCTTATTATATGAGCTTGCGGTTTAATTCACCTTCTTTAACATTTTTGCAACATAAATCATTTAATTACGTGATAATTTTATTATGTCGCTTGGACAACACCTTCAACCTTCGCTTTACAAATAACTCTTTTTAGCTGGCATGTGATTGATTTTTTTCTTTTCATAAGGAGTCCAGTTACGTTAATATTTTACTTTGGAAAAAAACGGAATTTTATGGAAGCGGGAAATTTGAATTTGTGGGTGTTTGAATTATTTGGAGGATGGATATACATACATACATATGTTTCAAACTTGAAAGAATTGGGTAAAAGTAAGACGTGTTTTACAAAATCGAACGGTACTTACTAACCGTCTAATGGTTTTATTTTGTGTGAAAAACAATCCAGTATTAAAAAAAGGTCCGAGAAAGTCCTATCAAGATACTAACATAAGGCTGAGCAACGCGTTATTCAGTTATGTGCTATTTTGCCTGACAAGACCTCACCAAATTCGGTTGAGTGGCTCATTTTTTTAGCAAACAACCAAACTATTTGAATGTATGTTTACTTGCGATTGATGCCTAAGGACCAACTCATGCATTTAAATAAAACATTTTATGTTCACGCACAACGTTCATTATAAACACCTCGCTTGTTATACACAGATAATAATTATACCTACATATTTGCTACCATTTTTAAATTACACTTTGGTGAAAGCTAAATTTCCGATCCAAGTGGTAGGTAGGTACCTCAGATCATTTGTTAATTTGAGCTCTGGTTGTAGACGAAAGAAAAGCCATTAAAAAAAATAAGTTCGTTTTATTGACCTTTTTAGGTTATCAATTATTAAGATATTTTTTTTTAATGCCATTCAAAAACAATGTATACCTTCAAGACATATTAATAGAAAAACAATAACAGAAAGCAAAATGATTAAAATAAATTAATCAATTTTCTATAAATTGATTTTAATTGTGACTTTTCAGATCAAACTAACACTTACTTTTGTGAGATCCTAAAAGCAGACAAACTCTTTCTTGTTTATTAATTTCTATTTTTGTACTTTTATCTAAATCATAAGTTGAACATTTATCTCATTCATTTTTACCACGCACATAACGTATAAATGTATGTATATGCACATCAACATAAATTGTTTTTACACTCAACGGTCTGGTCGTTAAATGCGCAATAATTAATTAAATTGGAAATTAAGAGTTGCCTAAGAAATCCCAATAATGCCGATATTCTTAGCCATCTCCGCCTCCGGCTCCGGAGCAACAGTATTTTATATCCTCACCTCTGTCTGTGAGCTTGTAAAACCCAGAGGCGAGTGCTAAATGTGTACAAGCAGGTGTCGAGTTGGTTAAATCAAGAGGCACAGGAGCGGTACCTAATCTAATTAAAAAAAAAAAAATTAAAAAAAAGTTATTTTTAAAAATTATAAAAGCACCATTGGGTATTTGTATAAATGAAAAGGCAATTTGTTTCAGAAATTAATATGCACTTTCATTTTTATTTCTCTCTCGCTTTCCTCTTAGTGGAAATTACAGTGCACTTCAATAGCTTAGATACACCTACAAAAATTTTTTTTAGCGTGACCATAGTCACTTAATATTTAGGGAAAGTTCTTTGTTATCTTGGAACTATAAATTAATTCAAGATTTTAATACTGTGTACTCAAGGGGTCTGATGACTACGCTTATGGTTATAATAATATACGCAGTGCGAGCATTCGAAAAATAGGGAAGGTTTTAGTAAGAGATAAAAATACACGTTAGTTTGAGTAGACGCTGAGTCGCGTGTGGCCTGCCCAACCTGTTAGACAGTCTCCGGTTATGACAGCATTGGCCAGATTTATTTTGTCGCCAAGCAAGTTTTGATGTTGTTCTTTCTAACGTTTGTACTCTTTATAGTATCTTGGTGGACATTCCCTTGCCCGAACTCGGACAGGAATATCTTTAATTTAATTTAATAATAAAATCAAGCTGCTGATATTTTTTTTATAAATATGTAGGGAAGAGTGTAGGAGTGAGTTTTATGTTTTTATAAATTACAAAATTTTAATTATAACAACAAATAAACGATTCCCTGGACGGATGATTCCTTAACCCAATACTCTGTTCAATTTGAATGTGCAGTACAGGAAAGATAGGATATTTGCCTTTCACCATTATATTATGGATTTCAATAAGCTATCTCCATTTTAAAGCTCTCACATAGTTGCCGTAGTGAGATTTAAATTTGCAGCAAATCTCACAAAAATATTGCTTTCAAAAGCTCTAAGAAAGCTTAAATCCTGAAAGTTACATAGCAAAAACCAAAGAAAATGCCATATGAATTTCCATCAACTAGGCAATGGTAACTCGGATTTAACACAATGTCGATAAGGGTTTGTTGCAAATTGGCAGATAGGTCATGGTGGGATGTACGTGAGCTCAAAGAAGATTACACAAACAATTTAAAAGTAAGTCAGTGATTTTGATTCTTGTTTCAGTGGCAATTTCTTAAGTTAAAGTGCCATGCAAGCAGCAGCCGGCACCAGTGTGTTTGAAAAGGCTCTCCTATAAGGCCCGTACTGCATATTCAAATTGAACAGAGTATAGACAAAAATATGGTCACCGTCACTGTCCAGCTAAGGGAGCTTTCACTGGAGATACAAGGTGATTCGAATACGATGCGAAATAAAGCTATAGCATGTAGATTGGGTCGAGACAGGGAAAAAAGTGATTTGAAAGGGATGTTTAAAAAACAACAACGATTTGAAATTAAAAAAAAAAACATTTAAGATCACCGGCAACACTTACATTGTCATGTTATACCTTTTTCAAAGTCAGAAATTCATGTTATATTTCTGTTTTAAAATCAAATTGTTTTAATGAATAGTTTTTGAAAAATTAATTTTCAAACTCAAAATTTTGAAAAAAAAAGAAAAAAACAATTGTTCAAACTATTTTTTTTTTTTTTCAAAATTGTACGGTATTAAGTAGTATTATTATTATTATTAATATTCAATATTCTTATTAATTTTTAGTCAAACACTTAAAACCAGATGCTTAAATCTCATCTACTTTACAAATTACTAAGTAAAAATATAGGATTTTTAGATCAACATAAGCAACGAATTTAAGTCAAATTAAGGGAACGTTATTTCTGTTATTTTAAGTAATGACATTGTAAGTGTTGCCGTTGATTTTAAATGTTTTTTGTTCTATTTCTAGTCGATTTTTTCTTTTAAATATCCCCTCCCGCTTAAAGATGGGCAAATAGACCCCCTCCCATACGATGATTGTCTTTTCTTGACACAAACTACACGCTCGTATGCAAACCACCCTTTATAATATAATTTAAGTGTTGCCGTCGTTTTTTAATTCAAGTCAAGTCAATTCTTTTTTTTAGAAAATTGATCCTCATGCCTAAATGGGTGGAAATATACCCATTCCATACGATTTTTGTCTTATATCTGCCCAACCAACACGTTCTCGCCTTTTGTGGCATCTTATGCGCCATTTTAATTTTTATAAATTGCTGCTAATTTCTTGTATAATTGGCTAAACCACGATGTACAATGTAAATACATTATAGTTATAGTGTAAAAAAAATATTTGTTTGCACAATTTTTAGTTTATCGAGATTGCATTCTCTTAATTTTTCGAAAACAAAAATAAATGTTTCTGAAATCAGTATTCAATTGTAAAAAAATGTTGTTTTTTTTTCGAAAATGTGTCTAACCAAATGAACTACACTGTAATTAAAAACAAAACAAAAATAATAATAATAGCAAAACAAAAAAAAACTTACAAGAGAATAAAAACTATTTTACTAATCAAGTCAACCCTCAAGACAGTTTCTTGTTTTTTTTTTTTTTTTTTTTGTTTTAAATATCGCCACTACAAGGGCTTCCTTCGCCTTCAATATGTGGAAGCTAACTCATGCTAAGGCGTATAAGAGATTTAGGTAGGCAGGCAGGCAGACAGAATTACAGAGTAGTGTTGTACTCATTCAATTCCGATATACGTACTTGTAGCCACCTAGTGAGTACTCGTACTCGTACAACTAACGGATTTCTCATTCGTTCATCATTTTCCAATAAAGACGCGAGTTTACCGTTACATTTGCAATTAGTCTCGAGATACGAGTAATTATAGCTACACAAACAAATGCTTGAAGCTCGAGGTGTGCCAGTAAACAGTGAATAAATAAATATTCCTGTGGCTCTTAATTTGAATTTCTTGCTATAGTTATCCCCGCCTAAGAGTGTCATCGTCGTTGTCGTTGTCGTCAACGGTTTTATCGTCGTTGATGGTCGTTCGTTTGTGGTTACGTCTGAGTAGCGTTTGATAATAATTAAGCACCGCAAAAACGATGTGACATAATCGCTGTTCTTCATAGTGTTTTGAGAGTGAGTTTGTTATTGTGAATTGTTTGAATTGAAGTAAACAAAAAAATATAAAACAAAAAAAAACTAATAACCGATAAGAGAGTCGCAACCTGAAAAGAGTGACAAAGAAATGCTTTTGCTAAAGTACACAAAAAGTGCACTTTTAATACAAAAGATTTACCATTAGCATCTGGTGGGAAGTGAATTGAGCAACCGGCTACACGATTAAAATGGTATCACTTAGAAGGTATGGCATTTTGACTTGGTTGGTTTCGATACAAAACGATTTAATTTTGAGCCATTTGAATTCTACAATACATCATCACAGTATGGAAAACTTGTGTCTCATATGCTTTTACCTATTTCTTTTCTCTAAAATACCAGTTTATATTAATTTCACAAAACAAGTTGTAAAAAACAAACAATCAACCTAACGACTTTAGAGGTCAAAAGTTGCCGGCTGTCTTATGAGAACAAAATATTAAAAACATCTTGCTGTAGGTAGTCTCATATTGCTGAATTGGCGAATGATTTTGTAACTAAAAAAAAGACAACATCGAATAACGTCAAGTTTTGAAGTCGCATTGTGAATCAGGTTTTAAAATCACACTGTTGGAATAGATCTTTTTTACACCTCTCTTTTTTTTATTCACAAACGTCTAAATCTTCACTGACATTTGTTTATCTTATTTTGGGTGACATACGAAAATCAATAGCAAAACTTTTTTTTAAATATCAAACTAAAAACGCCTTTTTCGCCGAAAGTCCTGCATTCCACTTGGTATTAAGTTTGTTCAACGATGCTGTTCGGAACACTTTAGGACAGAAAACTGCAACTTTTTGCTGTTTGACGAGGAATTTTCTGTTCTAAGCTGTTCTGTTTAATGTTCAATGAGTCAGTTTGGAACACTTTGAACAGTTTAGAACAGAATTTTCTACACTTGCTTTTTAGGTGGAACAACTAAGAAAAGATTTATGAGAAGTGTCAAAATCAGCTGTCTATTTGTCGATTTAAAAACTGCATACTAACTCGAAAAATTTGTTGTTGTTTTTACCAAAAATACTCCATATGAAGATGAGAATTTTTCGTACGTTTCACCCTCCAAGACCCATTTGTTTACATTGTTGTATTTGTAATTTCATCTCGTGTCGATGAATAGATGTGAATTGGGACAACAATTTAAGCAGGTGTGTGAAGATCCCAGCTGTCTATGAGTGCGGTTTTTGCACACCATTCTCATTTCTTATTTGCAATCTGACAGTTCAAGTTTGTAGGCAAATTAAAATGTCTGCCGGGGATTCTCATCTCCATTGTGGGCAATCTGTGTTTTTTTTTTACTGTTGAAACTTGTTTTGACGTTTTTCACAAATCTGCGCTGTTTTGTTCTAATCTAACTAATTTGTCACTGAGCAAAGTTATTGCGAATTCACATGAAGAAATTGAATTTTAGTGATGAAATGTTTCAATATTTATTAATTTGTTTGCAAATCGTTCTTGTTGAAACTTCGTTGTTGCTTTCTTGAATACATTTACATTTACACAATTATTTAACTAACGACATCAAATTATTTATTATTAATCTTGTATTTACAATTTTTAAGACATTTCCATTTTTAACTCGCAGTTATTACTTGTCGGCGACCGTCTGAAGAGATTTAACCCGTAGCTGTCAAAAATTGTTTACTTAACGCATTGCTGTGAAGTGCTTTATATTTTTTCGGGAGTCAATCGATATGGATACCTCGATTAAAAATTTAATTCTCCAAATTCGAATAATGTGTTTTTCAATTGCATTTCGGGACTATTCTACTCCTTTTTGATTCCAATCGAATATAAAAACATCGACTTCCCAAACATTAACGAATGTCGCCATTTAACAAAATGGCTTCTTCAAATATTTATTACTTTTGACAAGTAATCCGACAAAAAACTTTAAATGGATTTGTCTGTTCCGTATCTACTACTTTATGAAATTGGGAACAGAAACTCACTCTGACAATATCACTCGGAACAGACAATGGAAGGATTTTTGGACTAGTTGGAGTGAACGTCCAAGCGAAACGAAGCGAAAACATAAATCTTCTTCCGAATGGATACCTCGATAGTGCTAAATATACACATTTTTCAAGATGACTTTCTAGTGGTGACGAATCTCACACTGAGTCATTGGGCCTATTATGATTGTGTTGGTGCATGTTTATGATTTGAAGGTGAAATATAAGATATGTTAGATTTGTTTGTTTAATTTTTTCTCAAGAGTTCGACTGCCTCTTTTCGCTTAAAAATGGCATAAATATTGGATCCATTTTCATCCGCAGTTTAATTTAATGCCGAATTTTTATCATCAAAAGAATCGATCCTGTTCAGAATTTTTTCTAAACAAAATCTATTCTTTTCTGTCAAAACAAATCTTGCGTTTTAAGCAAGATTTCACACCGATTTGCACACACGCTATGAAGACTTGACATTTCTATTACGTCAAATTGAAAGTCGCGGAATTTTTGGAAGACGAGTTGTTTATTTTTTGGTTGCAACAATTTCTACATAATTAAACAAAATATTCAACAATATTTTCAGTCAATAAAACTAAAAAAAAAAAACAATTAGTTGCAGCTGTCTAGTCGAAAAATCGATTTTTTTACTAATTCCTTTCAATTGACAAGAAACAAATCGATTCGGTTCAGAAAAAAAAATCGATTCTGTTTAGAAAAAATCGATTCTGTTTAGAAAAAAAATCGATTTATTTGTTGAAAGGAATTCGCCATAATTTTACTTTACAAAACAATTTAAAATTGAGTGTACCTTTTAATTTTGACATTTCGAAATAGATTAAAGTGAAATTTTCGAAAATATTTCGAAATTTTGTAGAACTTGGAATTTCATTTCGAGTGAAATTGAAAATCGATTTCGTAGGAAATGCCGAACATAGAAGTTATTTTGGCTTTGTAAATTAGAATCTGTTAGATTCCACAAAATGATTGCTGTTAATTTTGACGTTCACATATGCAGAAATTTCTCTATGGGGCTTGGAAGTCGTCGGTACATGACGTTTTTTTACCACTGCCACTTTACCTCCGCCGGCCGGTTTACCTATTTGATGCTTACAGGGAGCTTCTTTGGTAACCCAGAAATTTACTCTGAAATTAACTAGCAATAAATAAGATGAAGTGTAATTTGATATTTGAATTTCACATCATTTTCGGGAAAAAACGCTGTTTCCGGGGTTATGGGAAATAATTTGCACTAAATGGTCTATTAACCCGAAAATAGTGGAGGTAAAGTGGCGGTAGTAAATTGTCCCGTGGTAAACCGGCAGTGGTAAATCGGCGGTGGTAAACTGGTGGAGGCCGGCGGAGGTACATAAATCTATGTAGTGTTTCCAGCACATAAAAAGATTAAAAAATAGATTAACTTTGACAGTACCTTGCAAAATGCTAATGCTATTTCATTTTTTCGTATGAAGTTGAAGTGAGACATCTTCAGATAAATCAAACATTTGTTCCTATTTATTCCTCTGATGGTTAACTGACTGCTTAATTGATGATTGAAAAATCGGCTCTAAGTCTTAAAATTTGAAGTTGAACCTTTTTTAAAGTTCTATCTTAATCGGAATTCTAACGCATTAAAACGTTTGGTGAAGAAATGAATTAGAACTCAAATAAGAATTTATTTTTTAGTTAAACCAAGTTTTAGAGGTTAGAATTTTGTCAATATTTGAGAGGATAATCTTTTAAAACTTAAATAAAGAGAAAATGTTTTGCTATAACGTGATTTAATTGAAGTCACTCAGATAGCTTTCAAAGACTTCTAAATCAAAATTAACTAGTGTCAGAAAACTTTTGGTGCAACCGGCCCTTAAACACATGTTTTCCATCTTCGTATAAAAAAGGAACTCCCACATATATTACATACATAATGTATTTCCTTGCCCGCCCAAACCTTTGTCTCATTTAATATATTATGTAAACCAGCCTGTATAATCAGAAAGCAAGAATGCTTTTAAACATTAATCTGTGTATTTTGAACAAACGGCTTATCTCCCATTATTAATCATGATAATTCCGATTACGATGCAAAATAAATGTAAGACAGCAGATTAACCTAAACAACTACATCCAGGTCACCCAAATACGGTAGAAGCAGGAAGCAGAAATATGAACATCATGCTCATACACATACAGATACATATACACGTATGTATGTATGTACCGACACAATAAGTCAAGATGGCTTGTTTGGCAAAGAATATGATTTCATTTTTTAATTTGCAAAATTTCCGTAAATAATATATAGTAGGTATAGTACGCTGCTTAAAAGTTGTTGCCAAGCATAAATAAAAAAGAAGAATAAAAATGATTCAGATGAAAGGTATGAAGGACTAGGACTGTTGGTCCGGTAAAAAATAAAGTAAACAAACGAGAATGAAACAAGTAACAAAATAATAATCCAAAATCAATACACAGTCTGGTGTGGTGTATTCACTCACATATGCGGCAAATGGGTCATCGGTAGTTGTGTGTTTTCGTTTTGTAAAACAGCTTTTTATATATTTGTTTACAAGATTAAAAATGAACGGAGAAAAGGTATTGCAGAAAAGTTACTTAAAGAAAAGATTAAGGTAAAGGTGAAATGATTGATGGACAATAAATAGGGTTCATTGCCAGGAGCTGTATGATTTCTTTCCCACAAAGGTGTGCGCTTTATGTACTTAGAGAAAGAGAGAGAGAGAAAGACGAGAAAAAAGGACAGTCTTTTTAGTTCTGCTTCTGTCAAATTTACTTTTTCTTATAACTCAAAAGCTGTATACATATGGTGGCTTTCAATGTTAACGTCGCACAGTGGGGCAGAATGCCCTAAAAAGTGGCATCAAATCAGCCATAACAGCTATGAACGTGAAATTTGAAGGATAGCTTAGGAGACCAGTCCCGAGACATTTTTAAACCCGACCACCTGACACGCCAACTTTTCTGAAATGTGTCTTTTCTTCAATATTTAAAACATAAAGAAGATTTATTGAAGATGTAATTTTTGTCCACTAGACTTATCTCGCATATCTTCTTTAAAGCCAACTTTTACCGTGAAGGAAAACAAATTAATAAAACGAATCTTAAGTTATTCATAGGTATTTATTGATGTCGTTTTCGGTTGGATTT
Organism: Leucozona laternaria; assembly: GCA_932273885.2. Classification (NCBI taxonomy): domain Eukaryota; kingdom Metazoa; phylum Arthropoda; class Insecta; order Diptera; family Syrphidae; genus Leucozona; species Leucozona laternaria. The sequence goes on along the minus strand of OW026368.1, from coordinate 41,487,703 downwards.
CGGAACTGTCCCGTTCCTATCGGAAATGGAAAATTTGGAGTAAAATGAGTGAAAAAGGAGTAGCTCCTAACGTCCACTCGAAAACCACATGAGACTTACAGTACAAAATTTTTTTATTAAATTTGCCCATTTATTACAAAATCAAACCAAAAATTGTTATTACATCCTTAAAAAATCATCACTATCATCATCATTGTCATTATCATCACACTCAAGAAGAGTGTTTGATTCCTGGACACTTGAGGGTTTCAGGAAGTTGAGAGCTTCTTTGGGAAAAGACTGGATTTTTCGTATACAATTTTTGCTTGGATTTTATAAAGGGATCCGAGCTTTGTAATTAATTTTTTCATAACTTGATTTTCTTGAAAAATTCTCGCAGAAATTTTTAAAATATTTGTTGCGTGCTTCTTGCGCCTTCTCCGCAAGTTGGTCAAACGGCAACAGTGCAGATGAATTAATTTCTGGACTATGAATACAAAATGTATGCAAAGTTGGAGGGATATTTACTGACGAAGCATCTCGCTGTGTCATGTGCAATTTCCCTGAACTTTGTTAAATCAATATCATATTCACTGGCAAGTAAAGGGTGTTTTTTTTTGTAGACGTTTGGTTTTCATGAAGAAATAAAACGCATATATAATTTAATGTTATGGCCAAGAATTAAGCTTTATTACAAAGATAAGGGTTTGCCAATATGTATTAAAAATGATTTCGACCAAGTGGCCGGCGCGGCTGGCTCGAATAAATTCGAGCTGAGAGGACCAATTTTCGACCACTTTTTGTAGCAATTGGGGCCGTATGTCAGCAATAACGCGCCGAATATTCTCTTTTAATGCGTCAATCGTCTCGGGCTTATCTGCGTAGACAAGCGGCTTCACATAACCCCAGAAAAAATAGTCCAGCGATGTTAAATCGCACGATCTTGGAGGCCACACCACAGGCCCACGACGCGAGATAATGTGCTCACCAAAAGTTTCTTTCAATAAATTGATTGTTTCGTTGGCTGTATGGCATGTAGCGCCGTCTTGTTGGAACCAAAGGTCGTCCACATCAATATCCTCCAATTCAGGCACGAAAAAGTCATTATAAATCATGGCTCTATATAGCGTTACCCATTGACGGTAACATTATGGCCGGCTTCATTTTTGAAGAAATATAGACCAATGATTGCTTTTGCCCATAGAGCACACCAAACAGTGAGTTTTTGAAGATGTAACGGCGGCGTCTCAACAATGGCTTGTGGATTATCTACACTCCAAATGCGGTAGTTTTGCTTACTGACGTACCCATTCAACAAAAAATGGGCTTAATCGAATATTGGATGCAGCGCGCGTACGTCGGCGTCGCGCGAACCGAACCATTATTTTTATAATAAATTTGCACGATTTGCAAACGTTGTTCAGGAGTAAGTCTATTCATTATGAAATGGCAAAACAAACAGAGCCTAAATCAAGTGACAGCTCTCAAAACAAACCAACTCCGGAAAAAGTATTGCGAGATTGAAAACCACACGTCTAAAATTAACACCCCCTACAATCATAATTGAATTTTCTTATAAGTTCTATGTCTATTTTCGTTATTTCGGCTGAGAGTTCCGGGTTTTGGAAAAAACCGCCTAGCGGTATTGCCATCGTTCGTGTTACCAAATCTCGGTTTTGGTTTATCGACAATTAATCCACACCGATCTCGGAAATACTTTTTGACTCGGGCCTTATTTGCTGCCACGACTTCTTTGTAACTATCGCGAGCATGCCATTTTTTAATGGGTAATTTGTTTGCTAAATATGCAAAAGGTGTTCGTATCGAATCATGTAAAACAGACAGTTCAAAAGCTAAGTGTTCTGTTTTTACTGGTCTTGTAATCATATCTTTCACTTTGTTGAATTCCTTCGAAGTTGCTCCACATAAATAACATTTTTTGGTTGAGGTGGTTTCAGTTAAAGCATTACAAACTTCTCCATCAATCATGGCAAAAATTTAAGAATGATCTACTTTTACAAAGCTCTTACCGATTATTATGGAAGTTTTTTTGAAGGTTTTGAATCTTTGCATGCACTCTTTTTCAGTTTTTGAAAGTTCAGTTGACTCTTTAATATATTAAAATTTTCAATGGAGACTAAATAGGTAATGAAAACCGCAGATTCTACTGCTTCTGGTGCGTGAAAAGCTTGTTTATAAGAACTTTGTTCCGAGGTACCATTTCTCAAGTTCTTCGTCTCCTATTGTTTCTAGAACACACTCCAACATTGAAAGAAGTCTTTTTGATGTTTGAAGCTTGAAAACTGACATCGGCACATGTAGCTGTTATTTTCACTTGATCTTTTTTGGGATAGCAATCATCTTTCTTTGCATTCTGCACAACTTTGTACGAGGAGCACTCATTCTTATCACATTATATTGGTGTCGTGATAGTTTCGCTGCTGTGACTATAATACTGCCAAAGCATCTTCTCCAGTCATATAACTTTTCTCCTGCGACTTTTTAAATGCTTTTTTTAGCTCATATAAAGGGTTTTCCAATAAGAGGTGTTATTTTTAATAGCCCGCTATTTCGGTAGCTGTCACTTTTGAAGCTGTCATTTTTTGACATTTGACAAGTAGAAACTACGCCATTAATAAAAATGGAACGATACACGCTTCAACAACGCATTGAAATTATTAAAATTCACTATAAAAATGGTGAAAATTTGGCAGAGACGGTTCGTAAAACAAAAACATTTTTGGGTCGTCGTGAAGCACCTTGTCGGACCGCAATACAGAAATTGGTGGACAAATTCGAGCTGTTGGGACAAGTTGGTGATGTGAAGAATAAAACCCGTGCACGTCGCTCAAGAACAACTGAGAATATTGCTGTTGTAGCCCAAAGTGTTGAAGAAAACCCAGGTTTGTCCATTCCTCGTCGTTCTTTGGAATAAGGCATTCCACAAACGTCATTACACCGTATTTTGCATAAAGACTTGGGTCTTAAGGCTTATAAAGTTCAGTTAACACAAGAACTCAAGCCGGCTGATCATCAACAACGTCGTGTCTTTGCTGATTGGGTCCTTGAAATGCATGAAAATGATCCGGAATTTCATCGAAAAATCATCTTGACTGATGAGGCCCATTTCCACCTCGGAGGCTACGTCAACAAGCAAAACTGTCGCATCTGGGGCTCGGAAAACCCAAGAGTTATTGTTGAAAAGCCTCTCCATCCTCAACGCGTGACTGTTTGGTGCGGTTTATGGTCCGGCGGGGTCATTGGACCTTACTTTTTCGAAAATGAGGCTGGAGCAACAGTTACGGTCAATGGATTGCGCTATCGAGAGATGATTAATGATTTTTTATGGCCGGAATTGGATGGTATTGATCTGGACAGCGTTTACTTTCAACAAGACGGCGCTACGTGCCACACAAGCAATGAAACCATCGATCTTTTACGGGAAAAGTTTCCGGACCGTGTTATCTCTCGAAGAGGTGATCACAATTGGCCACCGAGATCTTGTGATTTAACACCTTGCGACTTCTTCCTTTGGGGCCACGTGAAAGATAAGGTCTACGCCAACAGCCCAGCGTCGATTCAAGACCTCAAAGATGGAATTCGTGAGGCTATCGAAGACATAGGGCAGCCACTTTGCGATTTGGTTATGGAAAATTTCATGAAAAGGATATGGTCCTGTAAGCGTGGTCGTGGCGGCCATTTGGCTGATGTTGTGTTCCATTATTAACGGCATTTATAATGAAATAAACATCCGATCATTTATCTCAAAAAATGCTATTTTTCTTTGAATATCAAAATAACACCTCTTATTGGAAAACCCTTACCATACCATATGCGGATAAAGATTACCTTTTTCACAAAAGTTGTACGGCAGGTATTGTTATTTTTGGTGATACCTACAAAAGTTTGGAGAAAATCGCCTCAGTGGTTTAGGCTGTAGGTCGATGTGCCACTTAAGCACTGTTTATTATTATAATTCCTAATGAAACTAATTAAATAGGAAGTAGACATTCAAAACATGATGTACATTGTATTTTAAATTTTATTTATTTACACGTTGGTACAATTTGTCTAAATAACATTTAAAGTTGGGTGAATTGAGTTAAGGCTTGATTTATGTTTCATTTGTTTGTTCCTTTGGGGAAATATTACGTTTTTTCTCCCGGAAGATATGTACATAATGTAGATATGATTAAAAATTCCGTTTTCAAATCGTTAAGCAACAACAAAAAAAAAAAAAAACTAAACGTAGCCCTTAAAGCAGTTTTTTTTAAATACAAAACTTCCAATGCAAACATTTTTCAAACATAACCACTAGATTCTAACTTTAAGGCCGCTTCGTAGGTAGGTAATCCAGTTTTGTCAATTATTTTGCTCATATCCAGACGAATAATACCGTTGTCATTGATAGAGTCAAGATCTAGCATTACATCATCATCATCATGGGTTGATTGTGTGGTGTCACGATGATTGTCGCTTGTAGATGCCTCAACTATTGTCGCTGCTGCTGATGCTTGAGATGAGGCCGAAGCTGGAGATAGTGATAATGATAATGATGGTGATGAAGTTGTTCCAGTGGCAGCGCCGCCGTCGTGGCCGGTTGTGGGCGTATCGTCTCCTACATTACCATTGTTGTTAATTGCATTTTCATATTTCGCATGCGATGAAATCATCAATTGTTGCGTTGAGATCCTCCTACGATCATTTGTAATTGCCTGTTGCATGCTGATGCCTCTGCTGCAATCTCCAACGTTATTGTTACTATCGTCAGCTATAATTGTCGGACTCTGCATTGGAGTGCAATAGCATGTGTCGCTATCCACTCCTACCGGCGGCGTTCTGGTATTATTGACATCTACCGTCGTCACGACCACCTGATCCAGGTCACTATCACTCGACAACGACATGCAGTCGTCGTACCGAAACTTTCCACACAACGGACAGCCCTGATAGTAGGGATGATGATTGACAAATCTGCCTTCTGCAAGATTATGGGCAGCATATGGCAGGGATTTTCTCCCTAAGGCACTTGCACCAAAACGTCCCGAAATAGCTGCAGCTGCTGCCACCCCAAGTTGAAATAAATTCTCGGCCTCAGCTCGTTGCAAAGAACAGCACGACTGAGCACTGAGAACTTTCTTAATTCTCAAGCTATTGGCATTCCCACCACCCGTAATGAACTTGGGATTCCCATGGGCATTGCCAGATGACCCAGATACATCATTCATCGATCGATAATCTGGCGGCGGAGATATTCTACTTGGTTGATGGTGGTTTGTCTCCTGCATAGCCACCATCACGGCATCGTAAGAAGGTGGTGGCTCATGACTCAATGCTGGAAGTGCTAAACCTTCCGATGACTCCCTGAATAGCCCAGATGTCTCGTAACACTGCAAAGAGTTAACAAAAGATATAAAGAATTTAATTGAGACATCGCAAAAGAATCATAAAGTTTGTTATAGAATGACAGTAGTGGATTCGAGGTTAAAAAAAAGTAAGGCCCTGTTGCACAAGGCAGCGTTTAGCTCTGTCTTTTGACAAATATAGCTTTCATGGCTATTACAGAATATAATAAAAACTGATACCTTGATTTCAAGAAGGAGCAGTATACCAACACTTTATTAAAAATTCTCATCTGAATGCCGTACGAAACGATGAGTCGAAGTGTAGTGCCGCAGACAAAGCTAATGAGATAAAATGGCAGCCAAGTTAACAGAAGTTCCCGTGCGAAAAAAAAAAATCAAAATTTTCAAAACAATTTTCCAATTATTCTGCATTTGTGTTGTATTTATAATATCCAAGGCGAAAAATGCTTTCCTTTGTCATTTACCTATGTACATAATTTACCGTTATTTAATAAACTAAATTTCTAAAAATGGAAACAATTATTTTTGGATGAATAAAACCATTTGCCTGCAAATAATCTTGTGTGGTGAGGATAATTTTATTTTTCGGAAGTGTAAAAACCCGACCGCGCAAAAAAATGTGTGTTATTCACCACACTATTTTCTCGCCCGCAAAACATTTGTCGCCAGAAAATAAATTGTTTTGACAGTACAGATTTACAGACATACATATTTGTTTTCGGTTCTTGCTTGTGAATGGAGAAACAAAATAAAAAAAATAAAAATATGTCGCTTAGTTAGATGAAACAACAATCCAATCATTTAAACAAATATTTTTGTATTCACCTCAAAAATTTTAACATGCGAAAATATTTGCATAGATTTTATTTGTTTCCCACGGGAACTGTAATCCATTTGGTGTAGTTGTTTTGGGCAAATAAGACCGCTCTCAAAAGTTAATTATTTCCCCCTCCTGGCAATTTTCACCCGAGAAATTGCTTCGAGCAGAAACTTGTCAGTTCTGTGTTCTGTCAAAAAGCTTTTTTGTTTGACGTTGAAAAAGTTGACATAATTTTTGGTTCAGAGCTCTCGTGTACTTTTGGGCAGTATCACTTATCTCTGAGAGAATTTCACCCTCACTCCTCAAAATTTGACAGATTACAATTTTTACAGGCCATAGAATGTAACCGAACGAACCTTTTATGAAATGTCAACTATTCATTCGTTTGACACATGTTTTGACATAAACAAAAAAATTAAAAAAAAAAATTGTGTGAGTGCCGGGACTCACGGTTAATATGTGTAAACATCAACGAGCGCGGATCCAAAAAGGACTTGTTTTTGCTTGAAGGGGATCTTAAGATTTTTTTCACTGAACGCACCCATCCTAGTTTGCAGATCGTAACGTTGCACACCGTAACGTTGCACGAAATAACGTTGCACACGAACGTTCACGTTTTTTTTTTCACTCTACCGCCAGCATAGATGTTTACACATCAAAAAATGTCTGGCCAAGGAATAAGGTAAGTAATTTTGAAAAGAATTTAATTAAATAAAAAAGAATTTGTATCCTCAAACAGTTCCACCAATGACCAGAACAATTTTTACAACTATACACCAATGAGATTGTGCGACTTGATGCCACCGGCCACCAGCGGCGCCGACATTCGTCGTTTTCCTGTGAGGCTGGGTGATGGCATCAACCGTGGAAACGTCTTCTTTTGTTAATCGAATGCAAATATGCTTTTTAATATTTTCATAACTTTCAAAAGCCGTGTTCCTTTAGAGGTGGCAAATATTCATGAGTATATGCAAACGACAATCTAGTACTACCAACTATACCCGTGCTCTCAGTGCGAGCAGATGAGATTTGTTGAAAAAGCAATTTTGTGCGTTCCATTAAAAATGAATAGCAAAGTACTCATGAGTGCAGCTCCACCTCCAAAGGAACACGGCTAACATCGACAGTGCTACTTGCTGCATTTGCAGCTACACCATTAGGTCTGTTTAGTAACGTGAATTTGCACAAATTGTCAAAGATTCCTGTTTTTCAAATCCTACTTCGCTGCAGATGCGAAAAGAAATTTTTCTGTGGTCTCCAACACGGCAGCGGCTCAAGGAAACCACATCGAAAAAACGACAAAAAAAACAAACAAACGCAAACAAAATCACAGAAAGCCATGCTGAAATGAAAGAAACAACAAATAAAAACACGAACAATCCTCAAATACCACTTTTCCGCACACAATTAATGGTCCGGGCAATTAATTCAGTGCGAAGAAAGCGGACACTTCTCCAAATAATCTGCTACAATTATCAATTTCGCTCGTTGTTGTTCATTTCGTTGTGTCATTTTTGTATGGGATTTTTCGTTTCGCATCGGCAACGTAACATTTTCCAACGAGAGAGCAAATCGAGAGAGCAAATAATTTACCTCCATAGGATAACTTGCAAATGTGTGCAAGAAGAGTAAAGACTGTCAAAACAGCATCTTTCGGTCTTTAATTCAAATTGTTGTGTCTGATATGTGAAAATTAACTATCTAAATAATAGATAACTTGGGAAATTTATAATTTAAGTAATTATATATGTATTTTTATATTAAACGCAAATTGTTACATAACTAAATCTGACTTTTGGCATGTGATTGTTGATGTGGGGGGTCAGATTTTGACGTTTTGTACTAAAAAAAGTAGTTGAATGCGTTTGTTAGTGTCGTTTTCGTTTGGATGTTCGGATTACTCCTTTTGCACTCCTACTACTCCAAAAGCCTTCGATTGGCTGTTCCGAGTGATGTTTTCGGAGTGTTCTTCTGTTCTCAATTCCATAAAGGAGTAGACGAGGAACACACACATACATATAAAGTTTTTCGTTGGATTACTTGTCAAATGTGATGAATACGTGAAGAAGCCATTTTGTTAAATGACAGATTTAGGTAGTGTGTGTGTAAATTTGGGAAAGTTGGTGTTTTCATATTCGATTGCACCGAAAATCCTATCGAAAACGACATAACTTTCTTGTAAGTTTCTCCATTTTTGAGAAATTCGTTCTCACTTTGGCGGTTTGACAGCTTTAACATATTCTACTGAAAAAAAGATACCAAACAGACCTATTGTGTTCAGCCCGTTTTTCTGATTTTCTTTTCTCCATTGCATATTTATGACATAATCAAAATGGCGTAGATATGTCAGTGCTGCCAAACGGTCTTATATAGATTTTCTGAAGCGGCAAATGTGCGTTTGTTTTGTACACATTTTAAATAACAAATTACTTTGTATCATTTTATTTTAGAAGTGACTTAAGAAATGACAATTATTCAAAGTTTAGTTTATAGAGAAACTGTTACAGGGCCCTCAGGTTGGCGGCGTCCGTCGGTGGAGTTTCTTCGGGCACACACAGTACCTTGTGGTATCGATTTAATATTGAACTATCCGGATATTTGAAACTATTCGACTAATTTCTGATCCCAATTGTCGCTTTGTGTATGGTTTGAAGCAAAATTGCACGAAATTAGTAACTTTCACCAGTGTAAACCCCCACTTATATTAGTTTAGCCCTGGAGACTCCTTTTTATGTTCCTATATTGTGCACATAAATCACTTAATTAGTGAAGAGACGACATTCTTTTTAATTACAAAAAAGACCTATAGGTGTGGAGTGGGTGGTTCGTGCGGGATAAGAAAGAAACAACACCCAACAGGATAAACCAAGTGAGTCTATCTGTCAACGAAGCAGGAAGTTTCGAAATTAATTGCCGACCAAGCAAAAGCCGATAAATTTTCTCAAAATTTTCCTCACCTGTGAGTGTATTTAAAGTCTTTCATTTTGTGACTTTTCAAGCTGCCTGCGGGCGGAAGAAATAGTTGAAACAAGTGTGACACAAAAGAGGATTCGAAATGGTTGCGGGTATAATAAAGAAGGTGCAGAGGTTACTATGTATAATAAGTGCTACGTTTATACCTTTTTAAGAAAAAAATACTTATATCTTGATGGACATGGACATGTGTGTTGGTTCACTTGAAGTTGCTTTTTTTTGAGACAAAAAGGTTAAATAAATATTTTCCAGTTGATGTGCACCCTTAAGTTGACAGCTGAACTTCTTTTGAAAGTAATAGACGGTCGATGATGTCTGGGATTTTGTATCCAAAAAACATTATTGGAATAGTCCAAATGAGAATAAAATAAAGAGAACAAGTCAAGTCAAGTCATGATTGAAATCTTGTCGGCAGAAAAAAAGTTCAACAAACTTGGTTTATCTTTTTATTGGGTTATCCACTTTTGAATGAACTCATTTGGTGCTTAAAACAGTTTCATAAAAGTCGACTATTCACAGGCACAAATTTATAACTGGGGGCTGTTATACTTGTGAAAGCTTGTATAGGTACATACATATATTTATACCTAACGTATGACAACAATATTTTTTTTTTCTTTCCTATTTTGTTGAGAGGCACATTGAATATTCTGAAGAATTTCTTAGGGGGACAGATGCGAAAATGGGGAACTCCTTGTTGTTCAATGTTCATGTTTGCAAAATTGGTATACAAATAAGTTGAACACTATATGTGTAGATGGAACTGCAAAAGCGGAAATTTTATTGAGTTCTGTTGTTTGTTATGATCAAATATATTTATCTTAAAGAACAAATACTAAGCTACTGATATCTTGAAACTGTTTTTTTTTTTTTTTTTTTTAAATGCTTTTGTATATCTTCGTGTGTTGTTGTTGTTGTTTTGTTTGTTTAAGCTTAAAATATTTGATTCAATTTTATAGTCTAGTCATCGTTTTCCTCGGAACCCACTTAAAGCGAATGAATTTTATTTATTTTATTATTTTGAGTTTTCTGATATCAAACATTAAATTGAAATTGATCGCGTTAATTGTCAGTGATTTTGTTTGCTGTCAATATTTATTGTCTGGATTTAGGGTAAAAACAACCAAACATTGATAACGGCACCGAAGCTTTGCAACTATGAGTCTCAAACGGTGCTTTTGCTTGGGTAATTGTTATTGTTTTGTATTGAAATGTAACAGTTTAACTAAAAGGTTAAAAAAAAAACTGAAAAACCAGACAAATATTATCTTTTTCTACAAATATTTTGTTTTCAAAACGATTTTTTTTGGAAAAAGTTTACAAAAACTCGTATAGCGTTCACACCGAACATTTATTCAATTTTTTGACATTTCAATAAATTGTTTTGAAAAGGCAAAGAACTGAACGTGGAAATCTTAGCTATTTCATTTAATTCTTGGGACTGCTTTTTTTTACCATGGACAGTGTTCACATTGGATTAACTTCTGAACTCCTCCGTCTTTTTTGACGTTTCTGAACTTTATCTCCCTCCCAATTCATGTTGAGAAAAAAAATGGCCAAGATAGTCAGGATTTTGGATTGTGATGGATTTTTATTGACGTTTTCTTTTTTGTCATCGGTTTTTTCTGTATGTATACCTACTTTATCTTTTAACGACTGCAAATTGTCAAAGTCCCCTTTCACACGAGGAAACAAGTTGCTGGAGATTTTTTTGACGTTTCCTTTTAATTTCCTTAAAAATCTCCTTTACCTTTCACACGAAGAAACAAAATTGTGAAAACTTTCTGTTGTTTCCTTTTAAAATAGCTTGGTTGAACACACTCTACTGTGTGTGTGAAGAGGAATGTCAAAAAAATTTCCTCGAATCGTTGACCGGGGAGATTTCATTTTTCCCTCTTACTTCTTGCCGTTCTCTCCCACAAACTGAATGTTGCTGGCAACTCAGTTTCCTCGTGTGAAAGGGGACAAAGCGAGTCGGATGTATTTACAATGACGATGTTCAGATCGAAGCAGGAATATTCAGTGCCGAACTTTCACCGTTGGACTCTTCAGAACCAGATTTTCACCATCAACCTTTTATTGCTTGGAAATTTCGCTACATCAGTTCGCCAATGGGTAGTTCGCTGTCGTTCTTTCAACACTAGACTTTTTTACACTGCCTACAGACAGGTAATGTAGTGCTTATTATTCATTTTGGACATTGTTTCTTTTGAAGGAAAAATGTCGCTAGTCACAATAGAATACAGATTTGCCAGTAATACCCGTGTTTTTTTGACAACTTTTGCATGATGCAACATTTTATTTATTGCAATGTAAAGTGAAATCTTCTAAACAAGTGAATTCTGTACAAATGTTGTAATTTTTGATGCAAAATTCAATTTGCTATTATTGACAATAATATGAGTGCTTTCATAAATGCATGGTTGCGAAAGTCTGGCAAATGAATGACTTTCATAAATGCAAATGATAAATGTCAGATTTTCATAAAAGCAAACCGCAAATATTTGCAGCGCAAATGTGCAACTATAAAAACTCATATGCAATCTGAATTTCTTTATTAAAGAAGGAGATAGGTATATATATACATATAGTATAAATGATTTCCTTTTCTTTATTGTTCCATCTGTCAAATTCTTTCCCTATGACCTATGACATAAATAACAATAATGATTTTCTATTGATTTGCTAAGCTGAAAAAGAACACGATTTGTTATTGAAAACAATATAAATGAATACTTGTTGTGAATTAACAATTTCTAATAAAATCTACATTACATTGCCAACACGAAAACAAAATATCAAGACACGAAAAACCTGACACTTTAATGGGTGCCACTCGAATATTGAGCACTAAATGGCAGCACTTATGGCCTTTTCGATTGGAGTCAGAATGACAGTTCTTCTTCTGAAAAGAAGAGAAATTTGCTTCTGATTTTGTTTTCAGAATCGCTCCAGAAGGGTTCACATGTATCAAATCGGTCTCCCAGATTACCAATCGAAAAGGCCATTAAAGATCCAACACTCAATCGGCGGTGGTGGAATGTCCGTCTATCAATTTGCGGTGGCCAATAGTACCGTACCGTGTTCAAATTGGATTGTCTCGTCCGATATTGTTTGACGTCTCCGGACTTTTGCTCACTGCCATTTTATGGTAATAAAGAGATGGCCAAGAAAAGCAGAGTTTTTGAATTCTTTTTTTTTTTTAATTGTGGATTTTTTGACGTTTTCTTTTATGACATCTGTTTTCTCTGTCTGTGATTTATCTTTGGCACTTCCTATAGAATTTTTTTTTTCAATTGGAAACGTATTTACTTAATAAGATTGGCCACGTTCAAGATTTACTAGAATATATGTAGCTATCTTAGATACTCGAGTATACGTGTGTTTCTGAACGACCTACATATTTCTTATTAATCCTTTAACCAACACAGATTTTTGTTTTGTTTTGTTTTGTTTTAACGACTGCTGAATGTCAAATTGAGTCGGATGTGTTTACAATAGTTTGTGTCTGAACAATAAAAGTTGGATTCACGTCAGAGGCGAGTGAGTCCAATGTGAATACCGTCACGCAATTTCTCCTTGCGATTTTTAAACACGTTTTGGTGAAGTTGCTCTCGTCTAAAAGCAGCGAACTGGCTCGTTTATTAGTATTGACGCGCGTCCCTGCATCGCGTCTGCTATATGTTCAAGCATAGTGTTTTAGTTCATCTCTGCGCATATTGCCAATTTTCAAGAGGATTTATCAAAAAGTTATGGTTCTGGAAAATTTGTGGTTTATGAAAACTTGTAGTTTACCAAAAAATTATGGGGAAATTTGTGTTTTCGATGTAGGCATAGGTTTTTTTTTGCTAAAACCGATATTTTCGCAAAAGATCGAAAGGGTTTGGTGTGAAAAGACTTATTCTTTTTTGTCATTTTCTCAACATACAAAAACATTGAGTTATCTGGTTTTAGCACCGGATGCTTCAATTGCATTCCCCGATTAAATATTATGGCTGTTAGATGATTTAAAAACGCTAGCATAGCATGTTAAGAATTCTTTAATGTCGTACTCCTTTCAACGAAGAAATCGAATTTGTCTTCCCGAAATTCCCCGACTTTCAATTTACCGTATTAGTAAAGTGAAATCTTTATAGTTAGTGCGCAAATCGGTGTGAAATCTCGCTTGCTTGAACAGAAAAAAAATCGATTTATCGAAAGGAATTCGACAAAAATAATGAACCTCGGGATTTAAACCAAACCTTACATTACGATAGTGGTGGGTCCATTACAGACAGGTGGGTCCCTGTCTGTCTATCTGTCTGTACCTTGACCTACAGTCTGAACGATTAGAGCGATTTTCTTGAAATTTTGAACTTAAGGTTTTTTAGTTATTTCCTAAAAGGGAAATTTAATTTTTGTAGCTCCCTTAATAAAGGTAGGTACCTGCCATATAACCGTTATAAAAATGGAAACTCTCTAACGATTTTGAAGGTAAGGTATGCATTTTGAGAAAAAAAAAATTACCAAAAACTGTTATTAGCGGTTACTGCCATAGAACCATTTTTTTTCGACTTTCTCGTTAATGGCTTAAACGATTTTGATAATAAAAAAAATCATACAGAAAGTTCTTTTAAGTTTAAAAAATATTGCATATAAAAATGTTTAAAAAAAATATTTTATTGATTTTGAAAAATTAAAATTCAATAAAAAAATTCTAACGTTCTTGCAATAGTAAATTTTCAAAAAAAAAAAAAATGATTTTGAATGTGCTACAAATGTTCTATATGTTTTATAAAATCCAAAAAATATTTGTTGTGAAAATTTTGATATTCCTAAGCAATATTTATTTGAACTCGTTTTCGAGAAAAATATGATTTTCTTTAACGGGTTTCAAACAGTTGTATAGAAGTAGAAAGTACTAAGTTTGACAAAGATCGACCTTGGGTGATGAGAATAAAACGGAGCACGTTCTCAGAGCAGGTGCTTGTGAATAATGGGAAAATGTTGCTTGACTTGTGCAAAACAACGTTCAATTCCGCGAATTGTTGAATCTGTATAGAACGCGATGGCATGAACTCCCCATTTATGGGAAAAAAAAAATATAAAGAGCTATTTACTTCAACGTTGAGCAATCAAATGAACTAACTCACAAATAGGAGCAGATGCTCCTCTCGATGGAGTACGTGCTTTGCTTAGTTCATACCTTATAATGGAGCAGGTGCTTATTTTGAAGAGGTGCTCATCAAACACGTAGATGCTAAAACCATCAGTACCTTCTCAAGTGTTTTATTCATACCAAATGGAGCACCTGTTCTTAAAAGTTGAGTTTTATCCATACCACCCCTTGTGGTCTTCTTATAAAGGGGCCGCCATCTAACATTTTTTTTTTCAACTAGTGCTTATTTCGTGAATGGTAACACTTAGCTCATGTCTGATTTGACATATAATTAGTTTTATCCTTCCGCTAAACGAATATGGTTGTGTATACGCTTCGCTAAGTGGGCCTGCGATCGACTTAGAGAAGATGCCGATTTTGCCAAAAAAATCATCTTTTCAGATGAAGCTCATTTTGATCTTGGCGGGTAGTAAACAAGCAAAATTGTCGCATTTGGGGCACAGAAAACCCGCACGCATACATTGAAAAGCCGATACACCCAAAACGAGTCACTGTTTGGTGCGGATTTTTGTCCAGAGGCATAATTGGGCCATTTTTTCGAAAATAAGCAAGGAGTGGCCGTTACAGTCAATGGCGATCGTTATCGGGCCATGTTGAACGAATTTTTGTTCACAAAAACTGAAGAGGAGGATATTGGCAACATTTGGTTTCAACAGGACGGCGCTACGTGCCACACAGCCGAAGCTACACTCGATGTTTTGCGCAACAATACCTATAAATAAAGACACATCTGTCGAAGTGAATTTCCCCCTAGAGCTAGACAGCCATTTTGCACTTATAGTGTTGTGTACATAATTAATATAAACCACATAATTGGTCATTAAAAAAGTACACCTTGTTGCTTTTCATGTCTACTAGACTCTAGACATAAACAGATTACTCAATTTGTCAAATAAAAAAAAATAATTTAAAATGTATATTTCCAACCAACCGGAATTATTTAACAATTTGACCTTGAAAAATATTCCGTTTGTTTAATGAAACACATTTTTTGTCGAACATGACTTGGCTATGGAGAGATAAAAAGCAGACAAATGTCACAAGTTTGTAGGTAGTAGGTATAGGTACAACATCACAAAAGCAATATCTCAAAAGTCGTCCTCATTTGGCTTTAAAATAAAATCCACGTGCGTATTTTTCCTTAAAACAACAAAAAAAAAACACCCACCCCCCTGACACACTTACATACCTGTTCCACACTGTATATTTCCATATTGGTATCGTTTTCAATCCACCTCTGCCGGTAGGCTGCTTCTGTGCGTTTCTTTATGTTGCGATGGCAACAGTAGCACACGACACATAGCACAGTTGTCACCACAGACAGCATAGCACTAAAAAAAAAAAAAAAAAAAAAAAAATAATACAGAAGACAAAAGGACATGAAATATTTATTAGAACAGCGTGTTTTAATTCAGCTCTTTTTTTTTTTTTTTTTTTTTTTGTTGTTTAAAGTTAAAAGCTCCTAACAGCCTATGAAGAGTGAAAGACAAAAGGAATCTATAATCTACTATGTGTCCCTGTCACATTGTTGTGAGTGTTTAAAGAACAAAAGAACTAATAGCTGTTTTCCATAGTTAAACGCACGTTTCGGATCCTTCTACACACGGTTTCCCCGCGCTTGTTATACCAGCATTAGCGCCTTGTCGAACAATAGACCACAGGTGTTTATGTTCATATACAAATGCGGTTGGAAATAATGGAGGAAAGGAATAGCTATATAATGGGTGATTTTTTAAGAGGCTTAGAACTTTTTTTAAAAAAAAAACACAAAAAATTCGAAAAAATGAATGAAATATTTATTTGAATCGATAGTTTAAACCTTGCAATTTAATGTTTAAAGATAATTTCATGCAAATGTTGACCGCGGCTGCGTCTCAGGTAGCCCATCCGCTGAGTCCAATTTTGGCATACTCTTTCACACATATCGGCCGGTATCTCACGAATGAATGCATGGATGTTGGCTTCCAGTGCGTCAATCGAAGCGGGCTTGTCCCTATAGACATTAGCCTTGACATACCCCCACAAAAAATAATCTAATGGTGTCAAATCGCACGATCTAGGCGGCCAATTGACCGGCCCGAAACGTGAAATTAACTGTTCACCAAACTCGCCTCGCAATTGCGCCATTGTTTCGCGTGCTGTGTGGCATGTGGCACCGTCTTGTTGAAACCACATATCATGCAAGTCAAGAACTTCCATTTCGGGCAAAAAAAAGTTTGTTATCATCGCTCGGTAGCGTTCACCATTGACAGTAACGCTGCGATTCGCATCATCTTTGAAGAAATAGGCCTAATAATGCCGCCGGCCCATAAACCGCACCAAACAGTGGCTTTTTTGGGATGCATTGGTAGCTGTTGCAATGCTTCTGGCTGATCTTCACTCCAAATGCGGCAGTTTTGCTTATTTACGTACCCATTCAACCAAAAATGAGCCTCATCGCTGAACACAAGCAGCGCGCGATGAACATTTCGAACCGAGCACGAATTTTGATAGTAAAATTCAATAATTTGCAAGCGTTGTTCATTTGTAAGACGATCCATGGTTAAATTGCAAACCAAACTGAAGCTGTTTGACAGTAACACAAGGTACTAAACACACGTCAGCTGTCAAAACCAGTGTTGCCAAAACCAAACCAGCTAAAAAATCACCCGTTAGATAAGAGTCCTTGTGTTCTAATTTGTTGTATTTCATACAAATCATTTGAAACAAGTTTCCTTTTTTTTTAAATGAAAACCTACTCAAGGCACTTGATAGACTTTATTGACTTTATTTGTCTGTCTGATGTTGCAGATTGAGAACTTATTGCTGTAAAACTGGATAACGGCGGTCGTTTCGATAATCTCATGTCAATGAATTATTTTCGCTCCAAATGCGACGATTTTGCTTATTGACATACCCATTTTGCCGAAAATTAGCCTCGTCGCTGAACACAATTTTTCGATGAAACTAACAGCTTCTATAAGTTTGTTGCACATCAGAACCATAATTTTGGAACCATAATCACGATAAAATTTCAAAAACTCTACTGTGCTGATTCAAAATGACACTGACAGTTAACAATAATTGGTTTGACAGATGTCAAGCTGTCTGAAGTTAATACTATGGGTTAAAAAAAAAAAACGCCCATTTTAACCCTTACTCCAACTTTCAATGCATATCAATTTGTTTGTTAACTTTCGAAACCGCCAAAATTTTCTGCTTGGCTCTTGCTCTAGAGATTGAAACTCTTAAGCAACAAATTAAGAAGAAGAAAATCACTTCTGCGACCTAGGTTGTAGGCTGAAATATAGAATCATAGACATTTACAATTTCTGATGCCGCGTTCAAACAATATTATTTGGCCAATGACGCGAGTAATTTTGACTTCCGATTTCTCAATCTTAGCCGGCTTATCCCTGTCGTCTTTGGACCAAAGGAATAAGTCTAAAGGTTACATAATCTAGGCTAGGTTATTTAGGCCCAGTTTTTCAGTAGTGAGTTAAACAGGGTTACCTAATTCTAGCAGTAAATTAACCCACAGTGAACTGAAGAAGCATTTTTGCTGTGGAGAATGCATGCGGAACGACTAAACAAACTCGGTGTATAAAACATCAAAAGCATCTTCTCAGTAAACCCTGAGTTAACTCACCAAATTTGACAAGTTTAATCGGGTTTAACTTTAATCTCGCACTAAAAAAACTGGACTTTAGTATCACACAAATAAAGATAGATAGATAGATAGATCTTTATTGTAACCAAATTTTTATAATATTTTTGATTAAACCTAGATTGCACAATTTACAGAGATATGGTGTATATGTATATCCTACCTTACTACTAAAAAATTAACAATTTGTAATCAATTAATATCACAGATTTATACATTTTGAAGGAAAAGTTACTAAAAACAAACCTTCATTAACAACATATTTAAATTGTTCATAGGAAAAGAGAAGTGGGGTGCAGAAAATTGTCATAAGGTGTTGTTTACATGTACAATTTGTAAAGTATAACTAGTTTATAAATAAATAAATAGAAAGATAAATAAATAAATAAACAAACAAACAAACAAACAAAAAAAAAAATAAATAATAGCTTAAAATGGACATTTTTAATACCAAACGAAAACGAAAGACATTAAGTCTTACAACACCTTAAGCAACTAAATTTGATATTAAATTATTATCTGAGTTATTGCACGACAAAATGTAACGTTCATATAGTTTCAAAATTCTTACGGCAACCTTATCAATGTTTGCCATTTTATGGAGTTCTTCTGTAGAAAAGGGCCAGGGAAGACTGAGCATAATTTTCAAAATTTTATTTTGTATTACCTGTAATTTTTGTATGTGGGTTTTAGCGCATTTTCCCCAGACCGGTGAACCATAAAAAATAATGCTTTGGAAGATAGATTTAAATATCATTAATTTATTTCCCACACTCATTTTGGACTTTCGGTTGATGAACGGATAAGGCGTTTTTATCACAACATTTAGTTTGTTAAGCGTTTGGTGTATGTGCAAGTTAAAAGTCAAGGTTTTATCTAGGTGTACCCCAAGATACCTTGCACTTGATTTCCACTCTATTTCTTCACCGTTTAAGCGGAGGCTATTGATAGGCAGTAAACAGGGCTTCCTTTTTTTTTTTGGAAAAAAAAAGAGCCTGTGTTTTCGTAGCATTTATCTTAATTTTCCAATTATCGAAATATATTTGAATAGTATTCAGAGCAGATTGCAAATTAGTTTCAATGCATATAAACCTTTGAATAGTATTCAGAGCAGATTGCAAATTAGTTTCAATGCATATAAACCAATTGAATCTGATGAATAAATGCATGTGTCATCAGCAAATATTGCTGTTTCACAATTTTGAAGTTTTGGGAAACCATATAGGTGTATATGTTATACAAGAAGGGTCCTAGCACCGATCCTTGGGGTACCCCTGCAATAATATTATTTTCATCAGTATACCAGTTGTTTACACAGACTTTGAATGTTCGATTTGATAGAAAAGAATATATAATTTTGACGATGTACAAAGGGAAATTCAAGGAAACTAGTTTATGAATTAAGCCTTCATGCCATACAGTGTCAAAAGCTTTCTCCACATCAAGGAGTACCATTCCTGTGCTCTTACCTGCAGACAAATTATTTTGTATATGCTTCGATATTCTATGGATTTGATTGGTAGTGCTGTGATGCCTTCGAAAGCCAAATTGTTCTAGAGGTAAAATATCATATTGATCTAAATGCAAAACTAGTTTATTTCTTATTAGTTTTTCTAGGCATTTGCTTAATGAACTCAACAAGCTTATTGGTCTGTAGCTGCAAGGGTCGTTAGCATTTTTCCCTGGTTTATGGATAGGAATGACTTTAGCTGCTTTCCATTCATTCGGAAAGTATTCTGATTTAAGATATCTAACAGCTATTATGGTCAGATTCTTTAGAAAGAGGTTTGTAATCCCATCAAATCCAGGAGATTTAGTAATTTTAAGTTCTTTTAATATAATTTTAACATCATTAACAGATAATATATCATCTGTTACCTCAAGCGCGCTTGCGTTAAATAATTGAATAGAATATTATTATTGATTGTAATGTTTCTGGTTATTAAATTGTTGGCACAAAAACACAGCACGCGAAATAATGGCGCAATTGCGAGGCGAGTTTGCTGAACAGTTAATTTCACGTCCGGTCAATTGGCCGCCTAGATCGTGCGATTTGACACCATTAGATTATTTTTTGTGGGGGTATGTCAAGGCTAATGTCTATAGGGACAAGCCCGCTTCGATTGACGCACTGGAAGCCAACATCCATGCATTCATTCGTGAGATACCGGCCGATATGTGTGAAAGAGTATGCCAAAATTGGACTCAGCGGATGGGCTACCTGAGACGCAGCCGCGGTCAACATTTGCATGAAATTATCTTTAAACATCAAATTGCAAAGTTCAAACTATCGATTCAAATAAATATTTCATTCATTTTTTCGAATTCTTTGTGTTTTTTTTTAAAAAAAAGTTCTAAACCTCTTAAAAAATCACCCATTAGTTCGCAAACATTTTTTAAATCTTTTCCAATCAGCATTTGCAAAATCATAAAATTGATTGCAATTTTCCACAGGGGATGAATTGATTTGTAATATCATTGGAAGATGATTTGAACTTAGATCATTTTCAACAATAGGTTGGCCAAATATTTCAGGGGTGTTTGTAAGAAATAAGTCTATGGTGGAAGGACTTGATCGATTGTTAGGTGGAATGCAAGTAGGGTGAAGGGGATACAAAATGTTAAACGGATGTCGTGAGTCTAAGTCCGACAGAATATTTCCCCATGCTTTGGCTCTGACACAGCCCCATTTTCTGTGTATGCAATTGAAATCCCCACCAACTAAAAATATGTCATTTAATGTAACCAATTTGCGTTAATCGTTGCAAAAATCGTGCCTTTTTCTCGGCGAAGTAGAGCCACCCGGAAAATATATTGAAAATATTTTTATAGAACGTCCATTTTCAAACGGTACTTCTATACCAATATTTTCAATAAGTTTAGTTTTATGGCCCTATTATGACTCGCGAGTCATATTAAAAAATCGGCGAATGTGACTATTTGGCATTACTGTTTGCGAATCGCCAAGTTGAAGTTCGCCTTTAATGTCAAAATGTTGACAGTTTTGTCTTCAAATGCAAACTTCGAAGTTCGCTATTCGTAATACCAAGGAACTGTTAACGTTCGACTCGCGAGTCATAATAGGGCCCTTAATAACAGGAAGTAAATTATGCTTAATCGTTTTTTTTAACTACTACGGCAACACGCCAACAAAATTCAATTATTTATATTTTTGATAAATGAATCACCTTTTTACTTCTTTAAGTACCTACTCCTACATATATAGATCCCAATTAAAAAGGTGAATCCAACTGTAGATGCATTTCAAGCACATTTAAGTAGACCCATCACCATCATCAGGTGGTGTTAAATATGCCAAAGATTCATCATTTAATTAAACCCAAAAGCCACAAATTGCCATTGGCGCCATCACCATCGAGTCGTGCGTGCATCGCGTCGGTTGAATTTCCACAAATGAATCTCAATTACCCTCAAATTCGACCAAAATCGTGGTTAATCTAAAGCGGATTATAAAGCAATCTTTCAGCTTACTTTTTCCTCAGTTCAGACTGAAAATTGTCTAGAACATTATTAAGGTCCCATATAGAAGGTCATTGTTGTGTGGTCACTTAAAGGAGTACATATATATATTTTCGTTTTACGACTGTCGAGTTATTTGTTCACCTATAAGTATATTTTCTAGAAATAAATCAATAGATTGAGAGAGGAAAACCGAAAATACAATCGAAAGCTAGAAAAACCTTAAGGCTTGCGTGCAAACGAGAACTTTCGTGTGTTTCGAAATTCAAATTGTCTGTGTAAAAAAAGTTGATTTACTTCCATCAAATGTCGGTTGGAGAGCATTATCTTCTTTCTATTTTTTTTGTACTATAAATGCTATAGCCTTTATTAATAGAATATAGAACAAAATTTTCCGTATTGATTTATTTAAGTGTAGAAATGTGAGTTGACTGATGTTGGGGGTTTTGAAAGTGTAAGTATTGAAAGACAGACAGACTGTATGCATTCAGGAACTATACCTATTCAAATTATGGAGACGTGTTATTTGATAAAGGACAGCTTGTTTGGTCTCGTTAATAAACATTTAAATTGATGCAATGTGTCAATTAAGGATTAAATGTTATATTTAAACTAATCTATCATCGAACCGATTTCCCTGAATATTTAAAGTTTTGTTCCTCTTAGCGGCGAGATGGTTTCGAAAGTGCGGTTTGAATAAAATCTCTCTTGAGCTAAAACCATGATATGTTTTTATTTTTGGAAATCCGCCTACTACCGCGCCTATACTGTGAAAGTGACTCTAGGCATGCCAATTATAACAGTCTTGGTTTATAAAAATACTGTTTATGCGGTCCCGGTGGGCATACTTCAGGCACCCAGAGTTTTGTTTTCAAGTCGGGCAAAGTGCGTTAACGCATGCCCACTCTTAATGGAGAAAAACTGCTATAACTGTTATAAATTGGCATGTCTCTAGTCTCGTCCGCCCACTATATTTAATTTGTTTCTTGTACATAAAGTTTTCTTTGAAAGTTGAAACTTTGTAACGGGTTTTTCAGTTGGCGTGGATAGATTTTGGCGGCCTGTGGCGGCCATGTTGCTTTGGTGACATCTGTCAAATCTGTTGTTTATAATTCAGTTACACGATAAATATTAAAACTTTATTATCAAAATGAGTGTTTGTTGGTGCAAACGTTGCACCCAATTGATGGTAGACGTGGTGCCCCTTCGCAGTCGACTATTCAACGTTTGGTGGCCAAATTTTATACGACCGGTTCAGTAATCAATCAGCCAACTTTCGTACTTCAGAGTAACGCAAGATCAACCCAGAACATCGCCGCGTTCCTTTTTTCTTGTGAAATCAGACAAAATTCAAAACGAATCGGTCCAATTCATCGGCAACGGACGAGCTTCAGTGGAAAATTGTAAAATCCTAAAAACAGTCGATACCAGTGCACTTCAAAGTCTATAACTTGGTTCTAATTATCGTATTATCAATATTAACGAACATTTAGTTAAAGGTAAAATATCAGGCTACAATTTTTGTTAAGGAAGCGCACAAAATGTCATACTAAAAAGGTGCTTAAGTGTTGGTAGTGAAAATAAAAATTGAAATCGAAAATAGTCGAGTGCCTTAAGAAACCAACAGCTTTGGTTTTAATAAACCGATATGTTAGGTCGAGTTCTTAAAATTTAGGTAGAATGTCAATCTACAAAAAGGTCTCCAAAGGGATTGAAAAAAAAATTGGCTAGATTTATAACTTAAGTTATAATGGTCAGATTATGAAGTTTAAGGTCTTTAAATTTAGGTAAAATATCAAGCTGTATATAAAACAAGCTGGGCCGACCGGCTTCAGACGGGTGAACAAACTTAAAAATTACAAAAGAAAATATAAATAAATATTTAAGCTAATTTTTGTAAACGAATACAACTTTATGGGTTTTAACCTACTTCAGGTTATGAATTGCTAAATATGTAAAAACATGATTCTCTGAGTCCAACCTATATTAATTTCTCAACACAGAAAGAATTTTTGTAATCAAAAACCACTTTATATCAATATCAAAATATCAAGTTTTTTAAATAACCTTTTAAACACACAAAAAAAAAATTGAAATTAGATGCCACTTTTCATCCTATAAATGCCAATTTTCTAAAAAAAATCCACTAAAAGCCAAAAGAATTTCTTAAATCGGAAACTTTTTTTTTTATTTTTAACCTGTTTTACCCTACAAATTACAATATTTGAAACAGAATATCCCCAAAGCTATTTCCTAAGAAAAACTCTTTTGAACAAAAAAAAAAAAAGAATTTTCCTAAATTGGACTTTTTTTAATTTTACCCTGTTTCACGCTACAAATTAAAATTTTGAAAAAGAATATCCCTAAAGCCAAAACAAATTTTTTGATTTTTTTTATGTTCACCCCATTTCACCCTAAAAATATTGAAATTTTGAAAAAGAATATCCTTAAAGCCAAAACAGAATTTCTTAAAGCGGAGTTTTTTTTATTTTTACCCCATTTTCCCCTTCAAATGAAAAAAATTAAAAAAGGATAACCCTAAAGCTATTTACTAAAATGAACCTTTTTAAAAAAATAGAAATTCATAAATCGGACAGTTTTTATTTTTTCCCCATTTTACCCTACAAATATTAAAATTTTGAATAATAATACCCTTAAAGTCCTTTCCTAAAAAAAAACCTTTCAAACAAAAATCGAATTTCTTAAATCGTTCAATTATTTTATGTTGACCCCATTTCACCCTACAAATACCTAACAAAAGTTTTAAAAGAATATCCCAAAAGCCATTTCATAACCGCCTACAACGCCACCTGTTGAACTGTAATTGAATTGAACAGAAAACGAAATTTTTGCCTACAGCGCCACCTGTTGAAAATTTTTGGACTTTTCTTTTTTCTTAAACCTTCGCGGAGCAATTACGAACAAACCCACAGAAGGAAGTATCCAATTTCGTTTAGTAGTTTTCAAGTTTTAAGCATCCGAACACACCACGATCCATTTTTATATATTTATATAGATTAAGTCACTCCGACGATTAAATTGCCTAGATTTATAATTTTAATGTTAGTGGTCGGATTTTCAAAGTTATGGTTTTGAAATAATGGTAAAATATCATTCTTCATCGTGTTGGATAAGCAACTGACACGGACAAATCGGCTAGATGAAAATTATGAGTTTTAACCGGTCGGATTTTTAAGGTAAATTTCTTTTAATTAAAATAAAATATAGCAGGCTACACCCATCAGTAAAGTCAGCAAATCGACTGACACGGGCATCTCAGCTGGTATGGATATAAATAAATGTTTTATTTTCGCAATCCAATTATAGCAAAATAAATCCTTGTTCTGTTTTCGTCGCGTAGCCATCTTCGAGAGGGATGAAAAATGTAGGAAGTTCGAGTATTATTTTGTTGATGTACAAAAATTGGGTCAAAATTTGTCTGATGTTAAGGCCCAGTCTGCATATCTGCACATCTGCAATCGCATCTGCACTGTCATGTCTGAAAGTAGATGGTCCGCTTGGTAAATTGATTAATCAAATGCTGACCAGCAGGATTATTATGATTCAAAACTGGGCGGTTTTTTTGCAAGAAGATCTGTCAGTAGAGGTACGCCAAAAGGCGTTGTCCTATCTCCCCTTGTTTGGAACTTGGTAGTGAATGAGTTGCGGACAAGCCTGGAAGCCGAGAGCTACAGAGTGATTGCCTATGCGGATTATGTTGCTATTCCCGTATTTTAACTCTATAAAAGAACTCCTACAAAACGCCTTAAACAAGTTAATAAACTGGGCAGATCGCTGTGGACTAGGCGTTAACCCTCATGTCATAAGACAGATCTTGTCCTCTTCTCAAGGAAATACAAAATCCCAAGCATAGACCCTCCGTCTTTCAAAGGAATCCCACTTAAATTCTCAGACGAAGCCATATACTTGGGTCTCATCTTATATAAAAAGTTAAGTTGGAATCCCAATATACAAGAAAGAGTCAAAAAGGCAACTGTTGCACTCTTCTCATGCAAAAAACCCGCAGGAAACAAATGGGGCCTTAAACCCGGCATCACTCATTGGCTATACACCTTGATTTTCAGACCGATACTTACATACGGTGTGACAGTATGGTGGACTGCTTTAGATTAAACGACAAACTGCGAAAAAACTAAGCAAGATCCAACGTTCAGCCTCCCTTTGTATGGGCGGAGTACTTCGCACAAACCCTTCTGCTGCATTAGATATTATGTTCCATTTAACACCTCTTGATATATTTATATGCTTAACAAACAGCTACAAGCACACTCGACTTAAAGGTTCCTCACAGTGGACTTATAATGACATTGGTCACTCCATCATTATGAACTCATTCGGAACAATTCCAAGTAACATTGACTACACCATCCCGCAGTTACAGTTCGATAAAAACTTTGAGGTCACCATACCCTCCAGATCTATCTGGGATGACCTGGCATTCCTGGTATAGATGAATCAATCCACTTCTACACGAAAGGATCAAAAACTGTTGGCGGGGTTGGTGGGGGGGGGGGGGGTGTACTCAGACATGATGAATTTAAATCTCTCCTTTCGCCTTCCCAATCACTGTAGCGTGTTCAAGGCGGAACTTTTGGCGATAAAAGAAGTACTGTCTTGGCTTAAAGAAAACGTGATATCTAACACAGATATCCGCATCTTCTCGGATAGCCAATCCGCCATAAAATCTCTGGAATATGTCTCTACCAACTCTTTAACAGCCCTTAACTGTCGATCATCTCTTATTGAGATGGCACAGCAGTTTAATATTCAAATATGCTGCGTGCCGGGCCATAGGGACATTGCAGGAAATTGCGGGGCTGACGAACACGCCAGAAGCGGAACCAGATAAGGCAAATATAGGTATACCCATTGCTACGGTAAACTAAAGCTGAAGCAAGATGGAATAGAGGAAACAAACCTAAAGTGGAACAACATCACCAACTGCGTGGCGACAAAACAGATATGGCCAAAGCTAGATCTGAAGCGCTCCAAGAGTTTAATATCTCTTAGCAGACTGCACATCGGCTCTGTAATGGAGCATGCAACGAGACTCGGAGTGTTTTCGAATGATTTCTGTAGAAGCTTTATGGATGAAGAGGAGGAAAAATCGTTTCCTCACCTCATCCGTACTTGTCCTGCTCTAACCCAAAACGAGGCCGACGTAAGCTCTGGTAAGATCTGGCAAATATTGACATAAGTAATCTTGCACGCTTCGTAAGGTGCTCCAAGTGGTTCAACGAATAGTGAGGAAAATTCCTTGATTATTGTGGTATCACAATGGACCAACTATGGTCTAACTGTGTCAAGCTTTCCTACTTGGCAGCCACCTTAACCTATTAAGGCCCAATTTTTCAGTGCTTAGTTGAACCAGAGTTATGTATAGTTAACTCTAGAAGTAAATTAACCCACAGTTAACTAAGGGACCTGGTTTTTGGTGGAGAATGCATGCGGGACGACTTAACAAACTCGTTGGATAAAACATCAAAAGCATCTGTTTAGTTAATTCGAGTTAACTCACCAAATTGGATGAGTTAACTCCGGTTTAACTTTAATCGCGCAACTGAAAAACTGAACCTAAGTTATTAGCATTATAAACTAGTATCATACTTAACGTATTTTTTTAATAAACTCCAGCTGAACACTCCTAATGTGTCAGTGACAGTTCGTGCGAAAAAAGTGAACAAACATACCTTTTTCACATTTGAAATTATCAAATTGACATATGAAATTAGGTTGATTCTAAAAACAAATTAAAATAAGCTTTAACATCGTACTAAATTTCTTAAAATTTTGCGCCAATACTTTTCAGTACTTATTTTTTTTATTTTTGTCTCAGAAGGTGCGCTGTTTTCAAGATAGCCTCAAATGCTGTGTAACATTCCATTTATTTTTTTTTTGTTTTAGTCAGTGAAAAAAAAAAAACATATAACTTTAGCTATCTGGTGGATGTACACGGCAATAGTTAGACCGATACAAACCTACGGTAATCTAGTTTGGTGGAACGCGACTGAGAAAACAAAAAACCTGAAAAGCTTAACAAAAGCTTAAAAATTAGCATGCATAGGTATCACGGTGACGTTGAAAACCACCCCCAGAGCGGGACTGGAAGCGATACTCAAGTTGAAACGCCTAGATCTATTCGTGCAAGAACCAACAGCATACAGTGCCTTGCGACTAAGCCATACTAACTGCTGGAAACAAAGCACAACGGGCCATTATTCAGAGATTTGTTGGAATAAATGTTTGCACAGACTACACAACACCCCATTTAAACTTCAACAGACCATTCACTTCCTCTTTTTCTAAAAGAAAAGAGTGGGAAAACAAACAACCTTTCAGTAACGAATCTACGATAACTGTCTTCACTGATTGTTCTAAGATGGACACTGGAGTTGGTGCAGGAATTTTCTCGGAAATTCTGGGACTAGCTAGAAGTCCTTCAGACTTCCGGACTTTTGCAGCGTCTTCCAAGCTGAGATCTTGGCAGTGAGCAAAGCAGCTACGCAGATATCAATGATGGCGATACCACGAGCTGATATCACCCTCTTTATTGATAGCCAAGCAGCAATTTAAGCAATTTCTACCACCGAGATACATTCGAAGCTTGTAACTTGCTGTCGTGAAGAGCTTATATGGTTCTTGGCATGCAGTATAACATAAGACTCTGCTGATGGGTTCCTGGTCACAGTAATGTACAGGGAAATAAAAGAGCCGATGAGCTGGCGAGAGCGGGATCGTCGCTTGATTCAAGTCGAACGCCATATTAAAGTACCAACCTGTAGCATCCATCAAACATGATATGGGTACAAATATATCAGAAAAACCAATGAAAGATGAAATCTACTTCAAACATGCGGCACAACTAGAAAATTATGGCCAAATTTCATTGAGCAAAGGACAGACAAAATTCGTTCCCTTGTCAGCATAATCACCCGACACAACCTACTGGGATACCACAAAAAGAAAATGAGGTTCAGTACTGACGACCTTTGCAGAGGGTGCAGCGATGAAGAAGCACATGAGGATACCTTACACTTCCTTCGGCTAATAGCCTTCTGAACTTTCGAAGAACGAAAGCTTCTAAATGACCGTCAGTATGGCTTTCGTAGCAATAGGTCCACTGGTGATCTGATGGTATATCTCACCGAACAGGGGAACAAATCTTTACATCGTTTTGGCGAAAGTAAGATTATTGCACTTGATATTTCAAAAGCATTTGATAGAGTTTGGCATCAAGCTCTCTTATCGAAAATGCGTGCATTTGGTATTGATGAATCTCTTCTTCGTTGGATTAGAAATTACCTTTCGGACCGATCAATACAAGTTGTATTGGACGGTTTCAAGTCTGGTATTTACAATATAAACGCTGGTGTGCCCCAGGGCTCCGTTTTGTCTCCGACCCTCTTCCTAATATTCATAAATGATCTGTTATCTGAAACTTCTAATCCATTATACTGTTTTGCTGGCGACAATACTCTCAGCTTTTCATATTCGTTTCTAGATTCACACCCATGTTCTTCAGATGTGGAACTTCAACGGCAGCGTATGATAAGCTCATTAAATTCTGATCTCGACAGCATTGTCCAATGGGGAATCAAAAACCGTGTAGAATTTAATGCTTCTAAAACTCAATGCTGTCTCCTTTCGTTAAAGCGGAACCCGCCCCCCATACCGCTATCCATGAGCGGTACTTGCATAGAGGAAACTGAACAGCTTTCAGTACTCGTTATGTGTGTCACAGACCACCTTTTGTGGAACGACCACATATTTGACATAGCCAAAAACGCTGCTAAGTGTTTAGGTTTCCTCCGTCGATGCAAGAAATTTTTCTCCTCTTCTGATCTGGCTGTGGTCTACAAAGCCTTTATTCGTCCAAAACTTGAGTACAACTCCCATATTTGGGCAGGTGCACCAAAAACTCACTTGAGCCTATTGGATAGAATACAAAAGAGAGCTCTGAAAATGATAGGTGAAAGAACTATAACGGAAACATTTACATCTCTTGAGCACCGTCGCAATGTTTCATGTCTATCATTATTTTACCGCTATTTCTATAAACAGTGTTCTAGTGAAATAGCCAGTTGCATTCCTCCCCTTAAACAATTCAACCGCAATACTCGCGCTTCTAGGAATGCCCATCAGTTTACCATTGAGCCCAACTTCGGACGTACTGTTAAGTACAGAGATTCTTTCCTTAGTCGCACTACACGAATGTGGAGTGCTCTACCCAGCCCGATTTTCCCCTCCCATTGTGATCTTCAGACATTTAAAACCAATGTGCATCGGTATCTCCTTTTCAATCCCCTCCAATCTACCTAATCGCTCGTGCTGTGTATATCATACTAAGGGTAGTCACAACCCCTTTAGTGCGCGCTAAATTAAAAAAAAAAAAAAAAATTTCGTCAACGCCTCTAAATGGCTTGACTGTTAACAGAACACATAGGTTTTTGCATTAATTGGGTTAGCACTTCCTAGGGTATCACAACGGATCTACAAAGTGTGACAGTAACAAGATCAAATGTCAGCCCTTCTACCTAACCTAACCTAACCTAGCTATGTATTAGTTAACGCTATCACCCGTATAACATCACTGATAAAATCCCAACCTCAAGATAACCAATTTACATATTATTCTTTTGCAAATTTTACGAGTAATCCGTATACATGAACCAGAAAATACAGTGCCCCACTTGTTAGATCTTCGCATTTGCAACACGATGACGTGACGCGACGATGGCTTTTCCTCTCGAACAGCTTCTATACAAGCTTTCCTCACTTGACGCAAAACCTTCTTATTAACGCTATACTCTCATAAAATCAAAAAAATAAAAAATACGATTTAAAG
Organism: Leucozona laternaria; assembly: GCA_932273885.2. NCBI lineage: Eukaryota > Metazoa > Arthropoda > Insecta > Diptera > Syrphidae > Leucozona > Leucozona laternaria. Next base: position 41,457,415 of record OW026368.1, on the reverse strand, counting down.
GACATTTACAATCCCATTTAGAACCCTGTATGGAAGTGATATAGTTGCGCGGATGATGATAATGATGATGCTGCTGAGGGTAGTTTAAGAACCTCGGATGAATACATTTATATACACATCAGCATTAGAGGAATCTGTATGCAAATTATCCTTCTGTAATACAATGTAAGCTTTTCTGAATAGAACTGCTACCTGGACGGACAGCCATAAGCTATATAAGCATGCAGCATAAAACAGACTATAAATATAAAAAAAAAAAAAAAACACTAGAAGCATAAAGTGTGAATTATAACAAATCATGATAATTTGGCGACTGCGTTTCAATTGAAATTTTTTCACACGCTGAAAAGAATCTCAAGAAGCCAGAGGTTTTGTGTTGGCATTTTTTTTTGTTTGTGTTTGTTTTTATCAACAGAAGGACATATTCAGAAAAAAATAATAATATAACACCTTCGCAGCTTCATAAAAGCAAAGCAGCAGGATACATTATCATATCATTTATTTTGTGTGTTTTCAAGAAGAAAATGAAGGTTAACATAAAATAAATTTAAACAATATCACATTTATCATATCAAAAAAAAATTATGTTTGTATGTGTGTTTTTTATGATTTTTAATATTATCGTTTCATTGATGGACATTGTCTTCAATTTTATTGAACCCTTCTTAGTCTAAGTAGGTTCATATAGAGACAGTAATAAAATGATGAAAAAATAAAATGGTAAAAATGTTTTTTGCTGGTTATTTTAATTGAGATGTGGGTATTGAGGAGTCAGTGTTGCCAGAAGTAACAATTTTCTTTACAAATTATAATTAAGGACCATGGGCATATTGGGTCCAATTTCAATATTGCTTCACAGTGATGAAATTTAGGTCTAATGAAAGCTTATGAAGAGTACATAAAGTCATTAGATGGCAGCTAAATTGAAATCGAGGGCCAAAATACTGTTTTAGCGGATTATATATAAAAAAAAATTATTTAAAAAAATGGAAACACTTACCAAAAAGTGTGTTACCTTTTTTGAAAGCCAGAAATCTGTTCTTTTATTTTTTTTTTTATAAATCAACTTATTTCTTTTAATATTTTTCGGAAAAATTACTTTCAAATTAAAAAATGCTGAAAAACAAAAAAATTGAATACTTATTTTTTTATAAGTGTCAACTAAGCGAAACAACATTCACCGATCGAAATGTGGTTAGGTTGACAATTTGCTATTAATTAGTTCTGATAATTTCGAATTTGTCGTTTCATGTTTTCTATGTTTTTGTTTTGCTCCTCCACTATACTCTGTCCAACAAAAATTGGCAGTGTAGGCAAGATAGGACGTTTGCCTCTCATTCTGGCTTCAGTGGATTGCATAAATTCTGTCCTTCATTAAAGCTTTCACAGGGTTGTCGTAGTGTACACGATAACACTCATCATTAAAAGCTTTTTTTGTAAAGCTCGAAAATCAAAAGCACCTTAACAGAAACTCAAGGAAAAAAAGCTAAACGAATTACCAAATGGACAAGGGTACCTCTGAATGTACATCAACCAGCAGCCAATCGCCATTGGCCACAGCCATTCAGTGCACACTCAGATGTGCGTTGAATAGGACGTTGTGTCTGTGTCCGATGCTATTGGAAATTCACGGGCGGGCAAAGAGTTTTGGTGGAGGAGTTATTTCAATTTAATATATATAGCGAAGTACCCTCTCAAAAATGGGTAAAAACTTCTTAAATTGAATGGGTTTCTGCTTAATACTCTGCCCTTTGGTAGTTTTTAATCCAATTTTGTCATGCAATGTTTTCTATGTTTTTTTTTGTTGCTGCTTTGCTAATTTGATGTCAACTTAGCGAAGCACCTTCACAAAAACGGGTAAAAGTTTCTTGTATTGAATGATTTATAGCTCAATAATTTTCTTTAATTAGTTGTGGTAGTCGTGCAATGTTTTCTATGTTTTTTATTTTCGAACTTGCTAAATTCATATGAAATTTGCGAAGCACCCCCCAACAAGTATTAAAAGCTTCTTATTGAATGTTTTACTGCTTAATAATTTACCGGTTATTAGTAGTTAAATTATTTGAGACAATTTCAATTTTATCGCGCTATGTTTTCTATGTTTTTATTTTTTGTTTTCTAAATTCATATGAACTTAGCGAGCACCCTCCAAAAAGAAGTAAAATATTTATTTTTTTTAATGGAATTAGTTGTGACATTATCAATTTTGTCGTGCGATGTTTTCGATGTTTTTTTCTGCTAATTTGCCAAATTCATATGAACATAAGACAAGACTTGTGTATTATGTTCCTATTTTAGTGCGACGTTAGAAAGATTAAGACTCGGTCGGTATATTCGTGTTCCATTCTCGATTCGCAAAACACTTGGGAGCTACTTATGAAGATGTTGTTTTCCAACTAACTACGATTATAATTTGATTGTTATTGTCATAAGTGTTGGATCGGGTGGCTTCGCCGGTGCTGATATCGTTTTTTCCATCGAACAGTTTCTATAGAAAACCGGGTATAAAAGAAAATCCGTGCCTATTAACTTACAGAGAACACACATTTCTATATGTATGGCTCTTGTCAAAACCATTTTCATTACCTCTGGAGCAGCAAAAGCTTGTTGAATTCTACTCCAAAGTTGACATTGTGATCAGAAATCCGGATCGTCTGGTGACGATGAGCGTGTTAAAAATGAAAATTGCCTTAGATCCCTCAAGTTCATTGTCCTTGATTGAATCATAAACCGAGTCCATCATAACTGGCTGTACCATTTGGACAATCATGTCAATACCATGTGAGATATGTTGATCTGTGGCAGGGCTAAGCAGCGCTTTGCTGCTTGTAGTAAAGTTAGACGAATGTTTTTGTGTTAAAGTATGTATACTTTATGTTTTTAAAATAAGGAAAGAGTCAACTCTATTTTTTAGAGCCAATTAAATCGTCATACTCACGTCTCGTTTTCTTATTGCATCCATTGTATTCGAGGACTAAGGATTCTTCCAAATGCCTGGCAATGCTGTTTTAGATTTTACAGTGAATTTAGGATTCCTCGTATATGGCATTGCTGGTCCTAGTCTTTGACAGATAAAATGTCGAAAATTTGTACCCCCAACGCCGGAAAAAAACGTTTTACTTCAATAATCCATAAATCTTCCAAGAGTATTTCTGTTCATGAATAGTTGACTCTTTAACTCGAGGTATGTTTATGTTGGATCTTTGATAAACTGTTGGAGCATCGATTCGACCAAAGCTAATAAAATGTTTGCATTGATTGCGGTTGTTCAAAGCGTTGTTCTAATTGGAAAAACAATGTAAAAATTTCTCAGCTTTGATCGAATCGATGCTGGAATCGTTTATTGGGAGCTCAAACATAAACACTTTAGCCTTTAGCCCTCGATTAATACCAATTAACAGCGCAAACCCTGCAATGGTCAAAGTCATTATAGACATTGGTTCTGCATCACGAGCAGCCGCGCCACCAATTTATTTATTCAAGTAACATTGTCCTTAATGTAATTTCAACTATCTAAAGAGCAATGACCGTTTTGGAGGACAATCAATAAGTGGTTGAAAATAAGAGGTTTTTTAAAAGGAGAACAGTATCTTTATAGCTGCGATTTACCGTCGCTATACATTGATTTGATCCGGATTGAAACTTGAATAGTTTGTTTTGTTTCAATAGTTTAAATCTAGATGTCCTTTGAGTAAATATAATTTTTCTTTCATGGCCAATTTCACAGTGTGATTGAGTGGGAATACGAAGTGACAAATATGCAGAAGACTTGGGAGTGACACTTATTCAGGTAATTGTGCACTATATGAAACTCTATTTTGTATTCTTTTTTCGACCATCCTTATGAAATTTTACATCAGTAGGTATAACATCAAAAGGTATAAGTAGTAATAAATTCATCCACTTAATTGTAGAAAAAAAAAACACTCTTCTGCGTTGTTTCAAATCCACTTCATCGCGAAACAAAAACGTAATAAACAGACAAACCGATTTTGTTGGTTAGATTTTCAACCATTTTTTGAATCATTCCAGTCAGAATTTAGTATAAAAAAGTTGCCTTACCCTAGCTTAATTTCAGAAGCCTGATGTCCTTAATAAATTCGTAATAAAATAATTTATTGATTTGTTTAACTTTTCGATATTCGATGGTCCCATATTCAATTATTTATTACTATGGCTAGCCTATTGTATTTTTAGTTAATTGAAAAGATAACAATACTAATTGAACCAACCCTCTATATCCAATCCATACCATCCCCCAATCAACCAACAGTCATTTCGAAATGTCTCCATATATAACGGGTGTTTTTTTTAGAGGTATAGAACTTTAAGTTGGCAACACTATTTTAAGTGGTGGTCATTTTGTCAGCTGTCAAGTGATTTATTTTAAGTTTTGTTTGGCATTTCATCACCATGAATAGACTGAGGCCTGAACAACGGTTCCAATTTGTGTCTAAATAGGCCCAAAACAAGATTGCCGTTGATCCCAATCTTCATAAGCGAATTTTGTTTAGCGATGAAGCTCACTTTTGGCTGAATGGATACGCCAATCAACAAAACTGCCGTATTTGATAATCCTCAATTGTATGTTGAGACACCGTTATATCCACAAAAACTGACTGTTTGGTGAAATAATTGGTCCGTACTTCTTTAAAAAACGATGCTGGCCAGAACATTACAGTCAATGGTGACCGCTATAGAGCCATGATTACTGACTTTTTCGTTCATCAATTGAACAACCATGATGTGCAGGAGCTGTGGTTTCAACAAGACAGCGCAACATGTCACACAGCTCGTGCCACAATTGATTTATTGAAGGAAACGATTGGTAACCGCATAGTTTCACGTAACGGACCCGTGAATTGGCCTCCAAGACCGTGCGATCTAACGCCACCGCTTGACTATTTTCTGTGGGGATATGTGGATTCGCTTGTCTACGCCGATAAGCCCGAAACGATTGACCACTTGGAGGACAACATTCAAATGTTGGAAAAAGTCATCGAAAATTGGACCTCCAGATAAGACTACGTCCGAACCAGCTAGCCGTGGCGATCATATGCCAGAAATCATATTTAAATTATATAATGCCAGAAAATTATCTTTCGAATAAACTTAATTTCATGTCAATTTATTCCATTTATTTATTTCCATTTCAAAGTTTTATACCTCTAAAAAAAATACCCTTTAGATGTACCCTTAGATGTACGCTAAAGTAATTAGACTCTATTTTTGTTATCACTAAAATCACCACAAAATGTTGGAAGACATCACAAACCAAATAATTAAATTTGAATATTTATATACACACCCGCCAAGCAAAATGTTAACATTGCCATTTATATTATTTGATCCATCCGGAATTCCCCCGCCACCGCCGCCATTGCTGCTGCTGCCACCACCACCACCACCCATAACAGGTGCTCCACCACTTAAACTTCCCACCGAATAGCCTCCGAAGGCACCGCCACCGCCAACGCCACCGCCAACGCCATTAATTGTTCCACTTCTTAAATTTTGCTGATGCAGTAATCCGAGTCCGCCAATTTGCGGACTGCTGCTAATGTTATTTTGATAATAAGCACTATTTGCGCCAAACGAAGAAATTGCCACTTCCGTTGATGGTGTTGTTGTTGTTGTTGTTCTTCTTCTTCTTGTTGTTGTTATTGTTGTTGTTAAAGTTGAAAACGAAGAGGTCATCGCTGAATTTTTGTAACTTTCGTGAACGTTAAAATGGCTAAATGCCGCCATAACTGCCAAACGTTTCATAGATGACATTTTATCCTATACCTATGTCCTATAGACGATCTAGCTAACGGTCTCACTTTTTCTTTTACTATTTTTTTTTTTTTTGTGCTTAAAATGGCTAAACGTGTTACTCATACGAAATTTTAGCAATTGTTAGGACTTTTAATGTGCGAGAGTCATGTTCTTGTCACCAGATGATGATGACCCTCATATCCTTGCACTTGATACCACACTCACAGAAATAAATTAAAAAAAAAAAAAATTAATTAATTTTTTTATTCAAGGATATACTCGTTCTCGACGACGCGTTGATGTTTGACGAAACCCTTATCCGTTTTTATTTATTTTATTTTTTATTCAAAGGTAAAAACTTTATAAAAAAGGACACACATGCCGCGATGACACCAATGAACAACGACGACTACGACGACAGTCGTCCGATGTCGTCGAAGAATTCCTTAAAAATATATCCTTCGTCAATTTGGTTGAACCTTCCAACCTGGTTGGTTACTCTAGTCGGACTGAATTCGACTCAAAAAGGTAGTAGTCTAGGAGGTTTCCTTTTGGGGCTGATGGTTCGTTGTAGCTGATGGTTTTGTCTGTGTGTTTGGGTATTTTTTTTATTTTTCTCTGTTAGTGCTGGTGTTATGTTATGGTTTTCTAGGGTGGATGTCTCCACTTTCACTTCCCGTAGTCAGAGTTGTCGGGGCTTTGTCAAGCGACGCAACGGTGGCGGCAGGAGCAGGAAGAGCAAAACAAATTTTCAAAAAAACATTTTCAACAACTGACAGTTGTACTTTGTACACAGTTGAAAATAGCAAGGAGCAGCAAACAGCAATTCAAAATACAAACACTACTTTGTTTTTTATTTCGTTGTTCTTGTGTTCTTGTGTATAAAAAAAAGGACGAAGAAGCCAACTAACTGTATACTATACACGGATGACGAACGACGACGCCAGTGTGTACTTGGCTCTATAATAAGAGAACAAACAAAAAAAAAAAAACAAAAATTCAAGAAGAACTGAAAAGAGGACAATTTTCTATTGAAGGTGCTGTGTGGAGGATTATAAGGATAACGAACAGCGACATTTTCAAGACTTTTTTAAGGAAGAGCAGCAATGATATTTAGTGTTTTACAGTCTGAAAGTGCTATGCACGGGATCTACATCATCATCATCACACACAACATTTAAAATTTTCTAAGTGAAATCAAAAGCCTCGCTATAACAAAGGACAAAGCTTGCCGAATTGCCAATGTTCTAAACTTTTCTCTACAAAGACTAAACTAGTGGGACTGTTTTTTTCTATTTTGAATGCGATGTCAGAACGTAGTGTTAACACGATATGTAATTGATATTGAAAGACTTTTGAATAGCTCCGAGATATCTTTAGGTGCTTCGCGTCGTCGGCGTCGGTTTGTGAGTAAAATCTTCGACTTTGATATGTCAACGCAAGATTAATTCAAAGTAGTTGATGGGTTTGGGGTTTGGGGTCTGGGTGTGCAAAAATATTAGATTTTCGAATGAGTGCCTAAATTCGCGCGAAACGATAAAAGTCATCGGCGAATTGACGAATTGTGTTTTGGGGTGTGTTTTTTTTTTGTCATATTGTTGTGGGTTTTTTTTTAGTGAAATGTACGCGCATAAGCACATTAAATTAAATTTGGTTTCGATATTCAAATGATATAGTAAAGTGGAGAATAATTGACATTCTGAGAAATATGGAATCATTGTAAGTAAACTGTTTGTGTAATCTTTACTTTTGGGGCGAACACATTTTTAAGGGTCGATAGAAAAAATAAAGGGTTTTCCAATAAGAGGTGTTATTTTGATATTCAAAGAAAAAATGGCATTTTTTGAGATAAATGATCGGATGTTTATTTCATTATAAAGAGGAAGGTATGTCGTAAATAATGGAACACAAAATCAGCCAAATGGCCGCCACGACCACGCTTACAGGACCATATCCTTTTCATGAAATTTTCCATAACCAAATCGCAAAGTGGCTGCCCCTATGTCGTCGATAGCCTCACGAATTCCATCTTTGAGGTCTTCAATCGACGCTGGGCTGTTGGCGTAGACCTTATCTTTCACGTGGCCAAAAAAGAAGAAGTCGCAAGGTGTTAAATCACAAGCTCTCGGTGGCCGATTGTGATCACCTCTTCGAGAGATAACACGGTCCGGAAACTTTTTCCGAAAAAGATCGATGGTTTCATTGCTTGTGTGGCACGTAGCGCCGTCTTGTTGAAAGTAAACGTTGTCCAGATCAATACCATCCAATTCCGGCCATAATCATCTCTCGATGGCGCAATCCATTGACCGTAACTGTTGCTCCAGCCTCATTTTCGAAAAAGTAAGGTCCAATGACCCCGCCGGACCATAAACCGCACCAAACAGTCACGCGTTGAGGATGGAGAGGCTTTTCAACAATAACTCTTGGGTTTTCCGAGCCCCAGATGCGACAGTTTTGCTTGTCCACGTAGCCTCCGAGGTGGAAATGGGCCTCATCAGTCAAGATGATTTTTCGATGAAATTCCGGATCATTTTCATGCATTTCAAGGACCGAATCAGCAAAGACACGACGTTGTTGATGATCAGCCGGCTTGAGTTCTTGTGTTAACTGAACTTTATAAGCCTTAAGACCCAAGTCTTTATGCAAAATACGGTGTAATGACGTTTGTGGAATGCCTAATTCTAAAGAACGACGAGGAATGGACAAACCTGGGTTTTCTTCAACACTTTGGGCTACAACAGCAATATTCTCAGTTGTTCTTGAGCGACGTGCACGGGTTTTATTCTTCACATCACTAACTTGTCCCAACAGCTCGAATTTGTCCACCAATTTCTGTATTGCGGTCCGACAAGGTGCTTCACGACGACCCAAAAATGTTTTAGTTTTACGAACCGTCTCTGCCAAATTTTCACCATTTTTATAGTGAATTTTAATAATTTCAATGCGTTGTTGAAGCGTGTATCGTTCCATTTTTATTAATGGCGTAGTTTCTACTTGTCAAATGTCAAAAAATGACAGCTTCAAAAGTGACAGCTACCGAAATAGCGGGCTATTCAAAATAACACCTCTTATTGGAAAACCCTTTATTAATATTTAAATACAGATGGTCGAATTTCGACCACAGGCGATAGTAGTAATCCTTAATAGAATAGAATGGACAACAAAGAAGAAAGAAAAAATTGTACGGAATTTTTTTGAAATTATTTTACTGATTTTGCCGCCCTATAATCGAGTGTTGCCCTAGGCAATTGCCTGTGTTGCCTATATGCCAGGTTCGGCACCGAACATAGGTAAGATTTACTGATCAAGAGAGATAATCTTAAAGTTGATTCTCAATTATATAAAGCTTTCCATTTTTACCAAAGTCATCAATTTTGTCCGTTTGCTTATACAGGGTGATTCGCATAAAGTGTCACAAAAAGCTAGAGTAAGTAGATTAGGTCGAGGGGGGTCTATTCTCGCCTTTTAGCCGGGAGGGGCAATTTTCTAAAAAAAAATTGACCTTAAACAAAAAAAAATTATTAAAAAACAGCGCGGTAAGACTTAAAATGCTTAAAAAACTTAAAAATACAAATCTATTCATTTATTTTATTTTTCAAAAAAGTTTTTTTAGTGAACAGTTTTTGGAAAATTAAAAAAGGAATTGATAAAATTTTAAACTATCTATTTTTATTTTGAATTTTATGTAATTAAGTACTATTTTTGTTTTCAAAATTCAATGCTCTTATTAATTTTAAGTCAGAGTAAAGCTTTTTAAGTGAAATTTTTAGGCTTTTTTGGAGATTTTATTTGCATAGCAAATAATCAAAAACAAAAGTCTCCGAAAAAATCAAAAAACCGATAAGGTTCGCTTAAAAAGCTTATATCTTGAGTTCTATTAATCGCATCGTCAAGATAAAATGCTTTACACTTAGGAAAAATGACAGAGCATCATTTCCAATGTAACTGATAAGCTTCTGAAAAAAAATTTGTTAATATCGATATTTTCAAACCCCCCCCACCCCCACCATGCATCGGTGGCAAAAAAAAACTGCCAGACTTATGTTTTCAATATCAGAACGCATACACCTAAAAACCAACGTTCCTACTCAGTTTTTGGTTATATTTCCACACCCAAAATCTGCTGTGAGCCCTTAGACTCTCATATTCGAAGTTGTGACGCAAAAAAATTGAATTTTCTTAGCTGATACATCGGGATTCCTAATTTGGATTTCAATTTTAGACCTTCCAATATTTTTTTTTTTTTATTATTTACAACTTGAAATTTAAATAATGGAAAATTCTTTTGTATACAAAAATATTTTTTTCTTCTAATGAAAACTGGCAAATGCGTTCAAATTTTTGGCAGTGCGTGTTTGAAAGCCATTTCCAAATTTGATGTTTGCATGACAATTTCTTTTGGTTTTCCACGGACATCAAAAACTTAAACCTACACATACATGTGGAAAAACAGTACCCAGAAGAGCCATAACCCATCAACATCACCTCTCCCTTACCCAAACAAAAACAACAAAAAACATAAACTAGCAAAATAGAGCGCTTGACACTTTTCCCCTTTTTTTCACTTTAGGTCACCTCTGACTTGTCCTCCGATTTAAGTTAGGTAGCTACTGGCTAAACCTACCCCATCATTCTCAAATCATATATAATACCGGGTCGGCTATTTGTTGTTATGAAAGTTTATGCCTTACATCAACATGTAACTGTAACGGTTTCAACAAATTTGCTGCTACTTCTCTGTTTTATTTATTTCATTCTTTCCTCTATTTTTTACGGAATAAGAAGACTTCCGTTATGTAAAAAAATGGCTTTCGTTTAAAAAAAAAAAAAATAAAAGTTTTCAATTTCATTAAGGGCCACTTTCCCCGAATGTGAAAACACGTGAAAATTTTGTACAGTTTTTTTTTTTTTTCTTTAAAAGAGTCCTTAAATGCATTTAATTCTCTACAACCTGAAGCACTTTCAAAAGTCCTGTGTGAATTATTTACATCAAGAAAGAAAAGAAAAGAAAAGAAAAAAATAACAAGGGGTTACAAAAATATAAGGGCAGCAAACTAACTGTTGCTTTATGGTTGGTCTGGTCAATTCATTGCAACAGTCAGTCACGTGAGAAGTCGAGTAATCGACCATCATGTTTTCAGTTTGTTTATTTTTTTTTTTTTTCAAGCTGAATGCCCTCCAATTGCAATGTCAAAAAGAAATACACTTTATTAAAAAAAAAAAAACCCCACACGTCAAGTAAACGTCAAATTCAAGGAAATAATGTTGTTTGATTTTTATTGCGTGTAATGCCAGAAGCCAGAGGCAGAGTAACCTTGAATTAATTTTTTTTAGCCGGTTGTTGTTGTTCGCTTTTAATGTGCACCTAAAGGCGGGTGTGCCATGCCTGTGCATGTGAACATTTTCTCGAGACTTATGTATATGTATTTCAATTTTGAAAGATAATATAGGGTGTTCCATTAAGTACCATTTCTTCATGATGTAATAATGTTTTGACAATTTTTTAACAGCTAGGTAAATCGAAGAGAATAAATTGTTTGCATTTTATTTAGGCGCTAGCTTGCTGTAGATGCTGTAGGCATAGATACGTCTTGACCCCTGCATCAAAATAAAAGAGCTGTGTAAATCCTAGTTGGTTTGGTCTCTTTATTCTTTCTAACACAATCACCCAACAATTTTACTCAATTAACCAGCTCAAGTTTCTAAAATATCAATAATTTTCTTCTGTCGAAAAGTGATCAAGCAAGAGCAATTTCGTTCTCCTAAGTAATTGACACAAACTCGGAGAAATTTTTCTCTCTTCATAAACCTATGTACCTTAGATTATGGAATTTGTTGTTAGCTCAGAAACCTTTGAACTCTTACCAGGCAATCGCTCCATCCAACAAATAAATTTTGGTGTGCCCCAAGACTCAATTTTGTCTCCGCATCTCTTTCCTATTTATCAATCATTTTCTCTCTGAAAAAACTATTCCACTAGGTTGTTTAACACGCGCCAGTATACCCTCAGCTTTTTAAATTCGTGTCCAGTGCCTTCCTTCTGTATCTGTTAATTTGGTCGAGAAACGATGAAAAATGGAACAAAACTCATACGATTTGTTTCGATTTTTATCGTTTCTCAACTGATTTCATCGATGCGAGAGTTACAGAACGTAAACACAGATTGACATCCTTTGAACTTTAACGGAAGCGTAAGATAAGCTCATTAAATTCTTATTTTGACAGAAAAATCCTGTAGGAAATTAAAAATCGCATTAATGCTATTAATTGTCGACGAAGCGAAAGCTCCCTCCAATATGTCACTATACATGCGTGGTCCTTGTATCGAAGAAACAAGCTCAAGAGTTTCTGGCTTGTTTGCATAAACCTTGCTTTTCAGATATCCCCACAAAAAGAAGTCCGGAGCAGTCGAATCAGGCGACCGTGGAGGCCAATCAACATCACCATTTCTTGAAATAACTTGTTGTGGAAAGAGGTCTCGCAGTAATTCCATTGTAATCCTGGCTGTATGCGATGTGGCACCGTCTTGTTGATACCACATGTTAATCCAGCCCAAAGCATGCAATTGTGGCGTTAAAAAGTTTTCAATCATATCACGATATCGCTCCCCATTTCACAGTTACCGTTACGCCGTTTTCATTTTCAAAGTAATCGATAATTGATTTTGATAAAATGTTTTAACGATTAAAACACTTTGGTTTATCGAATATTTTTCCATAATAAATTTGCCACGTGTCTACTTCACGACTGCCAAATATGAACTGTCAAGACTAATGTTTACCAAAATGGCGGCAAAACAAAGTAGTATACCTTCCCGGCGGACACCCTGTATATATACAATGATTTTTCATTCACAATATGGGCTTAAATCATTGGAACGATTTGTTCCATTTTGTTTGAAATGACAAACAGCTGGCACGAAAAATTAATTTATTTGAAAGTTTTGTTTTTTGTCTTACCACCCTATAGTAGGTATAGTTTGAAATGATTTCGCGGTTTGCGTTTTAACAACCCCACTGACTGGTGCGAATTTCATCAAATTCGAGACGATTATTGCTCCTCGTGCAACTATTATAATAAAAGCTTCAAGGGGACCAAACTGACGCCCTTTGTTGGCGTACATACATAAGAACCAATATTATTATCGATTTGTAGTAAAAAATGGGGTTCAAATTGTAAAACAAAAAAAACTTCGTTTACCTGTCAATGATAGCTCATGCTCGCTCGTATATCGCATAGTATATAATTTATTCAAAGTAGCACAAGGTTAATTGATTTTTTTTTGCCTTTTCAATATCTGATTCTTGGTTTAAGGGAGGCTATGCGATCTTGAGCTTTAAAATACTATGAAGGTATTATAATGGAAGATTGTTCATTTTATTCTTTGCAAACAACACCTATTCTTTCTATTCATGCCCCTGAATAAGTCCCGACAAACAATTTTGCGGGCAAACATAAAACAATGCAAATAAAATTTACATTTGAATGTTAATATTTTTACCATGATTTAAAAGAAATTCTGAAAAAAATAGACGATGCAGTTATTTTACAAATAAAAAAATAATTCTTGTCTCCGAATCATTTCATCTCTCTCACTCAACGAATCACGATACCCCTAAAAAACCATAAACTTCAAAATGAATTTCAATTATAATTTTTCTATTTATGTTTTGAAAGCATTCAATTTTTAATGGAATTATAAATTGGGGTTTGCATTTTTTTTTTTATTTGCTAAGCTTCTAATTTTAAACTCATTATTGAGGAAGAACTGTTTATTTTTTTCTTTCTATTTTTTTATTCAACCCTCCCAAAAAACCCGATTTACCACATCCTGACATTGTGATACTTTGGGTTTTGGGTTCAACCATTTAAAGACGAGAAAGTCGACCACCGCATTATTGAAAACTCAAAGAACCGTGTATTTATTTAGGAGGTTGTTATTACATATAACGAAGCAATGGCAAAGAAGCAAGTTAAACAGAAAAAGTAAATTGGTTCACTGTGGCGTATACGTATTTGTTTGTATTATTACTTAATTAAAGCCTATTGTTCACTAGATTAAGCTTGATTGCAAAATCATTTTCAATTTTAAACAATTTAATAATAATAACAATACGAAATACTCATATTGCAGTTCATATTTTAAAAAAGCACTATGGTGGGCCCAAACTTTTTGGAGATATGATGATGATGAATGTAAGATATTCAAAAACGTACGTAGAACCATACCATACTTATTTTTTGTTATTATTTAAAAAAAATTGCAATACTAGCACGGCTATGGATCGAAGTAGCCTACGAAAACGGTTGGCAAGCAAGCAAAAAAAAAAAAAAAAAAAAAAAAAACAACAAAAAGTGGGCGTGGCAAAAAATCTGTGAGTGGAATTTGTTAAAAAGAACATAATCTATAGTATTTTATTGATCTATAGCCAGCTTCAACCAGTTTCAAAAACTATAGTATTTTATATGAACATAAACCAAAAAGCAATTCTTTTTTTTTAAAGTGGGTGTGTCAGTGGGCGATCATTTATTTCGATTATTTATTTATTTATTTATTCATCAAGCTCTCACAGCTCTTATAGACTACTTAAAAATAATTAACAATTTAAGAAAAATATATCGAAATAAATACTAACCACCGTTATTAAGACTTATTAACATTTTTTTTTAAACAATCTCTACTTAAGTTTAAATAAAAATCAATAACAGTACATAACGAATTAGCTTGTCTTAAAAACCGAGTAAAGGGTTCAATGGTTCCATAATTAACCCTATAAAAAGGTACACAAAATAAACGATTACTTCTTAAGCTACGACTTGGAACATGAAAACTAACCAACGAAAGCAAATGAGGGCAATTGATTTTGTAATTAATAAAATCACTTACAAGCATGACATCAAAATATCTACATCGTGTTTTCAAGGATTGAATGCCCAATAACAAACACCTTGTATTATATGATGACATATCAATATTCCATCGTAGAATCCGAATTGCAGTTCTAGTGAAGCGTTTCTGTATTCTTTCAATTCTCATTGAATGGACAGCATACAAAGGATTCCAAATGGAAGAACAGTATTCTAAAATTGACCGTACGTAACAAAAATATAAAGATTTTAAGGTGAAAGGATAGGAGAAGTCTTTAGCATTCCTAAAAATAAATCCAAGCATTGAACTGGTCTTAGAAATGATGTAGTCAATGTGGTTAGAAAAAGAGAATTTTAAATCAAAGATCACACCCAAATCTTTTTTTTTTCGGTAACTTTGGATAGAGAAGATCCATATGTATATCATAAGGTCGTCAGCATACATTAGACAAAGACTATTAATAAAAACACTCGGAATATCATTGATAAATAAGTGAAAAAGAAGGGGTCCTAAATGACTTCCTTGTGGAACCCCGGAAGTTACCACAACCGAGTTTGAAATAAAGTTGTTAATTCGGACGTGTTGAATTCTACCAGTGAGATAGGATTCAAACCATTTTAATTAGTTAGAATGAAAACCTAATTTATGAAGTTTGGCAATTAATAATGAGTGATCAACCCTGTCAAACGCTTTAGAGAAATCAGTGTATGTAACATCACATTGATACCCTTGTTCAAGAGCACCTAACACATACTTGCTAAAAATACCAAGATTGGTCGAGGTTAATCTGCCACCGATAAACCCATGCTGCAGAGGGGAGATTATTTCTTTTACTGAGAAAACAAGCTTATTATAAACAATTTTTTTTTTTAATAGTTTGGGAATTACAGATATTTTACAAATGGGACGATAGTTTATAACTTCATTTTTAGATCCAGATTTAAAAACAGGGTAGACATAAGAATATTTCCATTGTTTTAAGAAGTATTACTTTTAATACCATCTTTTAACGTACCTACCTATTTTAAAGTTCCCGTGTATCCTGCCTGGAAAAATGGCAGGTTTTTCCAAGTTAAGTTAATAAGATCGTGTGAAGTTTCAAGTAGGGACAATCTAGAAGAGAAAAACTTGTCAAAAACTCTTAAGGCCCTTGCTAGTAAAAACTTAAACTAACCGAGTAGTAAGCGGGTCGTACTGATAAGCGGAAAGTCCCTGGATCGAATCTGAAATAGATTTTTTTTTCAGGCGGCCTTCATTAAAAATAATTAAAATTTTTGATTTCCACGGATTTGTGATATTAGATTTTTTTTAACCCAAGGTCAAGTTAAGCACCAAACTTTTTCTAATCGTCTAAATAGCCCACTAGGAGGCCGGAGATTATGGGTGAATCTGCGAAACATTGTTTTATGTAAGACCAAATCGACCTCGATGTTGATAAAAACGCGCTAAACGAAAAGTTTGTTAGCGCATCGGATTTAACCTGTGTATCATAATCAAAGATTTCTATCAGAGCTGAAACAACGCCATCGAGATCAATATCTGGTCCCAGTTTTAGCGTTATGTCAGTTGAGAGCGCAGACATTGTTGAGTCTATCCTTTCAATCAAATCTAAAGCCGTGGGTCTCGATGAAATGCACCCTTCGTTTCTCAAAATGCTTTTGCCGTACTTAACTCATATTTTTAATTTTATTTTGATATCTGGTAATTATCCTAGGCAATGGAAACTAGCGAAAATTTTGCCTCTCTCTAAAAATTCAAAAGGTCTTGAGTTTAGACCGATAACTTTTTTATCTTTTTTGTCTAAGGTTTTTGAAAGACTAATTCAAAAACAAATGAATACATTTCTTAATATTAATAAACTAATTTCTCCTATGCAGTCTGGATTCCGGAAAAAAACATAGCTGTTTGACCGCCTTGACATCAATGTGACTGTGACCGACTGTCAATCGGCATGGGTTATGTCCCTTTCCTTATCCTCTTATAGATTTTTCGAAAGCGTTCGATTCAGTTTAATTTCTCAACAAAAGCATTAAATTTATTGTTTTCTTTTCTTACAGGCCGATCACAAGCTGTAGAAATCAATGGATCTTTGTCTGATTTTGTTTCAAATTTTAAAGGTGTTCCGCAAGGGTCCATCTTGGGTCCATTGCTGTTCTCTTTGTACATAAACTCTGTTCCAATTTCCATAAAAAACTGTCATTTAGTTATGTACGCCCATGATGTCCAACTTTATTTAAGCTGCTTACTTGGTGTAATTGAACATTATATTGAATGCATAAATGAAGACCTTAAACGAATTCAGAATTGGTCTGCTTAGTCCAACAGAAACTAAGTGCTTGGTTATATCACGACCTCCTCTTGAACTATCCTACTTTCCCCCAATCGTAATGAATAATGTTCCAATAGAGTTCGCTGAGACTGCAAAAAATCTAGTTATAACCTTTAATCGTAGTTTAACATGGGATAACCACATTAATTCGATTGTTAGTAAAACTTATGTAGCCTTGCGTTCATTGCCAGCGGCTCAATATTTCACCCCCATAAAAACCCATTCTATGCCCGTAAAAACCCTGATTTTACCTTTTCTCAATTCTGGATGCGAAATATTCTGCTCTTGTAGCTATGAAATCAAACGAAGATTCAATGTTGCGTTTAACAGTGCTGATGTACGCTACATTTTTGGACTTCAAAGATGTGATCATGTTTCAAGTTATACTGTTCAAGTATTGAATATGTCATTTGATAACCTTCTCAAATTCCGTACCTTAGCTTGGCTCTCTAACGTTCTGCTCTCACACTCACCCGGCTATCTCTTCGAACGAATAAGAAGGACGTCTTCAATCAGATCATGTCAACTTATTCATCCGCGCTATTCTTCCCTTACATCCGAACATCAATTTTACGTTAACAGTATTCGCCTTTGGAATACTTTACCGCGTGGAATAAGAGAACAAGGTGATGCATCCAAGGCGAGAACTGAAATAAAAAAGTATTTATCAACTTCTTAATCAGAAAAACAATTTTAAGAGTTATTGTATTTGTATAGGTACCTATATGTTTCGACAACGCAACTTGTATCCTATTTAAAAAGAGGCGAACAACAACTTTATGATTTTATTTACTGTGTTTAAGTAGGTATATTGAATTTAAAATAAATAAATAAAATAAGTCGCGTAGCACTGTGAACTCTGTACCTTCAATATGTAGAATACGTTCCGCCATCATCACTCAGATTAGGTACTTGGCAAATTTGTCCACTTCCACCCGCGCCGTCGCTTTCTTTTAAGCCAAAATATTAAGAAACCCTTCCTTGTGTAGGCCTGCTTTTGGTGACATAACATTGAACATTGAACATTTATGTTGTTTTCGAGTGGGCGTTCCGAAATCCAACCGAAAACGACATTAATTTAAAATCTTTGAAACCCATACACCAAACATTCACTTTTTCAGTTATCAGAGGAATCAATAATAACAAAAATGTTTGTTTTATTTGAAGGAAAAAAAAAAACTATCTGATGTTTAACTGGTTATTGATATTAATACTTCTTTTTGTTTTAGTGTTTTAATTCAGAAAAATTAAGAATTTAAAATATTTTTATTTCAAAAAATATTATTGACATTACAAGTATTTTTTTTTTTTCTCTTATTTCAGGATACGGTTTGCACTCAAAATGGCTCTCGCGGTATCGCTGCGTAGGGCGCTACTCATGCTGCTCACCGCAACCGTGTTCATATTGGTTGTTTTATATTGGAACCAAGGTGCTTTGAAACATCAATCCTTCATAAGTACATTCGAAAAGTCAATTAAAAACCGAGCCGAAATGAATATGTATTCTATGTAAGCTACATTTATTTGTATTTCTGCAATTCCATCATTTAAAACTAATTTTTATTACAGACCATCCGAAAAGACCTGGACATACAAATGTGAAGGGGACAAGTGTGTCCGTTATCATTATCTCACCGAAACACCAAACGAAAAACGAGTACCCTTCCTTAATTGTGCTATGACTTGTGGTGACATCAATATCTGGCCACATCCAACAATCAAGTCAGCCGTAACTGCGAAATCTTTGAAATTTACTTCCGAAGATATCATCGTTAGCATAGATACTCCATTCCGTAATGTCGATACATTATTTCGCAGTTCATTTGATCTCTTTGTCAAGGATTTGAGGCACATTCAAAAACTAGACTTTAAAGATGGCGGTAGTAGTGTTAGTAGCGTAGTTAGTAATAGAAATATCAACACAAATAGTTTAAGTAATGAAGAAACAACCCATGAGCATAGAAATAATTTTATACCCAAACAACACCGAGAAAACTGTGATATTGATAGTTTTGAAGTCGAAGTGGCGGTTAAAAAGTCCGGAGACACAAATTTAGGATTCGAAACTGATGAAAGTTACAATATTACAACTTTACGTAAGTTTACTGGAGACTCTAATCCTCTTGATGTATTTATGTATGTTAATATATTTTATATTTTCAACTCTTTCAGATGACCAAAGGAAGTTAACTGCCAAAATAAATGCTAACTCTTTTTTCGGGGCACGCCATGCTCTCTCGACCTTACAACAAATGATTTGGTTCGACGACGAAGACAATGTGCTTAGGATACTTTCTAAGTCATTAGTAATTGACGCACCAAAGTTTCGGTAAGAAGAAAATTCAAATAATTGAACTCATTTGAAGATTAATCAATTGATTTAATTTTATAGGTATCGTGGAGTCATGTTGGATACATCAAGGCATTACTTTTCAGTCGATTCTATAAAACGCACTCTTTCTGCAATGTCTCTTGCCAAACTGAATCGATTTCACTGGCACATTACTGACTCACAGAGTTTTCCTTTTGTATCGAAGTTTTATCCAGAGTTGGCAGCACATGGAGCCTACTCGGAACGTGAAACCTACACAGACGAAGACGTAAAGGAAATATCAACATTCGCAAAGCTAAGAGGAATTCAGGTACCTAAATTGTTAATGCAAAGTTTGTGTCTTAACTGTGGCGTTAGTCTACTTTTTGAAAACATTTTGAATTCTGCACAACTTTGGCATATTCTGAAAGAATTGGTCGACTTGATTTGAGTTTGCGAAACCTTTGGATGCATAAGCTTATACAGTTGTAAACAGCGTTCCAGTTTATGCTGATGCTTTAAGATTTGGTTCAAGGTTTTAGACACTATCAATGAACTAAACGTCGTTCTTCAAGACAGAAAATTGGAAATTGAATTTCAATTTTGTTTAGAGATTGATCATCTCCCATTTGCACCTGATTCGGAACCAATATAATCACATTCTATACGAATGCATAAATTGGTTGCCTTTGCATTAAGATATATTTTATTGTCAGTATTGTTTCCATCCACTTATTTACATTACTTCAAACCATTATTACTTACAGTCCACGGTGGACTACGGCCTCTACCAATAAGCCCTTCCAGGCACCTTGGTCCCAGCTACGCACAACACCAAGTCGGTGGAGGTCGCTCTCCACGCTCTAAGGTTTAGTATTTCTGTGTTGCGCGGATCATCAGTGGTAGATTCGAAGACTCGTCGGGTTGGTACGTCGCTGTTCTTACCTAGTCGCTGTTTAGAGTTTAGCTCTTCTCAGCACACTCCTTCGATGCAAAATGAACCAAAATTCACCCGAAGTAACTTTCTTTCGACCCAAAACAAATTTGCAGCCATTCATGGTTCATGGTTCTGCCTCATACAGCAGGACTGGTATAATGAAGGTTTCTTATAGGGTTTGGTTCTTTACATTTAGCTTTGAGATAGTTGAGATTGCTTTTCTCGATGACTGTATGTACTTTGAAAGCATATTCTCTGATTCGCGACTATATGAGATTGACAAGGGAAGCCAAACCTGATTATTTGGGCCTTCACTGTAAGAAACTGGTTTGTCTTTGCTGTCCTTAGGCAGCCAGAACAGGGTTGGAAAACCATGGAGGTTGAATGTTGGTGGAATATCGTTGGCGGTGGCATCTATTTTTACAATTGAGCAATGGTGTCTCCTTTAAATTTCAATTTTTTAAGCTGTTCTATTTTCAAACCGTTCCTTTCGTATTGATTTCATCATTTTAAGGTGAGAGATTTAAGTTGAATTCGAGTTAACTAATTAAATTTGGTAAGTTAACTCAGGATTAACTAAGCAGATGCTTTTGATGTTTTATCCGTCAAGTTTGTTTAGTCGTTCCGCATGCATTCTCCACCGAAAAACTGCTTTCTCAGTTCACTGCGGGTTTATTTACTTCTAGAATTAGCTAACCCTGGTTTAACTCACCACTGAAAAACTGGGCCTAACGGTGGTCAGAACGTCTTCAGTGCGTGCACATTATAAAAAGAAATATGTTAACCCAACTCAAGAACAAAACACTAAACACAAATTCCTTTCTAGATAGAAACTATTTCTTCCCTTAATTCACATTACATTACGTTAATTTAATTTTTTACGAAATTAAAAATTGATGCAAAATACATTTCTACGTTCATGTAAAAAAAAAAAAACACAATTTCATTGTCTTTCATTGTCTTTAGGTCATCCCTGAAATAGATGCACCAGCTCATGCAGGTAACGGATGGGATTGGGGACCAAAACGAGGCCTTGGCGAACTAAGTCTCTGTATCAACCAGCAGCCCTGGAGCTTCTACTGTGGTAAGCCATTCCTCAAACAAATTCATCAATTTTTTTTGTCTCCAATAAATCTATTCTCTAAGGTGAACCACCCTGCGGCCAACTGAATCCAAAAAATAACAACACATATCTCATTTTACAAAAGCTCTATGAAGAGCTACTAAATCTAACCGGTCCTACCGATTACTTTCACCTGGGTGGCGATGAAGTGAACTTGGAGTGCTGGGGGCAATATTTCAATGACACCGATTTACGTGAAATGTGGTGTGATTTCATGCTTCAAGCTCTGGGACGGTAAGTTGTTTTTCATCACATACATACCACATCGAACTTCATATTTGTGTTTGTTTAATGTGTCAGTCTGAAAATAGCAAACAATAACTCTCTACCAAAATGGGTATCGGTGTGGTCCAGTGGCTTGACAAACACCAAATGTCTCTCGAAAACCCAATTTGCCGTGCAAGTTTGGGGTGGTAGTACATGGCAGGAAAACTATGATCTCATAGACAATGGATTCAGTTTGATATTCTCTCATGTTGATGCATGGTATTTGGATTGTGGCTTTGGTAGTTGGAGAGCAACAGGTAAATAGCTAAACCTTATGAAGTTATTAAAATTGAGTTTGTATGTATAATCGTTTTGTGTTGTTTTTTTTAGGTGATGCAGCATGTTCACCATATCGGACGTGGCAGAATGTCTACAAGCATCGACCGTGGGAGCGAATGCGTTTAGATAGATTCAGAATAAAGCAGGTGAGTACGCTACGCATTGATGGATGATGAAGTTGTGAATGTTATTAAAAATTGTGATTTTATCGGCTGTATGTAGGTTCTCGGAGGCGAAGTTTGCTTGTGGACGGAACAAGTCGATGAAGAACAATTGGATAACAGGCTGTGGCCAAGAGCAGCTGCTTTGGCAGAAAGGTATTTACTAATGATTAATTTATATATCTTTTGTCATTTTATTCTTATGGCACCAAGGGATTCTTAAAACATAATAAAACATGGATTGGATGTATGTACTTTCTAACGTTGATTGTGAAGAATGTTTTAAACGCAAAACTTATATTCGTGTCAAGTATCAGCTTCTGGATAGCATGGAAAACGAATTTGATGATCTGTTTTTCTACAAATAGTGTGTCGGTCATTTGTCATTTTTCCATTGCTGCTGTTGGATATTCAGCCATCAAAAAACAACTAAACAACAAAGCGTATTTTGCTGCTTTCTGCAATTTATTTGCAAATTTATGTTTATTGGTCATGCATATTAGTTGCAACTAATAAATTTAGACTGGAGAGTGGAGAGACTGGCTTACAATTGGTACTAAGTTGAAGAATAATATTTAACAGTGTCTTGATGATATCACTTTCGGATCTTAAATGAAAAATCAAACAATTTACTTAGAAAAAAATGAAAAATAAATTATGAAAAACAACTTACCACTCTGAAGCAATCCGGAGGGAATCATTCCTGCGGACAAACTCGCAACAGTTGGGCTGGCAAGGGAACCGGTCGAAGCTGTGGCTATATAACATGCAGAACTTGTTCCTTGAGTTGCTGATGGTGTCGATAAAGATGGGGGAGTGATTGGAGTATACCCTGAATTATAGTTTTTAGGTTTTCCCTTACAACTGCCGACTGAGCATGGCAGAAATTGAATTCTATCTCTGCCCTTTGGTCATTAGCTTGAAATTTCATCATGAGAATAACAATAGAATGAATCTAAATCCCTACACATAAATATTCGCACAGAGGCATAAGACAATATTATTTAATTTATCACCGGCGAACTTTCGATCCTGTGCCAATATTAATTTTATCGGATAACTTATCAGAACTTTAGTTAGATATTGTGAAGCAGGACCCTAAAAGTCGAAAAAGGCTCTTATGTACATATTTTATCTACAAACTAAGTGATTCCGATTATATACCTTATAATAACTGTTTTGTTAATATTTATAAATCTAAAATATTATATATTTCCTTTTAGACTCTGGACTGATCCCGATGACGAACATGATATGGATGCTGTTCCAAAAGAAGTATTTGGAAGAATGTCTGTTTTTCGTAATCGCTTAGTTGAATTAGGCATTAAAGCCGAACCAATTTTCCCAAAATATTGCGCGCAAAATCCTGGCGAATGCCTGTGACCTTATTAAAAAAAAAAAAAAAACAAATACGTTGAAAGAAACGTTAAATAAAAAGAAATAATACATTTTAAGAAAATCAAGCATTGAACAGAAACAATAACACGAGCAGAATAATTAAATCAAATTTATTTTCCTAATTAAGTTTAATTTCTGTTTTTTTTTTTTTTAATTTGAGAAAGACAAGTAACAAAAAGTACTAAAAAAAAAGTATGAATGTATCTTTATTTTGAACTCTAAGTTATCTTGTTTTAGTCTATTTATTCTATTCAATGTTTTGTATGCTTCTTTCAAACACATTGCTTGGTTTTAAATCATAAATAATTATTAATAAGTTTATAAAAAAAAAAGAACTGTCAAATTTGCAAAAAAAAGAAAAAAAAAACAACTTAAAAACCAAGAGTTTAGGTTTTCCTACCTCACCCAAATTGTAAAATAACTTGAAGAGTAAAATATGCTTCCTCTGTTAATTTAACAAATCATCATCATTTAAGAAATTGTTTATTGAAATCCGATTTTGTAAAATCAAGCAATTTCATTCAGAAGAAAAACATTTAGGTGTTCTTTTTACATATACACTAGTGGTCAATACAATAATTTGTATAGCTTTGACTACAAACTTTGCATTTTGAAATAGTGTCTCACTGTCTTCGTATTTGCAGTGAAAAGACCAACATTAAACCATCGAAATGATACCTCTTTATCTTTTAATTAAGAGAAGATAGCGTTTCAAGTACTAATTCATTTGAATATGTTCACCCGTTGGAAATTAGAGGAGAATACATAAAAAAAAAAAAAACAAATTTGAATTAACTACGGTTTTCTTTTGTTCAATTAATATTGAATGGTACCTCCTTTATCCACAGTTATATCAAAAATCCTAGTGTACATCATAAATCTCTTTTAAATAATTTATAGAAATTTGTTTCCAAACTTATTGTTGTTGTTAGATACTATGTCTTAAATTATCGGTTTGACTTGTAGATTTCACACGAATCACCCAAACCTAAAACATTTTCATTAATATTTAAATCTAGTCTGTATGGAAAGGCCATTCCAATAACTGAAAACTACAGATTAAACTTCTTTTCATTTGAGCAAACCACTAGTCTATAGCCAATCCTTTTTTTCGTCATAAATGGCGCCTGCAAAACTTTAATTGATTTGCGGGCCAAATTGAGGTTTTTGTTGTTAAGTTTTATAATTCAAGCTCTGATAGCTGGAACTACTGAGTGGAAAGAATTAGATGCAAAGTGGACAATTATTAACTACATTACCCCAAATATTGTGACATTAGCCGTGTTTTCGTTAGACTCGTAGGGTTTTCCTTTGGTAAATTCAGATTTAAATCTGAAATTTGATTTTATTGCGGCAGATGGATTATGATTTCAGATTTATATTTTTTTTAGTATGCATAATATAAGTGTGTATGTTTATTTGTATATGTCAAACTCATTGCTTTCAATTTTACTGGTTTATAGTGATGTTAGTAAAAAGAGATGTAGATCTGCAAAATCGATTTCTGATTAATAAAAAAGCCGTTGTTGCCGATTGGAAAGCCAAAATTGTTAAAATTGGTGTTTAGAAAGATCTGGGTGAAACAAAATTTGATTAATTGCTTTCGAGAACATATCAGATAGACTATTCAGATCCATCTATCAAATCATTTTCAGATACGTTGAGTTTTTGTTACAAAAACACAAACCCATCCGGATAGCTATAGATAGTTCCTCGAACGGGGGCAATTTTTACCATTAAATAACCCTATCAGTCAGTGCAAATCTACATGTAGTAAAACAACAACAATTAATTTCTGACAATTTCTTTAATTTTAATCATCAGTCAAATGAGATTTGAGTTCTGATGAAAACTTTGGAACGATTTAAAATCATGCGATTCACAAATTAAATAAGAACTTTATAATCCAAGTGGTTCCGCATCAGTTTCTTGAAAACCTTTGGAACGATTAAAAATTAGATTCGATATAGGTAAATACACAAATGTTGTTGCGCGACAGGTTTTGTAGATTCAGCTCCTAATTACTTGCTGTCAATTCCATGGAATTCCACAAAATCTTAAACGCTTAAGTAAAAAGGCATTTTGTCATGACAAGAGATACGTTTGGAGAATTTGTCAATTCCTCGCAAGAGGCAGTATTCGTTAAAGATAAATGTCTGTTTTTTAGGCAGCACAGGCTTAGATTTGATCCCTATAATTTGAATAAAGTACATTAATATTAATTAAAAACCAACCCGATTCAAAAACTAAGTAACAAGCGAGCATATTCAAATGACTCATTTTAATAAAGCTTTTTTTTTAATGCATTTGATAGAGAAATTTACCGTTTTGGTACTTTTATAATTGTTATTTTCTAATGTAAGTTGACAATAAAACATGAAAACATGAATCAAACAATGCTTTTTGCTAAGTTTTTCACAGGAGGGAGAATCTTTTGTTTGTTGTTAAATCTCCGAGACCATTCTTCTGACCCGCAATGTATACCTTGCTTTAAGTTAGGTTCATATATTGAAAAGAAATTTAAAAAAAAAGTAAAGTTCTTATTTAAAATAAAAATGCAATTGACAACTTACAGTTGAGTTAAAACCAATAACAGAAAGTATTCAATTTCAGTTAATTCAGTCTTCCAACTAAACTTTATTTTTGATAATTAAAAAAAACTTAGTACCACAACAAATATCCGTATTCCATATGCACATATATGTAACTACCCACATTTTGTTTGGGTGTGAAAGGAAACCAATATTGGTAAAATTCATCTCTATCTAAACACAAATTCGAAAGTCATCCTGTCAGAGAGTAAGTAGCTTGTAGCAAACTCGAGAAATTTGCGAACGATAGTGTTGTAGCCATTTATTTGTTTGGTCAAAAATGCTGCCTTAGTTTTCTTGAGAATAAGAATCATATAGACCAGAAGGTGTTTAGCAATCCGCAAGGTGTGAAAGAATCTAAAAAAAAAATCAGAAAAAAAGAACCAATTTATGTTCAGCAAAGTAAGACAACATGAAAAATCAATGATTTCTTTTCACGATTGTTGTAGTTTAGTAAAGAAGTAAAATAAATGGTCTTTAAAAACACTACAGAGGGGAGCTTACAACTTTACAAATTGTTCAGTTTATATTTCGGAGTTCTTACTTGTGCAAGCGAATACAAATTTTTTTTTGCTCAGTATACAGCAAAACTGGGGAAATTTCACCGATTCCCCTTTGCACTCACAAATATCATCTAACCAAATGTCTATCCTTTGTTTTCAAACGCTTTGGAATTGAATATTTGCGGTGTTAATGATTGACCCTATATTTTTTTTTTTCATTTTAAGATACGTCAGTACTGTAGGCTTAGTTAAAAAAGAAATTTTAGGACCCCTATAAGTTTATTACAAAAATTTAAGTTTATAATAAAGCTTGGAACATACATATTTCAATAGGTATAGGTTAGGTTGTTGGGCTGATAGAAGATCTTATGCCTATCACACTTAGATCAATGTAGATCCATTGTGATACCCTGGATAATTGGACTCTTCGAGAAAGTTAACCCATAAATTTTCCTGGATTATCAAGCCATCTAGAGGCATTAATGAATTGCGAATGTTTCACACCCGATATATTGGATAGCTCTTCTAAGTTGCGATAGGGCTGGGCAGTGACATAAAAAGTGAGAAGAGTCTTCCTGTGCCACCTCATCGCCACAACCTCTGCATAGGTCATCCGTGCTGAGTCTCAGCTTATTTTTGTTCTACTTCAGCAGGTTGTGTCCGGTGATGGTATCCACAAGGGCGCACAGTGATTTCTTACTTAGTGTTAAGATCCTACCTGTTTTCCCCTTGTCAAAATACGGCCAAAGTTTTTTGGTATTCGCACAAGAGTCGATTTGGCACCATCTTATATTTGTTTTCTCTAGAGTTTTCTTTGCCACAGTCTGTTTGAGGAAACAAATTGGTGCGTATAGGTTGTGTTCTGCCTGGCTCGGATCAATTGTTGATCCAATTCGTGCCAGCTCGTCTGCTCTCTCATTACCAGGAATTCCTATGTGACCAGGAACCCAAGAGATCTTAATGTTATGGTGCGAACCAAGAATCTTGAGTTCTTCGCGGCAGCACGAAACAAGCTTCGACTTTATTTCGATGGCAGAATTTGCTTTTATGGCTGCTTGGCTGTCGATGAAGAAGGTGATATCAGATGGAGGTATCGACAGCATTGACAAGCGTTCAGCAGCCTTTGTTACTGCCAGAACTTCAGGTATAAGTTTCATAATAATTTTGCAAGACAGCTTATAATTTTGGACATTGACATATGTACAAGTACATACATAAATTTCAAAGACTAATGTTCGATTTACACGTTTTTAATAATTATTGCGATTAAATTGAAGATTGCTATAAAATTGCTGTAAGGCATTTTTCCTTAATTAAGTGCAGCTTGAATTTTTTGAGAAAATCAGCTATAGCAGTGATATCAATGCTTTGGCAGCAACAATAATCAAAATTTAAATTTGTTACATAGATTAGGAACAAATATTAATTGACGAATCACATAGAACTTTAATAGATTGGTACTGGCGATAGCGAAGCGACTTCTTTCCGTTTCTAGTAAATGGCTATTAAAGTAATCATGAGTACTTTGCCCTCCAAACGATCACGGCTATCATTGTTGGTTTTCACTCTTTTCAAGGACATACATTTTTTTCATTTTCTAATAAAAAAATTCTTCTTCGTTAAATAACTTTCTAGAACGTTAATATTTCATATTACTCTGTGCTTATTTCAGAAAAATGACAGTTGAAAATTTTGCAAATTTGTTACACTATAACGTTTCTTAATTTCAAATTCGATTATTCGGAATTCTATTATTCGGGGCTATGAAATTGAGAATTTTCTAATTCAGGATTTTAAATCTAAACTTTTTCTAGCGTAAAAATTGTAATAAACAAAATAAGCCAAACAAATAAAATATATAAACATACATAACATATATGTATATATATTAAATAAATAAAAACAAAAATATTTTTTTAGTATTTTCTAGAAAAAACCTTATGGTTTATCTCTCATCTAATATAATTATTTAAAAATTCAAGCCAACAAAGATATTTGAAATACAAAAACATAATTAAACTAGATTTGTATTTATTTTAAAGTAAACACATACATATTTATCGAGACAGAGAAGGCATAAATATAAAATAGAAAAACTTATTCAAACTTTCAAAACGCACATATGTATTTCTAATATTTAAATGTTTCAATATTAGATGTTTTCAACACACGATTTTATAATAATCTTAAAGAGATTTATATAATTATATAAATTGTATAAACATTTAATTGATAAATTGAGTGTGTTTAACTTTTTCTGTTTATTTTTTTTTTTTAATTTCTAGTGATTGCTGCACTGGTTGTGTGCATTTAAATATTTTATAAACATAAATCTTTACACATATATATATGAATTTTTGAGTGATACCATGTGACCTTAAAGTAATATTGTAAAACAAATGGTTATTTAATGCATTATGTATAAAAAAAAATGATTGTATAAACTAAAAAGAAAAAAAAATGCCGAAAATTAAAAAAAGAAATATGAAATTCCCATTTGATATTGAAAACATAAAAATAAAAACAAAAAAACCTGTTAGATAGATAGGTTTAAAAATTGTTTATAGAACATAAACAAATATTAATATTACTATTATTGAATAAAAAAGTATATATGTATACATTAATATATATATATTGTGAACATTTTTTGTAATATTTTGAAAATGAACTAAAAAATAACGATGTAAATCATTAATGAATTTATATAGAGAAGAGTTAGTTTATTCCAGAGTTAAAAAGAGTTTTTTTTTTTATTAAATGTACTTAACGCATTTCTCTTCTATTAATGAAGTTTATATTTTTTTTTGAATATTATAAAATAAAGATTATTTAAGACCTCCTTTATTTAAAATACCCTAATATACTTTTGTAAATAAATTGTTTGAAGATAGATGAATTTGTAAATAAAATGTAATGAATTAAACGTTGCAATTTTGTTTTATTTTGTATATTTTTGGACTCCTAATCTACTCTTTTTATTAGAATGGTTATTAAACAATATTTTCTTCATACCATCCAACTGCAAAGGTGGTAGGTGTGTGTGGGAATGAGTGTCTCTGTGACCGTCTGTAAATCGAACTAGAGAAAAACTGGGCCTGTAAAACCATTGCACACCTAAGACAATTAAACCTGGGGAAAATGAAGTTTGTTTTTGTAGGCGTCTAGGGGAGAGAATTGAAGTTTGAAGAATGAAACTGGAAAAATATTATCACTGTTTGTAGTGGAAAAACAAAGTTGAAAACTATTGTCGACTTCCTTTCAGCAAAAGAATCGATTCTGTTCCAAACTTTTTCTAAACAAAATCGATTCTTTTTTGTCAAAACAAATCTTGCATTTTTATCAAGATTTCACACCGATTTGCACGCACACTAGGTATACAGATTTCAAATTTCTAATACGTCAAATTGAAACTCGGGGAGTTTTGGGAAGGCAAGTTGTTTTCTTTTTGTTGGAACGTATTCTACATAATATTAAACAAAATATTCAACAATATTTACAGTCAATTTAACTACAAAAATAATTAATTGCAGCTGTCTAGTAATACACACAATCACACGAAAAAATATTAAATTCGATTCTTTTACGAATTCCTTTCAATTGACAGAAACAAATCGATTCGGTTTAGAAAAAAATTGATTACTTGTTGATTTCTTGGTGTTGAACGAAAAGCTCTTAAAATTTAACATTTGGAGATATTTAAATCAAGATGATTTAATTTACACCACTGATAAAGCCTGTGTTTTTTTGAAATTTCAAGCAATCTTCAATCGTGTATGTATATTGGAAAGTAAGTTTTAAATCGTCTGCAAACATTAGACAATCTCCATACTTTAAAAGATTGAAAAGAAGTCCCAGATGACTACCCTTAGGGAGACTTAACAATACATGAATACAAAATAATTGATTATTTCCAATTCTTAGAACCTGTTTCCGATTCTTCAAAGAAGATTCCAGACATTTAAGAAAACGAAACTTGAACCCCATTTTCTGGAATTTTTTTTAATATGAAGCTTATGATGAACTCTATCGAACGCTTTTACGAAGTCTGTGTCCAATGAATGAATGAATAATAATTGGGGGTGATTGCACTGCGACCTATAGGTCTATTGTGCCCCCATCCGGAGCTAGATGATCTTGCTCATTTTATAGCTCTTCCTCCAGCTTAACACCTCTAATGAATTTAAGTATCTGGCGAACTTTCAGAGAGGGAAATTCGCCCTCTTCTACCTGGTAATGTCCCAGGTGTTTTTTCCTCTGATGCATGAGAGCATCACATCTACCTAGAATGTGGTCCGGTGTTTCCTCATGAGTACTGCAGAATCTGCAGGTGGGGCTGCTTTCTAGACCAATGACATTTAGGTGTCTTCTGAGTCTGCAGTGGCCACTGAGGAGACCCGTGATTATTCTGAGGTTGTTTCTACTTAAGCTGATGCAGTTCTTGAAACGTTCTTGGTTATAACTCCCAAGTAACAGTTTTGCCTGCCTAAGCTTAGGAAGTTCCTTCCAATTTTTGGATCTTTTGACCTCCTCCTCTTTTTTGATTTTGTTTTTAATCACATTTTCTCCTATTCCACAATAGGGCTCAGGTCCCACTAGGGGGGTTGTTGCACCTGTTTTTGCTAGGGAGTCTGCCTCCTCATTGCCCTGGACCCCGATATGGCCAGGTACCCAATAGAGTGAGACATTGTTGTATTTGCCAAGTTCGTTTAGCCTGTGCACACATTCCCACACTATCTTTGAGCTGATGGCGTACGAGCTTAGTGCTTTGAGTGCGGCTTGGCTATCTGAAAAGATGGCAATATTTTGGTTGCGGTATTTCCTTTCAAGATTACGATCTGCACATTTCGCTATGGCGTGTACTTCCGCCTGGAAAATGCTAGTAGACTGTCCCATCGGTATAGAAAGTTTAGTTCTAGGCCCAAAAAATCCTGCCCCAGTCCCTTCAATCGTTCTTGAACCATCAGTGTACCACTTGATGGTATTTGCCTTGAGTGTGTAGTTCACTGTTTCGCCTACCCACTTTTCCTTGTTACTTAACTCCGTTTTGAAGTTTTTATCGAAGTTATATTTTTTAATCATACCATCTCTGGGAATGTCAATAAGGTTTGTTACTGTCGACTTTAAAATGTTGTCTTTTTCTCTAAGACTTATACACTTACCAGTCCCAGTTCCCTCCTTTGTAAATCTCATTATGGCTCCCTCAGCTGTACTTACGATGATATAGTGTAAGGGGGTCAGGTGGAGAATAACCTCCATCGCTGCTGTAGGGCAAGTTCTCATTGCTCCCGTAATGCATATACATGCGAGCCTTTGGATTTTTTCTAGCGCTTTCCTAGTTGTGTCTGTGCCCAAAGAGTAGAGTCAAAAATTTGTAAAACAACACAAATTAGTTGTAATGGACCGAACACTGCAAAATCCATGCTGCCTTGATGAAATAATTCCTTTAACTGCAAAGTTGAGCCATATATTTTTCAAATAATTTTGGTATAGCCGAAAGTTTAGATATTGGTCTATAATTGTTAATTTAATGCTTAAGGCCATTTTCGTAATTATGACTTATAAATGATGAGTTCCATTCTTGAATAAAAACACCAGTTTGAAACGATTTATAAAAAAATATTTTTAAAACTTTATAAAGCGAAACGGCACATTTAGATAGAAAAAGGGGAGGAATCGAATCCATTCCAGAATTTTTGTTTAAATCCAGATAAGTTAAACTATCTAAAACTTCATGATCTGTCAAGGAAAAACAATCAAAATCAACTTGACAATCGATTTCATTTTTCATATTTACATAACATATTCATTTTTACATTACATATTTCTATAAAGGCCAGATTATTATTTAAATTTTAAAAAAAATTGCAAAAAGATTGTAGGTACGTTGTTTTGTTATCGTCATTCTATTTCTATAGAATTTGGAAATTCATAAATATATCTACTTAAAGCCATATTATTGACTTGTTTCAAAACTAGTTTCATAGCAAAACTAGTTTTATAGAAGTTTGGAGTCCCAAGTTTTGCACGGCCTTATGAACTTAGTGTTTTATGCAAAGCTATTTTTAATTTTTTTTAATAGTTTTAGGTATAAAAATATTTTTGAATAATATTGGTTTGAGCACCTCCAAACATCTATAAAACTAATTCAGCAATGAAACTAGTTTTGAAAAACGTCAATAATATGGCTGTTAAAAAATCGAACTCTCTTCTCAACGAAGTCTATCTTCAGATTTTCCCGACGCCTAACACTTTTTGAAAGCTTTGTTTTAACATTTACTAAATTCTTAACAGCCATATTATTGACTTGTTTCAAACTAGTTTTATAGCAAAACCAGTTTTATAGAAGTTTGTAGTCCCAAATTTAGCACGGTGATGCTATGGATTTAGAATTTTATCCGGAGCTACTTCTAATTATTTTTCGAGTTTTACATAGGTGTCAAACATTTTTTGAATAATACCGATTTGAGCACCTCCAAACATCTATAAAACTAGCTTTGTCATGAAACTAGTTTTGAAACAAGTCAATAATATGGCTGTAAGCCTTTTATTGAACCAGGGAGATTTAAAGGACGCTCTTTTCGATTGTTTTTTTTTTTTAAGAAATTCCACATTTTCAGAATCAGAGCATACCTATGTTTTCTCTTAGACATAAAGCACATAAGAAATTTTCTGAGTGGGGATTATCATCTGGGCATGAGCTATTGTCAGGACAGCGGTTTTAATTTTCCTCTGGGCGTAGTTTAATATCCGAACATGAGTTAACCTTCTGGGCTTTTGTCAGCTTCTAGACTAAGTTTGATATTGGCACCTTTTTTGACCAAGAGTTTATCGTATAGTCGAGTGGTAACATATCTAAATTATTTTAAGCAGCTTATTAGCTGGAGTCAAAGCATATATCAATATATTGCAGTCTCAATTTTATACTTAGCAGAACTTAGCATTTTGTTTTCTTATTTTTATCCACAGTACTAACCATCGATATGAGGTTAAGAGTAGTATGTGTACATGTTGTTATAAATCTGTATGGGGCTGAGAGAAATGTTTTTATACTTTTAGACCGTTATTAAAAATTAATTTTTATTTAAATACATAATTATTTATAATAAATAATACAAACATTTAAAACAAATTTTGTAAAATGGTTGCAATTTGTGTCTGTTAACTGCAACTAGGTTTTGCTGAATTGTGCGTGATGAGGACTGTATTGGCTGGTTGCATCTCGATTCGTATAATCTCTGTAATTGATCATCCAAATCGAAAAAAAGAATACGCTATTCAAACTTCTCGTATAGCTGCGTGTTAGCATTATCTTTGCAAACGTTTAGCATGAAACAATACTTAATTATAAACTGTCCTGGGCGGTCATTAAAGAGATCAAGTATAGGTACATACGAGTACATAATATCGTAATGTAGGCACCTAATCGAATTTTGAATTGAAGTTTTATAAGTCATCAGTTGCTGATTCGACTTTATCGGAGTAGATCAAACCACTATCGGAATAAAGACGAATTATTAAAATTTCTGTTAACATTGCGTGACGTGAAACGAAAAATGATACATTCGTTATAATTCGTGCGTTTTATTTAATTTCAAGAGCATTACTAGTATTACTCATAAAATGAGTGTTTTAATATTTTTTTCGGTTTTTATGCTTCCTTTAGGAGCAATGTGTTACTTTAATAGTAAGGTTTTTTTTTTATTAATAAACGTGTTTGAGAAAGAAAATTAAATATTTTTTTTTATGTTTAGTGACTGCCTATAGGCAAATGCCGCCATTATACATTTTAGATGATTATGATATGTGTTTGGATAGTGAAAAGCCATCGTCTTACTGTTTGGTAATTGGACAAATTATACCAAATGACACTTCAAGTCTTTGGGAACAAATTTCAGTAAGTACCTCTAATTTATGATTAATTTAACTTTTGATGCGGGCCAAAATATCCCTCAGACGGAAAATGGCAAGCGCGCGCCGGCCGGTTATAGCTTTAATTGAAAATTTAAATTTTACATTTTACGGCACTTAAAAACCAAAGTCAGTTATTATTTTGATGACAACATAAAGGTTTATATTTAATTATAAATTCTTGCAAAAATAAATTTTCATTTTGGCCCCAATGATCATTGGTAAGGTAGTGAATGGCCTTTTCGATTGCAGTCAGAATGACAGTTCTTCTTCTAAAAAGAAGAGAAATTTGTTTTCAGAATCGTTCCAGATGGGTTCACACGGATCAAATCGTTAACCCTGATTACCAACCGCAAAAGGCAATAAGTCATTGAAACAACCGATAAAAGGAATCGTTTAATCAGGCTCTTTCTGTAAAACAAAATACGTTTGTGCAATGCAATTACATTCAGTATACAAAAGCTCTCTCTTCAGCTGGCCATTCACGAGCGAGTCAAATAATGGCCAGGCCTAGCCAAATTGCTTCGTGTAATTGAACTCTGTCTAGACATTGGGATTTTCAGCCAAATGGCTCGATCTTGTATGGCCAGTATTCACACGGCGGCAGCGCGGCTTTATTTATTTTGAGCTCCAAACTTTTTAGGCATTGTTTTAGCAGTTTAAAGAAAATGTTTCATGCTTCTATACCATTTATTATATGCATACAAAATCTTTAAAGTTCTCAGCTACAAGAGCGAGCTCGTGCGATACAGTGGTGAATTTTATTTCTAATAAACTTTTCAATTTCTCTTTCCAAAAAATTAAATTAATGAGTTTTAAACTTTATGACATTGATAAACAGAATTATCCAAATCAATGTATTGAACATTAATTTGCAAATCTTTTCTATTCGATAAAAATATACAGGGTGATTCACATACGGTGTGAGAAAAAACTAGAGCGTCTAGGTTGGATTGAGACAAGAAAAAAATCGTATAGAAAGGGGGAGGTCTATTCCCTCCCCGAGTAGTCAGGAGGGGCAATTTTCTAAAAAATTGACTTAAAACAGAAAAAAAATATTAAAAGACAACAGTTACACATACAATGCCATGATATACCTTTTTGTAAAGCCAGAAATCTTTTCTTTTATTATGTTTTTAAATAAAGTTTTTGAAAAATAAATTTTCAAACTTTTTTTTTCAATATTTTACGTAATTAAGTACTAATTTTGTTTTCAAAATTCTATGCGTTAATTAGTTTTTAGTCAAAAACAGAGAACGGGATGCTTAAATGTCTTTCACTTTTTGGAAAATTGAAAATACTAAATCTACTTTACTATGGCTACGTAGTGGAAATAGGATCCTTAGAGCACCTTAAGCAACGGATTGGAGTGAAATTAAGGGAACTTTATTTTTGTTTTTTTCAATTTTCTAAAGATCAAGAAAAGATTTTAGCATCCGGTTCTTGGTGTTTGACTTAAAATTAATAAGGGCATTGAATACTAAAAACAAAAATATCACTTAATAACGTAAAATTCTGAACAAAATTAGTTTGGACAACATTTCTCAATTATTTTTTTCGAAATTTTGAGTTTGAAAATTAATTTTTCAAAAACTATTCTCCAAAACAACTTTATTTAAAAACACAATTAAAGAAGAGATTTCTGGCTTCACAAAAAGGTGTATCATGGTATTGTATGTGTAACTGTTGTTTTTTAATATGTTTTTTTTTTTTGTTATAAGTCAATTTTTTAGAAAATTTCCCCTCCTGGCTAAACGGGGGGGACTAGACCCCCTCCCATACGATTTTTTTCTTGACTCAACCCAACCTACACGCTCTAGCGTTTTGTCACACCGTATGCGAATCACCCTGTGAACAAAGGTATACAAAGTTATTTTGTGTACTTTTGTTTTAAGAATTTTTCAGCAGTAACGAAGCGGCATTTCCGACACGATTATCTATACTTTGGGGTTTGCTTGAATCCTTGTAAGAAGCTTATACACCCATTTAGCCCATTTCGTAAGGATATGCTCTACACCGGTAAAATAAAAGACAAGGAGGTAGCTATATGAATTTCTTTAAGGGTCAGTTTGTTCACCAGCTAATCATGATTTATCAAGGATTAGTGCAACTGTGGTAAATCAGCGAAGTTGCATGTTAACTAAAATTTTTGTCAAGAAACAAATAATTTGAGTTGTGAATCATGGAAATCGTTATAAACAGCCGATTTTGGGTGATTAGTGCAGTTCAATTAGAACCTCTTAAAATTCATGGTAGATAATTATTCCACTGTGAACAAATTGGCCCTAAATATAATAATTACTTCTTTCTTAATCTTAGTTTTTGAATTTCAGCTAATTGAATACTTCAACGATATAAACAAACGGGAATCTGACAATAGAATTATTTATGATAAAAGTATTAACACATGTTTAAATTATAAATTTGCGAAACAGTATGAGTTGCAAGTCCGATCATTTGTTCAGTATTGTGTCCAAAACACCGATCCTGCGAGTTTTGATAATTTGGAAATAGCATTTCTGGGCCTAGTTGGGATGCTTTTGCTGTTGGTTTTGATCTCATCAAACTATGATCGGATATTAAAACACAGACAGCCATTGAATATGCAAGGATATGATTTCTACAAACATCGTTTACAGACAAAAAGTGCGAGTTGGAAGTTTAATGGCCGATTTCATAAAGCCCTTTTAACTGTTTAACAGGCTTTTGAATATTTAAATGACCTTTGTTCCATACCAATTAAAAGTTTAAAAGCCTGTTTAATACTTGTGAAACCGAACATAAAACTATGAAATGTGGAAGTTTTTTTTTCAAAATATTTTTTTTTTCAGACGAAACAATTTTTACATCGTTTTCGTTGTTTCGAAACTACTATCGATTAATTGTACCATCACGCGGAGAAATGGCACGTGACTTTAGATTTCTCGAAGCTTACAGGTTTTTCGCTATTATTTTGGTAGTATTTGCACACGTTCTGCTACTGCTTAAGGCAGTTCCAACACTGAACACAGAATTTGCCGAGAAGACCTTTTACAAACTTGGATCAAATATCTTTATAAACGGTAGTGTAATTGTGCAGATATTTTTAGTTATGAGCAGTTTTTTGCTGTCCGTGAATTTTCAAAAAACCATGGCGTTAAAAGAACCTGGCATCTCGGAGTGGGGCAAACTAATTTTATATCGATACTTAAGGTACCTAATTCGATATTTGATTTTTGTAATTCAGATAGGTAATCGATTACTTTTAGACTAGCACCGTCATTGGGTTTTGTGATTCTTTTGAACGCTTCAATATTGCCACGATTTCAAGATGGGCCATTTTGGAGACATGTCACTGAACCAGAATATATACTTTGTAGGGAAACATGGTGGGCAAATTTATTGTTTATCAACAATTTCACATTGAGGAAAAGTGTTTGTAGAATTTTAAAGCATTTTTAATTGTTGATATTGAATGATTCTCTATATATAGTGCCTTCATCAAACCTGGTACTTAGCTGCAGATTTTCAATTGTACGTGATTTTGTGTGCTGTGCTCATCATAATTGCAAGGTAAGAAAGAGTAATTTAATTTGGGTTATACCAGTTTTGTAATTTCCTAGATTTCCTAACACGAGAAACTGTTTTTTGGGATTGGGTATCGGTATATCATTCCTTTCTACAGGTCTAATAACTTATTATTTGGAACTTGATGCTGTCCATCAAGAAACCCCTGAGTAAGTTAAGAAAAAGGATGTGTGTTTTATGCCAATTCAGATATATTCATTCGATTTCTCTTTCAATAGTTCTTATCGATATTTATTCTGGACCAACAGTGATACTATGTATAACGGTTATGCTCCCTTCTATACTAATTTTGGAGGATTTGTTTTTGGAACAATAAGTGGATTTGTCTATCTAAAATACAAGAGCGAAGGTCTCAATCTTAAGAAAAAAAAGGCCAAGATAAATTTAATACTTTTCGCATCACTACCCTTTCCATTTCTTTTATTGCTTTCTGGTGAAATTTTCTATCAAATCGAGTTTCCCAGACCATCGATATGGGTTAGTCTGTATGCTGCATTGTTTCGAAATGTTTGGGCTATAATATGCTGTTCTTTTGTATTATTGATGTCTTTCAAAGCTGGATGTAGGTTATCTATTATGTACTGTATATATCTATCTACTGGGGGAAAGTATCATGTAAAGTCACCTGCTTTTCTTAACGCTTAACAGGGAATTATTCATTAAAATGATTTTGCAAGATGTTTTTTTAAACATTAGCCCTGTTTTTTGCAAGCCTGGAGGGATTTGGTAGAAAAAAGACATCGGAGATTAGCGACGCGACGCCATTACAGAAACAAAATGGAGTTTCCATACAAACTATGGGATAAGAAGTATGCAATTCACACCGGTATAAGAGTTTTTCTCCGTGCTTAAGTTAAGCCCAGAGAATTCTCCGCGCTTAGTTAAACCCAAAGGGAATTTGTTGTTGTTGTATTAAACACGTAAATTGCAGGCGAGGGCGATGTTTTTTTCCACCGATTTCCTCGGGGCTAACAAAACATTGGGCCTTAATAACTAACCGCTAAACACGCGCTTAGTTACGCCACGTTCAGCTTTTAATACGAGCTTATTTGTGTGTGTGTAAACTGACTATTTAGTTGATTATTGGTATGAGTCATTATTTAGAATCCATTTAAATATTTAAATCATCTCTAAATTTGGTTATTGGTACGGCCCATTCTGTTTATCCAAAATAGTCATCCTTCTCAGAGCTATGGGTATTGTTTGCGCTTTTTCCGAAAAATAAGTTTCGACGCCCCTAAACCAGTCCTTTTGTCAACTATTTTCTTCTAAGAAGAGTGCAATTCAAGACCAAGCTTCACCAAAAAATTAAAAGAACATGTCAATGTAACAAAGCCCTAAGAGACACCTGTAGAGATACTGTATAGTTATCACAGTCAGTGCTGATAATATGGAATAACTACTTCTGCAAACTGTTACGGCGACGAAAACCAAAATTTAACTGTCAGTCAGATTGAATCATTCAACTACACGATGATAGTGCAAACTTTCTTTCATCATCAGTATAAGAATAACAATATCCAAACTTATAAGTCCAGCAAGGCAACTGACCCTGATTACTTACCGGCCGAGCTATTTAAAGGTACTGGAATTGACTTGGTACTCGGTAGAGAATATCAAGTTATTTATATTAGCCTTGATTTGGTTGAAAAAAAAACGACATCGGGGACTAGCGACGCCATTACAGAAACAAAATGGAGTTTCCATACAAACTATCGATAACAAGTATGCAATTCACGCCGCCGGTAACACAGTTTTTTCTCCGTGCTAAAGTTAAGCCCCGAGAATTCTCCGCGCTTAGCTAAGCCTGAAGGGGATTAGTTGTTGCTACATTTAACATGTAAATTGCAGGACGTTGTTTTTTTCGATCGATTTCCTCGGGTCTTGCAAAAAAAACACGGCTATTATTTGGTCAGAAGAAAATCTTCTGCAGGATCAATCGAATCCCATGACACTACACCAACTACAGAGGAATAAGTCTATTAAATATTTATATAAACAGCCCTATCCGTTCGGAGAATCCTCCTATCGGAGAAAAGATCCGATCGGGGGATTTATTTGCTTTATGGTAACCGAATGTATTTGACATTTTGTCAAAATAAAATATTTTAGAATAAGTCGTGAAGTTCCGTGCAATGTCTCATAAATGCGGTCATAAATTCAACCAGCCGGTCATGTTGCACCTGGTTTGTTTTTTTTTTTTCTAAAAGAAAGAAATATTCATATTTACCAAATAAAAATTACGCTTACTTAAAAATCTTTTTGTTGCTGAGCTTCCATTTCAGTCTTCAATTTTGTTTCGGGAAATTTTCCACTTCTAATTTTCTGTCGGGGAAATCGGAAAGCAAATATCTTCAAACATCGCATGAATTCGGGATGCGTTGCTGCCATTTTGACATTTCATCGGCATGCAACGCATGAATTTGATATTTTCAACTCATATTAATTTTTTTTTTTCGTTTACATCTGTCCGATTGGCCTATCGGAACGGCTACAATGATACAAAAATTTTCTTCCGATCGGATACGATGATAAGGCTGCAAATTTTGTTTTCCATATAATACCTACATGAACCCATGAAACCCTTCCTCTTGAAACAAAGTGATCGGTCCCTGTCGAGCTTCCGCATCAGATCCTGGAGAAATCGCGAGATGTTCAAAGCGATACCCACCACCGTTTTATTGATTTTAAAGGTGCCTATTATTTCCATTTATAGGGATGATCCATGCAGAGCCATGTCTCTCAAAACTCTTCCACCTGTACAGGATATTCAATAAGTCAATGCTCAAAGCTCCATCACCGTGCGTGGGCAACGAACTCGCCGAGATCTTCACTAACGGTATTGACATTTTTATTGATAGACGTAAAGAGACAGAAGAGCAAAGACATGATGTCAACAGAAAGAGACAAACAACATCGACGAATTGGTCGCACTAGACAGCAGAAATTTTGAAGGAGTAAAGGGGCTTGATGGACCTTTGGGCTGTACTATAACATCTGACAAGAACTTTAGTCTATAAATCAAGCGAAAAAATACTCTACTTGTGAATTGCAATTTTGTTTGGCTTAGAAGGCAATTTAGTATAGTAAGGCCCTATCCCAAAAAACTAAGAAGACTGTTTGTAAGACGTTTAATAATCCCAGTCCTACTTGACGGTACTGACGCATGGACTCTATCGAAGGCGGATGAAGATAGCCTTGGATGATTCGAAAATCATTTGCTAAACATTCAACAACGAACTTTAAGAGTTGTACAGTGGAATGGCACTGGTCAAAAGAATATAGATTCATCGACTTAGTTGGCTAGGGCATGAAAAACAAAAGTACACCAATACTCTAAATTGAACAGTTTTCAAATCTTACCCATAGTGACAACACAGTAGAGGAAAACATCGACGAATAAGTTTGGCACACGCATCACGCGGAAGTTGACCTCAACCAACTAGGACTGCTTATAGCTGGAACTTGATGCAGTAAGCTAAGAAGCGGGCCAATCTTGAACTGTTTTATAAGTAAGGGCGAGCCTTTAAGGAGGTACATGAGAGAAACCTAAAAATATGGCCCTATAGACTATAGAGCGAGTAATTAATTTCTCATCGAAATGGCTCTATGGAAGGATCAGAGAAATAAAATTAATAAATTAAAGTATTAATTTTACTAGTTTCACAGTCCACTCATAGCTGAATATATGGCACTAAAGTCTCCAATTTTAGGCACTCAAGTGCCACTTAATCAAACAATTGGCGTTTTTCTCAAAGCAGATCACGCAACTGTCAAAAAAAATTCTATGTTTTTTCTTGGCTCAGACATATCATAGCATTAAAAGTTTGTTTCTTTTTTCCATTGGAGTTAGCTCAGAGCTTGCTCAATTAGCTCAGAGTAAAATGAACGAGCAAATCCAGCGAAACGTTAAGCGAAGCCAACTTCACTTGTTTTTTTTTTATTGATTTGACAGTCACACTAGACTCTAAAGATGAAATGACAGTTCAGTGCTCAAGTTTGTTTCATAATTAAATCTGAGGACTCTGATCATAATCTGCTCAGATCTCTGCTCTGATTGCTCAGCCTCTGCTCAGAGCTTTACTCAGAGCCAAAAACGCCATATGAAAATGTGCCTTATAACTGGTTTAGGGGTGTAAGTGAAGAACCACTCTAAAGCGGGTAATTTCTGTAACCTAATATGTCGGAAGTTTAATGGGGTTTTCCATTGGCAAATTCAGATTTCAATCTAAAAATTGATTTTTTTCGTGGCGAATGGAATACTTTTTCAAATTGATTTATTTTTGTCATTGTAGTCGTGTGGTTTCGTTTCTATGTTAATATTTCAATAATATATAGAAGATAAAGATGAGCTTGATGAAGTTACCGATTAATGTTAAACTGGTTGCATTTATTATAAGCGAATATTTCTCACATATTTTGAACATAATTTTCACACCTGAAAAAAAAATGAATCAATTCAAAAAACACATTTGCAAACTGACAGCTGTAAAATACGTTGGTGGTAGTACAGGGAGGGGTAAATCTGCAGAGAAATTTAGATCTGCAAAATTGATTTTAAATCAAATTAAATCAATTTATTTTGCCCATTGGAACGCAAAATCGGCTGTTTGACAGATCTAAATCTGAAATAAATTGATTTATTTTATCAATGGAAAACCGCATAAGTTACTCAACACAATGCAATGTTTAAATCCACATGAAATTATTCAAATTAAAGAATAAATAATGTCAATTTGTGTTAATTTTGTAATACAAATGCGCCAAAGAATTTTCATACATCCTTTTAATGTGAGCGTTCATCATCAATCATTATCACGTAAATTTTACAAACAAGTACCCACTTCAACTTTTTACATGACACTTTTCCCCGAGTTCCAGTTGTAAAAACGTGGTTTAAATCTAGATCTGTGATTTAGCAATTTAAACTCACCGATTTCGGTGGATTAGCAGAATTTCAACGATGCTAGGATTCAAGCATGTAATTGGCTATTATCACATACTTGAACCTTGAACCAACGCTGAACCTCAGTTAATCCGCCAAAATCGGTGAATTTAAATCGCTGAACCACAGATCAATATTTGAACCATGTTTATACAACTATGGCCTTGAGACTATTAACCAAAAAAAAAATAGAATCTATTTTAATCTGCCAAACTTTATTTGTCTTAGCAATACTCTATAAATTCTCTTCGATGAAGATATTTGTGCCTCTGGGAAGAATTTCATTCCAAGTTTATCTGATTCACAGTAATGTTATACGATGCCTTGTTGGCTGTGTACGTCAACCGCTCTACGTAAATAATTTAATTGTGGTAAGGCTATTTTTTAAATATTTTTTTTATTTATTAATATACCTGAGATAAAATTGACAACGAATTCTTCTTATTTCTTTTCTACTATAGGCAATGTACGTGTTGGCAAGTATTGTAATTTCATTTATGGTAGCGTTCTTCTTGTATTTAATTTTCGAATTACCTTTAACTACTATAGTAAATTCAGCAATTAAAAGATGTGGTATGTATTTTTAAATTAAGATATTTATTATTTACAAATTACAATTAATAGGTGAACCCTCAAAACCTCATAACAATAAGAAGTCGATGGTAGATGAATCAAATAAAGAAGAAACGACAGCAACATAAGAAATGTTATAAATACAAATAAAACCAAAATTGAATTCTTTCTTTTTAATAAAGGGTATTTTTTTTTTAGACGTGTTGTTTTCAAGAAGAAATAAAACGCATATTATTTAATGTTATGGCCAAGAACTTAGCTTTATTATAAAGATAAGGGTTTGATCTTGGAGGCCACGCCACAGGCCCACGAAGCGAGATAATTCGGTCACCAAAAATTTCCTTCTATAAATTGATGGTTTCATTGGCTGTATGGCATGTAGCGCCGTCTTGTTGGAACCAAAGATAGTCCACATCAACATCCTCTAATTCAGGTACGAAAAAGTCATGAATCCTGGATGGGCACAGCTCTAATTGTTGCCCGCGATGGCAGATGGACTCATTCGGGTCTTCTTCGATACTCTGCTCCACAGCAGCAATTGCGTCTTCGACGCTCACTGTACGGCCGGCGTCTCGAACATTAGTCTATTAATTATGAAATGGTAAACCAAATTGAGCATAAATCAAGTGACACCTGTCAAAAAGACCAACTCCGAAAAAAGGATTGCCAGATTGAAAACCACACGTCTAAAAAAAACAACCTTTAGTACTAGATTATTGTTTCCATCTACTCATGAGTAGTTCGCCACCTCCAAAGAACACGGCTAATACTGGTATACAAAATAAAGGTTCTCCCAAACATAATAAATAGTTTTTATTGAAGGACCAGGTGGTCTGAGTTTTAGTAAAAAAAAAATATATGTAGAGTAGTGTTATGAAAGTTTTTTCAGGAAAAAACACGACAAAAC
The DNA here is from genome assembly GCA_932273885.2 of Leucozona laternaria. Taxonomy (NCBI): domain Eukaryota; kingdom Metazoa; phylum Arthropoda; class Insecta; order Diptera; family Syrphidae; genus Leucozona; species Leucozona laternaria. Next base: position 41,412,987 of record OW026368.1, on the reverse strand, counting down.
CCATTAAACATTAAAACTAATCTTGGGATAGTTTTTTTTTTTGAACCTAGGCTTAAGTTTTACTTAGACTTGATATTTATACCTATCAGCACGTATTTTTCCACAATAATGATCAGCACATGTATGAAAAAACTGATTTTACTTAACTAATAAAAATCAGCCTTCGACCTTTTCTCTAACAAAAAAAAAATATTATAGTTTAACTAAACTACATACATAATGTTTCTATATCGAAGATCTTCTTCTCAAAAATAAATAAAAACAAATGAAATGCGTGTAAATACTGCCCCTAATCTTGGTTTAGGTCAACAAATTTGACTCATTCATGAACTGTGTATATGAACCATATGAACAGTAAACATCATCATTTAATGCACATTGACATAAAATACCCATTATACATTTTCAAGGCCAAGCAGTACCTAAGCAAAGACCACAATAATTGTTTTTTTATTAAATTAAAATTTTAACTTTCAGGTAAAAATTTGTGCCAGTTGTAAAAGTGTCTCAAACGTGATAAACACATTTAAACAACTCTAGAAAAGTCTCATCATTGATTTTGTAAATGTTTTACATTCAAAGTATCTAATTTGAAAAGTGCGTGTGTTTTTTTTATTGCTGATTAGATTTTTACAAAATTTTCATAATGAAAATATTAGCTTTGTGTCTGTTTATAATGTTTCCTTTGGTCATTGAAAGCCAGTTCAATAGTAAGTGAAATAATCCTTTTTATATGATTTGATATAAAAATGATGAAAATATTTAATGAAATTTGCTTATCTTTGTATAGTGACAGTTTATAGAAAAATGCCACCCCTTTACATCATAGACGATTATGATGCTTGTTTAGAAACTGAAAACATTGCAACTTATTGTTTAGCCATTGGAGAGATTGTTCCCGATGAGACATCAGAACTTTGGCAGCAGATTGAGGTGAGTATAATCAAAAAATGTATTTTTTTATTTTCAAATATTCATTGGATTTCATTTCTTACAAGCAACTTAGGGGTTCTTAAGTTTATTATGAATTCCAATTTTTTATTATTTAGTTAGGTAAAAAGGCATTTTAGTTTTTTTGTTAAGAATCTATTAACGAAATACTGAATAAATAATTTTAAAGTTCGTATATCAACTCTTTCGTTTTTTAACTTCTTAATTATTAAAAATGATAATAACTCTAGTGGGCTGTAGGGCATAAAGTATTAAGACTTTCAATAGTAAAAAGTCACGAAAGTAGAAAATAATGGAAGTATATAAAGGGAATTACCCATTACTTTTCAATATTTTTGGTATAACTCGAAAACAAAGCTGAATTTCAGATATAAACTCCAAAAACTATGTTTAGAAAATTGGATTTTCTATCAAAATGGGACCCTAAAAAATATATGCCCATATTCTGCATTCTAATTATGTATTTTGAATTCACATGACGAAACTAGAATAGAATTTGGATGTTTCACAGTTCGTTGAAAATGCTTAAATTTAAGCAGAACCACATTTGGCAAGTGGATTTTCGAATAGCTGAAAATCCAAATGCCTCGGCAGACACCAATCACACGATGCAATTTGGCTCACCTGGAGCCAAGTGAACAGATCGTGTATGGCCAGCATATATTGACATGGAATTTTGAAAATGAATGTTCCGCATTTCGGTAACAGTTTCCATGCGAAAAAAATCAATTTAAATTTTTTCGCATGAGGTGAATACAAAAATGTTTTTGCATGATTGGTTTTTTGTTTCATGTAAAAAATATTAATTCTAACTGTCAAAACAATTTATTTCCACGCAAAACAAACAATTGACCGGCAAATAGTGTAGGTATGGTGAATACCATAGGAAAATAGGGTGGTGAATACCATAAAAGTGGAGAATTGTTTTTTAAAAATTTGATTTTTATTTGTTGCATGGGAACTGTAAATTATAAGAATACAAAATTCATTAAAACAATTCATATTTAGAAATTTAGGTACTCAAGTGTTTTTTGCAAGCCCGGAGGGGGATTTGGTTGAAAAAAAAACAACAGTGGGGATTAGCGACAAAATAAGTAAATAAATAAAACTAACGATAGCAAGTATGTATAGTTCACGCCGGTAACACAGTTTTTCTCCGTCCTTAAGTTAAGCCCCAAGAATTCTCTGCGCTTAGCTAAGCCTGAAGGGGATTAGTTGTTATTGTTACAGTGAGTAATTTATTCACTTAAAAATGCCAATATTATAGCATACATTTTAACCGCAGTGTAATTTCACCTGGCAAATAAATTAAAAACGTATTCATCTTCAATTTTGACAGTTTGAAGTACCTACCTAATTGTATAATTTTCGAAAATAAACGAATTGTAAGACATGCGTGGTGTTCACATATTGAACTCATTTCGTGCAACTCATTTTGACATCTCTTTGTTTTATATCTCAGTTCAACTCATGATAAGAAAGAGATAGTCAGGTGAGGCGGGATCTTTTCAATATATTTAGGTTAGGTTAGAAGGGGTGATTATACGGCAAGCCGTAACATCGCACTCGGATCTCATTGGATCCATTGTGGTCCCCAGGGTATGGTGAAGGTGAAAATAAGGATGGGTGAGGAAAGGAGTTAAAGGAGTTTAGGTGTGGGTATGAGAAGCCTCCCTGTACCAACCCGACTTTTGAGTAAATTTCAGGATGTTCCTTAGTGGCAAAAACGAGATGTCGCTCAGTTCATCAAAGAAGTAATCTCCGAGGGCCAATTTTCTGGTTCTTACTAAGCTGGGGCATTCACAAAGGAAGTGATAAGAGCCCTCCTCCGCCTCCTCATCCTGACACCCTCTGCACAAGTCGGATGAGCTGATGCCCATTCTGCGCATGTGGGTTCCCATTGAGTTGTGACCCGTTAGGATTCCAACCAAAAGGGACAGTCGAGGTCTGCTTAGTTCAAGAAGGAAGTCTGTTTTTTTCCTTGAGATGTTCGGCCATAGATTCCTCGAGACCCGACAACTATCAAGTGCTGACCATCTATCGTTTGCGGTATCGAGGAAGCATTTGCGAATTCTGTTCTTTTCCTGTGCAAGTGGCATAGAAACGGAGGATACGGTTTGGCTTGGATCAAGGGAAGATCCAATTTTGGCCAGTTTATCCGCCATTTCATTTCCATATATGTCACGATGTCCTGGGACCCATCGAAGGGTAACTGTATTTGATGCACTGAGTAGTTTCAACTCGTTACGGCAACAGTTTACCAGTTGTCTAAACTTGTGACAACCGAAGCAATGGATTTAATTGCCGCCTGGCTATCAATGAAGATATCAATGTTTCTATTTACGAATTCAAAAGTGGAAAGACTTTTTGCTGCCTCGTAAATTGCAAGCACTTCGGCTTGGAAAACACTGCAGAAATCTGGAAGTTTTATAGATCTATTCAGTGGTGGGTTCTCTGAGAAGATGCCTGACCCTACCCCATCACCCGTCTTGGAACCATCTGTAAAAACCGAAACGTTATCAATTTTAATGACCCGGTTGGCCGCCCAGAGGTCCCTTGAGGGGACATCTGTTAGGGCCACTGGGTTGAAATCAATGTGCGGGGCAGTATAGTCCGTTTGAGTGTCTTTGTCCATGAAAGTCATTATGGTTTTGTGTCCAAAATGGCCTCCTACCCAGTTTTTGCATTGGTTGAGTCTTAGAGCACTGTTGGCCGCCACTTCCTTCGTAAATAAATCGAGTGGGGCTAGTGAAAGAAACGTTTCCAGGGCTGCGGTAGGAGTAGTTTTCATGGCGCTTGTAGTGCCAATACATGCAAGTCTCTGAACTTTTGTTATAGTCTTAAGATTGGTTGCCTTTTCTAGGGCTGGCCACCAAACCAGACATGCGTATGTCAGTATTGGCCTTGTTATGGCTGTGAACATCCAATGAATGGTTCTTGGGCTGGGACCCCATCTTTTTCCAAAAATTTGACTACATGTATAGAATGCTATTAAAGCCTTTCTTTCTCGTTCTTTAATATTTTCTTTCCAGTTTAGCTTACGGTCTAATATCAAACCAAGATATTTTGCCGTACCAGTGATCTGGACCGGAGTCCCATTAATGGTGGGAGGATTTATGTTTGGAATATTATGTTTCCTTGTAAACAAAACTAGCTCTGTCTTTTGTGGGTTGACATTTAGTCCGCAATTGCTGCAAAATATTTACAAATGTAAAATAATATGCAATTCTGCCTCAGAAGCGGATTACAAGTTTCCTTTATTCGGTTGTTTCGTCTTTACATCCGTGATACCTCGCCCTGTCTGCTAAAAGGACGATAGAAGAAACAACCGAAAAAAGGAATCGAGTAATCACGCAATTACTTGACTTTATCTCTTTCTCAACATGAGCTCCATGAGTGGAGTCCATTGTCATGGAATTCATTTCGAGTGAAATTGAAAAGCTTCCTAATAGAAGATATTAACTCCAACTTGTTCAGTTCTAATTCTTACCCACGATAAACAGAAACAAGGTATGCTCATTAGCTGTATGCGTGTTGTATGACGTCACAATCATCATCTGGGTTCGGTAGGAGAGCAAAAAGTTAATTCCATTTCATTAGATTGTTTTTAGTTGTTGTTTTATGTTCACAGTTTTTATCAGTTTAAAATAATGGGGCATATTCATACTCACTTTAATAATAAACCCAAGTCTAAGATTAACAGGAGTTTAAAAGTGACTATGAATATTCCCCAATATGTTTAAATAATGAATTCTAAATTATAGTCTTCATTTTAAAAAGAAAATAACACCCAAAGATGATTGTGACGTCATAAAAATGCAAAGATGGCGACTTGGGTGTATCCAATGAGCATACCTTGTGTCTGTTTATCGTGATTCTAACCAGTCAGTCATCGTCAATTGGTCAGATTTTTTTTTTGACACATTTGAAATTGTTAGTCCGTTGGACTATAAAGCCGGTCGTCCACTAAGCGCTCAACGCACAAATTTCGAATTCAACGCATTCAACTCTCATGTACGGTGCCTTAAATTCAGTTGTTGACCGTTGCTCAACGAATTGCTCAACAAGTGTACGGGTAGCTTACTAGCTCGTGTGTCTCGTTGAAAATGTTCGATGATCGCGTTAAGCAACATTTTTAGGAAAATGTATTGCACATATTTGTTCAAGTCGTTAGTCAACATTTTAATTTCTCTGGGGTTCGCTGCGGTAGACGTCAGGATAATTGTATTGCGTTGCGTTGGTTGCGACAAAATTTGTCTGTACGTATTTTATTGCCGTCAAGTTGCAGTTGTTGCATTCTGTTCTTTAGTTTTTCGTCGTGTTGGGTATATGGAAAGTGATACAAAAATTGAGTGCATTTTGTTCAACTTTCGTTTCTCAACGTGAACAACGTTAGTTGCTGTACTAGTGTAAGAGGCTGTAATTTTTTGTATCCAACGAAAGAGTTGACTAAAAAGTTGAACGAAGTTGGTTGAACTTGTCGCGCACGTAGTGGACGACTGGCATAAACGCCGGAAGTCTCGGCATTGAAATTCAGCATATTTCACCTACAGCCAAAAATGTACTGCTTGTACTTGAAAGAAAGCAAAATATTCTCTAAAAGTACCTCTCCGCGAGATGTCGTGATTCCAATTTAATATTTAATATTATTTTCCAGCTTTATTAGCTGACAAATTTAAAAACAATTGTTATATGTAATTTTTAAAACTTTCTTCTAATGTACCTATGCGTTACATACATTTTAACTCTTATTAGGTCTGTTTCTTTACTTTTGGGAAAAGTTTGGGAAAAAGTTCGGGAAAAAGTTTGGGCTGGAGCTTTTTGATGTTGTTGTTGTAATTTTTGACCAGAAATAAAAAGTAAAGAAACGCATTTGGGATGTTTCTGATTGGCACTTACCATTTTGGGCTCTTTCAAAGGAACCAGGAGAAATATTTATTGTTATATTTGTTGCCATTGCTTCATTTAATAAATTTATTTTTTTTTGTTTTAATTTTATTTATGTAGACACTACTTGACAAGTTAATTTTAAAATTTTCCGATCAGCTGATTTCTTGTTTGACAAGCAAGAAAGTGCAGTAGGTAAAATGTTCGGGTAGATTCTTGCTGGAGGGGAAATGAATTAAATAATAAAAAATTCAAAAGCTCTGGCATTTTCGTGCCAGAAAAAAGTAAAGAAACACGTTTCGGGTAGATTTGGGATACCACGGGATCCCGCGGGCGAGTAAAGAAACAGACCTTTGAATTTCACGTGCTTAAACCGCGCTTGTTTTATTGTAATTATGGACCCCTGTTTTCATCTCCTGCGATTCAAAAAGTTTGGCAACAAATACACCTATTGATGCCTTCATCTCTTGGCCAAGCAAATAATTTGGTGCCAAACACTTGACATTAAAAAATGACTTAGCAGCGTCTCATAAAGCTCTTCTGAACAACCGATGTGTACAGCAGTACAGTACAGCCTAAAAACTCGGCAGACATAAATGCGATCGACCGATGTCACTGTACGGATTAAAAAAATATTTATCGAAAAGTTGCAGTATTTAGCTTAGTATTTTGAACATTTTCAACAAAGACACAATTTTCCTGGGGATTTTGGCCTAAGGATTAATGACTCAATGCAAAATAAAAGCGTCTGTCCTTTTCGTACACATGTTTCGTAGGATCATCAGCCTTTGAGTTGCATCAAACGCATCAGTAAACATAAAAATGGTGCGAGAGCGCAATATAGCGTCTGCCATGCTTACAACTATTTTTTTTCCAACTGTATCTTCCGAAACTTTGACTTTTCGAAACTTTGGCATTTTGAAACTTTGGTTTTCAAAATTATGTCCTTCGAAATTTTGTTACTATTTCGAAAAAAATGTGTCATGTGCTGCTTACTTGCACTAAAACACTGTGCTTTAGTATTATAATATAATAGAAAAATTTAAATATTAATCTAACTAACTGAGTTCTTGTTTTATATAGACGTTTTCATCAGTTACTAAACTTCATTTTCAACACAACTACATTTACTTTGGAGTGTGTTTGGATGTTTGCCAACAAACGATCAGTAATTTAAACTCATCTCTAAAAGAAGACCTTTACACAGGAACAATTAAAAATACAGAAGTATATAAATTCCATCATCCTAATCCATGTTCACAATTTTGACGATTGATTTTCTTATTTAACAGTTGATTGAATATTTTTCTGATATCAATAAAAAAGATGCCGAAGCAAGGTTGCAATATGAAGAAATTATAAATATTTGCCTAAATTACAACTTTGAAAAAAGGTTTAGTTTAAAAACACGTTCCTTCATCGAGTATTGCGTTACAAATGAAACACCGCCAAATTACAGTAAGTAAAATCATTTAAACGCTTTTAAACATAAATTTTTCATGAGAAGAGTTGACTTTCATTGCAGGTTATTTAGAAAATGTTTTTTTGGTTGTCCTTGGAACACTATTTTTTTTGGTTCTTGTCTCATCAAACTATGATCGACAGTTAAAAAATAAACAACTTAATTCTCAAGGAAATGAGTTCTACCAGCAGCATTTACACACTCTACGTAAGTCATTATTTGTTTATGTATGTTTCCGTTATAATTTTTTTTCCAAATTTGTTAGAGGATACCTTACTGACTTCATTTTCAATATGCCGTAATTACTACCGTCTGGTGGTGCCACCGAAAAGTGAATTGGCCCGAGATTTAAGATTTCTCGAAACCTATAGATTCTTTGCTACTCTCATGGTGGTCTTTGGGCATGTTCTGCTTTCAATTAAGGGGGTTCCTCTGCAGAATACTCAATTCATAGAACAAATCTTCTACAAAATCGAATCGCAACTATTTATAAATGGAACAGTTATTATTCAAGTATTTTTGGTTATGAGCAGTTTCTTGCTGTGCGTTCATTTTCAAAAGACACTAGCCTCGAAAAAACCTGGAATAACAGAGTGGGGTCAGATGGTTTTATATCGCTATTTAAGGTAAATTTTAAAGTATTAATACTTCTTCTGTTCGTGTTAACTTCCCAAAACTACACATTTTAGTCCAAAGTTATGTCAAAGTTCATTTAAATATTGGACTAAAATAGACAGAGATTGGCAGTTTTGGGAACTATATAAACGAACAAAGTATAACATTAATCTATTTATCCAGACTGGCCCCTTCGTTAGCTTTTATGATTCTTTTAAATGGCTCAGTCCTACCACGCTTTCAAGAGGGACCATTTTGGAGACATGGTGTTGGTGCTGAAAATGTGCTTTGCCAGGAAACATGGTGGAGAAATCTGCTTTTCATAAATAATTTCACATTAAGAAAGAGTGTAAGTTTTTTTTTTTTTTTTAAATTAAGTTTTTCGAAAAATAAAAATGTTAATTGAATTTTATTAAAGTGTCTTCAACAAACCTGGTATCTTGCCACTGATTTTCAGCTTTATGTTGTATTTGCAGCTTTACTCATCTTTATAACAAGGTAATAACTTTAAAATTCAAATTTATAATCTCAAATTGTTCAAAAATGTTATTAAGCTGAAAGACATAACGGGTGATTTTTTAAGAGGTTTAGAACTTTTTTAAAAAAAAAAAAAACACAAAAAATTTGAAAAAATGAATGAAATATTTATTTGAATCGATAGTTTGAACCTTGCAATTTAATGTTTAAAGATAATTTCATGCAAATGTTGACCGCGGCTGCGTCTCAGGTAGCCCATCCGCTGAGTCCAATTTTGGCATACTCTTTCACACATATCGGCCGGTATCTCACGAATGAATGCATGGATGTTGGCTTCCAGTGCGTCAATCGAAGCGGGCTTGTCCCTATAGACATTAGCTTTGACATACCCCCACAAAAAATAATCTAATGGTGTCAAATCGCACGATCTAGGCGGCCAATTGACCGGCCCGAAACGTGAAATTAACTGTTCACCAAACTCGCCTCGCAATTGCGCCATTGTTTCGCGTGCTGTGTGGCATGTGGCACCGTCTTGTTGAAATCACATATCATGCAAGTCAAGAACTTCCATTTCGGGCAAAAAAAAGTTTGTTATCATCGCTCGGTAGCGTTTACCATTGACAGTAACGCTGCGATTCGCATCATCTTTGAAGAAATAGGCCCAATAATGCCGCCGGCCCATAAACCGCACCAAACAGTGGCTTTTTCGGGATGCATTGGTAGCTGTTGCAATGCTTCTGGCAGATCTTCATTCCAAATGCGGCAATTTTGCTTATTTACGTACCCATTCAACCAAAAATGAGCCTCATCGCTGAACACAAGCAGCGCGCGATGAACATTTCGAACCGAGCACGAATTTTGATAGTAAAATTCAATAATTTGCAAGCGTTGTTCATTTGTAAAACGATCCATGGTTAAATTGCAAACCAAACTGAAGCTGTTTGACAGTGACACAAGGTACTAAACACACGTCAGCTGTCAAAACCAGTGTTGCCAAAACCAAACCAGCTTAAAAATCACCCTTTAGTATACCTATTATTATTATTTTTGTATTAACCACCCGTTCGCCTTACAGTGGCACATTTAGGCAAAAGTTCTTGCATAATTATATTTTTGGTTGGGTCTACTGATAACTATTAAATTAATTGCACACAAAATATTTCGCTTTGGTTAATGATTTTGCTTTGGCCAGTCGAAGAAGCCTTATTTTGAAGGTCATGAATTTGCTGAAATGAAACTTATGTGACAGTTTACGCTGAGGAAAAAGTAGAACGTTTCTCAAACAATTCAACTTTTTTTGACACAAATCTTTTTGCTAGAATTAAGTAGTTATTTCATTTTCAGAAAGAAAAATGTATCATGCAAAATGCAATAATGGGTCTTGTGAATAAAAAAATAGCAAAAACTTTTTTTGAATTAAGCTAAAGCCAACCAGTCATAGCTTTTACTAGCAGCTTAAGCTAGACGGTTCTAGTTTAACCTTTGTTTTATGTGAATAAAAAAATGATAACGCTAAATAGCTTGAACTTGAAAATTCTAGCTATAGCTTCGTTATTAAACATCTCGGTTTTTTATTCACATGTTTTGACTTAGATAGCTTTAGCTAGAACTGTTTTTTATCTAGATCGAAGCGAAAAGGGAGGTTGTTTTGCATTTTGTTTTGCCATAAATTTTTATCTCGTGGGTATACAAGCAGAAGGCACTAAGTCAAAAAACATAGTTTTGAGTAAATTGATATTTAATATTTGTTTACTCTTGAAAATTCAATACCGATGGTAATTTTTCATCCTATCACATAAAAAGCTCTATTGACATTATGACTTAAGTTTACAATTTAAAATTTAAGGTTTTGCGAAACCTATTCGAAAATATTGGAGCAGAACTAAAAAATATGCTGACTTAGTGCTTTTTAGCTGAATTGATATTGCAATAATGTATGAATTAGTCAATTATAACTGAAAAAATAAATCTGAAGAAACATTTTTTTTTAATGAATTTAACACTTTAAGAGCAAGTAGAAATAAGAATAATAATAACAGTAAGAAAATAAAATAATAAGTAAAGGCCTAGATGGGGTAAGAATAATAAGTTAATAAAATGAAGAAAACGGTATGGTAAGTTAGAATAATAAATTTAAGAAAAAGTCAGAGTTTTAATAAGTTCAAAATAAAAACAAGGTAAGAATAGTTTAACAATAAATAAAGAAAGAGGTTGGAACTATTTACCATCGCTTTCTTCTGATGTGTAAGGTTGTGCAGATTATTCACTATTACCTACTACCGGAAAACTTTTAAAAAAATACTTTTCTTCTTGACCAAAACTGCCAAATTGAAACAATTAGATGCAATTCGCTCTTATGTGTAGACTACAGAACAGTAACTCACCACCTATTTAAATCAAAAAACCTATTTGATGACAGGTAAAAAGCACTAAGTCCACTTTAATGCTTTCTTGCTGTATTATTATAGAATGAAGTGTTTTTTCTATGACAGCCAAAATGCACTAAGTCAACTAAGTGCGTTTTAACAGTATTATAAATTATTTAACTGACTTAGTGCAAAACTAAACCTCAAATAATTCATGTTTAACGTTGCATAATGACTTAGGAGGTGTTTGGATTACATAGATATCATCATTCTTGATCACTTTGCATTCAAATGTAAAAATCCTAAAAAATTGACTTAGTGCCTTCTGCTTGTATACCCACGATCTGTTCTATAGGACAAGTATTGGTTGCTGATACAAATATTTTTATCTTATTGTCCGTCACTCCCTGCGTCTGTGCTTTAACTGTGGACCAATTTGTTTCAAATTCGTACGTTATGCCCTAGAAGAGAAATTTAATTTTATAATTCATCTAGCTCCGGCTAGCTCCGATAAAATAGTTCTGATATTTAAAGAAGTTTCGCAAAAAAATGTCTTATTTTTGAGTTATTCTCTAATATTTAATTAAAACCTCACACAAGTTTTAGTACTTTCTTCATACTTTTCCATTAGCTTTGTTATTGTATACCTATTCTTATATTCCAAGCCTAGCCATCTTATAATATTTACGTGTAAATTCTCGTTCATGGATGCATAAATTGAAGATCCGTAAGTCGTGAACTGACTCTGGCCCCTGGGCGTCCACACTTGTGAATTCTTCGGCTGCATTGCATGTTGCTTGTACATTAAGGCTGTGGAAGCCTTTCCGATTAATCTATTCATCAGGAAATCTTGGGGGCTTGGAAATAACAATATGGGTGCAGTCTATTGCCTTAAAAACTCCGGGAAACGTATATTTTTCCGCCCATTTTGCATTTTTGATTTCAATTTCGACGGAAATCTAATATGAATGTGAGCCTTTTCCATAATCTTGTTGGCCACGTGCTTAACAGTCTTGAATACAGAAGAGCGTTCAACTCCAAGATCTTGTCCTACACCGCACTGAAATCCAGGTTCACTCAGATATCTCAAAAATATCTACATACCCTCTGTTTAATCTTCTAAAAAGCCACTGAACATTTTCTTTTGAAAACCGAAATAAACTATGAAAATCCTCATCACTAATTTCCAACCGTTTCTTATACAATTTTGGTTTTCTAACGCGTGTAAACTCGGCCATATTCGCACTATCTAACTATAACTAAACACAAAACTAAAAACAAAAACTAGTCAAACATTTCTAGACAAGTAAAGAAAATCTTGATTTGTTTGTAGCTTAAACTATATTCTAGTTTAAGCTATTTTTATTCACACAAATTGAATCTTAGGCTGGAAAAACAAGTTAAAACTGAATGAATTTATGGTTGGCTATTTTAAAATAGCTATTACTAAAAGACATCATTAACTAGCTAGTTTCAGCTTATTTTTATTCACTAAAAACCAAGTTGTATAGCTTTAGCTTTTTTTCTATTCACAAGAGCCAATAGTATCCTGCGAGAAAAGTAATATACACTTAAAATATCATGCGAACTTGCATTCAACTTTGACTGAATGCAACTTTTATTGCTTGCAACTTTTACTACTGCAACTTTAATCGCTGCAACTTTTATTGTTACGACTTTTTTTGTTGGAATTTTTATTGCTACAACTTTTATTGCTACAACTTTTATTGCTGCAATTTTTATTGCTACAACTTTTATTGCATGCAACTTTTACTGCATACAACTTTTATTGCTGCAACTTTTCTTGCTGAAACTTTTATTGCATGCAACTCTTATTGCTGCAATTTTTATTGCTACAACTTTTATTGCATGCAACTTTTACTGCATACAACTTTTATTGCTGCAACTTTTCTTGCTACAACTTTTCTTGCTGCAATTTTTATTGCATGCAACTTTTACTGCATGCAACTTTTACTGCGTGAACCTTTTATTGCATGCAACTTTAATTGCTTCTCAGCTTTCCAAATGGTGCAATTGTGAAAGGTAGTGCAAAGGAAAAGAACAAAAAGGGATTTTAGCTGCATCAGCTACATCCCATGTATTCAATATGTAAATTGCTTAGAACTGACCTGTTGTTTTATTCTTCCAGTTCCCTCGGGGATTGGAAAAACACACCTTGTTTACAAATGTAGCCATGTTTTTTTCTATTACTCAATTGCTACTAATTTTTTTCCATTTTAATTGGAAAGCAAATACAAAAGAAAAACATTTTCTTTTTGTTAAGCATTAAAAATGAAAAATGAGTTGACATTGAGTAATAGAAAAAAACACGCCTTACATTAGGTACTCTTAACTGCTTGTATCACTTCAATATGTAATTTACATCTTGCTTCCTTACTATTAATTGCGATCTGATTTCTATTTAAGGTTTCCCAAAAGCAGAAACTATGTACTAGGATTAGCAGTTATAATCTCATTCCTCTGTACAGGATTAGTAACGTACTTTCTTGAGCTTGATGCAGCGCACCAGGAAACTCCAGAGTAAGTTAAATATTTACCTAGCTAACCATATACTTCTTTTTTTACATGCTTTTTTGTCACAGTTCTTACCGCTATTTGTTTTGGACTAATGGTGAGACCATCTACAAAGGTTATGCTCCATTCTATATGAATTTCGGAGGATTCGTTTCGGGAACAATCACTGCTTTCATTTATTTAAAATACAAGGATGAAGGCTTGGACATGAAAGGAAAGAAATCAAAACTTAATAAGATAGCCATATTATCTTTTCCTTTGCCATTCCTTATGCTGCTGTCTGGGCAAATCTTTTATAGATTCGAATTTATAAAACCTTCCGTTTGGATCGCTATCTATGCCGGACTGTTCCGAAACGTTTGGGCACTGTGGTGTTGTTCTCTTGTTCTTTCTATGGCATTTAAAATTGGATGTACGTATTTATGTATATTTTGTATTTTTGATGCTAAATTGAAAATATTACTATTTAATTTTCAGCCATTATATATAGATTCTGCTCTATGAGGATTTTTGCTCCTTTGGGAAGACTGTCGTTCCAAGTTTTCTTGATTCACACTGTAATCATACGTTGTATTGCAGGTTGCATCCGTCAACCTATATTTATTAATAACTTAGTATTGGTAAGAATGGTTTACATTCATTTTTATTTGGAAAGTTTAATTTTTATTTCCACTTTTATTATTTATTATCATTTAAAGACTATGTACATAGCTGCAAGTGTGGTTATATCATTTTTCTTTGCATTTTTCTTGTACATTTGTTTCGAACTGCCCTTAGCCACTATTATAAATGCAGTTATCAAAGGACTTGGTATGAATAAGCCTATAAATGTGTAGTTATTTCTTTAATGAATTTACTTTTATTATTATTTTTAAAAAAAAAGGAACAGCTCCAAGATCTACAAAATCAGCTCAGCCAGCAAGTCCTCCGTCCAAAGAAAACAAACAGGAGATAGCAGAAGCTTAAATATTTTGGAGTGCCAAAATGTTACATCCAATGTTTTTAAATATAATGTTTTTTATATATAGTTAATATTAAAACGTTTTATATAGTTATTTACATCGAGTATTTTATTTTGTTGTCTCTGTAAAACTTATCACCAAAGAACAGAAAATTAAAAGAGGTCCACATTTCTATTAATTTTTCCCAAAATAAATCATCTAAATATATCGACGAAGCTCATTTTTAAATTAATGGATCTGTGAACAACCTAAATTGTGGAACTAGGTGATACCAATTCATAGTTCACAAAATCTTCCGAAACGAAACTGGAATTGGCACAACCGTCAACGGCGAGCGCTTCAGATCGGTGATAAGCAACTTCGTGTAGCTCTACTTATTTGGGACTATCTTAAATCGCATCAAATTCAGTCAATTCAGACAATCGTCGAAAATTGGACCTCCCAAATTTGTGCTACCATTTAAAGCCGCGGTGTATATTTGAATGACACACACGTTTCATACTTAGGGCCAATTTGTTCACAGCTTATCATCTTTAATCAATAATGTTTGTAACTGGTAAATCATCGACTTACTAACCAAAATCTTAATCAAATAATTCATAATTTGAATAGTTTATCATCCAAATCTCTAATCAGCCGATTTGGTTGATTATAGAGCCATTGAATCAGAACCAGTGAAAATCATATTACAGATCTACCACACTATTACCTATGTTATTTCAAATAAAAAAAGAGTGGATACACACAACTTGTTTTATTTACTTTAAAAATCAACCGTCCCTATTGAAAAACCCTATTAAAATTGGTTGGGTGTCTGAAAAACCACCAACAGAAGCCTACCCAAACACTGGTTTCTCAAAAAGAACAATCCTGAAGGGTCTCCGAAACTTTCGCTTGTCAAAATTAATTTAAATTAACTGAAAAATCCATTATACATTTGTCATTCGTTCTTGTATTTCGTCATTATATGCTACAAATGGTGTCAGCGTAATATTTACACAATGCCAGTAGGTATAATAGTAAAATGTGCAGGACTGACAAGTTGGCAGGTCTTTGTAGTAAACTGCCAAAATAAAGAATGTTTCCATTCTTCTGCCAGTTTTTTGACAGTTTACTGACAGAATACTGCCAATTTGTAAGTCGTGTAAATCCAGCAGTAAGGTGCACTTGTCAGTTTTGTATGAGGTAAATGCTGGCAGATTTTAGATCATTTACACTATGGAGAGACAAATATGGCTAGAACTTGGGAGAAATAATGCTATTTTGGTAGTTGTGTATTATTGATTTATGAGTTAGCATCGTACTATCTTAACATTTTTCCAAAGTTAAAATTACCAAATGGCAATTTTATCTTTTTAGTATCATATACTAACTCCATGTGTCATTTGTCACTGGAGTTTATTAAGAAAAAAGGCTTAAGTATGATTGTTTAAAACTCAGAAAATTTTAGTAAAGAGTTTGAAAGTTAATAAATTGTTAAGTAGTATCATACTAATGCCTTAACATCAGGCTGTTTAAAAGTTTGCGCCATTATTTCCAATGATAGAAACTAATTTATAGGTTAGGTATATCACTTAGGCAAAAATGCAACCGGAAATGCCAATTTTCTGACCATAGCAATATGAAAAAATATGTCCGAACAGCGGATTTGTAAATGTTTGACCTTAAGCTAAGTTACTGATCACTTTTCCAAAAACCGTAATGAGATATATGTAGTTAAACTTAACAATGGGACTCGTAATAATAAGTGTTAGGAACAGGGTTGTTGATGTACTGCAAAACGGTGAAATTGATTTTTTAGGTTTAGTGATCTATTTAAATACTTAAAAGCCCTTTATGAAATCGGCCATTAAGGGAGCGAGTGCAGAAAGAGTACCAGCAAATATTTCCCATGATCATACTGAAAATTTTGTTGAAATTATGTGAGGGTTGTAACATAAATCCAGGGATTATAAACCAAGTTCTGAAAAGCAACTACAATAAGAAGATCGAAGAAACATTCGCATATGAGTAAATGTTTGTTTCCATCAATATGTAATTTGTATACAGTTATTTCTGCAGTCATGATTCTGTTTTTCTTTTTATTTTGAAAAGTTAAGTTATTCTGTAGATTACGAATAAAAATAATGGCGTGTATTCTTAATCGTTTGCTAAACTCATATTATACTAAAGTGCAGTTTAAGGCCTGGCGCCCACTAGGCAAATTAGTTGCTGGGTGTTGCCGGCAGGCAACTCCGAGCAACTAAAGTTGCTTGCCCTCGCCCACTAGGCAACTTCCAAGCAACTTTTGAGAATTAATATTTGTGTTTTTTGTATTTATTTTCTATAAAAACGTGCCACACCTAAACCTATCTCAATTTGACTTGTCTAAAGCCCGAACCGCACTACTCTCGTGTGGTGTGTTGTGGAGTAGTGTGTCGCTGTCGTTCCAATGTATCATAGATTTCGACACAACACATCACACGATACAAATATGGCTCTACGCAAATGAAATACATTTGAGCGATAGCGACACACTACTCCCCAACACACGACACGAGAGAAGTGTGGTGCGGGCTTAAAATGAAAATCAATAACATTTCAATGGACAACAAATAAAAACGTTATATTTTCGAAAGTTGCTGGAAGTTGCTCGGAAATTGCTTAGTGGGCGCGGGTCAGCAACTTAAAGTTGTCCGGAGTTACCGGCAACTAAGTTCCGAGAGCAACTTAAAGTTGCCGGCAATTAAGTTGCTCAGTGGACGCTCTCCCATATAAGCCAAGGCCAGGCGCTCACATGCAACTAAACAGTTTGTTTTCGATTTTGAGCACTCGGAGTTATATGAGAGTCCGCCGGTTTATGTGCGCGGACTCTCATATATCCCATAGTGCTCAAAATCGCAACCAAACCTTTTAGTTGCATGTGCGCGCCTGGCCTTAGTGTAATTGAATCGGGAGCAACTAAAAGTTGCTGGGGTGAGCAACTAAAAGTTGCCTAGTGGCTGATGTTGCTGTTTGCTATTGAAAACCACTAGCTCTAAAATGAGTGATGCGGTTATCAAAGTTGCTGTTGAAGTTTCTGTGCCAATCTGTTTCTCGCATTAAACCATTAATACACGTATAACAGGAGTACATAGGCTTCTCTAGTATAGATGTGTCCATTGGTCCTTGCAAACTACATTTTAGCATTTCCCAGTGCATGATGAATATCATGATGAATAGCTTTTAAAAGTAAAATCCTGATCTCAATAAAAGTGTAATTTTGGTTGTTTTAAATGTTACTTAAAACTTTTATAATTTGGCATTTCTCTAGTCCATCTTTTAAATCTTATGTTTCCATAAATGAAATAAAAGTACGAAAGGAATTTCACCATTAAAATAAGAAGTTAGGACCTTCTATTTGATTAACATCATGTTATTCCCCCATTTACTTTTATTAAAAAAATATATGAAAGAGCTATGCCTGAAAAATATAGTTACTTCAAAAAATAAAAATGTCCTGGCAATTCTTTAAGTAAACCGCACCTAACTTCACACTTTGCCAAAGTGACATTTCACTTCACCACCACGAATATTTTTTTCAGCCGCCCGTAGCCCGATTAATTTATTTATTCTTGCTGTCAACCTCATTAACTTTGGTCACCCCCCAAATAAAGGTAAATTTCACATTTTTTTAACCTTAACAACTAGTATCCAATTATTCTACCCTACAATTTTTCTAGGTATATTTTGGATAATTAAATAATTAAAAATGGCATCTGCACAAGTTGATAAAATTAAGAATTCAATTGATAAAACCCTAAGCGACAACACCAAACCCTGGACACAAGCATTTGGATTTTTGGAAGAAAAATCAAACATTCCCCGGCTGTATATATTTTTTGGTGAGTAATTATGTCTTAAATAATTTCCTTTAATGCGTCTATTGAGTTTCTCTCCCCCCCGATAAAAGAACACAAATTAAAAATCTATAAAAATTGCGATGTCATACGAATGTTTATCATTTAAATAAAAAAAAGCATGGTTTTGTTGTTGCAAACCTTATTAACTCTTTCCACTTTTAAGTTTAACCTTTTATTCGATTGATTTATTTTTTATTTGATCTTTACGTGGAATTCAAAACTTATAATAGATACTTTCTTATCTAAAGGGCAATCTTGTATAAAATGGTTTAACTGCATATTTGTATGTATGAAACTTATTCACTGTACTAATTAGATTCCCTGAGAGACAGTCACATTTTTTTATTCAAGTGACACGTCAGTTAGTAAGTTATTTTTATCAGAGCTATTAACTGTGAACAAAAATTCCAAATTTTATTTGATTTATCTGGCATTAATTATGACAAAACCACCTCGCGGCGCAGCAAGGCAACAGGCTTCAGGTGATATCGGATTTGAAGTTATAACGAAAATATTTAAAGGTATTAAATTATAAAACTCATTTAAATGTGATATTCCAAACTGATAGAAAATTATTATCTAAATCAGCAATGATTGTTTTGAGTTTAGTTAGGCTTACAAGCTTCTTTGTGACTTAGTTTTAGAGTTGTTTTAATGTTATGGGCAATTAATGAATGCTAGGTCGCAAGGTTATTCTTCAAGCATCATTAGAATCGCATTATTTTTTTCATATCGAGCATTCATACCTATCGTTTGATAGAAATCTTGTAGATACTGGCAGATTTATTTAAGGTTAAACGTGTCGTAAAGGTACTTCTAAACATGAATGGTTAAAGTCGATTCCATAATAGAAAAGTGTTTTATTTTCCGCAATAACTAAACCAAATTGTGGAAATAAAAATGACGAAAGTTATATTCAAACATGTGAATCAAGCAGTTTTTAAATCAAATTAGTTTAATATTGGACTTTTTGCATTTATTGGTTTCATATTGATGAAAATCATTTTTAAATTTAACTAGTTAAGTCTAATTTTCATTCAATCTATAAACAAATGCAGTTTTGGACCTATGCATCGCACATTGAAAATATAAGAATTAAGTGTATATACGTAACTTAATTTCAAAGTGGCCACCGTCTTCACGAATACACAATTGATGGCCATTCCTGAGATGTGATAAAATTCGCAATCTTACACAAATGTTGAGTATTTTCCCTTGTGGGCTGGCGCTGAGTGTCAATACTATATCCCCAAAGTTCTGTTGGGCCCAAGAGAATACTACAGCCTACAAACTATCAGTGTAATTAACAATTTTTTTTTTTATTTAAATGTTTGTATACAAATTTTAAAATTATCTGCTGTTTGTATTTTTATATCTAGGAATTCGATTTAATGGCAATCAAGGGGTCGCTGCTTTGTTCCATTTCATTATCATTAATGCGTTTGGTAATTTTCTCTACCTCCTTTATCTATTTGCTTTCTTAATCTCTGCTCTACTCAATTGTTGACTGTTTTATCGCGTGCAATATATAGGAGCTATATAATAGATTCGTAAAAAAAAAAATTAAACGCGAAATATCATAGAAACATAGCATTTCGGCGATAAAGAATATGGAAAATTGGGTGCCTAAATTCTCTGTCAATCGGCTTAAGATAACAAAGAAAATATTTTATATTGATTTTAATTCAAATGTTTAATATTCCTTATTTGCACACTGAAAAAAAAAGATACGGAAAAGATGTGTAAACATCCGTTTTTACCTCAGGAGACGGAAAGAAAAATATGGTAGAAAATGAGGTTAGTCCTATTGAGCTCCGTTTTGATGTGTTAAAATTAATATTCGAAAAATTAATTAAAACTGTGAAACAACGTGAGATGTGTTCCGCTAGTTTTAAATAAAAATACTGCTATTGATGACTCATGTGAAAGACTTAAGGAAACAGTAATTTTTTAAAAACCATACCATAAATGTATAACCCACAACATATCCGATAGATGGATTCATTTTACTACTACTACATTCTACTTTTTTTTGTTTTAATTTTTCGGGGAAATGAATAATGCTCCAATCGACAAATTCAAATAGAAAACACTTCGTAACATTAGTTTTAATTTGTTTAATTGGAACTGTTTGTACTTAACTATTTTCTACGCGACCAAAAACTATCAATCGTAAATAAGCAATCAATAACATCACATCGGATTCCACAAAACAGCGAATAGAAAATTCGTTCGAATTCAACCTCAAAACACTAATTTTACTTGTGAATTTGCAGTTGTTAGCGACGTCACATGTGAATGAAATGTTAAAATTCGCGACCAGTCACAATTTGCAGTTAGCTGGTCGCGTCTCATGTGAAGGGCACTGTATACCCAAAGGGATATCTGTAGTAATACTGTTATTTGTTTATGTACCAGCAACTTCAACATTTTTAAATCCTGAAAAAATTAGCACATATTTTGAATTCTACCATGTTAAAGCATGTTTACAAAGAATCGAAATGAAAACATGTAGTTTCCATCCAACTTACTCGGAAATGAAAAAAAATCCACATTCTTGTTTAACTAGTAATTTACATTGTCATAAATTAGTAATCATAATGAGCATACTAAAATATTTTTTTTTCTTGTAAAATTTGACTCATAAGCTGTTTATGTAAAAAATATTTACTGATTTTTTTGAATTCCTTAAAATAAAAAAAATTGGTTACTCAAAACTTGTTCTTATTTCTAAACTCAAAACAACGGCCGAATTCCGAAGCGACGGGCTTATAACAGTCCTTATCTACAATATTTTCATTTCTCTGACGACTTAGAGGATCTTTCTAGAACTTCGGCTAATAGCCTTCTGAACTTCGTCAACGCCTCTAAATGGCTGGACTGCTAACAGAACACATAGGTTTTTGCATTAAGTGGAAAACAACTTGCTAGGGTACCACAACGGATCTACAAAGTGTGACGGTAACAAGATCAACTGTCAGACCTTCTACCTAGTATCTACAATATCCATCTTATTCAGAACTTAAATCATTTTTGTTTTGACTTGCCCTGCCCATTCTCTGTTTACAGCCATATTATTGACTTTCTTCAAAACTAGTTTCATGGCAGAACTAGTTTTATAGATGTATGGAGGTGCTGAAATCGGTATTACTAAAAAATATTTTGACACCTAAAACTTAAGTTTGCTTTTGATAAAACCGTGCAAAACTTGAGACTCCAAATTTCTATAAAACTAGTTTTGCTATTAAACTAGTTTTGAAACAAGTCAATAACATGACTGTTCATAAAAGGTCAGTTTTATAAATTAATTAGAATGGTACATTGCTTGAAAAATATAAATGGTCATCTTTAGAACGCCGCCTCCAAGTTTATAATATCAAGACGATGGGATGGTCCTCACCAGCTTGTACTCAATCTTCCCAATCTAAACAGTGTCTTTGTTATGCACACTGCTAATCATATCCTCCTGATTGGCTGAAGCCCCGATCTAGTCAGGACTGTAGCGTCACCTTAAGTTAGTAAGCAAGCACTTAATTATCGTCATTAGTATTCATGATACCAAGTAATGTAATTACTTAAGCCAATCCTATAAAATAATAGAACCGTACATTTATGAAATCACTCGTTTTGTGAATATCTTCTCTACATCTACCTCTTTAATGTCTAGGTACTTTAAATTAAATTTCCGAAAACATATCAAAAGCCTTATCAGTAAGATGTTTTCAATGCTCTTATCTATTGCAACGATTTACTGGTTATTTAAATTTTACGTTAGTAAATAATAATAACAATACTTATGCGGGTACAAATATGACTTCTTTGAAAAGGAAGTTTGTAAAGTCAAATAAAAAAAAACAAAATAAAAACTTAGGGTTGCCAAAGTGTTACTTATAATTTCCTTTCAGTTTTGGCACATGTAAATTTTGTTGTCTTTTTATTCAAATCATTTTTAAAAAAATCTGTTAGTCGCTTAGTTAAAAACGTTTTTGAAGAAGAAAATGTATTAAAAATACTGCATTTGTTTATTATAATCGATTTCGATTTAACAACAGTTAACTTTCATACTATAATTTTAGTTAAGAAATTTCTGTTGTCTCAATTGCCATTAAAAACGGGAAAGATATGAAAATTCATAGATTTTTTTTAATTTCCGGATTTGGCGAGTTTAAATTAAATGGTAAATTAATTATGGCTGTGTGTTTTAAGCGAACTCTTAAATGAATACTCTTTAATTTATTATGTTTATTTTTGTTTGATTCCTCTTTTTGAGATATTTTCATATACTACTCTAAAAGAAATTAATTGACAGGCTGCTAATTTTAATGCAGAAGGTACACGGTAACACGGAAAAACCAATGAAATCATATTATATTTATTAAAGAAAATAATAACTACGCTTTATCTCTAATAATTGCAGTTATCTTAGTTTAAAAATTTAGTTCTGAGTTGTTTTTGATGTTAAATAATAAAAAAAAAAAACAATTTAAATTAAAAAAAAAACAAAAAAACTATTAAAAATTTGTAGCCACAAAATTTGTTGTAAAAAATTATGCATTTATGCAGTTAATAATATAGTTTACATATACATTTAAGTGACAACAATCTTCACTCACCGCAAAATAAATAAAAAATTGTTTATTATGTTACATTTACATCTAATGATGCGTGCAGCGTCAAAGCCAACTACACACTCTATCAATCGGCAATAATCTGCAATGATTTGCCTTTCCCAATAAAAATAATAATAAAAAATATGAATTTAATTTCTTCTGCAGACATATGATTGTATGAACATATATTAAAGCCCTTTCTAAAAATAAAATCTACTTAATATGCTTTCTCTTTTCTGCCTCTCTGTGTTCTGCGATTTTGGTTTATTGTGTCTTTTTTTGCTATAGAATTTGTTGCAAATTTATTGTATTGTATGAAATGCATATTTGCATTATTTGACAACAGCTAGAGAACATTTATAGAAATAGCATAGGCTCGCAGGAATTTATTTTTCGCGTTCGACTGATGTCCCTTTGCATCGCTTAAATAATGCGTACATAGATAGTAGAAATTATGTGTGCTTATTAGCTAGTACTGCAGATTTTGTTTTTAAATTTTCAATAGAAGAAAACTGGAAATAAAGAGATAGTTTTGTTGTTTGATAAAAAATAAATAAAATAATGTTTGAAAAACTAACAAACAAACTTGTTGAATTATTAACCAGCGAAAATGGTTGGATATTTCAAATTGGTGAGATTTATTAGCCCGGTTTTATCTGTTTTTTTTTTTTTTTTTTTTTTTTTAAGTTCTGTTTTATAAACTTTCGAATTTTTTTTATTATTTTTTACAGGTGTTGCTGGACTTTGTGCTTTATACTTGATCTTTGGCTATGGTGCACAGCTTTTGTGCAATATCATTGGAGTTGTTTATCCTGCATACGTCTCAATTCATGCTATTGAATCGAGTACAAAAATCGATGATACCAAATGGCTAACCTATTGGGTAACATATGGCATTTTGTCATGTATTGAATATTTCTCAGTGATTTTGACATCGGTTATTCCTCTTTATTGGCTTTTAAAGGTAAGATATACATATTTATTTTTAATATTTTGATACTCTAGTTATTCACATTGGCATTTTGTAATTTTAATTACGAGACTGGATAAATATCAATTCATAACTGTTTATCGGCACTAAAGTAGGTGTGCATTAAAGCACTTTGAGCTGCACGACAAACAAAACTCTGGGTTCCTGAAGTATGCTCACCGGTGGAGCGGTCTGGCCCTGCGGGGTCATATAAACACTACCTTTATAAACAAAACTGTTGAGTGATTTACAAGCGAGTGCACCAATAACTGATTATTTACTTCTTCACATTAATTTCATATAGGTACAGCAATTAAGAATCTTAATCTAGTTCCGGAATATGGAATGTGAAAATTTAATTGATAAAAGATTTTACATAATTAAAACTAAACTAGCTAGATTAACTAACTTGAAGATCTTATAAGCTAATGCCTCTGTATATTGAATAGGGAATGCGATCTAATTTGTTATTTATCTTGATCAAAACGAAAGTAAGAAAGTGGGGACTCGGTTGTAATGGAGTAAATCCCAAAGCAAAAACGATATACAAGGTTTGACATATTTTAACAATAAAATAAATTTGAAAAGTGACTTACAGCTCTCAACTATTCCTGTCTGGGTGTTGTTTGTTGTTGTTTGTTTGCAGAAATTAGGGGGACCTACAATTTTTTGCTGAATCCAAGCTATTACAGTGTCAGAACAACTGAGCGGCAAGTTCAAGCGCCAACTGGCCATTTGTTGAGCGACAATTCTCTCGAGCATCTAGTTGCGGAAATTCCGTAGATAAGTAACGTTCTCAAACATTTTAATCGCTGTACTTTGTCGCTCAGGACTCAATAAAAAAAATTTAATAGATTTAAAAGCAGAGCGACGTCGCTCATAAATGTCGGTTTTTGTTCATAAATGTCACTTGACTACGTGGGAACTACCCTTAGAGCATATATAATATGGAGTGCTTGTTTTTATTCGAATGCGAACCTTTCATAGGGTTCGCTGTTCAAGTTTCGGTCACTGAGTTTTCTGCACATTGGAAAAAAGAAGATATTGAAATCTTTAAAATAATAAACAAACACTTATTAATTTCAAGAATTACTTCAAATTAGAACAATTTAGAGAGAAAATAAGCAAAATATGACTTACAATTGATAGCAGCTGTACGATATCTTCAAAGACTTTATCTTAACCGAAAGTGAAATAGCGCACTCTATCATGGCCTCAGGCACTACAATGCATTAGGGATAGATACGAGCACTCCATATTATAGCCGTGTTTTTTTTTGCAAGTCCATATGGATTTGCCGAAAAAAACGACATCGGGACTAATAGTTTTACACGTAAATACAACAACAACTTAAATCCATATAGACTTAGCTAAGTCCAGATAATTATCGGGACTTACGTACTGTAAGTAAGAAGTTCCTAAGTCCCGATATATCCTCTAAGGAACTACCATAGGTTAGGTTAGGTAGAAGTGGCTGTCGACGGAGACGCAAAGTCGACACATTTAGGCCAAATGTTGGCATGTTGTGATATCACATAGATCTAGCAAATCTTGTCCCTACTCGTAAAACTATTTTCAGCTTCTTATAAAGCGTGTAAGACAACTTCTATCAGTATTTGCCAGATCACTGGGAGCGTAGTAGTAGCAGTCACATACATATATGCATTCCACGTCTTTGGAATAGAGCAGGACATGTACAGAGTAGGTGAGGAATTGTTTCCTCTTCCTCTTTATCGATACAGCTTCTGCAGAAATTGTTTGAGTAGACGCCAAGTCGCGTGGCATGCCTACCGTTTAGACAGTGTCCGGTTGTGTCACACCTATTACGGAGCTAATATGCAATCTGCTTAAAGATATCAAACACTTAGCGCGCTTCATATCAAGCGGCCAGATCTGTTTTACAGCCAAGCTAGTGGTGATATTGTCCCACCTAAGATTTGTAGTCAATTTTTTTATAGGTGGACGAGGCTCGGAACCGAACCCAGACCTCCTACATAACAGCACAATGCAGTTACCATTACGCCAGCAGCTACTACTTTTGTATTTGTGTAGTTTCGTTTCTGCTTTCCAGAAAAACCAGAACTTGACAAACTCCTTTTGTGGTCTCCAGATATAATTTACCATAGGTTCGAAATCGGTTATTATGTAGAGGGCTGTATGCTGTGTGATGAAATCTTTTTTGCCTGATGAAGATGATGCCACACCTTCCTCTATTTTAAAATTCATAAAACACACTAGAACTTTATCCAGATGTATAAATAACACTTCGAATTTGAATCACAATACTTATAACGGTTGCTAGTGGAGAAAGGAGTTTTTTTTAAGCTTAAGCTGACAAAAACCTATCTGCAATGGCTAAACCATGATTGACAAACTTGGCAACTTTGTCAATTGCAATTGCCGAAAATATCAAATAAAAATGTTTATATGAATGTAATTATCAATAAAAGAAACAAAATATTCACGACTTGATCGCACGAACTTGCTTTTGTGGTTAAATATTGTGTGTAACCCCACATTGAAGATGCATTATGTACCTATATATTTAACGAGAAAATATTAAAAGAGTCAAAAGCACTAAAAAATTGATATTTTGTTTGATTATTTTTTTTGTTTCTAAACAAATGTTTTTCAAAATTCTTAAATGCATCAGATTGCAACATTATAACAAAATCGGTCCAACCATGGCAAAGATATACGCGAATAACCCAAAAATAAGACCATTTTCTGAAAAAAACTGGAATTCCTGATTCCGTTATGTGAATTTTTTGAGAAAAACCTGCAATGCAGTTTTCTTACAATTAACTTGGTTATTACAGGTACGAAGTTTAATGAAAATTGTTGGAGCCATTTTCGAGAAAATTTGAAGAAACCAAAATATTTGTATGGCAGCTAACCGTGTTACGTGTACGTTGTAGCGAGAATAAAACACCCGACACCTTTCAGTTTTTAAATAAGACTCATCGATCGTTTATGTTTCTGATCGATACTTAGCTGCTGCTGTCCAAATAGCCCACTCCGCATTTCAAAGTTGTTTCCTTCTTGGCCCAATTTAAAAGGTGAAACATTATTGATAAGTAAAATTATGTCAAGCAATAATGTTTCGACACAGTGCAATGGGCTGAATGGGTTCAATTCAGGTTATGCACAGTGAACTAAATGTAGGGCGCAACAACCGTTCTAGATGAGCTAAAACAAAAATTCGAATTTCCCCTCTAGGGAATCACATAAAAATGCTCTGTACCAAATTTCATGCAAATTGGTCCATCCGTTTAGGCTCTAGCTCAAATTACAGTGGACGCACTGACGCACAGACGTACAGACGCACATACCGACGGACGGCATAACCAAAACCCACTTTTTCGGACTTTTCGATTATCGTAGTGTTAGTTTTGATTATAACCTCGAAATTTTTTTTTACACGTAACCAATACTTGCCCTATCTATAGAGCAAGTAAAAATGATAATTTATATAAGGTATTACGTTTTTCTGTTGTTTTTCATTACTTTTGTCGCATGGGTTTGGATAGCTAACAAGAGGGCGCTGGAAAAATCTTGCCCCAGGGCGCTGATAGTGCTAAAACCGGCTCTGGGTGTGCTATTAAGCAGTGTTTTAAATTCTAACGCCTGTTAAATAATTAAGCCAAAAAACTTTTAATAAAATTAAGCTAGATTTTTTTAAAATCCATACTTGATTTACTTTAATCATTTAAAACATTATACAAAAATTTAAAATGGAACAAAGGTTTTTACTCTCAAAAAGTTTGTAATTATATGCTTTAAAATTTTAAGTAGAAATTTGCATTTCTGACCTTACACCGGCCGCTTAAAATGAATCTTATCTTTATTGAGTTAATCAATTGCTATTAAATGTGCTTAAGATAAATAAAAGAGATATAAGTAAAAAAATTATTCGACGTAGATTTTATATTTTTTTGAAAACGTAATCACGTACTTATTGTTATACATATACATATAAATATTTAACAAAACTTATTCCCTCATTGAATTTTCAGTGCATTTTCCTAGTCTGGTGTATGTTACCAATCGAAAGTAATGGCTCAAACATCATCTATAATCGCGTAATTCGCCCATATTTCCTTAAGCATCACCAAGGTTGGTAGTTGTAGCCTTATTTACATATTATATGTTCTTTTGTATATACATTTTTTTGTTATTACAGTCGCTGACAAATTAATGGATGAAATGATGGACAAAGCGAAAAAATCCATAGGAAGTGTTTACAAAAACGAATAAAGAATTTCTACATCACCTTTTAAACAGAAAAAAAAGAGAGAAACTATATTTTATTATGAAAATACTAAATTGGTATAATGCTTTTTTTGTCTCGAGATTTTCAACTCTTCCACGGTTTTTTTGATGCTTTTATCTCTATTTCCCATCAGAAGATATGGTTTCAATATATCTTATATTTTGAGGGGTAACTAGTTTAATTTTGAATTTAAATATGAGACACTTCTTTTGTAATTGAATGGGAAATCAAATTTTAAACTAAAATTTTCTATACACACACATACTTACCTTTCATTCAAAATTGTAATTCAAATGAAATAAAAATAAAATAACTTCAATTACATAAATATTGAAAACCCATCACAACATAAATAAATTAAAATTTGTTGGTTTGTTTGTTTTATTGATGGAAAGTCTACAAAACAATATTGTACTATTCTATTCCTTATTGTTTTTAGTGTTTACTCTCTGGCTCCTTTTGGGATTCTTGCTCGGCAATTCGCTGCCTATTCCTCCAAGCATTCATGTAGGTTTTCGGATGAATTGGCGTGAATCCAGCTATACCCAAGAGTTCAGCGGCAGGTTTGGATAAATGTGCACCATTACCTAACCAATGGCGAATTCTTTCGAAATTGAATGAAACAAGACGTTCGCCGTGTTCATTAATTAGAGGATCATATGAGCCGACTTGTTCTATCACAGGCTGATGTTGATCCTTCCTCCGCTTAAAGATGGAAATACAATAATTTAGAAAAAAAGATGAAGCAAAGATCGATTATTGAATGCAAAATTTGGACGAACCTCCATAACAACAATATGATAGAAAGGCCTGTTGGTGCATCCCCAGCGTACACATCTGATTATTTTGGCAGAACGTTTATAGAATCGACCAATGCCACTTGCCGGTGAGAGTGACATTATTTTTATTTATTTAATTTAATAAAAATTTTAAGTGAAATTAATGTGAAAAAAAGTTGACAAATCAACTCGTGCCGATGTCAATTTTTTTTCGCTTGACATTTGTGAGCCCGAAGTCGTGTTCGGAGAGCTTGAAATTTTGACATGTCTTAGTACTAATTTTTATACCAATCATAGTGGAAATATAGGTCTGTTTGGTAACGTGAAATTTCTCAATTTTTCACAGTTTGCTGTCAAAACCCATAGTAAATTTCAGTTTTCCAACCAGGCATAATAAAGCTAGGACCGCACTCGGCGGAACTGCACTTCAGCGGAACTGAACTTCACGACTTATTTGTGGGAAATTGTATGAGCTATATCGCACTAAGCGACAACTGCACTTCACGACGCGACACTATGCGACAAAGTTGGTAATCTGACCAACTGTGTCGCGACGTGAAGTTTCGTTCAGTTTCGTGCGAAAGTGCGCACGGTGTCGCTGAAGTGCAGTTCCGCCTAGTGCGGTTCTACCTTTAATAGCTGCATTTTATTAACGTTGAAAAATCTTCAGCAACTTGTTTCTTCAAGTTAAAGGGGGCCTACCGCTAGGGTGATGTACCAAGTGGCGCGACACAGCGCATCATATTTACAATTATTAAAAGTTTTTTATTTGAGATGCCCGCGAAATGTCGCCTCTAGGTTCGTTGAAGTGAAGTTTAACCGGGTGAGGCCAAAGTGTATCTTCCTTCCAATTCCAAGTTTCTCCGCCAGCTGCACTAGAGTTTTTGACGTTTGGTAAATTGTGGATATACATTAATCTTCTACAAAAAAGGGAAGTAAGATACAATTTAATATATTCGCTGAATAGAGATAAAAGACCAAAATGCAGAGATCTTCATAAATCCATATTATAGTACGTTTTTATTAAGGCAACGAAATTAGGTTGGAAATTACGTCCCAAAGAACACACCCAATTGGAATCCATTTTGAAAGCTTTGAAAAGCTAAATGAAATTTAAAATGAGCTGTCAAGTGAAATTATATAATTTGAGATGAAAACACCTTGTCCGTAATTTGCGAAATCACCTCATTTCGGCTCTAATAAAAACGTAGTATTATTGGAAATACCGTAATGAAGATATGAAGAGGAACATGCTCATCTTTCACGCATTCGCTATTCTTGATTTAGAAATGCAGATACACGTAAATCTATTGTAATGTGCAGAATGAACTAGAAATTCAACGTCTATTGGAGCATATTCCCGTCGTCCGTAGTTTAATTTACCTACACTGCATTTTGCGTGCATACATTCTGCATATGAATAACAAGCATTGCCCTATATAAAATACAATAATATAAATTATACCATTCAAGTGCTAAAACATTTGTCTCATCATTATTGAACACATCCCCCGGGTCACGTGACCTCCATATTGAAGTGCGTTTTCTCGGCGCATTTGCAGGTACGGTTTGTGTCGCTCTCTAAAAATCTACTTAGTTTTCTAATAAACAATTCGCCAATAATTCAAGCAATTGTGGTAAATTATAGTTTTAATCTTAATGAACAATTTAGTGATAAATTTATAATAACAAATGAAATATGAGTGTGTTTAAAGTTCAGATGAAAAATTATTCCTACACCATCGTTTTTTTTATCCCCCGAGAGCCGCTAGTGTGGAAAGTTGCCATTACGTTCCGCTATAATCATCTTCGTCGCTTCAAATTTTTGAAAAAAAAAAAATGGAAAAAGAAGACCATACATAAAAATTCTCCAAGCAATGGCGTCTAGTGTTATACTCTGTTTGGCACATGGCCTTAATTTAAATTATTGCAAGGGTCAAATGCTAATTTAAGTTCTTTTAATCAACGTTCCTACGAAATGGATAAAGAAAAAAAATTCGCCGATAAATCGAAATATTCTTGGAAATGTAATGACACCGCCACCGCCGAATGAAAGAAAAAATTCAGTTTATGGATTTTTGTTCATCCTCTCTGTTTTCTGCATTTGGATCAACCATCATCAACCCCCCATTTTGTCGCCATCTCGGGTATTTTTTTATTCGTTTTCGTTCCTTTTCTGTGCGTTATTTTGTATTTCAATTTATAAACAAAAGCTGGTCTCTTTCCATCTTGATCTTATAACAAGTGATTTGGAAAGAGACAAACCGATTTGTTTTTTGTGAAATGCCGACAAACGACAGGTTTGCCAATCTGACGATCCCAAAATGGAATCTTGTTAGCCGCCGCACCGCACACACAACAACGCAACTTAAGTGCAACAGTGACAGCAATATCATCAGCCAACGTTAAAGAGGAGTAGCAAAGCAAATCCACAAAATGTAAAAAAAAAAAAAAAGTAAAGAAGAGGTGTACGAACGCGAAGTCACAGATAAAAAGTATTTTCTCATTGAATAATTTTTATTTTCTTTTTGTGTATGCAATTTTCTGGTTTTGCTCCGGCTCCCTCGATTTTATTTGAACAATCCAAAAAACCGTATGTAATAATTACTGTTATGTAAATAATTTAAATCTTTTCCAAATTGAAAGTGAAAATTTGACAAAGAACAATGAAAATTTCGCTGTGCTAATTCGATAAGGTGTGGAAGCGAAAAAAAAAAGTCAATTTTGCACCCACAACAAAAGAAAAAATATTAATTTTGTTATCTCTGGCTTGTCTTTTAGCATTTGTTCTCTTTATTTTGTTCAACATTGTTGATTAAAATTAGTGGTAAATGCATTATTTGCATCAGTAAATAGAAAATCGGCCAATGTACTTGGTGCTGCTGATGTACACACGCTGCTGCTGAATCATCCGCTTTGTGTCGTCGTCTTCTTCGTCGATGTCGTGTTGTGTTCCGATGGTTCACACCTCTTTTTTAGGGTTAACGAATTATTGGCAACCGGTTGGAATTTATATCACAGTTTCTGGTGTTCCTTTTGACAAGGGGAACTTAATTTCTATTTAGAACGAGGAAAGAATATTTGTATGATTTTTTATAATTCCCTCGCCGAGATGAGAATCTTTTTTGGTTGCACAACCAACAGTAAGTACCTAGATGGCACCTAGTAGGTGAAAAATAGGTATCTATGGATGGATGCAGGCCGATTGGAATGAAAATGCATATAAAATCAATAGCCGTGCATGTCGCTGCTTATCGAATTTGTTTTCCTCCTTACCTATTTGCCAACACCTGTGTGATGGATAGATGGAACACTCAGATACAAACTATCTATCAGGTTTTTTTTTGTACTGTGTCCTAAAATATACGTACATTTTAAATGTTTGCTATCGATTGAATTGTTTATTTTTGTATACCTATTATATTTTATTAATTATTGCTTTTACATATATGAAAAACTCTGAATGCAGACTTATTCCTTTCGCTGACGTGGATTTTATCTAAACTATATGCTTATGAAGGCCAACAATTACAAAATTTCTGTTTTGTTTAATAAGATCCAACTCAGAACAGATTTAACGAAAACTTTACAACAACAAGTAAGAACAACAAATCAAGCAGTTCAATTTTGTGATATCTCAAATTTGTGGGGTCATTTTGACGGAGTAGAAGGCGAAACTTGAACACAATTATTTATATCGCCAAGAATACAGAAGAATTTCTATTTCTCTTGGGGAAATTTTTTGAAACTGGGAGTTATTTTCAAAATCTTCTAAGTGTTTAATAAATCTAGTGCTAGGAATGAGAAATCACTTCCGAATGTTTTGAGATAATATCATTAATGATAAGCCTAAAAACTACTGATAAAGACGAAAAAAAAAAAGAATATTTTAAACATGCTTTTCAGTGAAATTTTAATTAAATTACATACCCATACAAAAATGAAGCAAATTTAATCTTCGATTTCCGTATGCATCCTCCATCAAAAACTGCTTCCTCAGTTAACTTCTAGAGTTTGCTAACTTGGTTTAACTCCCCACTAAAAAACTGGGCCTTAAAGTGGGTTGCAGTAAATATTGAACCAAAAATTGATATCGCATCTAAGAGAAGTGAAGGTTTTTACAGAAAATATAAACCAGGGGTAGGAAAAGAAAAACAATTCGCCAGGACAATAGAAGGATTATGCGATTGTCCAAATAAAATGGAAGTAACTCTGCTGTGCAAATACGAAGAGTTAAACTTTCATGACATGACGTGCAGAAAAGATATTGGGTGCACATTTGGCAGCACACTTACTTACTTGCCTCAACTAACCAAGAAGAGCGTCCCCCAGCCATCTCAGTCGCTGTATTTTAAGCTTTTTGGCCAGGTCGACGTCACAGTAAAGCCGGTAAATCTCGTCGTTGAATCTGCTCCTCCACACTCGATACACACTGGACCATACCTACTATAGTATAGTTTTTGGGAGGTACCGTTATTTTTAAAGCTACCCCCAACAAAATAATCGCCCTTCTAGCGACTCACATAAAATATTTTCTAACATTTGGGGAAAAAAAATCGTTTGAGCGGCTAAGGCTGTAGTACGAGGTAGATAAAAATAGACAGACACAATTGCGGCACACACTTTGTTCATGTTCTCTATTATCGTTATGTCAGGTCCTACATAATGTATATATGTATGCAGATAGATGTACATTTATGCACATTTGTACATACATACATATATCGCAAGTAAAATAGGAAAAATAACATGAATATGGATACAGTTTCGGACAGTTTCGATTGCACTTTATGTAGCTCGGAATAAAATTGTGTATTGTGAAAAGTGTACCAAGTAAAACGAAAAAATAATGGCAAATTCGCAGTGGTAGGATTTTGTTAACTTTGCCTTCTTTTTTTACTTAGTTGTAAGAAGGTGTCCACTTAAAGCAAACACGTTTCATGTCCTCTTGATTCCAAATACATATTACATGTATGTATGTAAGTTTCTTGTTGTCAAAATGTCTGGACATTCAATACCGTGTGTAAACTTTTGAATTTCTAACCATAATCGAACCCGATATTTTAATCAGACCTAATATCACCTCTGCTTGTTTACTTCGCAGAACTGCCTATTTTAGTCCAATTTTATTTTTTTTTCATATTAACTTTGGAATAAAATTGGTAGAAATTGGCAGTTTTTGAAAGTAAACTAATGCTGGATTTACACGAGTGACAAATTGGCATTTTTTTGTTACTATACTGCCAAAAGAATGAATTTTTCCATTGTTCTGTCATTTTTTTGACAGTTAAATGCCAGAATACTGCCAATTTGTCAGTCGTGTAAATCCAGCATAAGCTGTTTTTTGTAGTCATTATGTTTTTTCCGGAATTCTCCACCCGGTAAACTAGCCCCCCCCCAGACACACACATTTTTCGTAATAAATACAAGATTCGATAACTGATTGATCATTTAATGAAGCTTTTGACAGATATTCAACTTTTGATAATCCTTTCGTGGTGGATTTGTGCATTGTACTATGTTCCCACCAAAGCGAAATCTGAAATATCCGCCGAAAACTTTCACGATTTCAAATTACTGTTCCACCACCACGAAAACACCAAAATTAAGATTTCCTCTCCTGCAAAGGCGGTTTTTATTTTTGTAATTCATCACTCCACGCCACCGTGCGTTATTGTTAGGGCCTGTTTCACTGTGCACACTTACCGGCATAA
Organism: Leucozona laternaria; assembly: GCA_932273885.2. Taxonomy (NCBI): domain Eukaryota; kingdom Metazoa; phylum Arthropoda; class Insecta; order Diptera; family Syrphidae; genus Leucozona; species Leucozona laternaria. Next base: position 41,378,505 of record OW026368.1, on the reverse strand, counting down.
GTGGCACTTAAGTTTCCCATATTGGTACTTTAGGCTCAATTTCACAGCCTGAGTAAGTGGCCTTAGGTGACCAACATCAGAGGCTTAGTTGCTTCTTATTCAGATAAGTGTGCACTGTGATATTGAGCACTAATCTTCCATATTGTCCACTTAAGAGCCACTTTTTCTGGCTGAATTCGAACCTTTGTATTTCATTAAATTCGAACTTCAAAAAAGAAGTCGTACTCTGTCTTTTCACCTGCATTGTGTTGAAGTGAAAGACCATAGTATGTATTGCAAAAACTTTTCACCATTTATGGTGAAGTTTTAAAATAGGCCTGTTCAAAAAATTTCAACGAATTCTCTCATTTCGTGATCTCAAAACTATGGAGACATGGCTGAAATCCAAGATTTTGCTTCGTTGAGAACATTGTGTAGTATTAGCTTGTTGTAATGGATATTGGTCTGAAAACACTTTTGAAATACCCAATTTCTTTTCGTATGCGTTTGCGGTAATTTTAAATGTAGAAAATTCCAGATCAACGCAGTTTCACACCAATAAACCGCAAGCCCCAAACAATACTGACTCAGTACTGACGACCTTTGCAGAGGGTCACACTTCCTTTGTCACTGCCCAGCACTCTGTCACTTATGAAAGAAACACTTAGGAAATCATTTCTTCGATGACTTAGAGGATCTTTCTAAATAGAACTTCGGCAAACAGCCTTCTGAACTTCGTCAACGCCTCTAAATGGCTTGACTGCTAATAGAACACAGGTTTTTACATTAAGTGGGATACAATTTCCTAGGGTATCACAACGGATCTACATAGATCTAAGTGTGACGGTAACAAGATCAACTATCAGCCCTTCTACCTAACCCAACGCCCCAAACATTACAGTTGCTTCTCAGCTACGGTGACGTTCCAATAATTGTGGTTTCTTTTTTTTTATCATGGAAATAATAGTAATGAATGACCATCCGAATTATTATTGTTATTAATATTTATTAACAAGCAATTAAAATTACAAGCTAATATAAAATTTAACAAGCCTAGCTGCAGAGACTATTGGCTTTTTTGCTTAGGATTTCATGTTACAATTTTTGCTTTTTTGAGAAATTCAGTGATAACTATTATTTATATTTGTTGTGCTGGGATTCTTGAGGATTTCATATATGGAATTGTTTTTGAAAATTTTGTTAATTATGGGCTGCGACAACGGACAATGTTCCAAAATATGTTTTAGGTCAAGGCGGATGTTGCAAGTGGAGCAGGTTGGGGTGTCGTTTTTGTTGAGGAGGTGTTGATGGGATGCAGCGGTGTGTCCAAGTCGAAGTCTAGCGAAGTTAGTAATTTTTTGTTTCGAACAGTTAGTAGGGTATATCGGCGTAGATTTTAAGGGGTTTATAACCTTGTAGTGATGGTGATATAGGCTCCAGTCGTGGCTATTTTTTGCAAAAGATATCTTTCCGGTATACTTGAGGAGATCAATTTTGGTGAAGATGTTGAAGGTGAATACAGGTGCGTTTTTGGCTGAGTTCGCTGCACTGTCGGCATATTCATTTCCGCATATTCCAACATGGCCAGGAGTCCGAATTAAATCTTGTTTTATCTGAGAAAAACCCTGCTCAAGATTTCATTCCTCAATATATCGATACCTTCCTAAGCAACACTTTTTCCTAAAAGGCCTTTATATATTTTGTTCTATGTGCTACATTTTGGGCTCGGTTTGGCTGCCGTAGCAGGTATACGAATGAAACCTGAGAATAGAGAAACAATGTGCATAAAGATTGCACAGTAGAATTATGTTAATCCCTGAAATTTGTAATATCCAGAATAATCGTACTAAACACCATTTTAGAAAAGCTAGTCGTGGCGTATTACATTTAAATTTGTTGACTAAAAATTTTGTTGCAAACAGGTCCAACTCCAACTTCCCATTTTTATCGCTTAATCCCTAGTTTACAGTTCCAAAGCGAAAAAAAAAAATTAAAATTTTCAAAACAATTTTCCACCTTTTCTGTTCATTGTATTGTGTCCAGGGCGAAAAATATTTGCCTTACAATAATTATTTTGCGATGCAAAACCCATTTGCATGGAAATAATCTTGTGAGGTGAATTAAATTTTTGTTTGGCCCAAAAAAAATCAATTTCGGTCTTGGAAACTGAAATGAATTGTTTGTTTTTATTTAGATTTTTTTTATTTTATTTCCTAATATAAAATAGGTATGCCTACCTACTATGAATTTGGCGACGCGAAGCAAATAAATGAGACTCAAAAGTAAACAATAAGTAACTTGTACATATACAAAACGTTTGATGCACTTTTATATCAGTTAGAAGGTTGGTGGCGCTAAGGACAGGATTTAAAAGATTTTTCGATATGATATATTATTTTAATCCAAACTGTATATCAAGAAAAAAAAAACAAGATTTTTTTTTAGGTAATATGAACCAACAACTTGTAAACTAGTGTTACAAGGGTTGCTACATAAGTCTTGAGATATAAACTAAATATTCATAATGGTCATAATCGAAAATGGCTTTATTGTTTTTCAAAATATTCTCCATGAAGATCATTACACTTTTGCAAGCGATGTAACCAATTTTCGAAGCACTTTTTCCAATCTGATTGAGGTATCTCCAAAACATGTATTTTGAATGCATCAACCGCTTCTTCAGGCATCGAAAAATGTTGACCTCTCGTTTTATGTTTGATGTGCAGGAATAAGAAGAATCATTGAGTGCCACATCAGGACTGTACGGCTAATGGGCCATCGATTCGATGTTTTTAATGCTCAAAAATGCACCTGTGTGTTAGAGATTGCATTATCGTCGTGGAGAATGATTCGTCTTCTGCGATTGGTTTCCCTTATTTTTCTGAACATTTCTGGCAAACAAATGGTAGTCTACCATTCAGAATTGACCATTCTGCGTTGCTCTACTGGCACGGTGGCGGCATGTCCAATATTGCGAAAAAACGGGCGAGCATTCCTTCGCAGTGCTTCGTGCACGACAACTTTTGTTGGATTTGTCTTGTCTTGACCAATCCATACGATCGATTGTTGTTTAGTTTCGAGTTCATATGCATAGATCCATGATTCGTCGCCCGTCACGATTTTATAGACGTCCCACCGTGATTAAATTTTTTTATTTCTTAGCACCAATCGACACACGAGCCTTTTTTTTTTTTGAGCGATTGTCATATTCACCCTTATTACGGTTGTCGTTTTTCCAAAACGACAGTAAAACGACTCGGCTCTAGAAGCTCCAAGGGTAAAGAGCGGTGAGAACACTGAAATTTTAGTTTAATTTCAATTGTCAATTGTACCTTCTAGAGCCATGTCGTTTTAGTGAAAAGGGTGATTATGTGGTATCTAAACCGAAAAAACCTTTTTGACGGCCAAATATTCATGCAATACTGAATGTATCCGATTGGAACTAATGTCCAATCATGGCTCAATGTCACATGACAATCTTGTATCATCAGTTCACGAAGAGTTCACAACGTCCTTCAAGAAATTCGATCTCTAACGAAGTGCAACCACGATTGGGTTCGGAAAACCAGCGAAACGGTGGCTCGAGATGGTGCTTCATTACCAAAAGTCGAAGCGAGTTGATCGGCACACTGTTGTTGGTGTAATCCACGTCGAAAATCATTGAAAATTATTTCACGAAAATGTTCCGATCCAATTCAATCTGCTCACCAAGATAAATGTTTCAAATAACTGTAAACAACACAAATAGCACTCGTGTGACAAAACGTTCTGAGCGCGGTTACCATTAAAAATGTCAAATTTGACATATTCACACTGTGGTCCGTTCTTTTTCTAACAATAGTTAACTATTGTTAACAATAGTTGACTATTGTCGTTCCTTTAATCAAAAATAGTTACGATTTGTAACTATTTGACACATTAACATCGTTCCTAAATTCATTTTGAAGTGTCAAATAGTTACGTTTTGTAACTATTTTCAACTCATGTCCATGATATGAATTGAAAGTGTTGATCTGTCAAAGTACACATGTGAGCCGATTGTTTACAAAACAAATCAAATATTTGGTGCTTTTTGTGAAGTTAGAAATACGAACAAGATTAAAATGCATTTTTTCCAATTGAAAATGAGAAATCAGAATTTACATTGCAAAAAATATGATTTTGTGCCAAAAAAATGAAAATATTAATATTATTTTTATTTTTCATTAATATTCGTTTGACTGATTAACAATATCTAACAATATGTCGTTCCTAAATGAAATCGTAAAATCCTAACAATGTCTAACAATGACACTTCAACAATTTTTTTTGACATAACAACAATAGTTAACTATTGTTAGAAAAAGAACGTACCACTGGTGTTTCCATAAATGTCAAAACTTACGTAGCAACCTCCGTATTAGTAAGGTCCAATTAAAATAAGCAATTATTTAATGCGCTATGTATACGTATATAAGCGAAGTGTGTGCCAAATCAGGTTCCATATAAGTCATTCTGATCAGTGACCAATTTCCGCCAAACTGTGTTTCTTCTTCCCTTTCCGCTGAGTTACATATTCTGAACTTACTGTGGCTCATAAAGTTTTAGTTGAGCAATTCAATTCGTAGCCTGATGATTGTAGAAATTATGTGAATGGATACTGTTTGAATCCCGAAAGTAATTTTTTTCCTGACAGATTGTGATTGAGCCTGCTAAAAATTTATCTGTACACCGAACCAGATGCTTCGGCTATATATTCTGCTGTAAATAAATTGCTCATCTACTTTTCATATTAATTAATTAAAAGAAATTCTGCCAACTTTTCATATTATTTCGTAAAGCTGTCTTTTACTGCCCGTTATATCTTCAAAGTGGGCTTTAGATACTCATGTTATTGTTTTCCTGAATTTTTTATTGAGCTCAAACGAGACATCGTTTATTTATATATTTACATATATTCCATAAATTAGAACAACTATCTCATTTATGAATAATTTCTCTTACAGCTAACTTGTAAATACAGTGTACATAAAAATGAGCACACAAAATCGATCCAGCGGCGGCGGCCGCAACCAGAAAAAGTCAAATTCTGGTGGTGGCGATACATCTAATAAAAGAGGTGATGTAGGCAAAACAGAAAAAGAAAAATCACAACCAAAGGTACTAAAGGTTAATATTAAAAAAAAAACTACATAAATAACCAAAGTCGAGTATTAAAATTCAAAATAATTGCAGCCAACATTAGATCAGATCCGTATTGCTCAGGCTGCAGAAGTTAATACTGTCGCAGAAGATCCAAAAATGCCTGAGAAAGTCGCTACATTGATCGAAATGACTCAGAGGTCTGAGGAAGAAGTATGTTGTGCATTGTATGAGTGCGATAATAATTTGGAGCGAGCTGTAGTATTCTTATTAGAAACACTTCCAGTGGTGAGTTTTGTTTTTTTTTTTTGTAAATAAAATATCTCGGGCATCAACCAGATGAATATTTAATTGATTTTTAGGGAGCATTTGAGACTTTAAAGAAGAAAAAGAGTCGGGCCGCTAATTCAGCAAGTGAGAATGCTGGTGAAAGCGATTGGGCTGATGCAAATGCCAATACGGATAAACGAGAAAAATCTCGTAATAGAAGCAGCACACGCGGAGGACGTGGTGGCAACGACAGTCGGGGCTGTAATATATATTTACTTTTATTTGTTAAATACAATTTTTAACTGCTTTTTTTTATCTTAGGGCGCGGCAGAGAGGCTCGGGAAAACGAAAGAAATCTTGCAGATTCTTCTGGTCGTGGTGGTGGCGAAGGAGGATACCGTGGTGGTAACCGTGGTCGAGGTTCAAGTCGTGGTGGAAGTTACGTTGGACGCGGGGGTCGTGGTGGTCGTCTTGGCCAGCGTGGCATGGGAAGAGATCAAGGCAGTCGCAGTAACTACTCAAGACACCAAGAGCAGGACCACCAAGAGGTCGAGCTGTGGGACAATACGATTGCCACAAATGCCGAAAAGCAGCAGCAACAACAACAGCAGCAGCAGGACGACGCTTGGGGTGATTGGGACAATGAGGAATACGTTGGCTCGCTTAAGGACAGCAAGGTGTTTACTACGAGCAATTTGCAGCAAAGCCAGCAACCTACTGCCGTTGGTGGGGGCAGTGCCGAGTTGTCGGCTCCACCTGGTTTAGAGCTGCATCTTGGTGCTACTCAGCAGCAACAACAACAACCGCCACAGCAGCAACCATCGCATATTGGCAACGATGAAATGGTTCAGCAATATAGCAGTGCTGTAGCGAACAACAATTCGAGTGTTGCGGTTTCGGGAACGGGGACTCTTAACCCATCCCAGTTCCCAGACATTCATTCTTCGAATGCTGGTCATAACATGCGAATGAGTAGCTTAGAAACACAGCAAATGAACAGTTCATCGACTCTTTCGGCGGAGCAATCTCAGTATTTCAATTCGTTGACCTCGCAGAATGCGGCGGCTGCAGCAGCTGCTGCTGCCGCGGCAGCTGCCGCCGCTGCTGTATCCCAGCAAGCGGGCAATGTGAATTCGTACCAAAACTCATCTGTGCAATATCCGACTTCGTATGCAACAGTATTTGGGGATCAGAATGTTTCATCGCAGCCAGCTGTGAGAAGAGCGAGGGCTAAGGTGCCACCACCGTCGAAGGTAAGTTCAAAATTTGTATACTTTATATTATATTGGACTCGAATATACATACTTAATGTATGACAAATTCCATCGTAATCGGGAATATGTGAAGAATAAAATCACCGAATGAATATATTCGAAGGGTAAATTTATACACATACAAATGGATGTATGGATTTTATGCTTTGATGGAAATTATGATAAGGCTGAGTATCTTTGTGTGTTTTTTCACTCCACATTTTTCTTCGAACAAAAAGTTCAATTTTCACCTCAATTCACCTTTTGCTTTGACCTAGAATTCCAATTAAAATATTTTATATTTTAAGATACCATCAACTGCTGTAGAAATGCCTGGTGATACTCTTAATAACATTGGTTATTTGGATGTGCAATTTGGTGGACTGGACTTTGGCACCGAAGACTCATTTGATGCATTGCCGGAGAAGTTCAATCCTTCGGCAACAATTGATAATCAGCAAATTGTCCAGTCTCAGGAGGTAGTTTCAAATGACTACCAAGCTAAGGCAAATTCGCAACAACAAGCCGTACTGGCAGCCGGATTGCAGAATTCGCAAATGGTGAGTAATATAAAACAAAATAATTGATTAAATAAATTTTACTATCACTATCGTCTAATTTAACAATTATTTACAGTCTGATAGTCTCACATCTGGCTACTCTCAACGCAGCTCCTCGAATATTCAACAGCAACAAAATGCTAGCGGTGTGGGCTCAATGAACGCCCAAACAAACAGTTCTTTAGATCAGTTGTCGAAAAATGATCCGTACAATCAATCGAACACATCGAGTACGGCTGGTTATCAGAGCTCATACAACTCAAGTTCATCTGCTAACAAATCATCATCTTACCAACCGACAGCTACTGGTCAGGGGTACAATAGTGCTAGTTACACTAATGTTCAAGTATGTTTTATTATTGAAACTAGAATAGAAACAATGTTTTAATATTTAACCTATGTATATATTGTTTTCAACTTTCCAAGTCTTCTTCGGCCAGTACCTATCAACCACCGTCGAATAACTACAATTCGTATAATCAGAATTCTGTGAATTCTTATCAGCAGCAGGCGAATGTATCTTCTGTAAATAATTCATCGAATTCTGTTGCTGGTAGCACTGTGAATAGTAGTGTTTCAACGCAAAACATTCCCGTAGGCGGAAGCAGTAGTAGTACCGTGAATAATGCCAGGTAAGTGGGCTAGACTTACATATATACAAAATTTTCTATTTTGAGTTTGGTGTTTTTTTTTTATTATTTTTTTTTTTAACTTGTGTTTCTTTTTTGTTGGGAACATTCATGGAAAAGAGACTGCTCGTGGGTTATTGAATAAAATAATAAGTAGTTATAATACCATGTACATAATTTACAAGAAGAAAAATGCTACATTCGCAACGACAATGTAGAGTTAAAAGTAATTTAATCTGTTCAACTACATCAGTGGCTCAAACAAAATAATGTTTGTGTAGGCTCCCTGATTCAAGGTTCGAAGTATTATAGTGTAGACTTTTTATTGATTTTATTTCACAAAATTTAATGGAAACTTACGCCATTTGATTTCTTAATTATACCGTCACATGAAAAGCACAAGTGACATAAGTCGAAATATGTATTTATTTAGTAAAGTATCACGGGTGACAAGAGTGTTATGTACCCATCTCGTTATCTGGCAATTATATTTTAATTGTAAGCAAAAAACAGAGAGGGAGGTGACACGGCAACCTCAATCCCCAAGAAATTGTTTAAATTTATTTGCTTAATATACGCACACTTAAAACTAAGGCGCCAGTTAGCTTTCATTGAAAATTTTAATTTTGTTTTGAAGCACTTAAAACCATAGTCATTGATTATTTTGATGCCTATATAAAGGTGATAACGTAGTTATTAATTCTTGTTAACAAATTTTTTTATTTTTGGCCAAGTCTTCCACGCAAGGTTTTTAAAAATTACAATGAACATTGGTAAAGTAGTTCAATCATTGAAATAATAAAAGTCATTTAATGTGAACGGGTGGGCTAAATTTAAGTTTTTTCTGCAAGAATTAATAAAATTAAGTCATCACCTTTATATTGGCTGATTATGCTTTTCAAGTGCCTCAAAACCTAAAAATAAAATTCTTTTCATTTTGTTTCTATGAAAAATATAACTGGCACCACCTATCATAAAATTGTAAAATTCACAGAAAGCCATGCTGTAATGATAGAAACAACAAATACAATCACGAATAAACCTCAAATGTCACTTTTCCCCACGCGATTAATGGTACCGGTATAATTCAGTGGTTTTCAATTTCTGTAGTTCTTCAACCTCCGTCTCTTTTTAGAACTTTATTTTTTCGTCTCAGCTAAACTAAAAGCCTATAACTATAAATATAATTGTAAAAGAATGTATTCAATTGAAAAAGATCCATGTATATTATTATTTACTATGCGAAAATATTTACTATTTACTATGCGAAAATACTCAGTTTTATTTTTTTTTTTTTTTTTTTTTTGAATATTATATTTTTGTTAATCCTAATATTTATTATTTATTCTCATGGATATTCTAGATTTGTTGACTCTTTCTTAAAATTAAAAATTCAGATAAAAACCGGCAGACGGCTTTCACGCCATGCTTGTAATTCTTTATTATATATTAAATGCTATTGTTGTGAATTTGTTAATAAAGATTTATCTATCTATCTATCTATAATTCAGTGCCAAAAGGACCGGGGAACACTCCAAATAATCTGCTATTTATAATTATGAATTTAGCTCATGGAACACTACAAAACGAAAAGCAGAACAAAATGTTTCGTTTATGATTTCGTTGTGTCATTTTTTGTATGGGATTTTTCGTTTCGCATCACCAGCGTACCAGGGGTGGAATCGGCTAATGTGATCGGTGATTGTCACATTTATGATAATCAAATATGATCAAATTAATTTTTCCGCCTGCGCAAAGTGATCACCAAAAATTATTCAAAACTTGGCATTACTTTGAGAGACAAGTACTGACAGTTGTCATAAATACGATTGTTTGATTTATTTATGGTGTAAATTTTATTTTCAAGAGGCACAATTTTGTTTCAAATTGCTTAAGAGTTGAGGAAGTCACCTCACACACCGTGCTTTGACCTATTGGATCTGACCAGTCCGCACCAACTTGCCTTTGGTAGCCACAACCCCCAGAAAATTCAAAATTAGTACCAGCTGGAGGATAGGAGGAATGTGGGTTGACCCCACCCGAGCTGGCAAATCCAAAAGCCGAAGAATAAACATAAATCGATGATGTATCTTTCGTCATCCTTAAGTTTTTTTTTTAAGAACCTATTGATTTTGTAATTTCCAATTATAAAAAGGTGGAATTAGTGTGTGTGTACTTAGGTACTTTGGATCTGGTAGGTCGAAAATATCAAATTTGTTTCTTAGGCCGGACATAGCTATTATGTATGCGATTTTCATTTTCCACATTCTCAGGTCTTAAAAATTATTGCATAGTTTCAAATAAATTAATTTTTCTTGAAACCTTGTCAATTTTACATGAAAATGACACCAAAAGAGCTATCACAAGAAAAAGTCACAAAAATATGATTGTCACATGTGACAACAAAGTGTTTTTTTTTTTTTAATGCCTAAAAAAATAATAAAATAGGGCCTCAAATTTCAAACACTTTCCAACATGTTTTTTTAAATATCTTTTGGGTTGCCAGCAAGTTAAAGATCTAAAAGCACTCCACTATATGGTCATTGGAAAAATTATGAAATTATTATATTACCTACAACGTTTTTTTTATAATTTCGTTGATTATAAAAACAATCTTATGGCCTTACTATGTTATTCGCACAATTCCTAATTAGTTTCATCAATGTGCGTGGTTGTACACATCTCAACTCATCTAGTTTTTTTTACCATTAGGTTGATTAAAATTGTCATGCTTTGTAATTGAAGCCTTAGATTAGTAAACTTTCAGTTTTGCTTTTAAATTCAAGACTATCTCCAGTGAAAAATTATTAAAATTATTTTATTAAAACATGATGCAGATATTTCTAATCTAAGCCTTCACTGCTTGTATGTTTATAGTATAATCGTAAAAAAGCCACATTCAACTGTTAACAAGATTTTAAGCAACATATTCATAGACTTCAAGCATTTGACTATTGATATTTTATTATTATTTTTGAATTGACACTACACACATTTAATTTAGAGTAAAATCGTGTCCCAGATCGATGGCGCTATTTTGCTAAAGACGTTTACTTTTTTGTTATAAATTAATGAAACGTACAAAATTTACTAATTATTCACATTCGTAAACTGCAATAGACAATGGGAATGGACGAAGATGACTTTAACATTTCACGCCTTCCTTAATCGTTAAAACTCCAAGTTAATCAAATTTGAATTAATTGCTGTAATCGAACATACTACAAAAGTTGGTTGTTCTTCGATTTTGCTTTAATTTTGAGAAAAAATACTTTAGCCAATACGCTCTGTACATATCAAAAGAAAGTCTATGCTTAAATCACATTTACCACTACATTAACCAGAAAGCAACTTTCGTCATACCAGGCTTTTAATACGTAAAACCATTATAATAAAACTAATGGCCTAGTATAAACGATTTCTTCAAATAATTAAAAAAGAATTTTTTTTTTTAACCCACAAGCAGTCCTTAGGAGTTCTTACACCAACTTTAATTTAACTAACTCTTCTAATTGAAAATGGATTTTTTGTTTACCTAATAACATAACATGTTGACTAGAACACCCCAAAAAACATATTTGTTCTTTTTTTCCCTAAACCATTAACAGTGCAAATTCAAATGCCGGATATTTATCCAGCCAGTATCAAAGCAATCAGACAACATCGGCTTACCCATCACAACAAAATGCGTACCAAAATAACCAAAGTATTTATGGCGGTACTGGTCTGTCAAATAACACAGGGTATGTACGATTTTAAATTAAAAATGTTATATTTTTTTTTTTTTTTTAATATTTTAAGTTTCTTTAACATGTCTTTAAATATCACTTTTACAGTCTTGTATATGCTCTTGTTTTATTTTTATTGCTCAGTTGTTTTGCTAGTGATTTAAATTCTTATACAAATATTTTTCAAAAATGATAACTACATACTAAGAAAAAAGGTTTATTATAAGTAAGTAAGCTTTGATAAGTTATTTAGTTTCACCCTCATTTCTATGAAGTATTCAAAATTATTTTATTTTATTTAAATGAACCTGCGCTTATTATCGATGAAACCCCAACTTTTAAACACTCATAGCCCATTTCTCAAATCGGTAAACTGGGAAGCCATAAATTATTCAATGGACGTTTCTTTAATATGGATGTCTCAGGGTTTATCACCGCCAAAGTAACCCGCCCTCTCTGGGCATTATATATAATGTATTTATCAACACATTATTTTTTTTTACCAAATTCAGATTTAACAAATCCTGCCAGTTCCAAACTCTTAATGAAAACCCAGTCACTTTTAATTTTACCAACACAAATTTATAAATCCTAAGATTTACAAGTACAAGTGTGATGCACCAGTTTTTGGACTTTTACGGTAACATTTGTGTGATTTGCGTAACAGAATTTTTTTTAAATTTTATTCTCAAAAAATGTTGGTCACAGAGGGAAAGAATTCTTAAGACGGATTGGGAGAAACAAATACCACATCCCCTTGCATAAAAAAATACATAAGCTTAGGGGTGCGACAGCTCGTGGAGAGCCAGGGCTAAGTGACTTACTCTCAACCATTCCTGTTTGCAGGAATGGAGGGGACCTACATTTTTCTGCCCTTGCATAGGTTTTTACATATATTTCTTAAACTCCTCGCCGTCGTTTGATAAAATGTTCCTTCAGGCCTGAACGGATATTAGGGTGGGTCTTTAGGGGCAGCAAATGCTATGGCAGAAAAGTGGTTATAAATTTGAGATTTCGCTTACAGTTAGACTTGACACACTAACGCTTCCAAATCCATTCAACCATACAATAGTATTGTACACAATTTTAAAATACAAATTGATTTATTTTTACAACAAATAATACAAGGAAAATAAAGATGAAAAATATTGTGTCTCTAAAATTTGGGGAAAGATTTGCAGATACGATATTATGACAATTCCTTCCTGTGAACAATTTTTATACACCCCTATCATCGCACCCGTTCAGATAAACATAAAATCAGACCGTTTATTTAGTTCATGGTATCAGTCCGCCTACTTAGGCAGCTAATAATTCATATGTGCCGGAACCATTTGACTGTCAGAGATAATCAGTGAGGCACATTACGAAATAATCACCATGTTTATTTATGAAGTTCAATTTTATCTGTTTATTTTGTAGGAGTATACCACTGACAAATTGCAATAACTTTTGCCACGACTACAAAATTTTTGAATCCAACGACCATTATGCTCTGCAAACAATACTTTCCTTTCATGTCCACACCAAAAGTGTTGTAAATAAATTAATTTGGTTCCAACGTATCTTAATACATGTGAAAAATCTCAGGATTCCATAACCGGCATACATATGTACATACACTTATTGGGGCACATTTGTAGTTCTTCGATACGTTGTAATTTTTTTTTTTTTGCTAAACTTGACTCAAGTTAATGTTATTCATAAATAATCTAAAACCATTTTCAAACGATAATCTGTAGTCTAAAAATAAACACGACAGAAGTTATGTTAAATTCAGAATTTTTCAGCGCGAGCGATTTGATTTTAGTGTTTTTAATAAAAAAAATAAAAATAGAAATCTCACTTGATTTTAATATTGATGAAGATTTTGATATTCTGCTCGATATTGGTATGATGCCTTTAAGCTGAAATCATTCGCCCATCCGTTTACCATGCGCAACCAATAAATGTCCGCGTACCAATTCACGAATCACTTCCTTTTCTGATTCCGACCAGTTTTGTTCCTTTTCAAATTTATCTTTCCATTCAACTTCAATTTTATGTAGGAGTTTTCAATAAGGGCGGGTAGATGTTGAAATGGAACTTTGTGGCATTCGCTGTGTGGGACGTAGCGCCGCGCCGTTCTGTTGGAACCACATGTCGTTCACATCCATATCATCAAATTGGTTATCATTGATCGGCAGCGCTATCCGTTGATGCTGATGACAATGGCATCGTCTTTTTCGAAGAACTACGGACTCTCACAGACAGCGATGATGTTTTGGGTTGATCATGCGTTTCGTTCACTCAATCGGTCGACTCAAATTTGGCCACTAAACTTTGGATGATAATCGACTTGGAAGGATAACCATGTAAACCGTAAAATGGGCACAACGCACGTATCGTTGCCCCAAAAGATTTTGATATTAAAGTTCTATCATTTGGATGTGCTGTTTAATCGTGTAACTTGCCATGGTGATTTGGCATCAGTAACTGAATAATAAACAACAGTATTGACAGATGTCACCAAAACAACATGGCCGCCAAAATCTACCCGCGCCAATTGCAAATTCGATGTTGTTAAAGTTGTACTTCTTTATCAAAAACATGTTTTTACATTATCTAACCTCATTTATGTTTTTCTTTACAAAAAGCACTGCACAACAATATCAAGACAACAACTGCTTGCAATTTCGCGGCCAGTGTTTTTTTTTTTTTGATAGATTCAAGGGAAATTGTATTAAAATATCCTTCGGTACCAGTTATAGCTTTCATTGAAAATTTTAATGACTCATTTTGAGACGTTTAGGAAATGAATTCGGAAATTATGTTGATGCAAAAATAAGGCCAATGGCTTAAATTATAATTTTTGTGAAAAAAAAAATTAATTCGGGCCCAAACTTCGCCATAAAATGAAGTTTAATTTTTCAATGATCATTGGTAAGGTAGTTCAATCATTGAAATATTAAAAGTCATTTTATGTGGACGGTGTGGCCAATACGATAATTCTTTTATCAAGAATTAATAATTAAGTCGCCATCTTCACATTGGCATCAAAATATACACCGATTTTGTTTTTAAGTCCCTCAAAACCAAACATTAAAATTTTCAATGATGAGTTTCAATGAAAGCTATAACTGGTGCCTGAAACCTGTTGCTAACTAAACAGAGTTCCCAAATTCTTTATGAATGGCAGCTGTGTCTAACCTGTGTCTTAAATTTAGACTTGGGTTTAAAATATTATGTATATCAAATTATACTATGTACCATTCTTTTCATGTTGCATGATTTATTTTTTTTAAATTTTATTGTTAAAAAATCGTATTCTTTAGAAACCAATTCGTATATGTACCTATGAGTATGTATTTTAATTAAATTTTCTGACTCCTTCCGTTTCAAGGCTATTTTATTTACCTTTTTCAGCCATTTCCATTTTTTTATTTTTTTTTAACACTTTTCTCTAAACTTCAATCCGCATTATTTTTTACTATTAATTGTGTGGCCCAATTAACTTACTAAAAAAATCAAATCGCATCACATATAGGTTCACTGGTAGCACAAGCACTTCATCATCTCAGTACAGTAACTTTAGTAGTGCTAAACTGAAGGATACTTCTACTACATCGTCTAGCTCCCATTATGAAAGGTAAGATAGAATATTTAAGAATTTAAAATCGTCTTTATCTTTTGCATGTTGATTTTTTTTTTATAAATAGTTTTAAGGTATACAAAACAAAGTTTTCGTTTGCTTACAAAGATTAATTTATTAAATAAATACTTGTTTTATGTAGTTTATTTTTTAAATTTTACCCAAAATATTATTATTTTGTTTTAAAGTTAGAAATGTTTATTTTTGTTTTAAATAAACATTAGCAGCTTAAATAATGATTTATGTGAACGACATGTGGTTCCAAGTTCCAATAGAACCACGCTAAGTGCCACACAGTGAACGCCACAATAGATATTCTGCATGAACGATTTGATTGTAGGGTTATCTCTCGCGGACGTGAATTGGCCACTAGAGATTTTTGATGTGTAAACATCTATGCTGGCGGTAGAGTGAAAAAAAAAGTGAACGTTCGTGTGCAACGTAACGTCGTGCAACGTTACGGTGTGCAACGTTACGATCTGCATACTAGGATGGGTGCGTTCAGTGAAAAAAATCTTAAGATCCCCTTCAACAAAAACAAGTCCGTTTTGGATCCGCGCACGTTGATGTTTACACATATTAACCGTGAGTCCTGGATTTCACACAATTTTTTTTTTGTATTCCATTTCAACATTTTCCCGCCCTAATAGGAAAACCCTTAGTGAAATATTAAACGCCCTTCGCGTGGCGTCATACACAAAACTTTGGGTGCCCGAAGTTATAAAATTGCACTTCCTTTAGTAAAAGCAATACAGCTTTGCTGTCGCTGGACACAAATATAGTAATTTGGCTGTGTGATAGCAAATGAAAGAATAAACTCTTGATTTGTGTCATCTTTAACCAAAAGCATACAAATAATACATCGGTTGCAAATATTTTTAAAAAGACCAAACGCCTCAAAGTCATTGAATTGCTCATATTTCTTCAACTTTAATCACATTTTCTGGAAAACTATAATTTTTTTTCAATAGATTGAAAGCAAATTGTAGTAGAATATACTTAAGACCTGTTTCTAACTAATTAAAGCTGCCAAATTATTCATGGATAGCAGATGTTTCTAACCTGTGTGTTAATTTAAGAATCCCAGTTCAATTAGACTCGGGTTAAACATATGACTATGAATATGCCCCATTGTCACTAACCAACAAAAAGGAGCTTTCGGGTTTTCAAAAGAAGAAGTAGTAGTCATCTGAAATGAATCATCCATCTCTTCTTATATTAGTATTTCACCAGTTATCAACTTTAATTTTGGCCCATTCGAAGATTTTAGTTCAACATAAGAGCTTATGTGACAGATTACGCTGAGGCAAAAGTAGAACATAAGCGCTTCGTTACAGTAAATGAGCCTTAAGCTAAGTGTACACGATTGGTAGATCTTACAATATTTTCAGAGCTGACAATGTCTGACAATTATCTACGAATGAGCTAACAATTAGTTGTGTGTGTACACGGTTGGTAGAAAATGTACCAATCTCTTACAATTTATTCTCAGAAGTTGGCTTACAATTTATTGTCAGATAATTGGCTGCATGCCTACCAATAAATTGTAAGAGATTGGTAGATTTTGTACCAACCGAGTACACACGCAACTAATTGTCAGCTCATTGGTAGATTTTTGTCATTTACTGACTTTTTTTCCGATGTTTTTCGAGATTGCGATTCACCCATTTGCCCTTGCATTCCGTTATGGTCATTCCTACAGCATCCGCTACTTCTTGCCATACAATTTCTTTTGGCAACTTATAGTCGGACATCCTGCATCCCATAGACTGCGTCGTATCTCAATTTCTTGAATTAACTTCAAGGTTGTGTCGTGCGACCATTCACTTTGAACCCTCTTCCTATAGGATTTCTGTTTTTTTTTTATTTTTCGGTTCCGGTTTCGGTTTTATGTTCGGTTCCAATTATTCTTTCAACAACAAATTCAAATCCAAATCAACATCCAAATTCATTGCAAATCGTCTGACAATGTAAAAATTGTATGATGTTAAAAAAAGTGCATCTGACAATTTCTTCATTGTCAGAAACATCAGGCAACGATAAAAATTGTCAGGCCTGACAATAAATTGTGTGTGTACACGATTATCAAATACCTAACAATTTGTCGTCTAACAATTAATTGTCAGATACATTTTCTGATAATTAATTGTTAGAGTACACGGTTGTCAGCGAGTGTACACATGATTGTAAGATTTCTTACAATTAATTGTCAGACAATGATCTTACAATTAATTGTCAGACAATTTTCTGACAATTAATTGTAAGAGTACACGGTTAGGCGTTGCAAGCATGTTTTTCAGTGACAGATTTTAGAATATTGTAAGATCTATCAATTGTGTACATTTAGCTTTAGTTACCTGCTTTCAGGAGCTCTTTTAATTTTATCATCTAAAAATCTAGTGAAAAGAGTTCATATTTTCGTTAATATGATTTTATTAAAAAGAAAGAATTACATTTGTACATAATATTTAAATTGAAAAAAATAAACTCATACATTTAAATTCGGGACATATCTGAAACGAATGGAAATACACATGGAAAAAATTGCAAGTGGATCTTGAAAGAGGAAATTTGTCTTTTTTCAGATTCCATCTGAATTTTTGTGTAGGAAAAATAAGTTATTTATTTCACTCAAAACATGGCGAAACATTTTTCGTTTTAACGATTTTTAACTTTTAATTGTTTTTGGAAAGCTACTTTTCAATTACAAAACAGATATTTGTGAATTTAATTTAAGATGTCCAACTTTCTTGATTAGTAAAATATGTATACATACACTATGTTAGAGCCGATAGGCCATTTTGGGAGTGTATGTATATCCCAAATATGAGTATGCGGCTTTGTAGGTGAATGCGTCGTATATTGAATACAAAAGCATGGCAGGTTTTTCTCAGCCTTGCTATTTTTAAGCCCTTCCAAAGGGAAATCCATCCATGTGGCTCTACCTACATACATTTGTTTCTATTTTGCAAACAAGGTGTCAAATTAATAAAGAAATTACATTTTTAAAAAAGCTTGTGTTATGACCATGTACCATGTTTGTTATCTGATATAATCTAAATTCTTACACGGGCAAGGACGCTCGAAGGTCGAGGATGTGCAAATTATTCTTGTTTAACACGTCAAAGTATGAATAAAAGCTAGAAAACGTTTCCAATATCATTTTTTGAAGTTCCTTTGCAAGAAATAAATTCAAAATGTTGGTCTCAACCCAAATTTGACTTTACGCCCCATTGAAAACTCTTTTTTTCTTTGTATTTATTGGCGAAAACATTATTATTATTGTAGTTTGGTTTCATACGGTTTGCTTGTAGATTATAAGAGGTGTAAGTGTATGCCAAAGCCTCAATTATTACTTACAATCTCTTAGAATTGTGATTCAAAAGAAAAGGTGAGTACGGCAGTGGTCATTTGAAATCTTTTTTTTTTTGTTTAAACACCGTTAATACTTGTATTTTTTAGTTATACTATAATATATTTTTAAGAAATCTTTTAGTATTTTCATTAAAATATAAACAATATAATGGAAATGTTTATATGGTATTTAAAAAATTAATTTATTAACATTTTATTTATAGCGTTTCAAGTGTAGCAGCAAGCACAGTTGTTAGTAGCACTGTAAGTTCAGTTGTCCCCAGTTCAACAGCGACAACAAACAGTATGAGCTCACCATCTTTAGGTTTGACAAATACAAAAGTAACAAACTCAGCCACCAATGCCAACAAGAACAGTGCTGGAATGGTGCCGCAAAACATCCAAATGGTTAGTCAATATATTCAGACTGGATTGCCCTACTATCAGCAACCAGTATATTCTTACGAGGATTTACAAATGATGCAACAGAGAGTGCCACATGTGGTGAGTTCCTGCTGCTAAAATGCAAATGACAACACACACATTAAAAGAAAAAAAAAAAAAAAAAAAACAACACACACATTCACACATAATGCACGTCACTATTTCACTCATTTTTTCGTGTCAAAATTTTTTGCCTATAACGAAAATTTAAAATAACGAAATCCTAAAAAAAAAAACTAAAAATTAACCCTCTTTTTCATCAGCAGAAGTCATTAAATAACAAACTCCTCTTCTTCTTCTTCGACCTTCATTATAATGAAATATAACAAACATTTCGACATTTATTTATCTTGTGTCCTGAATCTTGCTTTTGTTCCATTTTATTTATTTTAGTTTTATGCTAAAAAAAACTACGCTTTTTAAAAAAAAAAAAATTGAAATCAGGGTAACACGAGTTCATCTTTCGTTTTCGTGTGTCACTGGTCTTCAATAATAATTCGCATTTCCATTTCCCTCTTTTTTTCTTCTGTAAATATAAACTTAAAATAACGTTGCTCTTTTTGTATTTTTCTCTATTAGCAGGGATACTATGATCTGAATTACACACCAACAAGCTTAGGTGCAGCCGGTGTGCGTGACAATTTGGGCTCTGTTGCATATTCAACAATGACTGATGGTCGTTTCGCCAGAACTGACAATAACTCTAGCCCTGTTAGTAATGTAAGTGTAATAAATTCTATTTGAAAAAAATAGTTATGGAAAATATTTGAATAGGTGTCTAGTACAATGTCGCAGCAGGCGGGATCAACTGCTCCATTGCTTAACGTTCCTTATGCATACTTCTATGGAGGCAACATGATGCCTGGCGGTTTCCAATATGGCACACCAGCAATTTATCCGGTAATTTGACTTTCTGAAAATATTTGACTAACTGAAAATATTATCTTTTTGTTTATTTTTATAGCAGCAAATTCCAGCTGCTAATACAGCATCCGGTGGTCAATTCCCTAAACCGTCCTACAATACTGGATATGGTTCAGCCAGTTATGATGCTCTTTCACAGGCCACACAGGACTACACCAAGGGAGCGTACCCATCTAGTGTTAATCAACAGACTAAATCACAAAATGTAACAAATCCACCACAAGCCGGAACTGGTTCCGACATTACATCTTCTATGTATGGAGGCAAGGGTCATGTAGCATTAAATAAAGTCAATGTAAGTGTGTATACAAGTATTTTTGTATCAAAATTTTAAATGAATCTTATTATTTTAGTCGTATGAGAAACAAAATTTCCACTCTGGTACACCACCTCCATTTAATATGCCGAATACACAGACTGCTGGTGGAACTTCGGCTCAACCCTATGGAATGTACCTTCAGCCGATGCCAACTGGTCATCACAATATGATTCATCAACCCATCCATCAGGTGAGTTGTAATTATTTAAGGAAGTCATTAACAAAAGACAAATACTTCATTTACAAAACATAAATAAAGTACATGAAAAGTTAAATTTGCTAGTTGCATGTGTTGTACTCGGCGGCACTTAATTTAAAATGCATATCCCAACAAAATTAAGTAGAAAATAAATATTGCACGTGCAAAACTGTGTTTGATTGTAAGTTATTGAAACGAGCACGAATAATTAGCAACAAACAAACGTAAACATTGAAAGTCGTTTAACTGGCATACAGTCAAATCGTTTTCGACTTAAGTAAGAACGCCCCAGGGCAAATTCAATTATTATTAACTACATCACCAAAAATATACGACTTTCTTGTGAAAGTCACTTTGATTCATCTTCCTTACATTTAGTTGTAGTAACTAAAGTTATGATTTTGAAATTCTGCGAACGCATTTCATCGCATATCCGTGCCAGTTATTAGTTTTATTACGAAATTCACCGACAGTACAAATTGGCACTTTTCTCGTATTGCTGCAAAATTTTAAGCAGAAAATGTACCGAAAGCGGACCTACCATGTAACTTGATACAATCGAGTTCAGCCGGTACAATCGAGTATATGCAGTTCCTTATTTAGCTCAGCCTATTTAGACAGACGAAACAGTTTATAAAATTATGAATCTACAAATAGAGCCTTGTTCTACATTTCATTTTCGCTCGAAATGAAATTGAAGTCAATCTAACTTCAATTGATATCAATTTCATTTCGAGTGAAAGTGAAATGTAGAACCTGGCTGATAATTTGTTGATTCAAAAAAGACAAATTACAACCAACTAGGAATCCTTTAAGCTCATGGGATCAGATTTATCTCGAATCGAAATTCGAATTGTTCAAAGTCTTCTTTCTACTGAATTAATTTTTTTATTATAATTTTGGTAATCAAATCACAATTTTAGCAAAACTAAGAAAAATTTTCCATTTAAATATTCAAATACTTTGATATCCTCTCATAATTGAAAAAGCATCGCTTTCTCGTCTCTATATGATTTAATTCATGATGAAATGTCCAGGGGAAAAACGGTCCATTTTACAAAATTTGACAAACACATCTTGTATTTTTTTCTTAGTACTATCTGCTGCCCACGTAATAAGGTCCCAGACTCATTCACAATCCATCGGAAACATTCTTTGCAGAGAACTCACAATACACATGAATCATGACTCATTTATTGCGAATTAATAACTCAAACAAATGTGAGTTTGTTTCAGCTTCGTTAAGTTAGCTTATAACAAACAACAGATTACAAAACAAAAGACTGTTTATTAAAAATGAATGTAAATGTGCCTTACTACTGTCTAACTAAAGCAATGCATTTTGTGAGTGGCTTAAAAACCGAGCTACTCGTTACAGTCGTCTAGCTGGAACCTTTGAAAATACCTGTTAAAACATTGCTCCGAAAGGGATCAGTAATAGATTGTTGTAATTTTATTTTACATATTGATGGCCCCTGTGGCTTTATTTTAACTTTTCAGATTAATCTTAAACTTAATTGACTCAAACTCGTCATTTTCTGACCAAACCAATCTGAATATTCCGCGAAGAGATGGGTTATCGTAAGGTAGCCTCGCTCGCTCATATAACAAACGACGTCTACAATGGTGTAGCGCAGTTCCCCTAGCTAGCTTTCATTAGAAAGAGAAAAGTATAGAAATATCCTATATGTTATCTCAAATACAGCATTTAGCGAGCAACAAATTTTTTGGCTCTTCGACTTATTTAGTTATCTTGTGCAATATCCTCACCCTTCTTAGAAAAGGCTCTTTAAAATTATGTTGCTAATGAACGATGAAAAAAAAGACCTTCTCAATTCACTTCATCTTAAATCATAATTTAGCAAAGTTAAGTGCTACACAAATCGAAAAATTCTTGCATGATTTATTATTTTTATTATTATTTCTTTGGTTTTTTATGGTTCGTCATTAGATGGACGGCAGAATTCATAACTCATCCCGTCGGGTAAGTTAGTAAACTTTTTGTGTGTTACTTATTTATTTTGTTTCCATAAATTGCTTTTTGCTTAACTCTTGATTTGGATTTTATAACCATTTAAGTATAATCATATACAATTAATCAATATTATTAATTTGAAAAATAAACAACCAAAAATAATAATAAATAGAAGAATAAATATTGCATGTTAAAACGGAAATTTTTTAACTTAAGTTTTTTAATTTGGTTTGTTGTTCATTTAAATTATTAAATTAATATTTATGTACTTGAGGGTGGGTGTCTTATACTTTTTTTTGAAAATTTTGATGAACAAGCATTCTTCAGTACTATTTTGACTTGACTCATTTTTCACTTACAATATACATTATGTACATATACATACATGTATGCATGCATGCAAAGACGATTTTCATAAACATGGAAAATAAAATTGTACTGCTTGAATTTCCTAAAATTGAGTTAGGATAATTTTCTGATAAAAGCATCGCTAAGGATAAAGATAGAACATCAAATACTCCGAAAAATTAAGATAAAGGAGCACTGCTCTCCTAAACTAACATAAAAGAGGTGTATCTACAAAAAATGAAAACTTTTGGTAATGAGTTTTTTTTAAGTGTACATTCCGCACTTGATGAATATTGCACAAATAAGTTACACTATTTTAATAGCGACCAAAAACCAAAAACAACAATGCCACATTGGTATCCTCTACTGTCATATTGATATTTAGTCACAGCTATTTTGGTTAGGAAAAAGGCTGCTCTACTAAGCTTTTGGTCGCAAGCCAAAATTCTGAATTCCAACTTTTGGTTACGGAAACTGAGATATGGCCTTTGTACATCAGTATTTTGAAATTTGACTTATTTCCTTAATGATCCATTCCTTAATAAGATTCTCCTTTCCTGCTAAAGCCTAGTACGGTGCTGATGCGAAACGAAATTTTTCGGTGGTCTCCAACACGACAGCGAAATGCTTACGAAAACCTCAGCGAAAAAATGACAATTGAAAGCGTCACCATTAGCAAAAATAAAAAACAAACACAAGCGCAAAAAAATCACAGAAAGCCATGTTGTATTGAAAGAAACAACAAATACAAACACGAACCAACCTCAAATGTCACTTTTCCGCACACAATTAATGTCCCGGGCAATTAATTGAGTGCGAAAAAGAGCGGAGACCTCTCCAAATAATCTGCTACAATTATCGATTTCGCTCATCGAACTGCGTACTGCAAAACGAAAAGGAGGACGAAATTTTTCGTTTATGATTTCGTTGTGTCATTTTTGTATGGGATTTTTCGTTTCGCATCAGCAGCGTACTAGGCTTAAGGAATAATTTCAGGTAGCTTACATACATACATACATATGTATGTATTTTACTAGGCAATGAAAAAAGAACTGATATGTCTTTTATGCTTAGGTTTGCGGGCATTGCAGGATGCTATCGAATTGACAATGTGTTTTGAGAAGACTCAAAACTGTATGTTTCAGTACATGTAAATTCTGTGAGTGCCGGGACTCACGGTTTATATGTGTAAACATCAAAGTTTGTCCAAGTGCAGTTTTGAGGATCCATATTTGTATCCGTATGCGAAGTCGTCCATAGGTTCTTGACTACGTGCCCGGATCCAAAAAGGACTAGTTTGCTAGAATTAGATCTTCAGATTTTTGTCACACAACGTACCCAATATCCTACTATGCAGATTCTGGTAAAGTAACGTGCTACATCGTAAAGTGTGACCTCGTAACGTCGCACAGAAGAAAGTCCACGTCTTTATTTCGCTCTATCGCCGCGCCGGCTTAGATGTTTACACATACAAAATGGCGCGATAGCGCAATATAGCGTCGGCCATGCTTACAACTATTTTGACTTTTTGAAACTTTGGTTTTCAAAAATATGTCCTTCATAGAACGCTTATAAAGCATTTTGGTAATTCAAACGCTTAAAATACTTTGCGACGACGACAGAGCCCAATTTCGGTACGGATGACACTGAAATTGTGGAAAATAGGTCTGGCTTTTCTCTGCCAAACAGCTTAAAACGCCGCTGAAGCGATTTAAAGCTATAAAAAATTTCTTTTAGATGCTAAAAGGAGATCTTTCAATAACGGGTATATTTATCAAGAAAACTGTTGGTAAAGGCGCATGAATGGCGACTGATCATACCCTAGACGGAGCAAGGGAGTTGCGTGATCAGGATGAGTACCCGAAAAAGGAAGTTAAAATCCTTGGAACCCGCGCAGCGGGCCAGGCAGGTAATTTTAATCAAGAAAACTGTTTTTATCCTCGTGAACAACGCCAGTCACCCCGGCCCGCCTCTATCGTCTTTAGCGTAATTTGAAAAGAGTATACTACTACGAAACTTCGTTCTTGTTGATTCTCATTGATACACGTCACAATCCAACTTTTTTTCTATCAAGAAAATTAGGATTTGGCAGGCAAAATTATAATTACACGCACTTGTGATTCGGGATATCATCCTGTGGGATAACGTACGTCGGAAAACGTGACGCGGGCGCAACTGTTTTGTGGGAAAACATAGCCAAATAAAGTAGTGCTGGAGAATTATTATTAATGTCCATGTTCTGCATTACAATATTGAATTTAAATCGATTTTCAATTTTGCTCGAAATTATTAATCTACCTCACATGTGAGGGTAAGCTGACAAACACTACATCCACTACATTAATACTTTCACAAAACTAAATGACAATTGAATTAACTTGAAGTGTACTTTTTTCACGTCTCAACAGTCGATCCATTTTAACAAAGTATATAATGTCAATGCAATTTATTAATAATTGTAAATTTGATAATTTATAGTTACCAGTCTATTTAAATGTGATATTATGCCAATAACATAATTAGTGGTAAGCCAAGTATTAGCGTTGGCTTTTAAAAAATGTCCCTATAGTCAAGAATTAAACAACTTTAAAATTTATAATCAAACTGTTAGTACATACATACATAATCATCACATTCCCTGTAATATTTTTGATTGCTAACTTCACACTTTGTTCATTGTTATTTCGTAGTTCTCACAAACAACAACAAAAATTAAACAAATATACCATAACTCTTGAGTCTTAATCATCAAACAACTAAAATATTAATTTAAAAAAAAAAAAACATTTACTACATATTATATGAATACATTTTATTTATAACAATTAATGTATTCAACAGGATTCAAACAGTACTGGACAACGTCAACAGTCGAGCAACCCAACAAAATCGGCTACTAAACAAGGCTACTCACCATCCTACTGGGCCGGACAAAACTAATTATATCCATTAAAGCTAGACATTTGCCTCGTTCTCCATGTAGGCGATCTACCATATAAAAAAAAAAAGAAAAATTGAAAACCGTTAAACGTTTACAACACACCAACACTGTTTTAGTTCAGGATATTCAAATCAACAAACAAAAATAGAAACAACAACAACAACAAAAGTTTGCATAGTACATTACAAATCCGATTATAATTTATCTTACTATATATTTAAAAAAGAAAATACAAAAAAAAACTAAAATATAAAAAAATATACTTTTTAAACAAAAAAATAATTGAAACAGACAGAATTTTTTAGTTATAGGATTGCTGTACTATATAGTTACAGCAAATTTATAATTTTTAGAAAAGGAAACACGTTCTCTTTTTTTGTACATCAATTTATCGATGTGCGCTCTTGATATAAATGATTGAAAAAGAAATGAAAACTTTATTCGATAAATCTCTACATTATATATATATACATATAAATAATTCTCTCTATATATATACATATATATATAGAAAATAACCCAGATAAACCCCACATTCACACATACACAGCAAAATTTAAACTGGATATTGTTTCTTTTAAATGTTTAACTTTTTAATATATATATATAAATAATTATAAAATAATACATAAATATAATAATAATTATTAATTAAATTAGTAACACGTCTTTTAATGCTAGTATATATGGAATATATAATTATATTTAACAATATGTATCTATTACAGAAAAAAAAAACAAACAAACAAATAATTGACACTCTTCTATACACTTAATGCAAGGAGTGATAACATTTGCAAACATTATTTGTAAAATGTAAATTTAAAGAAAAAAAGAAAAATAATGTCAATTGGACATGGTGTATCTATCTACGTTTAAGTGATTTATTAATTTTGTATCGTTCGTAGTTAGCTTTGGAGATAACTTGGAGTTTTATTAACACTTTTTAATTCGGAGTTGTGTGTGCATTTAGATAAGAAAACATTGATTTTAATCATCTTCACAAATATCACAGGATTAATCGTCATTGTTATTGTTGTACAAATGCAAAAACGGAATCACTTAGCCTACGTAAAAGAAATTTTTGAAATTTTCTATTAAGAATGGATACGTGATTTTTTTCCGGACTTCATGTTGCAATGAATTCCGGAATTCCTGGCGGTGGGAATATTAATATGTATTAAACTAATCGGATACCTACAGACGCAAAATATTCTTCATTTTATATTTAGCCCCATCACGAATTTCATCGTAATCGGAACCTTGTTACGAATCCCGAAAAACAGCATCATAGAATCCATCGTAGTTGAAAATCCCATACAAATTGCCATTACGAACGGATTCTGTGATAGTTTTTCTTCGGGATTCGGAAAGATTCCGATTACGATGGGCGTCGTGATAAGGCTGATTATTTCCTACAGTTAAATTGGACCAAAGATTTTCTAAAGAAGAATTCTGTCTACAAAATTAAATCAACAATCGGAAACATATTTTTTTGTTTGCTTTTCAGTCATCAAAGTTCAGGCTCGTTTACTAACTAGTGGATATGCCAACCGTGTGAGAATTTCAATTCAAGGAAATAGTTGCATAGATACGTGGATAATACCCTCGTTAAATTAAAAATGTAAAAATCCTGAAAATTAAAATTATTAATTGTTTAGTTTCATTAACGATGGTTGTGTAGCTAACGCATTTTGGTTTGAAACCTTGTTATTTTATTGTTCAATGGGAATGGTGAGTATATTAGATAGAGATACCAGTTTTAATGTATACCAGAGGCAAACTTTCGTTATTCAAACTATGTTTTGTTGGTATAGTAATTAAATGTACTTAACTTAATATATTCTTTTATAATTATGTATACATATTTGAATATAATGTAAACTCTTGCTGAATTCATAAATGTAGTACTGTTGACCGAACTACAACTTTAAACGTTACGGAACGCAACATTAATGTATTGATACTATGCATGACGTTTCTAATCGCTGGTATTACGCAAACAAAAAGCAGTGAAAAGCTAGTTTAGCAAAGTAGAAAGAAAACGTTATTTCCTTATGGTTGCGCATTTTTGTACGTTTAGAAATTCAGCCTGAAGTCCACAGTTTCCTTTCATTTCAAAATCTATGCTAGCAATTTAATCATTTGATTAAGATTAAGGCCCTAATTGTGAGTGTCGCTCAACGTATCAAAAAGTTGGTGGCTATCAAATTGTCATCGAAAGATATTCAGCCCTAGCGAGGTATCCGTTGGTGCGGAAAATTCTCCGATTTCATACGAATCGGAGGATTTTTGCTTCGAGGTATTCTTCCGAACAGCAAAAATCCTCCGATTCGTTGTCATCTCTTGTGAAAACATAACAGGGATCTTGAATTTTCGTTGATGGACTTTCAACAAATAATGTCGTTTATCGATAAACAAACCACACTCACAATAAGGGCCTAAGATATAATATTCTGCGTCTGATGAATCCGATAAAAAAATATGTATCTATATTAGTTTTCTTAATATTGAATAAAAAACGTACACTCAAATGTTTTTACTTTGTCACAGTTTTTAAGTGAAAGTAAAAGCTGTAACAAACTGACGTTTTTATTCAGTTAAAATACATCTTAATATTTGTTTAAAATTGCATAGTGTAGTTTAAAAAATGCAAATACATACATTTTCCGTACAAGCTGTTTTAAACTGATGACAGCATCTCATTCCTATTTTTATTTTATTTTTACAAGTCCGCTGCAATAGAGATCGGCAACTATAGTTTAATCTTCCATTTTGTTTGTTATAGAAGTTGCTTTATTTTTAAATACTGTTTTCTAGTAGATAATAAAATCAGTAATATAAACCAATTCAGAGCAAAGTCGTGTGAAACATAAATATAAATATATATATAATAGTACATTTCCTTTTTCCTAATATAGAAAAAAAACAAACATAAATAAACCTTAATGTGCGTGAACTTTTAAATGTTGCAAAAGAGATAACACCAAATTAAACACACACACAA
Organism: Leucozona laternaria; assembly: GCA_932273885.2. Lineage (NCBI taxonomy): Eukaryota > Metazoa > Arthropoda > Insecta > Diptera > Syrphidae > Leucozona > Leucozona laternaria. The sequence continues at coordinate 41,349,823 of OW026368.1, read as the reverse complement.
CTCTCCTAACACACCCATACACAAAAATATCCATGTTGAATTGCCTATTCATTTTTTTTATACAAGGTTATAGGCTCATTTTTAAGAAACAAAAAAATAATATTAATAAAAGAATTATTTTTCGTTTCATAGTATCTCATTTTTATGTTTTTCAATTTTTTCAACTTAATGCTAAAAATATATACAAATATAACAAAATATTTATGATAGAAGAACATTTATTAAAAACAAAAATGAAAAAAATATATATTTATGTATTTAATTAAAAAATAGAAAAAAACACAAATTTCTTTTTTATATATCCACAACTTTAAATTTATTGAAATAAAAATATATATAAATATATTTTAGCTTTATCATAAACAGTTCTTTTTTTTACATACAAAAAAAAAGGAAGAAATTTTATAAACAGAAAATTAAATGTATAATCAGAAAAACGGCTCTTTTTAGAATAAGAGTTGCTTAGTCTAAAATAAAATGTTTATATAGAGAAAACCGCAATTTGATTTAAATTTTTTGAAGAAATATTGAGAGGACGAGTGTAGTTTGTACTTTTTAAACGCATAGAATTTTTTTTTAAATATTTTTTTTTGTATGTTTATTTAAAATTATTTTTCAATGTGAGAATTTAAGAGAATAGATACAAACAAAAAGAAAGTATAAGAGAGAGCAAATTTTCAAAGACATTACACAACACAGGCAGAAGAAGAGTAAAAAAAAAAGAACAAACAAAAAATTACGAAGAGTATATTTATAAAGGATGCAGAAACAAAAATAAAAAAGATTAGTGGCATAAAACGAAATATTGTTTTTTAATTTATATTTTCTAGAGAACTCGATCTGTTTCACTCTATAAGCTGCGGTGAGAGGATTGTTTCAATGTGTTTGAATATGTAGTGGTATTTTACGGCATTTGAAATGAGAACCGAATCACCACCATTGAATTGAGTTGGAAACACGCAATACATTGAATGCTGCAGTACTATTCCTTTCCTTGGTTTAGTATCCCAGTACACATATTCACAGACAATAGAAATTAGTAATTAGCTGCTACCTATTATAGAACTTGATTTTTCACCCACATGCTAATTGTGTTTATAAATAGTTCTGTGTTATATTTTGTGTTTTGAGTGTGAATAACGGCGCGGCGGGTCACACGACATCTGGATGTTACCCAAATACTTGAGGTGCCACTTGACCAACCGTATACAATTTGAAAAAATTTGTGTGGAAATCAATTTTTTTTCCGTATGATAAGTATATTGCCTTTATCTAGATGCCGACAAAGAAAACTAAATTTTTTTATAACATGCCACTCAGAACGAAATTCCTACAAAAATATATAGCTTGTAAGCGCCGGCGCGGCGCACATGGCCCCTCCAGTAGTAAAATTTGCGGGCGCCGCCGGAGTTATATTATATTGTAATTAAACGATCTTTTATGTTTCCCGGGTCGATTGCGACTGCCGGTAGTTTTATTATCATCAATTATAGCTTATAATACAAAAAAGGTCAATGCATCCACTTTCCGATGGCCTTCAGATATAGACATTTTCCCATCGTCACCGGAAAGTGGTGTTGCCTTACTTTATGGGTTGCGAAGCAACACAAATGTTCCGTCTTCAAGTTTGCTGACTTGCATTTGTGTAACTCCGGCGGGTCACATAGCAGTGAATATGTGGAGAGATTTTTTTTTGTCAAATAAAACTAGGGTGTTTCAGCAAGGGGGCACTGGTCGGTCCTCTAGAATCTAGATGTGTTATCTATTTGTGTAGCACAAGACTAGTGAAATGCCAATTTATAACAGTTATAATAATTTATCGCCATTAAAAGTGAAAAAAAAAACTTGAAAAACAACTCTGGATGCCCGAAGTATGCCCAGTTGCGGAGGATAAGGCAGTAGATTTGCCTTTCTTGGTCAAAAATATGACCAAAATTTAAATGTTTCTTTTTTGTATTTATTATTATTCTATAAGGAAACATAAGAATTTTACCTTCAATTTTGATAGTTCGAAGTAATTGCGAAATTTTCGAAAACGAATGCGAATTGTAGAACATGGATTTCCATTTCGAGTGGAATATACATTTCAATCCCATTTCGTTCGAAATGCAGAATATGGCCGATTGAATGGTAAGTTATTTGATTAAATTTTTTTTTTTTTGTTTTAAATACTTCCGAGCAACAATTTCTTGCCGGAAACACCTTCTGAACTATACATTTTATTTGGATATTCCATTGGAATAATTTGGAATTTTAATAGCACTGCGACCAAGAGATGTGCCTTATCTTCTCCAATTCACTTCTCAAAACTTTATAATGAAACCAAATTATAAATTTGTGATGCCCTTAATTCGGATCCGATTCCAAAATTGTTCTACCACGTCAGGTTTTCGAGACCTTTAAGTGCAAAAAGGCGCTTTCATAGATATGTTTGAGGTGACGAAATATTTTTACTCCGAAAAAATCGTAACAGAATCTAAAAGTATGTACTAATTTTCCCCCTAAAAATCTTTTATTTTCAAATATTTGCCCCTTTCGGATAATTTCTTATATCCATAAAACAGAGAACAACAAATAATATTTCGATTGTTAAAAGTAATTAATCAATTTTTGTTATTTTAAGAGAAAATGTATTTATTAATTAATAAAAATGAATAGCACTAACAAAAATAATTGTATTAAATGAATAAACCCTATTCTATTCCCTGATTCATTGCGTACCATATACTTGTATTTTCTACAATATTTTGATAAAATTTCTTAAAGGACTTGTCCATTAGCTCTTAGCATTATTTGATAGTTTTTGGCCTTTTTGTCTTTAAAAAGATAAGCATTTAGTATGAAACTAATTAAAACTCGAATCGAATTGCACTTTTCATCAGCTCTTTCAAATGTGTTTATTTTTTATTTTCTTTCGAGTCTTCTGCTAGTAATAGATCTATGGTGTTACCCAAAATCAGTAACAACACTTGTCCCTGTAGATGATGGGTGAAATAACGTGGCTACTTTACTTTACTACTACTTTACATCTCACATCGTATTTATAGTAGAAACTTCAAGCACCTCAAAACACATTGGGGCATACTCTAGTCACTTTCAACTCCAGTTTATCTTAGACTGGGGTTTATTCAATGTTATTTAGATAGGATAAACCCAGTTCTAAGATAAACTGGAGTTTTAAAGTGACTATGAATATTCCCCATTGAAACTAATACAATTTAAACTTTTCCTCAGCCCGCACTTCCCTTGAACGAAAGCTACTGTGTCAATCTCCCCAATCTAATCAGGGTTCTTGTGCTGCACATCTTCATTAGGCCACAATTTAGCTGCCCCTCTTAAATAATAAAACAACCAACAAATGTATTAACGAAATTGCCATAACTTTAAAAATGAATCTTTATTGAAATTATTTATAGGTATATCGATGAAACTACAGAACGAAAAGTACTTATTGGTTATGAAGAAGTTTCGTAAAATCTGTGTATGCAGACTCCAAGTCAAAAAGAAACTGTCGAACTTGTCCATCAGTTAATTCATCAGATGCCTGCATTTCATTTAAAGTCGCTAGCCATCCTTCCACTTTAGCTTTTGCTTCGAAATCGGCTGGAATAAGAGACAAGCGATTCATGGTATCAACTAAGTCCTTCAGTTCGAAATGCAACTCATCCATTGTCTTGATCTTCAGTCGAAGCTTATCCATGATGGTGATGAAAAGCGATACAATATCGGCGATGCATTTACTGGTGTTCCCTTTGTCATCTTTGATAGTAATCGGACGATCTTCTTTGATGCGCTCCAGCGCAGCCGGGCAATCAAGCCGGAATTTTTTAACGAATGTATCGACTGTAGGGAAATCATCTCCTTGGACTTGTTTAAATGCAACTTTATACTGTACTAAGAACTTGGAACACGCAGCTGTGTATTCCTGGGGTGTGATACAGTCTCGAATATAAGCTTTTTCTAGATTTTGTAGGGTGTTTATGATGGCATACAGATCGGCCATGTTATCATATTTCTCACGTTCTCGTGCATTGCGGAATACCTTGACTTCTTCATAAAGTTCTGGATTTTCTTGCATTTTCAGAGATGTAATTTTAAAAGTTTTCTATGAGCTTAAATTATTTAATTTACTTTAATTTTTGTTTAAGAAAAAAGGTGACGCATTTTTGGCAGTCTTTGTTGTTGTCAAATGTCAAAAAACAGCTGTTCGATCTAGTACTATCTAGTTGAATTACTAATAAATGTACTAGATTAGTTGATTGCATTCAAAGTTAAAAAGAATAAACTGGACTGCTTTTAGACGATTTTTAATCTTCGGTTCTGTTTTGGTTTCCTTCGAATTAAGGCCAGGCGCGCACATCCAACTAAACAGTTTGGTTGCGATTTTGAGCACTATGGAATTATATGAGAGTGCGCGCACATAAACCGGCGCACTCTCATATAATGCCGAGTGCTCAAAATCGAAACCAAACTGTTCAGTTGCATGTGCGCGCCTGGCCTAAGACTCTCCCAAACCAACGCGTTTACTTCAGAACGACGACGAAACTTTCGCCTGTCTTAATTTTTTTACATGGAGATTAATGGGGAAACCCATTCGCTGTTGACACCATTTTTATCGTTGGTGATCGAGCTAATTTTTTACAAAAAATTAAAATGGGTCTCAGGCCAGGCTCGCACATGCAACTAAACAAAACAGTTTGGTTTCGTTTTTGAGCACTATAATGGGATTATAGTTCACTCACATAAACCGTCGCGTACTCCCATATAAGCCCATTGTGGTCAAAATTGAAACCAAACTGTTTGTGCCTGATTACATGGGTCGTTTTACCGAAGAGCGCATCGCATGAGACAGGTAGATTTTATGTGCGTAAAAAAGAGAAGGTGGTCTCTACCTTCTCTTTTTTACGCACATAAAATCTACCTCTCTCACGCGATGCGCTCTTCAGTAAAACGACCCATGTAATCATCCACTTTAGGTGCATTTGTGCGCCTGGCTTTAGTTTCCTCATGTGGAGGATTTGTTGAAGTTATAAAAAAAAAACAAAAATAAACTACAAACGAACGTACCCAAAACACAAAATCAAACACATCTTGTGTGCTGTCATTTCAATTTTTTTTAAAAGCCGAAAAAAATGAGCGATATCGAAACAATTTGGACGAAAACCCACGAAATATTTCCAATTTTAAACAAATCGGTGGGAAAAAAACACATGACAGTAACATCCTTACAATCTGTAAAAACTCTCTAATCATTTCAGTTAAAATGTAATCCAATAGCCAATGAAGATTTCGAGTATGTAATTGGAAAGCTCACTCAACTGGAGATCACCGATTGCGTTTATGAGTCGATTCTGCTCGAAATCAATGCAATGTTACGAACAACAATTGTTCCTGATTTCTGGACTCAATTCCAAACTACCCATGAAGAACAAGATAATCAATATATGCTCTTCATAAAATTCCAAATGGCGATAGTAAAATTGGAAGAGGACTTTCGTAATATTAACGAACTCATCACAAGGATAGAGGTTCTTAAGAAAATGTGTCGATTTGCAAACCCTGAAAACAAAATACGAAATGATAAGGAGGAAATTAGTAATATGCTAAGGAGTATACTCTTATCTCAGCTTCCTGCAAATTTCAACTCAGTAGTTTACGCGTTTTACAATGTTTCATTCAAAGTTTTTGCAAATAGCCATCAGGCTGGAGAAGGTGAGTAGAAGAAAGTTGTTTTTTTTTTTTTGTCAGAGTATTTGTATGACTTCTATTCCAGATGATGATATGGGAGACCTTGATGAAGTAAAGTGCAATGGATGTGATCGGGAAACAGATGGCTGCCGTTGCCAGAATCTTGTTTGTTCTTTCAACAAAACCAATGAGCATTTGACGAATCTAGGACTGCTCGATCGAATAGCTGGTCATACACTGACCACACTTATCCAACAAAGAATAGCAACACATGTTCGAGATACGAGTCTTGGAATTTTCGATAAAGGTCACTTAAAAGGATTAGAAAAGGTGATTCAAATTTTTTGATAAATATAATTTTAAGGACTTAATTGAAAATTAAGGTAAGTAAAGATCTCCTAAGATCTAAGATCTCCTAAAGCCCACCAAATCATTGCAGTTGTGGTGAAATAATTGAATACTTAAGTCGAATTGTATGGGTTCAAATGAAACCGTTACACAAGGGCTGAAAGCAATATGCTCTGAGCGCCACATACCCGAAATGAAAAAGTGTGAAAACTGATTTAATCACGTGCACGGTCATAAGTCCACAATAATCTTTGGGTGGGTTATATAAGCAGGTATAGGATTTTGATACATTTGGTTAATCGTAAGAAAGTATTGACTTAAAATAAACACGTTTCATGTCGACCTGATTCCAAATATATGTTTTATTTTGCCTCTTTTTAAAACATAAATGTAATTTTTTGCCTTTTTTTAGCATTTTGTTTATATATTTTCAAATTTTGTTGAAAAAAATTGTCTCTTGTTCTCGTAACACAAGCCCTAACAAAATAAACTAAACATTTTACTCCACTCCATAGTTCCTCCATTAAAGGGAAGAAAAATAAAATTTCTAGGACATCAAAAAAATATTGGCGCAAATTCAAATTTTTGTTGAATATTTTTGCAGAATGTTTTATAAAAATTTAGAGCAAAAATAATGGTTGCACAGATTCCAACTCACTGATAGTGTTAATATTCAATTCAGTGATGTAGAGTCTTTGAATTAGGTCCACGTGCCTAAGCTCATATAATAGATAAAGTCATTTAGCTCATTTAAGACATTCTTTAGGGACAATCTTCGCCGATTTTTTTTCTGAAATTTTAAGATCCACTTTCCCTTTTTCCTATTTTTGGTTAACACGATCCTATCCTTAGTTAAAAGTCTTAAATCAATTGATAACTCACCCTGGTGGACCAAAAATCGACAGTTAAGTGCGTCATAATTCTCTTATAATATTAGAAAGGAAGTGTGGGTCATACATAAATTCACAAATATTTTTAGGGCACGACTCTAGATACAATTTATAACTGTTGTAAGAGTGCGTGACTCTGTACGTGTATTTCTAAAGGATGAGACTAGAGAAATGCCAATTTATAACAGTTATAAAATTTATAACAGCCATTAAAATTAGGTGTGCATCAACGAGCTTCGCGCGACTTAAAAAAAACTCTGGGTTACCGAAGTATTGCCCACCAGTGGAGGACCCTGGCTGTATAAACAGTACTTTTATGAACAAAACTCTTATAAATTCCATTTCTGAAACACGTTATCTATGTAATTATTTTAAATCAGTGTCCTTTAACCCTTGTTTATAACGGCTATAGCAGGGATATCCGATTAAGTACACAGATTTTTAATAGAAGGTCTGCATGATATCTTATGATTGAAATCAATCATTTTTGTATGCAAACAAAATTACACCTTTTTTCATACGAGCTATCATACTGAAGATATCGCCATTTCAATTTCAAAATATCGAAAATATGTATATATTAGTTTTCAAAGTCAAAAGTCTGAACGTTTAAACCCTGGGTTGGAATCGGCTAAAATCATATGTATGTGTAATTGACAGCCACACTAAACAAATTCGGTCATTCGGAACATTTGATTATACCCTTTATTTTTAAGGCTCTCCCAAATCAACGAGCATACTTCGGACGAACTACGAAACTTTCTTCTGTTTAAATTTATTTACATGGAGATGACTGAGAGTACCCTCACTTGGCCGATTCGAATCATTCAACATTCTGCGGTCGTCACATATTCGCTCCAAATGTTTCGCGCCGGTTTGGAAGAGCCTTTATGGTCTAAAATAATTCTATTTTTTTTTTTAATATTTCCAGTGGCTTGAAGGAATAGTCTTAAACTGGTTGACTAGAATCTTCAATCGGGGTCATTTGAAAATTGATGCAGAAGATACCAAAACACAAGAAGTTATACAAGATTTCAAAGTGAAGCTTACATATTTTTTGTATGAAACTTACGCTAACATTATCATCGAACAATTCTTCAGTATTATAATTGGTTTGTATTGTCTAGCTGATTTTTTTTTTGCAAGTGCACTGGTTAAAATATTAATTCATATAGATTACCCAGATTCTATTCCCGCAATTGATGATCTCAAAATTTGTCTGGAAAAAATTGACCTGCGGAAGCATCTCATAAAGTCTCTTAAGGAATCTCTAGAAGCAAGAATACTTCATCCGGGTGTTAACACCATGGACATTCTCACTGGTTATGTGGCAGCTATAAAGACAATTCGCCATTTGGATAGCAGTGGAGTTATTCTGGAGACAGTTACGGAGCCGGTAAAAGAGTATCTGAGGAAACGTAGTGATACAGTAAGAAGAGTTGTAACTGGTTTGACTGAGGAGGGTCCAACTGATTTGGCCGAAGAGTTGGCCAAAAGTGAAGCACTTAAAGAAAATATTGATGCTGCCGGCAAAGATGAAATGGCTAATTGGGAGAATTGGCAACCTGATCCAGTCGACGCAACACCAGGTAGGTTTATAAAAATAACTTTCTTACAGAAAACAGGATTTTGGTGATGTTGATAGTCTTTCGCTACAAAAATTAATAATAGTCAGATATCCAGGTTTTAATGCGAGCTTGGTTATTCTATGTTCTACTTATCAGAAAACCCATTTGACAAAGTATGTACTACTATTTTATAAGTGAATGCGTTGTAAGTAAGCTTTAAAAGCTTTTCAACAGTTGATTTCCAAATTAGGTGAGAACGAGACAGGATTTTGGTTTATTCCGATGCTGTTAAGAGCTCTGTTTTGAGGAAACGTCCTCCATAAAGGGCGTGCGTGAAAAAAAAAAATTGTTTTTTTGAGTAGGTTCTCCATTTGGAATTAATACTATTCTTGGGCACTTGAACTTGACTCCTCAGTTCCTTATAAGCATGAGGCACACATGCTCCGTTTTATTCATACCACCCCTCTCATTTTTATACAATATCTAATATTTACGTGTTCGCCCGTGGTTTGGATTATAATGCTTCATTTTGTACTAGTTCTTCCATTATTCTTATGTTCTTTCAGCTGCATTCACTCAAAACCCTCGTAGCAATCGATCCGCTGATATTATTTCAATGGTGGTGGACATTTACGGCAGTAAAGAGTTGTTTGTCAATGAATATCGTAACCTCCTAGCAGATAGATTACTTTCGAGTTTAGACTTCAATCCTGACAGAGAAATACGAAATCTAGAGCTGCTAAAACTACGTTTTGGAGAAACACTGCTGCACAGTTGTGAGGTTATGTTAAAGGACATAAGTGATTCGAAGCGAATAAATGGACACATTCAAGGAGACATTAGCTACAACGAGAGTAATTTGGGTTATATCAATTTTGAATTTTCCTCTGACGATTGTTTGCTCCTTTAGATAGAACTTTTGATTTGAAATCATTGATAATCTCATCGCAATTCTGGCCAGCTTTCAATAAAGAAACACTCGAGCTTCCTGAAGAGATTGAAGAGGAATTCAAAAAATTCACTAAGTCATATGAAGCCTACAAAGGAAATAGAACATTGTGTTGGCGTAATGTTACCGGAAGAGTTGAACTAGAAATCGAGCTTGGAGATCGCACTCTGGAAATAACAGCAGCTCCGACGCAAGCAATTATCATCTATCATTTCCAGACAAAAAGTAGTTATGAAATAATTCAATTGTGATCTCAAAATAATCAGACATTAATAGGTCAATGGTCGTTGGACGAGCTAAGTACGGTGATGAAAATTCCGCCATCTGTATTACGCCGAAGGATAGGCTTCTGGCAAACCCAAGGAATCCTTCGGGAGTCGCAGCCAGATGTTTATGTTCTTGTAGAAGAAACATCTGGAAGTGGGGGCATGGAAGAAATGCAAACAACAGACATTGCCGAGGATGATGAAAGTGAAAGTGCCATGGCATCGGCGAGCGATCAACGTGAAGAGGAACTGCAGGTAAGAATTCTCTTGTCCATCTTCTCATTGGAGAATGCATAAAATCGTTGTGTTTAGGTATTTTGGTCATATATCGTCGGAATGCTAACAAATCTGGACTCCCTACCCATTGAGCGAATACACCAAATGTTGAAAATGTTTGCATCTCATGGCCCAGGAATAGAATTCTCCCAGGAGGAGTTGAAAAACTTTCTGCAGCGAAAAGTGCGAGAGCATAAATTAATTTTTAGTGGTGGCGTTTATCAATTAGCTAAATAAACACAAATAATTTTTTTTTTTAATTATTACATGGTAATTTTATTACAACAAAACTAATACAAAAAATCTTATCAATACCCCAACTTTGACTTCATTCGTCATCTGCTATTTCTTCAGCGTCAGCTGCTGCCGAATCTTCCTTAGTTGGCTTTGTTTTGGAATCTTTCTTCTCCTTGATCATTTTGCGGTGTGTTTCGAGATCCTTCCTAAGAGGATCGATAAAGTCATCGAAGTCCAGTTCTTCTAGAGCTTCAAATATATTGTTGGCAGTGATAGTTTTATGATTCTGCTTCTTAGCCAAGGCTGTAGAAGATGAAGTGAGGAATATAACAAATACGGATGCTGCCCGAGCTATGGCAGCACGAGCTTCCTTGCTAACAATTGCGCCATCGGGAAGAGCTTCTTTGATTAGACGAGACACCACAGATGTTGGAAGGTTTAAATCTTCTATCCTTTCAACCATGTTTAAGATGTATTCCTTTTTATTTAATTTGTTTTTTTTTTTTTTCTATAAGAAAATACAAATGCGGTGGTGTTTTTGGCGGACGAACTGCTTGGTTTCGCTCGTTTTTTATTTTTTCGTTTAAAATCGTAGAATTGTTGTCATCTGTCAAAAGTCGATACATTTCGATATCACAAAAAAGTAGACCTGTTCGCCAATTTACACCAATAGAACTATAAATGCGTGCATTCAGGTCGTAATAGGAAACTTCGAATTCGCACGAGGTAACTGAGTTCCCAGCAATTTTCAACTTTAGTAGAAATGGGCACGAATTAGGGAGTGTGGAGTTTCAAATAATGTCAGTCACAAGAAAGTTGTGAACAAATTTGCCTGAAAAACCACAAATCTTCATGTCGAATATACATATACGTCAGTAAAAGTTGTCAGTAATGATCGCAGGGGGTATACAAAATATCTGCTGATAAAAAATTCCAGCGTTATAGCTCTTTCTTTAGGCCTGGCGCCCATTAGGCAACTTTAAGTTGCGCAGCCCAGCAGCTTTTAGTTGCTCCCTTTTCAATTACATTGGCAAATAGGTCGCCTAGTGGGCGCTCCACCATATAACCCAATGTAATTGAATTGAGAACAACTAAAATGACTTGGATGAGCAACTTATAGTTGACTATGTCGGTCCAAAAGAGAAACGAAGATTCTCGCCTAAAGAAGTCTAAGCTTGAACTTCTCATCTCTTTTATTTCTTTATTATTCTTAATTATTAAAAAGGGCAAGTATCAAAAATATCGGTTATTCACATACAACTTTCAAACGGTGAATGCTATCGAAAAGTACATCCAGTAAAATTTGTAGATCATGCAAATGCAACTCCAAATATTCTGACGATTTTTTTTTTCTACGACTAATCATTTAGAAAATATCGCTTTTTCAAAAGAGGTTAATTAAAGAAAATATACAGCCCAATTCTAAACATTCCCGGGCAAATAACTCCCCGAGAGACGTGTTCCCTCGGAAGTAGTAGTACCTACTCTTATTCCGAATTCCCCGAGAGCAATTCCCGGGAATTTTTTGTTTAGAATACGGGAGTAGGGAAAAGGGAATCATTTCCCTGGGAATTGTCATTTAGAATTATTGGGCTGATAATTTTTTCGAGTATAACTCTTAAACATTTTTGATTCCTTATTATGAATATTTAAATGATATCTTTATTTTGAGAATTTGGTCAAAAACTGATGCGAATTAACTGTTGTACTATTAGTTTTAGGTACATTTCATAACCTACAAACTGATCATAATTGATTTTGAATGCTATAGCTTACATTATTGGCTTTATTCTTGATTTTTTTCGTGGTAGATATTTGAATAAAATACAGGTATCGTGAATTGTATTACCCGGATCCTCGAGATTAATGTCATTTGGATTTTTGTAAAAATGAGCATCATTTCCTATTTAAAAATTTAAAAAAATGCCATTTTTACCCTTCATGCCCCACCTTCACATAAACTGCTTCACTTTGCATTCGATATCACGAAACATACATATTTTGTCTAAACCTACATCTACTCTCGAAATTTGCTGTCGGTTCTTTAACTATTAGATTATAATATTTTTGAAGGCATATTTGTTGTTAGAGCTTCCATTACCTCAACTAATTCGATTTTTGCAAATAAAAATAACTCAGAAATGTTTTAATGCAGGTATCTTAAGCTCAATCAAGAAAAAAGTTTCCTCTGTTTTTCAAGACGAAGCTAATGGATATTTGAATAATTTTGTTATGTTTATGTATTTGCATTCACAAAATACAATTACAAACTGAACCTAATCGATTTGAAAAGATTAATGAATACAAAATTAATAAAACTTACAATTATTCAAAAGTCGGAACCATCTGCATGAGTTATGTATACCTGCCACAGCGGTAAAAAAAAAAACTACAACATAAGTCACTACACATTCTGTTGGGTTATGTCTCGAACTGAACAAACATTCAAGCTACCGAATCTCTTTCCTAGTGAATTAGGAGACTAGACGATCCCAAACAAATTATTTAACTACTCTGAGTTAGAGTTCCTCTAGACCCATTCATGGAATGGCACATCAATTCACGAAGGAACCACATTGCCTGAACTTATCTTAACCGCTTACAAATCTCTTTTACTATCGTCTCATAAATATGCAACATTTTACTTGTAACTAAGCAAGAGACTAGAGACTAGCTGCAGGGAACAATTTCGATTCATTCTAAATTCCATAAACTGCGGGGGGATTATGTCTGGACAGTTATTGGTTATACCTAACTAGGTATGACCTTTAACGAATCATAACGGCGAACGAAATCCAATTAAGAATTAACTGTTGCACAATGCATTGATACGAACACAAACTGTTATGCAAAGAAAGATAACTGTCCACGTTCCAAAGGCTTAGAACGAGTCTTACATAACATCCTTAGCTACATAGTTAACCAGTAGGAAACAAGCAAAAAGCTTATCCGCTGAAAGATAAGAAACCTACTCAAAGAGAAACAACCAAATTTCGGTTAACATTTTTTTATTTGACGTGGTTTTCTCGTTTTTACCTTAAAAAGTTGGAAATGCTTGACGATTTAGATTTTTTTTTTTTGTTTAATACTACAAAACAAAGTACGACGAATTCTCCTAACCAGTAGGCAGGGCAGCTTCTTATTCGTAGACCCAGTTCTCGGCGGCTGGTGTCCATGAGACCAATTCTTTCTCATTGAACCACAGAGCGATTTCCTTGTTAGCCGATTCAACAGCATCGGAACCGTGGAGGATGTTGCGTCCAACTTGGATGCAGAAATCACCACGGATGGTTCCTGGCAGAGAGTCAGCTGGGTTGGTGGCACCCAACATTTGGCGACCGGTCTTGACGACATTCAAACCTTCCCACACCATTGGAACTACTGGGCCGGAGCTCATGTAATTAACCAAACCGGGGAAGAATGGGCGAGCAGACAAGTCGGAGTAGTGTTTCTCCAATAAGTCCTTGGAAGCCTGCAAATAAATGGAATATGAAATTAATGACGTGTTCGAAATGTCACAGGATGTTAGATTTTTGAGGTTATGAATGACTGCACGCGGTTGCATCAATTTTCCACCAAAAGCAGGCAATCTTATCTGTTCTTACTTTTGAAATAAAATTTATTGCAGATAATGCAATTAAATATATTCATTGAAAAATATATAATGAACTTAAAATGCCCTCCTTAGACTACATTTTTTAGGGCAACTTCTTATTCTGAATACAAAAATGGCGACGAAGGTGGTTGGAAAATTGATTTTTTTCTGTAGCAAAAAAAAATTGAATAAAATTTAAGTTGTATACATACCCACATGAATTTCATGGCGACCAATTTGAAGCCCTTCTGTTCGAAACGCTCGATGATCTTGCCGACGAGTCCACGCTGGACTGCATCGGGCTTGACCATGATAAAAGTACGTTCCTTGTTTGCTGCCATTGCTGTTGAGAACAACGAGAAGAATGCCAAAATTGAAGCAATCATCAAAATCCAGTTGCTACGTCGGTGTTGGCTGCTCTGTTTGAAATACGTCATTTAGAACGGTGAAGAAGTTGTTGCAGTTATTTGCGGTTAGCTGTGGTTTCTGCGTGTGCAAGAAAGAAAGAACTATTTAATTAAATTAAAGCAGCCACAAGAACGAGTCGGCATATTGTCAAGGTCAAAATCAATAAATTAAAAATAATTAAAAATGAAGATAAATGTCAGATAAACAAATAAGATAAGATAAGGAAGGAGAATGTTCAAAAACTATAGTTTTTATAACGTAACGTGGCGCTTAAATATTGTTTGGATTTACTGGCTGAACACAATAGAAGCTCGTTCGAACGCGCGTTCGCACCTGTCAAAGTTAAAATACGTGAAATTTCGTTAAAGTGAATACAATGGAGACGCAGCCGCGAACGCGACTCTGGGAGTTAAATAAGTTTTAATAATCACGCGCGTGCGAACGCGCGATCGAACGCGCGTCTATTGTGTTCAGCCAGTTACACTGCCCGATTTTTCACATACATTTTTTTTGTTGTTGTTTACTGTGGTTTCTTTAATGTTTTATTGTTTCGATTGATTCATTTATAGTTGTATTGGTTGATTCATTTATATAATACACTAAAAAGTAGAACACAGAATAAAAAAATCACAGAAAATAACAAATAAACATAAGACATTCGATTTACATTTGTTGTGCAAATTTTTTGACAAGAGTAAGGCCAGCCGCGCACATGCAACTAAACAGCTTGGTGTCGATTTACGAATACGAATAAATCTTTAAGTCAATTTCTAGGGCAAATACAATTATTATTTTTTTTTACTTTTCGGCAACTTAGTTATTAATCTAATGAACAAATTTAAATACTAATCACTGCGTAAAATTAGTTTAAACTGGAAAATTTTGTATTTTAATGTTTTCTACGCGACCAAAAACTTATCTTCTGTGAACTGTCAGACGAAAATTCGCAATCCACAACATTTGGACGCAATCCACAAACTGGCGAATAGAAAATTCGCTCAAGTTTAACCTCAATCACTCATTTTACTTCTATATGTTTTATGACAGTTCGCAGTTGTCAGCGACTACTCATGTGAATGAAATATCAAAATTTGCGACCAATTACAATTCGCAGTTCGCAGAGGTCCTGTTCCATGTGCAAAGCACTTTAGTGACAACTGTGTTGTATACCTATCTCTCTTTCCTTGAGTTTATTTATTTTTCATATATTCGTTCTCTTTTTTCTTTGCACTACAATTTACACTACCTCACCATTTGCAAAGCTAAGAAAAGCAAGTAAATTTTTGGTTCATGAAACGTGATCCCGATAGTGCCTGATTATATGGGTCATTTTACTGAAGAGCACATCGGTGAGACAGGTAGATTTTATGTGCGTAAAAAAGAAAAGGTAGATTGCACCCAAATTTCTCCGATGCGCCAGTTTCAGTTGTAAGGCATGTTTTTTAATAATCTATGTATACTAATCATTTCTGATAATAAAAACCTCTAACGTATTTCTATCCGTAATGCATTGCGTATTTCCTGAAGCCTTGATAGGGGCACTTTCAGTAAAAGTAAAGTTCAACAGATGCTGTTGTTGGATGTTAAAATGTAGGAAAGATTATTACCTTTAATTTATAATTGAGTATCTTTGAAGTAACTGAAACTTAATATGTAATTATATATATATATACAAATTATATATACTCTGGTTTTGACAGAAAAAAAAATTGAACATTTTGTAAGAAATTTCACGTTCTCAAACAGAACTAATAACAACCCTGCATTACACACAATTTAAACAGAGTGAGACAACGCCATTTCTAGTTTACCTTTTGCTTTTACGCATTCGACATTTTTGTATTATTGAATTTCTTCCTTCGGACAAGGTTGAGCTGCAAATTTTCAATTCCGGTCAAAGCTTAAACTTTACCTATAATATTTCACGAAAAACCTTTATTTCTTTTTTGTATGCAAATAATATTAGAAAACAAACCTTCTATATGTAAATAACATCAATTCAACCGCCCAAAACGCGCACCGTATAAAAAGTGTTTTTTTTTCCAAGTGAGAGAAACTTGCATATATATGTACAAAGGAGCACCGGGGTAAAAAAATATCCTTAGAAAATACACTAACTAAATTAAAATAACAATCGTTGAACAATTATATAGACGAGAACAAAAGATAACAAGAAAGCAATAAATTATTGAAAGCTTTAGTGTCCAATAATGGTGGATAGATGTTTCGTAATTTTCCATTCATCGACTTTTTTGCTGTAGTGACAGAAAATAAGTAAAACAAAAACCACCACCATACCCACTCCTACTTAACTACTCACACTTAAATTTGACGCGTTGTTAGAAGACATCGATTTTTTTCCTAAACTTTCCACTTCAATCATCAGATTTCCTGAACTTAACAAAAGTGAGAAAAAACTAACACAGTTTTAGGCAGAACAAAACAAGTTCTGAATCCAAAGATTCAAAAATGCAGTCCCAACAGCAGCATAACCTAAACCATGCACAACAGCAGCAGCAATCCCAAACTCAGCAGCTCCTCCAACAGCAGCAACAACAACAGCAGGCTGCAGTAGCTGCAGCAGCAGCTGCAGCAAATAGTGCAAGTTCAGCCAAATTGAATGACAATCAGCCATTGTCTTCAGTCGGTAAGTACATAATAATTCTGTCCAGATTTTTATCAATTTTTTCTCGCCTAACACCAGGTTATGTGAAAGATTTTGTGTTTAGAAAAAAAAATGTCACTGGAAAAGTTTCCTCATTAGTGTTTGGGTATTGTGTGGAGAAGTTCAAGGTCGTACAGAATAATAATATATATTTCCTACACCTGTAACATGCAAATACGTAGGTACATAGAGCAGATAATGTTTTGTAAGATTTTAAGATAAATAAATACATTTATAAATTTAGGTTGCTTTTACCGTGTAAACATTGACAGTAAAAAAACAAGTCACGGAGATAACCAAGTCCGTAGCAAAGGAGGGGAAGTTGGGGATTATTTAAGTTCTTGGATGTATGAAAAAAGATTTTACTTTAAAATATACAAACAAAATTAAGATTTATACAAAAATAATATTTCTGTTTTGTAACTCGAAATTAATTACAAATTTTCACAATATGCTGCCAAAACTAATTTTGGAAAACTGTGACAATATAAGTTTAAATTTTCCCAAATTGGGGTTTCGCCTGTAGAAAGAGAGTTTTTTTCAAATCGCTAAGCGCGCTGAATACCTACTTTTAATGGCGAAAAACTGTTATTGGCGTTTCTCTAGTCTAGTATATTTTTGACACCAATTTATCTGTTGTGAAGGATATTTAATCATACTTGTAGTCATGCAGTTCTATAAATTTTTGTATGACACACAAATCTTACAGAAAATATTCAAGACAACCAAATATTTTGTATTAGGTGTTGTGATGGAAGAACGAATTAATTGAAACAGTTCAATATAATTATTATCAATAATTCAGTACTTTACCTTAATAGCTAAAATATGAAAGAGGATGTGGAATGGTTTTCAGAGATTATGAAATATTTTCTTATTAGGTCAGCTTAAGAAATTGTTAAAAGGATTAAGTGATTCCAAATAATTTAAACATAACATTATTTACCTCTTTAATAAAGAAATGCTGTCTCACTCACGAGTATTAGCAGTTACGAGCAATGGTGAGTATGAAGGGTTTTTCCTAAACAACTGGCATTTATGAATTGATAACCTTTTTTTTCATGAATTTGGAATATTCACTGCGCACCATTTGTGTGCTTAAGAACATTATATAACGCTTATAGGGAACACTCTCAAGGGAAAAACTGAAATTATTTAAACAAAAAATCAGATTTTTTTAAGTTTCTCGTAAGCAGAGTGTCTAAACAGTTTTATCAGTTATATGGCATATAATGAATTTTGCAATACAGCACGGACTTATGACATATTGAGCTCAGTGAATTCATTCAAAAAGTGTTGAACAATTATAATAATGGCGACGCGCCGCTAAAAATAACCAACTAATAATAAAATGTCAATTATTGCTCGCGAGCACATACCTCGATTTTATTCAGCCATAGTTGAATATAATTTTTATTGTCATCTTCAAAAATTGGATTTATTCATTCGAAGTTGACTGCCTCGACATTTTATATTCTAAAGATAAAAAAACAAAAGTTGGACAACTTAGGATGTGCTCAACTCCCAGAAATAGTGGGCCTTGCCGAGCAAACGTTTGAGTTTTTTTTTTTTACATTTATGTTTAAACAATCAATAAATGAAGTTGTGTCGACTTCTTGCCATTGACTACAAAAGTGAAAAAAAAATAAAAATAAAAATTAATCATAAAATTGTTAATTATTCGTGAGAGAATTTGCCATCATATTTACATTATACATAAATCATATTTGAAAATTTTCGTTTCCCCTTTCAAAATTTTTCTTTCGTTTACGGCCCTCGCCGCCGGCGGTGATGTACCATACCACATGACAAAAGTACGAAGAAAAAGCACGAAATAATGCATTGTTCGAAAGAGATACGATAACTGCGAGTCTGCGACACTGGGCCTGACCTGGAATGGCACAGAGTGCTGGCACTGGGGGTTGCTCACGATAAACAGATACAAGGTATGCTCATTACATACACCCAAGTCGCCATCTTTGCATTTTTCTGACGTCACAATCATCTTTCAGTATTATTTTCTTTTTTAAATGTAGTCTATAATTTTGAATCCAGGATTTAAACGAATAAGTTTTCAGTGATAAGAACTGTAAAAACAAAAAAAAAAAAAAACAAATAAAATCAATCTAATGAAATGGAACTATCTTTTTGCTCTTCGAACACAACCAGATGATTCTGACGTCATACACCTAATGATAATGAGCATAACTTGTTTTTGTTTATCGAGGTGTTGCTTACATTTTTGTTCTCACACATGACGAGTGTGGTCGCTCCTCTTCTTCAATTTTGTAATAGTGTTATAGAATGATAAAAATAAATGTTCGCATTTAGGCATCGCATGAGTAGGAAAATCGAGTAACGTGTTAATGTGACACAGCACATGTGGTTTTTGATTATTCAGAAGACAGAGAGAGAAAAAACAATAATAAGTTGACTGCACTGATATTCTTGGGTGCTGATTATATATAAAGAAATAACAATTTTTCCTAAAACAATACAATTAATATGAAGGATTGCGAAAAATAATTAAATTAAAACAATGTGGGTATTAATATTTTTCTATAAAAATACACATTTTGTTCAGTTGTGTGGTGATTTGAAAAAGAGAGGTTATGTATATGTATTGCTTTTAATGACAATAGATATGATGTTGCTACGTCTTTCTTCTTTCTTTTTTTAACAAATCAGGTAAGAATAATTCACAACTGAAACTCCAATTAAAATAGATAAAGTGAGAAGGTTTTTACTGGGAGAAAATCTGAAAAAAAATCCTGTATGACCTTGAGCACTAAAGAACAAAAATAGACAGTTTAATATACACAATGTTTTAACATTTCAAATTGTTTGCAATTTTTTTAAATTTCAAGGTGCGACAATTTTGTTTGGCAGTATGCATTAATATACATATTATGTACATATGTACATGCAGTGTGTAATAAGTAGCTGATAAGAAAAGAATATACCTACCTACACATGCAAGCGAGTAACAATTTTAAGACTTAGGGAATATTTTATTTTTTAATAAACAGGGCTGACGAGTAATTAGCACTTTAATGACCTAGTTGATTTATTAAACAAACAAACAATTTCAACAAAAAAACTTTGTTATTAATAGAATGCAGTAATGTATGTTTGTAGGTATATTATTTTAAGAAACTGTCTAAAGGCACGTAGTTTCGCGTTCAGGAAATTAATTCTCATACCTAAATAGTGAACAGTGGTTTCTTTAAATCCAAAAAAAACTGCATATAACCAACCTTGCACCTACCCCAAATCCTATAGTGAAGCCAAGCAGGGGGATTGCAGGGGGCCCCACATACATACCTCACTGTTTAGGTATGAGAACTAGTTTCGCGTACGCGCAACTACGTGCCTTTAGACAGACCTTTAATTTCAATAATTTTTTTTTTGAATACATATTAGCTGGATTTTATTTTCACCCAGATCTGATCCGGATTAGATTTGCATACGAAAATACATGTATTACAAAAACAACACAAGATCCAGCACACACACCATTAGAACTTTCATACAAAAATTAGTTTTTACTCTTATTGGTAGATAGCTCAATTGTTTTCCAAATGGTGTCTGTAGTGTTAAGAAAAAGGACAACGATACATGATACATGAGCCCAAAGCATTTTTTGAAAAACATGAAGTCACCCTGGTGATAAAAATTCTGTGTTTTTTGAGACCTGGGGCCCCCTAAACTCAACCTAAAGTAAAACTAGATTTTTTGCTGTGGCGAGTTGAGGTAAAGATAGATAGATAGATTTTATTGAGACTTCTTATAGACTATTACAGAGTTTGTCTTATTCTAACAAAAGCTATATTTGTACAAACGTGGCTGTAATGTATGGCCTTCTTTTTCGAATTACTTAATTGATAAGCCAGTGGCAGAAAATTGTTAATAGGAATATATAGTAAGACTACTTTTGATCATAAGTAATGGGTGATTTTTTAAGAGGCTTAGAACTTTTTTTTAAAAAAAAAACACAAAAAATTCGAAAAAATGAATGAAATATTTATTTGAATCGATAGTTTGAACCTTGCAATTTAATGTTTAAAGATATTTTCATGCAAATGTTGACCGCGGCTGCGTCTCAGGTAGCCCATCCGCTGAGTCCAATTTTGGCATACTCTTTCACACATATCGGCCGGTATCTCACGAATGAATGCATGGATGTTGGCTTCCAGTGCGTCAATCGAAGCGGGCTTGTCCCTATAGACATTAGCCTTGACATACCCCCACAAAAAATAATCTAATGGTGTCAAATCGCACGATCTAGGCGGCCAATTGACCGGCCCGAAACGTGGAATTAACTGTTCACCAAACTCGCCTCGCAATTGCGCCATTGTTTCGCGTGCTGTGTGGCATGTGGCACCGTCTTGTTGAAACCACATATCATGCAAGTCAAGAACTTCCATTTCGGGCAAAAAAAAGTTTGTTATCATCGGTCGGTAGCGTTCACCATTGACAGTAACGCTGCGATTCGCATCATCTTTGAAGAAATAGGCCCAATAATGCCGCCGGCCCATAAACCGCACCAAACAGTGGCTTTTTCGGGATGCATTGGTAGCTGTTGCAATGCTTCTGGCTGATCTTCACTCCAAATGCGGCAATTTTGCTTATTTACGTACCCATTCAACCAAAAATGAGCCTCATCGCTGAACACAAGCAGCGCGCGATGAACATTTCGAACCGAGCACGAATTTTGATAGTTAAATTCAATAATTTGCAAGCGTTGTCCATTTGTAAGACGATCCATGGTTAAATTGCAAACCAAACTGAAGCTGTTTGACAGTGACACAAGGTACTAAACACACGTCAGCTGTCAAAACCAGTGTTGCCAAAACCAAACCAGCCAAAAAATCACTCTTTATTATTGAGTCGCTTGAGACGAAGGGTCACATATATATTCATTAAAATGGAAGTGACTCCAGAAAGTACTGTTTTTGCGGCCCCGCAGGGCCAGGGCCATAGAGTACCTATATTACCTAGAGAACCGACCGGTACCCCTCTTGCCTTAAACACCCTCAAATTTTATTTGAGGTGAGTAAGTGAAAACTCTCTTAGTTTACTCTTTTTTCCTTATCCGTGAATCCGTGTGAATGGTGGATATAAAAACAAATTGGCGCATTAGTTCAAAAAGGGACGTGTCTACGGTTTATTTGTGAACTAAGTGGTGGCATTAGCTCAAAAAGGTGCGTGTCTACGATTTGCACACCTAAATCGTAGACACGTACCTTTTTGAGCTAAGAAACTAGAGTGCGCTTCCAATTTTCGGTAGGTGTTTTTGTTTTAAATATTCAAAAATATTATTTAA
The DNA here is from genome assembly GCA_932273885.2 of Leucozona laternaria. NCBI lineage: Eukaryota > Metazoa > Arthropoda > Insecta > Diptera > Syrphidae > Leucozona > Leucozona laternaria. The sequence goes on along the minus strand of OW026368.1, from coordinate 41,327,607 downwards.
TTTATTACCCGGGAGCAACAATGACCGATATTCTTCATAGTTTAGGTTGACAAAAGGTTAAAAAAAGAAATTTGACTACGAAATTAATAAATTTCTCAATTTTTGAATTTAACGGATTTTTTTTTTGAATCCCTGGGCGGTCTTATCCACCTTATTGAGCACTTTGAGCAATTTGAGCGAAGTCCTTTCAATTGAAGCCATGTTGGTTCGGTCCCATTTAAAATGCATTGGACAACAACCCCATACAAAACTTAATGGGCATTTTCCTCTCAGTACAGCTTGTAGGGTGGAAGAGAACGACCGCCTAAGTCGGTTCTCTAGGTAATATAGGTACTCTATGGCCAGGGCCCTCCGCCGGTGGGCATACTTCATGCACCCAGAGTTTTTTTTTCAAGTCGCGTGAAGCTCGTTAACGCACGCCCGCTTTTAATGGTGAAAAACTGTTATAACTGTTATAAATTGGCATGTCTCTAGTCGCGTCCAATTAAAATACTAAAAATACGCCAGGGAGTATATGTTTATATGTTTTAATACAGTTTTCATGTTGTACAGCGAATACGCTCTATGTTTTCACATTATTTCACAAAAAGAAGAGACGCTCTTTTAGAGCGAGAAGGCTCATTACTATTTGTTTACAGTACGATTTCTGTAAAGAAAGACTTTTTCGATTACTCATTTTACATAAATTCTGATCACAGCTGATTATACCTACAGCCGAGTACTTATTTGGTTTTTGGTGTCGCGTCTGATTTTGTTCGTTTAAAGAATAAAATATGAAATAAGGGTTAAAATGTATACCAGTGTGATAGGAAATGGTACTGAATATTCAATTGATGATTCAGAAAGGATTTGCAATAAAATGGGAATCAATCTGCACAAATCCGCTGGCCCAGATAGTATCCCTCCTATAGTTCTGAAGAGGTGTTCTTCTTCGCTGGCAAAACCACTGCGTAAGCTTTTCCATCTGTCCTACTCTACTGGTCTCTTTCCGAGTGGATGGAAAACTAACTATCGCCCAATTGCACTTACTTCCCTTCTTTCCAAGGTCATGGAAAAGCTGATTTACCATCATCTTAAGAAATATCTTGAGGAACGAAAGCTTCTTAATGACCGACAGAATGGCCTTCGTAGCAATAGGTCCACTGGTGATCTGATGGTATATCTCACCGAACAGTGGCATAAATCTTTACATCGTTTTGGCGAAAGTAAGATTATTGCACTTGATATTTCAAAAGCATTTGATAGAGTTTGGCATGAAGCTCTCTTATCGAAAATGCGTGCATTTGGTATCGATGAATCTCTTCTTCAATGGATTAGAAATTACCTTTCGGACCGATCAATACAAGTTGTATTGGACGGTTTCAAGTCTGATATCCACAAAATAAATGCTGGTGTGCCACAGGGCTCCGTTTTGTCTCCGACTCTCTTCGTAATATTCATTAATGATCTTTTGTCTGAAACTTCTAATCCATTAAACTGTTTTGCTGACGACAGTACCCTCAGCTTTTCATATTCGTTTCTAGATTCACATCCTTGTCCTTCGGATGTGGAACTTCAACGGCAGCGTATGATAACCCATTAAATTCTGATCTCGATAGCATTGTGCAATGGGGAAATAAAAATCGCGTAGAATTTAATGCTTCAAAAACACAATGCTGCCTTCTGTCGTTAAAGCGAAACCCACCTTAAATGCCGCTATCCATGAGCGACACTTGCATCGAGGAAACTGAAAAACTTTCAGTTCTTGGTATGTGTATCACAGACCACCTTTTATGGAATGATCACGTATTTGATATCGCCAAAAACGCTGCTAAGTGTTTGGGGTTTCTCCGTCGATGCAAGAAATGTTTCTCCCCTCCAAAACCTGCTAATTGGTTTTGCATTATCTGCTATTTTTCATATAAATTTCCCTCTATAATCGGGACACATGCTAATTGGACCATGGACCACTAAAATAACACGCGTTGGTTAATGTATTTACCTGGCTAATTGGAGGGAATACGAAATATGTATGCATCGCATTTCGTGGTACTGATGGGATAATTCTGAAGAACTGATTTGAATTTAGCAGATCAAAAATTAGAAGACACTTTTGCATCTAGTTTTTACTGTTTAACTAAAAATTGATGAGACCACTGAATATTTAAGACAAAAATAGTACTTAAAAACGTACAATTTTGGAAGGAATCAGGTTTTTGACTTTGAAAAATAGAATTTATAGCTTTAAATAAAACAAGCTATAACAAAACATTGCTAGTGTTGCTGTTGTTTTTATTCCAAAAAGAGGGGGGGGATTTTTTTTCTTGTTTCGACTCAACCTAAATGCTCTAGCCTTTTGTCACCTCTAATGCAAAACACCTTGTATATCTATGTATAATTTTTTGGTGCTTTTGGTCCTCCAGTCACAGGATTTTAGATGATGGTTACCGGCGCAAAAAATTTTGAACACTTTTGATACGCTGATTGAAAATTGAAACAATCAGCTGCTCAGCTGAAAGCCCAAGGCGCTCAAGCTGTTAAAAATTTATTAATCTACCTCTAAATATAATAAAAATTAAACAATCAGCAGAAATAGAGTTAGTAAAATTTTTTTACTACAAAGAAATACTTACTTTCAGGAGGATATTCCATTTTGTAGATGCATAGATTAGTTGTGCACATGTTTGTTTTTTGGAACGCTCATTTCACGTGTCAGTCACGATGGTTAAATTTAGACTTACTGTTGGAAGCAGATAACTTTTATTCATCTTCGATCTTTGATGATCAAAAACAACGCTGAAAGAAAGATACCAACCAATTAAAGACCATAGATACAAAAAATTCACGGTTTTCAACAACTGGGCAGAGGTTTTAAAATCTAGTAAAGCATCCCGAATTTCCACACTAAAAATGTTGTGGATCAAAAATAAAGCATTAATTTGGTACACAAGTGTCTTAAAACAAATGTGAAAGTCCCCCAGATGTAGTGTTGCGAATTCCATAATCGGCATGAATATTTTTTTTAAATTAATTTTTTTCGTTTTTTATGGGATTGTAAAAAAAGGCTGACGTAGTTTGGGAAAGTTTTAAAAAGGAGCTCTGAAATATCAAGTTATACATTTCACGTTATCGGCTTCGTATGAATACTTTATTTTATTTATTAATAGTATTGGAGTCTTAGCTTGATTTAGCATTAACTAAGATTGTATGTATTTATCTTAAAGCAGTTATGTAATTGAAATAAAAAAAAAAAAATTTGAAATCAAGTATACATATGCTCGAAATTCTCGAATGTGCTTATTATATTAAAAACATCAAGTTTCGTTGCAAAAAAAAAATATCTGGGTAAGTTCATTCATTTTTACCACCTAATACATAATAATCAATAACTTCTTATTCTGCATCGTACCAAAACATGTACACATAAGGAATAACAGTGTAAAATTAACATAGCAATTTTGTAATCTACGAACTTTTAGTTTCTCTTTTTATTTTTTAAGATCTTGCTGATAAAATATTTTACAAATTCGCCGAATCTCTTCGTAAGTTTAAATTTTTTGTTTGTAAATTATAGTTAATTATTCCCTTTAATTCATTGTCAATTCAAACATCTTATATGTAGATTGTACTATTTATTTTTATTTTGCTATGCAAATAATTAAAATTTTATTTTATTCTGTTTTTGCAATACTTTCAGTTTTGTCAAAACGATACTTCGAACCGCGTAAGTATATTTTATAGCATGATAAATTCATGTTTTTCTTCAATGTAAAATATGAATATTAATACTTACATTTTTCAGTTACTCAAACTGAATTCAAGAAGAAGAAGAACTCAAAAATAGAAACTAAAACGCCAAGATGTTTATTCACTACCCGCATCACTACTTTGCATCGCTACTAACCACAGCCTTGTAGGAAAACTTAGCGAAATTATTTAGGGCCTCGCCAGTTACCGTTTTGCCTCGACAGAGAAATCTATTCTGGTTTCTGACTAGTAAAATTAGATGTGTTGAATTTTTTTCTAAAAATGAAATAACCCTAATAAGATAAGTACTGTTAAACCAAAATGCAAACAGCTTAGTGCATTTTGAAATTGGTCTTAGGACACAAAAAAATATAAAAATAAGTTACTTAACCCCAAATTGACTCAGCGGTGAGTAAATAAATAATAGAAATATTTCACATACTTATCCTGGGATGCAAAGCTCCAAAAAGAAATTCCATATCAAGTAACCTTGGCGGATATTGAAAATCTGATTACGCAAATTCTCAGAGACATCACCAAACCGACTGACATGCAAAGGGTTTTCGTCGAAATATCCGAACCGTGAATGAAAAATGTGGAACTCAGAAATGAACTCAAAGCAACAGAAGAAAAAAGCTTCAAACTTGAGGAACAAATGGTGGTCCGCAGTGGTTAGCGTATCGGAATCCCAAATGAACCAATCCCAAATCGAATCCCAAATGAACCAACTTTTTTTGTCTCGAGACAAAAGGGTACATAACTGGCAAGGGCCTAGCCAATTTCGATAGTTTACCTTCCTAGTCCCTTGCTATTATCTAAGTTAAACTTTCTAGGGCCTCATTAAAAACAAGATTGTTGTTCCAGGCGGGTAGAGGAGTCCGGTCGTTGTGTTGTGTCGCCCTAGCACTATGCCTGCTTTAATAAATATGTTTTATCTCCAAAAAGCGGCTGCCATGCTTAACTTGCTTAAGTAAAACTCTAGCCGATGTTGACTGCTAAGCCAAAACGCGTAATAAAAAAATAAATACAAAATTATATTGAACAGGATTATAAGTTAACTTTATGTATATCAATCGAATAGTTAATCAGTCCCATAAAACTATTGTATGACTTATCATGTCATTCAAATTAGCCTTTTAATTATTAAAAGTCGACAATATGCAGCTGGTAGTGCAAGTAATTGCTTAGGCTAGAAACCCACTTGCGATTTCGAACGATTATTGAGTAGCAAAACATAAAATACATTAGTTTCAATGTGAATGAACGCATAGAAAAGAATCATAACACTTTTTTTAATCGCTGCGACAAAAAAATTGAAACTTTGTACCAGGTATTTTTTGGATATTCCCCGTGCAAAGGGGTTAATTAATTAAGCAATTAACGCACATTTTTGTTTGGTTTTCACTTTAAAGCTTTCAAAGCAAAATTTTTGGATTTTCAAAATAAGATTCACGCTTGTGTATGTTCTGCACTTCGCCAAAATCAAATTAAAGTCGATTTTCAATATCGCTCGAAGTGAAAAATTCCATTTTCTACAATTCATTCGTTTTTGCAAAATTTGTAATTACTTCCGAGTGTCAAAAATTAAGGTGCATCCCTTTGAAATTTTTTTGTCGCGTAAAATTACACTGCGGATAAATACGGATACAACTCCATTGGCATTTTTAAGTGTAGATCGCAATGAAATAAAAAAATAACACGACAACTATATTTTAAAGGTCTTTATATGACGAGGTAAAGTTTTAGACTAAACATAGTTCATAATTCATAATTCATACATACATACATACTACCTATGCATTGTCACATATACTACTACACCCCTTCTCGATGCATGAGGCCAAGTTTTTCTGCAAGAATTCGGAACTGCTGTTGTGGAAGCGCCTTCGTTAAAATGTCCGCTTCTTGATCTGCAGTACTCACGTAGTGCAAAGCAACTTCACCTTCTTCAACTTTTTGTCTAATGAAGTGATGCTTCACATCTATATGTTTGGCTCGCTTATTTTCCATATTGATCGCCATTTTAATGCAGCTCTGGTTGTCTTCAAAAATCGGGATGGTTTTTACTTCAATCAATAAATCAGAAAGTAGTCCTCGCAGCCATACACCTTCTTGCACAGCCAGTGCTAACGCTACATATTCTGATTCGGTTGTGGAGCAAGCAACGACTTGCTGCTTCTTTGATGTCCAGCTTACTGTGTTACCAAATACTTTGTACAGGAATCCGCTTGTGGACTTCCTATCGTACTCATCGGAAGCATAATCTGCATCGGCAAAACCAACTAGTGGTTTCGTATCTGGGTTTTTGATGTAAACCAATTCATAGTTTATAGTTGATTTAAGGTATCTTACCAATCGTTTCGCACTTTGCCAATGCTCAACGCCTGGAGCATCTTGATGGCGACTGAGCTGAGAAATGGCAAAGCAGACATCAGGTCTGCTGCACAACATCAAGTACATAACTTTTCCAATCAGCTCTCTATACGGTACATTTATCTTCATATTTGCATCTAGCTTCTTTAAACGAGTTGACCTATCCATTGGAGTAGACGCACCTTTACAATCACTCATCTTCATACATCCCAGTAAATCATTAATTGCTTTTCTTTGCGACATGCTAAGTCTAGGTTCTTTTGCATTATAACCTATTCCTATACCAAGGAATTGTTCTAACTCTGTTGTCTCTTTCATCTCGAATTGACATGTAAGCAAGCTCTTGACTTCGTTGTGTTGATCACTATTTTCACGTATAAGCAGCAGGTCGTCAACATATAAGACCAAATACATTACATACCCTTCGTGGTACCTTACGTAAACACAATAATCATGTTGAGATCTCGAGAATCCAATTTTTACAGCAGCGTCGTTGAATTTTCTATACCAACAGAGAGGTGACTGTTTCAGTCCATATAGGGCCTTCTGTAACTGACAAACCATACCGCTTTCTGCCTGCATGCCTTCCGGAACGGTCATGTATACCGTTTCTTTCAGCTCCCCATTAAGAAACGCCGTCTTCACATCCATTTGGGTAATTATGTAGCTTTTGTGAATAGCCACTGAGAGAACGGTTCGTATTGCAGCCAACCTAGCTACAGGAGCATAAGTTTGCTCATAGTCGACTCCAAATTCTTGCTGACAACCTCTTGCCACAAGCCGTGCTCTGTAAGCACATGGTTTACCATTTTTATCGGTTTTCAGCTTAAAAACCCATCTGCAGCTTATAATTTTCATCTCGGATGTCTTCGCAATCATTTTGAACGTATTGTTCCTTCTCAATGATAGCAACTCATCTTTAATGGCAGCTTGCCATTTGTCACGATCAGGTCTCGTTTCAATTTCTTTAAAGGTGGTAGGTTCATCTGAAAAATTTACTTCGGACAGATTTATTTGTTCGAAATTAGCATTATAATTTAACTTGCCTGGAGGTCTGCGCTCACGACAGTTAGGCCTTTGATTAATCAAAGATGGATTCTGTCGGAGCGCAACTGGTGTTTCTTTTTCACAAGCAGACTCAAAACTTGAATCTTCTGCTGATGCAGCATCGCCATCTTCAAAACCTTCTAGGGGATCCATGTCTGCCATTGAATCAACAAACACTCGCGTCTCCTGTTCACCTCTGCTCGGGGTTTTAAATGAGTCCCCTTCTGCAACATACGTCTCCTTCTCAGCTGTCCATGTGGTTTTTAAAACGTCCTCTTCTGCAATTTCACTCCTTGCCATCACTGGGGTTTTAAAAGCGTCCCCATCACTATCAGTCGTGAGATCCTTCGCTGGAAATGTCGACTCATCAAATTTAACGTTGCGAGCAATCACAATTTTTCGAGAATTTGGATCCCACAATCGGTAACCATTTACCGCATATCCAACCATTATTAGCTCCATGTTTTTGGCATCGAATTTCTTTCGCTTTTGTTTAGGTAATAGAGAAAACGCCTGGCAGCCAAATATCCTCAGTTTTCCAACGTCTGGTTTAGCACCGTACCAAACTTCAGCTGGGGTTTTATTAATTAAACATCTTGTAGGGCATCGGTTCATCAAATATGTTGCTGTTAATACAGCTTCTCCCCACATCTCCTTTTTTATTCCCGACTCAGCTATCATTGCTCTGGCTCTTTCCACAACACTTCGATTAAACCGTTCTGCGACACCGTTTTGTTTGGGGCAGTAACCAACTGTTGCCTCTAGTTCTATCCCGTTAAGACTATAAAATCTGTTTGCTCATTTGACAAGTACTCTCTACCTCTGTCACACCTGAAGTATGCAATGCTACAACCAAATTTTGCTGTCACGTGATTTAGGTAATGTCTGAAGCACTCAAACACTTCTGATTTTTTTTTAATTAAATAAACTTGAGCGAAATGGCTATAGTCATCGATAAAGCTGACAAAGTACCTTTGCCCTTCATACGTACATGGAGTGATTGTGCCGCAAACATCTGAATGTATGCGCTCTAAAATTCTCAAAGTAGATGGTCTCTTTCGTAAATAAGGGATTTCCGCTTGCTTCCCTTTTGCACAAGGTACACACGACACTTTTTCTTCACCAACCTCTAAGCCAGTTACCATGTGATTATAGTCTAACTGTTTTAAGTAGGATTTATTAACATGACCTAATCGACGGTGCCATACGTCACTGATTTCACACACGTTTAGTTGCGGGTTCAATGGATGAATTTTCACTTCATATAAAGAGCTTGATAACTCACCAATAGCAATGGTTGATCCACCTGACTTGATGAACGCATTCTTCTGTCGTCCAAAAAAGATTTCTAGGCCCTTCTCCTGTAGTGCTTTTATTGAAAGGAGGTTGACTCTAAGCTCCTTAGCATACAGCACACCATTTACCTCGATTTTCACTCTTTTTCCATCAACAAATGTGTACCCTTTAAACAAACCTCTGTGAGTAGCTTGAAGCTCACCCTTTTTTCCGGCCGTGCTGATGATCAAGGGCGTATTCAATTGTTCCACAGAAGTTAACGCGTCCAAATTGTTTGTTACATGACGTGTGCTACCAGAATCTAGTACCCAAATGCTCCCATCAACACTTTTTGAACCCATCATAAAAGCATAGGCACTGGTATCATTCGAATGCTTTGAAAATCTACCTTTTCTTCTGTAATTCGATTTTGATACTTTTTGTGGGCAATTAAAACTTTTATGCCCCTTTTTTTTGCACTTGAAGCATTCTCCAGAGAAGCTCACAGAAAAAGCAGCATCATGATTGCTATCAAAATCTGCACTTTCTTTGTGTACTTGCTTCCGCATTTCCTCATTTAACAAACGGGATTTCGCATAATCCATTGTCAAGCCGTCATCAGGCATATTTTCTAACGCCGTTATAAGCGGCTGAAATTCTTCGGGGAATGACTTAAATAAATAATAAATTATTTCATTTGAGTCTAATTTGGCACCTGCCGCCGTCAATTCCCTCACACACTCGTCAAACCTGATAAAATGCTTCTTCATGTCGCTACCGAGTTCATACCTGAGTCTGTCCAACCTTGCTCGCAACATATTTTGCTTCGCCATGTTCGTTCCTGAAAATGTCATGGCCAAGGCATTCCACATTTCCATTGCCGTTGCTTTACTTTTGATGTACTCTAAATGATTATCATCTACCAAACAAATAATTAAATTTTTGGCTTTCGAGTTTTTTTCATTCCATTCTTTAATCGCAGCACTGTTATTTGCCGTTGCTGTTCCCGTTACCTCCGGCTTCGGGGTCGAAAGAACATCGAGAACACTTTGAGCCTCTAAAAAATTTTCTACCCGATATTTCCAAGAGTTTAAGTTTTTACCGTCAAAAGGTTTAATTTTTGCAAACACCAATTCTAAAGCCATGATGATCTGGGCCCATAACCTGTAGATCGCAATGAAATAAAAAAATAACACGACAACTATATTTTAAAGGTCTTTATATGACGAGGTAAAGTTTTAGACTAAACATAGTTCATAATTCATAATTCATACATACATACATACTACCTATGCATTGTCACATATACTACTACATTAAGGAACAAAGAAAGCGAAAAGCAGACAACTGCCTGCCTCTGCACCAATTTCACAAAGAATTTATTCACAAAGTATAAGCAAAGTGGATTGAATACGTTCAAAAAAAGGAATGAACGGAAATGCAGAACACCAATTTTCATTGGCCGCGTCAACACATAAAATTTTACATCTTAAAGCCGCGGCCAGATCAATAAAATTTACGTTGTGTACCGTGCGCCTTTAATTTTCTATTCGTCGGAAATATTTCCGCCGAAAATTTCAACTTATTTAGGAATTAATTTTTGCGTCAATGCCCAGTTTGCACGGAAAATAATTTTAATAAACTTGGTTCATCAATTTTGTCCACATAAAAACACCTTTGCGCCGGAAATATTTTCGTGTGCGCCAAAAATCCATCGTAATCGGGTAGCGTGCGTTAAAAATGTGACACCCAAACTTGTGTGCGTCCGGACGTCCACACTGACGTATTTTTTGTTTTGTGCCTACACAAATATTTGCGCCAAACACGGCGCACAATGCAAATTTTTATTGATCTGGACGCGGCCTTAGAATTCAGATCTCTAAATAAAATATGACTTATTGTTAGAGTAGGTAATTCGACAGCTGGCGAATCAGAAAAAAATTTGAATTTTCAGATCTAAAATTTGATGTGTTGAACTAAGCCATTTTCGAAATTCCAATTCATTTCATTTCAAACGAATCGTGTATAACTCCAAAATTCATTTTCGTCGTGTGAATTCAAAATAAGTGAAATGCAGAACATGGGCCTTATTTTTTTTTTTTAAACTCGAATATTTCGAAAACAGCTCAATTGATTCTAGAATTTTGCTTCATCTTGCTAGGAGCTGTTTTTACATAGTTAGTAATACCCTAAAAAAGGTTTTCTCTGATTGGAATAAAAGTATTGGAATAATTTTAAATGCATTTGGAAGTATTTGAGTAGTTTTACTTTTTACTTTCATTATATTCTTGTTTAACACTATACTGATAATTTTGGGTGTTTTATATTTCTTCATCTTATGTACATATATAAAAACGAGTTTAACTTTTGTGTGTGACCTTATACATATATAGAATCCGGTTGGATGGATTTTTATAACCATTTGTAGATGGTTTAGAAAACAATTGAAAATCCGTCCAGCCGAAGTTGTTTTGGCCCATTTTTGTTTTAGATCTACATCGCAAAAGTCCACTTTGTTGTTGTAATGTTGTTGTAATTCATCGAGATGAATTGTCAGATGATATTTTACATACGTTACGTGTTATTATTTCAAATGCAAATTTGCAAATTTATCCGGATAATCGCAATGAAGCTCTAATTTTTATTGCAAATACAGCATTATCTCAGTTGGGAATGATAGCACCTTACTTAGCGACCATACGATCAGTTACTCAAAGTGGATTGGCACTCACAGTGTATTCCCAAATAATATAGCACAACAATTCAATAATCATGATTGGTTGAGTCAACGAGCAATTTTGGCTGGAAAAAATTAAGACGTACATTATATCAATGCAGACATTTTGAATAAAATACCAAATCTAGTTTTTGCATACAAATCGATCGACACAGCTATGAGTCAAGGTGATGTCGTGAATTATCGCACTGAATTTTTGGATTCTCCTGATCTTCCTGGTTTGCCGCCATATTATCTTCCATTGAAAGTTAGCGCGCCGATAATAATGCTACGCAATATAAGTCAACCTCGACTTTGCAATGGTACCAGACTTGCAGTATAAAGGTTGTTGAACAATGTGATTGAAGCAATAATTTTAAAATGGAAATACAAAGGTGAAGTTGTTTTAATTCCGAAAATTCCAATGATTCCACCAGATTTATCCCTTGATTTCAAATGTCTTCAGTTTCCGATACGATTTGCTTCTGCCATAACGATTAATAAGGTAGAAGCCAATCTGTAGGAATATGCGGTATAAATTTAGACGTTCCAGTATTTGCGCAGGGGCAACTGTATATTGAAAGTTCACATGCAGGTAAACCATCTGCCTTAATAATTTTGAGCGATGGAAAAACGAAAAATATTCAGCCCAATTCTAAACATTCCCCGGGAAAATAACTCCCCGGGAAATAACTCCCCGAGTGACGTGTTCTCTCGGGAGTAGTAGTACCTACTCATATTCCGAATTCCCCGAGAGAAATTCACTGAAATTTTTTGTTTAGAATACGGGAATAGGGAATAGGGAAAAGGGAAAAAATTCCCGGGGAATTGTCATTTAGAATTTGGCTGATTCTATTTCAAAATGTTCTTGAATATTTAATTAAAAATTTAAACACAATATTAATTCAGTATTTTTTTTGTATTCTATTAGTTATTTAGTACCCAGCACAGCGGGTGAATTAAAGCTAAATTTTTTGACAAATTAAGTCATTCATAACATGAAGTAGGTTAAAACCTAGAAAGTAGTATTATATCTATTACAAAAAGTAGCTTAAATTATTATTAAATTTTGTTGGTAATTTTTGTGCGAAGCTTAGGTTTGCCTGCCCGTGCGAAGTCGGGTGAGCCAGCTAGTATTTTACATTTTTAACTATAGATTATATACATATGTATGTTATTAGTTTTCTATTTATATAATACATATGTATGTACATATAGATACTTCCTTTAGATAAAGTTTTCTGGTTTAGGCCATAAACAATTTTTAGGCCATAAACAAGTGAAACTCAACTCATACAATGCTATCGAAGCTGATTATCTCATCGTTCAAATTTTTAGTTTATAAACTTGGTAATTTCCTATTAATGCATAAAACTGGAATTTAAGTTTTAAGTTCAATATTTCAGTCTACGAAAAAAAAAAAAAACGAAAACTTCTCCACACAATGAACTATTAAAATATTATATTTATGTGAATTAAATTATAAATCTTGAATCTTTCAAAAAACGAATATAAAATTCCTTAACAAAATTTTAATTGAAATCTTCAACAGGTCTACTAGAACTGGCCCACCGAGAATATCAAGCAGTTGATTATGAGAATGCAGAAAAACATTGCATGCAACTTTGGCGACAAGACAGTACCAATACAGGAGTTCTGTTGCTACTTTCGTCAATACATTTTCAATGTCGACGATTAGATAAATCAGCTCAATTTTCAACCTTGGCCATCAAACAAAATCCGCTTTTAGCTGAAGCTTACAGGTATGTTTGTTATATTTATATGTCAATTTTTTTTTTTTTTAATTTAAAATAATAATTTCACATTTTGTTTTTTGTTTTTAGTAATCTTGGCAACGTCTACAAAGAACGTGGACAACTTCAAGAAGCTCTTGATAATTATCGCCGTGCTGTAAGGTTGAAGCCTGACTTCATTGATGGTTATATTAATTTGGCTGCAGCTTTAGTTGCCGCACGAGATATGGAATCTGCGGTTCAAGCATATGTAACAGCGTTACAATACAATCCAGTAAGCATAGAATATTTATTTATTTTAAGTGCATTGGGAAATGTACTCGCAAAGTTGGCTTATTTTTGTAAAAAAATGTGTGAGTGCCGGGACTCAAGGTTAATTAGTGTAAACATCACCGTTGATAAAAGCGCAGTTTTGAGGATCCAAATTTGGATCCGTGTGCGAAGTCGTCCATACGTTGTTGACCACGTGCACGGATCCAAAACAGTCTAGTTTGCTTGAAGAGGATCGTCAGATTTTTGTCACTGAACATACCCACTATCCTACTATGCAGATTTTCGTAACGTAACGTGCTACATCGTAAATTGTGACCTCATAACGTCGAACAGAGGAAAGTCTAGGTTTTTATTTCACTCTACCGCCGGCATACACATCAATAGTCAAACAAAATCAATTTTAGAAGAGCCCATACGAAAAACCGAAAAACAGTCCTTTGCTAAGTTTCCATTTGTCTTTCCCAACAGACAACAGAACAACTTTGATAAGAGAGGGTGGCCGGTAGCAAAAAAAGAGACCAAGTAGCTACTTTTTAGTATCTATTCAAAGTTATGGTTCTTCGTAAGCTGCGAAAGAAAAGTAGAAATAGATGAAAGGATACATGTCAGGGACTCAGAAGACCAAAAAGTCAGATACTTAATCCAAAGTATACTAGGGGGACAACTAAGCATGTCTCTGTTATAGTCTGGGGATGGTTATTTGCTTCTAATCGATGAATGAAGGGCATTAGTCTGAACAATACGTATATTTTCTAAGAAACACCATGCTTCCTTATGCGGATTGGAAAGAAATTCCACTTATTTGGTCCTCCCAACACTATTTTCGATTGGGTAATTTCAAAGACAACTTAAATGTTAAAACGACTCTTCCCTAGTTCTCAAACGTGTTTAGGGTCTTTAAAGTCACCACTTAAACGGCAAATTGTCTTCTGAAAATGGCATTACCTAAATCGCAAGAAAGATTTAATTTTTTTGTGTAGCTATTCATGTAGAAAACTCAAATACAAGGTGGGGCAAAGGTATTCAATGTCATAATGTGAATTCGCCATCATTCCATCAAATATCTGCATGCGGATGTTTAACAAGTTCCTTGCGGCAAGGTGTTTGTTGGTTCCAGCAGGACGGAACAAACCGCTCACACAGCTCGGGCAAGGAAGGATATCTTGAAACACCAATTTATGAGAGTACTTTTGCCCCACTTTGAATTAAGTTGCAGTAGACGGATTTCTACAGAAATTTATAAAGTTATATAAAAATATTCTAAAGGGTTTTTCAATAACGGGGGTAGATGTTGAAGTAGAATAAAACAAGCTGTGTGTGAGGTATTAGCAAAATTCTGTTTTTATTTGCAAGGCCCATGTATGCCATTATGTATGGAATATGACACATCGTTCAAATGCCCGTCTCGGCATCTTACGGTGACACGGATCCGAGTGGTCCAATTTCCAATGACTCCTCGGCATAGATCCGGCTGAATTTGATGATGATGACCTGGGTTATATTAATTTTGAGGGCATCGGTCGGTTGGGAGTTATTGACCCATAAGACCTGCAACTTCAGAAAACACAAGGAAAAGTCTAACGGGGTAAAATCGCACGATCTTGGTGGCCAAATCATGTCACCTCTCCGAGAGAAACTCTTCCCTCAAATCTTTCATGCAGAATTTTCATTGTTGAGTTCGCTATGTGGTACGTAGCATCGTTTTGTTGGACCCACATGTCGTTCACATCCATATAATCCAGTTTATTTATCATCGATCGAAAGCACTATCCGTTGATGCTGATGGCAATGACATTGTCGTTTTCGAAGAACTACGGACTCTCACAGACAGCAACGATGTTTTTGGTTGATCTTGCATTTCTTTGATGCAAGGGCGTTGGCTGATTGTTCACTGAGACTCAAATTTGGTCACCAAACTTTGGATAATCGATTTGGAAGGACAACCAAGTAAGCAGTAAAATGTGCGCAAGTCACGTATCGTTGCCCCAAAAGATTTTGATATTTAAGTTTTATCATTTGGACGTGCTGTTCAATCGTGTAGCTTGCCATGGTGATTTGGCATCAGTAACTGAATAATAAACGGCAGATTTGACAGATGTCAACAAAATAACAAGGCCGCTAAAAAGGTACCCATGCCAATTGAAAAACCCTTTATAAGAGTAGGCAGAGCGCAGAAGGTGGATTTTATTAAAACCAACCTTAAAACATTCCCGACGCCTATAAGAACGAACTTTGAAATTTTCACCAAATCGGTACAGACGACTTTTTAAATATATGAAACAAACATACAAGCATTACCTTTTATTATATTTAGAATATATATGTATATACATATGTACACAAATTTCATATATACATATAGCTATTTATATAGATAGGTAGTTGGGTAGTCATTATGATTATTCGAGTAATGAGACCTCGAAAAATGATACACAGTATAGTTTTCTTTGCACTTATCAAATAAATTTTATATACTAGAAAACAATTATGCTAACTTTTATTCTTTCTTTCAGGATTTGTATTGTGTTCGCAGTGACTTAGGAAATTTGCTAAAAGCACTTGGTAGACTAGAAGAGGCAAAGGTATAATTCAATTATTCGAAAAAAATAAAACATACATATAATCTCATTAACTGTGATAAAAAATTATTTATTGTAACACACATATTCGCGCAAAATATTAATTTATTTTTCAGAGTGAATGCTGTATAGCTTTTGCCGATTTTATTAATCAATTTATTTATTCAATGAAAAAGCATAGGCATCTAACAGAATTTCTCCTCTAAAGCATTAAATTTCTCATCGCACAACTTGATTGATACATTGATACATCTTATATTTAATACAAAAAACTTTGAATTCATTTAATTAAATTATTATTTTATATTATTTATCAATTTCTTATTTTTTTAACAAAATCAAAAATAATGATGCTTTGTGCTTATATAAAGAGAATTTTCTTTTTATGAGAACAAGCTCATACAAAATAAAAATATTTCCTTTTCTTAACTAAATTGAATTGAAAAAAAAAAATTCAATACAAATTTCAGAATATTTTCATAATTTTGTCATGGTTTCTTATTTCATCGAATAGGTTTTGTTTTCGAATGCCGTTGATATAATATTCCCCATTTTTTTATAAAATTATTTATATTTAGATACATCGTAAGAAGAAACTGGATGTTGCAGTTGAAGAATATATGCAAACTGCATTAATCTAGGACCTATGTTGCTGTTCCCCCTTGGCGTAAATTTGCGTAGTTTTATATTTTTTTTCTGTATATCGATATATTTCAAATATTCAAGCAACTTTTAAGCGTAAAATAATATAGCCTCTGACGCTAGGTTATGCGTTTTTTTTTGTATTGAATATCTCCATGTGGCGGAGTTTATTTAAGAATATCAACAAAAATGAAGTTAAAAAAGTGTTTTAAGTTCTTAAAATTTATTCAGTAAACACGTTGCAAGTTATTGATATTGTTAAATAAATCTCATAAAAATATCATTCATTGAAATTTAAATGAATTCAAAGACTGATGTATGAGAACTTTAGTGCATTGTAAAATTAACGTAGATTCAATGGAGATGTTATGCAGTTCGGTGTAGAAACGTGCCTCAACCAACAAGCTTCTTCATCCAAATCGATCCCTAGCTAACTGTTTCCAGTTTCGCGTGCCAAGTTGGTTGAGGTACTCTTCCTCATTCCGCCTGAGTCGCGGTCTTCCTCTACTGTGCCGGCCGCTCCTCTGGTGTGGTCTCAAAGATTTTACGGTCCGGTGCTTTGGTGTCCATCCGCATTACAAGACCCAACCTCCTCGGTCGTTGGGACTTTAACTCTCTTGGCTAAATCGTTGTCGCTGTACGGTACGTACAGGTAGTTGTTGTATCTTTTTATTCACACATTGTCTGTGCAGAGATTACAAAAAACGATCCGGAGAATTTTCGTCCCAAAACAGCCTAAAGCATTCTCATCCACCTTACCCTTAACAATGTCTATGCTTCTCTAGAACTTTTTGGATCATACTACTCAATTGACTTCTTATCCGAAAGAAGTAGCGATTGCCAAAAGTCTTTGTTTCATTGACTGTTAAACCCATCTTCCGATTATGTCGATATGTCTTTCAAGAACTGTGTTTAAGAAGTCATGATAGCGCATCGCCTTGACTAAACCCTTTCTTTATATAAAAGGCATCGGTGAGGTTTTGCCGACCTTGATGGAGCTCCGTGCGTTCTCTGTCATCATTATACATGAACGGACGAGCTGCTAAATGTTGGGGACAATATTGAATCTTTGCATAAAGCATTCTTGTTATGAACAACTTGTTTCTTAATGTTTATAAAATTGAGTTACATATAGTTAATATTAGTAAGTTACTGTTTCCTATGCTTTTTCATTCGATTTATGCTTATGCTGTAGATGTTTGAATGCATGTTGTTTTTACATTGTTGAGAGAAAATAAAACACATACACAAAAAATAAAAATTATAAACAAACCATATTATTGAAAACAAAATAAAAAAAAAAAAAAAAAACAAACAAACTATTAAATGTCATTTTATCAAGAAGTTCATTTCTAATTTACATTTTTTTATTTTTCACCTAATCGATTTCAGTGTAACTCTCGATTCCGTCATATAAAAAATAATTCACACACAAAATTCAGTGTACAAATAGCAATGATGTTAAAAAATAAACTCAAAAGGGAACTATTGTGTATAGACATATATTCTCTTCCTTGTGTAAAATAAAAAAAAACCCTTAAATATTAAATGTTAGTTAAAATTATTAGAACACAAATATTTGCTTTGAATTGTTCTATTTTTTTTTTTATTTTTCAACTGGAAGAGAAAAATAAAAACAATTTCACGGAATACTATTTAAAATAAAAAAATAGAATAGAAAATAAACTTCTTCTACGAAAATGGGTCCTTCACATTCTTCCTGGCTCTCTCAATACAGTGTGGTATACAGTGTTTGAAATACAATAGCCTGATTGATTCAACAAACAGGTAAAGTACAGTGCTTCATGATGACGACAAGATACAAACAAAAACAAAATTAATTTAAAAACTAAATAAAAACAGACAAAGTTACAAGAAATCCAATTCCAAATTCATTATCCTAACCCAAAAACAAACAAAAATCCTCCCACCCATTAAAAATCCAATTTCAAATCATTTCATTAAAACCAAAAAAAAAAAAAATGCATTTATATTTATTAAAGTTAAAAATAAAAAAAATAAATCAGAGAATTAATTTGTCGAGGATCTCCGTTTTTACAGATGAAGCTTGCTCCTCTCTTTCTTTTTTCTCTCTGATCTTCTGTCAACGTTGCCCACAATAGAACTTTCTCTCTTCGTATAAGCGTGCACCTTTTTATTTGTTTATATCGGCGGCGTTTCGTCATTATGATTGCGTGGTTATAAACGCTTATTAAATGATAAATTAAAAGTATTTTCTTACCAATTTAATTTTTGTAAGCATTTGATAAGCGTTTATAATTCAATTTTATCTGCTATTGTACATTTTATTTGCATAATTATTTATATACCTATATAAACATTCACATCTTAGTTTTATGTTCTGTTTTTAATTTAGTTTTATTTTATTTGACAGAGATGTTGTTTTCGAAAGGCTTAAAGGATAGCTTTATCCCCAGAATCGATTGTGATCCAAAAACGAATGAATTTATAATATTTCAAATTCACAACAGTTAAAACGATACCTAAATAGGCATCGTTTTGTATTGGTTTTCATGGTTGTAATTTTGTAAGCGACTGTAGTTGAATGATTGAATTAACACTGTGATTTGACATCGTGTTTTCTGTAGGCTGTTTTAACAAATTGAAGTCAAAATATTTTGACCCACTAATTTACTTCATTTGTATGAAAACCAGCAATACTTTTCGTGGGTCTTACAGCCATATCAGCACAGAATTTATTTACATACTTTGTGCTTTCCTTGCACTGATTTTGTAGCGACGCTGCTCATCCATAAAGTTCGTTAATACTCCAAATTGAATTTTCGTAACATTCCTATAAATATATTAAAATATTTGCGTTTGTATTAATTTAAAAAAAAATATCAGAGATTTCATCTTACATTTTGCAATTTCCTTCCGGCACAACACAAAAATGTCAACATACAGTATGACATTTCATTCACAGTTTGAAAAACTCTGAAAGATATCAAGCGCTCTCAAATTCAATTCTTTCGATATTCTTTTAGTTCCTGAGGCAAATTTATCAAAGTTCACGTTGACGATATTCGTTTTAAAAATTACTGAATGACTCTCCTAGCTCTGCCGGGCTAAATCCACAGTACTTCAACTGATAATTAGTTCTTATTTTAATGAAAATCAATTAACATTCTTCTTTTTTAAATTGAAATTTGGCTTATTGAGAATTATGCCTGATTCACAATGCACCGAGATAAAATCGTTTCTCACAATTCACAACGCGGCGAACTTTTTCAAGGCGGCGAGAATACAAGTAGTTCAAATGGTGGGGGTTTCCGTTCACTTTTGGCTTAGTTAATGAGAAACACTCCCAAATGCACCTCTCTTAAGTGAAACTAATATTATTATTTGGTGAAATAGGAATACAAAAAAAGGAAGCAGATGATTCATTTCATTGAAACTACTTTTCATTGGTTTATGACATTAGCGTAAATGGGTTCCCGACTATTCTATTATATAGTCCTACGTTAGTTCATAATGAATTACTTAATATGTATGTATGTACCCGTGAATTCATAAACGCCAAAGAAACAGAGCTTCTTTAAATACGTTCATTAAGGCCGATTTGCAATCGAACTAACCTAGGTCAACTGCAGTACCTACTGTTCATAAACGTCAATCAGTGGCGTCGGGCAGATTTGTACGAGAAAAAAGTGTATTATTTTAGTGGAAATATTTAATCAAAGGTCGATCGAATCAGTAAGCGTTACAGTGTGGACAAGCAATAAAATAAAAACCTTTAATACAAAGAACAAGTTTATGAATCATGTAAACATGAAAATTATACAAAGTCCGGTCTTTTATGTTGACGGCATTATGTAGGCATATCGTATATATGTACATAGAAAATGGTTCAGCGATTGAATCTAAGGAGACGTTTGTCTAACAACACAAAATCCAACAGGAGGTGAATTGTTCGTACTCCAGGCGGTCGCTTGGTTAACCAATATGTCAAGAAGAACAAGACTGTACCAAAGTGCGGTCAGTGCAAGGAGAAACTAAAGGGTATCCGACCAAACCGCCCATGTGAGCGTTCCCGATTGTCGAAACGCCAAAAGACCGTCCGTCCTACATACGGTGGTGTACTTTGCCATGGTTGCTTACGCGAGCGTATCATCGGTGCCTTCCTTATTGAGGAACAAAAGATTGTCAAGGCCCTTAAGAGCCAGAAGGAATCTGTCAAACCTGTAAAGATTGTCAGGCCAGCTGCACCAGCTCCTCAAAAGAAGCCAGCACAGAAGTCGGCTTCAAAGTATAAAAAATAAGAAGTGTACCCTTTTAAAAAAAAAACAATAAATATTCTGCGTGATGAGAGTGTTCAAAAACGCATACGAAAATAAATTCGATAGAATCCGGCATAGACTTTTGACGTTTATGAATTCACCCTATCTCCCAAGTCCAACTAATCTTTAAGTTTTGAACGACTAGTTTACATCACTCCATCTATTGTTTAACAAAATTAACAGAGCAAGATAACGACGCAAACCTAGATTGAGATGGTTTCTTTTATGAACCTGCTAACCAAATTGTGTCTAGCTGATGAACGAATGGGAAATTTATAATTCGGCTGAATAAATTTAGACTTTCGAAAACTAAATTAAAACTTAATTTTAAGTTTTATTAATTTTGTAAATTATATCAATATCAAAACTTTAGAACAAGATGTGAATGGCGAGCGTAAAGCGTAGTTATACATCTTTTGGCGTAGTTATTCGCAAGCGATTTTGTATATTTGCGTAACTTATTACAGGTTTTTAATTATATTGTATAAGCATACAAATAATTACAATGCGTAGCTGTGTTTTTGCGTAAACTTTATTACAATTTGCGTATTATTCGTGATACCCATTCCAAAATAAAAAAAAAAATAAACTTATCAAATAATATTTGTTTAGAAACTTAGCAAAGTACAAAAGAAAACTAAAAACTTTGCTATGTTTAAATTTCTTTGGGAAGCGCTTAAAAAAGATATTTTCAACTACACATAATATATTTTCTCCAAAAAAAAAAAAAAAAAAAAAAAAAACTAAAATAAAACAAGGATTCTATGGAGAGACTTAAGATGGAAAAATTGCAACACATTTTCACAATTTGGCTTCAAAACAATAATAATTTTTGCTTCGCAGACAAAATAAAATATAAACAAAACAAAACTTCTGTAATTTTTTCCATCATATTCTCCGCACAAAACAATACAAAAAATGAATTCTGTTTTATAATAACATTTAATTTCTGCTTTATAAGAAAATTTACTTACAGAAAATAATTTCTAATCAAAAATTTCTATATTTTATTTTCATTTTTTGAAAAAAAAAAAAAAAAATCTATTTTGCTGAACAAATCGAATTTGAAATGTTCATTTAAAATAAAAAAAAAAACATATAGGCATGCTACTTGAAAGCAATTGAAACATGTCCTGGATTTGCTGTTGCATGGAGTAATCTTGGTTGTGTTTTCAATGCACAAGGAGAAATTTGGCTGGCCATACACCATTTTGAAAAAGCAGTCACCTTGGATCCGAACTTTTTGGACGCATACATCAATTTAGGAAATGTTCTTAAGGAGGCGAGAATATTTGATCGGTAAGTGGAAATTATTAATTATATTTAAAGATTTTACTATTGTTAAAAAAAATTTGTCTGAAATGAAATAAGAAACTGTAAAATTAAGGAACAATGCGGTTAGAACTTAAATTTCCTAATCTATCATTTTTGATATGAGTGTCAACTTAGCGAAACAAAATTCATCAATTGAAAAGTCAATTAGTTGTGATAATTTCGAATTTGTCATTCCATGTTTTCTAATTTTTTTTTTGGTGCGAAATACTCTCTCAAAAATGTGTAAAAACTTCTTAAATTAAATGATTTTCTATTTAATATTTTGTCGTTCGGTAGTTTTAAATTATTTGTGACAATTTAATTTTTGTCTTCCTATGTTTTCTATGTTTTTTTTGCTGCTTTGCTACATTGATGTCAACTTAGCGAAGCACCCTCTCAAAAACGGGTAAAAACTTCTTGTATTGAATGGTTTTCTGCTCAATAATTTGCCGTTAATAAGTCGCGAATTAGTTGCTAAAATTTCAATTTTGTCGTGCAATGTTTTCTATGTTTTTTTGCCGCTTCGCTAAGTTGATATCAACTTAGTGAAGCACCCTCTCAAAAATGGGTAAGAACTTCTTGTATTGAATGGTTTTCTGCTCAATAATTTGCCGTTCGGTAGTTTTGAATTATTTGTGACAATTTAATTTGTGTCTTGCTATGTTTTCTATGTTTGTTGTCAACTTAGCGAAGCACCCTCTCAAAAAACGGGTAAAAACTTCTTGTATTGAATGGTTTACTGCTCAATATTTTGCCGTTAATTAGTCGTGCATTAAGTTGCGACAATTTCAATTTTGTCGTGCAATGTTTTCTATGTTTTTTTGCTGCTTTGCTAAGTTCATATCAACTTAGCGAATCTCCCTCTCAAAAATGTGTAAACACTCCTTAAATTGAATGGTTTTCTTCTTAATAATTTGCCGTTCGGTAGTTTTGAATTATTTGTGACAATTTAATTTTTGTCTTGCTATGTTTTCTATGTTTGTTGTCAACTTAGCGAAGCACCCTCTCAAAAAACGGGTAAAAACTTCTTGTATTGAATGGTTTACTGCTCAATATTTTGCCGTTAATTTGTCGTGCATTAAGTTGCGACAATTTCAATTTTGTCGTGCAATGTTTTCTATGTTTTTTTGCTGCTTTGCTAAGTTCATATCAACTTAGCGAATCTCCCTCTCAAAAATGTGTAAACACTCCTTAAATTGAATGGTTTTCTACTTAATAATTTGCCGTTCGGTAGTTTTAAATTATTTGTGACAATTTAATTTTTGTCTTGCTATGTTTTCTATGTTTTTTTTTTCTTTGCTTCATTGATGTCAACTTAGCGAAGCATCCTCTCAAAATCGGGTAAAAACTTCTTGTCTTGAATGGTTTACTGCTCAATATTTTGCCGTTAACTAGTCGTGCATTAAGTTGCGACAATTTCAATTTTGTCGTGCAATGTTTTCTATGTTTTTTTGCTGCTTTGCTAAGTTGATATTAACTTAGTGAAACACCCTCTCAAAAATGGGTAAAACTTCTTAAATGTAATGCTTTTCTACTTAATAATTTGCCGTTCGGTAGTTTTGAATTATTTGTGACAATTTAATTTTTGTCTTGCTATGTTTTCTATGTTTGTTGTCAACTTAGCGAAGCACCCTCTCAAAAAACGGGTAAAAACTTCTTGTATTGAATGGTTTACTGCGGATACTTACGGATAGTTAATCGTGAATTAGTTGCGACAATTTAATTTATTTTGTCGTGCTATGTTTTCTATGTTTTTTTCTGCAATTTTCTAATTTCATATGAAGTCACCGAAGCACCCTCCTCCCCCAAAAAGGGTTGAAAGCTTCTTATATTGAACATTTTATTGCTTGATAATTTGCCGTTCATTAGTCGTGAATTAATTGTTTAATTAATTGTGACAGTTTCAATATTATCGTGCTATGTTTTCTATGTTAAGTTGACAAGTTGATAGTATGATGTATCTGCAGTTACCAAATATATCTCCCAGAACACAGAAGAATTCACTTAAACTATCTTTAAAATGTATTTAAAATTGTTTCAAAGTTTTCTTAAAGCGTATAAATATCACTTTGAATGTAGCTCATTGTTTCTGGTGTCAATAAACCCCCTCTACTCTCTCTCTCTCTCTTCATTTACAATAGGTCTACCTTCCTAACTGAACATAAATAAAACGTATTACGTACAAAAGGCCACAATAATAAAATGAGCATGTAGACATTTCCCCTGAATTTTGGTGAGAAGCTTTCACCGAAAATAAACTTTCTACCTCACTGTTTTCTATAGAATTCTTATCAACAACAGCTGATGCATAACTTTCTCTCTGCTTTTATTTTATTTAGTTCCGGCTCGTCATATCCAGTTCTTCTCATGATGCTTTAGACAAAAATAAATGATAACAGAAATAAGAGAGAATTTTTCTCTACGAGTATCTCTCGGAATCGGAATCTATTCAATGTCCACCTCCACCACATAGATGGGCGTGTTTTACACATTTTACTTCTCATAGTCTCAATTGTCAGACGGCCGGCGCCAATATTAAAAACCATGTTTGTGTGAATATCTTATCAGGATTCAGGATATAGATAGAAACAAGTGGAAAGGACAATTTTAACAACCCTCCCTCGACGAAAAATATTGTTGTAGAGAACTGTCATTTGAAAGATTTTAAGAGAGAACATTGCTTGTGCTTGGATTTCCCTTTCCCTTATACTGAAATATTATCATCCTTATGCGCTCTACTTCTATCCTATTCTCAGTTTTTACATATTTGTATTTTTTGTCAAAAAGAAGGACCTATATCAACCTTAGCTCAATACTTTTACAGTAGTTGTCTTGCGGACGTTTAGTAGGAAAATACACGAAAAGGATAACGTGTCGCCGCGACCGACGCGAGACTCTGGAAGCAAACTATAATTTTTGTTCATCTTCCACTTTTTTCCAATTACTCATATACTTTCTAATTTCCGCTTTCGCTAAAATTACTACCTATATTATCAATCAGCCTGTTGCTTCGAATAATTTCCTCTTGTACAGCTATCCTTGCAACTGATTAAGAAACTAGGTTATAATTTTCGTGGTGTGCTTATCGTGTGGTTTTGTAATATAAAAAAAAAAAAAAAATATAAAATTCAAAGAGTTACTTTCCTTCATACACAAATAAAGTTTTGCTCAATCTTAGCTTGTTGTTTATTTATCGCGTATTAGTATCCATGTGTTATATGTGTATGTGTGTGCTATGTGTAAATTAATTGGTGTCTCATGTATTCAAATAGGTGTCAATTCGTGATGACTGATGACGTTTAAATAAACGTTAGAATAAAAATAAGTGGTTACATTTAGCTAACATTCTTTTGGTGTGGTAAATAAAAATGCATACAAATATTTATTTTTTTTTGTTATGTCCTATTTCCCTTGGTTTTAGCTTATTCTAATAAAAACAAAAAAAAACACCCAAATTGTATTTAAGAGGAAGCTTAACCTGATAGGCGCCTTATTAGCCAGACTCACAGTGGGGCAGCATAGATAACAAATTGAAATTATTTTGGACTACCAAATTACAAGTCTTAAAATATTTCCATTTTCAAATAAAAATGTCTAGAGAAAGTGGTCAGAAAACATAATGGATATAAATTAAAAAAAAAATGTATTCCCTCGAAAAAGCACCTAAAAACATAAGTTTAAAAGAAAAAATTCCCATGCTCAAAATACCTCAACGCAAAATCTTTTTTGATATGTAAACATCTGTGCCAGACGTAGGTTAGAGTAAACTAAAAAGTGGGTCTTGCTTGTATCACTTTACGTGCAATACATTCCATGTAATACATTCCGAGTTATTCGTTCCGTGTAATACGTTTCGTGTAATTCGTTCTGTGTAATTCGTTCTGTGTAATAAGTTCCGTTTGATACGTTACGTGTGATACGTTACGTGTGATACGTTACGTGTCATGTATTCGTTACGATATGTATTCATTATGTATAACGGATACGTACAATAACAAAAATCCAACACTCGGACGCACGTTTATATGTTTAAACATCTTAACCGTGAAAGAAGAATAATTAAATCTGTTCCTTTGAAACGGTTCGATGTACGAAAATGCTCAGGAATATTGGTGGTCTTTCAATCTGCAAAACCTTATACCATCATTAGCGATATGAATATCTGTAGAGCAGCGAAAAATTTACCATAAGTCGAACAAAGTCTTTTTTTTTGTACTTTTTTTCTTTTGAATTAACGGTGAAGGGTAAAAATATTAACCGTTATAAAGCTTTGAAAGAGTTTTGTAGAAAATGCCCTTAAAATTTCGTGACATCATTTGTTGCTGAGATATTAAGTGTTTTTCTTTTTTCGTTCAGAAGAAAACTCTGAACAGAGCTCGAGCAGGTTGAACAAGTTCTGAACATACTCTGAACTGAACGTGTTCTAAGCGTTAAGAACCAAGCTGTCAACAAATGACATTTGTCAAGCTTAAGCTGTCAAACTTCACAAAGCAAAAAAGAAAGAAAATTCAAATTACAAAAATGTAACTCTCATGAAATTTTGATAACATGAACAAAATTATCGGCTTAGGCCCAGTTTCTTAGTGGTGAGTTAAACCAGAGTTAGTTAACTCTAGAAGTAAATCAACCCACAGTTAACTGAGGTAGCAGTTTTTTGGTGGAGAATGGATGTCGAACGACTAAACAAACTCGGTGGATCTGTTTGGTTAATCCTGAGTTAACACACAAAACTTAGTGAGTTACATAGGGTTTAACTTTAATCTCGCGCTTAAAAACTGGACCTTAGTGAAATAAGTTTTTATGCATTAAAAAATAAAACATTTCTATGTAATTTCTTTATAAAACTTACCGAACTTTTTTTTTTTTTCTATAGTGTTCAGCTTTTTACTCAAAATGATCAGCCGATTTTTTCTGAGCTCGTAGTTCTGTACGAAAAAAGATACCCAACTTTGAGGCCCTGAACGCACTGACTAAAAAAAGAAACAATATTTTTGTTTGACAGTTCAGACTCTCTTCGGAACGAAAAAAGAAAAACCCCTATTGGTGACCAAAGTCAAAATTTCTGTTTTTTTTTTTTTCAAAGTCGTATGTATATTTCGACCGAAAAAATCGTAAAACGATGAAAAAAAAATAGATTAAACAAGCACTTTCCACAGAAAAACACTACAAAAAACTGAAAAAATATTTGTTCCCTTAATTTTAGTTGCGTAGTGTAGTTTGGAATCTGTCAGTTTAACTGATGACAGTTGAACTGATGACAAGCTGAACTACTGTTAGCTTCATTGCATAACAGACAGAAGTAGTTCTTATAGAAACGTACAAAAAAAGTGATTTTCAGTGATTAAAGAAATATCTTTTTTGAATATTTGAAATTAAAGGGGAAGAGATACAAATTTAAAAAAGATTCGACAACGACCACAATTTTGTACTGTACATTATATTTTAATAAATTTCTGATCTAATTTGGTTAATGAACACGTTGGAATCTTTTAAACGAGAAAAAGAGAAATTTAAGACTCGTCCCACTGTAAGACTATTGGACTTTTTTCTGCTTCAGGTTCATTTTGTTCTGCTCTTTTGCTGTCATATTTTAATCCTTAAAGATCTAATAATAACGAAAAATCAAAGGAAAAAAAAAAACTCAAATCAATTCGAAGCAAAACAAAAAAAATGCGAAAAGCAAAATTTTATCTTTGGGCCATTTATGACACAGCTCATTTAGAGGAAGCACGCTGGTTGCCAGAGGAATCCTGTGAGATGAACTCTATCGGTATAGAATAGCAAAAGTAGGGCAGGAATCATGTATTTATTATTTTTCTTATTTTTACCGTAAAGGCGGATTGAGGCTATAGTAGTTTTCTTGTTCCGTAAATAAGTTTCAATGTCGAATTTTCATGACGAAGATAAATTATTCTAGAACGAGATGAGATTTATTCTTGGAGATGTTTGAATTAAAATTACTAAGTTATTGAGTAATATATTTTCTTGGCAATTTTGAAAAGTTATTGGCACAGATATTATCAATTTGAATTACGAGTTAAGTATACACCGACACGGTTACACTAGGGCGTATGTGGAACATTTTGCTTTCTTTTTTTGTTTTGTTGCAAATAATTTCAATAAAATTGCGAGTGTATTTTTATAGTTAGACAGATAAAGTCTACTAAATTAAGTGAATCGATAGCAAAACATGTAATATTATAAAATCTTCAAATTTATAAAGAAGTGTGTACCTAAAACAATTTAAAACAAAAAAAACAATGGATGTTATTGTTCGATGGATTGATTTTATCGATGTGAGTTTAAATATTTTTGGGAACATTTACTTAGGTACAAATTAGATATTTATTGGATATGGGTGATATGATTTTCTTTATTAATTTAATATAGGCAAAGACTTTGCCTGAAGAGAAGGTATAACAGCTTTAAAGAACAACGATATTACATTTTTATATTGAACTTTTCTTTTCAAACATTGAACTCAAACAAATATAAAAAGCGTGGTAGTCTAGTGGAGATGGAAAAAGTTTTGCCCTGCAAAATCTGTTATATCGTCAAATTTTGTATAGACCTACACTTATGTACTGGATTGTCAAGTTCAGCGTTCTTTTAAAAACTAAAGGTTTCCTTGGTAAATAATGGATTGGGGCTCAAAGTTTTAAAAATTGTTTTTTAATAAAAATAAATCAACATAATACAAAAAATTGTGTCTGACACAAAGTTAAAGAAAACATTTATCGCATACTAATTTTGTCCCAATAATTAAAATTCAATTTTTTGTATTTACAAGATTTCGCACTTAACTTATTGGTTAGAAATGTTTGATTTGAGTTTATTAATAGGGGTGTAATTGGTATGTAGGAGAATATCACTTCTTTAAATTGGGAACACTGTTTCTAGTTTCAGTAAATTTAAAAGCTGACAGTTAATTTTGAAATTTCACTAGGAATGAATGCTAATGTTAAAATAAGGCTTGCAAATTGTATAACAGTCTAGAAATGGTTCTAGCTGTACAGTTAAGTGGTCGAAAATTAATCTTCCACATTGCGCTACATTCAAGCCAGCCGCTGTGGCGCCGATATGCTCGAAATCATCATGTCGATTATGGAATTCGCAATATTTGACTCGCGGGGGTGAGTTGACTGAATTCGCGGTGAATTCGAGCTCGCGTTATTTTCAATTATTGAATTCGCCAAATGAACTATTACTTATCGATTCATGAACTACCTTACCATTTTCTGAACTTTTTTATCGGCGCTGTCATTTGTTGACATTTAAACGTCATTAAGAAACAATTTAAAAAAAAGAGCGAGAATGGATAACATGGCATTTTGATTTATCTCGCTGGAAAATTCTTCGAAAAAAACCTAACTCCTACATTTCTTTGAACTTTTCGCGATAAGATGTCCATGATCTACAGAAAATCTTAAATAAATACTTTAACCTTCAACATTATCAATCTTAACTAACATTTTTGTACTATACATTTTATTTATGTGTAAATAGAGAAGTATCAACAGCAGATTCGTGACTAAATTGTCGCGGATAAGAAAAGTCAGAATTAGTATGGAGTGCCAATGGTTTGCGATTTCATTAATACTAATTTTGTTGGACAATATGTGGGTGGTGCAGGTCAAGTTACCGAAATTCGTTGAATTTTTTTATCGGTGGATTCACCAATAGCAAGTTTTTCGAAAATGAGTTAAACTTCCACACTTACTCAATCGCCTATTTCTGTAATATGCGTGCATATTTAAAAGCTAATGTTTGAACATTTTCCCCAAGTTCGTAAAAAGTGCTAAATATAATTACAAAACATGGTACATTACAGTAACACATTTTTTCTTTTTGGTAAATTATTGTTTTACCAAAATTTAGAACACAGCTACAGTCAGTCAAGTAGGAGCATGAGAGCAGTTATTCCCAAACTGTTACTTTTTTCTTAAAAACACTTCTCCCGTCAAGGGCTAACAATGTGAAAGTCAAATCAGTTCGTGACGAATGGGGGACAATTGAAATTGATGTATGGCCACATTAGATTGGCCAGCACAGTCAACCGATGGCAATCTTATCGAAAGAAAATGAAACTCCGTCCGAAGTAGATAAGCAATAATTAGAAGCAACATTCGTAGATCGGAACGTTGTCTTTTCGAACAGATGAAAATATTCTCGGAGATTTCAATTGCCTTTCTAGGGAGCTAGCCCACCAGCAAAATTAGAAAAAAGGCAAAACTTTGAAGCAAATCAGACAAAGCTGAATTATTTTGGTGAAAAATATTTTTTTAACTTCGATATTGGTACTACCTACAGCCTAAACCACTAAAACGATTTTCTTGAAATTTTGGACTCAAGGTTTCTAAATGATTCCCTAGAGGGGAAATTTAAAATTTTTTTAGTTCAAAAATAACGACATTTGCCATACGACCGTTATGACAAAAATACACATGTTTACCAAGTCCCGCTCATCCTATTCGAGCAGTAAGAAGTCGTTTATCATGGCCCTGTTGTGTTCGCCAGTAACAGTGACCATATTGCCGATGCCATCCTCAAAAAAATACGGCCCAATCATTCCTTCTGCGTGAACGCCGCACCACTCAGTGGCTTTGAGTAGATGTAATGGCTCTTCGTGTATCACACGCGGATTTTCAGTGCCCCAAAAACGAATATTTTACTTATTGACGTAACCGCTTAAGTATTGAAATGCTCATGACGATTTTCGACACAAAATCGTCCTCTTCGTTGTTGAGATTGAGGATGGCTTGACAGCGGAGTATAGCACTCCATTGCTTGTCAGTTTGTATACTACAGCTGTTTAGTTCACAAATGTCAAATATGAGTGACGTACGAAGCCATTGGAAAAAATTATAACAACTTCCGGCAAGGGGCCATCTAATTGCACATTCTCAATGAACTCATTTAAGGCGCTACATGGTCTCTTAATTCAAGAATAAGAGCTCAGTGTAATTCATACGACCAATAATTATCATTTATTGAAGACAAGTGATTACTTACCAAAACCTTTGAAATGCGGATATCAGCGATTTGAATAAAATTACCTATGTAAAGGGTTTTCCAATAATTATTGGAAATGTTTATTTTTGAATGAGGGTACATCAACATAAATAAAAATCATCACAAAGTTCGTGTGATAAAAACAGTGTTGACCAGTGTAAGAGGTGTTATTTTGAATAGCCCGCTATTTCGGTAGCTGTCACTTTTGAAGTTGTCATTTTTTGACATTTGACAAGTAGAAACTACGCCATTAATAAAAATGGAACGATACACGCTTCAACAACGCATTGAAATTATTAAAATTCACTATAAAAATGCTGAAAATTTGGCAGAGACGGTTCGTAAAACTAAAACATTTTTGGGTCGTCGTGAGGCACCTTGTCGGACCGCAATACAGAAATTGGTGGACAAATTCGAGCTGTTGGGACAAGTTAGTGATGTGAAGAATAAAACCCGTGCACGTCGCTCAAGAACAACTGAGAACATTGCTGTTGTAGCCCAAAGTGTTGAAGAAAACCCAGGTTTAGGCATTCCACAAACGTCATTACACCGTATTTTGCATAAAGACTTGGGTCTTAAGGCTTATAAAGTTCAGTTAACACAAGAACTCAAGCCGGCTGATCATCAACAACGTCGTGTCTTTGCCGATTGGGTCCTTGAAATGCATGAAAATGATCCGGAATTTCATCGAAAAATCATCTTGACTGATGAGGCCCATTTCCACCTCGGAGGCTACGTCAACAAGCAAAACTGTCGCATCTGGGGCTCGGAAAACCCAAGAGTTATTGTTGAAAAGCCTCTCCATCCTCTACGCGTGACTGTTTGGTGCGGTTTATGATCCGGCGGGGTCATTGGACCTTACTTTTTCGAAAATGAGGCTGGAGCAACAGTTACGGTCAATGGATTTTATGGCCGGAGTTGGATGGTATTGATCTGGACAACGTTTACTTTCAACAAGACGGCGCTACGTGCCACACAAGCAATGAAACCATCGATCTTTTACGGGAAAAGTTTCCGGACCGTGTTATCTCTCGAAGAGGTGATCACAATTGGCCACCGAGATCTTGTGATTTAACACCTTGCGACTTCTTCCTTTGGGGCCACGTGAAAGATAAGGTCTACGCCAACAGCCCAGCGTCGATTCAAGACCTCAAAGATGGAATTCGTGAGGCTATCGAGGACATAGGGCAGCCACTTTGCGATTTGGTTATGGAAAATTTCATGAAAAGGATATGGTCCTGTAAGCGTGGTCGTGG
Organism: Leucozona laternaria; assembly: GCA_932273885.2. NCBI lineage: Eukaryota > Metazoa > Arthropoda > Insecta > Diptera > Syrphidae > Leucozona > Leucozona laternaria. The sequence goes on along the minus strand of OW026368.1, from coordinate 41,295,339 downwards.
CGGCCATTTGGCTGATGTTGTGTTCCATTATTAACGGCATACCTTCCTCTTTATAATGAAATAAACATCCGATCATTTATCTCAAAAAAATGCCATTTTTCTTTGAATATCAAAATAACACCTCTCCCTATTTTTTTTACATTACTTTATTACCTGTTAAATTTCATCCACTAAAGGTTAGTAGATATTATCAAAAATGTATTCTGTTAAGAGTTGAAAGAAAGAAAACAAACTTATGTATGTAAAGTTTGCTTCGACAAAAAATTTTAATGATGAATTCATTTAATATTTTTGTGTTTCCTTCAAAAATAATATATTTATAGGTATACCTACATCTAAATTCAAACCAATAAAATGTTCCCTAAGCTTAAACTTCATAAGACTTAAGACTCTAACAACAGAACAGTATCTTCTTTTTCCATCATGCGTTCGCTATTTCCATGGCTAAGAGATTTACAAAAAAAAAAAAATAATTTGCTTATCCTTTGCTCACATAGAAAGAGCTCCAGTTTTTTTTTATTGGTGTGCTGTATAGGGCTTTTATTTCCTCTTTTATCCTGTAAAATTTTTCAAAAGAATGACGAAGACACAATCTTGTGTTATGTTCATCTTTGTTATTATTCTGTTCATCTTCTTGTCTAGCCTGTGATCTCTATTTTTTTGCTTGTTCCCATCGATGTTATCGATGATGATTGAAGTTAATTCTGTTTGTTTGGTTTAAAGGTTATACCGGTTACGCGTATTGTAAAATTTTAAAGTAAAAAAAAACATTCAAAATATGGTTGTGTGTATTATTCAAATCGAATTATAATCTCAAATCATCCTCCCACAAGGTTACAGATTGATACTATGAAACTCATGAGTTCACTTCAAAGACCTTGTTGAAACATTATATTTAACCTTGACCATGATGAATTGTTATAGCTGAGAAATTCTATATTTACGATGCGGGTGGCTCTTGACTTATTGGAGCAATGAAAAAAAAAAAACAACAAATAACAATACAAATCCCTCTGATTAAGGATTAAGCTAAATGCAATAAATCATACCTCGTAAAATATAAATATGTCTAACAAATAGACCTGTCATAAAAAAAAAGAAGAATTTTTTGGGTAAAAATTGAATGATTTTGATGATGAATGATATCACACTATAAAAATCCGATTAATCTAAGTGTCTTAAGCTGTGAAATAAAACATTCGTATGGCGTGCCTTACGGGGATTAACAATATAGGTAGAGTTCATACTAATATGTAAGTATGTATGTAACAGAGCAAACAGAGCTGTGCCAAAATATTTTTGATTTTTGTTTTCTTTTTAAAAACTTGCAACTTTTTTTCGACTTTTGAAAAATGTTTCCAGAATCCATCGAGCTATACACCAAAAGAAAGGTATTTACAAACTCTATCCGCACATCTAAGCCAAAAGCGCGTGGAACGTCTGGTTCTCGAAATATTTTCATCAGAAGTGATTTTACGATTTTACTGGATTTCTGTCCAAAACATTCAAAAGTGTTTGTGTTTGGATAGTGATATTTCCGCAATGGAGCCTCCAAATCGGTTGCGGTTTTCAAAATTGTGTATTATATTTCCAAGACCTTTCTAAAATTGAAAACCAAAATATTGTTCGAGGCTTGGTTCTCGAAATATTGGCATCCAAAGTCATATCACTGTACGTCTAACCAGCCTAAATATTTTTGATTTTTGTTTTCTTTTAAAAACTTTACAAACTTCATATTTACATAGTTCGAAAAGGTAAATATTTTGCAATCGACTCTCAACGATGTGATCCACAGCATTCTGCGTGGATAAAATATTTTTTTAGAACCTAAACTACACACTTATTTTGGGAAACTTTTTTAAGATAAAAAAGTCACATAATTTTGAGGTTTTTTTTTTGAACCAAAAACTAGGTAAATAAATCAAAATCAAAAACTTAAATTTAATAAAAAATCTTGAAGGAAAGAATGAATGAATTAATTGGGGTATAGTTGCACTGCGACCTACAAATCTATTGTGCCCCCATCTAGAGCTGAATGAGGTTGCTCACTCTACAACTCTTCCCCTTATTTCATCCCTTTGAGGAATTTGAATTTTTGGAGTATTTTTAAAGAGAGTATGTCTCTCTGTTCTATCTGGTGACGTCCCAGGTCCCAGGTATGAAAAATGATACTTTAAATAGAAGTTTTGAGATTTTAAAATGATTCCCATTTTTATTTACAAGTGTCATCTTGACGTTTTCTTTTAGGTCCAGTTTTTTAGTGCAAGATTAAAGTTAAACTCGAGTTAACTCATCAAATGTGGTGAGTTAACTCAGAATTAACTGAACAGCCGCTTTTGATGTTTTATCCACCGAGTTTGTTTAGTCCTTGCGATTGCATTCTCCACCGAAAAAAACTGCTTCTTCAATAATCTAACTGTGGATTAATTTACTTTTGTAAATTAGTTAGTAATTTACTAACTCTGGTTTAACTCACCACTGAAAAACTGGGCCTTAGTTAGCTTATAGCTTGTTTAAAGTATCGTGTTGACCATGGATTTGGATTACTCCGCACAGTGATAGCTATCACCACTAACAGTGCTTCATTTAGGTGGGTATTATTTTCATCTGCAAAACGAACTGGGCAGGCAAGGATCAGCTCTTCATAGCTAACTTGCGGAAAAAGTTAACATTCCGCTTGGAGTTACGAAGGGCAGTATATATTCTCAATTATTCTTTCTAAATCCAATCTATAATAAATCCCGAACCACTGACTTGATTTTCCGACCAAGGCAAGAAATAGCCAGGGTCGCTGCGACCTCTTGTGGTCACTGGCCAATCGGAGAGCATTCAGTGAAGCTGGGAATTCTTTACAATACTCATATTGTCGTAGTTGTGGGGACTAGCAGGAAAGGGAAACAATCGTTCATTTCCGCTCACCCCAAATTTAGAGCGCCATCATTTGGTAAGGGTTTTTCTGAAGACCTTAACGAACTTTCTGAAATGAAGATCAAAGATTTGATCTCTTTCCTCAACACGACGAAGTGGATCTAGGACAAACCTCGATATTAATTTGTACTGCATCCGTTGGACTACTTAGACCTCGCAAAAGGGGTATATCCACAATTCCCTCTAATAAAATCACCTCTCATCCCGGTCAATAGGAGTTAGGGTATCAAAACGGCGCACTCCAGCGCTATTGGCCCACTCAGCTGGGTTGGTCTGTGCCGCCATTTCTCACTGCCTATACCATGAACAAATTGCTAAGTTTTGAGTATAGAGTATAAATAATTTTTTTACCCAGCACTGTTTAAATAGAATACAAATCTTCAGTAAACTTCAGCAGCTAAGATTTTAAGATATTTTTTTCATAAGGAAATGGTGTGGTTGAATGTGCTGAAAGGTTTTGATAGCTTCTTCAAAAAAATAAACACAATGATGAATGAAATATAATTAAATAAACGAAACAACACAAAGAGGGAATAATGCTTACCCTATTTTTGCTACCACCTTTTCAATGATAGGTAATCTTATAACACACAACTGAAGAAATAAAAAAATGAAAAGAGAAAAAGAAAGATAGAAAAATAAAACAAATTGAAGAAGATGGAAATGAGATTATATATGTATATGTATCTTTAGAGAATTATGTATATGTGATAGACTGATAACCGCTTTCATATAGTCGACCTCGTCTACACCTCTGTGGTGTAGACGAGGTGCTTTCTGAAATTACATTCATAGCTCATTGACGAAATTCATTTTTCCAGAAATTCGTAGGTAAAAATACAAAGATTGATACAAACCACGTTTTTTTGCAAGGACATTCATAATGTAGGAGTAGAAGTAAAGTATGATTATATTGGAGATTGAACAATAAATAAAGGGTCCGCCATCTAACGTTTTTTATTTTTTTCAACTAGTGCTTATTTCGTGAATGGTAACACTTGTCTGATTTGACAGATAATTAGTTTTATCCTTCCGCTGAACGAATATGGTTGTGTGTACGCTTCGCTAAGTAGGCCTGCGATCGACTTAGAGAAGATGCCGATTTTGCCAAAAAAATCATCTTTTCACATGAAGCTCATTTTGATCTTGGCGGGTAGTAAACAAGCAAAATTGTCGCATTAGTTTTCTATCAACAAAACTTCCACAAAGACCAAACATATCACAAGTGTATGTAAGTACATACAAAAATCGTTATGTTTCCTAATTCCGCTTCATTGAATGAAATAATATGTAAAGAAAAACACACTTCAAATGACGACATTATAATTAAAAGTGCTGTATGCGTTCATTTCGCATCACAGTTTGAGAGCCGCTCAGGCTGGATTCATCGTTGGTTCTGTCAATTGCAATTCTGTCACTTATGTATTAGAGTTTTAGAGGTATAGAAGTATAAGTTGGCAACACTATTTTAACTGGCGGCCATTTTTTCAGCTGTCAAGTGATTTATTTTTAGTTTGGTTTGGCATTTCAACATGAATTGACTGACGCCTGAACAACGCTTCCAAATTGTGCCCAAATGGACCCAAAGCAAGATTGCCGTTGATCCCAATTTTCATAAGCGAATTTTGTTAAGCGATGAAGCTCAATTTTGGTTGAATGGATAAATCAATAAACAAAACTGCCGTATTTGGAGTGATGATAATCCTCAAGTGTATGTAGAGACACCATTACATCCACAAAAACTGACTGTTTGGTTTGCTTTATGGTTTGGTGGTATAATTGGTCGGTACTTCTTTAAAAACGATGCTGGCCAGAACGTTACAGTCAATGGTGACCGCTATAGAGCCATGATTACTGACTTTTTCGTTCATCAATTGAACAACCATGATGTGCAGGAGCTGTGGTTTCAACAAGACGGCGCAACATGTCACACAGCTCGTGCCACAATTGATTTATTGAAGGAAACGTTTGGTAACCGCATATAGTTTCACGTTACGGACCCGTGAATTGGCCTGCAAGATCGTGCGATTTAACGCCGCTTGACTATTTTCTGATGTGGGGATATGTGAAGTCGCTAGTCTACGCCGATAAGCCCGAAACGATTGACCACTTGGAGGACAACTTTCGCCGCGTTATTGCCGATATAATGCCACAAATGTTTTAAAAAGTCATCGAAAATTGGACATCCAGATAAGACTACGTCCCATCAGCCAGCCGTGGCGGTCATATGCCAGAAATCATATTTAATTTATAATGCCAGAAGATTATCTTTCGAATAAAGTAAATTTCATGTCAATTTAAAAAAAACCATCTTTGTTATATTCCATTCCCAAGTTCTATACCTCTAAAAAAAACACCCTTTATAAACTCCTGAATTAGTCCACCCCGTTTCCTTTCAAAGAATACGTACGTTACAGTCGTGTCACGGCTTCAATTTAAAATATTTTTAATCAATTAAAATCTGCGACAGTTGAAAAAAATGTATCTTTTTCATTTAATAATACAATTTAGATGTTAACTTAATCTTGAATTTTTGTAATGAGAGAAAAACTAATTTTTCTACTTCCTTCAACAAAATTATGAATTACAATGGTATCCTGCTTTTCCCTCATAGGAGCATTATTTATTATCTTAAGGCTCTTTCTTCGCTTCGCAGTTAGCACCATAGCGATAAAAACCTATCAATTTTTAATTTTCTCCCTTCTTTATTTTTTTTTTTTCCATTTCGATGCGCTCCTTGCTGTGTATCTTGTTACATGAACGCCGTAGCTGTCTAGTGTCTATCGCTTAAGTATGATGGCTATAAAAGCATAGATAGGTAAATATAGAACTTAGAAGCTACGCAGGGAATTGATTTAAGTTCAATTACGTAATTGCAGGTTATGAGTTATAACAATTAGATCCTCGTAAATAAGTTTTTATTTTTTCATCATCGAGATGTAGGTACACTTTAAGTATGCCGGATTATAAGATTGAATTTGTTTACCGAAGCTGCTCTAAGTAAAGCAGGTTCAAGTCGAAATTTAAATGTTGTATTGAGGTGATTGAATAAGCAATAGAAAGAAACTCTCGTTATGTATTTAATCAACACAGTTAAAACTTAAAAAATAAAATAATTTAAAATAAAATAAAATTCAGTAAAGCAAATACCACACATATCTATTGACATTCTACCGTTACTTCTTAAAACGATTTATCTTTTGAATGTCAAAATTCTAGTTGTACAAAGTCTGCATGACCAAAAAACTATGTAATTCAAAATGTTCAGAATTCTGTTTTTAAAAAAGGCTGTGTTGCAAAATTTTTAAATACAGAATTCTGGATTTACAGAATTTTGGAATACAAAATAACAGATTTACAAAACAATGAAATATAGAATTACCAGAATCATGGTCATGCAGAATTTTCGAATAGAGAATTAGAGCCCGTTCCCTAAAAAAAAAAAAAACTCAAAATGAGGTTATGAAGGTCATAAGAAATAGGTCAAGGAAAAACGTACAGTAATCTAAGTGAAGATTTTTAAATGCAAACTGTCTTTATTTTGGCTCAAAAACTACTGCCTCAAAATTCCATCCCGAAATCATATGCGCATTGAAAGCTATTGAATGTCAAATTCCGAAATTTTCGGGTTTTCGCTACATCGTAAAGTGTGACTTCGTCTCGTCGCATTCTACCGCCGGCATAGATAATTACACATAAAAAATTTTTCACTGGCCTTTAATTTTGTATATTTTTCGATTTAGTCCAAGTTTACACCCTCAACAACACTACTGTACATTTTTACTAAATTGTATTCAATATTATACGTTCTGCAGGCAGGTTAAATTAATCAAATATTTATTTTTAATTATAATTTTGTAATAAATATTTATTTTAAAAACAAACCCGCTTGAGAATCGCATGCCACCATCACCAAAAATCTAGAAAATAACATTTCAATTTAAAAAAAAAAAAAAAAAACGTTCTCATTGGCTATGTTTTTTCTCAAGAAATGATCAATCGGCGGGGACGCGAAATGGAATTACATACAAACACTACGCATCTGAATTATTTTCTGGTAGTTTTTCACTTGTAAGCTAAAAATAAATTCTTAAAATGCTAAAAATAAATTAACAAAATTTTTGTATTTATATAAAACTATTTTTTCAAGAGGTAAATTAACTGCAATTAAATAATTGTAAATTGTTTTATCTTGAACTTGAACTTCCTTAAATTTATTTCAAAATTTAATTCAAATTCCTAGCCTTGGCTAGCAGATACCATCCTAATTTTTTTTTTTGGCAAAGAATACCGTACGAATTTATTTCCTTAGGTGACGAATATTGCAGATTGCATCACGATTTAGAATTTAAAGATAAAGACCTAATCTTGAGCCTGGATTCGAAGAGCGGATCTTTCAGTCTAATGTTTTGTTGTGTTTTTTATTGTGAGTTTCACCCGAAAAATATTTCACCCGAAAAATGTTTTATTCGCCCGGAATTTTAAAAGCTATTGTGAGTTTCGCCCGAACGAAATTTCGTTCGCCTACAAAAAGGAAGTGAAAGGACATAACATTCCGCCCGAAATGACTGTTAACAATAAGGGGAATTTTTTTATAATGAAATTTCGGGGGAAACTCACAATAGGCGAAAAGTGAAATGTCAAATTTTCCGGGTGGAATTTTGTTCGGGTGAAACTCAAAATAACGCTAGTTATGTTCGTTTACTTTCAAAAACAGCCATTTTCTATACCAATCTTAGTCCAAAGTTCTGTCATAGTTCATATACAAAAAAAATAAAGTTGAGTAGTTTTGGGAAGTACCTAAGCAAAAAGACATAATACGTATAAATGAGGAAATTCTGGCATGTACATACGTAGGTTAGGTATGTTCGTTTACATCCTAAAACTGTCAATTTCTAACAACTTTAGTCCAATTAAATTATTTTTTAATGAACTTTGACAGAATGTTGAACTGAAATTGGTAGAAAATTGCAGTTTTCGGACTGAAGTAAACGAACATAACTATTGTATATGTAAAAGGGATCGGTTACATTACCTGTGTATTTTGAAAAACAATTTTTCTGACATACACTTCAAAAACTAACAAAACTCTAGCGGTCGTATTTATTAGATTTTATTAGAACATTCTTGAACAGTTGTGCATTATCAAAATAGTTATATATCTATTTATTTATAAACGCATTGCAACAGTTATCTACATGTGTCCCCATATAAATTCACTGACATACCTGTAATCTTTCAATTACGAATGAATAAATAAATTTGAGTAAACTTTCAACGAATATTTCTTTAATTTCAAGATTATTAAAAAATAAAAATATTCAAACTAAAAACTTGCCTTATCTTGTTTATTGAACATTTAAGAAAAGGTTTGGACAGCCAATTGCAGTGTCAAAATTAGACAATCGGTGTGTTCATAAATATGGTTTTGGAGTTGGATTAGCTGTCTAAAGTTAGATATACTTTGGAATGTATTTATAAGTACGACTGTAGGTCGTTGTGATTTTATCAGAACAGATCCAGCGTTCAAATCAATTTGACTTTTTTCAAAAGTTCATCAGAACTGATGGTGAAGCGAACAATGACAGACGAATTAATCTTGTTTCGTTTATTAAAAAAAGTTGTTTATTGAAAATACATTTTTAAGAATACGTCAGAACTTTTGTTCGTCAAATTACGCATCCACTGTAATCGTATAGCCTTACGCGATTTTCACTACTGATCATTGTTCATTGTGTATCTCCATCGTAAAACTCTTTCTGCTTGCAGTAAAAAAAAAATTGTTATCATTTGTTACTGTCATTCATTACCAAACCAAATGATTGGATTATTAACTCTTAAGAACAATAACAAAAAAATTGGGCTCTGCTCATTTATAACCTTTAACCAACTTAATATCCTTTAAGAGTTATTGTCACCACAAAGTGAATAATTGTTACCTTGCGACGCATTATGCGTGAGCGAGCTCTAAACCATCAGCCATAATTTCTATGGCTTTACCCACTCACTGTCATCGCTTCACAAAAAGGCGTTTTATTAAAATTGCTTCCACTTAATTCTCATTTAAAAACAAAATAAAACGAAAAAGGACACATTTATTACAATTTGAGCAACAGTCCTCCCAATTAGAGATTGGATAGACTGACACGGAGAGTCAGTAGGTACTCTTGGTTTAATGTTCATATCCTGAAATAGCGCTGTAATGTCTTATTAAATAGTGGGTAGGTACATCACGACATTTCCAGCTTAATTTAGTCCTTGAATCTAATTAATTTTTTTTTTTATAGACAACTAAATTACTTACTCATATAAATCATATATACAACACCTTCTAAACATCCTGCCTTAAGCAAGCACGTAATCACCGTTAAGTACCGTACCGGCTGTGAATACACTCGAGCCGAAAAATTGACATCAAGTCGCGTTAAATGGCTACATCCATACCAAAACACATGATTTATTATACACACATGTGAATTGAATATACGCTACGGATATATGTTGATATGTATAGATATGTACATTGGGATGTTTTAAGAGTAAAATAAAGAATAAATTGAAATTAAATAATTAAGTATGTATTCAGAGGTGTGTTTATTTTTTTGGAAACTATCCCAGGTTTCCAAAATTTTAAATAAGTATATCACTACAAGAACAAATTTTACCTGTTTGTCATCAATTTTCTTATACCTACAAAAATCGCTATTGAAATACAGAAACTATTCCCGAACTTAGAGTGAAAATGCTTGAAAACAATCACATCCAAATGAAATAGAAAAAAAAACCCTCCTAAAGTTACATCATTTTGTTTCTCAATTTCTTAGTTAAATATATATTTCAGTCGAACTGTTGTATGTAAACGCAGCGCATCCCATGTTTATTCATGCCGTTTTCGTTTGGATTTCGGAACTGTTCCATTCCTATAAAAAATGGGAAATTTGGACTAAAAGGAGTGAAAAAGGAGTAGCTCCGAACGTCCACTCGAAAACGACATTAATGTAATTGACATCTCTCGTACTGCTATCTCACTTGCACTGGCAGAAACTTCGTCGCTCAGTTTTCAAAGCAGAGGTTAAAATCCAGGGATGGCTAGCAAACTGCATTTTATCTAAAAAAAAAATCTGTTAATCTGATTAATTTTTCATACCGATAAATTTAAATAGTTTTTTTGCTTTAAGTGCATTTTGGTGTAACTGCGGATTAATTTGGATTAGTTAACAAACCTAAAAATAATGTTTTGCACATCTCTTCGAAATTACCTTTCCGTTGATATAGGTCTTACTTTCATTTCTTGCGTTTAAATGAGTTAAAAATGTACCATAAGGTTAAGCCACCACATATTTATATTAGCCTAGTCTATAATGCTCTATAAGCATTCTTGCTCCATATAGAACTCGACCTAGGCTTGTTGGAATATGCTTGAGGTTTCAGTTATAGTGGCTTCTATCCGTTGAATATGGAGGTGATGGTAAGGTGACCAGACCTGAGAGACATATTCAAGAAGGGGTCTATCAAAGGTTATATAAGAAGACTTATGTCCTTTTCGTTTGGATTTCGGAACTGTTTCATTCCTATATAAAATGGGAAATTTGGAGTAAAAGGAGTGAAAAAGGAGTAGCTCCGAACGTCCACTCGAAAACGACATTAGTGACGTAGGGATCTGAGAATTCTTTGGACCAGTGTTTGACAAATCCAAGAGTGGAATTAGCTCTATTGATAATGTGTTCATAATGGGCACGAAAATTGAGTTGATTATCCCATACAACACCTAAGTCACGAATGGAAGTGACTATTATCCCTGTTACACGCCACAATCGATTTACCATGTCGACGAAGTAGTTCGTTCTTGTATGGGCATTCACACGCCAATGCGTCGACGTATACTTATATGTCAAAGCTAGCTGTCAAATTGAAAAGTTGTCAATTCTATATTATTTCTAGTAAAATTACTATTTCAGAATGAACCCACACTCACTTTTGTGGTATATTTTTCGTTTGTGTTTTAGTATTTAACTTCCTTCAATAAACTATCACACGAATTCAAAAATAACGAGATGAAAAACACAAGTTGAAAACAAGAAACAATAACAACATACAAAACTGAATCGGTGAACTAGTTCGTTCCTTTTTACACTCCACTTCGCGATGCACAGTGGTGCGAAAAAAGTCTTTTGAAAAAGTCATGTCCATCGTTTTAAACTTTATGTTTAAGTACTCTTAGATGACTCGAGCGTATGAAATAAAAGTATTTTTTAACATATATATTGTATGTTCTGATTTACAAGCCCTCAAAGTTGAAAAATAATTTTACTCAAATCGCGAACCGTATTTTGAACAAACTTCGAGATGTTTTTTTCCGAAGTTCCTTTAAATAAATTCTCTTGCTTCTTAAATAATTAAATTGGTCTATTTTCGATTATCTAAAAATAAAAAAAAAATATTGATTATTTATAAAAGATACCTTCTATAAGTAGCCTGAAGCTTTAGTACTAAGAAAAAATGCCTTTTTTTAAAACTTTTTTATTAAAAAAAAAGCGCCAAAAGATACCAAGAAAGTAAATATGCCAGCATATGCTCCATGCATTCATGTTAAAGCATAGAAAAAATCAGCTGCAGATGCTTGCAGATGTGGAAGTTATGCTCAAAAATATTTCACTGAATCGGATTTCAAAAAACTCCGTCTTGACGGTGGTGTTTACCAAAAAGTTTGATTACTTCGGTATTAATTGTCAGAATGAACTGGTTAAGCCCATTATTTTAAGAAAAAATGTCAAACTTTATTTTAAAATTAAAACAAAATTAATACATTGACCCAGGTCTGAGAATTTCGATTTTTGCGAAACCATTTATTTCTGCCTGGAAAATTTTTCAACTTTCAACTCAATTTTCTTGAAAGCAACACACGAAAAACAATATAGTTTTATGATATTTTGAATTATATGATAGAGCTTAATACAAAATAAAGAAAAGGATTAGGGATAATCTTTTATTTTTTTTTTATTTTTCGCTAAAAGTAGGGCAGGTAAAAATAAAAAAGGTGTTCTTTTTAAAGTTTTATTGCTTTGTTTTTGTTCTGTATTGCGTAATTTTTTATTACCTGTAAGGATTAGTAATGGCTTATTAGAATAAAATCTCTTACTTAAATCTATATATATAAAGGATTAATGAAAAAAAGTCAGTATTGAGTTATTGAGCATTTGTGCAAGGTGCAATAAGTGAAAGTGAAGTTAAATATAATAACAAACATATATAGTGAATTCAATACATTAAAATGGATTCAATCGAAATTCCTTATTCGGTGTTGTGTAGTGAACTTATTACTAATGGTCATGATGTTCAAAATCTTCGACCATATTTTGTAACGGAATACCTCAACTTAATTCCTGAGCAAATAGAAACTGTGCTGTCAGAATTAAAGAAACGTTTTATTTCTCATTTTTTAAGTCGATGGAACGCAGTTCATAGAAAAAAAAGTCATTTTGAAAAAAAATACACTCATTGGCTCGAAGGAGTTTTCGAAGTAGAACTAACCCGAATTGCGACGAATGAAGATGTGATGCATCATATAATCATATCCTCAGATCCAATAATAACAGGTTTAAGGCGACAGGCAAAAAAGAAAATACTTCCAATCAGCGCAGACGCTAAAAACCTCATTCTAGCATTATAAAATTACTGCTTTATAATTGTTTTTATTTATTTTTTTTTTATGTATTTATCTATTTATTTATTTAATTTTATAATATACATAGTTAATAATAATATTTTATTCAAAATAAAAAGTTAAGATTTAAATATAACATCAAAACCCTCAAATTTTATAAAAATGTCAATAACTTTTTTTCTAATAATTTTTTCTTGACCAAATTTTGACCAAGCATGTATAAGACTAATCTTAACATGTGTGTCAAATTTTATTAAAATTCGTTTAATAGTTCAGATTTTACAGACTTTTTTCCGCTCTCCCATACAAACATCAAAACACTCAAATTTTATTCTTAGCCAAATTAAAATGCGAATCAAATTTCATCTTAATCCGTTAAACAGTTCAGATGTTACAGATTTTTTTTCCACTCTCCCATACAAACCGAACCACTGTGCGACGTGTCGGCATACTACTTCGTACTCCAGAGTTCGAACTCTTTCGTTTCACACGACCAAAAAACCTTGCCGACACTATAAATCGATGCAGTCGATTGTGGCTTGTAACAGGAGTATATGGGCGTAAGTAATGGCCTGACATTTGTTCACATTCAGTTCAAAAAAGTTGTGTTTGCAGCAGGTAGAGAATATAATATGCTTAGAAATACGCATGCCATCAGCATAAATCTGAATCTCAAATCCAACCAGTACAAGTTCAGAATTATTTATAGCAAGCAAACAATTTAGGGACCTAAATGACTTTCTTGTGGGACACCAGATGTTGAGCAGATAGGTTTCGAAATGCAAGATCTAAATAGGACTGAATACTTGAAGGTCATTAAGATAAGACTGAAGCCAAGATATAAATAATGATTTAAATCCATGTTCCTCGCCTACGTGCTTTAAAATCGCAATAAGTAATTGCATTGCTTAATAGATCCTATTCGGAGAATTTTAATCGCTATCAATTAAAAAGTTTGTTGGATTCTTCCATTCCCCATCAGGACACCCATTTAGGCCCAGTTGTTTTTATATTATTCGAAAATAATCTCACTATACAGTTTTAAAGCACTCAAATTTTCGTATCTTTGCTGATGACGTTAGCCTATTTTAATCCATTTGCAATAATCTTGAAATTGAACGATTTTTTAGAAAATTGCTCCACGTGCAAAAACAGGTGGAAATAGTGCAAGGGTATTTTGCACCTGTTACCTGTTTTTATGTCAAAGAAATGACCGATTGCCGATGACAAAAAAAAAACATAGTACCTCTTGGTAGTGTTTCTTTTTACGATTTATTGAATCATTTGTTTTAAAACATTTTCTTCTTTTGTATTTTAGTCCTTGGAGATTAATTCCGTATGTTATTGTTAAACACCCCACTGTGAAAAGTGTTCTCTGCTATACGTTAAAGCGAAGAAAAATAACAGAGCACCTCATCAGTATGTATTAGCATTCGTGTCGTGCCAAAAGCACGAACGTTGATCATTTTCTTGAATCCTATTTAAATTTTTCCGTGAGAAATCTTAATAACTTAATTCTTCCATATCGCACTCCTTTGCGTATCGTACTGCCCCCAGTTATCGATGTCGATGTCGTTGTTTGTTTTTCTTTTTGTTTCCAGTTTTTTAAATTTATTCTTTTTCGACGTGACAATTTAAACTGATTTAAAATTTATATTCAACTTTAAAAACCTTAGATATAAATAAAATGGATTACCACAGACTTTTTGTAAACTTTTTTTTGTGTACTATTAAATTTTTAACCAAGGAAACTATTTCACGTTGAGTGGAAAATTATTTGCGAAACTTTTTAATATACAAACAAATTTCTTCAAAACGCTGACAGGTGGTTTTATGTTTGGTTGTGTTTTTTTTTTTTAATTGAATTCTAATATACAAATTTGGAAAGTTGTGTGGTTATGTGTTTAACTTCCCTTCGATATTATATCCTGCACTTGTTTGTGTTGCTTAAACGAGTAACTTTGAAAGTGAATATTGAATTCGTTTTTGATAGCTCCAGTGTGTTTCTAAGTTACGTTCTCTATTTGCATTTGCAATTTAATGGAATTATGAAAATGTCAATAATTGAATTAGACTGAAAGTCAAAACTAATTTATTTCGTTGGTGTCGAAACAAATTTTGTGTTTGTGTCTAACAAATTCTTATAAACTTATAATTGAGTATATATATTTGAATAAAACTATGTAATTTTATTTCAGTTTTAAATAATAATTGAATAAGTTGAACCTTGAGTTTGAAGTTTAGTTCGTAGTTCTAATGACATTAGGCGTGTTTTTTGATTAATTGAATAGCCAGATCAGCAAATTTTTATTCGCAAACAACAACAAATCGAAGATTGTTATAACTTAGGTCAGTAATCAGAACGAACATGGAGTGGATATAAATTGTTGAAATGTTTAGATGGCACTTAATTCGGTTGCAGAAAAATATTCGCCTCCGAATGGTAGGTAGCCATAGATTTTTTGAATTATAATGTGTTCTTAAATGCATCTCGGGTAAAAAAAAGTTGACTGTATATACTTTTTTCTCAGACAAGCGTATTATGTAAAGGCATTTCATTTTGAAATAAAAATTCACTTTTATACGAAACTTGACATTTCTTGACAGATAGGGGACTAATTTCATTTTGACGAATATTTCATTACAAAATCAATAGAAAGCTCTAAAATTGCCCTTTTAAAAAAATAATATGTTTTTTAATCCATCGACATCGAAGATATCTATCAATGAAATTTGACAGTTTATTGCTCGACTGAAAGGCAACAAACTGTATTTTGAACTGTAGACATTTTTTTTTACGGTTTTTTTAATTCATTGACATCGTACAATGGAATTTGACAGTTGATGGCTTAATAGATAGGCGACAAATTGTATTTATTTGATCGTATCGAGAATATTTTGTTCCAAATGTCAACGGATTGCCCTGAAAATGCATTTTTCCGGAGCAGAAAATATAATGGAACAAATTCGAATTTTTCACAGATTTTTTAATACATTCACATCGTAGCCATCCTTTAATGAAATTTGACACTTTATTGCTTGATGGTCTACATTAACCAAGATTTGTTTCGGAATTACTGTCTTTGTTCTGAAAAGAAGAATCAATCTTTCTGAATTCAATTTGAACCAAAAGCGTTGACACATATGGAATTGATGTTCACTGGACATCAATTATGCCCCGTGTAAGCCAAATGCCAAATGCCAAAAGTTACCTTCGAACTCGCCCGAGATTTGTTTGCCATTCCTTCTCACACTTAAGGTAGTGTGCGTTCAACCAACAGATACTAACAGATAATCTCTTACGATTTTGTTTCTTCGTTTGAAAGGTACAAGAGATTTTAGAAGAAATTGAAAGCAAACGTCAACAAATCTCCAGCAACTTGTTACTTCGTGTGAAAGGGGACTTAACTTCCGTCTTCTTCTTAGTTCTGTTTATGTCAAGCAGGGAATTACGCTATCAAGTGTTTTGGAAGGTGTAGGTAATTTGTGTAGGTAGTTTTCTTTTAATTGCTTGGATTTCATTTTAGATCGAAGTTTATGAGATTAAAGAATTAAAAATCATGTAATAATTGAAAACTTTTATTTATTAATACTGAATTATATATATATTGGGGCGTATTCATAGTCGTTTGCTAAGCTCATGTTTTACTAAACTACAGATTAACGAAAATCAACGAACACAGCTCCTATATTTTACTTAACCTTCTATTTTTATTAACATATAAGTAAATTGAATTGTTTGACTTGAAATATTAAAAGAGTAACCAATAACAATCTAAATAAGTCATAGAAAATTCGATTACACTCAAGTTTAACTAAGCAACAGATTAAAAATGGCTATGGTATTCATAGCCCTATTACGTATCTCCTTTAAATGCTGGATTTACACTACTGACAAATTGGCAGCTTTTTATCAGTAAACAGCCAAAAGAATGAATTTGTCCATTCTTCTGGCAGTTTTTTGACAGTTTACTGACACGATTCTGCCAATTTGTCAGTCGTGTAAATCCAGTTTAAGTCTACTGTATAAGGGCTGAATAAATAATCGCCCATCTTTAACCATAAGAAGGTAGGTGATGGAATTGACAGTTACCGACATCATTATCCTCACCTTATCGTTTCTTTTCCCTGAGAGTTTTAGTCAAAATAACAATAACAACCAACCGTTTTAAGTCAACTGATACAAGTAGATATTGAGATAAATTCTATATCCTGTCTCCTTCCTATACCTACCTACTCCTACCTATATAGATTAACACGGATAACATTATAGTTAATTTATTTTTATGTCACGATTCGTTTGAAAAACGTGTTGTGAGCTTTAAGCACTGAAGTTGATGGTCTAATGATGAATTAAAGATTAGTATTGCAAGTATTGTATCTCAGGATATGGGTCAATAAAATGTATCATAATAAGGGTTGGTGAGAAGATTTTTATGTTCTTCCAATTGGTTTTGGGGAGGATTTTTATTTCAACATTGAGGCTATAATGAGACAGACACGAGCGATAGCTTCCAAATGGACGCGCGTTGATCATTTGTCCGCGCGTTTTTTACGTTAACATTGTTAATGTCACACGAGCTTCATTTCTTTTTTGCTGGAACGAAAAGTTTAAAAAAAAATGGCGCAAAATTTTAAAGAATCCGTACGTTAAGGTTTTAACATGATACTAAAGGGTGTTTTTTTTAGACGTGTGGTTTTCAATCTGGCAATACTTTTTTTCGGAGTTGGTCTTTTTGACAGCTGTCACTTGATTAATGCTGAGTTTGGTTTGCCATTTCATAATTAATAGACTTACTCTTGCTTTACTCGAATATTCGGTCGACATAATCGCATAAATTTGAGCAACGATGGATCGGTTTCGCACCACGTTTACTCTAGTTGACAATGCGCATCCTCAGAGACACCTTGCAGTGTGCACGGCAGACGCTTTGCTGCTGTGGATCAGAGTATCGAAGAAGACCCGAATGAGTCCATCCGCCATCGTGCGCAACAATTGGAGCTGTCGAAAATTGGGCCTCTCGGCTGGAATTTATTCGAGCCAGCCGCGGTGGCCACTTGCCCGAAATCATTTTTAAAACATAATGGCAAACCCTTATCTTTATAACAAAGCTAAATTCTTGGCCATAACATTAAATTATATGCTTTTTATCTCTTCTTGAAAAACACCCTTTATAAGAGCTGAACACGCCTAAAACAAGGACAGTTCATGCAAAGAGTGAGCTAATATACCTTTTAAAATTTTTAATTGTCAAAGTGAGACATTGAGTGATTTTAGCTTTAATAAATACAATTTGAAAAAAATAATACGATGCTTACTCGTTTAAAATTTGGAAAATTCTCTTTTATACCTTTCATCATATTAAAGAGGCTTTAAAGTCGTATTAAATTGTCTAAAATTGTGTCCCAGTGGGTTTTTGTCGCCTTCAATTGAGGCACGAAAAATTTTAGTAATCATGTCCCTGTATAACGCTCACCGTTGATTATACGATTATACCGATATGACCATAATTATTTTTGATCACATATAGTATATGGACCAATCACTCCAAATGCTATTACGACAACTTGAACAATATTTTTCAATATAAATTCGAACAACTTGCGAAAATTTGACTTGGCAATGGCGGCACACGTCTATGCATGATGAATTGTCAAACCAAACTAACCTTAATAAAACAGCCTAGAATTGACAAATCGGCTGTCACAAAAAACAGTGCTGTCAATTTAAAGTTTTCCGCCTCAAAAAAAAAAAAAAAAACCTTTTAACTTTAACTAGCTCTACAAGTAAAACCACTAATCCAAATTAAATAATCGTGTTCGACTACGATAGCTCATCAATTGGGATTTTTACAACCACTTTACCTCTAAATAACCATTGTACGGCACCTAATGATAACAAAAAGCATTACGAACTTTACGATATTTCGCGTTATTTTCACCGTTTTTGTTGGTATCTATTCGTAGTATACTTCTGACACTTCTTATACAAATTGTTCCAACTATATAGTACAGTTCTATTTGATTGCTTATATTTTATTTAACACTTTCCCAACACACTATAGCATGCTGAAACCCAGTTTATTCAAACTTTGATGTTTTCTCTGTCAGAAGGTGTTATGTCTTATTGTTATTGACCTAAAACATGTGACATTTTCAAGTTCAATTCTTTTCCCATCGAAAAGGCTCGCTCCTGTCAGAATCAGTTAATTAACACGATAATACCCTTATACTTCTACTCCTACAAGTTTTGGTTTATTAACATAACATCTTACTTTTGTTGTTTCGGATAAGAGTCGTTATGTAGCTGATGTCAACATATTCGTTTGGTGTATTATTATGTCAGGGAATTGTGTGAAGAAAGTTATTTTAAAATATATATTTATATATACATACAACACTCAAAGTGTTCATGTCGTTGATAGGTACTAAACAAATACAAACCCTTTGGGTAGAAAGAAGCGCAATATAAAGTTTATTGTGAATAAACACGACATTGTGAAGTGACTATTGACTATTCCTTAAGGTAAACCTAGTCGTTTTGTTGGATAAAAAAAGATCTCGACTGATTATCGTAATAGTCGTGTCGTGGTATTTTTGGAATCTGACTACACCTCTGTATATTGGGTTTATTTTACCAAAGAACAAAGAATTTGTATTCCACCTGGATGGGTCATAAGTCCACAAATCAATGGTTCATTTATAACCCATTCTTGTGGGTCAGAAGCCTTACATGGGATTTTTTTTGTGGATTTTGACACATCGATTGTTTTACGTTTTTATTTGGGCAAATGAAGTCATTTTGTTGAAAATTTCCAAATTTGATTGCAAATCATCCCATTTCCCATATACAGATTAACATTTCGAAATAAGGTAATTTTAATCAAATTTGCACGAAATTCGATAGAAAATACGAACACACCCAAGTGGAATCTATTCAAAGTGGAAACCATTAAAAATGTCAAAATTCGATATATACAAGCGGTTAAGAGCGCAATCAATTTCAAAATTAAATTAGCTGTCAAACGTAATATATGCAAATTTGAAGTGAAAGACTTTTACGAAATTACCTCATTTAGGGTTCTAATGAAAACGTAGCTCTCTTTGGTTGCATCAGAAGTCCACAAAAGTTTTCCGAATGCATCAATATAACTGACAAATGTTCGAAATAAGGCTAAGTCCACACAGTATTCTACACATATTCTTGTTTTTGAAGCACTGGCGATGAAGCTCCAGTGTGCCCTCGCGCCGGGCGGTGGGCAAATATTAGTAGTCGCACATTATGTGGGGGGTGGGCCATTTGTTGGTTTCTTTTTAAATCGTTAATTAAATTGACACTGACAGCTCTCATGTGCCCAAAAAAATAGACAGAAACAGAAAAAATTGCCAAAACAGTGCGAATTTTGAATACAAATTTCGTTCGAAATAATGAACCAACTGGACTTGTTGTATCTACGCATGTTTGTGAATAAAGTGAGCGGGACTGGTTTTCTGATTTATATCTGAACATCGAACCGTGTTCGTCTTTTGGGCTGAAAGCTGCTACCGAAAGTGTACTCCTTAAAGCCTAGTACGCTGCTGATGAAATTTTTGGTGGTATCCAACACACGACAACGAAATGCTTAGGGAAACCACACCGAAAAAATGACATTTGAAAGAATCACCAATTGCAACAAAAAAAATACAATACAACAAACTCAAAACGTCACGGAAAGTCATGTTGTCATGAAAGAAACAAAAAAATACAAACAGAAATAAAACTCAAGTGTCACTTCTCCGCACACAATTAATTGTCCGGGCAATTAATTCAGTGCGAAAAAAAGCGGAGACTTCTTCAAATAATTTGCTTCAATTTATCAATTTCGCTTATCGAACAGCGTACTGCAAAACGAAAAGGAGAACGACATTTTTCGTTTATGATTTCTTTGTGTCATTTTTAATTTTAAAATTTGAGAGACATTTTAGTTAAAATTGAGTTTGTCTCACATCCCTGGACAAAAAAAAATTAGTTGTTTCCCTCTCACATGCGAAGGACATGAACAAAAGTGAAAAGGCATTATTTGTTAATAGCTACCCACCCAAGAAATGTCAAGAAATACAAAATGATAGGTATTTATTTTTCAGAATTAAATAGTTATGGTTATAGCTAGCTTATATTTCATAGCGCGTAAGTCAAATATCTACTCATCCGTTGATTCAAAATGGTTCGTAAATTCCATTCTAGTTGCTGTGCAAAAATCTCGTACAAAGGAAACGGTACGTTTACTGGAGAACTGTCCACAGCTATGTGGAAGGATGTTGGTGCCGATGGAGTCTCCTTGGGCCATTCGGTTCGAAACGTTCGCCATCAAATCTTGAGCGAAACTCACAAATTCCTCGGAGAGAAGCTAGCTTACTTCGAGGGATTGAATGTTAAGTGCTTACAAACTCGGTATTTTTGATAATTTTTATTGAAAAATTGAGTTGAAAGGAGGGCTTACTGCCAACCCAGCCGACGCAGTCATTTTAGTGAAATATTATTTCATAATTAATCGGAGGATCAAAACTCTTCAATAAGGTAACAATATTTGGCAAATATTGAACAGCCTTTTTAAATAGAAGCCAAAAGTTGGCCTAATTTTTCTTATTATTTCTGTATGATTGCCATCTATTTATATAAATTCATTTCCTAAATAATCTCATTAACCCTATATATCTACACGGAAAGCAAAAAGTCAAAATAAAAGGTTCAAAATGTGTTGACTATTTCTCGTTTCAAACGACCTATTTTTTTTTTGTGTCAACAGTTTACATAAATACTTACATATAAATATATGTACATATTGTACCTACATAAAATGGTACTCGAACAGTAATTGGTTTTGTAAGGAAAAAATCCACTTGGAATACAGTTTTCTATCGATCCTTAGATGAACTTTATTGCACGAGTATATCCTTGTTGGTCGAGTTAGCCAATTTATAGTTTTTTAAGCTTTTCGTTTAAAACTTACGAGATTGAATAAGATGACAAAGAAAAAAAAAGACAAGACCAATAGAAAAGAATCGAATGTCGTTACCCTTGGGTATTTTAAGTTATCCAAAAGGAATATTTTCTTGTATAGATAGTGTAGGTATAGTAAATCCCTGAGGAGATTTGAGTACTCGTTATGTGAAACATACAGAAAGACTAACCACCCGTCTTGTGTGTGTGCCAAATATTCATACGAAATACTTTATTGTATACCTTCTCAGTCCCTCAATATTCACTGGTTTACATTTTAAGAGTTTAATTTTGGAAGTTAAATAAAACCAACTAGCAATATAAAGAAAGAAGGCGTAGGTAAAGAAAAATACAACAACGACTGGACTTTCACAGGACATGAGAAAAAACGGCCACACGACTGATGTGCATGTTATCCAAATACTTGACAAAGAAAAACACAAACAAACGACACACCCTGGAGAGTCTGGGAGTACATGTTACTCTCAGGAGGGTAATGAATTTTAGAGAAGACAATACTGGTTATACGTGCCAGGTACAGATAAGTATGAGTGAATTGTGAAAATTGATTAAAACAGTGCTATTTCTGCTTTTAGGTCAGACACAAATTTATTAGCGTTTTATCAGTTTCATGGTCTTCTACATTATGCATACCTAACAATTATAATATAGGATTGTATATACTCTGTTAAAACTGACCCAAATAATCGAGTTCAAAATTTTGTTAGCAAAATCGGTTTTCATTCATTATGCGATGATGCCTCCATAAAACTCATCAATTGTTATAAAGGGTGATTTTTTAAGAGGTTTAGAACTTTTTTTAAAAAAAAAACACAAAAAATTCGAAAAAATGAATAAAATATTTATTTGAATCGATAGTTTGAACCTTGCAATTTAATGTTTAAAGATAATTTCATGCAAATGTTGACCGCGGCTGCGTCTCAGGTAGCCCATCCGCTGAGTCCAATTTTGGCATACTCTTTCACACATATCGGCCGATATCTCACGAATGAATGCATGGATGTTGGCTTCCAGTGCGTCAATCGAAGCGGGCTTGTCCCTTTAGACATTAGCCTTGACATACCCCCACAAAAAATAATCTAATGGTGTCAAATCGCACGATCTAGGCGGCCAATTGACCGGCCCGAAACGTGAAATTAACTGTTCACCAAACTCGCCTCGCAATTGCGCCATTGTTTCGCGTGCTGTGTGGCATGTGGCACCGTCTTGTTGAAACCACATATCATGCAAGTCAAGAACTTCCATTTCTTGCAAAAAAAAGTTTGTTATCATCGCTCGGTAGCGTTCACCATTGACAGTAACGCTGCGATTCGCATCATCTTTGAAGAAATATGGCCCAATAATGCCGCCGGCCCATGAACCGCACCAAACAGTGGCTTTTTCGGGATGCATTGGTAGCTGTTGCAATGCTTCTGGCTGATCTTCACTCCAAATGCGGCAATTTTGCTTATTTACGTACCCATTCAACCAAAAATGAGCCTCATCGCTGAACACAAGCAGCGCGCGATGAACATTTCGAACCGAGCACGAATTTTGATAGTAAAATTAAATAATTTGCAAGCGTTGTTCATTTGTAAGACGATCCATGGTTAAATTGCAAACCAAACTGAAGCTGTTTGACAGTGACACAAGGTACTAAACACACGTCAGCTGTCAAAACCAGTGTTGCCAAAACCAAACCAGCTTAAAAATCACCCTTTAGATACAGCACTTGTAATTAATTCTCTTTGAAGCCTCTTTCTTCTGTTTTTGTATCCGTAAGTCCCTTCCGGACCGATATAACCTTTGTCTTTAAATTACTCGTATTGAATTACGGAAGCTGAGTAATAATTCAAGTGGGCCTTACAGTCTACACCTCTCGAGCTAACTAGCCCCCACTCTACTCAAAACACTTCTATTTTTTTCAGGTTCAGCTTTATTAATTGTTTACCCACAAACAACTATAAATGATATTAAGTTTCATACTGGAATACCTCTGAGTATTAATTAAATAGAAAAATGATTCGAATCACCCCAAAGGATTAATCTACATCTATAGATATGTATACATATATATAGAGAAGGGACAACAGATAACACGTGCGTTAATATTGATCCTTTTGGGGGACATGAATTGGTTCAAACAAGAACAATGGAGGAGGTTTTGTTATTATGTTCAACAACAGTTTTATAGTTGAGATTAAAATCCCAACAATTTATCTTTCATTTATGAAGTCGAGTATAACCGTTTTATATTATGAGATATAAACCCACTCACACATGTATCTATATGGGTTGGGTTTTTGTATTTCTATGAGTATCAAAGGATCTAGGGCGACAAAAAAGGGACATTTCCTTAAAAAAAAAAACACTGTAAATTGTTTACACGATAAAAAAAAAGATACAAGCTCAACTCTAAAACAACACTATAAAACCCAGCGATTAAATTAAGCGGAAA
Source organism: Leucozona laternaria (assembly GCA_932273885.2). Classification (NCBI taxonomy): domain Eukaryota; kingdom Metazoa; phylum Arthropoda; class Insecta; order Diptera; family Syrphidae; genus Leucozona; species Leucozona laternaria. Next base: position 41,271,309 of record OW026368.1, on the reverse strand, counting down.
AAATAATATATTCAGGATGAGGTGTTGCTGAAATCAAGGGTACGAAAATAATAAGCTGATATGAAAGTTATGGTTGAGGGCTATTTAAGGCTTACTGACATTTATGTATTTATTTAGGACACTTTTCTTGTCCTGTATTTGTGTTACCCATCATTTTGAGACTGAGCTTAATATAAGCAATGATTAAGAAAGGAAACACCTTTTCTTCACTCAGTCGGCTATTGAGGGCACTATTCGTAACATAATGGTTATAGGGTGTGTTTTAGAAGACTTTTTTGAATTACAAAACTGTATTCTAAGAAATGGTTTATGAAACTATATTTTAAACAACATTTTGGACTCTTATTTCACTACTAATCTGCTGAATAATTGCTTCCAATTTTATCAGCATACAGCAAGCACTTAACAAATTAATGATCAGCTAAAAAATGTTTGATTCGAAGAGCGAGATGAGTTAGGTGAAGTTTTGTGTGGGTGTGTCAGTGGGTAGAAATTTTCGGTGTCATTCAAAATTCTATCCTTTATCATGTCTAAAAATGTCTTTGAAATCATTACGGTGGTTCTTTTATACTAACTATGAATCCCTCTGTACAAAAAAAAAGTACAAAAAACTGGGGGGGGGGGAGGCAATTGAATTTTTGTACACCTTTAAAAGGGCGTGGCCGTGGGCGGAAATTAATTGTGTCGATTTCTCACCTCATCCTTTATAACGTCTGAAAATTTTATCAACATCGGTTTAGTGGTTAAGTTTTTTTATGGAATTTTGCCCCACTCACATGCATCTCAAATCCTTCCCATTTTTCTTTACTTTCGCTCTTGACACAGTGGTTCACAGTAAACTTGAATATAAACCTTGCCAACAATATATGCTCAAAAATGCAAGCAGCAAAAACGTAAATGTTTTACTGATTTTATTCCTTACAACCACTAGTGGTGTTCCACAGGGATCCATTCTGGGTCTATTACTTTTTCCGCTTTTCCTCAATGTTATTCCCCCCAGTGAGTCGGTCAAACCGCTCATTACATTTTGCCTGCTGATGATGTACAGTTGTACCACTCCCCGGTCTTCGTCTTATTAAATGGTGAGTCCCGCGTGTATGAGGAGTAAGGATCTCAAATTAATCCCTCAGATTAATGAACTGACCCTAAACCCATCATTACCTAAGTGTTTGGTTATGTCTTAAAAGATTCTGGATTTAACATACTTCCCATAAATTATTTTTATGTAATACATCTGCTGAATATGTGGATTCTGTTCAGTATCTGATGGGAGTAAATTTTACCCGCAATCTTACTGGGGATAAGCAAGGTAAGTTATACCTCACAAAAAGACCAATAGTGAGTAGTTGGTTGATTATGAGGGACGTACAAATTAAATACAATTCTTCAATTACTTCTCCAAATCAAAGACCGATCGAAGAATGAGCTGCGGAGGGAGTCGGGCTCAGTTTTGATATTTTTATTATAAGCGAAATTTCAAAATGAAGTCGGACTCGCTCCGAAGCTTATTCATCGTTTTCTGTAATCTAACTTTCTTTTAAACTGAAGATTTGAATGAAACAACAACCACTTGAGTGAGCTATAGCACCAAGTTATTATAAGCTGGAGTTAGAGCTATTTCACGGGTGCCAGGCTGATCATCAGACTCCTTTTTAGTGGTGCTTAGTCTATTACGTTCAATTTAAATTTGAAAAACTTTTTGCACAGCTGAAAACCGGCTTTGACGTTTTGGATTCTAAATTGGCAACACTGTTTCTAGTGATAGTATGGTTGACATCCGATAGATATGGCTGACATCTGACAGATATTGGCGCTCTCCCATATATTAAACCGAATTTTCATCGTTTCTTGACTGAAATTTATCTATCGATGCGAGAGTTACAGAACGTAGACACAGAGAAACTAAAAGTTGCTTGGGCGAGCAACTTAAAGTCCCCTTTCACGCGAGGAAACTGAGTTGCCAGCAACAATCAGTTTGTTGGTGAGAAGGGCAAGAAGTAAGAGGGGAAAATGAAATCTCCCCGGTCAACGATTCGAGGAGATTTTTTTGACATTCCTCTTCACACACACAGTAGAGTGTGTTTAACCAAGCTATTTTAAAAGGAAAATACAGAAAGTTTCCACGATTTTGTTTCTTCGTGTGAAAGGTACAGGAGATTTTTAAGGAAATTAAAAGAAAACGTCAAAAAAATCTCCAGCAACTTGTTTCCTCGTGTGAAAGGGGACAAAGTTGTCTAGTGGGTGTCAGGCAATAAAATTTTCTAGTGAAAGCTCTCCCTAAATCGAGCAATCGCTAAATTTTTGATATTTCTGTAGCCTGGAACGCCCTTTCGCTCATGACAGATGTCATTATATTATGTCTGTTTGTTAACTTGCAACTTCTTGCTACTTGTATGGGATTTGACAGCAAGTTGTGCTTCGTCGTACGACGTTTCTAGTTACCAAACAGACATATTAACTATCATAACAAAAAATGGAAGTTTTAAAATTTATTTTCATTTAAAATGTATGCAAAACCGGACCAAACGAAATCTTGGAAAAAAAAAAATTAAATTAAATGGAAAAGGCAGACAAACTAGAAGAGTTGGCAAAGTCAGTCCAACTGCGCAAAAGCCAGCCCAAGTAATGAAGGAACTATCAACTATGAGTACTGCTGTTCCTAGGTTCAATTCTTGAGAACATCCAGTCTTCGGAACTACTTCGAACTTCGAACTACTACGAACTGGAAAAATCGCCAGGGCTGCTTGTATATTTCGTGATAATGAAATGATAGTGTTCAACAATTTTGGAATCGCCATAGCAACAAAAAAAAAAAAAACCAAAAAGGCCACAGGCGATGATGGCCAAGATCAGACGCTGGGAGGTAATTATCTGCGATATGGCAAGAATCCTTTGTTTTTAAACGCTAATGGCAGAAAATTCAAATTCAATCTTTTCAATTTTCATTAAAGTCAATATAAAAATTTTACCCCATAGGTATCAGGGTAGGTACTCCTGCTGTACTTAAATATTTTGATGTATAAAGTCCTAAGGATTGATCCCTGTTGGTTTACCGTTTTTTCAAAAGGGACTGTTGTGATATCATAAGCTCTATCTATAGTTCTAGTACCTATAAGATTACTTGTATTTGCCATTAGTTATGTTTAAATTGTCAATCTACTTGGCTAAATTGAATTTATTGCGGGTTTAACAGAAACACTCTTGAATATGTCCACCGTTTGACATAATAATGTAGCTAACCAACCTAGATTTGTGCCTAGTTATTCATAAACCATTCTCTAATTCTTAAGAAATAAATTCCTGTTTAAATGAAATTTTCTTAATTTGTAATTAAAATTAAATTTTTTTTAATCACAAAAATGGTCAAAATGTCACCAAATGATCAAATTACAATTTTTAATTACGTCCATTATTCCATTAACTTAGAGATCCTTTAATCCGCTTCCCTGTCTGAGGACAAGTATTTGGTTAACTGGACATCGTCAACCTTGATAAAGCCCCCTTCCCTGTCTGATTGCTTGGCTGCATATTTAATCTTCCAGAGTTTGTCATTTGAGCTCCCTAATTGCAAAGATATACATATGTACCTGTTTTCCTGTATTCCTGAGTATCTTTGTATCTGGTTTTAATGCAAAAATACTAACAATCATATTAAATAAAATATCTATGTACATCAAATTATTTTAATTTCTTACAACTTCAACTTTTTGGTTTCGTGTTTAAATAACTCGGGGAAAATATTTATTTTTGGGGCGGAAAATAAAATTCATATTATTTCCTTACCACACAAATTATAAGGAATGACAGCTCGTGGTTGTAAAGCTGCCCTTATTTATAACCGCACCCCAATTATATATTTGCTCTGCAAGAGTTTCGGCCTTATAAAGCTGCCCTTATTTATAACCGCACCCCAATTATATATTTGCTCTGCAAGAGTTTCGGCCTTATCCACATAATTGTTACGAGGGTTTTGTGTAGGAATTTTTTTTGTTGATGATTTAATTGTTGCGAAGGATCTCGTATGGGAAATGGGAAGTAATTTTGTTAAAACAAATTTGATTTTGGAAGGATGTTTATGAAAAAAAAATATAAAATACTTGGGCATATTAAAAGGAAAAAAATCAATACATTTTTTCCTATGATGGAAACATTTTACGTTGTGGAAAAATTAAACAAATGAAATGTTCATATGAACAGTGGTCCGTTTGTTGAATTTTGGCGAACAAAATCAGCCAGTAACATTCTGATTAAAATTAGTACATTTAGGCCAGGTTTTTCATTGATGAGTTAAACCAGAGTTAGCTAACACTAGAAGTAAATTAGCCCATAATCAACTGAGGAAGCAGTTTTTCGGTGCGGAACGACTAAACAAACTCGGTGGTTTAAACATCAAAACCATCTGTTCAGTTAACTCACCAATTTCGATGAGTTAACTCGGATGTAACTTTAATCTCGCACTGAAAAACTGGGCCTTAATAATTTCTTGTCAAAAATCAATTACTGTAATGTAACTTTATAGATTTTATGCATTTTTATTTATAATTCATATTGTATATTTTTTTTATAACAACAAAACAGAAAATATAATCATAAATATATACAAGAAATTGCTTCTTAAATTAAAAAAAAATTTAAATTTAACTTTAAATAATTAAAAAAAAAAACACTCGTGGCCAATTAATTGCAATTTTAAATAACAAAGTTAACACCGTCCAAGGTATTTACAACAAAGCAAACATAAAATGAATTTATAAACTATAAGTTAAAAAAAAAAGTCTACATATAATAATATAATTTAATAATAAAATTTAATTCAATACTACAAGTGTTAATAATTAAAAATATATATATTTTTTGATATACAAAATAAACTAATCGCTGTGTCGTTGGTTGTGTAAAATGTAAATATAAAATTAAAATATTGAAAAAAAAAACAAAACTTTATACAAAAATGAAAACAAAGAAGACTTTTATAATAAACCTCATTTATAAAAACGCGAGCTAAATGCAGCCGCTAAACCCCAACAGTTTCGCTTTAAGTCCAATTTCCTTCAGTATTTTTAATAACACCACTATAATTATTGTCGCTGTAATCTACGTACTAAATTATATCATATCTGTAAACTTATTGGTATTGATAAATAATTGTTGTGATATTTGTATTAATCGACGTAATCTTAAATATTTACCTACGAAATTAAAAACATCAATAATAATGGACTATCAGTGTATTGTTGTGTATACGATTGTTCGTATAAGTCCCTTTTATCCAATTGTTACGGCAGACAGTGACTTTTTTGCAACGCCAGGAAGACAAAAAGGATGTTTGGATTGGGTTAAAGGACAAATAAAAAGGTATGGTTTATATCTATAATAATATGAAGGTAGAACATACAATTTTACAAACAATATTGTCACTGGAGGAGATTAAAAATTCTTCTTTTTTTTTATATTTCTACACCAAACACATAAAAGTATACCATAAATATAAACTCTACGTCGACGTACATTGTTCTATATTTAGATTGACCAGCAGGAAAGTAGGAGTATCCTTTGAGTTGAAGTTCCTGTCTTATCATTATTTGTTGTCATCTTTGACAATACCTAACATAAAATTTTTCATTGCATACTCTTTTGCTCATAGTTTTTTTTTTAATAAGAAATCTTTGAAATAAGTTTGCTGATTTTGCTGATAGAAATTTAACATAATAGAAAACTCAATATTATTGCATTGCATTTTTGGATTTATCGGTTTTTGGTTTTCAATCATTTGGCGTTTTTATTTTTTAACTCAGAGCAGATCACGGAACTGTGAAAATATAATTCTTTGTTTTTTTTTTTTTGTAGCGACAGAGACATATCAGAGCATAAAAAGTGTGTTTCTCTTTTCCATCGGAGTTAGACCGAGCAAATCGAGCGAAATGCTGAGCGAAGCCAACTTCACTTGTTTTTTTTTTAGTGATTTGACATACACACTTATAATATGACAGTTCAGTGCTCAAGTGTGTTTCATAATTAAATCTGAGAACTCCGATCGTAATCTGCTTTGATCGCTCAGTCTCTGCTCAGAGCTTTGCTGAGAGCCAAAAAATAAAAACGCCAAATGAGTGCCAGATTTGATTTAATCATAGAGGGCTTTCCAATAAGGGCGGTTCGATGATGGTGGTTACAATTTTCTGCTTAATCCGCCCGACAAGGTGAGGGCCACTTATTCATGACAAGAGATACTCTTAGATGATTTGACACTTCATCGCGAGAGGCAGTAGCTGATTTTTTTTTTAGGTGTACGAGTCTAGGAATAGATCTCAGACATCAGCACGTCACCTCCGCGAGAAATAACCCTACCCTCAAATTGTTCATCCAGAATGTGCTTTGTCACGTTCGCAGTGTGGCATGGTAGCGCCATTCGTTCTGTTGGTTACACATGTCGTTCACATCCATATCGCTATCTGTTGATGGTGATGCCAATGACATCATCGTTTTCATAAAAACAGCAGCGAATTTTTCGGTAAAGATCTTACGTTTCGTTTACGTTTTGGCTGGTCGACTCAAACTTGGCCACCAAACGTTGAATAGTCGAATGGGAAGGACAATGTAAACCATAAAATTGCCAAAATATGCCCATCATTGCCACAAGATGTTTTGATATAAGTTTTTTTTTGTCATTTCAACGTGCTGCTCAATCGTGTAACTGCTTGAACATAATAGAGTGCTACAGCTGTCAAAAAGCAGCTGTACAGCCTTCTGACATTTGGTGTCGTTTGTTGGGTCAGCTGATTGAATCTTTTGTGAATTTTGTGAACATGAGGAATTGAAGTGAGCCTTAAGCTCATTTCAACCCCTATATAAACACTCATCGAGTTGAAATGGGCTTGTTCGCCTCCATAAATTTTGAAATGTCAAAAATGCTGCACGCAAAAGTTAGAAGTTGGTGAACTCTTGCAGCTCGGTTTGCAGCTACGTTGCGTTGTGTTCGCAACATTCAAATGATGTGTATTTAATATTTTGACAGCTATTCCGGCTGCAGCTCCAGTTGTAACTTCGTCTCCATTGTGTTCAGGCAGTTACTTGTCATGGTTATTTGGCTTCAGCAAACAACAGATTTGACCGACCGACGCTGCCCTAACAAGTTGGCTGCCACAGACTTTCAACATGAATCCGTCCATATTGGAAACCCTTCACTGGCTGAACACAATAGACGCAAGTCATGGCGCGCGTCCTTACCTGTCAAAGTTAAAATACATCAAACCTCGTCAAAGTGAATACAACAATGGAGACGCAGTCGCGAACGCGACTCTGGGAGTTAAATATGTTTTAATAATCAAGGGCGTGCGAACGCACGTTCGAACACGTGTCTATTGTGTTCAGTAAGTTAAGCGGCCCATACACACGACACTTTTGCACAATTTTGTGTCGGTCGATTTAAATGTATGTTGTGTATGGGCTGATGGTGTGTGCCTAAAACATAAAAATATTTTGATTCTTATGACACCAGTGCACACACCTGCGTTGTTTGTATACCTGTATGGGCCCCTTTAGATGCTGCTTTTGTTTCATTCAGCGCTCAGTCAAACGTCAAAACAAAATCAAACGGGATGCTGGAATTCACTGCGCTTGACACATTAGGTGTGTTCCCGTACTAGTCCAAAACTACCCATTTTTAGTCCAATTTAATTTTTTTATGTGAACTTTGACAGAACTTCGGACTAAAACTGGTAGAATATGGCGGGTTTTGAAAGTAAAGGCATTATCAGAAGCAATGTATAGACGAGCATCCTTACTTATAAACCAGTTCGCTTGCGAATTTAATTAAATAGCCAGGATTTTCACCTTCAGGTTTTTGCCTTACGCCCACACTTCAAAGGTGGTAAGACGTGTGGAGGATATACACATACTCTTCGGTACGTGCGACAAATTTCCATCCGATTCACGTAATCTCTTGTGTTTGTTTGTTATATTCTGTGCTTGTTTGATTCTGTGTTATACTCTGCAGAAACATTTTAATAAATTCAATTTGATTGAATGAAGACAAATAAATATTTTTAGACAACACCAAGCTAAAGAGAAAAAAACGAAGTACCTACCGTAAGTCAAAAATCGAAAGATGTAAATGATTAATGCGATACTGAAAGAGAATTTCGAAGTGTATGTGGTAAGTCAAAAATCGGAGTGTATACATCCGCAATGAGTGTTTTTGGGGTTTTATACAACTTCTTCAAATCTCACAAGTTACCATACAAATTTTGATATTTCGTAAATCTAGTAGATTTGAAATTAATTTAGTTAAATCTTCATACGGAAAACAGTTTTACGAATCGAACTAACCTTTATTATATTCAGCAGAACGCATTCATTGGAAAATCGATTTTTGTTTGCTTCTTTTGACATTCATGAAACTTTCTCTCTCACATCTCACATCTCTCACATAAGATAAAATTAAACGCCATTTGCATTTTGAAAGGTAGGTACCTACTGTCGTAATTAAACTAAACTTTTTAATCTTCTTGTGGGGTAGAAACACTACATAATACCATGCGATGTATTTACTTTAAACTGAGATAAACTTCGGTAAAACTATAGCACAAGGTCTATTATTTAAGTTTTGTACGCAGATTTGTAAGGAAAATATGTAAATTTTTGGTTTTAAAATAAAAATTGTTTTTTTAAATAAATTAAATAAATAAATTTTTTAAGGCCAAAAGGTTTAACTAGGAACTGATTTTTAACCTCTAATTACACAAAGTTGACCCGATAAAATGAAATGTTAAAAATTTCAAGCGGATAAAATGATGGGAGAAGGGGGATGTTTAATTTCAAATTTCAATACAGAGTTTTTCTTTTCTTTATCTTTAAAAAAAAAATAATTATATACTGAAAGAAGAAAGAATGCACTTCAAAGGATGTTGACAGCACCGACATGAAGTGAAAAATATATCTGGTTCTATCGTATATTTTCTGCCAATATCAAAGATGCCAATATGAATATTAATATAGGGTTGTTTAACTTTTTTTCATAGCATTTCAAAGTACTTTTTTACTTTTAAGAAAGGTTTCAAAGAGAAACCTAATAAATAAAACCCGTAATACTGCCGCTTTGGCAATGTTTTCTTTTTTTTTTTTTGGCAATTTTCTTCCCTCTGTTGGGGCTTTATTATTTATGAGTTCTGGAAAGAGATTCTTGGTAACCTTTTGTAAATAAATAGTTGGTAATTTTATATGCCATTCAATAAACATGCCATGCCGCCCATCATTAAAACATATTGTCCACGCCTGTATGGGACACTATCGATAAAAATGTCAGAGCATCTCCACTGATGATGGCAGAAGGAACAAAGTGCCATCTATTATAAGTCAAACAAAGCTCTCAAACGGTTTTATGGTCAATACTCGTGTTTCCATTCATCTGTCAGGCACAGATGGTTATTTGTTTATTTTATAGTGTGTAGGGAGCAGGACGACCGAATGAACAGGTACAATGCTGAATCTTCTAATAATCGAATACAATGTTGTTGGGGCGTGAGATGTCTTTGTCTACACGTTCGTACATCTCCTACCTTTACTTACTCACACCTCCTGCTATTTTCAGTTAAATTAAATTTCACTCTTTTGATATTAATTGCTTATATCAATGTTGAAACACTCTTGTGCACTTAGCTTAAATCAAACACAGAGGCGTATGGTAAAGTCTCTCTGACGGTTGATGTGCATGCATATGAAATAAGACACAACGTCAGAAATATCCTTGAGAAATTGAGAAATGGATACAGACAAGATATGGTATATAATGCTCATGGCACACATTGACTGACGTATTGCATGATGGTGGCGAAGAGACGTTGAAATTGAGTGTTAGAGATTTGTTTGGTTTTTGTTACAAATAATAATAGAATGACCTTTTTCTAAGGCATCTTTAAACAGTAGGAGCAGAATAAATAAAGTTTCATAATTAAATAGTATTTGATGGAGTGTGTTCTGTATTGTGTTGAAGAGGTTTCTCATTTCTTCATCATTGATAATGGTTTATAGCCGAAGACCATAGACAAAATTATACTTTCATTTCGACAAAGATGAATTTTCGATAGAATCTGAACCACTAAATCGAATTTGATTAAATTTTCACGCATGATAAGGGATAGTAAACGAAATCATCGCATTATCATTTAATCATCCGCCCACTGACACACCCCCTACTTAAAAAAAAAGTCCTCTTATCCGCAAGGGTGAAGAAGTTTATAGACGGTTCCCTTTTTTTCCAACTCGTCAATACAAAGTTTTTAGCCACGCCCACTTTAAGAGTACATGCTCCCGGTCTTGAAAGTAAAAAAAATGTTAAATATTGTTATATTCGAGTTTTTGAATCTTGTAAGGAAGTAATAAGAAGCACATCATCCGACACACTAACCAACCACCAGCAACAAAAATTCACAAAATTAAGATGAGACTGTTTCGTAGGTTTCACCCTCCTGCCGAGGGTTCTCATCTTCATATGGATAATCTCTGACCAATTCGACAAAGACGACGTCATCTCTCAAAATAATTACATTAAATTCTTCACCTTATATCGGGGTTTTCAATAAGAGCGCTACAAAAGTTTTTTTTTTAAATAAAACAATAACGGTTTTGGATATCAATGAAATTCTTTATTCCTGTGAAAGTACGTTCGATGCCATTATGTATGGAACTCGATTTCTTTTGCATGGCTACCACGGGCACGTTTGCAGAAGTCCAGACGCTGAACACAATTTTCGACGGTTTTCAAGCATAAATCGGCCGATACTGCTGCAATTTCACATTCGATATTTGTACGAAGTTCATCAATCGTCGCTGGCTTGTTGGCATAGACCATAGACTTGACGTAGCCCGACAGGAAATAGTCTAACGGCGTCAAATCGCACGACCGAGGCGGCCAAGCGACTGGACCATTTCGGGAGATAACACGTTCTCCAAACTTGGTTTCCAATAATTGCTTGTGATATTCGCTGTGTGGCTTGTGGCGCCGCGCCATCCTGTTCCAACCTCATGTCCTCCAAGTCCACATCATCCAATTGGGGCCAAAAATATTCGGTTTTCATTGAACGGTAGCGATCCCCATTCACAGTAACGTGCCGGTCTTGATCATCACGAAAGAAGTGCGGCCCAATGAAGCCGCCGGCCCATAAACCACACCAAACCGTAATTTTTTCGGGATGCAATGAAGACTCATGGAGTACGTGTGGATTGCTGCCTGACCAATACCGCATATTTTGTTTATTGACGAAGCCATTCAGCCAGAAATGAGCCTCATCGCTGAAGATGTTTTCGATGAAAATCCGAATCATTTTCAAGTTGTTGCTCAGCCCAATTCACGAACATACGACGCTTCTGGTGGTCAAGCGGCTTCAGTTCTTGCGTCAATTTAATCGTGCAAGGATCTAGGCCAAGATCTTTTCACAAAATTCGCCACAACGACGTCACAGAGATGCCCAACGCTTGAGAATGACGTGTGAGAGACACATTTGGGCTTTATGCAACTGAAGCCTCAGCGGCAGCAATATTCTCGACACTACGGGCACTTCTTTGTCTCACTGGCACCGGAACATTTTGTACTGTGCCTGTGGATTTAAATTTTTCCACTAGACGCTCAATTGTTGATCTGCTAGGACGATTATGACGACCATAAATTAGACGTAGCGCTCTTAACGTTGAGGCCATTGACTCCGAATTTCGGTAGAAAATTTTAATAATTTCGACTCGTTGTTGGCTCGTATATCTTTCCATCATAAAATGGCAAACCTTACTGAATATAAATGTCAAAAAAGCGGCAAGAAATATGGCGTCGTTTGCTGTCCCTGTTGCTCTACAATTGTAATAGAAGCTTCAGGTTCCATTTCTTGGTGGATTCGTATACCAGTGAAGTAAAACATTTTCTGTCCTGAAACTCCCTTCTTACTTTGGAGTTAAGCAGCTGACCACTTGAATTTCCCTTGGGTTAGCCAGGGGCTGGAATCTTCCTTTTTTCGGGAATTATCATCATCATTACAAATTCTCAAAAGAGAAATTTTAACTTTTGTCGTTTTCGGTTGGATTTCGGAACTGTTCCATTCCTATCAAAAATGGATAATTTGGAGTGAAAGGAGTGAACAAAGAGTAACTCCGAATGTTCACTCGAAAACGACATTAGATGAAGAGGATATATAAATTTTGTGATCTTCTTGATTTAAAAAAAGAAATCCGCCCACTTCTACGATATTTTTTCAATTAATGCGTATAGGTATTGCTTTTAAACAACCAAAAGAGTTTAGGAATTGATGAATTTGTTATCAGCTTGTTGTGATGTTATTGAACACACAATTTGTATTTTAACATGCTCTATGGGGCAAGAATTGGATTCGTGCAACAAAAACTTCAAGATTGCAATCAAAACTAACACTACGATTATCGCGAAGTCAACAAAGTGGTTTTCGTCTTGCGGTGCGTCGCGTCGGTCTGTAATTTGAGCTAGAGCCTAAACGGGTGGGCTGATTCCCTTCAAATTTCGTATAGACCATTTTTATGTGATTCCGTAGAGAAAAAATTCGAATTTTTGCTTAAGCTCATCTAGAACGAGTAGCTGCCATACAACTATCTTATTTTTTTCTTCAAATTTTCTCGAAAACGACTCTAACGATTTCGATTAAACTTCATACCTGTAATGGACAAAGTGGTTGTAAGAAAAATTGCATTTCAGGTTTTTTGGAAAAAATTCACTCAACTGAAATAGGAATTCCACTTTTTTTGAGAAAATGGATTTATTTTTTGGTTATTTACATAAAGGGTTCTTCAATAAGGGCGGGTAGATATTGAAATGGAATAAAACAAGGTGAGGTAGGACACGCATCTTTGCCACAAGAGATTTCGATAATAGTCAACGTTTTATAATTTTTAGACGTGCTATTCAAGCGTGTAACTTGCCATGGTGATTTGGCATCAGTAATTGAATAATAAACAACAGATTTGACAGATGTTACCAAAACAATATGGCCGCCTCAGGCCGACAAAATCTTCCCGCGCCAAGTGAAAAACGTTTTATATCTTTTTAATTCTAAGACCGATTTTGTTTAAGTTTAGCAAACTGGCGCTTCTAGATAAAGGACTTCCAAAATCTTACAGTTGATAGCGGCCATATTGCTGAAGCTGTCAAATTGGCTGTCATTTATTCAGTCTGTTTTGCCAAATCACCATGGACGGATATAGCGTTCAACAACACTTGCAAATGATAAAATTGTTTTATCAAAACTGTTCTGTTCGGGCAACGTCCCGCGCACTTTTCATCAAAAAAAAAGAATCATCTTCAGCGATGAGGCCCTTTTCTGAATGAATGGGTACGTCAGGAAAAAAACTTGTCGAATTTGGAACGATGCCAATCCACCTGAGATCCAAGTGCGTCCAATGAATCCCGAAAAAGTCACTGTTTGGTATGGATATTGGGCTGGCGGCGTCATGCATCCATAATCCATATTTCGATCGCTGATTACCAATTTCTTTTGGCCTGAATTGGATGATAGGGACACCAACAATATGTGGTTTCGACAGGACAGGCATAGTTGATGTTGGAGGTGATATGAACTGGCCACCGAGTTAGTGCGATTTGACCCCGTTAGACTTTTTCTTGTGGGGTTTTTGACGTCGCAAATCTATGCGAATAAGCCACAAACCACAACGGCCCTCAAAGCCAACATAACCCATGCCATCGGTCAAATTCAGCCTGATATATGCGCCAGCGTTAGGGAAAATTAGACACATGTTGTTATATACATATATAAACAGTAGTCATTACTGTTCAAGAAGAATAAAACTGTTGACGATATCTTTTGCAAAAAAAAAGTTATCCCCCCCGTGCGGTGGCAGAACTAATTTCATAGATTTTTTAGATTATGTACATATATTGTCACTCACATTCACACCTTTCCACGCTAGGTAGATCCGAGATTTATTTATAAAATTATTCGCAATCTCTAAACATACAGCGAGGCTTGCACCGGAAAGAATGCATTTTCCACAGAATTGTTTTATATAATTTTAAAATTCTAAGCAACACTTGCGTCTACAATAATGTATCTTATTCTATTGAATTCCAAGAATCGTTATATCATATATATGTGTGTATGGATTTTTTGTCAATGAAAATGCGTATCGTAATGCAGGTGTATGTAAAGGGTGTTTTTTTTTTAGAGGTATAGAACTTTGAAATGGAATAAAACAAAGATGATTTTTTTTTAAATTTACGGCTGTTCTGATATTCGGTAAAATTTGAAAACGGAAACGAAAATTGAATCCGTGCGGATTGAAAACGATGTTCTGATTTCCAATCGGATTTACTTTTAAGTTTTACCAACTTGATCAACAAAACATATTCGAAATCAGCTGTTATGTATGCAAGACCTGTCAAAAACGAAATTGTAATCCGCCAACAAAAGGATAACCGGATTTAAAACGTCAATTTGGTGGATTGAAGATCCGTTCGTTTTGCCAAATCAGCAAAACATTTTCGAATACGGAATTCCGAACAACGAAAAAGTCGAAAACTTGAGTATATAGAATTCGAATGGAAATTAGAACAGCCGTGATTGACATAAATTTACTTTATTCGAAAGATAATCTTCTGGCATTAAAATTTAAATATGATTTCTGGCATATGACCGCCACGGCTGGGTGATGGGACGTAGTCTAATCTGGATGTCCAATTTTCGATGACTTCTTCCAACATTTGTGGCCGTATATCGGCAATAACGCGGCGAATGTTGTCCTCCAAGTGGTCAATCGTTTTGGACTTATCGGCGTAGACTAGCGACTTCTCATATCCCCACATCAGAAAATAGTCAAGCGGCGTTCATTCGCACGATCTTAGAGGCCAATTCACGGGTCCGTAACGTGAAACTATGCGGTTACCAAACGTTTCCTTCAATAAATCAATTGTGGCACGAGCTGTGTGACACGTTGCGCCGTCTTGTTGAAACCACAGCTCCTGCACTTAATGGTTGTTCCAATTGATGAACGAAAAAGTCAGTAATCATGGCTCTATAGCTGTCACCATTGACTGTAACGTTCTGGCCAGCATCGTTTTTAAAGAAGTACGGACCAATTATACCACCAAACCATAAAGCACACCAAACAGTCAGTTTTTGTGGATGTAACGGTGACTCAACATATACTTGAGGATTATCATCACTCCAAATACGGCAGTTTTGTTTATTGACGCATCTATTCAATCAAAATTGAGCTTCATCGCTAAAAAAAAATTCGCTTATGAAAATTGGGATCAACGGCAATCTTGTTTTGGGCCCCTTTGGGCACAATTTGGAAGCGTTGTTCAGGCGTCAGTCTATTCATGTTGAAATGCGAAACCAAACAAAAAATATATCACTTGACAGCTGACAAAATGGCCGCCAGTTAAAATAGTGTTGCCAACTTAAGGTTCTATACCTCTAAAAAAAAATACCCTTTAGTATTGAAAATCAGCGACACCTCGGTTATAGTTTTATCTCTTGATTCACTCGCAACTAAATTCTCACCTTATTCTAAAATCTGCAATAGAAGTTTGATTAAAAAACACAAGTTATGTGGTTTCTATTACTATTACTTCCCAGTCTTGCAAAAACATCACTTAAAAATAACGGCCAGCCCCACAACAGCAGTTGCTCTTCTAAACATCAATGCAAAATTTATTCACTAAACTGAGCACTGAGGGCAAGAAAAATCTAAAAGATGGGCTACCTATCACATTACTATTTTCGAAACTATATATTTTGAAAGTTTTTATGATTTGAAACTGCATAGTTAAAAGCTCGCAAAAGTTCGAAGTTTTAGATTTCCTTCTCATAAATAGATGATTAAGTATACATTTCTACATAAACAAAAGGATAACTAATCAGATAATATTTATAGTGTACCTCCTACATCCTTATGCTTGACTCTGGGGGACTGGTTATTGGTTAGGAAGTCTTCAAATATTTACTTAAATTGTAAATTGAACTTCAAACCTCGGTCGATGATTGTATAAATAATAATAATCTACTTTGTTGAATGTGTTATTAACTTGATTTATCGTAGAATAAAATAGATATTGCCAAATGTTTATTGAACCATATACCTCCACAAATAACCTTATTTAGGTCACGTTCGTATTGTATATCCACAAAAAAAGATTATGCATGTTAGGGTGGTTCTTAATTGGACATTTTCCGAAAACCAAGTTCTACATTTCTACAGTTCTTCATTTCTTTCAATTTTGTTTATCTCCAACCCTTTCTAGCCCTATTTCAATGACAAATACTTAACTTTCAAGCAAAATATATGTTTGTAATATTTATTTATTATTTCAACTACTTAGAAGTACATATTTTCTAAATTTAAATAAAAATCTGTCGAGTCATTTGAGAGATATACGGTAATAACACAAAAATAAGGCTCTATAATTAGAGCAATGAAGACTTTCTCATTGAAATAGTACCAGGAAATTTGAGAGATAAGGACTTGAAACTGATAGAATTCGAGTTTGGTTCCTGTTAAGAACCACCCTAATACACAATATGTTTCGAAATTTGAAATGACATTACAAAACACGTAATATTATTCTTACCATAGGATTGTCACTTTAGTTCGTATTTGCTGGGATAGGATTAGAAGTTTCTATCTAAGCAAAACAACCAAAGTATTTTAATGAGATGATTCTTTTTATCTCTGCATAATTTAAAGAGGGATACGTTTTGAAAACTTTCTCCGCTTAATTGTCACTAAAGTTGACAAGGTATGATATATTATACCAAGTAGCTACCAATCCCCAAAAGTCTGTTTTCCTCAATAATGCTGCCTTAAATTTTAGTTTCTATAACTTTTGAAAATCCTGGTTTGTTAATTTAGGTCCAGTTTTTCAGTGGCGAGTTAAACCGGAGTTAGCTAACTCTATTTTTAACCCACAGTGAACTGAGGGAGCAGTTTTTCGGTGGAGAATATGAACATGCGGAGCGACTTAACAAACTCAGTGGATAAAACATCAATGGCATCGGTTCAGTTAATCCTCAGTTAACTCACCAAATTTGATGAGTTAACTCGGGTTTTACTTTAATCTCGCATTGAAAAACTGGTTCCTTATAGACATTTAAAGAATTGCAATTCGGCAATTCGGAGATAAACAATTTTATTCGAAAAAATAGATTTTACAAACCCATTGTAGGTATATATTGCTAAACAAATAATTTAGACACTTATTTAAGGTCCAGTTTATCAGTGCGAGACTAAAGTTTAACCCGAGTTAACTCATCAAATTTGGTGAGTTTACTCAGGATTAACTGAACAGATGCTTTTGATGTTTTATCCACCGAGTTTGTGTGGTCGTTCCGGGCATTCTCCATCGAAAAACTGTCTCCTCAATTCACTGTGGGTTAAGTTACTTCTATAGTTCTAGCTCACTCTAGTTTAATTCACCACTGAGCCTAAGTTGCCTATCAGGTTAAAAAAAGACTTAATAGATCCCCTTCTGGAAATATTTTCAGATTTTTTTTCAGTTATTCACACTTTAAAAATAAAATACTAAACGTCCTAGCTTTCATGAACAAATTTCACACCCTCTATATCATAAAATGTTTAGGTGAATGAAGAACAAAGCGAAACCAAAACTCACTTACCAAACCATCCACCATACACGTGAGTTATCTTTATTGTCACTATCCAATGTTCAGTCATTCCTAAAAATACCTTTAAGGAGAGAACAATCATCTCGGATCAGACGAAAAAGATAAGACGTTAATAGAGAATAAGATAACACGAGAATAGAACTTGCGAAGAAGGTGCTTCAATTAACACACTCACACTTTCTTACATTACCTACAGTTAAGACATTTGAGCGTCTGCTGTGTAAATCAGATTTTGATTAAATTTCGTATTTCTAAGAATATAATAATAATAATAATTGTTAATTTCCCATCACGAGGAAGACAAAAGAAACGAAGTGTGTCAAATTTTTTGTGATTGGATTTCAAATTTTAGTTTATCACGTTTCTTTGAAAAAAAAAAAAAAAAAATTGACAGACCTTTTTCAGTCATTTATTTCTTTTGAAATCTACTTTCTGCTTCAATTGATTTCATTCGTTGTTGTTAAAAGCGCACGTGATTTTTCAGAGGGAAAACATCAAAAATAAATGTGTTCCATTATTTCCTAAATTGGTAAAATGTGATGGGGGTTATAATTCCAAATTTGAGCCTTTTGTTTTAATAGCACTATTTTCCACCAGGATTTTTTAATCTCAAGCGGAAGGGCTATTCTTCCACCTAACGACAGATGTCGTCGAGTGTCACTTATACACAAACATTTTTCCTTTGGAAATTTGGAAATCTGGGAAAATCCAACACACGACATTAATAGCTATTAATTAATATATCGGGTAGGCCATCCAGTGGTTTCTTTTTAGATCGCAGGTTATTTTGACACTGACAGCTGTTTCCTGCTCGAAATCTTGACAGAAAGTCAGTAATTATGCTCCGAAGTCCCTGAAAAATGAAATAAGAAACCCTCTTTTCGGCGTAGTATCATTTTATTTCTCAACATAGTCTCCTTTTAGCTCGATGCATTTCTTCTAACGTTTTTCCAATTTTCATGGACCCTTATCTCTTACCATTTCTTCATGTTTGGAAACAATAAATAGTCGCAGGGGTGCTAAAACTGGGTAATATGCGGGATGAGGGATGAGTTGGTAACCTTATTCATACAATTTTGACATTGCGACTTCAAGTCGACGTGGAATCGATCCAGAAGCTCTCCATAGTATGTCCCACTGACCGTTCTGCACTTTTCAAGGTAATTGACTTGAATAACACCGCACGCATCCCAAAAAACTGTCGACTGTTCCTTGGTCTCTGGTGTGTTGTGGCGAATCCATGTTTCCTTCACGGTTATGAAACGGCGCAAAAGTATAGGGTGTGGTACGTAGCGTCGTTCTGTTGGAACCACATGTCGTTCATATCCATATTATCCAATTGGAACCAGCCAAAGTTGTTGCTGATGGCAATCACATCGTCGTTTTCGAAGAACCACAGACTCTCACAGACAGCGACGATGTTTTCGGTTGATTTTGCGTTTCGTTATCGCAAGGGCGTTGCCTGATTGTTCACTGAATCGGTGGACTCAAATTTGCCCACCAAACTTTGGATAATCGACTTGCAAGGACAACCATGTAAAGCGTAACGCAAGTATCGTTGCCTCAAAAGATTTTGATATTAAAGTTTTTTATCATTTGGACTGTTGCTGTTCAATCGTGTAACTTGCCATTGTAATTTGGCATCAGTAACTGAATAATAAATGACAGATTTGACAGATGTCACGAAAACAACATGGCTGCCAAAATTTACTCGCGCATATTGCAAAACCCTATAGTTCGGATTTTGATTGAACATCGCCAAACACACCTTTGAAAATCACTGATCCATTTGAAAAGCCTCTTCAAGCTCGCGCACCTTCACTCACCGCCGATTGTCCATTATCAAATCGTGGATTTTATCGACCATTTCTGGTGTGGTGACCGCAATTGGACGACCAGAAGGCATCGACATTGAGTTAACCAGTGGTGAATGGTTCCAATCGATGGTGTAGAGTCCGCATAATATTTGTCAAGCTTTTGCATGGCTGGCGTGATGGTTTTTTCTCGTAAAAAATAATGTGTAATAAGCACTCGAAATTCAATTTCTGTCTGTATAAAATGGCTGTCACAAAGAAACTATTTGACAGATCTGTATGAAAATATGGGTGGGCTCTTTTGAAAGATGCTTCTTAAACCCGAACCAGACTTCTCTCGTGTGGTGTGTTGTGGAGTAGTGTGTTGCTGTCATTCCAATGTATTTCGTAGATTTCGACACAACACATCACACGATACAAATATGGCTCTACGCATATGAAATACATTAGAGCGATAGCGACACATTACTCCCCAACACACACCACACGAGAGTAGTGTGGTTTGGAATTTAATAACCAATGGGCGTGTTTCTTTATTTACTCCGGATATGGAATAGAAAAGATGGAAAAGACAAACACTCGTATGTATAAGATTTCCTTAGAATAGTCTTGAACAGTTGTCCAGCTGGACAGTGTCTAAATAGTTGTACATCTCCTTATTTATAATCGCATTCCAACAGTTGTTGGAATATGTCCTCTAATATTCAAATACATCCCTGTAATCTGTCAATTTTGTGAACTTTGCGATACGTTGAAAGAAAATTTCATTAATTTCAAGATAACTTTCCAATTCGTAACTAGAAACATGCCTTGCTTTGTTCATTGAACTCACCCACTTTATGGAATATGTTTGGACAACCAATTGCAGTGTCCAAGCTGGACAATCGCAAAGATTGTATTTATTAGATTTCATTAGAACACGCTCCCTTGTTATAAACGGATTCCATAAGTTGTCTAACTATCCAGGGTTGTTATCGAAATACGTCCTCATATATTCTCTGACATACCTGTAATATGTCAATTTGGAATGAACTACAATGAATTTGAGTGAACTTTGTAGAACAGCTGTTTCAACTATTACAAACATTTTCAATTCAAGCATCCAAATCAAAAATAAAAATGCAAAGCAATTAAAGAGAAAAAGGTCTGAGAATTGGGACAACCATGGTAAGGTATGAGGTGTTAAATTAAACGAATTTACCATGTTAATATTGTCAAAAAAATTAATTGCAGCAAAAGGAATTTTTAATTTGGAATTTTTTTTAGTTTTTAAATTCCAAACTATTGACAGATAAGAATAATTGTCAATCAAATGTCACTGGGTACGTTCAACGCACATTACATTCATTTCGGATTGACTTTGTAGACATTGAAGGTTTTCACTTTAGAATAGCTTTGGAACACCAATTTCAGTGTCTTAGATGAACAAATGAAAATGTTTATAAAAAAGATTTTGGAGTTGGATGGTGTGCTAAAGTTAGCAAGGCTTTAGAATGCGATTATAAATACCACTGAAAATGTTCATCCAGAATATCTAGGATCGAATGAACAAAGAAACAAAACTAGAACAAAAAGAATGGCAATCACTTGTTCGGTGATATGTCAAAACAATTTTTGTTTTTAGTTCTTAGTTTTGCGTAACTATGTAGGTATTCCTAAAGTTCAAAATTGAAAATTTGTTAAATTAAGTACGTAGCACTTATGGCGTGACGCATTCGCATTGTTTTCCTGTTTTTAAATTATTTACACCAATGTGAATATGCCATAAAAGAGTATTCTACTGAACGCGTTCAATATTCCTTTTATTCCACCTTTCTTACGGAATAAAAAGAATGCATTCCAAATATTCCAGAATGATCAAAAAACAACAACAGAATGGTTTATCCGGAATATTCTTGTGAATAAAAAACGCAAAATACTTATTCTAAATATTCTGAATGTTTGGAAAGAATAAAGAAACACACTCAATATGATGGATTTGAGGTGGCGACACAATTTGTTTTAATTTTCATCGACTTATTGATCCACCTATTCGGATTACCTATATACCCTTAAAAATTTGTCTAAACTGAAAACCATTAATAGGTCGGTTAGCTCACATATTTTTAAAGCATTTCAACAATTTGGGTTGTCACGAAAACCAAACTCTTATTTGTAATATTTTCGATTTTTTTTGATAATTAATTTGATTAATTAATCAATTTGATGTTTGTCTATACAATTGTGTAGTTTATTTTAATGACGAAGTACCTACTTCAAATTGTTTAAGAAATTAATAATTTTCAGACAAATTTTGTTTATTAATAAAAAATCTTAGCAAATAAATATCTTTATAAATATATCTAATCCAAATTTGTTTCTTCTTTTGCAGGTAAGTCAACATTATGATTAAAAAACTCGTAAGTAAAGTTATGCGAAGTTAAATAAGTTAATATTTATGAATTAAAGAATATAGGGTGATTCCAATTTTACCCGAGAACATTTAAGACTTATCTCCAATTTATTTAATCTCGCCATAAAAATTATAAATTTTTAGACTTTAAAAAATAATATAACAAAAAGTTACTCAGGATTTTCATAAAAGCATTTAAATTTAAAGATGCCAATTAAATTAAAGTGAGCCACTTAATTAATGGGAATTGACATACATAATTACTTTGAAACGTCGCACAGCCACTGTGCCACCGTATTGACTTTTTTGTTTGCAAAGATCATAGCTCTTAAACGAATAAAGATATCGCCACAATTTTTTATCTTGAAGGAAATTTCCAAGGCTCTGTTAGTGGTGAGTTTCAAAAACAAAAAATTTATCAGGGTGTTTCAGAATTTGCTGCTGAAAAAATAAGTTCCAGTTAAGGTAACATAATTGGCTTTTAACTTTAAAAAGGTCGAGAGTCAATTTCTGAAGTAATCTGAGTGTAATTTAAGTGAAACAGTAGGAAAAAAGGATAACAAACCAATTTGAGTGAAACAGTAGGGAAAAATCTCTTTTTCTTTTTCTTTATTTTATTTTTATTTTGTTGGTATACAAGAGAACATTAATAAAATAATACATTGATAGATTACAATTCAAACATCATTTAAGTCCGAGGTAATGCGTAATAAACTTATCATTTCCAGAGAGTATTGTGCTTTCAGATCTTAGAAGAAGAAATAAATGGTGGTTGCAAGCATGTTAGATAGGTCTTCATTCTGCCGAATCCTTGAAACTTTGCATGTAAAGGGTGTTTTTTAGAAGTATAGAACTTTGAAATGGAATAAAACCAAACGTTTCCTTCAATAAATCAATTGTGGCACGAGCTGTGTGACATGTTGCGCCGTCTTGTTGAAACCACAGCTCTTGCACATCATGGTTGTTCAATTGATGAACGAAAAAGTCAGTAATCATGGCTCTATAGCGTTCACCATTGACTGTAACGTTCTGGCCAGCATCGTTTTTAAAGAAGTACGGACCAATTATTCCACCAAACAGTCAGTTTTTGTGGATGTAACGGTGACTCAACATACACTTGAGGATTATCATCACTCCAAATACGGCAGTTTTGTTTATTGATTTATCCATTCAACCAAAATTGAGCTTCATCGCTGAAAAAAATTCGCTTATGAAAATTGGAATCAACGGCAATCTTGTTTTGGGCCCATTTGGGCACAATTTGGAAGCGTTGTTCAGACGTCAGTCTATTCATGTTGAAATGTCAAACCAAACTAAAAATAAATCACTTGACAGCTGACAAAATGGCCGCCAGTTAAAATAGTGTTGCCAACTTAAAGTTCTATACCTCTAAAAAAAATATCGGTATTTTATTTAGTCTTGATTTTGTGACTCCTGGGCTTCTTCTGACAATTCTCCAAGTCGAAGTGATTGGAATTCGATGAAATTTTGACTATGAACCAAAATTGTATGAAAAGTAGGTGTGAGTTGTTTGTCAGGGTACTTTTGCTTCAATGGCTCTGCGGTTTTCTTCGTGTACTCTCCTAATTTAACTGTATTCACTACTTCTCTGCAATTCAAACAATTAAAAATTATTTTGATCCTAGTTATAACTTCTGTATTGACTCCACTTATTCGAGCTGTTGCCTCTGATTGTTCAAAAAAAAAAAAAATCTCCTTGAAGTGTTTCTATCCTTATTATTTCCAAATCCTTGCTCATCGCGAAAACGCCTTTGGATCTCTTGTTTTCTTCTCTTTGCTGCCTCTTTGATCCCAATAAATTCATCAATTTATCCTCCCTCTTGTCGAAGTGATAAAACTACAATTTGGCATGTTAATTCATCCTTGTTGTCGTGCAAACTTAACACGGCTACTGGTCATGTAAATGGAACAGGTAAGTGCTGTCAGTTTGATAGTGGACCCAAGTTAATTTATCTAGATTTTCATGTTAATTTAACAGGATTATTTATTAAAAGTAATCTTAAAAGGTTTCAAATAAGCTTTTCAAGCAACTTGTGTTAAATTTCCGTTGAACGACCACAGTATGAGATAGTTCAACGTCAAATATTTTGAAATGTATGGTTCAACTTGTAACTCGAATGTTCAAATGTTAAATTGTTTGAAAACAAAAAAAGATGTTTCACTCTTGTAGGCATAGGGGTCACTCAATCTCAATGTCTTAATTTTTTCAATCCAGCCATATCCCGACCAGACCACCTTATTTCTTTTACACAACCACATCAAAATTTGGTTTAAAATTTTGTGATCCTTTCGTTGAATTAAAACACTGTAAACTTCCATTTGACATTTTTTTCAGATGTCCCTCGGTCTTGATTATGTAAAACATGGTTATCAATAAATATGTCACAACATTTTCAATTTACATTCGAACATTTTCAACTTGGCACATTTGTTTTATCGTTTAACTTTATCGGTCCTGAATGGATACTAACTATCTTTCCATCTTCTTCAAAACGAAACATGTCGTTCCCCTGTCCCTGTGTGTTTTATATTTTTTTTTTTTGTTTGTAAACCTTTCTCATAAAGAAAGTTTCTTTTTTAGGCTACTCATCCACCCTTGAAAAATGCTGATACCATCAGTGCCGTTGTTAAAATAAACCAGTGCTATGAATATCTTCTATTCGCCTGGTGTAAAGCACCACTGTGGCACTAGGTGGTATCTTATTATTCCCTTCACGAAGCAGCTCGGGATTCTTGCACAACGAGCAGGCGAGCACATATTTAATTCTCTATTTCAAGCTGAGGCCAACCAACCTCTGTCCCATTCGCAGATGAAAATGATATAGTATCTCTGCCAAGCTATAACTGTACCAGGATGACTTTGACAGAATGGTGGGTTAGTGAGTTATTTTTATTTCACTTTGCCACTATGAAAAGGATCCAAACCTAATGACAACGCAACGACACCGTGTCAACCCGTATACTCTTTGGCTCTGAAGTTGAATCATTAAAAAATAGTTTCATTTTTTTTTCTTGAGCAGTTCCCTACCTTCTGTCTCTCTCTTCTAGTAACCATCAATCTATGCCTCTATTGAAACCGGAAGCAGCACAATGCCAAATATCAAACCAGCTTCCTGCAATTCAGTGATGATTTCAGCAAAATTCATTTGGCGCAGAAGAATAACAAAACCTTTGCTGATGGTTTTTTTTTGCTGTCATCGTCATTTGGTATCAACGAGTGGCTTACATTTCATCTATGTGATTGTTGAAATTCTTTGAACTTGCAGATCCTTTGAGAAAGTTCGTGTTTTATTTTTTTCTGTATAGACATTTCTCCAAGGACGCTGGGTGAATTTTATTTTTGTTTTGTTGCCCTTTTCGTTTCGAACTCGAGACATTCTTTTGTATATGTAGAAGGCAGAGTTGTGTTGGTCGTATTGGTGGCGCCACTTTTAAGCAATGGGCGGGCAAGTGGTGGAGCTCCCACAACTTTATAGCCAGATTTATGGAACATATAATATATGACACAAGACACGATGGATGCTTATGCTGGTCCTTTTTGTGCCTGCAAGCAGAATAAAGTTTACTTAAAGATAAATAAACATATTGGTCATTTGTAATTGCTGTTCATAGATTTGATGATTTCGCATCACTTCCAATTACTCAAAGTGTTTCATTGGTTTGTTTTGAAATTATTATTTTTGGGTTACGTTTTGAGAGTGTTGGGATTTGACTCAGTAAAAATGACTCAATAAAAATGAAAATTTACTAAGCAAAATGAATTCCAACGCTTTGTAAACGATGTAAGGACACGCTTATATGAGAAAACAGAAGCTGGCTTAGTAAACAAATATTGTTTACCCAGATGTCGAATATAACCAGATGTCGAATATAACCATAATTTGAGTCCCATAGTATTTGTATAAAATATCTTGGGCAAAACACCGAGTAAAATTAACCAGAAACTAACCAATTATTAGTTTGTTATTTTTCAACACGGTTGATCATGTTAAATATTTAACAAAATACAAGATTTTAACTTCGTCGTCGAATCGTGTTTTATTAACAAAAAGTGGCTTGGAAATTCTATATGAAATCTTTTAAGCTTTAGACTACCTTACGTAGACTGCATTTGGATGACTTCTATTACAAGGATCCTAGTGATATGGCAAACAGGAAAATAACGCTTCATAAGGAGCTCAAAATGGTTCAACGAGTAGGGAAAAGATTTCCTAGATCCATGTGGTATCACAACGCCCCAATATTTGGTCGAAGTGTGTGGCCTCTCCGTCGACAGGCTCTTCTACCTTACCTCGCACCTAGACTACCTTAAATAAATAATCCTTTTAAATCAACATGAACATCTAGATAAATTAACTTGGGTCTACTATTAGACTGCACTTGCCTGTATAATTAACATGACTCCATATTTAATTAAACCAGTAGCCGTATAAACATGGCAAGCTGTAATTTTAACAATGCTCACCTGTGTACTTTACATGACCACTTAATACATTTAACGCTTGCATGAGAATCAGGATAGGTTTTTAATAATCTAGACATGGGAAACTATTTATTTTTTAATGCTAAATTGAAAATAAATAACTAGAGTTAAATTATCGAAACAACAATTGAAATAGAAAGAATACAATTTAAATCAACAGGATAGTTTGTTTATTTGTGTTGAAATGAGAAGATATACTGTTAAATCAACACTATTTTCAGGTTATATGAAGTTTCATTTCATTTACTTGGATAGGTAAAATTTTAAAACGTTAACACGACTTTCTGTGTACGTATATTTAATAAACAGACACATCGCTAAGTTCAACAAGTAAATAATTGTAAAAATAACTACATGAAGTCAACTGGCTATATAGTTGAGTTTAATTTTTATATGTTAAAATGTGAAAAACTTGGTAAAAATAAACACTGCAGCCATTTAAAAATCTTGCCAAATATTGTTGTCTTCAGAAATTTTATGTTTAAGCAACATGAAATCTTCTTAAATCAACTATAATTCTATGTTAATTTAAACATGAATATACTGTAATTGAATGTTCTCAATTTTCTGCAATTTCAAAGGAAAGTTCAACTTCTAAATTTGAAAATACACTTATAAATGTAGTCCTACCGTCCTACCCTAACTGCTGCAGGATAGGACTGAGCTAGCTCATCTATACCAATCTGATATTATTCTCTGAGTGACAGATAAAAAATGTTTAAAAAAATAAAATTTTAAATTGCTAAAACATTTCAAAATAATTACAACAAAAAAAATGTTTTTTGAAAATTTTAAATTAAATCGATTAAGCAGGAGCCCTATTTTGTAAAACGATTATCGTTAAAATGCGATTACATATTTCGAGGATCGTTTTAGTTTAACGATACTCGTTTTTCCTTACGACTGACATTTACCTATTGTTAGCTTTCGTTTTAAGTTTTTTTGCCAATTGTATTTTGTTTTTAGATCGAAATTTACATAAAATATAAAGAAGAATTAAAATGATTCATTATTTTTATCAAAATGTCCCTTTGCACTGGCAACATTTTCTAGATTGGATTCTAGTTTTACATAATCGCTCTTTGTTGTGCGATTATCGTTTACTTCCTGCTCATTTCGTAATACGTAATGGGGCCCCCAGTTTACGGCCCCTCAACAAAATTTCTATATTAATATCAAAAACCTGAGGGCGTTAAAGTGTGTAACCAAAGTTAATGGATAGCTTTATGTTGTTGTAGTCTCTTGAGCAAACATATCTGATGACAGGCATATTCCAGACACAATCACGTACGATGGGAGTTCCAAATCCAACATAAAGGCACAAACGCAATATAAAGACTTTTTGGCCGTATACATAGTGGTGTGATTAAACAGCGCGGTACATTAGGTGTGTTTTTTTCCAAGCTCGAAGACAGTTAGACAAAAAAACGAAATCCGGCCTTAAAAACATTCGTGTGTTCAATGCAACAACAACTAATCCTCTACGGGCTTAGCTGAGCCCAGAGAGTTTTCTGGACAAAATTATGTTTTACAGGAGCGAATCACCTCTTTTTCATCGATAGATTAGATTGTATGAAAACGTCAAATTATTTCTGTGGTGGCTTCACAGATAGAACTCTTTACCAAAAAGCAATGTATCCTTCTCTTGTTATTTCACAAATTATCAAATTATCACTTTGTGGCAACTGACATTTGTTTATCTATTTTTGTAAGTAAATATACGTACCATCATTGTATGCAAAATATTAATGCAAATAGCAAGATTACTTTCATTAAAATGACGCTGTAAATAACAAAATTGAGTACAAATGGTTTTAAAGATTTTTTTTTTTTTTTTTTTCATTTATGACCTTGACAGATTAGCAAATTTTTCTATCTTCGATCTCGGTTTTTTTCATCCTTTTCCCTTCGATATTGCAATAATCAGAAACACGCCTATTATCAAACTGAGTAGAGCCTGAAGGGCCAGGTTAACACAAAACGTGTCACATGAAAATAAAATGAAACTCATAAATGTTGTCAGTGCTCATCAATTTTCTCATTGAATGTCTTATTTTTATTTAATTCGATAACACGAAAATACTTTGACATTTGTAACAAATTGGTATTAAGGGTGCTTTCATAAATGCATGATTGCGAAAGTCTGACAAATGCATAACTTTCATAAATGCAAATGATAAATGTCAGATTTTCATAAAAGCAAACCGCAAATATTTGCAGCGCAAATGTGCAACTATAAAAACTCACATGCAATCTGAATTTCTTTATTAAAGAAAGAGATAGGTAGATAGTATAAACGATTTCCTTTTCTTTATTGTTCCATCTGTCAAATTCTTTCCCTATGACCTATGAAATATGACGCAAATCAGAAAAAGTGTTCATAAATGCAGTGTAAAACACATGCGCAAATATTTTGTATGAAGTTAATATGATTGCAATTGATCGCATGTAAACAAAGCAACCTAAGTCTTTTGTAAAATAGTTGTGTTTTATCTTCCAATCCCGAAGTGAACTGAACGAAATAGAAGATGTCGGGGCTAAACAATTTACATATTAAATGCAACAACCAGTTATTTTCCTAAAAAAAATGGGGGCTTAATTCCAAGCTGTATTATTGACGCACGTGAATTATCATTTTGTTTTCGATAGTTTGTATAAAACGTCAAAATTCACTTATGTCATTTTCGAGTGGACATTTAGAGCTACTCCTTTTACTCCCAATTTCATTTTCGATAGAAATGGAACAGTTCCGAAATCAAGCCGAAAACGACATTGCTAGCACTATGCTGCAGAATGCCATTTTAGAATCAGGTGACATAAAAACAAAAAAAATTAAACTCCATCAATCGTCTTTTATAAGATTCGGTGCTTAGTTATTTTCTGTTGCATTCATGAACTTAAATGAAAATAATGTGAATGTCATATTGTTGCACCACTTTTTGTCTATTTGGTTTTTAGTATGAAGTTTATAGCGTTTTTTTAAACTTGCTGTGGAGTTTTTCCTGGACACAATTTATGCACTTTATTTTTTTTGGAGTAAGCTATCACTCACATAATATTTGCTCCAGCCCCAGTTATGTACAATCGCTTAAGTAACACAAACATGGCAAACCAACGACCATTTGGGCCCGGTGTTTGGCAATTTTAGCTTCTCTTTTTAACCACATAATCAAAAATCAGAAATAAATAGGTATCCATTTATTTTGCGATTTTCCGGCGTTATATTTTCAAAATTAAAAAAAAAAAATGTTATAAAACTGACATTTCAAACGTCAGCTTTGACGTTTCTATACAATTTATCGATAAATTAACCAAAATTGAGTCTGGTAGCGGTTTTTATGCTGAAGAGCTAAGCCTCGAAAACCCTCTGCGCTTAGCTTAAACCAGAAGGGGCTTAGTTGTTGTTGCATTTAACGTGTACATGCATACATTTATGTAATTTGTTTAGCCATGACATCGCTTTTTTCGTCCGATTCCCAGTCGGGCTCTTATTATTATCGTTTATAGCGAACAGGAAAATTGTGTCAGTACAGTAGACCACAACCCATGTTCTGTAACTCTCGCATCGATAGAATCATTCGAGAAACGATGAAAATTTAAACAAATCATGAGTTTTGTTCCATTTTTCATCGTTCCTCGACCAATTTTATCCATGCGAGAGATACATAACGTAGACACTGTTAACCGCCCAATTTTCCGTTTTTAAATGCATATGAACATTTTTTTTCGCCCCCAATTCTGTCAGTGGAACAAGTAGAAATTGGGGAAGTCAACTAAACTGGTCTGTACCTGAATTAGAACTGCGGGGTCTAGGCCTACTTTGTTCATGTTCTATATAAGAGTTATGTCAAGTTTTTTTAAAATCTCAAGTTCCATTCGGTCAAAACAAATTCTTTTCCAAATAAATATATGTACATTCGAGCAATGGATAGAGTATTCTTCTGAACATATAAAAGGAAAAGGTTAGTTCTTGAAAAAATCAATTAAAAATCCTTTTTCTCATTTTTATAAAACGTAGGCACCACCTACCTACATATTTATTTTAATGAACTCCTTTCAATTTATCAATAGTTGTTATTTATTGAGCAAATTCCCTCCACTTCTTATTCATTTGAATACATAAAATCCTTTACCATGGTTGTATTCTACTTCAGAAATCTTTTTTTTTTTTAAATTCTGAAGTAGCTTTTGATTAGTCTGCTTCAGTCTATAGAAAATACAATACACCGTATTCAAATATGTACTTATGTAGATAAAGTAAAATTGTTAACCCAACGTGGTACTTAAACCAAATATATGTATGTAAATAAAACAGAGTTCTCAATAAATGCTAACATTAATCAGCGAGATTTACTTTTGCTCATCACGTGGTTCAATCAACTTTAATCTCAACAACCACCAACCCAATAATTGTATTGTAAATATTCTAAAACCTCCAGGATTTTAAAACTCATTTCCAGTGAACCTTATTTTAAGCTTTTAATCATAATCATCATCAAGATAATAGGAAGTATAGGAAGGAAGTGTCGGAAAATAATTTCAGCTCTCTCTGCTGGAGTTAATTGCGACCCAACTCGCACAAACTCATTATTGAAAGTGGTGCAAGGATTCTTGGAACTTGAAATAGAAAATATTTATAATTTCACTTTACCTGAAAAGTTGTTGAAAAATAAATCACACGACGACGACGACGCCCACGACGATGACGCTCGACTCGAGTGTATCTTTTATGTTTCGAAGTCAACAAGGACTCATTCTTTCTCTAGTTGTTGTTGTTCACGCTTTGTAGAGATGAATGTTTCCCTCCGCTGCGCTGCCTCCGGCTCAGAAAGTACATTTTTATTTTTAGTTTTATAAAAGCAAAATGACAGAGAAACTTTTTTCTTATGGTTAAGTATCTGGCATGTCCTATAGTTTTTGTTTTTTTTTTTTTAAACTTTGTTAAAGGACTTTAAAAAAAACACATAAAACTACAATTATTCGCAGTAGTAGTTGCCTTGCCGTTTTACTGTTAGGGATTATTACAGAAAAATAAATCTAAAAACTTTTGTTAGAGTTTTTCTTTTTTATGTTGAAAGCAACAAAACTGAAAACACTATAAAACTCTTAAGAAGCGAGTTTTGTTTTTTTTTTGCTGGCATAAAATTATCAATTATTCAATGATCGCGAAGGTAAAGTGATTTTATTTTATTTCACTTTCTAAGAAGGTGTTTCAGGGTTTATTCGTTACATATGTGTTCAGTGATTCCTGATGGAATGTAGGTTAAAATAGTGGTGTTGTTCACCGTGTATACTGTGTGTGTGTATACAGAGTATGCGGGGCCATATCAACTATGGTTTCTTTTGACTATTTTCGATGGCAAGAACTAGACTAGAACGTGATGACGAAAGAAAATAGAAAAAATAAGAAAGGGTGTGCTATATCTGTTTGCTATACAAAAAACACTGTCAATATTTTTTTTTAATAATAAAGAGAATATTTTTTAATTCAAATGACTGCCTCGGCTAGTTTTGGCACCTAATTTACGAATAGCTTGACCTTTTTCCTCAACAATTACCACCACATTCAGTGAGAACCAGAAAAAAACTCTCACACACGTGAAACGTCAAATCTCATGCCCAAGCTCACAGATTAGCCACATGAAGATGAGAATCCCCGGCAGCCATTTTAATTTGCCTACAAGCTTGTACTGTCAGATATCAGATAAAAAATGAGAATGTGTGTATAAAAACCTCACACATAGACAGTAGGGATCTTCAGACACTTGGTTAAATTGTTGTTGCAATTTACATCTATTCATCGACACGGGATGAAATTACAAAAACAACAATGTAAACAAATGGGTTTTGGAGGGTGAAACGTACGAAACATTCCCATCTTCATATGGGTTATCTGTGCCCAAGCTTTGAACAGCGGTCATGTCGTGCTCAAAAAGTTGTTTTCGTCCACATGTTGCTGCACGGACATGGATATTTGTGCCTCCATTGGTTTTTTTCTAGACATGTTCATAATCCGAGCATCGTTCATGTCCAGTGGAGGCGGCATGTAATTGTAATAGCCTCTACCGATGAAGGAACCAATAACCAGTATTTGTGAATACTGGGAGATTGGGTGCGTTCACGGGCGAAGGAAACACAATGACGTGTTTGGAGCTGTTTGCGTACATTTTGACTGTCATCGCAATGGAACAAGTCCGTGCTGCGCTGGCTCGAAAATTAAGTTGCAGACAGTCGAAACGTGCATTAACAACTAGTTTTTCTTGAGTTTTGTTCCTAAAGGGTGTTTTGTTTTAGAGGTGTAGACTTTTTTTTGTTTTTTTTTTTGATTTGATTCTTTATTTAGATTCAGCTATTAGTAACAATTTTTAACTTAAAACTAGTTAAAAAGAAAACAACAAAAAGATAATTAAATATAATTAGTTTTAACAAATGAAATTAATTTCTTTTTAAATGCTATAACATTATTTTCAGACTTAAAGTCAATTGGCAAGTTATTAAATAATTTGAAACCTTTATGGAACAATATATTTTGTGATCTGTTTGTTGTAAAGAATGGTAGTCGAAAATCCCTTCCATTTCTTAAATTATATGGTTGAACATCTGATACGTAAACCATTTCATTATATAAATAATTTGGTAACATATTATTTTTGATTTTGAATATAAACATAAGTACATTCATAACTGTCCTTTGATTAATGGTAAGCCATTTTAAAGTATCTAACATAAATTGTATGTGTGTTAACCTATTGCACATCAAAAAACATCTCATTTCCCTATTTTGTAGCTTTTGTAACCTTTCTGTCATTCTGTTAGATCCTACAAACAATATTGTTGAACAGTATTCAAAATGAGGTTTGATCATTACATTGTATATTTGTATTGCACAGTTTGATGATATCTTATTTCGTATTCTTTGAAAAAATCCAATTTTCTTAGCAGTTTTATTTCATATGTAGTTAATGTGCAATTCGAAACTTAATTTATTATCTATAATAACTCCTAGATTCCTTATTTCATCAACTTTTTGAATTATTTCACCATTAATTACAATATTCTCAATAGAATCTCCATTAATTACAATATTCTCAATAGAATCTCCATTAATTACGATGGCTTTGGTTTCAGTAGTGTTAAGCTTGAGTTTATTCATTTTGAAATAGGTTTCTATATTCTTTAAGTCAGCATTCAGTTGATCGATACACTCCTCTGCCGAGCTTCCAGAAACATAGAGCAAAGTATCATCCGCAAATAGTCGAGCCTTTGCATATCTCAGGACCTTATCCACATCATTGATGTAAATTCTGAAAAGTAGTGTTCCCAATACCGCGCCTTGTGGTAGTCCCAGAGTTACGTCCAATGCTTCCGAAAATTCGTTTGCCACTTTGGTTCGCTGAGTTCTGTTTGATAGGTAGCTTTTGAACCATTCGAGTCCCACTCCTTGAACACCGTATCTGTTCAGTTTCTGCACCAGTATACCCCTGTCAATTGTTTCGAATGCTCTTTGTAAGTCCAGGAAAACCGCAACAATAACCTTCTTTTCATGAACTTCTGTCTTCCATTGCTTAACTACTAGATTCAGTAATGCTTCACAGCTGTGATGCGGACAAACTTTCATAGACCGAGCATCTATCCCACTCAATATTTATTTTTTTTTTTTCTAACTTCATAACACTTTCAAAGCCTTTACCGTCAATTTCTATTAATGCATTAAAAACCGGTTTATTTTTAAAAGATTGATAAACTTTTATGCATTTAATTATTTCACATTCTACTTTGTTTTGTTTTTTAATGGGTTCTATTATTTTATCTCCTTCCATAATTTCACTCAATCCCTTAATTAAGATTTTAGGAAAGCGCATCTTCGGCAAATATGCACATCATATTTTTCAATCATTTTTTCTTTCATTTTTCTCGCCAATTTCGATCGAGCTTCATTGTTTTCGCACCGAATGGCAACCGCGCCGTCTTGCCTGTTTAAAATTGCACTCACTCCTACATTTATTTTCGATGGTTTAATTTTCTCTTTAGTTTCGGTTTTTGTTTGTTCACTTTCTTGTTTAGCTTTCGTTTTCAGTATAAGTGGTGCACTCACTCCCTCTGGATTTTTTCAATAGATCGGCATATGAAACTTTTTCTTTCTCACTACCTTTTATTTCCTTCACTATATCGATTCTCATCTCTTTTACACTTTCCATGACTATATTGTTATTATTTGCCATTCTAATCACATCATTGCATATTTTCTCACTCTGATCTTTAAAAATTTTACTGTCATCATTTACTTTTTGTAATTCCTCTACGCTCTTCTCACGCATTGTTTGAGTATACTTCATTTCACTAATTCTCTTGGTATATCCCTCTTCAATCGCTTGCAGTAGATTTTGTTATCCTCTAACGCACTTTCAAATTCATTTTTATATTCTTTTAAGTAATCACTATTTTTTTGTACCGCCGCTGTCACATCTTTCAAGGCAAAATCCACGTTATGTATATACAGAATACAATCTCCGCACACGAATCTAATGTTCTCGCAAGTTTCTAAAGCATTCGTAGTATACGAGTCGAAACCACAACAACTTGCCGCGACATCGAAGATCTTATTACAAACCCCCGCGCATCTTATACCGGTTTCACCACGAATGGCTATTTTTGCATTTTCTGCAATTGTTTTCCATTTTAAATGCGAAATACCATCCACGGTTATTTAAAAAAAAAATTTCGTAGATTTTTGCTAAAATAAATTTATCAAAAAATAAAAAATTAATTTGTTTTTTCTTTTTAATCACTCGGAACTTTTCTAAACACGTCTATCTCTTACGGAATCTCTCTATCAGACTTTTAAGTTGGCAACACTATTTAAACTGGCGGCCATTTTGTCAGCTATCAAGTGATTTATTTTTTGTTTAGTTTGGCATTTAAACATGAATAGACTGACGCCTGAGCAACGCGAACAACCATGATGTGCAAGAGCTGTGGTTTCAACAAGACGGCGCAACATGTCACACAGCTCGTGCTACAATTAATTTATTGAAGGAAACGTTTGGTAACCGCATAGTTTCACGTTACGGACCCGTGAATTAGCCTCCAAGATCGTGCGATTTAACGCAGCTTGACTATATTCTGTATAGAGATATTTACCAAAGTTGTTGAGTTAAGTCGGGATCTAAATTGACTGAAAAACATATTTCAGGAGTTAACTCGAGTTCAACCCCGAAATTAAGATAATCTCGCACTCAAAAATTAGGCCTTAGGCCGTTTTCGAAATCGTCATCTGTGTCAAAAATACGTTTGCAGAATGTTCTTAAACGCAAACTGTAAAAGTCTTCTGTTCAAAAATGCAAATACTAATTCTACTGCATTAGCATTGTGTTCGATAATGCAGTTTGCTTAAGTCACGTGTTCGAAAACATAATCTGCGTTGCAGCTGTGCATTAGAAAAACTGGAGGTGACAAATGAGACAGACATGGTGGTTCGAGAGATTGTTAGCTATTTAATATTTTTGGATGTCAGTCAGGGAGTCAATAAAACGATAAACATGTCGCTGCTGAAAATGACGAGCGAAAGTGAATCTGCAAATTCTGATGAAATTGGCTTCTGTTCGAAAACGTCAACTGGGCTTGCAAAAAAATCATTTGACGTTCATCAAAAGACATGTGCCCAAGCCGGACGATTGCATATTTGATGATTGCAACTTTTGCGTCATAAATGACGATCAATTGCCGGTCAAATTGACTTTGATTTGACGTTTTCAAAAACGCCCTTATACTCTTGTTTATATATACATTATTCGAAGAAGTGGACATTAGGAGCTCCAAAATCTGTTATGAAAAGACATAGAAACAACTTTCAAAGATGAATCCATTAAAAATTGAAATATTTACTGCAGCTTAAAGAGGAAAAGCTGACAAATGCTGCCCAAACACTTTGGAGAAGATTGGAGGTCCATTGAAGAACTTAAGTTGTACAACAAATATAGAGAACGTGAATGGTTTAAGGCACATAATTGAACAAGACGATTTTCTTTGTGAACCTCGACCAATTTTCAAGGAACTCCAAGTGTAAAAAAAATGACATTTTAATAAAACTGCATGCACTGCATAATGACAACATTTGTGAAAAAGCTAAAATTAAAAAAAAATAATCGTCGAGATTTCATTGTTGTTATTGGGTGGTGGGCTTTTTATTTTCATGAATTTTCACAGAGAAACCCCACTTCTGACACCAAATGTTAATAATTAACCAAACTTTATTTAATTTCAATTTACAAAAAGTCACTTAACCTAAACGAACCACGCTGCTTGCTATCCAAAACCAGTCTGACGTTTCTTTTCTCAATTGGAATTCGCGCTGTCAAGTCGATCTGTTTGATTTAAGTATTTCGTTATTTCGTCAAAAAACAAATTTTTGACCTTTTAATATTGTTCTTGTTTTTCTAATAAGTTTGAAATCCAGAGATAATTTTCAAAACCCATTATATCCATATTGCGGTAACTCAAGAACTAAAAACTTTAGATCATGATTTCTACACTTAAACTGTGGAAAATGCTCATTCCATCAGTCCTGTAAAAACAAAAGTCCTAAAAGATGTTTGGTTTGGGAGATACAAGTTTTTCTCGATTTTACGATTATGGCGGACCCACTTCTTCTTCCTTTGTCTGTTTCATCTTTATGTCTGATTTGATTAACATACGATTTACGGAATTAATGAATGAAAATCCTATTCCGCATACTCTCTTTAGCCAAAAAAAAATTAAAAAAAAAAAAAAAAAACAGCAGCTATACTTTGTAGATCCTTAAATTCACTGCGAGTCCGTTGAACAAATTTTTTTTGGAACAACAAATGAAAAAAATCGTATTCAATGTTATTTGGCCTTTAAAAAAATGAACAATCTTTTCACACAAATTTGTATGCTTGCCTTCTACAAGCTCCAGAAAAAAATCTCTCTTTACTTTGTGTACGTACTAGGCTGTTACGTTTAGTCAATGCGTTCCAATATAATAATGTGACAGGTATACATAGTGATATAAAGATGTTGTTAAATGGGCAGAGAGGGGGGTTTTGCAGACATCAAAGTTATTTACCCCAGGGTTTCTTATAGAAAAATCTATAATAATTGCTTTGATTGTTAAATTTAAAACTTTCTGTTGACATACTTTGTTGTTTCCCTTTTGATTAAAGATGATTGGCAAAAGAAAGTCAATGCGGCTTTTTTCAGCCCCGTTCGTTTTTTTTTTTTTTTTTTTGTTTGATATTTTCTTGCGAAAGACAACCTAAATCACGCCTCCAATGTGTCCTTAATTACTAATTGTTTGGTCTTGTGTTGTATGCCTTGTGGTGTTTTTAGGATATAAACTTTAATAATGAGCTTTCATTTTAGTTGTGTTTACAGAAAGAAGAAGGATTAACGGTCATTTGCTGAAAACAACTTTCGGGTAAAAAATTAATGAAAATTACCCATGAGGTTTTGAAAAAAAAAAAAACAAGGCATAAAATTAAAGGGTCAATTTTAAAAGTTTAGGTCTTTTGTTTTGCGAGTGTGGCGATGTGGGTACAAATTTTCCTTAATGGAAAATGGGCCCTAACGATAGCTAAAAACTAACTGAGAAAATGTATTTTTATTAAATGAAACAAAAACATAATTTTATTGAACTGTTGGTTTGAATTGGATCAAAATATCGATTTAATTTGTATCCAAAATTAGTTATGCGTTATGCACATCAGTAGAATCTTTATCGAAAGTAAAACTAAGCGGAAAAGATTGAATTTGGGATTGTAAAGTTATGGTCGTCTCGCAATTTTGTCTTCCTGAAATGAATTGAATGCAAATGAAATAACCAAATCGCAATTAAATATTGACTACGAAATTTTAAACCAAGTATTGATAAAGTTAAATTTACGACCAGCGCTGAAATGGGTGGATACCAACTACATAGTTACAAATAAAATCAAAATAAAATTTCAAAATTTTCATATGGCGTTATTTTTCTAAATTGCAGCGTGATCCTCGAAAGATTCCAAAAAAGACATTTTTTACTCTAAAATGCTCTTTATTTTTTTTGTTCAGTAAGACTATTGTTCATTAAGTTTTAAACTTAAGAAGTTTAAAAAAAAAAAAGTATCTGATTTCTCAATTTTTTCACTGAGTGTATAAATTTCTCTAAGAATAAAAGCATTGGAAATTTAGCCGTCTCCCAAACTAGTATAGTACTGTACCTACTCCTTAAATTTTTACTTATTGAAATACATAATATGAAATGATTATATATTTGTATATATTTACATTTTGTATAAAGTTTATATAAATAGTTATACTAACAATTTCTTTTCTTTTTTTTGCAGGTAAGTCCGCTAATATTACATATAAGTCTATAGTGAGTACGAAAAATTAAAATTTTCTTAAATAACACATTTTAATGTCAAAAGCTTTGGCTAATATTTAAATAACATTTACATATTTGACTTTTGCGTCAGTGGTGGTGAATTTAGATTCTGTCTGGGAAAGAAAAGACGATATAAGTATTTTGCTCAGGCTTGATTTCGATATACCGATACCGATTCGATCGCTTTTTCATATTAAGGTACAGAAGAATAGTACCTTTTCGTGTAATACAAAAACTAGCACAATGTATCGCGATTGGAGCGAACCGTATTTATATTTTTGTTATAGAAACGCTACTCTAAAAGTTCTCTTTCCAAAAAAATATTTTGTGTATCTTCGAATTGTTCCAACATATCATGGTGGTTCGGGAACCCAACAAACATTTATGTACTTTCAGAACATTCTAATGTTTCTTAATCAGCGTTGCCGGCCGAACAAAAATTACTTGGTCACATTTTCTGAAATATCGTACCATTTTTGAGCCATACCAAATTTAATATTTGCTTCTATTTGTTTCAACAAAATAAAACTAAAATTCATTACTATTACGGAGTTTAGTAACACAAAAAATAAAAACACTTGCAAAAAAAGGAGTTTCTGAAAATTTCTACGTCATTTGGGGGGATTTTCATCAAATTTGGTCAAAATTCGCTTTATTTAAAGTAAAATAATGGAAGTACGAAAAACTTGCTATATTGAATTTGTTCGTGTCACCTGGATATTTCCGTATTAGATAAGCACAATCTTGGCGCATTGGCAACGCTGTTCTTAATGTAAAATGCCAATGACAATAACAACCGTTGGTTTGAGTGTTTTTTTTTGTCGATGACGCAATTTAACGCTAAGTGGCACGTTCATAACTAAAAAAAATAATTTCCTTGAAGTACTTTATACTTGATTTCTTACTTACTTGGTGGCGCTGTAGTCCGGTTCTGGTTTGGACAAGTACCTCAACGAAATAGTTTCTTGTAGACAGCTCGAGTCCCTAGCACCCTACCTAGTTGTGTCCATTTTCGCATGTCAAGTTGGTTGAGGTTCTCTTCCACTTGCGTTCGCCACCTAACATACGTACTTCTTCTCCTGCTCCTTTACTCGGTGTAGGTTCAATGATTTTCCGAGTATAATTATGCGTTGGTGTTCATTCGCTCTAAATGACCTAGCCAACTCACTCGTTGGATTTTCCTTTTTTTGACTGAGTTTGTTTCGCTGTACGATGTTGTATCTTATCCTGAACTTCTTGTTTACGCAATCGGGACCATATTATGTCAAGAAATCGCATGACAGCGCATCAACTTGTGTTAAACATTTGTTCACGTCAGGGGTATCAGTGAGGGCCTCAATGCCAACCCTGATGGAGCAGCGTGCACCCTGCATCGTCATTTTGCACAACTGCACGTGTATGACAGGGATGTTAAATTCAGAAATTGTTTTATATATAGCTCGTCTCTATAAAGATGCCGTCATACGGGACATTGAAATCGACGAAAAGGTATGGTGGGTGTCGATTTAAAATGTCTTAGATTGTTGACGAAGGATTTCGACGCATATACATTTTTTTCCTTGTTAAGAAAGTTGCGTAAAATGCAGAAAATTTGTTGCAATTAAGCGGAGCAACTTTGTTGCATTTAACCAAACTTCGTATAACTGCAACTTTATTTTCCCTTCAAACGATGTGATGTGAAATATTTCCACAGATAGAAAAATAAAACATAAATAATCTCGAACAACAAACAAAACAACTTTTGATAATATTGTGACAGTTGAAAGGATTGGAATGTTTTACGTGTGTTCAAACTTCAAAAATGTATGGATGCGTTCAGTGTTTCACTTAAGCGGAGTTGTTTCGAAACAAACTAATTATTTGGGGGACAGAAAAATGTTTCAATTAAATGGAGTTTTCAAATAAGTTATCCGTACTAATTTGTGTGAAAAAGCCCTGAAAAAAAAACCAGTGATAAATTTATTGTTGCATATAACCGAAAGTTTCATTTAAACGGAGTGCATATAGGCGGAGTTGACTGTAATCTTTATTTTAAAATTTCAAATACAAGTCAAACAAATGTTCTAAAAATGGGATTACGAGACTCAATGTTTTTCTTAAGAAATAACACATAAGTTCTGTTTGTTTGCATATTTTAAGCATATTATATAAAAATAATCATCGGCCAAAATAATTAATAATCCGGAACTCATTAAATTATCAAGTTTTTTGTGGGTGCCAATGGGACTTGCTGTTATGGTTGATATCGCGTTCACAGTGCAGTGCCTACGTTCTGTAACTCTCGCATCGATAAAATCAGTCGAGAAACGATAAAAATTTAAACAAATTGTATGAGTTTTGTTCCATTTTCCATCGTTTCTCGACCAATTTTAACCATGCGAGAGTTACAGAACGTAGGCACAGATATCCA
Organism: Leucozona laternaria; assembly: GCA_932273885.2. Taxonomy (NCBI): domain Eukaryota; kingdom Metazoa; phylum Arthropoda; class Insecta; order Diptera; family Syrphidae; genus Leucozona; species Leucozona laternaria. The sequence goes on along the minus strand of OW026368.1, from coordinate 41,230,153 downwards.
TCTTATTAAGCGCCTCATACCTACTCTTCATCCGCCATGCTTTAATTTATTCAACCATTCTACAAGATCGTGTCCTAAAAATGCTATTTTTTCAATGGTGTCTTAGATGTGTCTTCTTCTTCCTGCCAGCTACGAAGGCGTCTTATGTAAACTAAACCAAACCAAAGCAAAATAAACTCCACAAGGGCTCCTTAAACAAATCAGAATCAATTTTTATCCGAAAAAATTACATTACGCAAAACCAGCATTAGATTAATTTGCATATTATTTAAATTATTTCTGTATATATGGCGCTGCCTTCACGTGATGTACACATTCGCATTCAGTTAATGGAATATGTCTGCCGCAAAAGATATCTCAAAACCCTGTCGAACACATGATGCCGCGCTCTGGAAATTTAAATACAAACAAATCATAGATTATCACTCGCATGCCATGCCATTTACACGTATATTTTAAATTATATTCCGCGGGGGATTATTTTCACAAAAATAAAATCAGGCATTAACACCAATTTTATTTAATATCCTTTCGCCTTAGCACTCAATCCGCAGGCGGCAGCCGGCAGCCGCTCACAGGATATTAAGGATGAAATTCTTTAAATCTGCTAGCTATGCACTCATTGTCCAATGGCATGTGAAATTCATATAACTTTTTTTATGCATCAGCTGCTGCTCAACAGTACAGTTACGGTAGACAAGGACTGACGACTGACGCAACGCGACGCCGACCACACGAAACGCTTTATTTTTAGATGCAAATATTTGTGGGTATTTTGTATTTATTATTGGCCTGGATATTGTGAAGTGTATCCTTGTTTTGCAAAAGAATGCGAATTACAGTGAAGTTGGAGAGCCAGAGCCACTACTCCTCTGGAGGAATATTTGCATATGAATTGAATGAATGAGAATGCTATTTATGTTGGGAATTTAAATTCGACAATAAATTTATTTTATCCCTTGAAAATAGAAAATAAAAGAAGTGATGACAGAATGAATGTTGAAAAATGCTAATTGAGGCCGAGAGGAATTCAAATAATGTAGGTACTCGTATTCCATTGAGATGATGATGAATATAATCTATACGCAAATTATACAGGCCATTGAAAGCGGACAACAATCATCGGGTATGAATCTCCATCCGAATGGCATCATTCGTGGACTGGATGTGGAAAGTGCTATGTGGTGATTTCATCGACCTTGTTCAAAAGTTAATGAGAGTGAGAAAAGCTTGTCATCATTATAACGAAAGTGATGAGTAGTTTTATACTTTTTTTCAAGGATTCCTTGGTGATTTCACTTATAGCCAATAATTTTCATTTGACATTGACAATCATTAAAACTTTCGCTGTAAGTGCTACTCATCAATTTTCCGTCTAATTAATAATGTCACCAAAGCTTTTCTTGCTGCTGAGTGATCAGTCCATGGAAAGAGATGTCAATAAATTTATTGATTCAACTTGAATTTTTAACAAAAAAAAAAGACGGATTACTCATGAAGTCACTGTAGCAAAAAATATTGTATGAAAGGATAATGTTATATTTGGTATGGACCCAGGAAAAAATTTGTATGTAAGGTCGAGACAGGAAGAATATGTATGATGGGGGTGATGAAATACATATATATATATCCCGAAGAACAGGAATGGCGAAAAGTTGTCTAAACAAAATACTCGAAACATGTAAAATAATTGAAAACAAAGACTACAATTCGAGAGTGTCAATTGGCGCGGGTAGATATTGACGGCAATGTTGTTTTGGTGAAATCTGTCAAATGTGTTGTTTATTATTCAGTTACTGATGCCAAATCACCATGGCAAGATACACGATTGAACAGCACACGTCCAAATGATAAAACTGTAATATCAAAATCTTATACGGTTTACAAGGTTGTCCTTCCAAGTCGATTATAAAGGGTTTTCCAATAAGAGGTGTTATTTTGAATAGCCCGCTATTTCGGTAGCTGTCACTTTTAAAGCTGTCATTTTTTGACATTTGACAAGTAGAAACTACGCCATTAATAAAAATGGAACGATACACGCTTCAACAACGCATTGAAATTATTAAAATTCACTATAAAAATGGTGAAAATTTGGCAGAGACGGTTCGTAAAACTAAAACATTTTTGGGTCGTCGTAAAGCACCTTGTCGGACCGCAATACAGAAATTGGTGGACAAATTCGAGCTGTTGGGACAAGTTAGTGATGTGAAGAATAAAACCCGTGCACGTCGCTCAAGAACAACTGAGAATATTGCTGTTGTAGCCCAAAGTGTTGAAGAAAACCCAGGTTTGTCCATTCCTCGTCGTTCTTTGGAATAAGGCATTCCACAAACGTCATTACACCGTATTTTGCATAAAGACTTGGGTCTTAAGGCTAACACAAGAACTCAAGCCGGCTGATCATCAACAACGTCGTGTCTTTGCTGATTGGGTCCTTGAAATGCATGAAAATGATCCGGAATTTCATCGAAAAATCATCTTGACTGATGAGGCCCATTTCCACCTCGAAGGCTACGTCAACAAGCAAAACTGTCGCATCTGGGGCTCGGAAAACCCAAGAGTTATTGGTGAAAAGCCTCTCCATCCTCAACGCGTGACTGTTTGGTGCGGTTTATGGTCCGGCGGGGTCATTGGACCTTACTTTTTCGAAAATGAGGCTGGAGCAACAGTTACGGTCAATGGATTGCGCTATCGAGAGATGATTAATGATTTTATATGGCCGGAATTGGATGGTATTGATCTGGACAACGTTTAATTTCAACAAGACGGCGCTACGTGCCACAGAAGCAATGAAACCATCGATCATTTACGGGAAAAGTTTCCGGACCGTGTTATCTCTCGAAGAGGTGATCACAATTGGCCACCGAGATCTTGTGATTTAACACCTTGCGACTTCTTCCTTTGGGGCCACGTGAAAGATAAGGTCTACGCCAACAGCCCAGCGTCGATTCAAGACCTCAAAGATGGAATTCGTGAGGCTATCGAGGACATAGGGCAGCCACTTGGCGATTTGGTTATGGAAAATTTCATGAAAAGGATATGGTCCTGTAAGCGTGGTCGTGGCGGCCATTTGGCTGATGTTGTGTTCCATTATTAATGGCATACCTTCTTCTTTATAATGAAATAAACATCCGATCATTTATCTCAAAAAATGCCATTTTTCTTTGAATATCAAAATAACACCTCTTATTGGAAAACCCTTTATGTACAAAGCTTGGTGGCCCACAGATTCAGTGAATAATCACCCAACGACCTCGCGTCAACGAAACGCGAGATCAACCGAAAACATCGTCGCTGTCTGTCATTGCCATCAGCACCAACGGGTAGCGCCACCGATCGATAATAACCGTTAGAAGTTGTTTTGAATCACTAACAGGATGGTTAAATCACTTGAAGTTTTCTACTTATTTGGAAATTTTCTATCATATTTTACACTTCTAACGAAATTTTAAATAAATAAGGTCCAGTTTTTCAGTGGGAGATTAAAGTTAAACCCGAGTTAACTCATGAAATTTGGTGAGTTAACTCAGGATTAACTGAACAGATGTTTCTGATGTTTTATCCACCGAGTTTGCTTAGTCGTTCTGCATGCACTTCTTCAGTTAACTGTTGGTTAATTTACTTCTAGAGTTAGCTTGATCCGGTTTAACTCACCACTGAAAAACTGGGTCTAAAACTGTGAAAACATTGTGTGTTTGGAATGACAAACATTTTTAAATCCAGGCAACACAGGTTAATATTTAGATTGAAAAGAGAGATTTTTAAAAATGTACTTCAAAACCTTTGAAACTCTGGGAGCATATACACATTTTACAAGTTCCAAAATAACTATCACCCTTCTTAACACAAACAAAAACCCTATTCGCTCCTTAACACACAAGTTTGCTGACATATAAATTGATTTCTTAACCGTTTGATAACGTTTCTTATTAATAAACATATTAGAAGTTTTCCAGTTCTTAAACTTAAAATTTGGCTGTCCGCTGGGTATCACTATTACACATTTTTTGTTTTATTATTTAGAGTTATACCTACAAGTAAGCAGATGTATAAGTGCTAACTCTTTGTTGTTCGATGTTTATTAATAGAGAGATAGAGAGGTTAGAGTTTAAGGATCTTGAAAAAGATTGGAAATTAAATGGATTCAGCGGTAAACACAATAACAAATTCGATTTAAAGAAATTAAGTTAATTTTTTTTCCGATACTGGGAAACCTCAGCTGAAATTGTAAAATTTTGGAATGCATTATTATTTAGACTTCTCAAAAGTACCTAACTTAACTTATGTTCAAATTAAAACAAAATTGATCGAATCATTTACGAAATATACTGGATTAATTACAAAATACTACAATTTTGTCAAAATCGTCAAATCTATATTCCATTATATGATTTTTTCGCCAAAAACTTGATATTCACTTTTACTAGACATTATACAGTTTCGAATTGCAATCAAAATCGTTTGAGCCGTTTGCGAGAAAGAACCGAAATCGTTGTATGACAGCTAATCGTTCTAGACAAGCTAAAACAAAAATTAATTCTAATTAATCTTTAGGAAATCACATAAAAGTTCACTATAACAAATTTCAAGCGAATCGGTCTACCCGTTTAGGCTGTAGCTCCAGAGTTCCACACGGCTATGAAATCTCGCAAATTAAACTCTCACATTACGAAACTTATCTTGTTAAAAACCGGAATTATTATGATAAGCGAGATTTTGAAATTGCAAGATTTAGTAATGTGAGATTTTGATTTGCGACATTTCGTAGCCAACCCGACATGGACGCCTCCGGACGGTATGACAAAAACGACTTCTTCTGATTTATCCATCATCAAAACGTCAAGTCAAGTTGCCCCATAGAGCAAATAAAAAGTTCAAAAATTGGTGGAGTGAATTTTTATCTGAAACCTGAAACGCCTTTTCACAAAAATTAAAAAAAAAAAAACGTGAAATCGTTGGGACTTGTTTAGAATCTATATAAGAATGATTTTATATAGAAGATCGTGAGACAACTAACTCTTGCCTTGGCCCTCCACAAGCAATAATTTTTTCATTCTATAAAATCAGACACGCAATGGAAATTTCCAGTGCATCTCAGGGCCCATCTCTGTGGCAATCAATGACGGTGTTCAAATTGGACTGACTCCTACGATTTTTTTGACTTGAATCCAACTTGTTTTGTTCAGACACAAACTAGTGTGAACACATCCGACTCACTTTGGCGTTCAGCAGTCGTTAAAACAAAAATCTTTAATTAGAAATTTTTCACATACACAAAATATAAATCTTCTTAAATAAATATGTTTCCAATTGAAAAAAATTGGAGTCTGTAGGATTTAAGTGCCAAAGATAAATCACAGACAGAGGAAAAGAAAACGTCACAAAAGAAAACGTCAAAAAATTCCTTGCCATCTCTTTCTCACTATGAAGTGGGAGTGAGCAAAAGCACAGAGACATAAAACAAATCGGAGGAAACAGTCCAATGTGAACATCGTCAAAACAGAAATAATTTGACGTCTTGGAGGGCCCAGGAGTTTAGTCGAAATTCCAGGTGGTGTATTTTGTTTGTCTCTATATTCAATTTACATATCAATATTTAATGTCAAATTCCTTTCAACAAAAGAATCGATTCTGTTACGAATTTTTTTGCTAAAAAAAATCGATTCTCTTTTGTCAAAACAAATCTTGCATTTTTAGCAAGATTTCACACCGATTTGCACACACACTATAAAGATTTCTAATACGTCAAATTGAAAGTCGGGGAATTTTAAGAAGGCAAATTGTTTTTTTTTTTTTGTTGCAACGGATTCTAATTACAATTAGTTAAACAAATTATTCAACAATATTTTCAGTCAATATAACTATAAAAATAATAAATTGCAGCTGTCTAGTGACACACACAATCACACCAAAAAAAATCGATTCTTTTACGAATTCCTTTTAATTGACAAAATAAATCGATTTGGTTCAGAAAAAAAATATGCACGACTGGGTCGCACGAACTTGCTCTTATGCGCGATCACATTGTGTTTCTATAGTCTGAAATAAATTAGCTATAGGAGTATATATTCTATCCATTTGCAAAATCTTAGTTTAGTTTCAGTTGGTATTATGTGAGTATACAAAAATTAACAATATAGCCTAGTGTTGCACATTTGCAATATGCATAAAAGGAAATTATACTATTTAAACTGGTAAATTGTTTTAAATCAACAAAATTAGAAAGAAATTGATTAAAATACTTTGAATCCGTTTTAACCCAACGCGATGCACACCATCTGATTTCTTATATAAATCTTTATTTATGAGAAAAAAAATTTGAAAATCGTAGGAGCGGTTTTAAAAATAATTAATTTTTTATATATAAAATTTCGTTAACATTTTTGAAAAAAATAATTGGTACGCCAATTTAAAGCATTTATTAATGTTGCGTTAAAAATTGAACTTCACAAAAAAATCTGCTACCAGTTTTCAAAATATCGAATTTTCAAAAAATAATTTTCATTTTTTTTTAAAAAATCCAAAAATCATTTTTTAGAAAATATTGATACGCACTTTTATTTATATTTGTTACAAGCTTCTGTATACAAAATCTTATTTTATTCGGTTGATCAGATGTTGAGATAGTCGAAAATCAAAGAAACCGTTCTATGAGAGGTACTCTTAATAAACGTAAAATATAAACTTTAAAAATTTTAAATGGTAGATCGTACTAATTTTTACACACGAAAAAAATTTTATGAAAATCGTAGGAGTCGTTTTTGAGTAACAAAATATTTTTCTTAACGGTTTTTTAACATTTATATGGGAGGCACCGTTATTTTTGGGTATTAGAATAATTTTTGTCAAAAATCTTCTAGATAAAGTTAAAAAACTGCTATTTACCAAGTTTAATAAAAATCGACCAAGTCGTTTTTGAAATATTGAGTTTTAAAAAAAAAATATTAAAACTTTTTTTAAAAATCTAAAAAATATTTTTTTTTTGAAAATTTAGGTACACAATATTATTTAGAATGTGTCAATACTTCTTCATAAAAAAATTGATCAAAATCTGTTTAACCGTTTTCGAGAAAAGCGAAAATCAAAAAAATTTTTCGTTGGGAGGTACCATTAATAACCATTTTTCGGAACCATTTTTTTTATTAAACAGCAACTTGTAACTATTTAAATTTATGGAGTTCTTAAAAACAAATTCGGTAGCGCTGGATTTGAGAAAAATAAGTTTTTCCTTTTTGGCCAAGAAATTTTGTATGACAGCTACTGTTAATTTTGGTTCTTAAAAAAAAGAGAAAAAAACGGGTGGGGGGAATGTCCAAAAAACGCTAGGTACCAAGTTTAAAGAAAATCGACCCATCCGTTTAGGCTGTAGTCGAACCGACAGACAGACAGATGGACGTTTTTGCGAGACCCACTCGAGTTCGATTTTTTGTACGAATCCATAACTTCCCACCTATATCGCAAGTAAAAACGATTCGGTTTAGAAAATAAAATCGATTTATTCCTTGAAAGGAATTCGACATAAGTAAAGCGTCAAAACTGTTCTTTTGTTCCTTCTTTTGCGGATTGCAAATAAAATTTCATAAAATAATTTTCCCACTGAACTCAGAATTAGGAATTTCTGAAATAAGGTAAGAAATAAAAATTGCTTGTGGTGGCCGGCGGAAGGAGATAATGGCTAGCGGTATGTAGAATTTCTTCTGATTTGCGAAATTAAATTTGTTTTAATCTTTGACTGGGAACCAATGTGGCTTCAGGTTTTTTTTTTTTTTTTTCAAAGTTCAATAGTTTAATGTTTTCTGCAATACAACAGTATTTATTCACTAATTTCTTACATTATTTGCAATGATTAATAGTGCAACTAGTTTAGCCGATAAATTTAATTCACACTTCTTGATAGTCCAAGCTCTGGCCCTTGGATTTAAGTCCTTTCCATTCCAATGGAAATAGCCTTTTCCATATATCGAAGCGCTCCAAAAATAGCCTTTCTTTCATCACCAATTCATCTCCGATTTCCAAGAAGTTTTCTTTTTTCAAATCAAGCGGTTTCCAGTCAATGCATTTTAGGTATTCATCTTTATGATTATTTGGATTTCTATGAAAATAAAATTATTGCATAAAATTGATCGAACAAAATTCAATCCTCCCGCAACTTACCCAGTCTTAGCGAATTGTGTAACAATCCTTGTGAGTCTTTCAACTGTCTTATCCTCAGGATCACTTTTCGAATATATTGGCGATATGTATGTATTATGCAGCAAGTACCACAAATCATCATGATGCACTGATCCTACATAATTATTTAAAATATGTAAGAAAGGAGAAGAATGAGTCGAAAAGAGAGATCAAACCATAAGCTGTATCTCCCGGATATAAGAAATCACTGAAACGTCCTTTGTATGAATATCTGTAGTAGTAAACCGGGACATATCGTGCTGCCAGATGAGCAAATCTATGCACTGGGAAGCCAATTATAGCATCACTGAAAAGCTGAACAAAAAATTGTATTGCCACCAATTTCAGAAATGTAGGAATCTTTTCTATATTCACCTTTCCAAAGGGCTCGAATGGAATATCACTGCTCAAAGTTTGGTTTTGAAGGTATTCACTTCTGAGGACAGTGCTGATATATTTGGATTTCGGAGTATTCCTTTCGTATTTGAGAATTATTGGAGCCTGTGTTTCCCATTCCTCGTTGTATTTCTTTGTGAGTTTTTTATCTTCCAGCATAACTGTGGAAACAAGAATTTTTCGTTTTCGAAAGGTTACACAAAAAGGGCTGAGGATATATCTGTTTCAAGACCTTTGAGTCGGTTATTAACATTCTGTATCAGTGTTCACTGTTAATATTGTCTTTCAAAACTTACACTTGGCAATGCGCACAAATTCATCTTTTGTCATCCCAACTATAAGTGGAGTCTTCTGGAATCTTCCCTCCTGATAAGCTTCAGTTGGATTTTCAATTAGAAATCTTTCCTGTCCGTGATCCTTTTCAATTACTTGCAGCATATAGTATCCAAGATCGTACAAGTCTAAGAAAGTCTTCACAAATTCTTCAGCGGGTGTCTATAAAAATTCCATTCCATTCCATCATTGATATTTCATACATTAAAAAATAATAGTCTTGCTTACTTTTTTTAAACATTTCATCATGGCATCTAAATTGCTCGTAGGGCACTTTACCAATTCAGCCTGCTTTTTAGCTAAGTCCATTTGGTTTTCTGGGAATTTCTCCAAAGGTATTGCAGATGCACTCATTGCGATACCTCTGTGAAACAAACCGCGTGACATGGGTGACATCATATGAAAGCCAACACTCACACTGCCCGCACTATAGCCAAGCAATGTTACAGAGCTTGGGTTGCCCCCGAAATTCTTTATATGATCTTTAACCCAACGCAAAGCAATCACCTGATCCTTTAGTCCAGCATTGCCGGGTGCATCTGGAGTTCCTGTTGCAAGGAATCCCAATGCTCCCAGCCGGTAATTAATTGTAACCAACACTATATCACGATCCATTAGAAACTCGGGGCCAGCAAATGACTTGCTGAGGGCGGAGAACACATAGAAAGCACCCGGATGAATGTATACAACAACTGGCTTTAAAACCTTCGGATTGAGGCTTTTCGAATAGACATTCAGGCGTAGACAATCCTCAGAGTTGTCAGTTGAATTGAACGGCTGTTGGGGACATTGTGGTCCATCTTGAGTGGCATCGAAGACCTTTGGTTTCCAGGGGTCCTCTGGTTGGGGGTTTTTAAATCGCAAGTCTCCTACCGGAGACTTGGCATAGCGGATGCCTCGAAAAGCATTAAAATCAGCACCTAATCGAGATTTCAAAACAACTCCACGAATGACACCTGCATTTGTCGAAACCTCTACAGCTGTCGAAGAGCCAATTATTACTCCGAAACTCAATACGATCCAAAGAACTATCATTGTAAGTAATAAGTTAATAACTAAACGGGAGAAGCTGGTTTGTTGAGCATTTATTAAGATTCAAGCTGCATTTTAAATCGTTCACCAACTCCAGTGTACTTGATCTACTTGATTTTTTGTTTATTTCAGCAAACAAGGCTGACCTGGTAAATACATATATGTATCACGCCAGAGTCGTAGCTAAAAGGGGATCAATGAGTTGGAATTCTAAAAATTGTTTTATTTAATCTATAGGAGTCCAGTAAAATAAGTAAAAAAAAAATACCTACAAAAGTAGCTTATTAAATTGTTTACACCGTTTGACCAAAAAACCTTTCTGCGTTGTCCGCCATTTTGAAAACAAAAAAAAAATATAACGTTAATGCGATTTTCTCGCCTCTGATTGGTCGTAAAGTAGACTTTTTTTTTGTTTCCTTTTGTAGTTAAAAGTAACTTCTTGAAGTCTTGTCTGAAAAGATTTTTGACAACTCTTTCTACTTAAAAGTTATTGTCGAAAAACTGTGGAAGTTGTGTGGAATAAAAATGAAAATTATTTTTAAGGTTTATCTACATTTTGAACTTTTGCAATTTGTGTGAAAACAATTAAAAAATCTGTAAAAAAAAAACCTTCGTTTCTTTTGCCCCACCCTGTAATTAGTACCTATTTTTTTATTTCAAGGCATCCACAATAATAATGGCAGTTTTATGGATAAAAGAAATTAAAAATCAATTAATTTCGTTAATATTTTAAATTTCAAATTCCCAATAATTCCCCCTCACCAAAATGGTGTTTTGTATACGCCCTTGTATTCCGTGTTTTTTTTTTTGTTTTCTTTCTGTTAAATTAAGGATCGTTAAAATTCCTCTCCATAACACTGCTGATTCTTGGAAGTAAACCAATTAAATGTATCTTGGGAATTCCCTAGAGATAAGAAGATTACTGTACCTCACAATAATAAACAAAATTAAAACTTGTAAATAAAAATGCACAGTCAGTTTCAACACCCGGTTTTTCTTAAAGTTAATGGTTCGTTATTGGTTTGCGATTCTGAAAAATACATTTAACAAAATGGTTAAAAAAAAAAAAAAAAAAAAACAAATAAAAGGGTACATGGTTATTGAGTATATTGTAACTGAGCACCAATGATATGTCAGCTGTCAAATTTATTGTCACTAGAAACAGTGTTTCTAAATTTAGAACCAAATTGGGAAAAAAGCCCATCTGTAAATCGTGTACAATTTATTTTGAAATTTATTGACACAATATTAAGGGTCTGTATCCCAATGTCTGAGAAAAATTCTGATTATAATTATCCGGCACATAAATATTGGCACTGGGACAAAAGTGCACAATTCAGCAAAAATTAATTTCGGGATTTGGAACCCATTCTCTCGGGAACTTACGAACTTTTGCCAATTTTGATGTGTCAGATAACTAGTCAGAACTTAACTTAGACATTGTGAAACAGGCCCTTAATTAATCAAATCAAATTTGAATAATCTATAGAACAGCATTTATTATAGTCTTTATGAGTTTGGTCTGGATTAATTGAAGAGATTTTTTTTGACAGATGATGATATAGCAATCGTAGAATATAATTTCATTTCATTCATCGATAGTTCTGTTCGATAACTAAATCGATATCTTTATAGTGATAACCGCCTATCCTAGTAAAATCGCCAAGTTATCGTTTTAGTTTCACGAATCACGACACTATTTTTTTTTCTAATAACATACATTTTTTGCCTGCCGTTTAAGGGCCCTACACACCATTAATTTTACTTGTCAGTTATTATTTTTGTTGTTTGACAATGTTGTAAGGAAATTCTACAAAATCGTACATTTGTAAATAAACATAGAAGAAAATCAAAATAGTTTTGCATTGGGACATAAGCTGCATTTTATTGTCAACATGATTTGATGCGGATCGATTTTTGACACGTTAATATAAAAACAACATGTAATCTTGATTTCTATCTGGATATATTTCAAGATCCAAAAATTAATTCTTGTACTGTCGGGCATTTTGCGTTTCTGTTTCGCATATGGTAAAGTAGTGTTAATTGTAGTTTAGAGAAAACTAAAACAAAAACAAGGACAAAAGAGATAGATGTATATCACTACTGTCATTGAGATCTGAACCAGATCAGACACAGCTAATGTATCAGTATTGAACGAGACTAATTGGCGATACATTAACGTGCTTCATGCGACTTGAAAAAATACTTTGGATGCCCAAAGTATGCCCACGGCGGCGGCTGCGGCAGCGGCAGCAAACTGTTATCAATTGGCATATTTCTAGTCATTACCATCAATATTATCTGTCACTAATATTGAAGAGCATACCAACGATAAATATTGGACGTATTTTTTTTCTAATTGCGGAGAAAACTGGGTGAAAAAACGACATCGGATTAGCGACGCCATCATAGAAAAAATTTGACGTTCCCATACAAACTATCGATAACAACTATATGATATTCACGCCGGTAATACAGTTTTTCTCCGCGCTTACTCGGCTCCATTGGGCATATTTAATGAAATGTCAATTTCAATGGCAATTTATTGCTTGGTTGGGCATTTCATTTTCATGCAATTTCAACTGTCAAATGTCAGTATAGAAATGGAGACCAAAAGCAAATGTTTAATGTTCTTATATTTAATTCACTTTATTTTTTGTAGCGCGTTCTCGTGTTTTCACCTTTAATTTCAAAACAAATGAAAAGTCACTCAAAATCGCGGAGAAACCATTTAATGAAAAAGGCGAAACGTCAAAATGTATTGCCTCAGCGATGGAAAGCAATAATTGCCTGGCATAGGCAATATTTTAATTGCCAAAGCGTTTTCATTGGCATTATTCAAGGATATGGCAATGAGTGAAGCAATTTATTGCCTTAAATATTGCCTTTGGGTTAAGTTAAGCCCCGAAAATTATCTGGGCTCAGCTTTAGCCCTTAAATTGTTTAGCACTGAGCTTTTTTTTTTTTTTTTTCGTCCAGTTCCCTCGGGAATCGACAAAAAAAAACACACATCATGAATAGATGCATACTATAATTGACAGATAGCGTTGATGGTGTGTAGGGCCCTTTAGCTTTCGATTTCGTTTAGTTGTTGTAAAATAATTGTATCTGCCAGTGGAATGTCTGGTGCTTTAAGAATGTAAATAAAAATTTAAAAGAATGAGTGAAAAGGTTTCTTTATATAAATTATTTTATTTAATAGGACGCTAGCACAAAAAAAAAACAATTCGGTTTAATGATTGCTTTCATGGAAACTTTGTTTACTTTAATCAATTTTTGACATTTAAACATCAAAATGCATGTCGATAGAAGATTACATTTTCTCCGGAGATAAATCCATGTTTATAATTGGATTTTATGATTAGGGGCTCTAGCTGTCTATTCACCCAAACAAAATTGTTATACATTCTACTGCAAAATCGACCTTGTCTGTCCGTACGTCTGACTGTAAAATTTAGAACAGATATGCTGTTATTTTCACAATTCGGTTATAGAATCCACAACCATGTCTCTGTTAAATTGAAAACAGTGGTTGCCAGGTCGATTTTGCAGTAGAATGTACAACAATTTTGTTTGGGTGTTATACGATTATGTAAGTATCGTAACGTATTTAAATAATGCTGCGTCACCTGCGTCTGGTCACCATTATAAATATTATTTTTCTATACTTTTTTATTAAATTTTTAAAATTATAATAATTGTTTTGAAATACATACTTTAACATTATCAGGTTTTATTATATCTCAAAGTAATAGCGTTTGGTGCAGATACAAAACTGCAGCTGTAAGGGAAATATTTTCCGACATTGTAAATGTAGGTAGGTATTTTTATTAAATCTGCATTTTCGTGTAGGATGACAATAACAATTTGTGTGAATCAGTTGAACTTACTAACTGAATTTTTAATAATGAAATCTAATTGATTGATTATCCTATCTGATGCTGCAATGAAATTAAAATTATATTTTCTCTCACTTCTCCATTATTTCCAAAGCTTCAAGGATTAATTTTTGAAGCAATTAACTTCAAACTTACTGAAATATTCAAAAATGTAATTTTCAAAATACAATGGTTCAGTTTATACATATTTTATTCATAAACAGTATAATGCCCTTGTCAGTCCATAACTTCATGTGAACTAGACACTATAACTTTACATACATATACATACTCGGTATGAAACAGAGAAATGGAAATCAGTATCTACATATATTGCTAATAACCTACTGTGACTGGGGGCATCGAGGTCATTGGGTGACAGCAATTTGCTAGCTTGGCAATTATAGGTATTGCTATGCTATATCTTTCTATGCCTAGCCTAATACTATGCATCAGTGCATAAAATGATGAATAAATAATCCAATAATCGCATAGCTTCCTCTCGACATCGGAAACCTATAGTCGACAGCGAGATTGCATGCAAATTGAAAATGGACTCCTATATGGTTGAGCTTACCTTAAGTATACATAGATTTAAAATGATAGTTTTTGCAAGCTTTAAAATTATATTAATGTTTGTGAACAACGCACGCACAAACTCGGGGTTATATTTGATAGTAATATCAGCACGATTAACTCGTGCTCCACTAATGTAAATTTGATTGTTTTGGATTAAATTTTAAAGAGAATGGCGCAAAATTTTAAACAACCTCATGTTAAAGTTTTAGCATGATACTAGTTTACTCTTTACTAACTTTAAAGCTCTTTATTAAAATGTTCTTTTTTTTAAACACTTTCTAGCTAGTATCATACTAAACCTTTTTTATTACGAAACTCAAGCTGAGCGCGTCTTAAACATTGACATTTCGTGCAAAAAAGTAAGCAAACATACCTTTTTAAAGTTTTTCTATGTCAAAGTGACATATGGATTTAGTAATATGTTAAAAAGATAAAACAGCAATCTGTCGACTTTAACTTTAGTAAAATGTTAAGAGATAGTATCATGTTAAACTCGTTTAAAATTAGAAAAATCCTCTTTTTAACCTAGTATCATATTAAAAATGATTTAACACTTTACTTAATCGTCTAAAATTTTGCGCCAATGAGAAAAAGAATACATTCTGAAACACGGTTGTAAAAGTCGAAACAATTGCACTTTTTTCGATACATATTCGACTTTACACAAAGTACACAAATACACCTCATATAAAATTCGATACAGTTTTGCCATTTTGTTCATTCATTCATTACAATGCAGCATTAATTAGTCATTCATAAGTAGGGTTTTATTTGTCTTTACCTGTTTTTTTTTTGATGTGTAAACATCTATGCCTGCGGTAGAGTGAAAAAAAACGTGGACGTTCGTGTGCAACGTTATGTCGTGCACTTTACGTTGTAGCACGTTACGTTACGAAATCTGATTTGCCCCCCACCAAAACATTGATTTTAACGCGACCGACAATTAGATTATACTTTATCGCCACTACTTATTTATATTGTTTTTGCCAACGATGAAAGCAAATTGTTTTTAGCGTGACCGACGATTTTATCATTTTAACACTTATATTTTTATATTTTTTTCTTTAATTTTTAATTATTCCCCAAACAAAATGGACGCCACACTAGTAATTAAAAAGAAAACAAAATCAAAACAAAAATAATAATAGTCAGCTGTATTGATTGACAATTGACTGTAGGTATGGTAGGTATATGGCTGTAGGTATGGTAGGATATCGGGTGCGTTCAGTGATACAAATCTGAACTTAAATTCTACGTTTACATTATACTGCTTTTAAACGATGCAATTTCTTCTTGCAATTTTAAGGCACGTTGGCGAGGGACGTAGGTGGCTGGGATATACAAAATAGCTGAGGTTGAACAAATTACAGAGTTATCGGCAACTTTTGTACTTGCACAAAGTTAACATTCATTAAAAATCACAGCGTCCAATTCCATAGGCGATTGATGGTGTCAATCGATTGAAACTGCGATTTCCACTGACAACAACTGCAACTAAATATTCTAAAAACTCAAGATATATAATTCGCCGGCTATCTCATAGTGACATTCATTTGAGGTTCGTTCAGTATAAAATTAAGACTGAACTTTTTGTAAGTTTTACTCGATTGAAAGATGGAGTTTCACAAGGGTTGTAAGTTCGTTGACAGTTCTAAGTGGATATTTTAATTCGGCCCCTGTCAGCCAAACCATTAAGTTCCTTTGGAATTTGGGTACGGTGTCATTTAATTGAAACCACTGTTTTAGTGCTCTCCGCTGACAGTTGTTGTTTGTCGATGCTCAGAGAGTGATTACCATAAACAATAACCATGTGTAATGTGAAGTCATCTTAAAGTTGAGAGTGAACTACGAAGCAGGACCTTTCAGTACCGAACCTTCACCGTTCGTTGGACACTTCACCACCAGCCTTTTAGTGCTTGGAAATTTCGTTACAGCGGTTCCTCCACTGGGTATTTCGCTGCCGTTCTTTCAACACTAAGCTTTTTAAGCAGGTAATGTAGTGTTAATTATTCAATATGTTTCTTTTGATGACGTTCAGTAACAAAAATTAGGCACTTGGACAAACGTTAATGTTTATACATATTTAACCGTGAGTCCCGGCACTCATATTTTTTTTTTTACATTAAATTTGAATGAATAAAAGTTTTCTTTTGTACTTTAAACAGAGTATTTATCGTTTGTTGTGTCTTACGCAACGCTCTGTTTTCACTGAAAGTTAATCTTATTTAGATTTAATAAATCCATGCAGTGTTTCTATTGCACAAAAAGATAAAAAAAAAAAAACTAGATTAACTTCGACAGTACCTTTCAGAGACAGAGACAGAAAGTTTTATGTATGTCCAAGTAAGCAAAAAAAATATTTTCCAATAAATGCGTTCAGTGCGTCATAAAATAGGTTAGTTCGATTTGTAAAACTATTGGCTCTATGAAGATTTGACAATTTTGGTTTAGCGATCGGTGGAAACGTAGTATAAAGGAAAGACCGCACTCGACGGAACTGATCGGCAACGGAGCTTCACAACGCTAATTGCTTGTATGACGAAGCATGACATCGTACATATGAGCTATATCGCACTAAGTGGCAACGGAACTGCATAATCTAACCAACTTTGTCGGGTCTGTGCAGTTCTGCAGCTGCAGTGCAGTTCCGTTACCGCATTACATTTATTAAAAGTTTTGTTTGATTTGCCGCATACTTTAACAGCGCTACAGTTCAAGTGCGGTATATATCAAAAATTTGTCGCGAAGTACAGTGAAGTGTCGCGTAGTTCCGTTGAAGTGCAGTTCCGCTGGGTGAGGTCCTACCTTAAGGGTAATGCCGGTCGTACACTACGTGCGCGACAAGTTCAACCAACTCGTTCAACTTTTTATTCAACTCTTTCATTGGATACAAACAAATTACAATTTCTTACACTAGTGCAGCAACTTACGTTGTTCACGTTGAGAAACGAAAGTTGAACAAAATGCGTTGGTAGCCCCGTACACAGAGTTGACCAACTTTCCCAAATGTTGGATAACCTCGTACACCTAGTTGATCAACTCTTTAAACTTATTCCAGTGTTGAATAACCTCGTACACCTAGTTCACCAACTTACTCAAATATTGAATAACCTCGTACACTAGTTGATAATCTTGTTCGATTTTGACAGAAAAAAAGTTTTTCGAGTTGATCAACTGCGTTTTCGATATGGTTGCTCAACAAGTTGATGCCATCGTACACTTAACCAAGGATCACTCGTTGAGGAACGCGTTCAACGCACCACGATGAACAAAAACTCAAGTGCTGACATAATTTTGACTTCCGTTCGGTACAGCTTTTATTGTCGACGCACCCATTCGCTTTGAATTATTAAATTTGTTCGGTATGAGCATGATTTCCTCTCAAAGAAAAAAAAAAGTGGCTGCCTTATTGGTTATATTAGAAAAGCGACAAAGGAAGAACAAACATAAAAAAAGATTCTGGGTAGAGTTAACTCCGTTGTCCATATATTTGTTCCACCTTCCATCATTACCTACGAAAAACAAAAAACCGAGAACAGAGCAACAACTGCAAGTTGACGACAACGAATACAAAGTTCATCGCAACCAACGCAACGCAACAGAAATATCATACGTCTACCGCAACGAACCCCAGAGAAAATTAAAAAGTTGATCAACGAGTTGAACAAATAATGTGCAACACATTATCCTAAAAATGTTGCTCAACACGTTGATCGAACATTTTCAACGAGCAACACGAGCTCGTACACTACCCGTACACTTGTTGAGCAATTCGTTGAGCAACGGTCAACAACTGAATCCAACTCGTTGGTTGAATAGAATTGAAGACACCGTACATTAGAGTTGAATGCGTTGAATACGAAATTTGTGCGTTGAGCGCCTAGTGTACGACCGGCATAAATCTACTTAAATTAGGTGGAAACGCAATATGATACCTAATCATATTTTTGTACTATATTCAGACGAGATTAATTTGTTATACAAAATTAAGAAGTAGGTATAATTCGATACACTTTTTTTAACTTTTGATACATTGCTGAACGATAATTTTTCATCCCTGGTCTGAATCATACCAGACGGTTTCAAATAATTTCTCTCCAACCAGTTAGACCCACTTGTTCAGTGCCCTATCATTCTAGTTTCGGAGTTCAACTGTCAGCGATATCCATTCCATAATGCCTCATAGTTTCGTCTTCTCTGTTTCGATGTGGAAGCACATTTTCAAAGTGTTGCATTTTGATTTCGACAGCTAAAATTTAGTTAATCCTTCAATAAAAAACTGATTCATGGTTTAACTTAATCTGATTTAAATCAGCCATCACAAACTGACTGATTTTTGACAGTTAAAGTCAATACTTCACTGAAAAACTTTAAACTCGGGTTTAATTTATTTGCAGAATTAACTAACTCTATTTCAAGTCAGAGTTGACTCAGCATTAAACAAAACTGGCCCTAAATGGATCATAATATGGAAAAGACCTTCTTCATACTCAGGCCCAGTTTTTCAGTGCTGATTTGACTGGTTAGATAAATCAGAGTTAGTAAGGGCCAGTTGTACGAACGCGGTTTAAATATTTGATCCGTGATTCATCAATTTTAATCAACGATGGTTCAAGGTTCAAGTACAGGATAACATGCTTGAACAATCGTGTAACCTCAGTTAATCCACCGAAATTGGTGAATTAAAATTGCTAAACCACGAATCAAATATTTTAACCATGTTTGTACATTTGGCCCTTACTAACTCTGATTAAATTCACAATGTGAGACCAAAAAGTCTTAAATAATACTTTAACAACGCAGACTATCTAATACTTTGAGAACGCAAACAATCCATACTTGTTGAAGTGTTATCCATATACTTGTTGGAGTGTTATCCATACTTGTTGAATTTGAAACTAAAAGACTTCCCCATATTATTATCCATTTAGGGTCAGTTTTTAAGTACTGAATAGAATTAGTTAATCCTGCAAATAAATTAAACCCGAGTTAACTCAATATCAGTTTTCATTAGAGTGTTAAATAACTTCTAAGAGTCAAAAAGCGGAGTGCTACACTATCGAAAACTACGTTACGCGATTGAAATCGAGATGGTGCCAATATGGAAATCGGTCTGTCGTACCTCGTTTTAGATTTTGACAAGCGTCTGTCAGAAATAACTATTCAGATAATCCAGAGTTCACTCACCACATTTGTTAAGTTAAGCACGAGGCTTAATTCCAAAATTAGGATGATCTCGCACAGAAAAACTGAGCCTTATTCAGAGAAAGTAGGAAATAGTATTGGAGATTAAAGAACAGTATCACATTTGACTCCTCCTTTATTGAGTAAGTCACTTAAGTGCTTCTTAGGCAGGCTATGAAACGGATCCCAAAATCCCAACATTTGAAACTTAAGCCTCTAAGTCCCTAAACCAGGGTTAGTTAACTCTTGGTATAAATTTATTTACAGTAAACTCAAGAAGCTGTTTTTCCTTAAAAGAATTATGTGGATCGACTTAACAAACTCGGAGGATACAAAAATCAGAAGTATCTGTTCAGTAAATCCAGAGTTAACTCAGCCAATTCGGTGAGTTAGTATGGATTTAACTCTAATCTCACTTATTCTGGTAAGTGTGTACTCTGAAACTTGCCCTCAGGAAGTTAGGTTAACACAAAATAGGAAAGTTAAGTCATTGGTTATCAGATTAAATGAAGAAGCTATAATATTTTATATAAGCAGCACTTTATTTGATAGAACCTGAACTTATATAAGACATTTACGAAGCTCTTTAAAGTTGCTCGTAAGTCGGTGTGCTTCCTGATAATGATAACCATCCTTAACAAGAAACAAACTGAATGCCAATGAACTACTTTTTATTCTCACTTTCCAATTAAAACGGTTTCAATTTAAATCCTGACGAGAATTAATACATTCAAGCGCATAAGTTCCAAGAATTAATTTCGCAAAAAAAAAAGAGAAGAAAAAACACCAAAGGGCTTAGCTATTCGTATTCATGATGGTTTTCCTCGCTGCCATTCTACTACACATTATTACTTTCTCCATCTGATGTAGCGTTAGCGACATTAATATTGATTTTTAAATCACTATTTTCCAACATTTTTATCACCCAAAGCTGCTTTACGCTTTTAGACGAGCATGCTATGAGATCATGTTTTAAGCGTGGAAGTGTATATAGATACGTATATATACATGAACCAGCAATCAAGAACCATTTAATGGAATTAAACAATACCACCTTTTATCAAAGGCAAACATATTTCTTATACCCAAAACCCATTTTAATTTTCTGCTTAAAATTATAAGTTATAAATTCTTCCTTGAGCTCTACTGAATTTAGCTTATCACCACAATTGTTGTTTATGAACTTACAAGGCTTTCCTTAAAGAAGAATTCGAGCAAAATCAAGCATCAAAAAATCAAGTCTATAATTTGGCTTACTTCTTCCCTTCATATCCAAATTATTATCCACACCATAGTTTCTGTGGCTTGGAATTTCGCTGTCTATAGAAAAGTAACAACAAAAAAAAGAAACAAACAAACAACTATGGCGAAAGGAAACGGAAAGGAAGATAACAGCTCCAAATCTCCAGAATCCCTAACACTTGATTTCGGTACAATAAAGCTTCTAATGAGATCGACCGACGCACGCGACATGCCGCGCCGCCGACGACGACGACGACGTGCAAAAGAAGCATGAATGAAACGTGATTTACAAAATAACTAATAAACGATTCAATTATCTATTTAGTGTAATCAAGGGCGGCAAAAAGGTCTGATTAAAAGCCTCAGGATATAACGGGTGATTTTTAAGCTGGTTTGGTTTTGGCAACACTGGTTTTGACAGCTGACGTGTGTTTAGTACCTTGTGTCACTGTCAAACAGCTTCAGTTTGGTTTGCAATTTAACCATGGATCGTCTTACAAATGAACAACGCTTGCAAATTATTGAATTTTACTATCAAAATTCGTGCTCGGTTCGAAATGTTCATCGCGCGCTGCTTGTGTTCAGCGATGAGGCTCATTTTTGGTTGAATGGGTACGTAAATAAGCAAAATTGCCGCATTTGGAGTGAAGATCAGCCAGAAGCATTGCAACAGCTACCAATGCATCCCGAAAAAGCCACTGTTTGGTGCGGTTTATGGGCCGGCGGCATTATTGGGCCATATTTCTTCAAAGATGATGCGAATCGCTACCGAGCGATGATAACAAACTTTTTTTTGCCCGAAATGGAAGTTCTTGACTTGCATGATATGTGGTTTCAACAAGACGGTGCCACATGCCACACAGCACGCGAAACAATGGCGCAATTGCGAGGCGAGTTTGGTGAACAGTTAATTTCACGTTTCGGGCCGGTCAATTGGCCGCCTAGATCGTGCGATTTGACACCATTAGATTATTTGTTGTGGGGGTATGTCAAGGCTAATGTCTATAGGGACAAGCCCGCTTCGATTGACGCACTGGAAGCCAACATCCATGCATTCATTCGTGAGATACCGGCCGATATGTGTGAAAGAGTATGCCAAAATTGGACTCAGCGGATGGGCTACCTGAGACGCAGCCGCGGTCAACATTTGCATGAAATTATCTTTAAACATTAAATTGCAAGGTTCAAACTATCGATTCAAATAAATATTTCATTCATTTTTTCGAATTTTTTGTGTTTTTTTTTTAAAAAAGTTCTAAACCTCTTAAAAAATCACCCGTTATGAAAGGTTTTAATAAGAAAGAAGATTATATTCACAGCAAGGTCACGTTACTTAACTTTATTTAATACAAAACAAAATATTCTCATTCTATTCAACAAAAATGTAGTAGATTGAACCCTGTTGGAGGAATTTCTTTTTGAAAAAAGCGTACACAAAATGCAGGTTCATCCGTTTAATGTAAGATAAACTGATAAATATTATTTTTTCCATCGACAGTTGAATATCTAGAAATTGAAGGCGCACTGTGGTCTAAAATGACTTTTTTGGTTGCAAAAATCATAACTTTTTAACGCATAAAGAATAAGGATATCGCTGCAATTTTTGTTTCTTGTTAAAGGAAATTAGTGAATTTAAAGAAAATATCTCCACAGGGTGTTTCTTAATCAAAGGCGGAAGTAAGATTTTCTTAGAAAAAGGAATTAACAGAGAAAGGAATTAAAGGAAAACTATAAAAAACAGTTAAAATTTTTTCGAATTTTGTAAAAAAAAAAAGTCTGCGACTATTTAATTATTAGCAAGGTGTTCCAAAATAATTTTTTTAACAACACTGGATGCATAAAGTTAACGAACCAAGTTTTGAAGTTGTAAGCAAGTATTAGACCAGTATTTTTTTCATTTTGTGTCACATCGACATATATCTTATAATATGTTTCAGTAACCAATTTATTTTATGTAAAACAGTGTGATAAAAAAGTAAAGGGACGAAAATTTTAATAAATATTTTCTTTTTTAAATAAAATTGAATATCTTTAAAATACGTCTTTTTTTAAACAATTTATAGATTTCAATTTTCAGCAAAAAAAAAATCACTGGCATCATCATCATTTTCACTATTTAAAAGACTTGCTAGAGCTGGGCAATACATCATTTTCGGCTCTTTTTGAGATCTCACGTGCCCTAATGTTGAAATAAATGGATCCGACGATATAGCCAGAATATTATATAAATCTTCATTTTGACGTTTCCTTGATACTTTGCAGGTATTTTAGTATCCATATCGCTTGTAGTCTTTATTTTTTTGATTGTTGATGTGCTTCTTCTGAAAGCTCTCCTATTGCCAAAATTTGATGCTTAATAAGTTCTCCACCATGGTCCAGAATTTTGTGAATCGTTGGGGCCAGGAGTTTTTTTTTACTGTGTTTGGCTTTTAGTTCCAGTTTTTCAGTGGTGAGTTAAGCCAGACTAAGCTAACTCTAGAAGTAAATTATCCCACAGTTAACTGAGAAAGCAGTTGTTCGGTGGAGAATGCATGCGAAACGACTTAACAAACTCGGTGAATAAAACATCAAAAGAATCTGTTCATAGTTAATCCGGAGTTAACTCACCAAATTTGATGAGTTAACTCGGGTTTAATTTTAATCTCGCACTTAAAAACGGGGCCTTAGTAGATCGGAAGTTTTTTTTAGTGTACTCGTTGAATCTATCCACATTAATAGATTCCTTAGATGAAAGTGCATTTAAAATCACTTGAAGTTTATTTATTAGTTATTTATCCACTCAATGTTATAGCTGACGTTATTTCGAGATTTTCGAAAATCTTCTTGTTGTGTTTCCATCATTTGTATTGCCAAATCCTTGTTTTGGTGTATCAACAATTAAGCCTATAGTTTCTCCCTAAATTCCCTTTGTATTTTCCTTTTTCCTTTTTTTTCGGCCCTTCTTGTCGATGGCCTCATCTTCATGGTATAGTCCATAAACTTGCTTGGGAATAAACTCTTTACATCTAATTTTAGCGTGTAGTGGCGAAATTCTGAATAATTTCTCTCATATCCTTCGTCTGAATTGTCATCATAGTCATAGTCAGAAAGACCTCATGCCGAACAATGACATCTTTTTCCGCGTTAACAGTTATTACACTTGGACTAAGATTTTCCGTATGTTGCTGACGGTTGTCTGAATAATGTCACAAGACTCCTTTGCATATTCAAACAGAATTGGTCTGCAAAAATGATGATGATGACGGCCTTGGATTCATCCAATATTCGATTAATTCACCTTTAAGACGAAGGGGAACTATTTGGCCATCTTCTGAAACTATTCTGATTGGTTGGTAATGCTAGTAGTTCCTGATTATATCAAGGCTATTTAAATCTTCAATATTCACTTGAATATTCACTGTGGCTTGTATTTTAGCTTCCATTAAAACAATATAGCTTGGAAACACGTCAACGTTATGGCTTCTTAAAGATTTTCTCATCCATTTTTATTTTTCCTTGGAAAGCCCCATATCCAAGAACAAGGCTAGTACAGACGCACCATTATATTTTATTGGATCCCTTTGAGGTGTAGGAACACTCTCCTTTATCAGTTGTACTCATATTCCAATCATAATTGCTTTTGTGATGTCCGCTTTTATCTTTTCGTGATTCTTGTTATACTTTCTACTTAGGGCTGTGAAAACATTTTTTTTAGCTTCCTCTTCTTAGTATAGTCTGAACATTCATCCAAAAATGTCGAAGGCCTTTTTTTGAGCGCATAAGATCTGTCACTGTCAGTGTCAAAATATCATATGATTCAAACAGAAGTAAATGGACAAAACAAACAAAATTTACGGGAATGTTGGGGCAATTATTGATTTTTTGACATATAAATCAAATGGAATATATTCATAGTTCTAGTCACTAATACTCCAACTTCTAACTTTTAATTTTGGTCACTCTTGATTTACAATCTATGGGTCTGTTGAACAAAATGTTATACATATCTAGGTATTAACAGGTATAGTTTGATGTTTGTTAGCTTAATATGAGAAGCTTACACAAACAACACTCATTTAAAAGAAAAAGAATTCGTGTATACAGTAATAGACTATGAATAGGTAACTGTAGTTACACAAGTTTACATATAAAATACATGTTACATCGTCTTGATTGCGAATAAAAGTTGATTAAAAAAGGCAAAGGAAAAATCAAAAATACCATATTCGTATCAGCTTACCAAATTTCCTTTTATTCTGTTACATCTGTCCGTCAGGGACACTTTATATACCAAAACCAAGTTGGTCAAACGACCTTAATAACATCAAATGTATTATACATCATTCAAGTTATATCCTCTTGTAGGAAAATAATTATTCTATGTAGATCTATATTGACATAAATTATAATGGAAGTTGATTGACTGGAAAAGTTGAACAAAGTAAATAGACATCTGCGAGCTGGATTTAAACTTTCGACATAAATTAAAAAAAAAAAAACATCTTCGTATTTAGGGACAAACAAAAAAAAACTAATTTGATATAGAATTCCAAACCTGACTGCAGGCGGCAGTGTAGTGTCAAATACATGGAGCCCATTTGTATGATGATTAATTTCTTGTCCCAAAAATGTCTTTGCAGTTCTTTAATCAAAATCGATCAAACGGCTGATGAGAAAAATTTGGAGCCATACGGATAGCAAACAAAAAACACAATTACGGACCAACTTTGGGATTTTTTTTTTCTTTCACAACAAGTGCGAAACATCTTCCCTTTAAGAATGTTTTTCTTAAGAGTTTAATTGGAGCCTTAAGATAATGAGGGGGTTAAGTGACATTTGTATAGTTTTGAGATATGTCAGAGTTCAAAGTCCTTTGGTTTGAAATTATGTTTTGAATTTACCTCCTTTAAACCATTTTGACAAAAAAAATCTGGAACCCACACATCCTCGAGACACATTAAGGGTATCCATGCAACGTCGGCAACTTTCCGACGTTGTAAAATCGTAAAGTATCCGACGCACGTTTCATGAATGGCCCTCACAAAATTCTGCGTAAATTATGTGGTAAACCAATCACCTGATTCAGCCAATGTCATAATCCCATTGAATATAAGTTTACCACGTTTACCATTTTCGTTTACGACGTTTACAACACAAATTCTTGTCGGAAAGTTTACGATTTGTTGGAAAATATTTTCCATACAAATTTTGATACGTCACTTACGACTTTACTTTCCGACGTTTACGATGGTTTTCCGACGTTGCATGAATACCCTTTTTATCATTAATAATTTTGCAAAAGCTGACCACTGTCCGGTATTGTTTTTTTATTAATAAGAATTGTAATTTCCTGCGGTAGACGAATCTTAAACAGGTATTGCCCGAGATCGTCTCTCAAATACTTCCTCAAAACATGGGATGAATGTTATCTTGAAGGATCTATATCGGTCTCAACAAAAATAAACACTCAATAAAAAACAATAAGCTCCATTGGCATTAGTTTTTTTTTTTTTTTTTTTTTTGCTATTTTAAATAGGAGACCATGGATTGTTTAGTTTAATTAGAAGAAGTTTAAATTTCATTGTTTTAGTGTTGCGCACCCAAATGAAAGAAAAGATTTTAATCTTATTCTTTGATTCTTCCAGAAAAGACAATTAAATTTAGTTATTCACCAACGACATACTTTCAGCTGATAGAAATAAAAAAAAACCAAACTAACTAACAATAAACGCAGAAAACCAACCGGAGAAGCTGTTTAACCTAATTAAACCATTAACTGTGGCTATTCAAATTTGTATCCTTTACTTTAAATGTTTTTGAGCTTACTAGGGTGACATTTTATAACAAATAGTCCCGAAGGTATTGTTGCATTTGGTCAAGTGTTTATAAATCGAACGTTTTTAGAAGAAAAATATAAGATTCAATTTTTATTAAATCTTTATCTATTCCTTATAAATTTTGCAATCGGGTTAAAACTAACTTACCGATAAGCTACTGAAATTTACCACATCTCTGTCATCTCATCAATATGTTTAAAATCAATTATTAAAAAAAAAATGTAATACATAGGTATACCACAATTGTAAAACGAACTAAAAATTTTAAAATAATTTCTCTTAGCCCCATACATTTAGGACGAAAAACGTGAGGCGCATATACTTGCTAACCTTTCCTTTATTTTATTTATTTGAAAGATTTAACAGACCATTTAACTATATGTTTTTGAGTTTCTCTTAAATTTAAGATCCTTTTAATCACCATCATAAAAACAACTCGTTTTCGTCTCGTTAAATTTTAAAAGCGTATTTTCATCAGGTCAAGTTGGCAAGTATAAATACTCGTTATAGCCCTTCTAAAGCTAATTCACTAACCAGACTTCTTATGAAAATTTAAAGAAATTATCAGTATACATTATAATGTATCTACATTTAATACAATTTTAATTT
Organism: Leucozona laternaria; assembly: GCA_932273885.2. NCBI lineage: Eukaryota > Metazoa > Arthropoda > Insecta > Diptera > Syrphidae > Leucozona > Leucozona laternaria. The sequence continues at coordinate 41,202,909 of OW026368.1, read as the reverse complement.
ATTTCATCTAGTAACGCCACCGGTTCCGGCTGTCTGCAACTTAATTTTCGACCAAGCGCAGCACGGACTTGTTCCATTGCGATGACAGTCAAAATGAACGCAAACAGCTCCAAACACATTATTGTGTTTCCTCCACCGGTGAACGCACCCAATCTACTAATATTCCACAAATACTTTTTATTAATTCCTTCATTGATGGCGGCCATTTTGTTCTTCACTCAAATTTTTGCATTCGCCCAAGTCGGTTCTCTTTAAAATTAAATTTTGTTTGTTTCTTGTTTAGAACAAATTATAAACCCAAAGATTATAATCTAAATCGAACTTCATGTCGCAGTTTTTCTTAAGTTCCTTACACATGAGCTGCGACCTGCGAATACGAAATAATCTTTTAAAGCAATTTCTAAAACAAGACCAACTATTTTTTTTTTTTTCAACTTTTTACCAGTTTTTCAGATGGTAAGGTAGTGTGAAATATAGTGAACCGTATCGTTTTATTTTTATTAGATGATCTATACTTAAAATGGAAAGTAATAGTAGCCATGTTTTTGTGCAAGCCCGGGGAGATTTGGTTGCAAAACAACGACATCGGGGATTAGCGACGCCATTACAGAAACAAAATGGAGTTTCCATACAAACTATCGATAACATGTATACAATTCACGCCGGTAACACAGTTTTTCTCCGTGCTTAAGTTAACCCCCGAGAATTCTCCGCGCTTAGCTAAGCCCGAAGGGGATTAGTTGTTGTTGGTTTTAGCATGTAAATTACAGGACAGAACGTCGTTTTTTCGATCGATTTCCTCGGGGCTTGCAAAAAAACACAGCTATTATTAAAAAATAACGGCAAGTCTTAAGCTGGCTACACACCACACCATATTCCTGCCTCTGTTCATGCATTTACCACAAATATCGAAGGTTAATATGACAAGTCAACCGATTTTCATCATCGTGAACTTAATATATCGCTCTTTGAAACAATGAACGGAGGTCTGGGTTAGATTCTAACCTATTTCAACTAAATTTTTTTTTTTCTCAATAATTCTTCTTTCGAGGAAGTGGCAAATCTCACCTTAGCTTTTCGAATTTTTCCGAAAATTGTAGGTGCCCAGTATCTCTAAAACCCAGACTATACCTAATGCCCACCAAGCCTTGATATCAAGAGACAGGCATTAATATAAACATTAAAATTAAGGTTTTGAAAAAAGAGATAAATTGTAATTATATATAGACAACAGGCAAAGGAAAGGACTGATGGTGGGTATTTTGATATTTCCTTGAATTTAGAAAAAGTTTCAACAAACTTGAGTACTAAATTGGAGAAGTTTTTTTTTAGTACCTACCCTTCCATTTGGTGTTTTCTTTGTTGACAAAACTTTTGATGCTTTTTTTTTGTTCTTTTAACTCTGGAATGACGGGCAGGGAAGACTAATGGTTGGGTGAAATTAAAGGTTAAGGTTTTAAATTACAAAAGAAACGACAGCAAGTCAGTTTCTTTAAACCCAAGAAACGACCTACAGTGAAGGTAAAGGGTGATTTTTTAGCTGGTTTGGTTTTGGCAACACTGGTTTTGACAGCTGACGTGTGTTTAGTACCTTGTGTCACTGTCAAACAGCTTCAGTTTGGTTTGCAATTTAACCATGGATCGTCTTACAAATGAACAACGCTTGCAAATTATTGAATTTTACTATCAAAATTCGTGCTCGGTTCGAAATGTTCATCGCGCGCTGCTTGTGTTCAGCGATGAGGCTCATTTTTGGTTGAATGGGTACGTAAATAAGCAAAATTGCCGCATTTGGAGTGAAGATCAGCCAGAAGCATTGCAACAGCTACCAATGCATCCCGAAAAAGCCACTGTTTGGTGCGGTTTATGGGCCGGCGGCATTATTGGGCCTATTTCTTCAAAGATGATGCGAATCGCAGCGTTACTGTCAATGGTGAACGCTACCGAGCGATGATAACAAACTTTTTTTTGCCCGAAATGTAAGTTCTTGACTTGCATGATATGTGGTTTCAACAAGACGGTGCCACATGCCACACAGCACGCGAAACAATGGCGCAATTGCGAGGCGAGTTTGGTGAACAGTTAATTTCACGTTTCGGGCCGGTCAATTGGCCGCCTAGATCGTGCGATTTGACACCATTAGATTATTTTTTGTGGGGGTATGTCAAGGCTAATGTCTATAGGGACAAGCCCGCTTCGATTGACGCACTGGAAGCCAACATCCATGCATTCATTCGTGAGATACCGGCCGATATGTGTGAAAGAGTATGCCAAAATTGGACTCAGCGGATGAGACGCAGCCGCGGTCAACATTTGCATGAAATTATCTTTAAACATTAAATTGCAAGGTTCAAACTATCGATTCAAATAAATATTTCATTCATTTTTTCGAATTTTTTGTGTTTTTTTTTTAAAAAAAGTTCTAAACCTCTTAAAAAATCACCCATTACAATATACAAAGATTCAGTGGAAGTGGATCTGAGTAATATAAAATCACTAATATCATGCTTTTGTAATAAATTATGCAGAGCCAGAGCAGAGCAGGCACATAATTCTTCAATCCATTGACGATGCAATGATGTTCAGAAACCATTTAAACGCAATGAAATGTGAAATATGTTTACCAAGTGAAGCGGAAAATTTGTATATGGAATTATATGATAACGTACCTAGACAACATCAGTCAAATTTATGAGAAAAAAAAAAAACGGTACTTTGCCTTCTTTAATCTTGGTTAGTTAAATTCATTCAATTTATCGATGTGGTTTAAATTTGTGCAGCCGTAAAAAAAAACTTCGTTGAGTAGTATCGAGTGAGCCATCTATAATGGTTTCTTTTGGAATCATATATTATTTTGACACTGACAGCTCTTATGCGTCAAAAAATGACAGAAACTCAGTATTATATTTCTACGGTATGAAATGGAACGATTTAAGCGGATGCTGTTTTTTGACGAAACCAGTGCGAATTCGTTCTCGAAATAATGCACCATTGGTAGAAAGTTTGTGAAGACATTTCGTTAGATTAGTCAAAAAAGCCATAAACCATTGAAAAGCATTTCTAATTTTTGTTCTTAACTTCAAAATCCTTTTTTCTTTAAAACAAAAAAAAAAAAACAATGCATAGGTACCCACATATATCTATCTTACCTTACAAATTGATTATTTAATATATTCTGTATGGTTTGTCAAAGTTATCATTGACTTGTGCGAGGCAACATAATCACTGAACATTTTATTCGTTTGTTCTAAATAAATCCCATACCACTTTCTGTCAAGTAATAAATTTAGGATTATGCAAATGGCCCTTCATTTCGTTCCATTTGGAGAATTTCCATTTAGTTAAGTTTGTTAGGTATGAAGGTATAGAAAAATTGAAGAATGAAGTATGGAGATATGAAAGTTTTTCCTCTATGGTTTTAAAATGAGAACCATAGAACTGGAAACGGGCCAGAAGACAAAAAATAAACACAAAAAGTATTTGGTTTTTTGTGTCTATACAATTTCGAATGGAGGAGTAAATAGGTTTTGGAAATGGTTTTCAAGTAATTTTATATGGTAATCAAAAAAAAGTTTACTGTAGGTATATGTAAACAAAATGTTTTCTTTTGATTTACAAAAGGCAATTGGGCTTAGCAACCAAATAAATTACATTCAGTCCGAGAGCTAAATTGGTAATTAGTTGCTTCTGTTATGATTTGAATATAAAGGGTCCGCCATCTAACGTTTTTTTTTTTTCAACTAGTGCTTATTTCGTGAATGGTAACACTTAGCCATGTCTGATTTGACAGATAATTAGTTTTATCCTTCCGCTGAACGAATATGGTTGTGTATACGCTTCGCTAAGTGGGCCTGCGATCGACTCAGAGAAGATTCCGATTTTGCCAAAAAAATCATCTTTTTAGATGAAGCTCATTTTGATCTTGGCGGGTAGTAAACAAGCAAAATTGTCGCATTTGGGGCACAGAAAACCCGCACGCATACATTGAAAAGCCGATACACCCAAAACGAGTCACTGTTTGGTGCGGATTTTGGTCCAGAGGCATAATTGGGCCATTTTTCGAAAATGAGCAAGGAGTGGCCGTTACAGTCAATGGCGATCGTTATCGGGCCATGTTGAACGAATTTTTGTTCACAAAAATTGAAGAGGAGGATATTGGCAACATTTGGTTTCATTCAACAGGACGGCGCTACGTGCCACACAGCCGAAGCTATACTCGATGTTTTGCGCCATTTTCAAAAAAAAAAAGTTATTTGGCGGACGCTTTTGAAGAAAGTTACCGGGCGGCGATTCGAATTACTTATGTAACGCCATGTATCCAAAACTCGACTCATAAATTGTTAGAAGGGGAGGCCAGCCTAATAGGCCAGATAAAGTTAGTATTAAAACTCTTCATTAAAAAATTTTTATTTTAATAAAATCAAAATCTGTATGAATAGGATTTCGGGCATGTTGGCGCCACGGTTGGCTCGTAAAAGCCGTAATCTGGTGTACCAATTTTACCACACTCTTCCCAGTAAATCAAGCTGTATTTCGGCAATAACGCATCGAATTTTCGCTTCCAAGTGTTCAATTGTTTCTGGTTTATTGGCTTAGATATGAGAATTTATACATATCCTAAGAGAAAGAATCTAATGGCTTAAATTCCCACGAATAAGGTGGCCAGTAAATAGTGCCATTTCGTGATATTAAATTTCGCTCGTCAAGAGTTTCTTTCAGTAAATTAATTGTATCGCGCGCTGTGTGGCATGTGGCGCTGTCCTACTGAAACGACATGTCCGCAACATTAATGCCTTCCAATTGAGGCACGGAAAAGTAAGTTATCATGTCTGTGCACCGCTCACCGTTGACCGTATCGTTCTGCTTCCGACAATTATTATTTTTGAAAACATTTGGAGCAACAATTTATCACCGGCCCATAAAGCGCATCAAACGGTGGCTTATTCTGGATGTCATGGTGTTTCGACAATGTCTTGTGAATTATCATCGTTCCAAATGCGGAAATTCTTAATTTCTTCATCACTGAACTCACGTAAATACCTAATGTCCGATGAGTTTCTTGAACTGTTCAAAATAAATTTAGATAATTTGCTAACGTTGGTCCGGTGGCGCGGCGTGTGTCTATTCAAGATGAATTGCCAAACCAAACTAACCTCAAACCAGAGATTGGCCGAGTTCAACGCAAATCTGAATATTCAGAATTATGAATTTTTGAAGCTCTTAATTGGCCAGCTGTCAGTAAAAGTTCTGAAAATTCAGATGACTTCTGACAGCTGGCCAATCAAGAGCTTCAAAAATTCAGAATTCTGAATATTCAGATGTACGTTGAACTCGGCCATTATGATTATGTATAAAGATGATATACCTTCGTACATTTCACCCCCCAAAACCCATTTGATAACATTTTTTTTTTTTTTGTTATTTCGTCTCGTGTCGATGAATTTAATGTGAACTGCAACAACAATTAAGCGCTTTAAAACACTCACACTAGTGCAAAAATATGAACTCACCACGGTCAGCCATTTTGTTTAGCTTGTTGGCAAACCAGAATGACAGTCGAGGTTTCTAATCTTTATAATTCATAATAGCTTCGTTCGTTGAACTTTACCCAGGGTTGATCCAGGCCTTTTTGACAACCCCAAGAATTGTCAAAAAACCTGGGTTTTTCGGGTCTCAAAAAACACTCAAGGGCTGTTGACATTTAAAGCAAGACAAACAAATTCTGTGCTTAGTTAATTAAAAGTCAGAAATCGTTTTAAATATGTATTAAAAATGAATAAAACAACTTCTAACGTTTCAATTTTTGTATTTATTATTTATTAGCATTAAATTTAATTACCATATTCTTTCAACCTATTTTTCAAAAATAAACAATCAGCCCTATCACGATTTCCATCGTTATCGGACACCCCTATTGCGATTTGCGATTGTTGATTTATAGTTGATAAATATTGAAATTCGATATTAAACCACCCAACCGAAAAAAGTTTTGGTCATTGGTAATAATGCAGACCGTTGTGAATTATAAAAAAAATGACAAATATCAATGAATAGTTGATTAAATTTTCAGTAAATTGAGTTTAAAAACCCAAAATATCAATATTTCCGAATCCCGAAAAAAAAAATCATCATCGAAGCCGTTCGTTATGGCAATTTGTATGGGATTTTCCACTACGATGGATTCTGTGATGGTTTTTTTTTCGGAATTCGTAATACGTACGTTTACGATTAGGTATACGATGGAAATCGTGAATAGTGATAGGACTGAATAACCTGCAGCACGGAATCCACAAAAAACATTTTCTTAACAACTCATGTCACTTTGGCAGTTTATTCTTTACCTCAACTCACCACAGCAGAAAACCTAGTTCTACTTCACGGCGCGCGTTCTACTACGCAGGTCTCAAAACACAGAATTTTTTACTAGGGTGACTTCAGGTTTTTCAAAAAACTTCAGGGCTCAACGAACAAAACAAAATCTCTGCCTCAAACAACGCGAGAACTGTCAAATCGGTTGTCATAGAAAACAGTGTCGCCAATTTAAAGTTCTTCTCCTTTTTAAAATCACCTACTACATATACATATATTTTGAAGTTGGTAAATTTGAGCTAGAATCAAGAAAATTTTGGATGCGTTGTTGCTGATGTATTGCATCATCTGCGTTGCATATAATCATCGCACCAAAGCAAAAATAATACCTTTATGAATTTACACATTTTGTATTATCCTTAGCTATTAGCCCCAAAGCAATTTTATGCCCTTAAATCTAAGTATCTTCGAGAAATAAATTTAAATTGCTTCAAACCTCAAACATACCTGGTGAATAGTAGGTAGGTAACCTTTTTTGTTTATCCAATTTTGTGAAGGAAACACGTTTATGTAAAAAATACGCTTAAGCTAGGAAATCTTTAAAACACCCTTTTGATTTATTTCAAAAAAGTCTCTCCCACTCATCTGCATTTCCTTTTTTCCTCTCTGATTTTGTTCACATTAAGTATCATGTGAGTAAAAGAAAATCTCATAAAAGAAAAACTCTTCTAAAAGACACATATGCTAATATACCATGTGTTAAGTTATATACGTATTAAATAAAGCTCATTATATGAAAGGAAAATTGTTAGGAGTTAGAGCCTTCCTTGTATCCATAATCTGTCATCTACTCAAATTAATCCTTTACAATATCTTAGTCAATAAAACCTTGAGGGGAAAGGTGCTTGTGAAATGTATTTTATTTCATCTCTTTTATGAAATATTCATATCATGATCTTAATATTAATATCTTGAAGACGTGTTTTTGTCTACTATTTTGCCCCCAAAAACAATAATCTTAGCAATTAATCACTGAAAGTAGACCCAATAATCTTGATATACATATGTAGAAAGTGCTTTGTTCTTAATTTATAAGCGTTCTCAATTTTTAAATACAATTGTAGGGAAACCTTATTCCACACCTGTGTACCTATTTTAAGATTTGTAATAAGTTTCCAGAGTGATTCGCATACTAGGCTGAAGCGTGGCCATATATACACTTTCTTAACCACCTGCCACGCACTAGAAGACAATTCCTATGCTTACCCCCATAAACAAGGTGGCGCAAAATTAATCACCCTATCGGAAGATGTTATAATTTTTTCAAATGGCGTCGTACGTCAATTACCTATATTTGAAACTTGTGAAATAAACAGCTGCAGTATACAAACAGACAAGCAATGGAGTGCTATATTCTGCTGTCAAGCCATCCTCAATTGAACAACGAAGAGGACGAAAATGATTATGAGCGACGAGGTGCATTTCCACCTAAGCAGTTGCGTCAATAATGAAAATTTTTGTTTCTGGGGCACTGAAAATCCGCGTGTGATGCACGAAGAGCCATTACATCCACTCAAAGCCACTGTGTGGTGCGGCGTATACACGGAAGGATTGATTGGGCCGTATTTTACTGGCGAACGCTACAAGGCCATGATAAACGACTTCTTACTGCGCCGGAATTGGATGAGCGGGACTTGGTGAACATGCGGTTTCAACAATACGGTGCAACCGCACACATAGCACGAGCCACAATGGATATTGTGAAGAAAGCGTTTCCTGGTTGCGTAATCTCCCGATTTGGCATGGCCACCAAGATCGCCCGATTTAACCATCCCCGACTTCGTTCTTTGGGGCTACTTGAAGAAGCGGGTTCATGCCAACAAGCTTCAGACAATCGCAGGTCTTAAGAAGAATATTCAACAGGAATGTTAACAGTTATCACCAGACATCTTGCGGAAAGTCATGAAAAATGTGATAAAACGGTCACAAATATAAATATATCAACACTGGCGGCAGCCACTTGACGGATATCATCTTTTCCACTTAACAGAAAAAATTGTAAAGGTCCAAATAATGATTTCCACCACGGAAAATCATTTTTTATTCAATAATACAGTAATTCAAAAACAAAATTGGATGATTAATTTTGAGCCACCTTGTACGATTAAATAATATTCAAGAGGAGATACCCCCAGAGCACATATTCATTTTAAACTGTTTCTAATCTCGACTGTTTATTTAAGTTCTCTTCACACAACAACGTTACTTGAATTGTTATTTATAATCGATGGATACTTAACTAAAATATCGCAACGTAACGAAACGCAAACAAATTCAGAAATAGTAAATGAAAGCTTTTCATTAACTTTCATGAGGGTAGTAATTTTTTTTTATTTGTCCTATTATTATGAATAAACGGAAATTCTTACTACAATAAATGTTAATGCTTTACATCACAATTAATTGAACTTAACAAAAAACACACAAATGTATCAACCCCTATATGTATGTATATGTATTTTGCAAACTTCTACGTGTCCAGGTGTATTTAACTAATTTGTTTATGTTCAGTAAATCTAACAGTATAACAGCACGAACGCTAAGAAACAATATCTAATATTTAAGTCGACACACATGTTGTGGGAAATAAAAATGAAAAGTTCTATTCTTCCAGAGGAGCCCGTTAAATGGAATTGTTATAGCGCCTTATATTATCTTTTTGTTTTAAAAAGAAACATATTCAAACCTTATCTCTTCACTCACAAAAACCGTTCCTTGCTGTTTTGTTGTTTACTTTTGTGTATATACGTCACTGAGAAGTGCTTCCTTAGCACAATAAGTGGCATTTTTTCTTTTTTTTTTTCAAAGTGAATTCCATAAAAAATTTTGCACACGGCAGCAAAATTTTGAATGACAATAAGAATAAAGTTACTTTAAAACGTATTATGGCGAACTCTTCAAATTAAGTTTTTCTTTTAAAATGTCAACGTAATGACAACATTAATAAAGGGTGATTTTTTAGCTGGTTTGGTTTTGGCAACACTGGTTTTGACAGCTGACGTGTGTTTAGTACCTTGTGTCACTGTCAAACAGCTTCAGTTTGGTTTGCAATTTAACCATGGATCGTCTTACAAATGAACAACGCTTGCAAATTATTGAATTTTACTATTAAAATTCGTGCTCGGTTCGAAATGTTCATCGCGCGCTGCTTCCATTTTATGATCGGCATTCTCGACCTTCTGAGCAGTCTATTCGGAAGATTGTGACCAAATTTCGCACCAAATTTACTTTGTTGGACATTAAACCACCAACACGTTTACGTACTGTGCGTAGTGAAGAAAATATTGCGGCCGTATCAGCTAGTGTGACAGAAGACCGCGAAATGTCGATTCGGCGCCGTTCCCAGCAATTAGGCCTTTGTTACAGCACTACGTGGAAAATTTTGCGGAAGGATTTGGGCGTAAAGCCTTTTAAGATACAGCTGGTGCAAGAACTAAAGCCAGCCGACCTATCACAACGCCGAATTTTTGGTGAATGGGCTCTTGGAAAGCTGGCCGAGGATCCGCTTTTTTATCGAAAAATTGTGTTCAGCGATGAGGCTCATTTTTGGTTGAATGGGTACGTAAATAAGCAAAATTGCCGCATTTGGAGTGAAGATCAGCCAGAAGCATTGCAACAGCTACCAATGCATCCCGAAAAAGCCACTGTTTGTTGCGGTTTATGGGCCGGCGGCATTATTGGGCCATATTTCTTCAAAGATGATGCGAATCGCAGCGTTACTGTCAATGGTGAACGCTACCGAGCGATGATAACAAACTTTTTTTTGCCCGAAATGGAAGTTCTTGACTTGCATGATATGTGGTTTCAACAAGACGGTGCCACATGCCACACAGCACGCGAAACAATGGCGCAATTGCGAGGCGAGTTTGGTGAACAGTTAATTTCACGTTTCGGGCCGGTCAATTGGCCGCCTAGATCGTGCGATTTGACACCATTAGGTTATTTTTTGTGGGGGTATGTCAAGGCTAATGTCTATAGGGACAAGCCCGCTTCGATTGACGCACTGGAAGCCAACATCCATGCATTCATTCGTGAGATACCGGCCGATATGTGTGAAAGAGTATGCCAAAATTGGACTCAGCGGATGGGCTACCTGAGACGCAGCCGCGGTCAACATTTGCATGAAATTATCTTTAAACATTAAATTGCAAGGTTCAAACTATCGATTCAAATAAATATTTCATTCATTTTTTCGAATTTTTTGTGTTTTTTTTTTTAAAAAAGTTCTAAACCTCTTAAAAAATCACCCGTTACAATGTTAGTACGAAGATAATTAATTTTATTTTTAAAACAATCAATTTTAATTAAAATTAAAAAAATATAATGTTTTATATAACGCTTGCAGCGCGTTTTTAATGGATTTTATTTTGTGATAGTGTAAACATCGTCCCCACTTGATGAAGTATTTAATTAAGGTAGATATAGATAGTATATACAGGGTGGGGCAAAAATAGTCAACCGGCCCAGAAGTTGAATGAAAAACTTTGGTTCTGCTTTTGTTTTAATTTTTTTTTGTATCTCAAAGTAGAATCAACATATGCAGACATTTCCAAAATTTATAGCAACTTCCGATAGGGTGATGACCTTTGCACTGGGTGACTTTTTTTGCGCCAACCTGTATATATTCAATTTCTTTTAATAATTGTTGTCAAGAATATTAGCTTTAGTTATTTCTGCATAGTTTGGCATCACTATTTGTGTCTTGCATACAATTTTTTCCCAATTTCTTATTTTGATGTTTCAGTCGAACTGAAGGTTCGGGTTGTATGTGTAGGTTTGTTCGGTTACCTTCTAGACTAAAAATGACAATCCGTCAAATTTTGAGGAGGGGGGATGAAATTCTCTCAGAGCGGAGTGAAACTGTCCAAAAGTAGGTACACTAACACGCTTTGAACCAAAAATGTTGTCCACTGTTTAAACGTCAGCAAAAAGTTAACAGAAAAAGCAACAAAGAATACCAAGCGACAAAAATGGAATTACAATCTCTTTATAATAAAAAAAAAAACGAAGTGAAAGCAATTTAATTCAATCTTTAAAAAAAAATCACAATTTAAGTAAAATTAAATATTTTAATTTATTATTTTTTTTTTACAAAAAGCACTGCACAATGCACAATAAATACACGTTTTGAATAGGTTTTCTTCTTTAAAACAATTTTTGTTTTGAGTCATCTTTTAATTGAAACCAAAATTTACTTCTACAAATACAAATAAAACCTAAAGTTAAATTAAACAACAGCCATTTTGTATTTTTTTTGTTGTTCTTTAACTGGCGTTTGACATAACACAGAACTTGCCAGTTTTTGCCTGAAGAAATTTATCGGGTAAAAATTGTCAAGAAGCGAAAGAGTTTTTTCTCTCGTGAGCAGTCTCTTCTGTCCAAAACTACACTAAATGGAAGTACGCGAATAGGATTGGACTAAATCTGGTACAATCAAGTAGTTTTGGGTAGTTTTGAACTAGCACGCGAATAGAATTTATGTATAGGTATACACAGCACACCCTACGTTTATTTGATGTTTTTGACATTTCTCGCACTGCTTTTTCACTTGGACTGGTGGCAACATTTTCTTTCAGCTTAAAAAACCAGAGGATAAAATGCAGGGATGGTTAGCAAATTGCATTTTATCTAAAAAATCTGTAAAAGACCTAGTTTAGATTGTGACTTTTCACTACGCCATGGCGATGGTTTGGTAGGCGAGACCGGTGAAGAGCTCTGTTCCCCTCACCGATCTCACCAATAAAACCTTCGTCATTGAGTACTGAAAGGTCACAATCTAAACCGGGTCAAAGACATTGGTGCAACCCAGATCACACCGATAAATTTAAATGAGCCTTTTAGCAAAAACAGATTTTAGCGAATTTTGGTGCAACTGGGCATAAGAGTATCAGTTACTGTGCATCTTAAAGTGTTAAGGTGTGCTCAGACCAGAAGAAACATGTCTAAAAAGTTTTAGAAATGTTTCTTTTGTTATGGAAGATCGATAAATCATTTCATCTGCTGCAATGCGATATGGGTTACAACGATTTGTAAAACTATTAGTCTTCTGAATATTTAACAAGACTAATTTATAAATTTCCTAGATTCTTTTGGTTAAAAGATTTCTATTTTATTGAAATACAATAGTTGGTGCTAACAGATTTTTTAAGGGTATGATAATGCAAACGTATCCTCAATTGATTTTCGTTTTCACGGTGCAAAAACCAGACACCTCCAAAAACAAATACAGTGGTGGTCCAGCATAACGAATGATATAATGTCCAGAGTGCATTCGTTATATCGAAAATTCGTTATACATATACATATATCGAATACTTTGTTCTTACAAATCTTAAAGTAAATAGAAAGTTAAACTGTATTTTACAAATCCGTTACATTTTTATGCATAGTGAACGAAAATTTGAGCATCTGTTTGCATAAACAAAGACGAAACACAAAAAAAAAACATTTCAGCTATGGAAAATTCTGTATGTATCTTCCAATATTATCATAAAGATACATAGATATTAACACATTTACTGTCACGAGTTGCTTTACAAATTTATTTTCTATATACATATATTTATTTGTAGAATATTGGTTTTTCTTTTTTTTTCTGAAATTCGTTATTTGTTTGTTATATTGAAAAAGTGCTCGTAATATCGATCATTCGTTATATCGGCATTCGTTATACTGGACCAACCACTGTATGTATATTTTGTTAGATGTTTAAGTTCGCTTTTTTTAAACTATTCTTTTGTCCTTAACGAAAGTGTTTATGTTCTCTTTCATTTCTTAAACATCTTTTTGTCATTTTCTTTCATTCTCGTTCTTGTACTTGTCTTTAATGAATACTCTGCAAACTTTATTCGAATTCCATACAGTTGCCTTTTTTTTTAAAGACGTAATATATTTATCTGTTGATATATTTTTTCTCTGTCTGACAATATCCTTAAGGCGGCAGTCCAGTAATCCTTATAATCTTATTATAATATACATACTTCGGACACAATACAATAGAAGGCAATTAAACTTAAATCTGACAGCTAAAAAAAGTCATTTTCTTACATAAAACAAACCCCAGTCATGTCACGATTTAATTAGTCTTGTATATTATCCTGTCAGAATACCACCTTACTTTGATTTCTTTTTTTTTTGTGCTAGACCAAAGACATACACATACAGCATACAAATAAACTTTTATACTATCCATAAAAGCACACTATACTGAGTGCTATGCGTAGTGTTTCTTAATTAAGACAGAATGGCTAGATAGTAGGTACTCGTAAATTTAATTTATTTGCAGTTTCAGCTCCTGGGGAAAGTACATACATACATACAAACATACCTATACATAGATAACTGCAAACTTTTTACAAAAAAATAAATTATTTATTTTCATATTATGTATTTAGTAATGGTCAACCGGACGGTTAAAGCAAAAATAGCTTTTTTTCAGAGAGGTATCTACACAGGTAAAAAGAGAACTTTTATAATGTTCCATCACACAGCGGGTTCCTAGTTTTAAATTAAATTTTACGGTTGCATTCCCTCATCTTGTACCTAATTTTGTTACTATTTTCCTTGTAAAACCTCAATGTTTATCCTTGAGTTAACTCCTTTCATAACACACCGCAAATAAAAGGGATGTATTATGCAGGTCTTGTACAAACAACATAAATGTAAATTAAATATTAATGGAGGTAATCAAACAATTTCAAGGCATTCAAATGTTTTGGTTTTAATTGGTTTTCTTGAAGTTATGTAGTAAGATTAAAAATAAACAACTGCACCAAATCGCATATCAAATATAAAAAAATTTATCGAAATCAATTTAACAGTTTGACATGCTTTAGCCATAAAAGCATTCCAACAGTTGTTGTCTAAACATGTCCTCATATTTTACTGACATACCTGTAATCTGTCAATCTTGAATGATGTGAGTGGAATCGTTCAATGAACATTTCATTCATTTTAAGAAAAGGTTTACGTTTTCTCCGAAACTAAATCTCGTTAGATTATTTGATATAAATATTTGACCAATTTATCTTTTCCACTGTATTAATTTAGGCTCTTTTCGTCTATTTGTAAAAAATGCGAATAAAAACAACTTCCTATTCCATTATTTTCCCAACGTTTCGTAAGTAATCCTTACTTCTTCAGGGGTTATATTTATTTCAATTGTTCAAAAATTACATAATTTGCTTCTTAAACCTAGTATTGCATCTTTCCAGAGACGGCACTGACATAAACTTTAACATAAAAAACAATTTTAAATATAATCTATGAACAATCAGTTAAAAACAATTCAAATTCAAAATAAACAAAACAATGACACTTATATCACAGCTGGGCTCAGGTACTTTAATTCTCGTTAGATTTAATAAATCTTACTTACCGACATATTATTGGGCGCGTTCAACGCATTACGTTTTAAATCTGAATTTTCAGATTTCTTTAATTTTTGGAGCTTCTGATTGGCCAGCTGCAATAAAAAGTTAGATGACTTTTAGTGACTTTTAGTTATGTTTGCTTACGTTTCATCTGAATTTTCAGCCAAAAATTCTCATCTGAAAATTCAGAATAAAGTGATAGTGGTGGGGGAAATGTTGAAGTACTCTACATAGAAGTTGAACTTTATGATTTTCGCTCTGGTTAGTGGTTGATTTGTTGTGATTAATTTTCATCACGAACAAATTAATACTTAATTACAAAGAAGAACTTATTGCTTATCGTTAAGTGAGTTTTAAAATCAAAAGATTGACTATTCTTAGAAAAATGTTCCCAGAATTCTCCATCGCAATATTGTGGAATTATTTTTTTCATTGAACTTTGCATAGACTTGCTGTTTTTTGTTGCTGATTAAGTTACATATATCATAACCAGAACTACGGACGGTTAATTTTTTACTTGAAGAATAAAATGAATGTTCTATTTTATTTCGTTTTAATGTAAAATACTTTAGGTAAAAGCTAACATTTGACAACAACTTTCAACTGAAAATTCAGATTTTTTGTGCGTTCAACAACATACATTCAGATCTTAATTTTTAGATTTTGTGATTGAACGTGCCCATTCACTAGATACATCCTGATTAAAGCTTTACATCTGGATTTAAATTTTTAATCTGGATGAATCGAGTGAATAATATGGCCGTTAGTGTTTCCAATTTCACCCCACAGAAAGACTGAAAAGTATATTAACTTTCACGGTACCTTTCAAAATGCAAACGGTATTTAATTTCTTCTTATAAAGTGGATGGGAAATAGAAAATTCGATTTTAGCAAACGACGAAAAAAATCGAGTCTCGAATATTTTAGTTTTGACTCTCGAATATTGTACTTAGGCCCAGTTTGTTCACAGTTTATTATCTTTAATTAAAGATTATTCCAATTGATGATCATTGATTGTGTTTGTTCACTGAAATTTTTATCAAGGAATCCATGATTTGAGTTGCTAATCATGGATTCCAAATGTTGGCCGATTTTGGTTGATTAACGCCATTTAATCAAGGATTAGCTGGAATTTTGTTTGTTCGTGCTTGACTTAGCCACTGCTTATTAACAAAGAACATACAAGTTAGAAATCAATGAACGTGACAGTTCCGTGTTTTGGATTCGTTTTGGCTTGGACATAGTTCCAAATCCATAAGAAAACTATAAGTTTGTTCCAGACATGGAACAAAACTGCCAATTGTTACAATTTGTTGCCTATTGTTGCCAAATCCTGTTCCATACTTCATAAATTGGGTAGTTTTAGGTAAAAGAGAGCGCTTACGAGAGAGAAAAACATTTTCCCTTCCTGACAATTTCTGCCCAAGAAATTTCTTTGGGCAAAAATCGGCAGGTTTGTGTTCTGCCAAAAATGTCAGTTTAAATTCAAATAACAAAACAAAAATTAAAATAAAGCTGTTGACTGAGGGTTGCCCAAGTGTTACTTTTATACTTATTTTAGGTGTGGTAGTTGTGCTACGTTTTATTATTTTTTTTTTTTAATCTATTATTAAATCAATTTATTTTTATGCCATTTATCTTCCGTTTAGCAAACGTTTTTCTGAAAAAGAAAACGATGTTATAACTTGTGAATTTCTTGTATAATTTAGTGCTTTTTGATATCAGAATATAAAAATGTTTTATAATTGAATGGTAAACTAAAACAATAAAATGTATACGTGAAAATTTGGAAACTTTTTTTTATGATTTATTCAAAATTTTTGATTGTGATTTATCAAAGATCCGTGGCAACTCTAGTTGATTTTTGTTTTGACGTTTAAAAAGTGTCAACAATTGGTGCCCAAAAAGCGTTCCAAAATTTGTTGGCAGTTTTCTTCTCGCTGAGAGGATTTTAACCCCACTCCACAAATTTTGTCAGACTGCCCATTTTTGCCCAAAAAAGTCTGGAACAAACTTTATATATGCATAAATGAAAGTAAAAATACTTATAAGTATTTCGAAGGTAAATTCGTCCGTATATGCCAGATCTACACAATGATGAGGCTTTGGGAATCTTTTTAGAGGTTTGCTTAAGCTTACAAGCGCGTTTTGTCTGGCGTTTTAGAACGGTCAAAGAAAAAGCCACAGCAAATGTAGCAATATTAAAAAAAACACTTAGTTATGGGTTAAGTTTGACAACTGCATTGACAGATAAACTGGAAAATTTAACGAATTGTGGAAGAGCTATGATTTGTTAATCAAGCTGAAAAAAGTGAACAAACATGCTTGGATTATCACGGATCCTTAATCATGGATTAAGAAGAGTATATGTTAATCAAATTGCATATTTAACCCACTGTGAACAAACTGGCCCTTAACGCATTATGGGAATAGGTTTGTTCTATTTTTAAAACTATTGGCCCTATATGATTATTTCACAAGGTTTATTTTTTAGGTTTCGATTAAAGAAATTGTATGGTACATCTTAGAGATTTGAAGAAGATTAACTTTACCAATTTCAGTGTTTAAGTAATAACATCGTTGAAAAATGTTTATAAATAAAGTTTTGGAGTTGGACAGCTGTATAAAGTTAGAAATACCTTTTTAAATACGTATGTTGGAAATTACATATTTGCCACCGATAGTTTGTGTGGAAACTCCATTTTTGTCTGTAATAGCGTCGCTAATCCACCATTCCATTTATCTCAAACAAATCGTTTCGGGCGTGCAAACAAAATACGATTAGTGTATGTGCTACTGCTACGTAGAGTAATTGGGCCAACGATGGTATTCCCTGTTGTATTCCCCACTTTTCTTAAATCTTTTTTTTTTGTAGTAGCCTTTGGCCTAATGGTTAGTGAAGTGGGCCGATCTGGGTTTGATTTCCGTCCTATTTCACCTTAAAACAATTTAATTTTTCCAGGGTGAGGAAGTCCAGAAAAAAATTCTCTCCTCCATTCCTACTTAATTTTCTTCCACTATGTTGAATATTAACACATTAAAAAAAAATGGGAAGAAAATCATGTACATTAATGTGGAAACAAAATATGACAGCTCATCACACAAGATGTGCAAATCCATCCTACACAACTTGACAGTCGATCCCACACGATTTGATATGTGTTGTAAATTTTAGGATTGGTTCTCGAACCATCACACATTCTATCCCATTTTATGTTTGAGGTTATGGTGAAACTGATTTGTATGGATGCAGTTGTGGAAGCAAAATAAAAAAATCATTTTCAACACACAAATTTGGCAGTCGTGTATAATTCTATCCGACTTTTTTTTTGCATGTGTTAATACTCAATGGGATTATGTGGAAGGACTTTTAATAACACGCATACATAGGAATGGTTGGGAGTTGTAAGTCACTAAGCCTTGGCTCTCCCGCGCTGCCGTGCTACCAAATATATATATTTATTTAACTGTTGTTAAATTATGCTCCCATTTAATTTTTTATTTCTTTCATATGTAGGTACTCCGGCTAGACATTTATTGTTTCCATTATCCCATTATCGTCCTAACAACTTGTGCTGAATATTGTTGGTCTTTTGTTGAAATATTTATATCTACTTTCTCATTGTTCGACTCAATTGAAAACTTTTTAAAACAGTTTGATATGAGGCAAGGGTTTCATATTTCCCTTATTTTAACCAGAGCAATTTTTCAACTTTCGTAAAAGCAAAATGTTGTCTCGCAATATACATATACATATTATATAAGTTATCTCAAAAAAAGTCTAAAGTTAAAAGTTTTTCTTTTTTTTTTGCAGAGCTGTTGCCGCCTACCTTCGTGCCCTAAACCTATCGCCTAACAATGCTGTCGTCCATGGCAATCTTGCTTGTGTTTACTATGAGCAAGGACTCATCGATTTGGCCATTGACACTTATCGGCGAGCAATCGAATTGCAGCCCAACTTCCCAGACGCCTACTGCAATTTGGCTAATGCTCTCAAAGAAAAGGGACAAGTAAGTGAAAATATTAAATCCATTTTACACAAGATAAACTTGGGGATTGGTTGTTTGAAAAAAAAAAATTAAAAGGAATATTCTTTAAAAATTATTTAAAGGGACTAAAATACCTGTGGTGGAGGTGTTCAAAAGTATTTATGTAGAAGTGATAATATGGAATAGCTCACTAAAATCAACAAATAAAAGCTTTGCATTGTTAAGAAAAGATCTGAAGTGTTCTCAAAAAATATACATATCTTGAGATGAAGGTCGTTGTTGGTATAATATTTAAGAGAATGGAAATATGCACAAATGTATGTAGGTTTGTAATTTTAAAGAAATGTTTTGGTATAAGTTATTTAAGTTGTTTTCTTTTTTCAATTTACAAAAGTTTATCCAATTATATTATTTACTAGCTGGCTCGCACGGGTAGACAAACCTAAGCTTCGCATAAAAATTACAAAAGAAAATATAAATAAAAATGTAAGCTAATTTTTGTAATCGAATACTACTTTATGGGTTTTAACCTCTAAGTCCAACCTTTATTACTTTCCCAATACAGAAACAATTTTTGTAATTAAATACCACATTTTTGTTTTTATTCCATTTCACTCTTTAAAAAGCAATTTTTTTTTAAATAACCAAAAGAATTTCTTAAATCCGACAATTTTTTTTTTTAATTTTTACCTAATTCCACACTACTAATAACAAAAGTTGAAAAAGAATATCCCAAAATCCATTTCCTAACCGCCTATAGCGCAACCTGTTGAAAGGTAATTGCGAATTGAACTGAAAAAATAAATGTGCGCCTACAATGCCACTTGGTTTGGAAACAACTCATTTTTTGTAAATGTTTAATAAATATATTAAACGACTACCTATTCAAATGAACCAACATTTATGATTTTTGTTTACTCTCGAGGCAAAATGGCACATAACTTGTGAAGGCATTACAAAACTAACCCTTGCAAGCCCCTTGGTATTATCTATCATTGTTAAACTTTTTAGGGTATCATCAAAAACTACGAATTTTTTCTTGTCTCGACTTAACCAACACATTCAAAAACAACGGCAACACTTAAAATGTCATGCCATACCTACCTTAAAGCCAGTAAAGTTTTTAATTCAAATTATTTTAGGCTCATTTGCTGAAACGAAACTTAGATATGTATATTTAAGTTCAACGTTAGAGCTTCACAGTTTACGCTGAAGAAAAAGAAAAAGTAGAACATAAGTGTTTAAGGGCCAGTTTCACAGTCAGATAAGTGACACTTAAGTGGACAATCTGAAAGATTAATGCGCAATATCACAGTGACTACTTAGGAGCAGTTTCACAGTCAGAAAAGTGACACTTAAGTGGGGAATTTGAATTTAAGTGGCACTTAAGTCTCCGTTGTTGGTGACTTAAGTTCCACTTACACTGGCTATGAAACTTAGCCTAAAGTCCTAATATGGGAAACTTAAGTGCCACTTTTTCCGGTAAGTGTCGACTGTGAAACTGGCCCTAAGTAGAACATAAATATTTAAGTTTCGTTTCAGCAAATAGGCCTTAGTGAATCGTTTTTAATAAATTAATTTTTAAACTTAAAATTTTGAACAAACAAAAATGTTTAAAAATGTCCTTTTACTATTCAATGCTCTTATAAATTTTAAGTCAAACATTACAAACCAAATGCTTATATGTCTTCTAGTTTTTGAGAAAATTAAAAATAATAGCAATAGAAATAAGTTTCCTTTTATTTGACTTAAATCCGTTGTTTATGTTGCACTAAGGATCCTATTTCCACTTAGTAAGTAGTAAAGTATATTTAGTTATGTATTTTCAAAAAATACTAGAAAACAAGTTTAAGCAACATAACATTTAAGCATCTGATGTTTTGAGATCGAAAATTTTAGTGCGAAAATTATCCCTCCAATTTTCCCATTGAATGACAAATATTGACATGTCATTGTTTATATTTTCCTTAATCCCATTTAATCAATAACTTTTTCCCCAACATTCAAAAAATTGATCCCGTCAATATAAATTTGGTCACCTGTTTTGTGACAAAGGTATTTTATAAATTTTATGTTTTTTGTTGCCCTTATTTAAAAATAAATAGACACAATAAGTAAATCCGTAGTGGTTGGGAAAACCCAAAGAGTTATCGAAATATCTGGATTTTCGGTTTTCAAAAAATTCCCGAGGGTTATAATTCTGTTTCTGACATTTTAAGTAATTTATTTTAAATACATTTTAAAAATGAATAAAAATAACTTCAAATGTTTATATTAAAAAAAAAAAAAAACAATTGTCTGCATCACACGCATCCAAAACAAAACAAATGGCCATGTTTAGGATTCACTAGGATAGCCTATCTGAAATGGACGAGACTAGAGACATGCCAATTTATAGAAGTTATAACAGTTTTTCGCCATTAAAAGTGGGCGTGCGCTAACGCGCTTCGCGCGACTTGATAATAAACTCTGGGTGCCTGAAGTATGCCCACCTGTGGAGGGCCCTGGCCCTGCGGGGCCGCATAAACAGTACTTTTATAAACCAAAACTGTTATAATTGGCATGTCTAGAGTCACT
Organism: Leucozona laternaria; assembly: GCA_932273885.2. Taxonomy (NCBI): domain Eukaryota; kingdom Metazoa; phylum Arthropoda; class Insecta; order Diptera; family Syrphidae; genus Leucozona; species Leucozona laternaria. The sequence goes on along the minus strand of OW026368.1, from coordinate 41,181,602 downwards.
TCCATCTTAGATACTCGATTATCCATATGTATGTTTCTGAACGACCAAAACCAGATATGTAGGTTTAGATTTGCTGCCCAAATCAGTTTTGTAGTCAGCTGTTCTTGACAATTCTTATAGGACAGAGTATATTCCAGAATTTTAAGAATAGCTTGAGATTTCGTTTTCGGCAACAGCTGTGTTTTAACAAGGGATTACAAGAGCACAAAGCTCGCTTTGGATACAAATCTGAACGCTGCCAATGCTTGACCACTCATGTCACCTTTGACAGTTTATTCCTTGACTCAACTCGCCACATCAACAAAAAACTTATGGTTGGTAATTCGGGAGAACGATTTCATACGTGTGAACCCTTCTGGAACGATTCTAAAAACGAAACCAGAAGCAAATTCCTCTTCTTTTCAGAAGAAGAACTGTTATTCTGACTCAAATCGAAAAGGCCATTACTACCCTGGGGCGAGTTCAGAGCAACCTCAGGTCTAAAAAAAATACAGCATTTGCTCGCCAGGTTAAAAAAAAAAAAAAAAAAGTTTAGGCGATTCAGCTTGACTCCAGGGCTCAACGAACAAACCTAGTGCGCTTTTTAATGCTAAATGCGAAGACAAAAGTTCAGTTCTTATTTATTTTTTGTATATGAACTTTGACAGAATTTTAGACTGAATTTGGTACAAATTGTGCAGAATTAGGAAGTAAACGAACAGATGTAATATGTGCTGTACAGTGCCTACATATTTTTAATTTATTTAAAATTTACATTTTCTTTCAATCATCTCAAACAAAAAATTACATTTGGAAAGACCTTGCACTTCTGAAACAATACCGCTTTTGAGAATAGGAAAATAAGTACATGTAATATGTATGTATGTATGTATGTATGTATGTATGTATGTATGTATATTTCTTCAGAAAATGTTGACATCTCTCGTTATGAAAATTTGCCTCTTAGCATTGGTTTTCCACGAGCTGCTGTCGCTTCACCAAATAACTTTTTTTTGGCAATTAGAGCTGCCTCTACATTGAAAAGAGTCATTATTTTGTGTTAGTTTGTGAAGTTTGGTTTTTACTTCTTCAAGCAACAAGAACCAAATAATATCCTGGTAGCTTGTACTTTCCTTCGAAACACAACAATGTCATTTCAATAATTTCTTGTTCACCCTCAATTCCTGACAGATATAACTATGCAACATTCATCCTTCCGCATGCTACCCAAGACATTTTTAATGTCTTAATTTCTGACCCATCATGAAATCCCATCTAATTTGTTCACTCGTGCGTTTCAGCCGAGAGCCACATTATATATATGCAGAGCAACAAATTTATTACTAAAGCTGTGAACTCCATGATTCATTAAAAACTAATTTCCCTCTTGATTTATGTTTTATGTCAGGCGGAAGGAATTTTTGAACAAAGATTTCTTTTTTTGTCTCGTTTTTGGTAGTTACACGTTGTATTTTAAGAAGACTATCAGCCCTATCATCGTATCCGCTCGGAGAATTCTCCGATCGGGGAAAAGTTCCGATCGGAGGATTTATTTGTCTTATGGTAACCGAATCGTAAACGAAATATAGACGCTTGCCGACGCATTTATTTGACATGCTGGATAAAAAAGTACCATTTACCGATTGAACAAGGAATTGCAATTCAAATATAGACGGCTTTAAATGAGTAGTAGTTATAGTTATCATTAAATTCCTGGTTGAGGGTCCTTTTTCTGGCTTCTTCCATGTTCTGGGATATCGGCCTCAAATACACAATTTCATAGTACATCCGTCAAAATGCGTTTGAAATGTTTTTTTTTTTTAATCTGAAATATCTTATCTTGATGGGTATATTTGTCTATTCCATATTTGTATAAATGTACTCTTATCAAAAAGCTTGCTTTCAAACCAATCTTCAAAAAAAATAAATAATTTACTTTTATTGATTTATGTATACTAATATCACTTTTTGCAGGTGAAAGAAGCTGAAGAATGTTACAATACTGCTCTTCGCTTATGTCCCAGCCATGCGGACTCTCTCAACAATTTGGCAAATATAAAACGCGAACAAGGCTACATCGAAGAAGCCACACGCCTGTATTTGAAGGCACTGGAAGTTTTCCCTGAATTCGCTGCTGCACATTCCAACTTGGCATCAGTATTGCAACAACAAGGAAAACTAAACGAGGCACTAATGCATTACAAGGAAGCGATTCGCATTCAGCCAACATTCGCCGATGCATACTCAAATATGGGTAATACCTTGAAGGAGTTACAGGATGTCGCCGGGGCACTTCAATGCTATACCCGAGCTATACAAATAAATCCGGCCTTCGCTGACGCTCATAGCAATTTGGCGAGCATTCACAAGGACTCTGGCAATATCCCGGACGCCATTCAATCGTATCGTACGGCACTCAAGTTAAAGCCTGACTTTCCCGATGCATACTGCAATCTGGCACATTGTCTGCAGATTGTATGCGACTGGACAGACTATGAGGCACGCATGAAAAAACTGGTCAGCATTGTTGCTGAACAGCTGGAAAAGAATCGTTTGCCATCAGTTCATCCTCATCATTCAATGCTATATCCTCTGACACATGATTTCCGTAAAGCAATTGCAGCCAGACACGCTAACTTGTGCCTTGAAAAGGTCCATGTGCTTCACAAACCGCCCTACAAATTTTCCAGAGAGGTGCATGGTCGCCTTAAAGTTGGCTATGTGAGCAGTGATTTTGGCAATCATCCAACTTCTCATTTGATGCAATCGGTACCCGGTCTGCATGATCGATTGCGCGTTGAGATTTTCTGCTATGCCCTTAGTCCAGATGACGGAACCACATTCCGCGGAAAGATCTTGAGCGAAGCAGAGCATTTCGTCGATTTGTCTTTGATCCCTTGCAATGGTAAGGCTGCTGACCGCATTTACGCTGACGGAATTCACATCTTGGTCAACATGAATGGTTACACAAAGGGTGCTCGCAATGAAATCTTTGCCCTACGCCCAGCTCCAGTGCAAGTTATGTGGCTGGGATATCCAGGCACCAGCGGAGCTTCGTTCATGGATTATATAATCACAGACTCAGTAACCAGTCCAATGAAGCTGGCAGGACAATACAGTGAAAAGTTGGCATACATGCCATACACATATTTCATTGGCGACCACAAACAAATGTTCCCCCATTTGAAAGAACGACTTATTGTAAGCGATATGCAGGGTGGATCTGGTGCTGGAATCGCTGACAACGTTGCCGTAATTAATGCAACCGATTTGTCTCCCTTGGTCGAGAATACTGATGTCAAGGAAATTCGTGAAGTGATCAATGCACAGAAACCAATGGAAATTTCTATGAAAGTAGCAGAGCTACCAAATACTACACAAATTGTTTCGATGATAGCCCAAGGTCAAGTGCAGACATCGCTGAATGGAGTTGTTGTGCAGAACGGATTGGCCACCACACAGACAAATAACAAAGCAGCAACTGGGGAGGAGGTTCCACAAAATATTGTTATAACAACCAGACGCCAGTACCTCTTGCCCGACGAGGCCATAGTTTACTGCAACTTCAATCAGTTGTACAAGATCGATCCATTGACATTGCAATCGTGGGTCTATGTACTGAAACATGTGCCAAATTCAGTCTTGTGGCTGTTGCGTTTCCCAGCTGTTGGAGAACAAAATATCAAAAAGACAGTCGAGGATCAAGGTGTGTTAATTTTAATTTACTTTGCTTTCTTTTCTTTGCCTTCTTCTCTTTGACTTATATTAACTGGTTGCACTTTGTTTTTCAGGAGTATCTTCTGATCGAGTAATTTTCTCAAATGTAGCAGCTAAAGAAGAACACGTTCGACGTGGGCAATTGGCTGATGTTTGCCTAGATACACCACTTTGTAACGGTCACACAACATCTATGGATGTCCTTTGGACGGGAACTCCAGTCGTGACACTTCCAGGAGAAACACTAGCTTCAAGGTAAACATATACAAAATAATGTTTCTTTTATTAATTTTTTTTTAACCTTTTTTATTGTTTTCAGAGTTGCAGCATCGCAATTGGCAACACTCGGCTGCCCCGAGTTAATTGCTCGCACTCGTCAAGAATACCAAGAAATAGCAATCCGCCTTGGCACTGATCGAGAGTATCTTAAGACAATGCGTGCCAAAGTGTGGGAGGCGCGTGTGGAGAGTCCGTTGTTCGATTGCTCGCAATATGCGAAAGGTTTAGAGATGCTCTTCTCACGGATGTGGGAACGGTTTTCAATTGGCGAAGAGCCCGATCATATTTCCGCCATTGATAAAAAATAAATAAAATATCATCAGAATCATAATAAAAATAAAAATTGTTAATTATTCACGACTTCCCGATCCACACAATTTAAACATTATGCAGATCAGATCATTTTTGTCATCATCTTATCCCCGTGTGATCATGAATTTTTATAGTTTGTTGATGCAGCCACTTGAAACCAGAGAGACCATCAGTCACCCACATCAGTGACTTATAACTTTATTGTTTTTTTTTTTTTATTATTTTATTACAAATACACAGTTTAAATGTGGATTAAAGATATATTGTTTAGCCTTAATAATTGACATCCAAAAATATAATTCAACTTCAGTTAACATTTTTGATTAGTTTAAGGTAGATTGTAGGGCTTTCTCTTTTTTATTCGTATATACATATAAAGTTTTTATTTAGTAACATCACTAACGAAACATTAAATTTACTCAGTCGATTCATTCGGTCCGCTTGGATTTGTTTTGTCGCATCGAGTGCACTTCATTGCCACAAATTATTGCTAAGTTTCCAGGGAACTCCTGTTTTTTGACAGCAATGGATAACAGAATACAAGGGCTCCCCTGACTTACAGCAGAATATGATGTAGTGGATTAATTTCATTCTATAAATTATTTTGTTTTTTTACAAAGAATTCGTCCGACGAATACCTTGTTATCAGTTAAGCAAATTTATAAATTGCTTTTTGTATATAAATGAGTATACATTTTTGATTTTTTTTTTCAGAAATTAAGAAAAGATTTCATAGTTTTAAAGTTTTTTAATAACCAAATTATCAATTAGTAGAATTAATAATTAATTTTTGCTCTGTCCGAGTTATTTATTCAATATATTTTGATTATGTTTTTATTTTGCAACTATCCTCTTTAAGAATTGCTTTTAGGGGAAACCTCAAATAATTATTTAACGGATATGAGTGACAATTATATTTATTAGAAATATTATTATACATACTTATTAAATTGTAAATGTTAATTTGATTAAATGAAAACAAAAAATATACAACAAAAAATAAGGGAATTCATTGTTATTTCTTAAAATTTTCAGGCAACCAAGCCTTATAAGAGATTGTTGTTTTCAGTTGCGTATAGAAAATTAACAGGCCTTTCCGCCAATGTAAACCAACAAATTCTACAGGCTTTGGTTCTCGAAATATTCACATCCAAAGTGATATTACTTTATGTACTTCGATCCAACTCTAAAAAGGCTTCCAAAGGCTATATTTCCGCAACGAAGCCTCGTAGGAGGTTGCGCTTTGCAGTGCCGAATAGAAAATCATCAGACCTTTTCAGCTACGTAAAAATTTCTACAAATGTTGACAACAAAATTTTTATTGATTTTTGAAAAAAATGATGGACTAACCCCTTGCAACTTTTTTTCGACTTTTGAAAAATGTTTCCAGAATCCATCGAGCTATACATCAAAAGAAAGGTATTTACAAACTCTATCCGCACATCTAAGCCAAAAGCGCGTGGAAGGTCTGGTTCTCGAAATATTTTCACCAGAAGTGATTTTACGATTTTACTGGATTTCTGTCCAAAATATTCAATAGTTTTTGTGTTTGGATAGCCATATTTCCGCAATTGAGCCTCCAAATCGGTTGCGGTTTTCAAAATTGTGTATTATATTTCCAAGACTTTCTAAAATTGAAAACCAAAATATTGTTCGAGGCTTGGTTCTCGAAATATTCGCTTCCAAAGTCATATCACTGTACTTCTAACCAGCCCTTAAAATGGCTTTGGATGGGGATATTTTCGCAACCAGGCCTTGAAAGAGGTTGTGGTTTTCAGTTGCGTGTAGAAAATTAACAGGCCTTTCCGCCAATATAAACCAAAAAATTCTACAGGCTTTGGTTCTCGAAATATTCACATCGAAAGTGATATTACTTTATGTACTTCGATCCAACTCTAAAAAGGCTTCCAAAGGCTATATTTCCGCAACGAAGCCTCGTAGGAGGTTGCGCTTTGCAGTGCCGAATAGAAAATCATCAGACCTTTTCAGCTACGTAAAAATTTCTACAAATGTTGACAGCAAAATTGTTATTGATTTTTGAAAAAAATGATGGACTAACCCCTTGCAACTTTTTTTCGACTTTTGAAAAATGTTTCCAGAATCCATCGAGCTATACATCAAAAGAAAGGTATTTACAAACTCTATCCGCACATCTAAGCCAAAAGCGCGTGGAAGGTCTGGTTCTCGAAATATTTTCATCAGAAGTGATTTTACGATTTTACTGGATTTCTGTCCAAAACATTCAATAGTGTTTGTGTTTGGATAGCGATATTTCCGCAATGGAGCCTCCAAATGGTTGCGGTTTTCAAAATTGTGTATTATATTTCCAAGACTTTCTAAAATTGAAAACCAAAATATTGTTCGAGGCTTGGTTCTCGAAATATTCGCTTCCAAAGTCATATCACTGTACTTCTAACCAGCCCTTAAAATGGCTTTGGATGGGGATATTTTCGCAACCAGGCCTTGAAAGAGGTTGTGGTTTTCAGTTGCGTGTAGAAAATTAACAGGCCTTTCCGCCAATATAAACCAAACAATTCTACAGGCTTTGGTTCTCGAAATATTCACATCCAAAGTGATATTACTTTATGTACTTCGATCCAACTCTAAAAAGGCTTCCAAAGGCTATATTTCCGCAACGAAGCCTCGTAGGAGGTTGCGCTTTGCAGTGCCGAATAGAAAATCATCAGACCTTTTCAGCTACGTAAAAATTTCTACAAATGTTGACAGCAAAATTTTTATTGATTTTTGAAAAAAATGATGGACTAACCCCTTGCAACTTTTTTTCGACTTTTGAAAAATGTTTCCAGAATCCATCGAGCTATACATCAAAAGAAAGGTATTTACAAACTCTATCCGCACATCTAGGCCAAAAGCGCGTGGAAGGTCTGGTTCTCGAAATATTTTCATCAGAAGTGATTTTACGATTTTACTGGATTTCTGTCCAAAACATTCAATAGTGTTTGTGTTTGGATAGCGATATTTCCGCAATGGAGCCTCCAAATGGTTGCGGTTTTCAAAATTGTGTATTATATTTCCAAGACTTTCTAAAATTGAAAACCAAAATATTGTTCGAGGCTTGGTTCTCGAAATATTCGCTTCCAAAGTCATATCACTGTACTTCTAACCAGCCCTTAAAATGGCTTTGGATGGGGATATTTTCGCAACCAGGCCTTGAAAGAGGTTGTGGTTTTCAGTTGCGTGTAGAAAATTAACAGGCCTTTCCGCCAATATAAACCAAAAAATTCTACAGGCTTTGGTTCTCGAAATATTCACATCCAAAGTAATATTACTTTATGTACTTCGATCCAACTCTAAAAAGGCTTCCAAAGGCTATATTTCCGCAACGAAGCCTCGTAGGAGGTTGCGCTTTGCAGTGCCGAATAGAAAATCATCAGACCTTTTCAGCTACGTAAAAATTTCTACAAATGTTGACAGCAAAATTGTTATTGATTTTTGAAAAAAATGATGGACTAACCCCTTGCAACTTTTTTTCGACTTTTGAAAAATGTTTCCAGAATCCATCGAGCTATACATCAAAAGAAAGGTATTTACAAACTCTATCCGCACATCTAAGCCAAAAGCGCGTGGAAGGTCTGGTTCTCGAAATATTTTCACCAGAAGTGATTTTACGATTTTACTGGATTTCTGTCCAAAACATTCAAAAGTGTTTGTGTTTGGATAGCGATATTTCCGCAATGGAGCCTCCAAATCGGTTGCGGTTTTCAAAATTGTGTATTATATTTCCAAGACTTTCTAAAATTGAAAACCAAAATATTGTTCGAGGCTTGGTTCTCGAAATATTCGCTTCCAAAGTCATATCAATGTACTTCTAACCAGCCCTTTAAATGGCTTTGGATGGGAATATTTTCGCAACCAGGCCTTGAAAGAGGTTGTGGTTTTCAGTTGCGTGTAGAAAATTAACAGGCCTTTCCGCCAATATAAACCAAAAAATTCTACAGGCTTTGGTTCTCGAAATATTCACATCCAAAGTGATATTACTTTATGTACTTCGATCCAACTCTAAAAAGGCTTCCAAAGGCTATATTCCCGCAACGAAGCCTCGTAGGAGGGTGCGCTTTGCAGTGCCGAATAGAAAATCATCAGACCTTTTCAGCTACGTAAAAATTTCTACAAATGTTGACAGAAAAATTGTTATTGATTTTTGAAAAAAATGATGGACTAACCCCTTGCAACTTTTTTTCGACTTTTGAAAAATGTTTCCAGAATCCATCGAGCTATACATCAAAAGAAAGGTATTTACAAATTCTATCCGCACATCTAAGCCAAAAGCGCGTGGAAGGTCTGGTTCTCGAAATATTTTCATCAGAAGTGATTTTACGATTTTACTGGATTTCTGTCCAAAACATTCAATAGTGTTTGTGTTTGGATAGCGATATTTCCGCAATGGAGCCTCCAAATGGTTGCGGTTTTCAAAATTGTGTATTATATTTCCAAGACTTTCTAAAATTGAAAACCAAAATATTGTTCGAGGCTTGGTTCTCGAAATATTCGCTTCCAAAGTCATATCACTGTACTTCTAACCAGCCCTTAAAATGGCTTTGGATGGGGATATTTTCGCAACCAGGCCTTGAAAGAGGTTGTGGTTTTCAGTTGCGTGTAGAAAATTAACAGGCCTTTCCGCCAATATAAACCAACAAATTCTACAGGCTTTGGTTCTCGAAATATTCACATCCAAAGTGATATTACTTTATGTACTTCGATCCAACTCTAAAAAGGCTTCCAAAGGCTATATTTCCGCAACGAAGCCTCGTAGGAGGTTGCGCTTTGCAGTGCCGAATAGAAAATCATCAGACCTTTTCAGCTACGTAAAAATTTCTACAAATGTTGACAGCAAAATTGTTATTGATTTTTGAAAAAAATGATGGACTAACCCCTTGCAACTTTTTTTCGACTTTTGAAAAATGTTTCCAGAATCCATCGAGCTATACATCAAAAGAAAGGTATTTACAAATTCTATCCGCACATCTAAGCCAAAAGCGCGTGGAAGGTCTGGTTCTCGAAATATTTTCATCAGAAGTGATTTTACGATTATACTGGATTTCTGTCCAAAACATTCAATAGTGTTTGTGTTTGGATAGCGATATTTCCGCAATGGAGCCTCCAAATGGTTGCGGTTTTCAAAATTGTGTATTATATTTCCAAGACTTTCTAAAATTGAAAACCAAAATATTGTTCGAGGCTTGGTTCTCGAAATATTCGCTTCCAAAGTCATATCACTGTACTTCTAACCAGCCCTTAAAATGGCTTTGGATGGGGATATTTTCGCAACCAGGCCTTGAAAGAGGTTGTGGTTTTCAGTTGCGTGTAGAAAATTAACAGGCCTTTCCGCCAATATAAACCAACAAATTCTACAGGCTTTGGTTCTCGAAATATTCACATCCAAAGTGATATTACTTTATGTACTTCGATCCAACTCTAAAAAGGCTTCCAAAGGCTATATTTCCGCAACGAAGCCTCGTAGGAGGTTGCGCTTTGCAGTGCCGAATAGAAAATCATCAGACCTTTTCAGCTACGTAAAAATTTCTACAAATGTTGACAGCAAAATTGTTATTGATTTTTGAAAAAAATGATGGACTAACCCCTTGCAACTTTTTTTCGACTTTTGAAAAATGTTTCCAGAATCCATCGAGCTATACATCAAAAGAAAGGTATTTACAAGCTCTATCCGCACATCTAAGCCAAAAGCGCGTGGAAGGTCTGGTTCTCGAAATATTTTCATCAGAAGTGATTTTACGATTTTACTGGATTTCTGTCCAAAACATTCAATAGTGTTTGTGTTTGGATAGCGATATTTCCGCAATGGAGCCTCCAAATGGTTGCGGTTTTCAAAATTGTGTATTATATTTCCAAGACTTTCTAAAATTGAAAACCAAAATATTGTTCGAGGCTTGGTTCTCGAAATATTCGCTTCCAAAGTCATATCACTGTACTTCTAACCAGCCCTTAAAATGGCTTTGGATGGGGATATTTTCGCAACCAGGCCTTGAAAGAGGTTGTGGTTTTCAGTTGCGTGTAGAAAATTAACAGGCCTTTCCGCCAATATAAACCAAACAATTCTACAGGCTTTGGTTCTCGAAATATTCACATCCAAAGTGATATTACTTTATGTACTTCGATCCAACTCTAAAAAGGCTTCCAAAGGCTATATTTCCGCAACGAAGCCTCGTAGGAGGTTGCGCTTTGCAGTGCCGAATAGAAAATCATCAGACCTTTTCAGCTACGTAAAAATTTCTACAAATGTTGACAACAAAATTTTTATTGATTTTTGAAAAAAATGATGGATGAAAAATGTTTCCAGAATCCATCGAGCTATACATCAAAAGAAAGGTATTTACAAACTCTATCCGCACATCTAGGCCAAAAGCGCGTGGAAGGTCTGGTTCTCGAAATATTTTCATCAGAAGTGATTTTACGATTTTACTGGATTTCTGTCCAAAACATTCAATAGTGTTTGTGTTTGGATAGCGATATTTCCGCAATGGAGCCTCCAAATCGGTTGCGGTTTTCAAAATTGTGTATTATATTTCCAAGACTTTCTAAAATTGAAAACCAAAATATTGTTCGAGGCTTGGTTCTCGAAATATTCGCTTCCAAAGTCATATCACTGTACTTCTAACCAGCCCTTAAAATGGCTTTGGATGGGGATATTTTCGCAACCAGGCCTTGAAAGAGGTTGTGGTTTTCAGTTGCGTGTAGAAAATTAACAGGCCTTTCCGCCAATATAAACCAAAAAATTCTACAGGCTTTGGTTCTCGAAATATTCACATCCAAAGTGATATTACTTTATGTACTTCGATCCAACTCTAAAAAGGCTTCCAAAGGCTATATTTCCGCAACGAAGCCTCGTAGGAGGTTGCGCTTTGCAGTGCCGAATAGAAAATCATCAGACCTTTTCAGCTACGTAAAAATTTCTACAAATGTTGACAACAAAATTTTTATTGATTTTTGAAAAAAATGATGGACTAACCCCTTGCAACTTTTTTTCGACTTTTGAAAAATGTTTCCAGAATCCATCGAGCTATACATCAAAAGAAAGGTATTTACAAACTCTATCCGCACATCTAAGCCAAAAGCGCGTGGAAGGTCTGGTTCTCGAAATATTTTCACCAGAAGTGATTTTACGATTTTACTGGATTTCTGTCCAAAACATTCAATAGTGTTTGTGTTTGGATAGCGATATTTCCGCAATGGAGCCTCCAAATCGGTTGCGGTTTTCAAAATTGTGTATTATATTTCCAAGACTTTCTAAAATTGAAAACCAAAATATTGTTCGAGGCTTGGTTCTCGAAATATTCGCTTCCAAAGTCATATCACTGTACTTCTAACCAGCCCTTAAAATGGCTTTGGATGGGGATATTTTCGCAACCAGGCCTTGAAAGAGGTTGTGGTTTTCAGTTGCGTGTAGAAAATTAACAGGCCTTTCCGCCAATATAAACCAAAAAATTCTACAGGCTTTGGTTCTCGAAATATTCACATCGAAAGTGATATTACTTTATGTACTTCGATCCAACTCTAAAAAGGCTTCCAAAGGCTATATTTCCGCAACGAAGCCTCGTAGGAGGTTGCGCTTTGCAGTGCCAAATAGAAAATCATCAGACCTTTTCAGCTACGTAAAAATTTCTACAAATGTTGACAGCAAAATTGTTATTGATTTTTGAAAAAAATGATGGACTAACCCCTTGCAACTTTTTTTCGACTTTTGAAAAATGTTTCCAGAATCCATCGAGCTATACATCAAAAGAAAGGTATTTACAAACTCTATCCGCACATCTAAGCCAAAAGCGCGTGGAAGGTCTGGTTCTCGAAATATTTTCATCAGAAGTGATTTTACGATTTTACTGGATTTCTGTCCAAAACATTCAATAGTGTTTGTGTTTGGATAGCGATATTTCCGCAATGGAGCCTCCAAATGGTTGCGGTTTTCAAAATTGTGTATTATATTTCCAAGACTTTCTAAAATTGAAAACCAAAATATTGTTCGAGGCTTGGTTCTCGAAATATTCGCTTCCAAAGTCATATCACTGTACTTCTAACCAGCCCTTAAAATGGCTTTGGATAGGGATATTTTCGCAACCAGGCCTTGAAAGAGGTTGTGGTTTTCAGTTGCGTGTAGAAAATTAACAGGCCTTTCCGCCAATATAAACCAACAAATTCTACAGGCTTTGGTTCTCGAAATATTCACATCCAAAGTGATATTACTTTATGTACTTCGATCCAACTCTAAAAAGGCTTCCAAAGGCTATATTTCCGCAACGAAGCCTCGTAGGAGGTTGCGCTTTGCAGTGCCGAATAGAAAATCATCAGACCTTTTCAGCTACGTAAAAATTTCTACAAATGTTGACAGCAAAATTGTTATTGATTTTTGAAAAAAATGATGGACTAACCCCTTGCAACTTTTTTTCGACTTTTGAAAAATGTTTCCAGAATCCATCGAGCTATACATCAAAAGAAAGGTATTTACAAGCTCTATCCGCACATCTAAGCCAAAAGCGCGTGGAAGGTCTGGTTCTCGAAATATTTTCATCAGAAGTGATTTTACGATTTTACTGGATTTCTGTCCAAAACATTCAATAGTGTTTGTGTTTGGATAGCGATATTTCCGCAATGGAGCCTCCAAATCGGTTGCGGTTTTCAAAATTGTGTATTATATTTCCAAGACTTTCTAAAATTGAAAACCAAAATATTATTCGAGGCTTGGTTCTCGAAATATTCGCTTCCAAAGTCATATCACTGTACTTCTAACCAACCCTTAAAATGGCTTTGGATGAGGATATTTTCGCAACCAGGCCTTGAAAGAGGTTGTGGTTTTCAGTTGCGTGTAGAAAATTAACAGGCCTTTCCGCCAATATAAACCAAAAAATTCTACAGGCTTTGGTTCTCGAAATATTCACATCCAAAGTGATATTACTTTATGTACTTCGATCCAACTCTAAAAAGGCTTCCAAAGGCTATATTTCCGCAACGAAGCCTCGTAGGAGGTTGCGCTTTGCAGTGCCGAATAGAAAATCATCAGACCTTTTCAGCTACGTAAAAATTTCTACAAATGTTGACAGCAAAATTGTTATTGATTTTTGAAAAAAATGATGGACTAACCCCTTGCAACTTTTTTTCGACTTTTGAAAAATGTTTCCAGAATCCATCGAGCTATACATCAAAAGAAAGGTATTTACAAATTCTATCCGCACATCTAAGCCAAAAGCGCGTGGAAGGCCTGGTTCTCGAAATATTTTCATCAGAAGTGATTTTACGATTTTACTGGATTTCTGTCCAAAACATTCAATAGTGTTTGTGTTTGGATAGCGATATTTCCGCAATGGAGCCTCCAAATGGTTGCGGTTTTCAAAATTGTGTATTATATTTCCAAGACTTTCTAAAATTGAAAACCAAAATATTGTTCGAGGCTTGGTTCTCGAAATATTCGCATCCAAAGTCATATCACTGTACTTCTAACCAGCCCTTAAAAGGGCTTTGGATGGGGATATTTTCGCAACTAAGCCTTGTAAGAGGTTGTGGTTTTCAGTACCGAAAAGAAACTAACCAAACCTGTTTCTTTTTCCTATGGGTTTGGACAGCAAGTTGTGAACATTTTTGAAAACTTTCCAGTTACCAAACAGACCTTTTAACAGACCTTTCCGCCGATGCTGCTCTTTTTTATGCTTAACGATAACTCACAAAGTGTAGATTTTGTCGCCTCACGGTCTTTTTGAAGTCCCATCTTTTAAACCGACATTCATTTTAGGTGTATATTTCCAGCAGAATTTTCCTTTGATACTTTTTGTGTAAAATGTAATGTTGAATTTATATTTCTCAAAATAAAGCAACCAGTTCCGGATTTTTGTTTGTATTTATTCATAAATAAAAATGAAATAGAATAGAGTTTATAAATATTATTAGATTCTTAAAAGGTAAATATCATAAGATGGTTTAATATATAATACAACATTTAAAAATGAACAAAACACTTATTTAGTATAAAACAATTATACGAGGGGAGTTCAATATATTTTCGGTATCGGGGTGATGTTCTGTTGATGAGTAAATTGACTAATTTAGTAATACTATTATTTGAGTGCGTTACTGCAAAATGTCATTTATTTGTAATTATTAATTCGATTTTAATCTTTAGTTAAACAAAATCAAAATTGTGGGCGTGACGACGATGATGAAAATTTAGCAGTTGTAGAGAACTTTTGAAGGTCTGAAGTGAAAACCCGGAAGGTCATGGCCACAGGGTATTGGGACTCGTAGAGAATTTTGTGCATAAAAATGGTGAAACTAAAACGCCGCATCCTGCGCATATACTTTGCATTATTTACGGGAATAAAATTAAAACAAAAGACGCAGTAAACTGACCGACGGTGCATTGCTTTTTCACAACAATGCTCCTGGTTCACATGGCATGTGTTTCCAAGGCTGCTGGGCGCGATTGTGGTTTAGAAGAAATTCAACACCCAACCCATCCTATAGCCCGGACCTTGTCCCTAGTGATTATTTTTTGTTCCCTGATTTGAAAAATTCCCTTTGTGGAAATGAGGAGATTAAGGCCACAATAAATGGTTATTTTGCAGAATAGGAGGAATCATATTTTTTTGAGGCAAAGTTAACCTCAAGATGTTCTATATCCAATAATATAACGGGAGGTTATATTGAGAAATAAAAATAATTTCAATTTAATTCGCGTTTCCTTTGATGACCATACCCAGAATAGTTTGAACTCGCCTCGTAAGTACGGACTGAAAAACAAAAAAAAAACAGAAAAAACAAACATGAATAGGAATACGGATAATTTGACAAAACGGATTATGAGGTTCGTTGAATGGAATGGAACCAAATCCTTGTTTTCAATTAAATCTTTATTATAAATTAGAACATACATAGATTTATTTACTACATATCGTAAGCTAAATGAGTAAAACTGTTGAGTCCGCTTTGACAAATTTTACAGAAGAGCAAGAAACTTACAAATGTTCCATTAGGTTCATTCAGGTTGTAGCAAAACTAATTTTTTTCTTTAGACAAAATTGATTTAAACAATTTGCTTTAGAAAAAGGCTTGAAAATCTTAATTTCGGCTAAGAATTGACTAAGTAGCTTTACGCATTTAGCCAACGATATTTATTTCCAGAACTTGCTTTGAACCTTTAGTCAGGATAACTGGTATAAGTTCTGCCATTAGGTCAATTATACGGGGGCACCATGACCTCTCAACGAGCTATACTTGAAGAAAAATTTGATTTTCAATCTTTCTGAACTCGTTTTTAATTATCAGGGGAAGGACTTACCAGTCCCAAATGAACCTGAATAGTAAACAAAAAAATTAAATAATGTCCGTTTCCTTTATTCTTAAACGCAAACTGCAAAAGTATATAAATCAATAACGCAAATACGAATTTTAAATGCATTTGCAATATGTTCGATAGAGCTTCGTTCGTTTAGTCAAGTTACATTTTCAAATACACCATCTGCGGTGCAGCTGTGCAGTAAACAAAAAATCAAGATGACGCTCTAGTTCGACAACCTCAATGTTCTGAAATTATAATCATTTGACTTAAAGCAAAGAATATTTGTGCAAGCAATACCATTGCGTATTTGACCATTTTAACTTCTTCGTCATAAAATAACGACAATTTTTCAGTCAAATTAAATTCAATTTGACGCCATTAGAAAAGGCCAATTAAAACAAAGTTTTGTTGTGATGATCTAATAACACATACTAAGTCCGCAAGACTTGTTCCTTTTTTAAAGTGTGTACCTATATTATTTTGTCAATAGAATTTTGACGAAAAATGTAAAATTGTCTAAAGGCAGTGTAAACTGATTGAAAGGAATAAAACACTTGAAAACAATAAAAAGAAAATAAAAAGTCTAAATGATCTTGAAGAAATAATGGCCTTAGGTAAAGTCTGTCAAAAAAAAATAGAAAAAGCTCAAAAATTTAAATACTATACACGTATAAATGAACGAAAGCACTTTCAAGGAATGCAAAGAATAGAAACGAATGATATTTGAACATAACAGAAATAGAACCATTATCAATAATTTCGAGGACTGTATGTATTTTTTAAATGAATGAATTATTATTTTAGTCTTCAGAAGATCAATCCCAACGTTTAATGTGTAGATCCATGTTTTCATGTTTGAATTGTTTAGTTTTGATATAAGATTTTGATATAAGATAGCAAAAGCTGAATTATGTTTGGTTTTCATTATGTAGATATTAAAATATTGACTATTGTTCGGTAAGATAATTATTTTTAAAGCTCAAGATATTTAAAGCAACAAAGTAAAGCTTAAGTTAAAAACTTAAATTATAACAGTTCAGAAAAAGCTTTAACCGTACGTTTTAGTTTTTTTTGTTTGGCATTCAAATCACAAGATTTCAAAAACAAATATTTAATTTTAAAAATCGACAAATATTTTCTTATTGATAAATTTATAAAATATATGCAGCACATTGAATTTCATTTAGATTTGTTTTTTTTTTTTTTTAATGTGCTTACATATTCATATCTAGATAAACTGTAAATTTTAATTATTGCGTTATTTTTTATATCATGTAAACCGTTTATATTTTAGTAAATATAACTACTATAAGTATATACTTGAGATATAAAATTTGTTTTTTGTTTTCTATTGGGTGAAATGAATAAGGATACATGCTTTTTCTCTTGTATTTCAGAATTTATCTAATTTTTAGCCTTGGCTTTAAGAACATGATCTGGTATTCACTACTACGAGTATTATTATATACGCCAAAATAAATGGAAATGCAAAAGAGTGATCTTTTTAAACTTTTTTATGAAATATCAAACAGCCATATTATGGACTGGTTTCAAAACTAGTTTAATAGCAAAACTAATTTTTTAAGAAGTTTGGACTACGAAGTTTTGCACGGTCTTATGAATTTAGAGTTTTATCCACATATTGTTTTAAGTTTTTGAGTTTTAGGTATCAAAATATTTTTGAATACCGATTTGTGGACTTTCAAACATCTATAAAACTAGTTCTGCCATGAAACTAGTTTTGAAAAAGTTCAATAATATGGCTGTAAGGAAAATAAGGAATGTTTAATATTTGGCTAACATGTTAAAAAAGTCACCACAAAATTGACAGACTACATATTACTACCAGTAATCGGGCATAGTTTTTCATTTAATTTCTCTTAAAATAACTGCAACTATTCTGATTTGATAAATTAAAAAATACAATTATATTAATGGTACCACGTTCATTATTGTATAAAATCCGCATTATTTTTGGAAAGGTTTAGAATTACTTGGTTCATTACTGTAAACAGGCTGCAATAATGCGGTTAAGGTAGTGCAAAATATACCATTATTTTTGGTTCACAATGTTTACAAATAGTCATCATCTGAATGATATTTTCTTCTATATGTATTTAAACCGTAAAGTTGTAGTAAATGTGTGAGTATACCAGATTTTCTTATTATTTCTATGATTGTTTGTGATTTTTTGCATCATGGGCTACGGTAAAAACAAATTTAAAAAAAAATTTGCGGGAAAAGATGTGCCATTATTCATTCGACCCGTCTGTTTATAGAATTCCATTATTTACTTTATGTTTATAAAACTTAGTTATATAACATTTTTTTTGTATAACATTTTTTTATGTCAGCAAGGAAAATGCTTTTTCATATAGAAGAATAGTTAAAAAAAAAGAATACTAATTTACTTGTTGAATAGAGGAAGAAACCCATTAATATTTTCAGATGAATATTTTATCAAGTTAATATAAAGCATGACTATGGTTGAACCACTTTGACTTTGCGCTCGATTTCAGCCCGACACATGGGACAGATATCCACTTTAAGCTGACAAGTAAGGCAACAGCACATATGGCCACATGGTAGGAATATAACACGTACCTGTAAATATAATCATTTTAATTTAAACAAAAATTAACAAAGCTCAACCAATAAATACAAACATACATATTCCTCCATGCAAATGACACATTCCGATGCATTTGCCATTGCATCAGATTCCGAAGAGTATTCACGAACCTTGGCTTTCGAAGTCGATGGTACATCATCACCTTCTACTGCTTCTACTCCTTCCTCAACTGGCGGTGCGGAAGCTTCACGATCACCACTACATCCGGCAACATAACTCTCCCGAATATATTCCTCAATCGATTGCAAAATCAATCGACGTTCTCGATCATCACGGATTCCCGCATCTTCTAGGTCCGCATTGGAGATTTTCTCTAAAAACAAATCATGATTTAACAATAGTTTCTGCAGGAATGGCAAACAATGTATAACTCCGTTAACAAGGAAGTTATAACCCAGAAGCGGATCAATATTGGCTGCCTTCGATGTGAACTCAGTCGGACGCGAATCTAATAATTTCTGATACTGCAACAACCAGTAGTCTTGTTGTTCGTCGGACTTCTGGGCTTCCATAGATTTTAGTGTATCGCATAATTTAGCTCGTCGCGATTCTTGTTGGTCAAGAAGATCAGTTAGAATGTAAGTAAGACGCATTCTCTTATCTGCCAATTCATTAAACTGCTCAGAATTGATGTATTTCTTACGTTCGATTTCGAATTGCGTCATACTAGCCAACTGAACCTCAACTATACGTAGCTGTTCAACAAGACCCCAAGATCGAGCATCGTTTTGTGCCATCAATGCAATGACTGCTTGTTTTTGCAGCTCTTCATCTCCACAGATTCTATTTACAACATCATTGCGATTTTTTTCATAGTTACGATAAAATGCATTTAATTGCGCAGACGTAGCGTTCTCTTGCTCTAAAATATTAAAAGACGTAACATTGCGTTCATTTTGATAAGATTGAATTTTAAACTCTTCTTCACGCAGAGTGTCCATCATAGTGGAGAGAATTTCTTGTTTACGAAGTTCGGAATGTTCAAGGTGAAGCTGTAAGTAAATAAATGTAATTAAGCACATTTAACATAATTATCCAACTGCAAACTTACGTTTTCAAGAAGTCTTTGCTCTTCGATTAGCTCTTTTTCCAACAGTTGACTGTCAGCTTTATTCTTTGCGACTAGGAAATGATCTATAACTAAATTTGCATTTTCTTCAGCTGCAATTTAAAATGATAAAAGAATCATTTTTTATGTTCTAATCCATAATATCGATCCACAATCTTACCATTTAATATGTCTTTTATTAGTTCAAGGCGTTCGTTGTCTTTTTGTTGATGTAGTTTATTAACTAAATTCTCAGTTTCGTTTTGTTGTAAAAGGACTGCTTTCAAAATCTAAAAACATCAAAAGTTTTAATATTTTAAGAATTAAGTTTTTCTTATAATGACCTCTTGTTTTTGTTGCTGTTGGCGTCGTTGAATTTGTTCCAAAAGTGCCTGTGGAGATAAAACATATCCGAAAATTGATCGATATTATTAATGAGTGAAGGCTTACATTTTCGTAAACACTATCATCGGTATACTGATATTTAGGTTGATTGGTTCGATGTGTTTCATTATGATTATTTTCTTTTAATTGAGATATTAAGGCCTATAAAAAAATAAATTTATAAAAATATTGTAAAGATCAATTTCAACATAAGAATATGATTAAATAAACTCATAATTAAACTTAAACCAGTGGCATGTATTGAATGTAGTACGATCTGCTGAAAGTTTGTTGTTCTATCACCAATACGATTTTCACACGTGAAAGTTAAATCTATAAGATCTAAAACATAAACCAAAACATTTGCTTACATCTTCTGGCTTTTTTTGTCTGGTTGACATTTCATTTGGAACTTCGGCCGAATGCTCGCCGGTGGTTAAAAATCGCATAATATTCTGTGTACCACCCGCAATAATTTCTAGCGAAGGCCATTCTATAGTGTCCTGGTCCAATATCAAATCACAAAGTATATCACAAGTTGCCAGTGTAGTTGGGAGCTGACGTAAGCTTTTATTTCCGCTTATATTTAAAATCCTCAAACTAGGCATGCAGCTTAGCTCGCTAATTGATTGTAAATTATTGTTCGATACATCGAGATGTTCAAGGTATCTGAGACTATTAATAGATTGCGGTAGTTTTACAAGATGATTGTTTGATATTAAAAGTTCCTGTAAATAAGGGATAAATATTATAAATAAGTACTCTTAATTATTATTTTTTACTTTATATTAAAGATTAATTGGTTTTGATCTTCTTTGCAAAATTGTTTTTTATCCATTTTCTTTACAATCATAATAAAGAAAATTTACCGCATTTTACTTGACCAATAAAATCATCTGACTCCAGCGGCATATTTTCCTGATGGAAAATTAATAAATGCTGTTTTAAGAAAAAATATTTTCCCAAAATAAAATTTTGTTTGCGAATAATGATTTCAAGTGATTTCTCATAGATTCATATACTTTTTATTCAAATTGTTACTTAACACCTGATGCGTTTCCTGATCGCTATAACCGGTTCATATGTAACCATTTTGTATAACAGTTACCACAGTTGCCTGACCAATTCGAAGTCGGCTTAAGTTATTCATTATAATTCATGTAAAACAAAAAATCTGTTAAAGTACATATGTATGTACGTACATGTATACATTATTTCGATATTATTCTTGTAGTTCAGCTTCATGATAAAGTAAACAAACAAATAATTACTATGAGATAATTACTATCAGATCACTGTTATTTACTTTATTAAATCTAGGTACATATTAGTACATATTAGATATGACTGGTAAGTAAAACTGTATAACTACATCGCGCCGCTGCTGTTATTATTAGGTACTTGATAAAATGGTTTTAGAAAATAATTAAATATTCAAAATGTATT
This sequence comes from Leucozona laternaria, assembly GCA_932273885.2. Lineage (NCBI taxonomy): Eukaryota > Metazoa > Arthropoda > Insecta > Diptera > Syrphidae > Leucozona > Leucozona laternaria. The sequence continues at coordinate 41,160,503 of OW026368.1, read as the reverse complement.
ACAATACATTTCATAAAACCACCTTAAACTTTTCAGTCAAAACCCAATACAAATGACTCACCCTGAGGTTTTCTAATTTGTAAATTTCTTCTGGCAGTTGTTTGATTCGATTAAATTTCAAATTTAGTATACGCAGCAGTTGCAGATCGCTCAGCAGGCCAATGCTGTTGTTATTGCAATTTGTTATTGTTGTCAATTGATTGTTACACAAATTTAATATTTCCTTGCGCAGAACTCGACAGTAGATGAAAACACCTGCGGGAATTTCCTTTAGATTGCAATCGGACAAATCGAAATCCGCTTCGGGGGTTTCTTTTGCCTAACGCCAAGTAGTATAAATGAGAATGTTAGTTTTATCTGAATAACCAAATGCCTTTTTCATGTAAATCATTAATTACATGAATAGTTTTTTATATGCATGATGCGCTTACTTACCAGGCACATTTTACGCTCCAGGCGAGATTTGTATTCACTTTTTGACTGCAAATGCATGTTAGGAGCTGGCGTTGGCGTGGTGGTCTCAGAAGTATTCGATGTAAAATTAGTTTCATCTTTTGTTAAACGGCAACCCATACATTTAAGTTTTTGAATGAAATTGATTTTTTTCCTCGGTAACAAACAAAAATGAGATGAATGCACTTAGAACAATGGGACCATTAATCAGTAACTAGGACAATCTAAAAAAAACTATGTCGCAGTAGAACGTTTGAATGGTCATAAAGAATTTTTGAATATTATTTGTCCTTTTATGGTTTTACGAGTTAATTTCTTTTTTATGCTTTACGGGACTAATCATCAATGCAAATTTATTGTAATTATTGTTTCTTAATGTGTTGTTGTTTTTAAATTTGTTTAATTAACTATTTTTCCGGGGCTAATAGCACTAGAGATAGAGATGAAAATAAAAGTGAATTTAGGACACAAAAATACTTATGTTTTTGACAAGAAAATTTGTCATTTGTAAAGTCATTTATGTGACAGCATCAGCAGGTATGGCAAGAGAAAAGTGGATTGTGGAAAGGTTGTTGATTTTATGCAGCACATTTCAATTTGTACACCCGTGGCCGGACTGCGAATTGGCATATTTTTGCGAACAAGTTTCTATTGGCTTTTGAATTATAATGCATTTACACAACTTAAGGCTTAACTACATTCAAAACTTTTCGAAAAATGTACAAATGGGAAAAATCACACACATACTCTAGCGACATCCCTTTGCGAGAAAAACTACCAAAATTGTGTTTCGCACTTAAAAGTATCTCTCATTTCTTAGAAAAAAACAAACAAAATGACTTTTTCTGGTCTTGGTTCGTCTATCTTAAAAAATTGCTTAATAAATCCAAAGGCGTTTTCAGCGAGTGATCCAATTTGTAAATTGTAACACTGTCTTCACATAAAACAACCAACCGAACTACTTCTACCAACGGATACCTCAGAACTCCGGTCCTAGTCGTCTGAATCAAGATTCCCTCAAAGAATAATTCGGCGGCCGGCTGAAGAACTGCAACAAAAAATCGGCGCTCTCAAGTCGTTGACCATCGATATCGGAAACGAAGTTCGCTACCAAGACAAACTAGTGCGTGGCATCAATGATAACATGGACAGAAGGGGGGACTTCCTGGAAATCCACCTGGAGAAGCACGGTGGCACCAAACATATGTGTTAGGCACATATTTCTCTTCGTTTTGTTCGTTTTCTTGCTGTAAATGTTTTGATAAATCTAAAGTGCGTCTGGGAAGAGGATTCGGAGCGGGTTAAACAATATATTTACAAAGAATTATGTTTATATGCAATAAATACAATTTACATTCGTCATCATCTTTGCATTTAAATTTGCTGTAATTAATTTATATAAAAGATTTAGCGAAAACAAAACAAAATCGTGATATATATTTAGGCATGGTTTGTTCCCTTAAAATTTCCCTCTCCGCAGTGACATCCATGGGTGGTTTTTAAAACTAATTGCTTATGTGTATTGGTGTTCTACTTTTGTACAAAAGTAAAAGTTAAGAGCGCTTTAACTTTTACTTTTGTAAAATTTGAGAAAGAAGATAGAATTGAGTAGAGCGTTAAAAAAAGACAAAACCTTTGGTTCACTTTTGTACAAAAGTGAGTTGAATGTAGTTAAGCCTTTACTGCTCAAAAATTAGGTTTGCCAAAACTACTAATATTTACCATTTTCAGTCGTAAAAAAATAGCATTACTTGTTATTCCTTGGGGTAATGTCTAATTTTGCTACGAAAAATTCAATTTTATTTGATCAGAAAATTGGCGTATTTTAATTTAATGGAGGAATTAATCAGAAATATTTATAACCTCAGTTTTATGAGGAAAAGTTTAAATAAATCTGTGTAGTATGGCTTCCGCACCCAAAGAGAATTTACGTACATAGGTAAACTTTGACAGCACGTGTTTAAACGAAAATGGTGTTTCGATATTTGTTATCTATTTTGCTCGTCGAACAACGTACTGCAGAACGAAAAGCAAAACAAAATTTTTCATTACATTGTGCCATTTTTGTCCGTGACTGATTACATGGTCGTTTTACTGAAAGGCGTATCTAGTGAGTTAGCAGTTAGGTAGACATTAAACAAGAAAGCGTAGATTTCACTCACCAAAATCCAGCAATATGCCATTTCAATTAATAGTCTCGCTTTCAGCTTGAAAGACTTTTTATTGTGTGAGTGTGAGTATGAGCAACCACATTCACGACTTTTTGCAAAAAAAAACTGGCAAAAAGTGGAAGAGAAAAAACAAAAACTGCTATAGAGATGTGCGAAAAAATTGTTTTTGAAATATCAAATCAATCTGAAATGGCAGATCAAATACAATTTTCGTAAGCTTTTTCGCACACAAGCATCTCAAGCCGTTTTTTCAACATTTTGTAAAAAGTTTTGAATGTTGTCAAGCCTTGAGATATAGGCGCCTTTCATTCGAAGAAACTGAGTTTCCAGCAACTTTCAGTTTGTAGGAGAGAAGAGCACAAAGTAAGTGGGGTGAACAAAATAGTTGGGGATATAGAGCTCTTCCAAGATTTGTCTTTGTCTTTTCTCTTTCTTATTTGACGTCTTAAAACAAAAACAAAAAAAGGCCCTGGGTTGGAAAATATTTACATGCTCTTGGCAGTGTTAAAAATCCGGTCATTTGATTATTTATTGTATTTGGAACTGAAAACTTAAATTTGCGATCAAATTACTTATTAATTAGTGTTTAAAGATTTTAGTGAACATTTTTTCAAGTGTTTGATACAAAAAAACTAATTTTATTACATATTAATCACTATTATTAAACACCCGACTTTTTTGGCTCGCCTTCGTGCCTTCGGTATAGGTATTTGGTTTTGTTTTCCAACCAGGGAGTGCTGTCAGATTGATTTTTTTTTTTTTTTTAATTTCACACTGACATTTGGTGGCAGAGATCCATTGGCCGAGTTCAACGCACATCTGAATATTCAGAATTCTGAATTTTTGAAGCTCTTGATTGGCCAGCTGTCAGAAAAAGTTCTGAAAATTCAGATGACTTCTGACAGCTGGCCAATCAAGAGCTTCAAAAATTCAGAATTCTGAATATTCAGATGTGCGTTGAACTCGGCCATTGTCTTATGAACACTGAACGCAGAATTTCTTTTTCTAATCAAACAAACCCTCAAAGTATTTTTCCTCTATTTTTGTTGTTCTTCCTTCTTCTTTCTTGAACAGCTGGGCCTGCCGCTGAGTGATGTCACTTAAAACTTTTATTTAAAAAAGTATTCTGAAATTCCTATAAACAAATAAATATAATAATCATAATACATATGGTTCAAAGTCTAAAATCGTTGTATTAAATCAATTTAATCCATACAATTTTTTATTTATCAAAAAGTTTGTTTCTTCATCACATTGGAAAGAAAAACTTTAGACAAAGAATAGCGTTTGAGCAACCTTCCTCCCACTTATAAAAAAGTCCACTATTTCAGACGAGACAGACAAACGTCAAGTTAGCATAAAAGGCAAAATTTATCCAAGTGGAACCAATTAAATTGCGATAATTGACTCGTTGCTTCACATAGAATCCAATCACATGGCCAAGGTAATATCACAAGAAACCTTTGACGACGTGGTGAAGGAGAATATTGTCGATTTTTCAATGAGTCCCGAAGAAGCCAAAGAGGAGACTATTAAGCAATTCGAAGCCCAGGTATATAATGTTGTTCAAGTGCACAGTCATTTACTTGTTTTTATAAACCATTTTGTCTTAAGGGAATTAATTTGGCCAATATAATCAAGGATTTGGCCATCAATAAGGAAACAGGTGTTCCAATTTTAAATGAAGCAATCGATCATCTAAAAACTCATATTGGTGAAAAGTCCACAGACACTAAACAACTCCTTAACTATTTGACTGTCCTCGATGATGAATGCAAAAAGGTAGGTGTAGTCATTTTCATTTTTTAACCACTTATTTTTGCGTGGGCATAAAATGTATTAACCTTTTATGCACACTATAGTCAATTCCACACCGGGTTCTGGCTGGAAAAAATGGTGCCCACGATATAACAATAACGCTGCTCGAACAAGAACTGTCCTCTTCCAATCCAAATGAGGAAATTCTCAATAAATGCGTGCAGGTAGCAATATCCTTGACTAATAAACAACCAGATCTCTTCGATGCAGAAGCCCTGGCCATGGTTATGAAACTCTTAAGTACCAATCCAAATGATGAACTGCTAGGGTTAACTCTGCAATGGCTTGGAAAGGCATGCATAATGCATGAAATGAATCGGCAAAACATCATGAATGCAGACATAATGAAGCACCTGAAACCATTGGTGCTCGTAAAGAATCCGAATGTCATGAAAGATGTTTGTGCTGTGCTCAGATATTTGGTTTTAGACGATGATATTCGTGTGGAATTTGGAAAGGCTCACGAGCATGCACGATCAATAGCTGCAGAAGTAGTCGTTGACTTGTGCAAGCGATTATCAGGTATGTATGTCTTATTGTTATTATCTCGATAATGCAGTTTTAATAATTACACAATGTATTTTCTTACTACTTGTAGAATTTGATGACATAACCTTACTAGCAGACATGATTTTAACAATTGGAACTTTAGCTGTGCGCAATGAATTCTGTGTTGTCATTGAAGAAGCTGGTGGCCTTAAGATGGTACTTGATATAATGGTGAGTATATAATTTTTACTTTTTTTTATTTACCTCATAATTATTTATTGTTACTCAATACTCAAATATTTTCTGTTAACCATTTTAACTAATACTATTGAAGGTTAACTCACGATGAATGAACACAAACAAAAACCAGTCTTATTCAAAATAAAAACAAACGTCATCTATTGTAATTGTAGTTCAAAATCTGCCTTCAAAAGACCTTGGTCTTGATGAGTTGTTTGCTTTTAGAAGTTTCACCGTGTTTCTTTCTCTGCAGAAACAAGACAAGTATATCTGTCAAACGGTTGGGGGTCTTAATTTAACAATTCATTAAGATCAAAGAACTAAGCATTTAAAATTTAATATGAATTACAAACTAATGTACACTTTTCAACTTCTTGTATAATTTTAGAGTAAAAACACAGATGCCTTAAAACTGAATCGAGAAGGATTAAAACTACTACGTGCCTTAGCTGGTAATGATACAACTAAAGCTCACATTATTCAGCAAGGTGCTGCACCTATTATAAAAGAACTCCTGCATAATAATATGGTGAGTCATCTCAAGTTCTTTACATTTGTTCCGGCTTTTCTTATGTGTATAGTTCCATTCCAGAACAATGAAGCAATTGCTACAGCTGCTCTAGCATGCATTTCCACTTTAACATTAAGAGTAAAAGACAATAGTACTGCATTTTTCGAGACTGGCATCGCTGAATCGATAGTCGAGACCATACGATTGCATCCAAAAAATAAAATGGTGCAGGTGGGTCATTTAGCTATTTTGATATTAAATCATCATCGAAACATAATCTTTTTTGCTTTATAGAGAAACGGAGCATGGGCCATAAGAAACATGGTTTGCAGATCTCGTGATCAATGTGATAGTTTCCTTTCTTATGGAGCTGAGGAAATCTTAAATGCTGCCATGGCTGAACATCCCTCAATTAATCAAGATATCAAAGCAGCCCTTCGTGATTTGAACTGTAAGGTTGACCTAAAAGAAGAATTCACCGGTAAAGCAGAAAAATACATTACAAGGGAATAAATTCTTTTATGAATTTGGATTTTATATCAAGTATTTACTAACAAAAAAATAGCTCTTATATTATAACTTTAACTTGCTTAGATTCGACAAAGAAACAATTAAACATAGTGCACGCCAGAAATTAAATATTCAAGTAAAGTCGAAGAAAATTCAGACACTCTTATATAATTAACATAAACTTAAATTAAAAATAACATAATATTGTAATATTTTTATATGCTATTAAATAATAAATTGAAAATTTCCAACACAAAATACACCATACGCATTTCATTCATCTCAGTAAAAAAAAAAAATGCTTTCAAGAAACTAACTCTTGTTAAGAAATTTGTCAATACCTCCAGATCCAGCTGATGGAAATTTTCGTAGTTTTCCAGCTTTCAAGCGATTATTTAAACTTTGGGGTATTTTTTTATTACTAAGCCTTTGTTGCTCTTCTTCGTCAATACGTTTTTTAGTTCCACCGAAACCATTATAAGTTAGGCCAGGTTTTAATGCGGGAGTTATTCCACCTGGTGGGATCATTAAGCGAGGTTTTTTAAATATCGTGTACTAGTTAATTAAATAAAAGAAGAAATAAATGAAAGTGGACTGAGGTTAAGGCTATAAAGAAAAACTTACCTTTTCTGACAGATCGCTGTTATAGTTAAGCTCTTTATTTATTGCGTTTTCTCTATTATCTCCTTTTGACGCACCTAACCTTAGCATGCTAAATGGAACTGCGCTCGATTTAATATTTAAATAAGGCGAGTCAGAATCTTCAATTTTCTTTTTCTCCATCTGCAAGCAAATTCAAATTAAAAATTATTTGTAATCTGATATGAGGAAAACAGATTTCTTACCACAATTGGGGAAATACTAAGCCGCTTAGTTTCTCTCTGAAGAGTTGCTACTCTAGTGCTGTTTGCATTATTAGATGTTGATGGTGAATCATTGATGTATGATTTGTTTAGTTTTTCCTTTTCAGATTCAAGTTGATTTATCTAAAAATTATATAATATTAATAATGCATTTGTTTTATAATTATTTCCTGTTTTTACAGCGATTGTTCATGTTCACTTCACGAAGGCATTAGGCCTGTATGGAAATTCGATACAAATTGTTAACCCTAAACAGTTTCAACAAGAGAGTAGAATGACGGACGCAAAGAGGACGAAGAATCATGTCAGCAAACGAACAAACGATACCGAAAAGTCCCACTTTACTAAGTGACTTTTTTAATTGTAGTGTTGGGTGAGCGGGGGAAAAACGAACCCTTTTGGTCGCATCGCTCTAAGTTATCAATTGGGGGCAAAAATGCAAACTTTTTTGTTTGTGAGATGTTGGTGTTGAGAAGAAATTTTTTTAAACTAAGGATGGACAAAGATTATTTTTGATGGGCAATAATAGATGGACAAACGAACCCGCAATTATTAATTGAGGACGGAAGATGATTTTTTTTTGTTTTTGGGGACATAGCTATAAGGAGGAAAATCTTAATATTTTTGTAACTTGAGGGTGACCCAACTAGTTTTTTACTTGCACAAATGAACCTGATGTACCACCCCCAAATTTGTAATTGGGATTTCTGACTTTCGCCTCACACGCTATACAAATAAACTTTCCAAGTCAAAGTTGGCGTCTACTGAATTTTGACTCGAGGTTATGTGGCGGGGATTTTGTACCTACATATACCTATCCTTTATAATGTTGATAAAATTCATTGAAATGAAATGCTACTTATTAATTTTGGATTATGATTTCAATAAACATCTACAGTGAGTCATT